>OY728129.1:516105286-518570988 GCA_963277665.1 Viscum album
ATTCTCTATGATTATGTGTGTACGCCACAAAGTTTCATGTTTTAGGTTATGATTATTGGGATTACATTTCACTACTATGATTTATCCCATGTTATGATATTATGATCCCTTTTGCAGGTAAAGATTTCCAAAATGTTATGTTCTTATGAATATGATGTGATTGATATTTCTTTTTCTTACCCTTACTGAGCATTTGAGCTCACCCTTTTATGTTTTCTTTTCCCCAGGATATAAAGAATGGTTTTAGGTAAGAAAAAAGGGGAAGATCTTTATGGGAGATTGTGAAGATATTTCACCATGATTAGAAGATTACTTTCCGAGTTTCCAAATACACTAAACTGTTACGGTCCTTGTGTGTGTGTTTTTGTCATGTACTAAGTATTATGAAAAAGTAATGTAATGTCCATGTACGTCAGGATTAGGGTCTCTACACTGGCTAGCTGTCTGTGTGGGGCCATCCTGGAAAGGAATAATAGTGCCACGATTAATAAGTTATACCTGGTGAGATGACTCTATGATATCAGTAAGAAAAATGTTGAAACACAAATGCAATCAGTGTTTCCATGCAATGAGTCTGAAATTAGAAGTCAGGTTCTTGGTGTATGGATATGTCAGCCACCGAACCAACATTGGACTCCCCAAAGTAAACAAACACACCAAGTACCCTTAACACCATTTCTTCATGGAAAATATTAGAGTCCTATGTTCTGGGGTTGAACCGAATACTTTGATACCAATTTGTCAAGACCCGTCCCACAGGGCCCATGTCGTGACTACCCCAAGCCCGCCTTCTATACGCCAGGGGATGGAGACTAGCAAAAAATGCATAAATCCCTAAATTGGAAAGGCATTGCATTTATAACTGAAAACACAGACATTAGAGATCACAAGTAGATACAAAAACCTAAGTTGAATTTTATAACAAGTGAGTGATGAAAAGTAAATGGATCGAAAATACAAGCCCAGCTATAAAGTACATGTACAACTAAAAAGGACAAAACAATTGAAAGGTGAAAAGCACCACCTGGATCGTCCACCACTGATCCAACCTGAAGGGTAGGTACAGACAGACTCCTCAGCTCACCACGTCCGTCAGTCTCCTTAGGGTACTGACTCATCATGAGGTCCACCTCCACGTACCATCCAATCCTCGTACACTCAGTCTCAGTCAGCGTTGTCTGTCATCTGCATCCAACACAACGAGGTGCGGGTATAGCCCATGCAGGGGTGAGTATAATGATACTCAGTAGGGACCCCAAGACCGTCAAGGTCTCACAAAATCCAACAAGGATAAACCACAAGGTTTGAAATCAACAGATAACCCACTTAGGTATATGCCCATACACATATCTATGTTATCTAGTAATCCATCTAAATCATGAGGAAAAGACAAGAGTTTTTGACTCAACTCACACAATTATACAAATTTTGTAGAGAGATATAGATGATCTGATGTAGCCACTGAATCATCTATTCTTTTGAACCCACACATGATCTAGGAATAGAAATCAGAACTGCCGAACCCACACAGGATCCAAGAACAGTTATTTTTTCGAACCCACACAGGATCTTGGAACAGAATTCAGAACATTCAAACCCACACAGTATCCAGGAATAGTAGTCAGAGCTGTTGAATCCATACGGGATCCAGGAATAGTAATCAGTGCTGTTGAACCCACACATGATCTAGAAATTTTTTTTAGAGTTGTAGAGACCACACAGGATCCAGGAACAGTCTTCAGTGGTGTCGAACCCACACAGGATCTAGGAAAAATCATTAGTTCACAGACAACCATAGGGTTTCGCATGAAGCATGATTGATTCCGAGAGAGTTTGATCCTCAAGCAGTGTTTCGATACATCAACTTCCACTAAGTATATAGAATATGTATCTAAAAGGTCCTCCACATCATAGGGGTCTCAACACAATAGAATGTGCGTCAATCGGACACCCGATCTGTGAGTTATTGACATTTCCATTCTGAGGGCCCGGTTGGATTTACGTTCGACCCAACCCGGCTGCACCACAACTATGTACAAACCTCGATTGGGGTATAAAAAATAACCGTCTCCTTCCATGTTTTCCGTCACCATAGAAGGTTCGTCAATCAGTCACCCATAGCACAAGTTATGGGCACAAGAGTGGAAACATGACAAAAAGGGTCCGGGTCCTGTCCGGCCCAGTCGGACCGACCCGACCCAACATATGTCAATAATGGGGTCTGAACCAGTCCATGGGGGTGGCTCAGCCTATGAGGGAGGCCTAGCCTTGGATGGGTCTGGCCCGCGCTAGGTTCAGCCCGCGCTGGGTCTGGCCCGGTGGTGCACGCGGCTGGCGGCCCACGCGGCTGGCGGCCCACACGGCTGGCAGCCCGACGGTGCATGGGGTGCACCCTAGCCACGTCCGGGGGGAAGTCCATGCCCTATGGGGTTCCCGAACGGCTAATCAATTCTGGTGGGAGACAACCGGAACCACGTGGCACCGGTCCACATCACGCGGGACCCAACGGTGGGTCCCGCTCCTCCTGGTTGGCTGAGTGGCCAGCCGACTCCCACGTGACACCGTTGTGGGCTGCCTCCGCTGGCGACCCGGTGTCTTAGGCCGCCAGTCATCCTCATGGCTCGCCTTGCGCCGGTCATCGTTGCACTGTCGCGGCCCGGGGCCGCGACCCCTTCTTCTCTACCACACGGCGCAATTGCACCTCACCTTCTCCAGCGACCCGGTGGCTCGGGCCATCGGCTTCCTTCGCGGCCGGCCTTAAAATGCCCGCTGCTATATCACCGCGGCCAGTCAGCCATGACCTTCCCGTCCGGCGGCACGGTTGCGCCACCGCTATCCATGTGGGCGTCCGGAGCAATGACCACCCTTCTCTTTGTCGCCGATGATGTTTGCAGGTTCTAACCACCGACAAATCATTCCTAGGTCACCAGACAAAATTAGGTGGATAGTTTTGTTGTTCCAGATGAAGTCTCACTCTCCTCAGGATGTCTCCTTCGATACACAACTGATGTTTACGAGAAACACTCAACCCAGACTCATGCCACGTTGGGTGTCAAAATCCATAAGAAAGGCGGAGGGGTCAGACCGTGTTTGTTCGGCACATGGCCTCCGAGTTAGGCTGATATCAAGAGGCTTCGAATTCTAAACCAAGATGAAAAAATAAAGAACACGCAACAAGTTAACAAATGTTGAACCCCTACCTCGGGTTCACTATCGTTCTAAGAGAAGTTGAAGATGTTTAGGATGACATCTTTGGAGTTTCTCAAGGATGACACTTCTTCCCGTGTTCTGGTTTGAGATTAATGGAGAAGATGTCTGTCATCAGTGAATGAAGCGTCCTTCTTTCTCAGATGGTCTTTCTTCGTTGGGAGGAGCGTTCTTCGTTGGGAGCTTTCTCTCAATAATCATCCTCTCAAATCACCAATGTGAATTGCCATACCAAATAATAGATTATAATATCTATTATTTCATTGGAAAGAAATTGAAAAAATAATTCCTAACACTTGGTTGGCACAATTAATGTGAAGGGCGGTGGAACCATTAAGTGGGGAGCTTAAGAGGTTTCTCCCAACATAATGGGGATTTAAATAGGTTATAACCTCGGGTGGTCCCCACCAAATTAATCCTCACATGGGAGGTTATGTTCAGGTGGGACCCACCACCATAACCTCTCATGGGAGGTTAAGGTGTGGCAGTCCTCACCCCCAACTTTCACATGGTGGATATAACAAATAAAATAAATTATGACATGCACTTAAATTATTTTATTATTCCAACGTAAATCCCAAAAACTAACATTCATACTCGACCAACTGTCGTAGAGGTGAAAGTATTTCTAAGCTAATACTGGCACTGTGAGTTCAACAATGCCCTCAAATTTCAATTCCTAGCACCAGTTCAAAAATTATAAAATTGCGCTTGTACGTTTACTGAACGTACCTGAACAAAACTTCAAAAATTGATTCCGAGAACACTGTGCCTTGGAATCATGCCCCGTCAGTTTTCATGAACTCATAAAATTACCAAGTATTTAGGAAAACATTTTCCATGGAATTTTTGGGTCTTTAAACTGATTCTCATTAAGGGTAAAATATTTTGTGGAAGATAACATATACAACATGCATGGTGAATAATTGAAAACACATGCCTTTACAAATAATAAACATGAACACTTTATAGAAGAAATATGAGCTGAGAAAATAATAACATAATAAACCATAGTCATGGTTATTCTACTAGTTGAATAACCACCAAAACCATCAATATTAATTTCATAATGAGGGAATGTATAATTATATACATTCAGAAACATTTTTTCAAGACCTCGCCCAAGACATCTAAAAATGATTAAGGCCTCGGACAATACTATATATCAAATTGGGAAAGGCCTCGGCCAATTCAACATCTAATTGTCTCATGAGACATACCAATGCATAAAGGAGATATAGAAGGCTCCACCCATCACCTACTATGTCCAATACAATCCTCATATGAAAAGGTTGAAACATAACATAATCATTCGTATTATAACTAGCATATGAAATATCAATACTTTAACCATAAACCATGAATGGTATAAAAATAACACATCCACAGTCAAACATATCACAAAACCTTCAATAAAATATGGATTATTGTATCATAATAAATCAAATTCAAAGAAGATTAAAATCCATTAAAGGATGTTGAAAAAGATGAAAATGATTTGTAAAACTGTTTGAGAGAAATATACCTTTTTCATGAAAACATTTAAAAGTAACACAATTTAGAAAGGAAGACATTTAAAGAAATTTTTGAATCAATGTGTCCCATAACACTTTGAGCATTTTGAATGGAGTTAACATTTAAAAAAATTTCATGTCCATATAAATATATCCTAAAAAACCATTTTGAATACATGGACATTAATTAGAATGATTTAGAAGAATAAATATTAAAAACATTTAAAATTATGTTTTAATAAAATATTCTCTTAAGATAATACCATTGAAAACTCTTTTATGAAACATGGACATGGAAAATAAATATTTCCCTGTAAAAACTTACCCATAAAAAATCTTGAATAATAATGAGATTGAGGAATTAACCCTTACCTTGCACTTTCCTTTGGTCGAGGGTACGTTTAACCTCCTGTATAATGAACATTGTATTTTATTAAATTATAACAGAACCATATTCATATTTTTTATATCATTAATGATTCATTTATGACTTTATACTACCCATTTAATAATGATTTCCATGTTAATTAACATTTTGGGTAATAATAACTTTCTTTATCATATGTGTTTTAACTTGTTATTCTTCATTGTATCATTTAGATCATGATTTAAATGATTTCAGAATTTAAACCATGATTTATATATCACATATATTTAGAATATAAATATTTATAATAGATTTATGTATGAAATGGAATGAACCGTTTATAGAGACAGTAGTTCGTACGTACACAAAAACGTTGTTTCCATTTTCATATCATATTGAAAGAAAGTAAGTGAAAAAGATATATGTAAGTACATACATAAATATATATATATATAGTATCATTATTATTTCATATATTAAATACTTATTAATAATACATATTTTTATAATCATCGTTGATTGGTGAACATGGAAATGAATCTCATTGGAGACAGTAATCCGTACGTGCGCACGAGTGAAAATATCATTCTTATGATTTAAAATAATATGTAAATAGATGTTATATCATATATACCGAATCATTGACATGTTATATTTATAATTTAAATCAATTATGATTCATTATTATACCCATACAAATAATAATGTATTGAATAACAACTACACCACAACGTGTAGACGGTAAGCTGTACGTACGCACGTAAGGTGGAATTCCATTCATAGGATGGATAATATAATGAATATGGTTGTAACATATTTACAATAACATCATAGTCTATATGAGATATTTTAGTTATTATTTAAGAATGGAAACAAATATGAAAGAGGAAGTGGATGAAGAAAGGAACTTGAAAGAGGTGATGAAATATTTACCTCTTCTTTGGGTTCTTTCTTTTGAATTGATCGAATGGGATCCTTAGGTTGGATTTCTGACCAAAAGAAGGCCTCTAGGATGAAGGGAGGAATATTTACAGGATATATGGGAAGGTGTTGGCTGAGTCAAGTGTATTTGGAGGAGTGAAGTTGAAAGAAGGGGAAGCGCCCTTTTATAAGAGTGGTGAGGGTCACTTTAGGAAATGATTAAAGTATTAATTTATTATACAACCATATTCCATTTATAATAGTGAAAATGAATTTATTTTGAAACTTAGGTGTTTATGGGTCGAAATACTCTCAAAAAATAGGTTTTAGATAATTTTAGGTTTCCATATTAACCTTATCTTTTTAGATTCAACTCTTAGTTAAATAGTTTAAGTTTTACCGTGTCTTCTTATATTATTACACTATATGGCTAATAAAAATTCAATAAACACCCAAAAGAAACTCCAGTGGTTTATTAATGCCATATATAATATTATTTATGCCCTTTAGACCAAATATAGGTTTTTATGAATATTATATCAACCAATAATATAGTATTTGATTTAAAAATTAATTTATGTCAATTTTGACACTATTTGGTATTTTGAATTTGTGAAAGTCATAAAAACCTTATCACTTTGAAATAAATTTATAAAATATACCCTAAAAATTCTTTGTAACCTCTAAAATTAGTATAATTCATTAAAAGTCTCAAATTATATTTATTTGGATATTTATAATATCAATTATTTTAATCATTCATTAATAAGGTAATTATTGCACCACAATTGTGTCATAAATAAATTAAATTATTTAATGTCTAATAATTATAAATAAAATACCATTATATAGGAAATCCTTTTATCTTTCTAATGAATATTTATAGTCGAATTTATATTATGTATATCCTAATATTAAAATAATTTTAATTTTGAAAACATGAATTTAACAATTTTAACTTTTCTTTAAATTAAATAATAGTAATTGTCATAATCTAATCCAAGTGGACCATAATGATCAAATTTTATTTCTAAGGTTGTTTTTGATCGAATTAAACTTATCCAATAGAATTATAACATGTGTTAGGGTAATTATAAAATCATTTTTACCATTAATTACCCAATTTACTTTTAACTCTGGTAAATAAAAGTCAAATGTTACTATTCGTAAAAAATTATTTTGATCTCATTGAACCAAATTTTACTTACTGAGTTTAATTTTTATTTCAGATGTTTTAAATTCAACTCACAGAAGCGATAAAATAAAATTTTATGATAATTCGCAAATGCTCATAAGAGGTGGGTAAAAGATGGTAAAAAGTTCAATAAATGTTTTATATATCTAAACTCATTATAAAATGACTAAAAAATTAATTGAAAATATATAGGTATTATGTATCTATTTTTACCTAAAATAAATTTATGTAATATAAAAAATTATTTAAATAAAAAGTTGATTTTAAACAATAACTCAGTGTTTTTTACTATTCCTCAAAAATTGAAAGTTTTCAGAAAAATACAAAAAAATTACTCTAAGGTAATTTTGATATTATGAATTCAAAAATAACATCTTTTTTTACCCAATTAAAAACATAGAATATTCATTTATTAATTTAAAATTAATTCCCGTTGTCAAAACCAAAAAATCGGTTTTAAAAAAAAGTTAAAACTATCGAAAGATTGACATGTGTTTATGTCAAATTGAAATGTGAAATTACTTATAATGACCAACATTGTATTAAATAAAAAAATATAATCTAATTATTCTTAAAAACCTTTTAAATTAATAATTTAGCACTATAAATTATTTCTATTAAAAAACTTTTTTTCAATTAAAACATAATATTTTTCACTATCTGTCAAAATATTAAAGTTATCAGAAGAGTACCAAAAATTTATCCAAACTAAATTTTTATGTCCCGATTATATAGAAAAATTTAATTTCATTAAATATAATATATTACAGTGTCAAATATTGATTTTAAAAATGGTTCTCCTTTAAAAGGCGGTAAAAATGAATTTTTGGAAAAAAATAATTAATTTAATTGAAAAAAATGAATTTGTTTTTATATTTTGAATAATAAACACATAATATGGATGTTAAAATTATATAGAGTATATAATATTCAAAATTCTATTAATCCAATTCATAAATGATTTTTTAATGACTAGTTTGATAAGTTGTGGTGTGCTCAAACTCGGTGTTGCGTGTAGCGCAAACTATTGAATTAAATTGTTGAGATAACTTACTTTGAGATATTGGGTTTTTACATTATCCCCTCTTTCAATAAATTTCATCCTCATAATTTGAAATTTTTCTTCAAAAATAAAAGGTTAAAAATAGATAAATACCTTTCTGGAAAGACCACATCAGAAATTGGGTATAAAATTTTGTCTTAATAAGAGGGAAAGGGATATGAAAAAGTTAGCACCAAATTATGATCTCGATTAAGAGAACATTGGGGGAAATTAGAGACATATAATTGGAGGGAAAATGTAAATATTTATAGGTATTTATTGAGGTCATCAATCACAATATATAATTTAAATATATTGACATAAAAAACCCATTATCAAAACCATTTTCAATACCAAATTACCTAAAAATGTATATGATATTTATTTTCTTTTTTGAAAACATTTTGGCTTGTTAAGGAAGCCAAAGACCAAATAAAACTCGTAGTAGTGGAAAGGTAATTCTCACCACTTACGTTAAAAAGAAATATTCATTTTTTGTCGTTCAGTAAAATTATTCGTAGAAAATGATTCCCTATGAATGAAATGAAATGTCAAAGGTGATTATACAGCATATAAAAGAAAGTCGTGTATTAAAACAAAATATGACTCAATGAAAGGGTATTGAGACAATGTCCATTATCTAATGTTTATGAATTAATTTAGTCATAGAATAAGAAGGAAATATATATATATAAATATACTTGAAAATTATAGTTACATCCTTTAACTAATTTCTACCAAAAACTCATCTTTCACTCTTAAAGATAATAGAACATAATAATATTCTATTTATCCTAATAATATAAGGTTTCAAAAATAATTAATTTATAATTAATTTGTCTGACTACATTAAAAAACTACATTATACAAGCCATGACATCACGTAGTCCAGTGGTAGGTGAGACACCCCTCTCGACCTTCAGTTGCTGGTTGAAGTCTCACAGCCTTACCGGACGCGACTGGAGGTCACCCGACCTCTCGGTTGTACTTTTCATGATGATATAAAAGTAACCTTAAAAATAATATCTGATTTCAATCTTAATCCATTCCAACCTTTAGACTTATCCATAATACATCCACCCGAACACACAGTCCAAAATTTATAAGGAAGTTAAACAGAATGAAGATCCTTTTTTCCATGTAATAACATGTGAACACCTTCATCATGCAATCTTTTAAAGCATGGATACAACCTAAATTATCATAAAACCTTATTGATTAAATTTCTGCTCAATTATTCTTTATATAATACTAGATATATTAATTATATCCAAATATTTTTAATGTTCCATCAATGATGAAATAAACAAACTATTAATCATTTACAAGGAAGTAAAGAAAATCCAACATAATTTATCCAAATCAACAATCTCTTATTCCAAAATCACTACCTCATTATCAGGACCATATTAAGGATTATCTTTCCTTGAACCATTTATTTTCCAAAATGTTTATCTTACTATTAATTCACATTTCTTAGAACCATATAATCTAAAATCCTAAATAAAATAGTATTGCAGTACAATCCTTAATTATCTCCATAATTAATATAACCAGTATATTGTTGATACGACACTGAAATGAAATAATTATATAATAAAAACATAAGAACATTAGTCATTCCTCTTCCTCTGAGGTAGTATCATAACTTGATTATTATATAATAGCATCATTTGTGGTATACTCTGATGACTGGGACACTGATTTGCATCATATACCAATACCTTTCTGATGAAGAATCTTACATTTCAAATGTTTTTCTTACTCTTGATATCATGTACCTAGTGTCCTTTTTCGACACACTTACAAAAAACTCCCATTCCCTTCACACATTTACCAAGGTGATTCTTTCCACATTTATCACATAGGGGATATAATTTTCTACTCTTCCCTTTATCCATCTTTCCCCTACCATAATTTTCTTCTCTTGCTTCCCCTCAAAGCCATAGGACTTAGAGAATTATTTACTTATCTTATTAACTCAATATATTATTTCTTTATTTGTGGAGAATACATGGGAGACTATTTCGCTTCTAAATGATTGCTTAATTACATGAATGATATGATCCTTCTTACTGTTTGGATCATACGTATTTCTAGAGTTCTCATTCCATCTACTGGGTGGCATTTCTATACAATAGAATATACTAGGTTAGTTTAGGAATCATAATGAATAATTCGAAACTTGTAAAATACTTAACAAAAGTTGAACAGTTTATGGATATAATCAATAATAATATAAATAGTTTCATTGAGGAGATATATACTCTAAAATCCATCATATTTTTTTGTAAGAAAAATGGGAATTATCTTAATAATATCCCCTGGAAGTGTCATAACCTAGAGTGCAGTAAGGCCCGTTATCGTGCACCAGTTCCCATTCGAGTCTAGCTCAAAGCAGTGTTTTCGGGTTTTACCCCTAGGTACATTTATGCCAGAGCCGCCCCTTCCCACTTGTATCCAGATATAGATGTATTTTCATAGAAAACTCACAAAATCTCTACATTTTCAAAATTCTTGGAAGTTATTATCTACTAATCCGGAGAGTCTATCTTAGGTAATGTGCTCAAATTAGAGTTTATCTAAATCTGTTTTCCAAGGTTATTGCAAAAATTACTTTGATACCAACTGTAATGCCCTGACTCTAGATTCCCAGAGTCATTTTATTATTTTAATACATTGGCATGATTACAAGGAATCATGTCCCAAAAGACCGACCAGTTTAGCAGTATTGGAAAATAGATTCAATACATGAACGTTACATTACACATTCTAACATACAAAAAAAATAATCTTTTTAGAAATTCATTGTTCCTTTAGGATAACCCTAAATCTCAAACATAAAACACTTCTTGGGATCTTGGGAAAATAAAAAATAAGGAAGGGGTGTGCTCAGATTCTCAATAAGGGTAAATAATTTAGTGGAAGATAACATAAACAATAGGCATGGTGAATAATTGAAAACACAAGCCTTTAAAAATAACAAACATGAACACTTTATAGAAGAAATATTAGCTGAGAAAATAATTCCATAATAAAACATAGTTATGGGTATTCTACTAGTCGAATAACCACACGAACCATCAACATTATTTTCATAATGATGGAATGTATAATGCTAGATATTCTTAAACATTTTCTCAAGGCCCCAAAAAAGACGTCTAAAAATGATTATGGCCTCTTCCAAAACCATATATCAAATTGGGAAAGGCCTCAACCAATTCCACGTCTAATTGTCTCATGAGACCTAACGATGCATCGAGGAGCTATAGCTATCTCCACTTGTCACATACTACGTCCAATACATTCCTCATATGAAAAGGTTGAAACATAACATAAACATTCATATTAAAAGTATCATTTGAAATGTCAATACTTTATCCATAAAACATGAATGGTATAAAAATAACACATCCACAGCCAAACATATCACAAAACCTTCCATACAGTATGGATTATGGTATCATTATAAATCAACTTCAAACAAGTTTTAAATCCATCAAAGGATGTTGACATAGACGAAAATGATTTGTAAAAATCATTGATAGAAATATCCCTTTTTCATGAAAACATTTAAAAGTCACACAATTTAGAAAGGAAGACATTTAAAGATATTTTTGAATCAAAGTGTCCCATACCAGTTTTAAACTTTTGAATGGAATAAAATATTTGGAAACATTCAAGTCCATATAAATAAATCCGTAAAAACCATTTTGAAAACATGGAAATTAATGGGAATGATGTATAAGAATAAATAGTTAAAACATTGAAAATTATGTTTTAATAAAATATTCCCTAAAAATTATCCCCTTGAAAACTATTTTATGAAACATGGACATGGATAATAAATATGTCCCAGTAAAAACATACCCCTAAACAATCTCTAAAAATAATGAGATTGAGGAATTAACCCTTACCTTGCACTTTACTTTGGTCGAGGGTATGTTTAACCTCATGTATAATGACCTTATTATGTTATTAAATTATAGAATAACCATATTCATATTTATTATATCGTACATAATTCATTTGTGACTTTATACTACACATTTAATAATGATTTCGATGTTAAATCAAAATTTTGGGTAATAATCACTTTCTTTATCGTATGTGTTTTAACAATATATTCTTGATCGTATCATTTAGATCAGGATTTAAATGATTCCAGAATATAAAACATGGCTTATATATCATATATATTTATAATATAAATATTTACAATAGATGTATTTATGAAATGGAAGGCACCGTTTATGGAGACGGTAGGCAGTACATACGCATAAACGCAGTTTCCATTTTCATATCGTGTTGAATGGAAGTAAGTGAATAAGATATATGTAAGTACATAAATAAATAAAAACACATATATATATATATAGTATCATTGTTATGTCATATATTACATACTTATTAATAATATATATTTTTATAATCGTCGTTGAATGGTGAATATAGAAATGAATCTCATCGCGTCGTGGAGACGGTAATCCTTACGTACGCATGAGCGACAATATCAATATTTTGATTTAAAATAGTATATAAATAAATGTTATATCATATATAAAGAATCATGAACTTGTTATATATATTATTTACATCAATTATATATCATTATTATACCCATCCAAATAATAATGTATAGAATAACAACTACACCACGACGTGGAGACGGTAAGCCGTACGTACGCATGTATTGTGACATGTCATTCGTAGGATGGTTAAAATAATAAATATGGTTGTAACATATTTATAATAACATCATAGTATATAGAATATATTTTAGTTATTATTGTATAATGGAAAAAACAATGAAAGATGAAGTGGATGAAGAAAAGAACTTAAAAGAGGTGATGAAATATATACCTCTTCTTTGGGTTCTTCTTTTTGACTTGATAAAAAGGTATCATTAGGTTGACTTCCTAAACTAAATCAGGCCTCAAGGATGAAGGGAGGAAATTTTAGAGGATATATGGGTAGGTGTTGGCTGATAAAATGGATTTGGAGTTCCGAATTTTATAGAAGGGAAAGTTCCCTTTTATAAGAGGGGTGAGGGTCACTTTAGGAAATGATTAACGTATTAATTTATTATACAATCATATTCATTTTATAATAGCTCAAAATGAATTTATTTAATGTCTTCGGTGGTTATGGGTCGAAAACCTCTCAATGAAATGGTTTCAGACAAGTTTAGGTTTCCATTTTAAACTTATCTTTTAGATATAACTCTTATTTAAATAGTTTAACTTTTACCATGTCTTGTTGTATTATTACACTATACAGTTAATAAACATACTATAAACAGCCAAAAGAAACTCAAGTGGTTAATTAATGAAATACATAATATTATTTAATCCCTTTGGCGGAACCTTAGATTTTTAGGAATATTATATCAACCAATAATATAGTATTTTTTTCGAAAATTAATTTATGATAATTTTGACACTATTTGGTATTTTTCCTTTGTGAAAGTCATAAAAACCTTATCACTTCGAAAAAAAATTATATAATCAACCCAAACATGTCTTATTAACCTATAAAATTTGTGGAATTATCAAAAGTCTCAAATTAAATTAATTTGGATATTTATAATACCAACTATTTTAATCTTTCATTAATAAGGTAATTATTGCATCAACATTGTGTCATAAATAAAATAAACTTTTTAATGCCTAAAAATTATAAATGAACCACCATTATGTAGGAAAAATTTTTATCTTTATATTGAATATTTATAGTCTAATTTTTCTTATGTATAATCCTATATGAAAAATGTTTTAGTTATGAAAACTTGAATTTCACAATTTTAACTTTTCATTAAATTAAATATTAATAAATGTCTTAATCTAATCCAAGTAAACCTAAATGATCATATTTTTCTAATAAGGTTGTTTAAATTCTAATTACATTTATCCAATAAAATTAGAACATGTTTTAGGGTAATTATAATATCATTTTTACCATTAATTACCCTATTTACTTTTAACTGTGGTAAATAAAAGTCATCAGTTACTATTCCCAAAATATTATTTTCATCTTACTGAACCTAATTTTACTTACATAGGTTAACCGTGTCTCTCAGATTTTTTAAATTCAACTCAAATTAGCGGTAAAATAAAATTTTATGCAAATTTGAAAAAGCTCCTAGGAGGTGGGTAAAAGATGGTAAAAAGTTCAATAAAATTTTTATATATCCAAACTCATTAGAAAATGACTCAAATGAAATTCATTGAACATATATAGGTATTATGTATCTATTTTTACCAATAATAAATTTAAATAAAATAAATAATTATTTAAATAAAAAGTCGATTTTATACAACAACTCCATGTTTTTCACTATTCATCAAAAATTGAACATTTTCATAAAAATACCAAAAATTTTCCTTAAGACAGTTTTGATATTCTGAATTAAGAAATGTAGTATATTTTACGATATTAAAAACATATAAGTTGCATTTATTAATTTAAAATTTATTCCCGTTGTCAAAACTAAAAGAGCGGGTTTAAAAAAAAGTAAAAACTATCAAAAGATTGACATGTGATTATGTCAAATTTAAATTTGAAATTATTTATAAAGACCAAAATTGTATTAAATAATTAAAATATAATCTAATTATACTTCAAAACCATTCAAATTCATAATTTAACACTAAATTATTTCGATTAAAAAGTTGTTTTCAATTAAAACCTAGCAATTTTAACTATTTGTCAAAATATGAATGTTATCAGAAATGTACCAAAAAATTCTCCAAACTAAATTTTTATGTCCTACATCAGTAGAAGAATTAGATTTCATTACATTTAATATATAAAATTATCAAATATTTATTTTTAATAGGGTTCTCCATTAAAAGGCGGTAAATTTTCATTTTTTGAAAAAATACTACTTTTATCTGAAAAAAATGAATTTGTTCTTATATTATGAATAAGAAACACATAATATGGGTGTTAATATTATATAGAGTATATAAGATTCAGAATGCTATTAATATTCATCATAACCGCTTTTCGAACAACTAGTTTGGTATGTTGTGGTGCACTCGAACTCGGTGTTGCGTGTAGCACAAGCTATTGAATTACATTGATGAGATAACGTACTATGAGATCTTGTGGTGTTACAGTCCTCAATAAATACCATGCTTTATTGTCTATAAAAAATTGGAAAAATGTTTTTTAACATTCTACTCAAAAGGTAGCATGTTACATAGTATCAAAACTATAGGGGCACACTATGTAAATAAGAATTTTCAGAAGATATCTTCAAATGTAGTCTTACCTAAAACAATCAATTACTAGTGATCATGAAATCATTGAATCATTTATTATTGAAAATTTGATGCCTTGTATATAAAGCTTCCTACTAATATATTTCAATTGAATCTTATGCTCTAAATCTAAGAGTGATAAAGGGTTACAAATAAGTGGAATTATAAACATAACCAAAGGAAACTTGTAATTGGACTTTCTACTATGTCACTAGATGAAAAAATTAGTTTATTTTTTCTGAATTTCCTTATTATTACACCATTATCAATTCCATACAAATCAATTTCCTCTCTCTTTATCTGGATTTAATTATTTTCCACACCTTAATGAACTAATTTTTGATATAAGGAACATTATTTAATTTTACCAATCCATATTTTTTAAGAAAAGCACCGTGCATATGTAGTTATTCAAATTGAAAATTGCTTTAGTTAATAGAAACACACCTAATGCCTAGAGTCTTAGTGGTTCACTCTGGGTTCCCAAATGCCCATTTTACTACTGATTCAAAAAATATTAATTAAAAACATTTATATTTGCTCAATGAGGTGATTATTTTTTAAGTAATTTAATTTTTTTTAAACTAGGATAGAGTTCAAATGTCCAGTTTCAAATTTTAGGATCTCAATTCCACAAATAGGTAACCTATATCAACCTCAAATATTTCTCCTAATCTAAATTTTTATAAAACCACTAACCATATTCATATAGAAATCATTCTTCCTCAAAAGATTCAAACTCATGGAAACTCTAAACAACAAAAATGTATTATCGTTAGGCCAAGAGTAATTGAAAATATTATGAAGCCTAAAGTATCTAAAAATTTGAAAGAATTTTGAAAACATTTAACAGTCACTATTTGAATGTGGGTTTTCCCCCACACTTCCATACGAATGGTTTCATGAAACCGTTGGTAAATGATGGTTTTGGTAATCTTTTACCAACGGTTCTAAGGAACCGTTGGTATAGGTGTGTATAGATGTAGTTTAGGGGAGTTTTACCAATGGTTCAATGAGAACCGTTGGTAAAGGGGTGGTTCGGGGAAGATTTTACCAAGGGTTATAAAGAACTGTTGGTATAGGTTTGGCCTGAAGGTATATACCAACAGTTTTTAAAAACCATTGGTAAAACTTTCCCCCAAATTACCAGCGGCCCGTCCTCTCCCCCATTCGCGATACAGAACCCTAAACAGGAGCAGGTGATCTTGGAGATCCTTCGGCAGAAGCAGTTTGGCGATCTTGGATCTCCTTCGGCTTCCTCTTCCTCCATCCCATTCAAGGTTTTGAATCTACTTCCGAATCATATCAGACCCATCCTAAATTAGGTATTTTCGTAACTGGTACATTATTTTTATTGAAATTTATCTAATATTTCAGTTTTTAGTTTTGATATTGATGTGTATATGTTTTTTTTTCTGTTTTGATTTAACCTATATGTGATGGGCTTGTATCATCATTAAGATGTGTCCAATGGTTCGTTGATCATTCTGTTTTGGAGAATGTATAGTTTAGGACCGACATTAGAAGTAGCATCCAGTGGGACCATTTTAGTATAATGGGAAACAAGATTATGATCTACAAGGGGGTGATTGAGTTGGTAGAGAACAAACATAGTTTGTTCCTTGTGTTCAAGAACCATAAATAGAGTGTTCCAATTATGTGGTCATCAGTAAAGACGTAGGTAAGATTTCCAGGTCCTGTTTCATAAAGTTGAATATGTGGCGCTATAGTGGTTTTGGATTGTTTTATGTACTCTTAGTGTATTGTAAACCCCCATTTGTTCCATATTCATTTAATTGATTTAATATTTTTTGTCACACACACCATTATATCATCTCAAACTATATTTAGTGTGTATTTTTATTCTTATGGCGTTACATATTTTAGTAAATGTCCATACTAGCTTCTTTTATGTGTTCCAGGGGTTTAAACTAATGACAGGGCATCATGATTATTGTGGGGGTATTGTTTTCATATATATATACCTATACTATGTCATCAAATGAATCAACTAGTTATATTCCTTACATATTTTTATCAAATGATTCTGAAGGAGGATTGTGTAATCATATATGGATATGAAAAAAATGTAGTTTTTGTTATTGAGTGGGAATTTTCGGTGGGAAGTTGATATGTGGACCACCTAGTTTATGTGATTGTTCATACATTTATAGAATAGATTAAAACTATTATGTTGGAGGATACCAAGGTTGTTAGGGTTTTTGTTTTTGTTTTTTATGAGGTGGTTGTGATGGTACCCCATTGACATGATGTTGAGATTGAGATAGACCAAAATCCTGGTGCTTCTCTAATTTCAATAGCTCTTAGTATTATGTATCCATTATTGACACACAAAATTATTTTTATAAATCAAATTTTATTGAATTGTAATCATTAATATGTCACAGCGTCAATCATTAAAAAATAATTTCATAAACTATATTGTCATTTCATCGATAAATATAATGATTAATGAGACATTATATGGATGGAAAATCATATTCATGAGATCTATGATGAAAATTATAGTGTTTATCAACCCAAAAGTCATGGGAAAAAATAATAAAATCCATATATACTGCTAAACTCAATCTTGGGAATGATTATTTATATGACCCCCTACTAATGGTATTTTTAAGGATATTAATCCATAAGAAGCAAAAAAATGTCTTGTAACAGATCAATTATTCCTAATATTTGTTATAGAGAACTTCTTCATCTCTATTAACTAATTAAGATTCATTTAGTCCAAAAAATCAATAAAATACCATCTTACATCTTTGAAAATATAATTTAATCGCCTTATAGACATGTGCCCTGTATGATAATTATATTTCCCTAAAACATTTCATAGTAAATTATATATACTTAGAGGGACCATCCCACTATAAGAACCTACCAAGATTCCAATCCATCCTCATAAGTATTTCCTCATCAAACTCTAGGTGTACAATTTCCACACCCATCACTACCCTTGTTGACAGCCCGCCCACCCCACCCCTGGACACCATCCCACCACCTTGGATAGACCGTGGCCATTGGACAACCCCCACCATTGTTGACAGCCCGCCCACCCCACTCTCGAACACCCGCCCACCACCCCCCAGACACCCCCATCCCCTCGGATGCCCCCACCCCTGGAAATCCCCCCTAGAAAGCCCCCACCCCCTTGACACCCTCGACCCCACTAGACAGCACCGCTACCCCCGTGAACAGCCCGACCACCCCCCGTGGACAGCCTGCCCACCCCCCTGGACAACCCGCCCACCGCCTGGAAACTCTAGACCCCCTGGAAAGCCCTTCCACCCCCATGAGAAGCCCACCCACCCCTTGGACACCCCGTACCCCCCATGGGTAGCCCGCCCACCCCCTGGACACCCCATACCCCCCGGATAGCCCCACCCAACCCTGCTCACCCCACTGAACTCCTTGGACAGCCCGCCCAACCCCCTAGACTCCCCTACCCCATGGGACAGCCTGACCACCCTCGCGGACAGCCCACCCACCTTGACATCCCGACCCCCCTAGACAGCCCCCAACCCCCTGGACACCTCCGACCCCCCGGACGTCCCCACCACCCCCCCTAGACACCCCGCACCCCTTGGACACCCCACACCCCCTTGGATAGTCCCTCTACTCCCCTGATCCTCATCCTACTCCCCATCCTGATCTCCCTGAAGAAGATAAAGTATAAAACTCAGGTAATTCCAACTTGATCCTTAAGGATTATGTAATCCTTGATCCACTTCCAATATATTACTGGGAAATCCTTGAATATAGGCATTAGAATTTCTATATCTTATTTTATTATATACACTATATTTTGTTGTATTCCTTAATATGATTCTCATATAGAGTAATGTGCCAGTTTTGCTTTTATATAAAGTAAAAAATTGTCATTTACCTAAATATTTTTTTGATTAAAATTCAATATTATTGAATTTCTTTAAAATGACATATATGCAATTTTTTAACAGAATGGAAAGATGTTGGATGTATGAAACTGATTGGATTTTAACCAATTTTCAAAATAATTTGAACAGCTTTCTAGATTTTTAATTTGACAAGGCTTCAGATAGTGGTCGCATACATTGACCATGTTTTAATTGTGTTAGAAGACCTTGGTTCAGTCATGACGCAGTTAGCTATCATATAACCAAATTTGGTTTCCAAAAAACTATTATGTGTGGTATCACAATGGAGAGAAAATTTAATCTAAAAAGGTTGATGATCCAAATGATAGGACTAAATTAGAGAGTTTGATATATGATCGGTTTCCATTTATTCAGCATCATGAGAAGGAAAGGATGTCCAGCCAACAAGATTTTGATACAAGAACGCATGATGCGTCCAATGAAAATGATGATGTTGATAGGGTGAAAAAATTGAATAATGCTACGATGACTCCAGTATATCGGCAATGTGGTAAAATGAAAAAGGTGGAATTTTTAATCCAATTGTTTCATGGGAAAACTATGTATGGGATTTCAAATACTGCAATTGATTACATTCTTACCTTCTTGAAGGACTTACTTCCAGATGATGCAGATTTTCCCTAAAACCACTATATGTCATGGAAGTTAGTTGATGAACATGGATTCTCAAAAAAAAATTATGCTTGCCCGAATGATTGCAGCTTATTTTGGGAGGAAACATCTGAAAGAAATGATTGTATCAAATGTGGTACCTCCCAATGGAAGAAAAAAGATGATGGAACACCATCTTGTGTGCCAAAAAAAGTAATGTGGAACTTTCCATTGATCCCCATATTACAGAATGTTTTCATGTCTGATGAAATATCCATAAAAATGTGATGGCATGACACCAAGAGAAAAAAGAATAATGAAGAGTTGGTTCACCCTGTAGATGGATTTTCATGGCAGAGATTTGATGCTCGATATCCTGAATTTGCAGCCGACGTGCGTAATGTGAGACTGGGTCTTTCATGTGACGGTTTTAATCCATTTGACCAGATGATTACTTCGCACAACACATTGCCGGTTATCATACACATTTATAACCTTCCTCCTTGGTTGTGTATGAAAAATACTTACACTTTCTTGAGTATACTGATATTTGGCCCTTTTGATATCGGAAATGATATAAATGTATACATTCAACCTTTAATAAAAGAGTTGAAACTTCTATGGGATGTGGGTGTGCCCACATTCGATGCATTTTAGAAAGACATATTTCAGATGTGTGCTGCGCTTATGTGGACGATCAATGATTTTCCTTCTTATGCAATGATGTCTGGATGGAGCAGAAAAGGAAAATTGTCATGTCCTGATTGATTGAAGAATACTCGATCGAGAAGACTGAAATATCGTCGTAGTTTTAGTTTTATGGGACATCAACGATTCATTCCAATGAACCATCCATATAGAAACAATCGTCGATGATTTGACAATACCATGGAGAATGACGATCCACCTCAGCGTATGTCTAGAACTGATGTGATTAATGAATTGAAAGATTTTAGTTATTCATTTGGGAAGGGTGTAATGAAATCGAGGAAGAGGAAATTTTTTTCCAATGATACAGGTTACAATTGAAAGAAGAAGAGTATAATCTTTGAGTTGTCGTATTGTTCAACCAACTTGTTACGTCATTTCTTAGACTTAATGAACATTGAAAAGAGTATATGTGAAATGTTGCTTTTGATTCTTCTAAATGTCAAGGGGAAGGAAAAATATGATTTACAATCTCAGTATGACTTGGTAGATTAAGGGATCAGACCAGAATTTCATCCTGTCTATATCAGTGAAAATAAATGGCATGTTCCATGTTCTTCTTATGTGATGACACCTACTGAAAAAAATCAATTTCTGGAAGTGCTAGAGACTATTAAAGTTCCTGATGTCTATTCAATAAATATTTCAAAACGGTTCAACAGAAAAGAGTTGAAGTTGAAATCTTTGAAAACTCGTGATTTTCACGTCCTTTTGCTTGAGTTGATTCCAATAGAAATCCGTCATCTCTTGTCCAATAATGTTTGAGTCTCTGTTATTCAGTTGTGCTATTTGTTTAGAGATCTTTGTGCTAAGAGGTTGTCCAAATACTTCTTGCAAAAACTGTTGGCAGAGACAACATTAATTTTGTGTGAGTTAGAGAAAATATTCCCCCCATCATTTTTTACATGCATGTTGCATCTGACTGTCCATCTTCCGACCAAAATACTTCTTGGAGGAACCGTTTCATTCCATTGGATGTATCCAACTCAAACAAACATGTGCACATTGAAATCATATGTTCAGAACAGGGATTATCCCGAAGGTTCTATTGTGAATGGTTACTTGGCTCAAGAATGTATGGATTGTTGCGCAATGTATTTGCCTGATCTTTCGACGAGAATAAATAGACCAATGAGAAATGAAGAAGAACAATATGGGAAAATTGAACCCAGTTTTCCATCACTTCCTCAGACAGGAGGAATTCCAGGATGATATACATTGACGACATTAAGGCTTGAAGAGCGAGAGATGGCACATTGCACAGTTTTGTCCAATTGTGATTTGTTATATGAGTATATCAAGTAAGTAAATTGTACATGTATCTATTATCTTATATCTTGTAATTTTAAATATTTGTTAAACTATTATTATTTTGTCTACAGGGAACTTAACGAATTGATATATAGAAAGCATAGTTCTTTATCTTTGAGAAGGAAAGAGACTTTGCATAGAAAATGATTTTCTTCTTGGTTGAAATTGAAGTTAAAAATATTTTTGTAATAACTAAATGAAAATAATATTTAATTATGTTTACTATTTTTTAATATTTCTGGTATCGAGTTTTCCTCTAGAATCTATTTCTGAGGAAATAAGAGCATTGGATTTTGGTCCTAATACCATGGTTTGTTCTTGTAAATCACTTGTGATTAATGGATACAAATTTATTATCACTGAATGAGCATGAATCACGAGAACACATCATAATGGTGTTATTCAAACTACCACAACAGATTATTATGTCAGTTCATCAGATACTAGACCTCGTTCTGAAAATGTTGCTTATTATGGAGTCGTGGAGAAAATAATAATTTTGGATTATTACTCTCATGGTCGAGTCACGGTGATGAAATGTCAATGGTCTGATTCAATGACGAGGCAAGGCACCTTTATTTATGATTGTGGATTTCGAGTTATTGACATGACTCGTACTGTAACACCCCGAGATTTTATGAAAAATATTCTTTTTAATTTCATTAATGTCTTGTGTTATACGCTACACCAAAAGGAGCTTTCACAACACACATCTCTGACCTGGCTTGAATTACACGCAATCGCGACCTTCCATGATAGTGTGTGTTGTACACAACACCAAGTTTCGCTAAACAACGATATGCTATTAACATATTATTAAAACTAGCCATTATGAATAGTAATAACCACTTTTTGAAATTTTGTAAATTTTATTTTTCAAAATGGACTTCATTTTTGGATTCGGAATATCGAAATTAGCTTAGGGTGAAATTTTGGTGATTTTCAGATAACATTCATATTTTGATGAATAGTGAAAATTACTAAATTTTAATTAAAAACAACTTTTTCAATCGAAATAATTAATAGTGATAAATTATTAATTTGAAAGGTTTTAAAGTATATTTAGAATATATTTTTACAATTCAATACAATGTTGGTCATTGGATGTAATTTCACATTTAAACCAGTTATAAACAAGTGTCAATCTTTTGATAGTTATTATCTCTTAAAAACACGCCTTTTGTTTTGACGACGGGAATTAATTTTTAAATTAATTAATTCAACTGATATGTTTTGAATTTGGTAAAATAGAAATAATTTTTGAGTTCATAATATCAAATATATCTTAGGCCTAATTTTTGGTATTTTTCTAAAAACATTCAATTTTTGATGAATAGTGAAACCACTAAGTGGTAGTTAAAAAAACAGAATTTTTCATAAAACATAATTTTACCGCTTATGTGAGTGAAATTTCAAAAATCAGAGAGACACGGTTGATGTCAGTAAGTAAAATGTGGTTCAATGAGATGAAAATAATTTTTGGTGAATAGTAACTTTTTACTTTTATTTACCACGGTTAAAAGTAAATAGGGTAATTAAGGGTAAAAATGATATTATTATTACCCTAAAACATGTAAAAATTCTATTGAATAAGTGTAATTCGACCAAAAACAAACATAGGAATAAAATATGACCATTTAGGCCCACTTTGATTAGATTAGGACATTTATTATTATTTAATTCAAAGAAGAGTTAAAAGAGTTAAAATCAATGGTTATTTACTCAAACATTTTTAATATAGGGTTATACATAAGATAAATTCGATTGTAAATATTCCTTATAAAGCTAACAAGATTTACTACATAATAGTATTTTATTTGTAATTTTTAGACATTAAATAATTTAATTTATTTGTGACACAACGATAATGTAGTAATTATCTTATAAATGAAATATTGACATAATTGATGTTATAAATACTAAAATAAATATAATTTGAGACTTTTTATGACTTAAACTTATTTTATCGGTTAATATGACATGTTATTGTTGATTTAATTATCTTTTTGAGTACCTATCATTGTGTTATGATTTTCAGAAAAATCAATTACTAAATAGTGTCAAAATAGCCATAAAATAGTTTTTAAAACAAATATTATATAATTAATTGTTATTTTATTCCTAAAAATCTAAGGATCGGCCAAATGACTTAGATAAGGTTATATGTATTAATAATAAAAAATTTGGGGTTCGTTTGGCTTCTTATAGTATGTTTATTAACCATATAGTGTAAGAACACAAGAAGACACGGTAAAAGTAAAATTATTTAACTTAATGTTAAATCTAAATGATAAGGTTAAAATAGGAACCTAAACTTGTTTAAATTCTATTGGATGAGAGGATTTCGACCCATCCCCACCTTAGCCTCGAAATAAATCAATTTGGAGCTATTTAAAACCGAACATGACTTTATAATAAAATAATATTTTTAGTTATTCCAAAGGTGCCCCTCTCCTCCCTTATAAAAGGACACCTCCTCCCTCTCTTCCTCACACAACCTTGAGCCTTCAAGCTCGGCCAACCCCTACAAAAATATCTTCTCCACTTCCCTAGAAACATACTAGAGGATCTGGTCTTCTCAAAGACCAATTTTAGTGCCCTAAGAGGAGGTCTCAAAGAGGCGCTTCAAAGAAGAGGTAATTTCCGTTACCACTTCTTTCACCTTTATTTCTTCTTCCACTTCTTCTTCTTAGGTTGTTTCATTATAAAGTAATAACATCAGTATCACTCATATACTGATTTGTTATTATAAGTATGAAACAATCCTAATTCACCATCTATCCATCCTAAGGAAAACGAAATCACCGCGCGAGCGTACGTACGGAATACCGTCTCCACGCCGTGGTGAAATCTGTTTTTCCACCAACACCTAACATGGATGGGTATTATGGTGTAAATAATAACTATACATAGTAATTATAAAATCATAATGATTCTGATATATTGTATCATCTACTCAAATTCAATTCAATAATTATGGAAATGATATCATCGCTCGTGCGTACGTATGGACTACCGTCTCCACGACGCGATGAGATTCATTCTCCATGTTAACCATTTAAGAATGATTATAAATTATATATAAGCAATAATAATGAAATATATGACAGGGTAAATATACTTGATTTATGTATATATATATTTCATCTACTTACTTCCATTCAAGACAATAAGGAAAGGAAATCAACGTTCATTCGTACGTACGGACTACCGTCTCCATGAACGGTGTGTTTCATTTCATTTATCTATCTATTATATATATATATAGACTGAATATATATGATATATAAATCATATTTTATATTCTGTAAGTAATTAAATAATGATATAAGTAATAATAATGTCAAGAACAACAAGTCCAAACACCTACGATAAATGAAACAATTTTACCCAAATCGCTCTTTAACATGGAATTTATAAAAGAACGGGTAATATAAAGTCATAAGTGAACCATATATGATATCATAACAATTAATATGATTCTATAATAAGTTAATGACATTATTTAAATCATTATACAGGAGGTTCGGACACTTACGAAGCAAATCAGACCTAAGGTAAGGGAAATATCACAATCTCATTTTTATCCGTGATTGTTTATACTTTAGTGTTTACTGGGGTGAATTTTATCATCCACATCCATGTTTCCTGAATATGAAATATTATTTCCATCCACCTACAAATTTTTAAATCCAATTTTACCCTTCAGTGAGTTTTTAGTAAAGAATATGAAAGGAATCTTTTGTCGTTTTTCGTACGAGGTACTTTTTGACTTTTCCGACAAAAGTACGCAGAATGTTTTTTTAACTTATACGGCAAGAAATGGATTTTTAAAAAAATTATTTCCAAGAATCTTCCTTTATAAGTTTTCATGTTTATATTTAATCAACTTATTTTAGTTTATAATTGTATGACATTTTAAGAAAACAAAAGTGTTTTGGAAGTAGAAATGATATTTTCCTCAAGAATGGAGTTCAAATGTTTTATCAAAATTATTTTCCATCTAAGATAATATAGGGTTCTGTTTTTATCCCTATTATTACATTGATTTGATTATGTTTTAAGGGAATTATTTTTAGGAAGTCATTTACCTTATATGATTTGTTTTATGATGTCACGATGTTTCAAGAATACCATTTTTGTTATATGTGTTATGCGATGATGTATGATTTATGATTATGTGGAACACATAAGAAAGGATTCCTTATAAGATGGTTGGGACCTATATCTCCCTCCAATTCATTGGGTAAAGATTTTATATCTCATGAGATAGACATGGTTGGAACGGTAGGTTATACCGGTTCAGTGAAACAGGACTGAAACGAGGGTGACTCGGTTCAGAAAGGGACTTTGTCCACTAAGATAGTCTTGGCAATGAGTCTTGAATAACAAGAAATGATTCTCTATGATTATGTGTGTATGACACAATGTTTCATGGTTTATGTTATGATTATTGGGATTTCATTTCACTACTATGATTTATCCCATGTTATGAAATTATGCTCTCTTTTGCAGGTTAAGATTTCCAAAATGTTATGTTCTTATGAATATGATGTGATTGATATTTCTTTTGTTTACCCTTACTGAGAATTTGAGCTCACCCTTTCATGTTTTCTTTTCCCTAGGATATAAAGAAAAGTTTTAGGTAAGAAAAAAAAGAAGATCTTTATGGGAGATGTTGAAGATCTTTCACCACGATTAGAAGATTATATTCCGAGTTTCCAAAGACACTAAACTATTACGGTCCTTGTGTGTGTGTTTTTGTAATGTACTAAGTATTCCGTAAAAGTAATGTAATGTCCATGTACGATAAGCTTCAGGTCTCTACATTTGGTATCCGAGGAAAGGATTAGTCAACCTTTGGAAACTAGGATGCGAAAACGTTAGTGAGATCCCTAGAGATATTTCTAAGGTATGTCTAGGGATTTCCCTAAGGATAGGTATACATATAGGATATAGTCCTAGAAATACGGTAACGATCTTAGAATTTAACCTAAGATGTTAGATATTGAAGTTACTCCCCCTTTATTATGATTTTTTCATCTCACACTATTCTTTTTGGGTTTTATAAAATGGATGGAAACAAGATGATTCATGATAATGGAGGATATGATGGACAATGGAATGATATTCTTCATAAGAAATCAAATGAAATGGTATTTGGAAGTCCAAACATCATTATTATGCCGAATCAGCAATCTCATAATATGATCAATAAATTAAAATTTGGTAAGTTTCCTAACTCAGCTAATAAGAGAAAGATGGAGTTTCATGATGATCATAGAGGAAAGAAAGTTCAATTTCCCCTATGTAAATAATGTGGGAAGAGGCATCAAGGAGAATGTTTCAAAGGAACTGGAAGATGCTTTGGGTGTGGAAAATAGGGACACAAAGCCAGTAAGTGAAATGGAAAAGTTTCAGTTAACACCATGGATGAGGTTAATGGTGTTGCTATGACATCAACAATGGTTAAATGTTTTAAATGTGGAATGTACGGGTATTATGCAATCCAATGCCCTAAGGGAATGTCTCATGAAGAGAATCAGTATGGTCGTATGGGTAGTATTTTTGTTTATGATGATGAAGATACTAAAAATGATATGTGAGATGAAAGAATTGTTGAAGCTCGGTCAATGGTTTAAGAAGGTAGTGGAATGATTACATGTTTATCAAGTGTAATGTTGTACTATAGAATAAAAAGACATCTAAGGATTGTTACACTTTTGTCTCTCCTTAAGTTTTGAAAGTTTATGATGAATGGTATGAGTAACAATGAAAGTTTATTCAGATATTTTTTGAAAGTGGATGATATGCGCATAATGAAGTGATAAAGAGAAAATGAAATGTTTGACAGTATTCATGAGCTCATGATTGATATAAGGACAAATTGATATCATGGTTGGAGTATATATAATTTTGAGGATTTTGGTATGTGGAAAGTGTTAACTTTTAACTGCATTCACATTTTCACTAAGGATCAATGGGTATTCAAGAAAGTACATGATTAAGGCCTTTGAATGTTTGGAATGTGACCAACAAAACATATCTTATGATATATGGGGATCAACGATAGTATTAAATCTCTGGTAATCGTTTTCACTATGTTATGAGAGTGGACTGCAGTATTATGGATAAGCCTAATGATTGGAATGGATTATGTTGGAAATAAGTTAGTATTGTTTCAGGATAGAAGTTTTTTTCGATATTATTAATGGGATGTTATAGTAATATAGTTTTAGAAAAAGGACAACCTGCAGGACGGGCGACAACCCATCGCGTCGGACAAGGCTGTGGGAATCGAACCCACAACCGAAGTGAGACTGGCCTTTATCGCCTACCACTGGCCTACAGGAAGTCCCTGGTTAGTAGAAACTAGTTTTATTTTATTAAGCGGTATGATATATGAAGTATAAGTCCATTTTAGGAACCATATATGATTAATCTCACTATAGAATGACTTATGTATATTTAATAACTTTTGCTAACCTTTTGTTTGAGACAGATGGAATGACCTGTCGTACTAACACTTCACGAATAACAAATTCAACTTCATTTATTTAAGAGATGAAGTGGAAATTGTTCAAGGCACGAACAACAGTGAGATTGAACCAAAATAAAGTAAGTATTTATTCTAATTCAAATTCTTCAACTTTAGGGAAACGATCTTGAAAACCAAAAATGTTGTCCTAGTGCTCTTATATCTGATTAATCAGATGGTACCTTAGATCATCACAAATTTATGGATTTGTGATTGTTGGCTTTTCCATAGCCATGTTCTCTACCACTCTCTATCAGAACATGATGGTTAGATTTTTCTTCCATAACCATATTTTCACCTATGTGGAAACCTAGTGATTAATTTATTTGGGTAACCGTTACGTTTCATACTTTTGTTTTTAAATATTGGTTTTGGTATTCCTTTTTACGATGTGGGTATCTATTAAAGAAACATTCGAATAGTAAACCATTTATAACCCCGACGAATTTCGAGGGCGAAATTCATTTTAAGGGGGGTAGAATGTAACACCCTGAGATTTTATGAAAAATATTCTTTTTAATTTCATTAATGTCTTGTGTTATATGCTACACCAAAAGGAGCTTTCACAACACACATCTCTGACCTGGCTTGAATTACACACAATCGTGACCTTCCACGATAGCGTGTGTTGTACGCAACACCAAGTTTCGCTAAACAACGATATGCAATTAAAATATTATTAAAACTAGCCATTATGAATAGTAATAACCACTTTTTGAAAATTTGAAAATTTTATTTTTCAAAATGGACTTCATTTTTGGATTCGGAATATTGAAATTAGCTTAGGGTGAAATTTTGGTGATTTTCAGATAACTTTCATATTTTGATGAATAGTGAAAATTACTAAATTTTAATTAAAAACAACTTTTTCAATCGAAATAATTAATAGTGATAAATTATTAATTTGAGTGGTTTTAAAGTATATTTAGAATATATTTTTACAATTCAATACAATGTTGGTCATTGGAAGTAATTTCACATTTAAACCAGTTATAAACAAGTGTCAATCTTTTGATAGTTATTATCTCTAAAAAACATGCCTTTTGTTTTGACGACGGGAATTAATTTTTAAATTAATTAATGCAACTGATATGTTTTGAATTTGGTAAAATAGAAATCATTTTTGAGTTCATAATATCAAATATAGCTTAGGCCTAATTTTTTGTATTTTTCTGAAAACTTTCAATTTTTGATGAATAGTGAAACCACTAGGTGGTAGTTAAAAATACGGAATTTTTCATAAAACATAATTTTACCACTTCTGTGAGTGGAATTTCAAAAATCCGAGAGACACGGTTGATGTTAGTAAGTAAAATGTGGTTCAATGAGATGAAAATAATTTTTGGTGAATAGTAACTTTTTACTTTTATTTATCACGGTTAAAAGTAAATAGGGTAATTAAGGGTAAAAATGATATTATTATTACCCTAACACATGTCCAAATTCTATTGGATAAGTGTAATTCGACCAAAAACAAGCTTAAGAATAAAATAGGACCATTTAGGCCCACTTGGATAAGATTAGGACATTTATTATTATTTAATTCAAAGAAGAGTTAAAAGAGTTAAAATCAAAGTTTATTTACTAAAACATTTTTAATATAGGGTTATACATACGATAAATTCGATTGTAAATATTCATTAGAAAGATAAAAAGATTTAATACATAATGATATTTTATTTGTAATTTTTAGACATTATATAATTTAATTTATTTATGACACAACAATGATGCAGTAATTATCTTATTAATGAAATATTGACATAATTGATGTTATAAGTACTCAAATAAATATAATTTTAGCCTTTTTATGACTTAAAATAATTTTCTAGGTTAATATGACATGTTATTGTTGATTTAATTAACTTTTTTCGAACTTATCATTCTGTTATAATTTTCACAAAAATCAATTACTAAATAGTGTCAAAATTGACATAAAATAGTTTTTAAAACAAATATTATATAATTAATTATTATTTTATTCCTAAAAATCTAAGGTTCAGAAAAAATGACTTATATAAGGTTATATATATTATTAATAAACAATTTGGGGTTCTTTTGGCTTCTTATAGTATGTTTATTAACCTTATAGTGTAAGAACACAAGAAGACACGGTAAAAGTAAAATTATTTAACTTATTGTTAAATCTAAATGATAAGGTTAAAATAGGAACCTAAACTTGTTTAAATTCTATTGGATGAGAGGATTGCGACCCATACCCACCTTAGACTCGAAATAAATCAATTTGGAGCTATTTAAAACCGAACTGGACTTTATAATAAAATAATATTTTTAGTTATTCCAAAGGTGCCCCTCTCCTCCCTTATAAAAGGACACCTCCTCCCTCTCTTCCTCACACAACTTTGAGCCTTCAAGCTCGGCCAAACCCTGACAAAATACCTTCTCCACTTCCCTAGAAACATCCTAGAGGTTATGGTCTTCCTCAAAGACCAATTTTAGTGCCCTAAGAGGAGGTATCAAAGAGGCGCTTCAAAGAAGAGGTAATTTCCGTTACCACTTCTTTCACCTTTATTTCTTCTTCCACTTATTCTTCTTAGGTTGTTTCATTATAAAGTAATAACATAAGTATCACTCATATACTGATATGTTATTATAAGTATGAAACAATCCTAATTCACCATCTATCCATCCTACAGAAAACGAAATCACCGCGCGTGCGTACATACGGAATACTGTCTCCACGCCGTGGTGTAATCTGTTTTTCCACCAACACCTTACATGGATGGGTATTATGGTGTAAAGAATAACTATACATAGTCATTATTACATCATAATGATTCTGATATATTGTCTCATCCACTCCAATTCAATTTAATAATTATGGAAATGATATCATCGCTCGTGCGTACGTACGGACTACCGTCTCCACGACGCGATGAGATTAATTTCCATGTTAACCATTTAAGAATGATTATAAAGTATATATAAGCAATAATAATGAAATATATGACATGGTAAATCTAATGTATTTATGTATATATATATATATATGTCATCTACTTACTTCCATTCAAGACAATAAGGAAAGGAAAACCGCGTTCATGCGTACGTACGGACTACCGTCTCCCTGAACGATGTGTTTCATTTCATTTATCTATCTATTATATATATATATACTGAATATATATTATATATAAATCATATTTTATATTCTGGAAGTAACTAAATCATGATATAAGTAATAATAATGTCAAGAACAACAAGTCCAAACACCTACGATAAATGAAACAATTTTACCCAAAACGCTCTTTAACATGGAATTTACAAAAGAACGGGTAATATAAAGTCATAAGTGAACCATATATGATATCATAACAATGAATATGATTTTCTAATAAGTAAATGACATTATTTAAATCATTATACAGGAGGTTCAGACACTTACGAAGCAAATCAGACCTATGGTAAGGGAAATATCACAATCTCATTTTTATCCGTGATTGTTTATACTTTAGTATTTACTGGGGTGAATTTTATCATCCACATCCATGTTTCCTGAATATGAAATATTATTTCCATCCACCTAAAAATTTTTAAATCCAATTTTACCCTTCAGTGAGTTTTTAGTAAAGAATATGAAAGGAATCTTTTGTCGTTTTTCGTACGAGGTACTTTTTGACTTTTCCGACAAAAGTACGAAGAATGTTTTTTTAACTTATACGGCAAGAAACGGATTTTTAAAAACATTATTTCCAAGAATCATCCTTTATAAGTTTTCAAGTTTATTTTTAATCAAATTATTTTAGTTTATAATTGTATGACATGTTAAGAAAAGAAAAGTGTTTTTGAAGTAGAAAGGATATTTTCCTCAAGAATGGAGTTCAAATGTTTTATCAAAATAATTTTCCATCTAAGATAATATAAGGTTCTGTTTTTATCCCTATTATTACATTGATTTTATTATGTTTTAAGGGAATTATTTTTATGAAGTCATTTACCTTATATGATTTGTTTTATGATGTCATGATGTTTCAAGAATCCCATTTTTATTATATGTGTTATGCGATGATGTATGATTTATGATTATGTGGCACACATAAGAAAGGATTAATTATAATATGGGTGAGACATATATCTCCCTCCAATTCATTGGGTAATGATTTTATATCTCATGAGATAGACATGGATGGAACGGTAGGTTATACCGGTTCAGTGAAATAGGACTGAAACGAGGGTGACTCTGTTCAAAAAGGGACTGTGTCCACTAAGACAGTCTTGGAAATGAGTCTTGAATAACAAGAAATGATTCTCTATGATTATATGTGTATGCCACAATGTTTCATGTTTTAAGTTATGATTATTGGGATTTTATTTCACTACTATGATTTATACCATGTTATTAAATTATGCTCTCTTTTGCAGGTTAAGATTTCCAAAATGTTATGTTCTTATGAATATGATGTGATTGATATTTCTTTTCTTTACCCTTATTGAGCATTTGATCTCACCCTTTCATGTTTTCTTTTCCCCAGGACATAATGAAAGGTTTTAGGTAAGAAAAAAAAAGAATATCTTTATGGGAGATGTTGAAGATCTTTCACCACGATTAGAAGATTATATTCTGAGTTTCCAAAGACACTAAACTATTACGGTCCTTGTGTGTGTGTTTTTGTAATGTACTAAGTATTCTGAAAAAGTAATGTAATGTCCACGTACGATAATCTTTGGGTCTCTACACGTACTCTTGCAACCGATGAACCATATGTATTGGCATCAATGGTGAAACACGTTTTTTTATGTCAAGGATCATCGTCATCCTAAATTCGGTGTAATTATTGAAGTAAATCCCAGACTTGTTTTTGATGACGGTTATGATGAAGTTGACATTATCCCTACTGCATTTGGAAGAAATCCGTTTATTACATATGATGGAACCAATATCTCAATAGTGAGAGTTGATTGTGAACCTGAAGTTATGGTGGGAAATATATAGAATCATACAGTCGTGTTCTCACCTACATGTTTCACCTACATCATTCAGAGTGTGTATCCTAGTACTTACCTTCAAACCACCATAAATCTTCTTTTACATTATGTTTTTTTTATCAGAATGGTTTTTCTATATTTTTTTTGGGTTACACATTAGTTATCTGTTTCTAATAACTTCTATATTTGTTTTCATTGTAGGAAATGAAAACCATTGAAGAGAGGTGACAAAAAAAGATGATAGATAATAATCGTCGCATGATACAGATGGGTGTTCCTCCACTCATCCCTGTTTTGAGTATTTTATTTAAAATATAAATATTTCAATAACTTATAATATCATGTTTTTACATTTGTGTTAAACTTTTTTTCAAGATTGACCCCCTAGACGAGAGATATCTGACGTGGAGCCTAATATTTCTCCCAGTAGAGAGGCTGGTGGTAGGAGGGGGGGTGGTGTCAGAGATGGATGATCATCTAGTGGTCCCGGAACTGAGGCCGGTGGTACGAGGGATCGTAGGGTGAGAGTTAGACGATCCACTGCCACAGACTTATCTTCTTCACCCCATTTAATTCCCGGCGTGTCTTCTGGGACACAAGAGATATTTAGACCTCCGATGTTTACACTACCATTTTTCCAGACGTCTATTCCACCATCTTTTTCTTCTGGTTCATTATCTCTGATATATTATTTTCCCCCTTCTTCGACTGCTGATGCGACACAGTATGTGGCTGAGGAGCATACACTGAGGGACACTCCACCTGTACAAGATATGCCTTCAGCTTCTGCACATCTATTGACGCCCATTGATCCGACAACCACAGGTATATTTATATAACTCTCTCAAATTTTTATTCAAAAATTTATTTTATTATAAGTTGTACTGATATTATTTTTCATTAATAACATATTCATCTACAAATAAAAGGTGGGGAGGGGGGGCGTACTCACTTGCGTGCGGTATGGAACCGCCAGACATAGTTGATGGTTGAATACAATGTTGATGGACCAATGATTGAGAAATCTGGGAAGGAATGTCGGGGTTTTTTGGTGACGCTATCCAAATACTCCGATATCATTCCGGTCGGCCCTCTCTCTTGGAGAAAACTGCCACATGAAGTCAAAGATAACATGTGGGCATAAATATGGGTAAAAAATATATTGGATTTAATATAGTATTTTTTCGTATTTATATGAACTAATCTATTGGGTTTCAGCTCGGTATAACTTCCCTGATGGTGAAGGAGCATGACCAGTGCGTTTAAAAGAGTTTGGAGAGCATTGGAGAGCTTATAAGCATGACCTGTATGTTGGCTGGTGTGATAGAGTGGGCACAGTTTTAGAGACAATACCTATCATGGATGACTGCCCGATAGGGCAATATCTCCAAATTATTACCCATTGGGTGACTGCCAAATTTATGTAATTAATCTCATTTGAGGTATTTAAATGAGAGTTTTCATATTTTTCATTAATATAATCTTATTTATTATTAAACATTATTTAGGAATCTTCTGAAAAAAACAAAAAAAGCATTGATTCAAATAAATACCTCCACACTTTGGGGCACCCAACTATGTCAGATCATGAGAGGTAGCTGGTACGATATAGTTGTTTATAATTTTTCTTTAGGACTTTCCCTTTTTATTGTTTCCTACATAAAATATGTGATTTATTGAATATTGAATATATGATTATACATGAACTTTATATTTTTTTAATGTCATTACAGAAGCACAAATTGAATATTGAAGGACGTATCCCTCAAGCAAAATTGTTTTTCTCGAGTACAAGAAAAAAAGATGGAACTGCGGTAAATGAATCAACCCAAGAAAAGATTGTAAGTTTTAATTTGTTTATTACAATGTTTAATATATATTTTGAAATTTATTAATCAATTAATATTTTTAATAGGCTGCTTTAGAGGCTCTTGATGCCCAGGAGCTTGAAAATTTTAGGCCACACGATCATTTATATTAGATTTTGGGAGAGGAGAACTCTGGTCGAGTAAGCTACTGACCTGGTACGAATATAGTCCTGAAGAGGTATTGGTCCTCTACAGGTATCCATTCTAGTACCACCGAGTTAGAACAGGTCAAGGAGCATGCAAGACAGTCTGATAAAAGGGTCACAGAGTTGGAAGTACACGTTAAAATGAGAGACAAAGAATTTATGAAACCGATGAAAGCTTTATATTCATCACTTCCAAATGAGGCTAACGTGTCTTGTCAGACATTAATGTCGTTGATGGGTTCATTATCCAATGCACCAGGCAGAATCTCTAGTGGCGGTCGAGATGATGACGTTCCTGGTGATGAAAAGGATGCTGAAGAGGACGAGGGCGAGAATGAGGATGAGGACGAGGGCGAGTATGGGGCCGAGGGAGAGGATGGGGCCGAGGGTGAGGATGGGGCCGAGGACGAGGATGAAGCCAACAATGGGAATGGGGACGATGATGAGGAAGATGATGAGGACAGAGATGGCAGCGATGATGAGGCTGATGATGACCGTGGTAGTGGTGATGGTGATCAGGGGCAGATTAACCCATTACATTTTTTTAATTCTGTATAACTCTTTATTTTTGAACCTGGTTTTCCACTCTGGGGTTTTCCGCTTCTTAAAAAGGATGTTGTTATCAGATCTCTTTTTTGCACTTGATTCTTATTATATGATTAGTCTACTACCTAAACCATTTGTATTCCTTGGTACTGTGATACCCATTTTTCTATTTTGTATTACTCAGCTTTCTTAGTAAGCCATGTATTTCATGTTTATGTCATTTTCCCATAGAAGTACAATTTATCTCATTTATGCCTGATAGTTTTATGCCTGATAGTAACATGCGTGGAATAATCACATGCAAATAAATGTGCTTTTGCAAGTAGTAATTGTACAGTATTGTTTTGATCATACCAAGGTCATGATTGTAGCTTTATTTTTCATCCTCTGTTTAGGTCTCACATGTTCTCCCAATGCACCTTGTCCTTAATACCTTCACACTTCACTATTTCAGGGAGCTGTGTTGGTAATAAAAATTTCCTGCAAGGATCCTTCTGCACTTGGTTTGGATACTTTATCACAAGAAATATTGTCTTTTATTTTGTGTATCTACAATAACCATTTAATTTTACTTAAGTATTAATGATTTATGAAAACATTACATGGGACAAACACTATTGATTGTATATATAATGTTTCAAATCCATATTAATCTTTTATTTAGTGCAGGTATATTAAAACCGTGCAACTATTAAACATCATATGTTTGCTTCAATGATTTCAAGTGTCACCTATACATTTTTTCCATTCATTATTAAGAGTTATATATGAGATTCTGTTATTTACATGTACTCTGCCCATTTAAATGTAGAATCTGTTTAAGAATAACTCAACCATATTTTCAGATATAATTACTTTTCTATACACATTTTGTTATGTTACCTTTCATACAACCAATCTCTTCCACTTTCTTATACAATTATTTTCCAATTTCTCATACATAGTGTTTTTAATGACTTCTTATGAATAACTATTTCACTAATGATTATGAAAAATGGTTTCAAAATTCCTTATGGTCACCATTATAGGTTAATATGAATAGATTTATATCTGGAATTAGAATAAACTAAATGATTCCCTATATGATATTCGGTTTGATAAGTTAATATGGTCATCCTAATGTTCAAAAACAATCACTCGAAATATTATTTATTATGTTCTTATTTTTGTGTTTTTGAAGTGAATCGTGCTATTTTTGGATTTCCATTCTTTTCAGGGGATGATTTCTATTTTAGTAATGTTGGATCTCTTGGGAATTTTGTGGATGCCAACTAGATTCTAGAATGCTTATTGAAGTGTTTCCAAATTTATCATACTTACCGTTTTAACAGATTTCTCATACATAATTATGAATTTCTTATTAAAGTGTTTCCCTATTAATCATACATAGTATGTATTGTTATTTTTAAATATTACTATATCTCCATGTAAACTTATTTCATGAATGAGCAGGTGCTGGGGGAAGAGGTTGGGTAGGGGGGAGGGGAGGGGAGGGGGCTGCTGGGTGAAAAGGGTGGGCAAGAGGGGAGGGTTAGGGGGCTGCTGGAGGAAAAGGGTGGGCAGGGGGAGGGGAGGGGAGTGAAGGGGAGTGGGGAGGGGAGGGGAGGGGGTTTTTGGGTGAAAAGGGTGGGAAAGAGGGGAGGGGCAGGGGGCTGCTGGAGGAAAAGGGTGGGCAGGGGGGAGGGGAGGGGAGAGAAGGGGAGGGGGAGGGGAGGGGAGGGGGCTGCTGGGTGAAAAGGGTGGGCATGAGGGGAGGGGCGGGGGGCTACTGGAGGACATGGGTGGGCAGGGGGGAGGGGAGGGGAGGGAAGGGGAGGAGGGAAGGGGAGGAGGGAGGGTAGGGGGGATGTTGGGTTAAAAGGGTGGGTAAGAGGGGAGGGGCAGGGGCTGCTGGAGGAAAAGGGTGGGAACTGGGTGAGGGGAGGGGAGTGGAAGAGGCTGGGAAGGTTAGAGTGGAGGGCAGCGAAGGGGAGGGGAGGGGAGGGTAGGGGAGGGGATGAGTGATGGCAGGAGGGAGGGGCCACTGGGGCAAATGGTTGGGAAGGGGGAGGGGGCTGCTGGGGGAAAAGGGTGGGCACGGGGGAGGGGAGGGGAGGGGCAGGGGCTGCTGGAGGAAAAGGGTGGGTAGGAGGGGAGGGTAGGGGAGGGTCAGGGGCTGGTCTGGTTGGAGGGAAGGGCATGGGAGGGGAGGGGAGGGGAGGGTATGGGATGGGAGTGTACAGTAGGGTAGGGTACGAGAGGGGGTTGTTGGGGGAAAAGGTTGGGAAGGGGGGGTGGGTCTGCTGGGGGAAAAGGGTGGGAAGGGGGGAGGGGAGGGGAGGGGAGAGGAGGATAATGGCAGGAGGGAGGGGTGCTGGGGGAAGAGGTTGGGCAGGGGGAGGGTAGGGTAGGGGGCTGCTGGGGGAAAATGGTGGTCAAGGGGGAGGGGAGGGGAGGGGTAGGGGGTTGCTGGAGGAAAAGGGTGGGAAGGGGGGAGGGGAGGGGAGGGTAGGGGAGGGGGATGCTGGGGGAAAAGGTTGGGCAGGGGGAGGGGAGGGGAGGGTTAGGGGATGGGCAGGTTGGAGGGGAGGGCAGGGAAGGGGAGGGGAGGGTTGGGGAGGTTAGGGGGGAGGAGGATGATTATAGGGGGGAGGGGGTGCTGGGGGAAGAGGTTGGGCATGAGGGAGGGGAGGGGAGGGGGCTCATGGGGGAAAAGGGTGGGAAGGGGGGAGGGGAGGGGAGGGGCAGGGGGGGGCTTCTGGAGGAAAAGGGTGGGCAGGGGGGAGGGTAGGGGATGGGAAGGGGCTGGGTAGGTTAGAGGGGAGGGCACAGAAAGGGAGGGGAGGGGAGGGTAGGAGAGGGGCTGGGTGATGGAAGGAGGGAGGGGGCTTCTGGGGGGAAAGGTTGGGCAGGGGGGAGGGAGGAGAGGGGCAGGGGATGGGCTGTTGGGGGAAGGGGATGCGCATGGGGGGGTGAGGTGGGAGGGGGAGGTGCTACATGTTTCATTGATTTTGTTTCCATTTATTATTTTAAATGTATTTTACTTCAGGATTACTATTTCAATTTGTTGAGAATAAATTTTGTAATCCTGTTCCAATATATTTTTTGTTTTCTTCTGTTTCTTAGCTGTGCAGATGCGTGGTGGATAATTATTTAGAGAAATCAACAGTTTGGTTATTATGATGTTAAATGTGTCTTTTGTGATGGATCTTCTCTTAAAGAAAGGGACATGTCTCTTCTGTTGGGATTTATGATATGAAGTTAGCAGAAAATGGTTATTGGTGAAGTGGAATCTCATTTGGGCCAACTTGTGAGTTTTAAACATGGTATAAAAAATTCCCCTTGGTTGGAAACCAATATTTTTATAAGGTGCATAATATTTATCATTCATGATTTCCTCTTCAAACTGACCTTTAGGGAGGGTGTATTCATTGCGGATGCATTTGGTTCTGAAGGAACTATCGCCAATAATTGTATCATTTATCATGAATATTTTTCCTTTCCATTTATGAATAAATCCAACATATTATTAGATATATTTCCATTTCTATACATATTTTCTAGCCTTATAATGGAATTAGGCTCACTTATTGCAAATGTCTTATAAAACTCAACACGTACAATAAGAAGAAAAAAAATAATGGTTTATAATATTTTGATGCAGACAATGCAATCAGAGTTCTCAAAGTCAGTGCTTATGAAGTGATACCAAGAATGAAGGAAATAATCTCCCTCCCTAAATGGTACCTGCTTGGATATTTCATTTGAGGATTTTTTCATGATCACTATGTCATTGATGACAAAGATAGGTTGTACTCTGAAATTGATCCTGAACAATGTAAATTAATTTCGATGCATTCAGGCTTAGATGTTTTGCAAAATTGATGGTTCTAGTGTAGCAAGAGAGGGATTCAAAAGTTCTTAGGTTGTTTAGATTTCTGTAAACTAGATAAAGAAATCCAGTTTGGGGTTCTGTAACATCTTATTACAATTGATATTGCACATTATGTAACTATCATTCCTCAAATTCCTCACATTAGTTCCCACGCAGTCAGTCATTCTATAACCTTTATTCCTTATAGACTGTTACTCATTATGTATCTTTTTTTCCTCAATATCATTAAATTTTATTCCTCCATTATGTATTTGTAATTTTTTTCAAAAAGACATCATTTTAAGTGAATACAAAAATTGAAAATACAGAAAACAGACCAAAGGCATTCTAATTCTATTGATACTTTAAGAGAAGTATCCATGGGTCATTTGTGACGTGTACGAGTCAACCCCGCCTCAATCTAAGGCACGGTGTGGCCGATACCACTCAAAATGTCTCAATTTTATTTGAAATGGACAAGATTTTTAGTGAAAATAACTACTGGCATATGAAAAACCAACCAAACGCATTCAGATTATGTTTAAACATTAGGAAAACGATCCATGGGTCATTTGTGACGTGTACGAGTCAACCCTGCCTCAAACCAAGGCGCGGTGTGGACGGAACCTCTCAATGTCTCTCTTTTGTTTGAACAGGACTTCATTTTAAGTGATTACAACTAATATTTACACTCATCAATGATAGTCGCAAACTCTTTTTCCGGAATTGGGTAGTTTCACTCATGGGTTCATAAGTGACAAGACTCCTAAGAAAATACCTTTTCACCATATATTATAAACAATACAATTTCAATGAAAAATTCATCACAAATCATTACATACCCAAATCTAGGATTAGAAAAAATGGGATATGAGCTAATTTCAAATGCTTATTCAACTCTAATAGGTATCTCTCATACTATTCTGCCTATTAGAATTTGATAGGGAGGGGGGGCTGTGCTGGATGGGGGGTTGTGCAGAGGTGAGGTGAATTACTACCGGATGATTCTTATCATAATGATTGAAATTGGGAATTGTAGTGCTGGACATGGTTGGAAGATATTGATGGTTTTATGTGTTTTTTGGTGCTATTTTAGGTGTTTTTATACTATTTTAAGTCTGTATGTGGTTTTTGTGAAATTTTTTATGTAAGTGTATAGTGGAGGGGCTAATGGAGGGGGGCTGCTATGCAGAAGTTCTGAAAAAACTCAATACCAACTGTTTTAAACTGTTGGTATAAGAGTGCTGGAATTCTAGAAATACACTATATCAATGGTTTAGAACCATTGGTATAAGTGTTCTGGAATTATAGAAAAAAAAATACCAACGGTTCTAAACTATTGGTATAGGTGTTCTGGAATTCTGGAAAAACACAATACCAATGGTTGTAAACTGTTGGTATAGGTGTTCTGGATTTATGGAAAAACACAATACCAATGGTTCTAAACCGTTGGTATAGGTGTTCTAGAAAATCACATTACCAACGATTGAAAACCGTTGGTATAATAATTCTCAAAAAATGCAGTACCAATAGTTATAAACCGTTTGTATACGTTGGGAGATATTTAATAAAACATTATACCAGCAGTTTAGATCAAACCTTTGGTATAAGGCTTTCCTCACGACTTACTACCCAACAGATTTCCAGCCTATACCAACGATTTAGAACCGTTGATATAACCTTCTTTTCTTGTAGTGGGTTTTTTAGAAAAAAATTTAATGAGTAGTAGGAATTTATGGGATTACATTAAGGAACATATTACATGAACTAATCATTGACCCCCTCCCCTACACATGGAACTCCACTTTTTTCTAAATGTTCTATTTAAATATGTAGAATAAAATTTTTATTTTTAAGTTCAAAGCCATTTTTTCATTTAAGTAGATTACTGACGTTTTTATGGGTTTTGGTGAAACTCAAAAGAAATTTTACCAATAAATTATTATAGCACAACAAGTTCACATGCATTTCATTTAAATGAGTGAATTTTTTCAATTCTGATCCAAGAAGATGCATGTAAAACACAAGATTTCATAGTGAAAAGGGTGTAATAAATAGCTAAATTTTGATTCAAATAAATTTACAGTTGAAAAGAAATAATACATGTTAATCACCTAGAAAATTAAATAATATTTAATAGAAAATGACAGCCATCCTGTAATTAAACATACATGGTTAATTAAAAAAAGTGAAGATATTTTAATAACAATGAACATCATTTTCTAACAAATAAAAACATGCAGTAGAATCAAAAAAATAGAAAAAATTTCCCTCAAAGGGGAATGTAGATAAATTTTGTTTCAAAAAAATAGAAGACAAACCATAGAAAAAGTCACCATTGTGGTGTCTCATGTGTAACAGTGACTAAAATGTAACAAAAACTCATTAAAAAGAGTTATTTATGGGTAACATGATTTTTAACATAGAAAAAATATGAAAAATATTTTATTTCAGCAAAGAGATATTGATAGGAGTATTTTTTACAGGCAACTGAATTTATTTTTCAATCAAAACTCACTAACTAACCGCCACTGCCAAAACAATGAGTTACCATTGTGGTTACTCACCATCAATAGTGGTGATGTGACTAAAGTGTAATTGTGTGTAAAATACACACCATTGTATAGTGGAATTGTGACTTAGTAATGATTTTTTAAGTAATAAGTGGAGTAGAAAAATAGAAGAAAAAAATTTAATTTAAAGAACTTCCCTGATAAATTTTATCTAGGTAAGATTAATTAATGGAATTCTAATCCTTTTTGACATGTAATATCACAAATATTACATCAATTCCATGACATAGATACAACAAAAAATCTACCCAAAATTATAGAAAACAATTTTTTTTTCAAAAACAAAAGATGAACAAAAATACAAATAAAGAAAAATCATGGGATTACTCCTATAAAGAACTGAGTTTTAATTCTTCCGTTAGAAATTATGAAAATTAAAAATACAAAAAAACAAATTTATTAAATCAGTAAAATCATGGGTTTCCTCCCACAAAGTGATAAATTTAAAGTCCCCAAAAGGACTCCCTTAGAAACTAACCATATTCTCTAAGAGGTTGTGCTTTCTTATCAATAAACCAACACATATTGACAGCCCAAATGTTTTTTCTTTATAAATGAGTTTTTTGGGATCCGAAAATTTTTATGGAAACTTGAATGCCTTCACACTTACTGAATTCCCTAAGAAATAGCATGTACCATGATGGGAATGTTCATGGGATTCATCAATTTGATCCAAAAAATAATATCCTAAATCCACTATTTTAGTATTTTTAAGGAAATTAAGTTCATGGAGAAGGGAATGAGATCACTGAAGATATTAAAACAAGTTATTAAGCTTAGAAAAATCAAATTCATTCTTGGAAGTAGTGCATTCCACTTATTGAATAAATGTATATTTTTTTAAAAATAATTTTTTATGAATGGAGAATAGTGAAATTGGTGCTTCTAAAGATGTGGTGTTATCCTCATGGCTATATCTCTCAAATTCAATTATAGATAAAAAATAAAAAATAGGGGTTATTGTGGTTGAGTTAGGACTAAGAGGTTTATGAAAAGGTTTTACCAAAGAATCATGCGAAATTACTGAATTTTCACTCCAAAAGGATAGATCTTCCAAACAACTCTCAGTCCCAAAACAAGATTCAACACCCAAATCTACTGAGTAAGATTTATAAAAATAAGGAAGGCTTAATTTTTCCATAAAAATATTTCGGTTTGACAAAATTATGTATCTCTTCAAAAATATACTCATCACAGAATACAATATTTACATTAAATACTTTTGAAGAAATAATTCTGCTTGAACCAATAAGTGTGTTTACAACCTCTCCCAGATGTTCACAATAAAAAATGTTAAACTAAAAATCAATGAATTCTGACTATTCCAGTAAAATTATAGTCAAATCATTGTTTAATTATACCTCAATAAATTAATATTTTTAATTTTCAAATTGAAAAAATTATCCCTATGTTGATGAACATTACTATCCATTTCACTAGGAATATATTTAGAAACATTATTACTCTATAAAAAATACAATGAAAGACCATCAATAATCATTTCATCAATGATCATTCCCCCATATTTATCCTTAAACATCATTTTAGTTATTATTGGTTTCACACATTCAAATTCAGGAAGAAAACATTTTTTAATAGTTTCAAAATTGTTCAAATATGCGATTTTGGATTTGTAGTTCACTTCTAGAATATTCCAAATTTCATGTCCATATTCATTATTCAATGTATCAGAAAAGTTGGTTGATGTACTTTTAACATCGATGTTCTTATTTTCAATTTTCTCTTCAACCCGAGTGATTAAATTTTAAAAAAATCATAAAATATTGTATTTTAACAAAATGTGGGACGATGTACCAAATATAGCATTCTTCTTCAATATGTTTCCATTTCATTTCAAAATTTTCAAACTCAACTAAATTTAAGTTATGGATTAGTTCATTATAATTGATTTAATCAATATGAATGTTTGTTATTTCATACTATATTTCTTCATTAGAAACATATTCCTTAAAATAAAAGGGGGTTTTCTTAATTTTAAGCTCATTATTCCTTGTAAAATCATTAAGAAAAGCTCTCAAAACATTTTATTCTTCACTTTATCTCTTATATTCCAATTCAAGAAATTATTCTCCGTTAATTTAACTATCTTTTTGTTCCTTTACACGAATTTGTTATTCTATGAGAATGTTTTCTAACGATTTGAGCTTTTGAAGTTGTTCTTGATAATTTCTAATTTGAATTTCATGGTTTTAGTTTAACCATGTGTTCCTAGCATCAATATTAGCATCTATATTAGATAAAAGTTGCTCAAATTATTCTAATAAGTTATGTCTGGGCACAAATTGATGTCTATTTTCATCAAAATGATCAATTTTTTGTGGTTGGTTATAGGCACACTACTAGTAAGTATGTCCACAATAACCAAAATAAACATAGTAAGGACCATTAGTATGATTCAAATACACAAGTTCAGCCTAGTTTTAAATCTATCACAAAATCCTAAAAGAAATAGTATTGAATAATCAACACCCAAAAAAATAACATTCAATGAATAAGATCAAACACACATCCAAGAAGAACTTGTAGAAATTTGAAATCTGCTCAAGAAGTAGAATTTTTAGCATATTTTTTATTGTTTTATGTTTATTATATATATATATATATATTAATTTTTGTAACCCTATTACAGTCAGTGAATGACTTCCTCAGAAACGATGCCAAATTTGGATAGGGTTCACAAATGTCCCTCAAAATTTATTTTTTTAACATAAACTAGTACATTAGTAAAGGGTCAAACCACATGGAAGGCGGGTGAATGCTTAAGGGTTAAAAGCAATCAATCCCGACTATTGTCAGTAGTGGGTAAACATTTTTTTAACTTTTAACTTTTTTAATGTTCATGTAAAGATATAAATGAATAGAGAAGGATTTTATTTTTAAAATAACTAATTGATTTTTGATAAATAAATATTAATAGTGTAGATGGAGATATATGGGTATAATTCTAGAAAACTACGTAGGGAAAAACTAACTCTACAGGTTTAAATGATAATGTAATTGATAAAATTATATTGTCTTCAAAACAAAAAAAATTAGATCACACATCATTTATAGAATAATAATCACATAGATTTGTGATTTTAGAAATTACGCACCACTAGAACACTAAAATACTAAATGATTTTTAAGAAATGTTACTGGAATAAATTTCACCGATATGATCCAATAGTTGAAATTATGTTTTGAAAAGATAAATCTATGATCCTTCTCACTGAATGAAATTAGAGTAATGATATTAAAAGATAATACTGTAAAAAAATTAAATTTAATATTTGGAACTAATCTCATAGATCAATTTAAAATCATGAATATAAAAACTTATAAAGAAGTAGAAAAATTTGAACCAAAAAAGTATAACCCCCCAACCATTTATAAATTACTCATAGTTAATCACAAAATTTAAATATTAAATATTTTCATTATAGATAAATAAAAATAAAATAGAAAGTAGAATATTTCTCCCTCACAAACATCTATACTTATAATCTGTTTTTTTCCTCTGGGCATCTCTTGATTTTTCCTCCCTATTCACTCTTCTAAATATACCACTACAACTTCTTGTGCTCTGAGAAAAACATTCTTATGAATGAGATGTTTATGAATGTTCTCCCTTTAAAAATATGTGGCTAATCAAATTATTTTAATGCCATATCATCGAACATTATCCCATTGGGCCTCCATTTTTCATTTCCAGATTAATCACTAGCCATACAACACTATCGAACCAATCACCTTCCAACATTCTTCGCAATGCACATGAAAATCACCTTATTGATGCTTTCATACACATGAAACCATGAAATCTCATGTTTCATACCCTTTTATTATAATGAAATCAACATTGGACACATGGATGTTAAAGTGAAGAATATTTTGGGATAGTAGTGATATGAGGAATTCTCAACCACCCAAGGGTGTCTGTGAATTTGGGTTCATCAAAGAATGAAAGTATGAGACAGGAAGAAAATAACTATTCAGTAAGTGAAATACTTTTTAATGGGTTATGATCAATCAAAAATATGTTAATTATAAATTAAATAAATATGAAATAATAATTTTATTAGTTAAAATTTCTATTTAAAATACTCTAAAGTAAGAATAACACACAATTGAGAAACAATAAAGGGAAATTATAGAAAAAAATTGATGAAAAATTTGGTTGTTTCATTTCGTTTAATTTAGAATTTTATAGATTATACATTAAAATAAATAATCTGTAATGATCATTTATTATTTTTTCCATAATTATATTTTCTTCATGAATTGATTAAATAATCCCATTCAATTTTTTAATCTAATTTCTTTTCAAAAATTTAGTCACTCCATGAAATAAAAATATTCAAATAAATGTAGTCACAGAATGAATATATTTAGGACAAGATTAAATTGTTTAATTCATTTTTCTTAAAAGAATAAAAATCATATGATTTTTTATTATTAATTATTTGAATTTATAGTTATAAATTTTAACCCAATTTAAACATTTTCATCATATCAAAAAATATTTTACAACTATGTCAATTGAAAAAAAATTATTTTTCATTTCACCACTATTAAAAACAATTATTTATTGAAACAATTAATATATTTTTGACCAATTTAATAATTATCATTGGTTTTTTCATCGAAGTAAATTCTATGATTATATTTCCATCAAATATTTGGTAAATAATTTTATTTAATACATACTGATGAATTTTCTTCATATAGTCACTATATGTATTTTAATAATTTGATCACAAGAGTAAATGGATCAAATCACAAAAGATAAATTAGGTGAATAAAACAATTATATACCTTAACTCAATGGAATGTTGTAGAAATTTTATTATCCCCTGACATTGCTAATTAATTTTTTCAGTCACCATAAAATATCCTATAACATTAACTATTATATTGAATTAAAATAAGGAGTGGATAATTTTTTTTATCTTCCCCCAATAGAGAATGATATGGGACCATTATCCATTCTAATGGTGGGGGATAAGGAAGTTGAGAAATGGTAATGTTATTACTATAAAATTTCTTATAATTTCTATAAATAATTTTACTTATTTAGGATATCTTAAGGATCTCAAATAATGTACTTAGAATGATGAAGGTAAAAAATAATAGAATTATACATCCCATGTTTTCACATTCCTGGCATATTAACACCACATTATCAAGATAAGTAATAAACATATAGTTGAGAATGATAAATAGAAGTAATAATTTGTTTTTATTTAATTTAAGTAATTTGAATACTCAATCCCATGTTTAGAAAAGTTCGATGAAAGATACACATATGTTTTAAAAAATCCTATTATAAACAAAACCATATTTTTTGAATTTTGGTTTAGGACTCCTTAAATGAATTATAAAATTTTTTCAATGTGATTTTGTTTATTCAATAAACATTTAATAAACCCTATGAACTCAAATATATTTAAATTTAAAAAAATATTTATAAAAAGGGTATAAACCAAATTCTACGATTAAAAAATCATTAGAATAGTTTTATAATTTATTGTTTTTATTGAATTTAGTATTTCAAACTCTTTACCAGACATAAAAATTAATTATAAAATATAAATTATGTTATTATTACAAAGATACTCATGGTCCCTACACTCAAGGATTCAATAAGTTATTTATCAATCTAATAAATTTTCAATGTTGAATCTAATGGATTCGTATCACTATTATGTAGTCCTTTATATAAGAAAACCAAGAAGTGGTGATCCAAATTTTTTAAGTTGGGTAGTTTTATATAGTTACAAGAATCACTACCAATATTTATACTATATTTTTTACAATACATTTCTAATTTAATATATATAATTCCTTATGTTAGTTATCCTTGATGTTTAGTAGAATCACTGAAATTGTTTCCTATGAATCACATCGTAGTTGTCTATTTTCATAGTTATAGTTTATATTAAATTTCCTTTCCTACCACTTGTGAAATATAATTATGTCCACTTCACATGATCTTCATCCACTACCCTTGTTTTTAATATTATAAAATCACAATGAAATTATTTCTTAATTTTTTTGGATCCACACATACATGAAGTTTAGAATTGGAAAAAATAATGATGACACTGGTTTTGAATTCATAATTATAATTCAATATAGGAATATAAATCCATTTAGTATTTATAAATGTGTTTCACCCAAATCTATAATTTTTTGGATATATGTTTTTCTATCTTTTCAAAGTAAGAGTGAGAACAATCACTATAAGAATTTCATTATTCATTTAATGTAATAGTCATTAATTTTCACGGTAGATTATCATTATTTTTTAATTACTTATCTCTTGAAAAATGGGTTCTCTATATCTCTATGTAAAAAGTTCATAAGTTTAATTTTAAAGATAAGTTCAATAAAATTAATTAATTATTTTATTATAATTAATTAAGCATCACCTCCCCTCAAAAGAATCTATTATTTGACATGCCAATAATGCATTATAAAAATGTAATTAAAAAATCTTCTTTAAAATATTATATCTTAGAGACCAGTGGTTTTCAGTAAATTTGGGAGAAATATAATCTTTCCATAATTTTTTAAAAGGGGGGCTTGAGTAGAATTTTTTTCTTGTGATTCAATAATATAATTAAATAATTTTAGAAATAAATAGATGGATCAGTGATATTATAGGGTTTGGGATTACCAATTGTTTAAATATAATTTTTAATAGATTAAATATACATTAATTATTAAAAAATTATAGGGTATATACTCACTTATCCCTCACCTAAAGATGGTATTGAATATGAGAAATTATTAATAAATAATCATGGTTGATTACTACTTTTTATGTGTGTTTAAAGACATTATTAAATTTTCATGAAATGAAAAAAATAAACTATCCTATAATACCGCAGTTATCTCCCAATAGATTGTAGTTATTGAAAAATAATTAAATAATAATTTACTACAATCTAAACATCTATCAGAAATTATTAGATACATCACTACACAAAACCTCATCTATGAAATCATATATATATATATACAAAAATTAAGTTAATTAAGAATTATTTTTATTAACCACAATACATAACAACACAAAAACATCAAATTTAAATAAAACACATCCCAAAAAAATCATAAAAATAAACATTGAGAAAAATTATTAGAGGAATAATTTATTACTCTTATTCAAACTAATGATTAATATAAGGTTTACCGCCCTACTATAGAATTCACTGGATGGGTTTTATTCTTTTATGTATGGGGTTACAACACATAAATTCTAAAAAAAATTAAAAAACAATGTATCAGGGATTATTTAAAAAATCACCTTTCGCTCATAGCCCTAAGCTTCCATAATAGATAATTAATTCGTTAATTTAAACTTTTCTTTTTGAAATATTAATCTCTCTATTTTATAAAACATCCCAAGAGGTATAATGATTCTAGAAAATACATATCATTGATTTAATTAATCTGTGTTTTGGATAACATTTTTCCAACTTGGTTCATTTTTTATTAATCTATTAATCATTTAAATTTTAATTTATATTCATGGTGTGTACATCATGCATGTTTTTTATATATCATCAATATGTTATTTTCATTTATGTTCATTTTGAGGAATTGAGAAGAATGTATTCTCTTATGACCTTAAATTCTCTTGACCTCATAATTGATGAGATCTTATATATCTAATTTGAGTAAAAATAAAAAAAAAAGATTTTCCTTAAAAAATGATATATCAATATAGAATTTTTATTGTATCTATCAAAAAACTTATATCTATTCTTAAAATTAACCATATATTATATGCTTTATCAAAATATCTCCAATCATGTATCAAAATTTTTTATGTATGATCATATTTGTGTTTTATTATTAATTATTATAGGGATTCCCATAATTGAATCTAATATACAAGTTTATTCTACACAGAATTTCAAAAAGGAATGACCAGATACTTAATTATATATCCAAGATCTCCATTTATTTTACTTATTATGATTACATCAGTATTTTAGCTTCATTATCCTTCATCTTCAAAATCAAAATTCAATAAATTATAAATTGTATTCAACTAAATTTTCTTATCAATCAATAAAAATTAATTTAATTATAAATATTTGATAGTATATCAGTTAGTCAAAAAATACAAAGAAAGGGTAATTTGGTTCAATAGATCCCTATAACTCAATATATTTAAATAAATTTTACAATAAAATGAATTTTATAAGATTAAAATATAATAAATTTCATATATATATTATAACTCTCTTAAAACTCTTCTTAGTTATAACCCTCTTCCACTTGGGATTATGCTTTCACTAAAAAAAATATTAATCTACCTCAATCATAGTGATGAATCAACATTATATCTATTTTGTAAAAAATTGGACTTTCTTTTTGAAAGAATCTAATTTAAATTATTTAAGACCATGTATTTTTTAATCAGTTTATATTTGATTGGGGTGTTTATGTGGAGTCATTATTTCCCTGGTGGGTTTTTAGATATTAGAGGTCTGAAAAAGGTTTAAATTTTAAGCTTTCTTTATCATATAGTTTAATAAAAAATCAACGTGTTAAAGGAATCTATGTGGAATTTGAAATTTGTTAAAGGAATGGTCAAATTGTTAATAGATATTATTCCAAACTATGTGACCAATGTAGTGTGGTATGGTTCCATTAAATTTGTGGAAAAAATGTTTGTTTTGTGGATTTCTATACCATAAAACCAAAAAATGCGTGGTCTTAGAAGAATTTATAGTGATAACTGTAAGGTTGATGTATAGTTTGGAAAACCCTATGGAATAACTCTATGGTTTACCTTATTTCTTAAAAATCCAGACTTTTCCAAACATTTGATTGAAAATATTATTCCCTTTACCCCTTCTATTATTCTATAATTTTTCTAGCCACACCCTTTAACTATTTATATCCTCCATCATTCATTATTTTGGGTGGTTCTTCTTTGGTTCTTAGTTGTATCATGTTCTGTTCACGCTGAGAGGGAGCTACAAGTAGGTCTAAGTATTTTCATTCATAAATTATATTTTCCTATCACAATTTCGTGGATATATGAATGTTATATTTTTTTATTCAATATTATAGGAATTTTTAATGATTATTCAATTCCCAGACTCTGATCTCCAAATAATGGTTGTGACTGATTAGTATAATAAACTTAGCCAAAGTAGATTTGTCACTATGCTATCCCAAAAAATACTTCATTATCTAGGTCTTTATGATGTGAGGTCATACTGACCAAACATTTTCATTACCTAAAACATAAATAAAATAATTTTCCACTCTTCACTACAAGTCACCATTATTATGACCTAGGAATTGACTATTGATGAATGAAAATATAGTGTTTTTTCTATATATTGAGGTGAACCTGATTTTAGAAAAAAGTGTAATCTACAAGGGTTTTCAAAGGGTTTCCCTATAATATTTGTTGACCATGTAAATGGATCATGATTCATAGGATGATTTATAGGTTCTATTAGCTATACATATCATGTTTTATAGGAAAATTAAATGATGATAAATCAAATTAATGATAATAACTAAAGGTGGGATAGACTAACCATGACATTTTCATATATATTGAATCATATTGTGATTTCTATGACTTAATGATTATTACTAATGATATATATGATTCCTAGGGTTCTTCCCAGGATTTAGTGATTACAGTTGATGGATTTTGGGATGTTTGTGATACTTCATAGGATCAATAGATTACCCCCATGATATATTTGATTCCTAAGGTGCTTCCTCAGATCTGATGATTCTTCCTAGAAATTTATAAACCAAAAGAATAATACTTTTTTGAAGACTGTAATTCCCCTAAGAGTGTTTATTAATATATAATCTTGGGGAATACTATGTTTATAAGTATTTTTCACTAGTTTAAGAAGGAATATTTGATCTGGAGTGTCACCTTAAAACCCAATGAGGGAATATATTTAGTTATTTTTTAACTCATTTATTTATTATACACATCAACATGCACTTTCACTCGACAAACACACACACACACATATGTAGATTTCATTGGTGTTATCCTACTGAGTTGTACACACACCATGTTCGATCCTCAATGGGAAGCTATGTAGACTTAATTTATATAATAATGTAAATGTATAAGATAACTATGATAAATGGTTGATCTGGAATGGTATGTTTGAATCATAGAAGGTGGGACTAGGATTGGATTCAAAATTATTTTTTGTAATTTTCTATTTTATTCTATTTTTCAATATTTATTGAATTTAATTTATATAAAATAACCATAGGGGATCTATTTTATATGTATAATATATATGATATTTGTATAAGATTAATTTAGATAAAACATTTGTTTTGGAATTCTGTTTATTTGGTTCCTTCCGTGATGTCTCTTATCATTCTTTACCTAGATGTATATGATTTTCATTATTCACACTAAAATTTATCAATATGATATAATGGTATATTCTCCCTATATTATATTCCTAGGTAATCCTTAGAATTTTAGAGCCTCTTCTAAACATATAGAGGTGACTAAGGACACATAACACCCTATTCAGACACTGTTAAGTGGCCTCAACCTAAGATACATTACAAAGTGGTATTAAAGAATCTTCCTTTTATATTACTATTCAGACAATGTAGATACGAGATATTACATGGTATATAAATTCCTCCTTCAGATAGTTGAAAAATGTGCAATGGATTTACATGTTATCCATAATGGGTTTATTATTCTTCGTATTCTATTTTATAGATTTGTTACAGCGCATATAGTGATAGATTGAGTTTAGAATTTTTGATTTATATTGTTGAAATATTATCATAGAATGAAAATATGGTGTTTGATCAAGTATAATATTAGGAATGTAGAATTAAAATTATACTTGTGTTCTTTATTTTTATTAGAAACTTTAAATATAGAATTATGTGCTTTTATTTAATTTATTATGAAAAATTATATCATTTTTTAACATAAATTAATGCTTTCAGCTTATAAAACCAAGTATTTTGATCATTCATTATTATTATATGTAATTGACTCATTTCTTATGTGTGATATGAAATTAATAAAATGATCAAATATTTTTATAAGGTGTTTTACATGATAACATTCAAATAGAATATCATTTAAATAAACCCATTATCTTATCCTCTTGATAAATGATGAAAGTTATTAAATTAAATTTCAATTATATATATATATATTAGGTATATAATTACGACTCGTTTCATGATTAATGGGACTAGAGAGATCACTTGGGATATTATATATATGTTATATTGGATATATAAAATAATAATATGTCATTCCTATTATATATTTCCATAAATACGGAATTTTGGATTATAATAAAGTTTTATACCGATATTTATATATATAATTATAATGATATTCTCATATGGAGAAAACATGTGGATTTCTAGGAGGGTAGGGGTCACCACACCCCTTTAGTAGAGGGGATAAATCCTCTAGTAGTTCCATAACATGCGATGAATATATAAATCCTTGATAGATAATTTTGATGTCCGGAAGTTTCATGAGAGAGATTCTCTAGAAGATAAACCCATTAAGTCTAATATAACATGTGAATTTTATATGTATCACACCACATTATTTATAAGGTATGAAAGACCTTAGGATGCCGAGATATATGTGGTTTCCATTCATATAATTTTCTTATTTATTATGGACGCACTGTGGAAGGATAGTGAATCTGTTAGTGTATGTGAAACATGGTCCGGTGAAGTAGTTGTGGAATATTTTGGTCAAGGCTGACCAAAATATGTGGGTTCTTAGAAGTATTTTTAGACCATTTATCTTGATTATTTCTGCCCACTGACCGTAAGAGAAGGTAAGTCTATAATATTCATGTATCACATGTATATAGGTCTATTTGTGATGGATTATCCTAACAAATTCACTAATCTACAACATTTCCCCACAATGATAGTAAAAGAGGAGAAATCCAGTGTAATTCATGTTGAGTAGGGATATTGGTGTGTGATCGGAGTTAAAGGGAATGTACATAACATATCTACATTTTATGATGTTTAATAACTACAACCTATTTACTAAGAGGAACTAGAGTATGTAAGGTGTATAAGGTAATGATAATTATACTAGATGGGATGGATATTGTTCTTTAGGAATCATTAAGTTCCATTTTTATGGTCCATGCTAGGGTACAAGTTCAATGAATATATATGGTGGTGGTCCATAGCCCTCCCCCCTCAGGGAGATAGTTTAGTGCCATTAAATTATTATGGAAGGTTTATCCATATTTTTATCATTATTACCAGCCTATATTGGATTTCAATTCCTGTGGGTTAATGGGCCACATAAAATGGTTTTACATGAGTACCGATTAGTTCAACCGTGATATAGGATCTATAAAATCACATTGTTATAAGGTTAGATTAGTCACCCCATGGAATGAAGGGGCCAAATATCTACTTATAATTCAATTTGTAATGGAGTATATGGTGGCCATGGTTATGTTCAGTGACGTCTATAGGGTGGTGCATCTCTAAGGAGAAAAGAAAAGTATCAAGGTAGTGGTATATGATAGTTGCATTCCATTCAACCTACACTCAATATCCTAGATGTTGGACCTCATTAAAATTATGTATGATTTTATTGGCTTGTACATTAGTATAAATATTTCATGATTTACTAGAATCCCATTAATTTATAACAATTTTTTTTTAAATTTCATGGTTTTGGTAATTGAGTATCTATATAGAGTTATGTCGATCGACATGCCATTATACATTTGATCTGATGGCATATGTTGTTGTATGAAAAGAACCAATGTGTTTGGTGAAAACTGATTCCTCAACAGTCTCATTATACAAGATATCACCATCTTCAACTTAGTCCTAGGGATGGATTTTTATTGAAAATTATTAAGCCCATGGGGGATGTTATCATCAAGAATCATCACTTAAATCTATTTAGTGTACTTGTTATGCTAATTTCATTGAACTAGAATTATTAGTTTTTCATATATAATGTTACCATATGAATTTTAGAATAACCACATCATAGGTCAATCATATTTCAATGGATTATGTGGATAAGTATTATGATGTATTCACTTCCATTTTTTGATCGGTATTATAATTCATGTATTAATGATTTATTAGTATTTCCACCTGAGTGAGAGAGAGATGTTACTATAAATATAATATTTATTGTGGATCCTATTTTTGTTCATCATTTTTGGATAAATTATATTAATCACCATGATTTAAGGATCAATTTGAGGAAATAATGTAAAAATAATTCATATGGAAAAATAAATTCCCTTGTGGTGCCCCATTTAGGTTTATGAGGATAGAAGATGGATCTATGATTATATATAAGAACTAATAGATGTTGTATGAAGTGATGATCAAGAGATGGTATCCAATTCCTTATAGCAATTATTTTTTTTCTTATCAGAGGGTCCTAGGTTTTCCTTATGAATTACTAGAGCTTAGGATATCACCAGCTGATGATGAAGCCTTCAAAAATACATCTCACAACATTAAGTATTATGTATTGAATTTAAGTGGATTTTGTGAAATCGTGCATTCCATATAATCTAATATAATTCACGACAGATTTACCAATGAATTCTTGGGGTAGTTTCATAATGTTGGGTATTATGGAATGGTTGAATGAAGTGTCCCTTTTCATGTTGATATGTGAGTTCTACTGAATTGTTTAGTTCAGGAGATATATATTCAGAGGTTAGTAATCTTGCACGGGTTATGTAAAACTACCATTTCCAATAGGGTACACATTTTACATCACACATCTAGTTGGGAGTACAAAATAAACGGGGCTCCCATGTGTATTTAAGAACATATGAAAACCTAAAGAGATATGGGAAGTTCGTGCACACCATATATATCAAACATATCATGTTGAGGGTGTTTTTCATAGAGTGTTTTTGTTGTTGGGTGAAACACATAATGACGGTTAAGTTATACTCAAAATATATTTCTAGTTTTTGGACTCAAATGGATCCATTTGAGGCCCTATATGGTAGGAATTCCTATTTACCATTATATTGGTTGGGGGATATCGAGTCAATGATGAAAATTCAAAGCCTTTTGTATGAGATTATGGAGAAAAATTAATTTATCAAGATGTGTTTGGAGATTGCTTAGATTGGTAAAAGGATATATTCTAATCGATGAATCCATTATCTAGAGTTTATGGAATTTGATCAAATATTTATATGAGGCAAATTAATGTTGAATATTAGGAATGTTTTGAGATAGGTGAGTGTATTTCTCAATTATGTTGGGTTATTTGAGATTTAAGAGAGGATTGATATTTTGGATTACCAATTAGTTTCATGTCAATGTTAGTGGTCCATGAAGGATGTAATCCACATATTAAAAATTTGGTGATACTATCTCAGTCCTTCTTAGAATACCGAAATCACTTACATAAATCCTAAGGATAAAACAACTTTTTGGGTAGAATCTAGTTCATATAGAGTATTTAGAGTGAGTTAAATTTTCATGGAATGATAATTCCCATGTTATTTGTGTTTTTTTCAGAATGACTGTATCAAGGAGGATTTGAAGGAGTGATAATATGGTATACATAATCCGTACCCATAGTGGCTCACTAGTGAGTCCAACTGTAGATAGAGAAGTCATATTAAGGAATAACTCTTATATTGTGGGGAGGTTGTAAAAAAATGGTCCTTTTTTGGATACAGACCCATTTAAAATTATTTCCAACCATTTATTTTTTCTCAATTTATAAATGAGTATTATGTTTATAGGGAGTTGTAATTTTTCAAAAGGTGTTTTATGTTTTATAAAAGGAATAAAAGTAGATATTTTACAGTTTTTCATGTTTTTGAAAAACAGGTATGTTATAAGGAAAAAAATGTGGAACCTAGAATTTAATGATGGAATGGTCTAATGGTTAGAACATGGTTTTGGAAAAAACAATATGGCCTAACCATGTGGGGAGTGGATAAATTAATTATGGGAACCACATGGTTAGTGTACAATTTTTAGAATCATACAACCCCATTTTATGAGTTATTCATTCCAATAACATTGGAAAATCCACTGATATTGTAGGGTTTGGATAATGATGTTAAGAAACCAAGTTATTTTCCATATTTCTAAAAAATGTTACAGATTTCAAAAATTATCCTCATGAATTAAAATCACTAAAACACATCTGTTCATTAAATTTTCAATCAATATCCTCCTTCACTTATGGATCCCCTCCAATACAATTATTTTTCAGTGGTTCTCCTTCTGTTTTTTGGGGGAAGGTCATTTTTTAATTCAAAGAGTGGGATAATGGTGTGCCTAGATCTCATATTCAATAATTTGTATATTTTTCTATGAAATTATTAGTTATACCTTATTTTATATTTTTTTCCTTATTAGTGTGTTTTTTGTGATTCCGTTTTACCCACTCATTGATAATGAATTAGTAGTCGTTTTTTAATGAGTACACTACATCGATGCAATAGAAGGTGGAAATTATGTTATCCCTTAATGTTATATGTTTGTACATGTGTGTATAATGTGTGTTCATTCCAACATAATGCATATTTGTCCAAAAAGAATACAATAATAACCATTCAATAATTTCTTATGATTTACACTGCTAGTGGGACATGAGTGGAATATTTAAGAATGAAAACATATAATATTAGCGATCTTGTGAGGTGAGGTATTGTTTGGAAGAAAATAATTTACATAGGTGTCCCTATTATTATCCATTACTGACCAAATTAATAGTTAGATATTCTGGGTATGGTTATGATGAATTGGTAGTCATGCCTATCATGTTAGATAAATAAAATAAATGCCTAATAATAGTAGTATTGATGAGATGGTTGGGTGAAATGTAAAACCCCTTAAATTTTTATATACATGGGATGCATAGCGTGATTCCTAAGAATTGATGATTAAAAATGTTGATATATTGGATGAGCATGTTGATTCATAGGATACATTATTATTCATGATGACATATGATATTCTTCATATGTATCATAGGATCTAGTGATTAATCATGATGATATATGTTATTCCTAGTGCGTTTAATATTATAAAAATATTAATAATATTAATTAATAATCATAATGAATAAGATTATCAGGTTGAACATAATTCCTCTAAATTTTCTTATTGATTTGTATATTCTGACATACTATGTTGAAAGAAATCCTGAACATGCTGAAGTAGTTATGGTCATTCCTTAGTTTCACTATAAAATCTAATGATTGATATTTTTTTATTTATTACGATCTAATTTTATTATTATGAATATAAACCTGATATTTTACAAATATTTGATGCATTTAGGGACACAATTAGTGGTGTATTATTGAGTTTCACATACACCCTTCTTATTCAACCATGAGTATCTGAGAATAATTTATGATTTTTAGAGAGGATAAGTGAAATGGACCTATGGTTGATGGTATATCTTGAATAACTAGGATAAGGAAAGGGATGTGGGAATAGATTTGGACTCTTAACCAATTCTATAGATTTATTCTATTTGTATTTTCATGTATTTCATACACCCGTATGGGGATCCGTTATGTATGTTTTACTTATATGAAATTTTAATTAGCCTATTTTGATATATCATGTGTTTCAGTTAGTTTTTTATTTAATATTTTTCTAGATTTATGTTTTCATTATTTTCCTATATGAATATAATTATAATTATTTGTGATTTTGTTTCATACACTAATATGAATGTATAGTCAACCCCATTTATCAACAAAGAACCCCACTACTAATCAGAAACCTTTGGCATATTAAGAGGTGAACTTGAGTTTATATAACACCTCAGGAAGTCACAATCAAGAGGTATATTCCTTGTGGTATTATAATTTTAATCCAACACAAGGATACCCAGTATTGGATATATGTAGAATAAATAATAACATCAATGATATCAATAAATGAAATATAAACTCCGTTAAAAACAAGTTCTTTCACCTATAAAACTCATATCATCTTCATAAAACATTTCATTTAAATATTAAATGATAATTTATCATGATAATTTTTAAAATAATTCATAAATATTAAACATATCAACTAACATCCCAAATTAAGTCACCAAAATCAAATATGTACAAAAATATACATGTGACCTTGGTATGTTGACCTCAAAAAAATTGCATTTTTATGAACTCTTAAATTTATTCAGTCTTGAAAAAAAATATGTCTCCCCATTTTTGACATTATTTGTCATTGTATTTATTTTTTTATTTTCTATACCTTGGTAAACATTATGCAATGTGAAATAGTGAGAGGGTATAGAACACCATACCTTTTCCTTGAGAATTTCATGTTTGAACACATAGAATCCAAATCAATTTATATAAAGCATCCTTAGGTTGGGGTTTAGTAAAAACATCTTCTACTTGTTCCTTTGTAAGAATTTACATAATCTTGATAAATCTAATTCTGTATACTCCATCATAAAACTCTAATTGATATAAATTTTACATTATTTTTTATGTTGAAATGTATTTTTTAAAACAATTATTTTACATTTATTATCCAAACATCAATTATTACACCCCTTTACCCCTAAAGATTCTCTCCAGGTTTTTGCTGAAAACCAATAATTTTCTATAAATAAACCATGTTAATTATGTAAAATGAGTTTTAAATGTATCCATGATATGTGGAGGAGTTATTTTAATGGTTTATAGTGGTCATTTGTAACATGGGAGATAATGCCGCCACATCATCTAGCTTGAGTTTTCCTCCACCAAACAAGTTCTTTAGTAAAACAACTCTTCTCTTTATTACACACTTGAACATGATTTATTAAATAAACATGAACATAATAAGACCTTGAAGATCGAGAGTTATTGTGTATTTGTGGATTAGGAACATTACATGAAAACATAAGATGTAAATTACAACATCCTTATTGAAAACTTCTTTTATATGACCACAACATTCCTTCATTCTTAGCATTTCATGGGATAACCTAAGGACATACATAAGAACATGTGAGCTATAAATCCCAGTAGGGGAGTAAAAAAGGAATAAAATGAATAATAAAATACATGTTAGGAAATAGGAATATCAATGGAGCATAAGAGAAACAAGAACATAAAGGCCTGATATAACATGATTATCATAACATGGAAATGTGGAAACAACATAAAACATGATATTAGCATAATCCAAGGAACATTGCACATGTATTATAATGTGTAAACCCAAATTTACGCAAATTATCATGATTATACCCTCATTGAACATGTATTATCATTATACTAAACATTACCCAATGAATTGATGTGCTATCTGGGCACACCCTTTATAAACATTTCAATCTCATTCTTAAGTGTGGCTCATAGATCATATAACATGGATTCATTAAAACTTATCATTTATTCCATCATAAAGGAATGTGTAATACATATATTAATTTTTCTAATTAATATGTATTTTTTCATAAGAGTGAATTCCCTAGATAAGGAAATGGGTATGGTATTTCCAACATAATGATTTTTGGCATGGAAAAATGCATAGAAATTTTGGAAGCCTAAAGGCATGACATAACAATTAATAAAATTGGTTGATGAGAGAGAAAGGAGTATCTAATTATATATAACTAAAATGGAATGTAAGGGGGTCATATAAATACATTTTCCAACACAAGTTATTTGGAAATAGAAGGCATAATGTAATAGAGAAACTTGAATAAAGAGGAGAAATGGAATAACTCTTACGAAATTTTGGCAAGGTAACAAGTGTACATGGGAGGTATTAATGAGAGAAAAATAGGTATATAATCATCCAAACATAAGGAGGTAAGTATGGAGGAGGTGAAAAATAATTCCACGACATTTTTAATTGAAAATAAAATGGTATAACAACCTAAGGAAACATTGATAAAAATGAGAAAGGAAGGAAACCCTTAAATGAGTGTGTCACTTAAAAAGATTGAATAAGGGATTATAGAGATATTGGGGCTCTTTAATATTATTCTAGATAATGGAGGTAAGAGTTGTAATATGATCGGAGGATTTTGAAATAAGTGATGTGGGAGATTGAGTGGGTTTATATAGGAAATGAGAGGGGAATTCTTTATTTTTTCACACACCACGTTCTGTAATCAGTATAATTAAATATACAAAACCCCAAAGCATCCCATGGGGTTTGCCCATGGTTATTTAAAAATAGTAGTGGAATATATTATTTTACAAGGAAAATGGACAAGCATATTAAAATATATCCCTTTCTTATGTGGAGTGGAGTCACACTCTCAAGGAAATGAATTTAAAATCAGAAAATATATTATACAATTTTGAGGATTCACTAAGGATTTATAAAACATGTAAGAATGATCTAAAACCACATTATATTAATGGGAAAACATCTATTTTACCTATAATAACCATTATAGTAATTATTACATCTTTTGGGGTCATTAATATCTTCTAAAATACATATTTTATTTATAGGGTATTTAATTTTTACCCAAAAATATTATCATCATAAAAAATTATAAAAAATACACTGATTGATAATTTCGACATCCTGATTCCATAAATTATATAATTTTTATTTAAATAAATTTCTAAATATGTGAATTTTAACTAGTAAAATGAAAATGGACATTTATTGAACATTCAAGGGTTTTGAAAAAAATATTTTTCAAACCATAATAAAAATTACATTTGACTTCATAATAATTTGATACTCAATTATTATCTTTAAATTAATTTGATAAAAATATTTTATTGAAATATTAATTATTTAAAAAATTAATTAATTCCCTAAAATATTTACATTCTGTTTTACCGTATAAAAATTTATCTTATATCAAATTAATTACCATATAATTTACAGATAAAGAATTGTTATAATCACTATTTCTAAGATTTGTTTATAATATTATTAATTAAAACCTTAGTTTAATATAATAATGTAAATATTTTTCAAAAGTAACATTTTTACCTGAAAAATAAATTTATCAAATTCATCATTTTTATAAAAATGACTATTCTTATACAGGAATTGATGGAATAAGACTTTTATTTATAAATATAGACTATACAATAGGTAAATAATACCATATTACATATCTCATTATAACATCTGCATAATAACTAAGGCTAACGTGTGCGATGGTGACAGACATTGAGGGTGGATTGGATAACATCACTCGGGTGGTAATCTCTATTAACTTGAGCTTATCCCATAGGAGATTCCATTCAAGATCATCGTATTGAACCTCGGCTTGGGATTAGCCAAGAGAAAATCCCAGTGAAGCTACCTTCTTTTTGAGCTCTGCAAAAATAGATTTGTACGGCCTAGGTCTACTAGATGAGGCTATCCTCTCATTAATCTTGGTCGAAAGGTTTTTTTAAAAACTTATATTTATATCAATAATGTGATCACTGTTAAACAACTATATTATCCATGGTGATGATTCTTAACGGTCATTTAATCCTAACAGAAAAAAAGAGTTCTTGTGATTTCTATATACATAAGACATTAAAAGAAAGGGAATTTAATTAAAAAATGATGTGGTCATTACAACATTACCCCTTTAAGAAATTTCTCCCTCGAAATATCCTCTTACTACCAAAAAACAAATGAGTGTAACTATGCCTAATCACTTCCTTTGGTTCCCACATTTCTTCATCAAACTTGTAGTTTCACTACGACACCATGATGAGGGGTATCATCTAATTTTTTAGAGCTTTTTCTTTATAGTCTAAGAACTTCACAGGCTTCTCTTCATAGGAGAGGTAATTATCCAGTGGTACCACTTATTGATTGAGTACATACGATGGTTTAGGTATGTACTTCCACAACAGTGATACATGAAATACATAATGTACTTTAGACATATTTAGTTGGAGTTCTAGTCGATATGTCACTTATATGATGTGATCAAGGATCTCAAATGATAATATGTACCATGTATTAAGCTTTACCTTTTTCCAAAATCTCATAAATATCTTCCATGGTGATATGTGGATGAATAACATGTCACAAAAATCAAACCCTAGATCTCATCGATGATTGTCAGAAAAACTCTTTTGTTGACTCTAAGTGTCTCTAATGTAAAGCTGGATGGTCTTAACCTTATTCATCATTTTTTCATCCATTTCTAGACCTGGATGTTTTTTCTCCCCAACTTCATCCCAACAAGCTGGTGATCCGCACCTCTTCCCATTAAGGGCTTCAAAAGGATCAATTTGGATGCTTGAATGGAAACTATTGCTGTAAAAGAACTCAACCAATGGAAGATGTTGAACTCATCCTCATTTGATGTACATTGATAATGATCTCAATATTTCCTCATGTTTCTATATTTTCCACTCAAATTGGACACTAGTTTGAGGATGAAAAGTTGTACTGATGTTCATCTTAGTATTCAGAGCATGTTGGATACTATTCCAAAACATATAGGTGAATCTGGGATCCCAATTGGATATAATAAATAGTTGGACTCTATATATCCTTACCACTTCTCTGATGAATATATATTCCAGTTGATTGAATGAGAAATCCTTTAAACTTTCAATGAAGTGTGTAGCTGTTTTAAGATGATCCACAACAACCTAGATAGCATTTTTTCCTTTGTATGCCATGAGATGTCCAGTGACAAAGTACTTAGTGATATACTACCATTTACATGTTGGTATGGGTAATGGTTTCATCATTCCACTAGACTTCATCCTCCCAATCTTAACATTCTGAAATACATGCGATAATGATGTATACTCGGTGATATCTTCCTTCACGGTATCCAACCAATAATTCTCTTGGAGGTCTCGATACATATTTTTTTTCTTCGGTGAATGCAGATATTTTAAATATGTAAATAATCCAAAAGTTCTTCCTTTATCTATGGATTTGATGGATCACATAGTCTTGAATGAAATCTTATAATTTCTTCTTCATTAATATTGAACTCTGAGGATTTCCCTTTTTTGATAGTTTCCACTTTCTTCTGAATTCCCAAATCATCATTTGAAGAATCATTTAACCTTTAAAAAATAGACTGTTGATCAATAATTTGTGAAAATATTGATGAGGTTCCACTATTTTAAATTCCCATGTCTATCTTCATCAAATCTTATACGATTTAAAACTTTTCAATTATCATCAATGATTTAATCATTTGGTCTTTCCTACATAGAGCATCTTCCAACTTCTTTGATTTCTTAGGGTGGTAAAGGATTGAGAAGTCATAGACTTTGATTAGATCTAACTATCTTAATTGGAACATATTTAACTCTTTCTATGTGAATATATACTTTTAGCTTTTTTTATACGTATATATTTCAGAATTCACCCAAAGAGGCAATGTCACCATATTTTCAAATTGATTATTATTGCAGCCAACCCCAAATCATGTGTAGGATAGTTCTTATCAATAAAATTCAATTTCCTTGAATCATAGGTAGTGACATTGTCATTTTTCATCAACACACATCATGGACCCTTCTTCAAATGTTCATTGAATACCTTGAAAAGTTACCCACTTGAGGGTAGTGTGAGAAATGGTGTAATGATAAGACTCATTTTTAACTCCATAATTCTCTTTTCAAATTCATCCATCCAAAAAATAGACTCCCTTCAGATTTATATTTTTAAGAGGTTTTGATAATCATGAGAAATTTTTCACAAATCGGGGCTAATATCCAGCTAACCCATAGAAGCTATGGATATTTTTCAAAGATGTTGGCATCAAACATCCCTCAATTTCATTTGTCATGGAAGGATCCAAAGATATCCCATTTCTTGTGATGATATACCCCAATAATGAGACTTCCTTCAACCAAAACTCATACTTGATGTACTTTTCATCGAGGTTCTCCTTTTGCAAAGTCTCTAGTACAGTTCTTTGATACTCCTCATGATCCTTCAAGGTCTTATTGTATATTAGAAAATCATCTATAATTACGACCACAAATTTTTTGAGGTAATATATAAAGACTCTAATCTAGTCCATTATTATTGCTAGAGCATTAGTGTGTATGAAATGCATTACTATGAATTCATAGTGCCCATACCATATATGAAAATCAGTCTTGGGAACAACCTCATTCTATAACCATACTAGAAATATCTAGACTGTCGATCCACCATAGAGTAGTATTGTGCCCCACATAGTCGATTGAAAAAGACATCAATTTTTGGAAAAGGATACATTTTTATTATGTTTTTTTGATCTCATGATAATCAATGAAAGGCTCATTGACACATCTTTATTCTTGAAAAATAGGAATCTTGCACCGCATGGTGAAAATCATGGGAAAATAAAACCATTATATAAATTATCTTATATTTATTTCCCTAGCTCCTCATGCTCTTCAACATCCATTCTATACAGATTCATGGATACTGGGAACACCCCAGGTATAAGTTCATTTGAGAGTTCAACATAACTTCTAGGATGAAGACTAGACAATTACATAGAAAATCTGTTAGAATATTTCCTCACAATAGACATGAATTTGAGGATGGTTTCTTCCTTAGACTCAATCATGTGAGTAAGATATGCATGCTCATAGGGTAGTAATATACATGCTTGAGATGATGTTTCTAGAGAAGATTCATCCTCCTCCATGGACTTGTACAGATTCAGGGGTTGATTCTCTATATGGAGAGTTTTTATCCACTAAAAAAGATGTATGTTGTATCCATATAGGGAAATACCATCCATTATATGAATTGCATAACATTCAACTAGTGAGAGTATGATGAGGTTTTTTGGGAAGTTTAATCCACATACTGGAATAAAAGAGAAGTTATATTCATAAGATGCAATAATTTCACAATTTGACATTCTCACTAACATATCTAATTCCATGATTTGTGTTGGTGTTAAGAATGTTCTACTAAATGTTCAGGATATAAAAGAATGCATAGAATGAGAATAAAAAATTATGTTCACTATTATGGAATGAATAACTACCGTACCTGTCACCACTTCATGGTCAAGATTTACTTCAGCAGTAGTGATGGATAAATATTTCCCTTTCTTCCTTAGAGGTTATTGATGTCCTCTAAATACCCTTGGATTAGGGAACTGGTTCTCAAATTTCACTATATCATTTCATTTGTAGAAATGAACAATGCATTTAGGGACTAACGGAGTGTTCCTCTCCTCTATCGCAGTAGTGGGTTTTTCTTATTGAAAACTTTTGGCCAAGTACCCTTATCTTCCACACTGGAAGCATTTCTTTTTCCCCTTCAGGAAATTTATAAGGTGCCTCTTTCTTCACCTTTGAATATAGGGTTTTGTAATTTCTTTGAACCATTATATTTATCCATCAGACCACCTAAATTATAGTCTACTTTTGGCTTATTATCCTCATGATACCCCTGAGAATTTCCAATCTCCATTTTTACTTTTAGGGGACGTCAGGAAATTTCATCATAGCTAGGCATGTCACAGATCTCTAGGGATTTCCATAGGCCTGATTTTTTCCCTCCAAAGAAGTAGTTGAACTTGTATTTGAGGATTATAATAATTCCAGAGGCATATCGGGCAAGCCCTGTGATGTTTTCCTCATATTATCTGATGGATTTGTCGAATTGTTTCATGAGGGTATGGAATCCACTTTCCATCTTAATTCAGAGGGTGCGTGGAAAATATTAATCCAAAATAATTTGTCAAAAATCATTTCATTCTAAGGCCTCGATCTTTTCCCTAGGATTCATATTTTTTATCAAGGTCCACCATTTCTCGGCTTCACCATCCATGAGATAAGCATCCATAAGAACCTTCTTTTGTTTGAAACATTGATGGATGGATAATATATTCTCAATGGATTTGATCCATTGTTCTATGATTAGGGGATCAAATGATTTGTTGAATGTAGGAGGCATTTTTCTAATGAAGCTCTAGATTGCGGCTTGTTCTTTCTGGGGGGGATTTCAGATATTCCTCTTGAGACAATTTTCTATTCAAAACATGAGTTAACTGAGAGAGTATCATGAATTGTTTTTTGAATACCGCGCCCATCCTATTTGGAATCTCATTAGAATAGTCATCACATTGATCTTCGTATTAGTTGTTAGCCCAAGACATCCTATTAGTGACCATTATAAAGAATAAAAGGAAAGTTAGGGCCATGTGTTTTAAACTATTAAACACATAAAGGGTAATCCAATGACAAAAAGGGGAAACATATAAATTAAATTGATTTCCTGAACATATTAATTTATAGGCTTCAATCTATGTTATCCATGATCTACATCCGAACATATCTACTTAGGGGATTTTTTTATTCACTTAATAGTGTTTCATACTAAGATTATTAATTTACCAAAGCATATAACTATAAAGTGCTAAAATAAGAGTGTAATAAGGCCCGTTTTCATGCACCAGTTCATGTACGATTCTAGCTCAACGTAGTGTTTTCGAGTTTTACCCCAAGAAACATCTATTCCAGAGCCACCTCTGCTTGTTTGTATCCATACATGGACGTATTTTCTTTATAAAACGCTTACTATATACTCACCAATATTTCGGGATTATTTTATTGTACTTAGTATTATCCATAAAGGCATTCACTAGTGTTTGATAACAATAATCCCAAAAATAACTAATCTTATACTTTAATAACAACTATAACAACCCGAATATTTATTGGACACTTAAACATTAATTATTACATAAATTTTCACTATATACAACCCAGATGATCAAGAGGTCTAGTGTATTTGGGGATTAGGAGCATTACATGACAACTTAAGTCTTAAATTGCAACATATTTTTTGAAAACATAATTTACATGACCACAACATTCCTTCGTACTTAGCATTGCATGGGATAATCTTTGAACAAACATAAGAAAAGGGTGAGTTATGAAACCTAGAAAGGGAGTAAACAATGAAAAACATGAATAATAAATACATGTTTGGCAATAGTCATATCAATGTATCATAAGTGAAACATGAATATAGAGGCATGATATAGCATGATTATCACAATATATAAATGTGGAAACAACATACAACAATATATTTGCATGATTCAAGGCACATTGAACATGGATTAGCATGATTAAACCCCAATTTTACCTATATTATCAAGATTAGAAATTCATTTATCATGGTGTATCATGATAATAAATATTACCCAATGTATTGGAGAACTATCAGGGTTCACCCTTCATAAACATTTTTGTTTGATGCTTATGTGTATCACATAGATCATATAACATTGATTCATTCAATGTCATCATTTACTAGAAGATAATGGAATGTGTAATCTATAAATGAATGTATTTAAACAATAATTATATTTTCATAATGTTGAATACCCTTGATAGAAAATTGTTCATCGTATTCACAACATGCTAATTTTGGCATGGAAAATCATGGTTCAATATCAGCTGCACAACATTGTGAAATAAAAATTCAAAAAAATGGTTGATAAGAGAGAAAGAGGATAATAATCATATATAAATGAAATAGAATTAACTGGATCATATAAATATAATGACCAACACAATGTATTTGGAAATAGAAGGTGTAACATCATATAGAAACTTGAAGAAAGTGGAGAAATGGAATAACCCTTACTAAATTTCAGGATATAAATGGGTGTACATGGAAGGGATTAATGAGAGAGAAAGAGGAGTATCATCATTAAAACATAAATATGGATGTATGGTGGAGGTGAGAAATCATTCCAAAACATTTTTAATTTAAAATAAAAGGGTATAACAACCTAAATAAACTTGGATAAAAATGAGAAAGGAAGGAAACCATTACTTGAGTGTTTGACTTTAAAAGCTTGAACATAGGATTATTGAGAGAATGGGGTGCCTTGAAAGGATTATAGAAATGGGATGTAATAGTAGGGACGTGATAAATGGATTTATAATGATGATATGTAGGAGATTGTGTGGGTTTATATTGGAAATGAGCGGGCAATTCTTTAATATTTCTCAAACATAGGTTTTGGAATTGAAATAATTATATATTCTAAACCACAAACCTTATCAAGGTTTTTTACCATGGTTATTACCAAATAGGAGTGTAAAAAATTATTTTATAATTAAAATGACCCAAAATATTTAAATATATATCTTTCTTATGCGGTGGTGAGTCACACTCTCAAAGAAATGGATTTAATATCCTAAAATATATTATACATTTTGGAGGATTCACTGAGTCTTTATAAAATAATTAAAACAAAGGTAAAAACAAATTATTTTAATGGGAATGCATATATTGGGCCTATAATACCAATTATAGTACTTATTACATCATTTTTAGGTAATTAGGATATTATAGAATAGATATTTTATTTATACGGTATTTAATTTTACCCAAAAATTTGACTATCTCAGAAAATTATGAAGAATTCACCATCGGAAAATTTATACATCCTGATTCGAAATATAATATTCATTTTATCTAAATAATTTTATAAATATGTAAATTTTCACTTTTATAATGACAACATAAATTTAATGAAAATTCACGGGTTCTGACAAAAACATTTTCCAAATATTAATAAAACTTACGTTTGACTTCATAAAAAATATTTAATCCTTTATTATTCATAACATTAATTTGATTATAATATTTTATTAAAATATAAATTATTGAAAAATCCAATTAATTCCTTAAAATATACACTTTTTGTTTTTTCATATAAAAATATAACTCTTATCAAACAGATTACCTAATCATTTAATGATAAATAACTGATATAATTATAATTTATAAGAAAATATTCTATAATAATATTACTAGAAACCTTATTTTAATATAATAATGTATATATTTCTCAGAAGTCTTATTTTTACCCATGAAATCCAATTTATCAAATTCATCATTTTTTAAGAAAGGCTATTTCTATGATGGAATTGATAGAATATGAATTTTATTTATAAAAATGGATTACACAATAAGTAAATAATACCTTATTACATTACCCCATATAACGCCCACATAAGAACTAAGGTTAAGGTTTACGATATTGATAGACTCTTTTGGTGGCTCAGATAACATTGCGCAGATAGTAATCTATATTAACTTGAACTTCTCTTTTACGTGATTCTATTCAAGATTAACGCATTGAAGCATAGATTGGCATTGGTCATGAGTGAATCCCAATGATTCTAGCTCCATTTTGATCTTTGACAAATGAACCTCGTACAACCCAAGTCTACTAGATGAGGACATCTTCTCATTTGTCTCTATCGAAAGGATTTTAAAAAAGAAATTGTATTTATACCAGTCATGTGATCACTGTTAAATTACTATATTATCAACTATAATGATTCTTAATGGTCATTTAAACAAAATTAAAAAAAACAAAATAAATAAATAAATGCATGTGTTTTATATATCCATAAGATATTGAAAGAAAAAGTATTTTAATCAAAAACGATCGGGTCATTACATTTAGATTATTATTCACCAGGGCTACAGGTGGACCAAGGTCTAGTGGATAATACCATCCAGGTAGCCAATAAATACTGGAAAGAAAGAGACTCCTCCAAAAGTCACACGTGATATCAAGTTTCATTTTTCTAGGCCAGGATTTTTAGGGTAAAGATCATATCTCAAATCCAAAACCCCCATTGAAGTTATAATTTATTCCCATTTCACCCGAAATCTTATTCTAGGACTCTAAAAGGATATCTAAGGGTCATTATTCCTCTCTATAACATTTTCATTTTACTTTTATTATTATTTTTTTGTCATAATGACTTGTATGTATAATTTTTCTTGGTTTTCTAATTCTCTTACTCTGTCCTCTTTTGATATTCTTCTTCTAGTATCGATATAGTGGAACCTTCACTACCCTTAGAGGATTATATAATTTCACAATGATCTGAGTGCTCATTCATTGGCCTACTCCTCTAAAATCTTGAGCTAGTTTTTATGAAACAACCTCATATGGTTGGCCTTTTCTTAAAAGTTTTAGAACTTATAAAATATTATAGGAAAATAGGGCACATGGATTTTAATAAACGGAATTAACTGATATTGATTGAATCCTTATACCAATTCCTCCAAAATACCCAATTATATTTTTTAGAATTGATATAGGGGAATGTGGCCACAAGACTGGTGTTCTTATCCTTAGACATAGGTTGGAACGTAGAACATGTGAACTTAGAGACCTTTGATAAACATTCTTTTTTTTTTTGATTTTGGAAAAATAATGAATTTTTATAATTGGTGTAATATGAAAGTACATGACATATACTTGGTTAATTAACATGAATATATGATCAATCTTGATGATAGAATTGTATAAATACTTATTTTCATGTGAAATGTTAATTGGGATTAACAGATATGTGAATCATAATTGTTATTAAATCATATAAAATTGAATAAAATTGGTTATAAGGTAATTGTGATAGATCGAAATTTAAAATTTAAAATTAGAATAATGGAATAAATTATAATTTAACTGGAGGTTTACATGAATTAACTAATATAACATATGTGAATTTATTTGTAATGTTTGGAAAATTTAAATGCATCGTTTCTTATGGTATTTTTTTCTTGAGTATTAAATTGTTTATAACATTGGAATGAATATAATGTAAAATTTCAACTCACCATGTAATTGGCCCTCACATGGAAATTTTCATTTTATCCATCAATACTTTTTCCCATGGTATGATCTTTAACCTAGAGCATGTGAATGAAACTCTATCATGGTAATTCATAGAGTCTATTATTGAATTCTTACTTGATGCCTCACAGTTAGATATATGATTGCATGATGTATATGGGAGATATGCAAGGTTAATCGATGGATAAGGGTATTATACCAAGTTACTCCTCTAATGGCTTGAAGCAATTCATTTATTATTGATTTTCTGATAATCCACCTTTCAAGGGGTGAGGTGGAACCCTTACAAGGACCGTAGGCATATGTATTACATGGCCAATAAGCCTTAGATGGATTCATTTCCCGTAGGATTCAGAAATTACATATAACCCAGACTAACTACTTGGAACTGCTCCTCCATAAAATCTTCATTATAAAATCAGCTCTCCACCTTCACATGGCTGTTCGTCTAGGATTTCCCATGTATGCATAGGCTTGTCCCGATGGAAGGTGTCATACCCTCCTATTAATGCAATGTTATTTTAGCTTCATCTATGGTGAAATCTCATTTATCATCCTCTTTATAGAGCATGTTCTTTTTAGGGTGTCTGATATTCATCTACACTTATGGTGGTATGAATTCCTTGAGGTGGATCGAAGGCCCTATAATCCAGATGATCTGGGTGACCCGAATTTGTTAAAGGTCTCAGGGACCAAATAGGTGGCCCGAAGGCCCAAATCGGAGAATAGTCCCTACTTCTACCGTGCCAAAATTGTGCCTTCCACAATTCCCACTACAGTACCTGCTACAATACTGCACAGTTCCCACTACAGTACTTCACAGTTCCTGCTACAATACTGCACAGTCCTTCTACAGTACTACTATAGTGCTACTACAGTGCTGCTACAATACCTGCTACAATACTGTTATAGTGGTGCTACAATGATGCTACATTACCCCTAGAAATGCTTTCAATGATGTATATATTTGAACATAATATATTTCATGTTTCTTTTCAATGAAAATTATTTTCATTTTTTCTTGTTTTAAAATGTTTTTTTAAATGAAAATTAATCATTCTTCAAAAACATTACTTGTAAATTATCATTCAAAATTATTTTCCTAAACAATAAAATCCTTTGATGTATCATATGATTAACTCTGAATATAATCCATTTATAAAATTATTTATTTTCCTATGAATCGTTTATGATAACGATATGTTTATGAAAAACATTTCTCTTAAATGAGTTATACCATGAAAAAAATGTTTATGAAACCTGTTTCTCTGTCCACATCCAACACCTGATGAGGTAACAAAATGATTATGAAACCATTAATTTTTTATATAAGTTATGATGTGATGAAATGCTTATGAAACCCATTTCACATCATTATTTATGATATGATTATTGTTTTATGATATTTTTTCACATATAATTATGGTCTTTATTATTATATAGGTGTGACATATATCTCCCTCTAATTAATTTTGAAACAATTTATATCTGATGAGATAAATAGGAAAATAAAGGGGATTGATCCTAGTCTTGAAAGAGACACTATTCGGAATAGTGGTCATGGGAATGAACCACGACTAATTTGATTTTTTTTCTATTGAACCCAATCCACTATGGGAGCCCGAGATGTAATCGTTCACTATAATGGAAACGATTTTATATTCTTATATGTGTGAAAAAAATATATGTCCCGTGATAATTTTATTATCTCATGGATCATGTTATTTGATTCTATTATTATTCATGTCTTATGAACTAAAATTATTTTTTTTATGTCTCAATAATACAATATTTGATATTTAGTTTGTGGTTTTAAAATTTTACTATCATGTTCTCATGAAAAACTGTTCATATTTTTCTTATGCTCCTCCCTTGATTACACATACAGTTCATCTGAGCACACCGTTTTTATGTTTTATTTCACATAGTAATAAACAAATGATATATGTAGTCTTCTTATAAGAATAATAAAAAATGGGATGATATTTTTATGAGACATTGATGTTATTTCATGCATTAATAAGACTGTGTTCCATGTTTCCAAAGGCATTAAACAATTAAATCCATGAATTTTGTGTTTGTGTAATATATTGAATATTTATCTAAGAAGATGTAATATCTATTTTTGGAAATGACAACTTTCGATAGCTTGTATTTGTTGAAATGATTATTTTTCAATTTAAATTTTGGATAAGAAACATTTAGTTAGATACCTAGGGTTATTTATAGTTATATGTCTAGGGATATCTCTAAGGATAAGTGAATTATGTTTCATAGTATAGGAAAATTTCATAAAATTTCTGTAAAGAATTGTGAATATCGTTTGCATGAAATTACATCTCAATCAAGATACTACAGGTGGGTTCAACACCCGAATAGAGTACCATAGGGCAATGAGTTAAATAAGGTCACATTTTGTTTGACATGATCATCACCTAGTGCACAACAACAGTTCTTACTGAACACTATGTTTGACACTCTCAGGGGATATTCCATAGAAATTCACTAACTCTTTGCAAACAATTATTAAGGATTTAAATATATTATGACTATTAATAACCTAGTATAAACCAATGGATTCATATATTAATAATGTGTTTTCATTATTTGGATATCAAATAAAAGATTTATCATAATTATGTGGTGTCTCACAATGAAATTTTCTAATCACACCCTATTTTTTTTGTTTTATTTAGTTGGGGGACTTAAAAGGAAATATGATAACATTGAATGTGAAGAATAAATTACTTATGAGAATACAAATAGAGTGATGAATAGATTGAAGAATATTGTGACTATGCCTAATTAGTTATAACCAAACATTATTAAAAACAAACACCTTAACTAACTTCCAAAATCACCAATAAAGAGAAGGGTTGATTTTGTGGAGAGTTTAGTTATGTGAGATTGTAGAAAAATGATGATTTTGATATGTCGAGAATGTGGGAAGAAGAAACGAAGTGAATATAAAAATGTAATGGAATATGTTTTGATTGTGGAAAATAAGGATATAATGAAATTAATTATAAAGGAAAAAATGACAATTTCAGCTGATTAAATGGATAATAATATTGGTCTCCTTAAGGTTTTATCAAAGGATTAATGTTTGAAAATTTTAATGTTTTAGAATTATAACATTTTATTTCTAAATGGGATTATAATGATAAAAATTAGGTAAGTGGTATGAGTGATGGTTATACAGATGATGATGAAGAAAAAATGAATGACATGTGAATTATATGGGATAATCAATTAATATTTATAACATTAAAAGTAAGGAGAATTATTTAATTGGGGTTAAGGAATCTTATGAAAATATTCATATTTCCAATTATAGGAATTAGGTATTATGGAATAATATAATGAATTATATTTAATAGTTTAAAAATAATGTTAAATGGTTGAAGTATTTATGTTTTCGAATTCAATAATTATGTTATACGAATCATGAAATATATAAGGGTTACTAAATATACACTTTAAATGATGTATTTTAGTGAATATATTGAATGATGTTGATGAAGAAGAAAATTAATTTTATGAAAAGGTGAAATTTAATTTAAATAACATTATTATGGGAAGATAATCATTAATATGTTCCTAATATTAAGATAATTAAATAGGGATAAAGAGATAAAGGGTATGAAAAAGGTAAATTGAATATATTTTATGATCTCATAAATGATTAATTATTTTATGAAAATTAGTTTTATACTATCATTGATAACGTTGAAAACAATTTTAATTTAAGTAATATTTCTAATCATCTATGATTATGTGAGGAATAAAGAAGCATGCATGTTTTTAAAAATGGTCTATGGAAAATTATGTATTTCTACGTATCAAGATAATACAATATTAAGGTATTCACGAATTTATTATGAAGAAATTAAGAGCTACTTTATGTTGTTTGGTGTGAATAATGATAAGTTATTTTTTTTATTTAGTGACCTGCTTTCTAAAGTTATAGATTTTAATCATTTGAATGGGTCATAAGGATAAGCCTTTATGGAATGGTTTATGATAATCATTGGAGGAGGTTTTAGAGATTAATTTTCTACTTCACTATATGAATATTTATCTATACTAGATAAACAGTATAATTTCTTTATCTAGAGATAGATGGAACGACTTCTAATTTTTTGGATTTTATTTAGTGCATTAAAAATTTAAAACATTCCACCTCCTAGAGTAATATATGACGCAGAAATTGATGAATGCATATCAAAGGTTTGAAACAATACTTATAATATGAAAAATACCAAATTACTATATTTTCATATATTCTTAGTCTGTATAGAAAAATAAATCTCCAAAAGTATTAAAATGATATTAAATGTTTTTCCTATAATCATCATTTTTCTTGATATCGATGGTATTTTTCACAGCACATGGTTCATGGTTTTATGGTCATTAACATTCTCAGAATCTAGCACTTTCTCATGATTGATGATCTCGATCACTCTGTTTAATTATTTATGCCATTCTTCCATGTCCAAATCTTCACTTCCAACCTTTGTTCTATTATGTGGAAACCAGGTTATGAAATATTGTAGGTGAACTTTGTGTTTCCAACATTCTCTCTTTAAGGATTGTATTATTATAAATCTTAATGATGTGGTTTTCTATAAAGGGATAATAAAATATTAAACCTCCAATGACCAAGACACATTTTGTAAGATAAACTAATTTTAACTGGTCTATAATGTAAATTTTAGATATTTTATAAATATTTTTAATACTTATTTAATTTTTAGGAAGTTTTAATTATACGTAACACCACATTTCTTTGAATGAGTACATGAAACAGAATATCAAGTATCATATAACCCTAAAATAAAATTCCCTTAAATATAATCATTATAATCTAGCCACTAAAATAGGTAGGCATGAATAGTTATAAATATTTAATGAAATATACATAAAAACATTCTAGAAGATATAATTTTTTTATAATTTCTTAGAAATTAATAACTATATTTTTAGTAAAGTTATTATACTCATCAAAAATATGATTTCATGAAAAGAATAGTTTCATGGTTTTTTTGAAAAAAAATAATTAATAATTTATAGAGGTTTTATAATTTTTTTTGATAAAATGAATTTCATTTTTGAAATCATCATATCAAAATTAAATTATGGTGACACATTGGGATATTTTCAGAAAACATTTATTCTTTAGTGAATAGCGAGAAATAATTTCTTTTTGTATAACTATCATTTCATTTCAATAAAAGAATGAATTTAATTTTCCAATTATGATTTAATGTAACATAAATATTATTTATAAATAGTTATTCCACTTAATTACATTTGAATAAGTTTTGTATTTGATTTTAGTATTAAATTTCATGGGTTTAACAAATGGTTTCCATTATGAAATTTTTATTAAAGTACACTATACTTCTCCCTTTTAAATTTAAAAAATAATTACTAATTATGAATGTTTTAAATGAAAATTATTGATACAATTTATAAATTTTTTAATTTAAATGATTATTATATGACATGGAGTTAATATTTTATCATCTTGTGTTTGAGAAAAAACATTTCATAAGAACCCTTTTTTTCATCTCATCTTTTGGTTTTATAAATGTACATTTTTTATAATTTTCGAAATTTTAATTAGAAAAATATATTTTTCTATGTAATTATTTTTATTTTATGTTATTTATATTTTCATATAATTTTATAAAGTGGCTAATTTTTTATGAATAGTGAAAGATACTAATTTTAATTGAAAAATTATTTTTTAAAATTAATTATTAATAAATATTAAATATTTAATCCATTTCTTGGAACGATTAGTTAAAATACACATATATACATATATTAATCTCTTTAGGTCATTTTATTCTATATATTATTGAAATTGGATATAAAAACAATAGAAACTTTTGAACTTTGTTTTTGAAAAGACACTTTCTCACTGCGTCACTTGGATTATTTTGAAAATAACTATTTCCACATAATTAAAATATATTTGAAAAAATGGATTATATATTTTTAATTAGTTTAATTAATGTTATCCAATAATTTTAACTTCATTTTATTCCAGACTAAATAGTAAAAATATAGAAAACTAATTATCATCAATAAGGTCTAAAATAGTTAATCTGGGGGGTTAAACTATAAGTAAAAGGGTAAAAATAACCCAAAAAGTCCAAAACATATTGGATGAATATATTTATACCCTATCAATTCTTAAAACTAGAATAGTGAATTATTGGAGCAGTTTGACATGAATGATATGAGGGTAAAATTCCTTCTTTCAAAACAGTACAAGTGTTCTAGTCACCACACTGATAAAAGGACACCAATTATAATATTAAATTCACAACCTAAAAACCATTTGCTTTATCCAGTACAGCTCCAAATCAAATCAATTTTTTTTTAAATTTAATAGTATAAGCCATAATTTTTTCAGAAAATAATCATATGTGCAATTTTGGGGAAAACCAATGGAGGACACCCAAAGAAGATATAACGTTCATCATCAAATTATTTTTATTTCTTCATCTAACTGAATAAATTAATATTATACTATTTTTATTATATAAAATTATATTTTATTATATTAATTTAATGACATACAACAATCTCTACTTCTATCAAATGGGTTACTAAACCATTGTTCATGTGTTTGACAGACAACCGCCTCATGAACAGATGTGATTATTTCTATTCCCACATCTCATGGATAGAAAAAATGATGGATTAATTATGAATATATTCTTCTTATTATATAATAATAAATTTCTAACTATTATATCAGAAATACAATATTACTATCTATTTTGTGTGAATACGATAACGTCACTCATGTGTATGGTAAACTACCTCCACATGAAGAGATGTAATTCATTCACGAATTACATGATAATTTATAATGATGGAATAAATAAATAAATATTTTATATATTACATAAAAAATAATTCTATAGTGATAATATATCAATTATTTTTCATTATTTCAACTGTACATGATAATGGAAAAATCATTAATGTGTATGTACAACATACCATCTCCTTGAATGATTTATTTAATTTTCAATCATTAATTCTTTTAGATTAATATAAATAAATACTTACTGAATATTTATGATACATATAAAATTTTTAGTATTACAGAGATGATTAAATCCTTATAAATTATGAGTACCCAAAATAACAAATCAAAACATATATGAAAAAAAAACGAAGAATTATTAACCAAAACACAACATTAACATGGAATTGTTAATAGAAGTGTTATAATATTTTATATAAAAATCATAAATGGTATGATATATATATAAATATATTTAATAAATTACTTATAATAAACTTATATTTATTATACCTTATTTTTAACTTGTAGAATATATGATAAGACTTATGGTATATGATTTATAGTATCTCTTTAATTATTAGGAAACATATGAAAATTGACCACTCATTTTTTTATGGTATATCTACCTAACCTATGATATGTTTTATTGTGAATATAATCATATATATGAAATTTAATTTTTTTCCTTCTATTTTATTATTAGTTTTCTTTCAATTCATTATACTAGTAATGATGTATGGGATTTCTGTATCAATTTTTTACTTCTACAAGACACATGAGAAATTCATAAAATATATAATTTATGTAGTGTATATAACAACCATTAATGTAAACAATTAATATTCTAAATAATAATATTATGGTTTGCATTTATATTTTAGGATATATCATTCTTGGGTTTTACAGTTTAAATGTTAACGAAACATTAAGGTATTTTTGTCTTAGTTTTATTTCGTCAAGACATCTGTTATGTTATGAAACAATATTAAATTATGAGGTGTAGATAAATAACCCTTTTAATTCAATATAATGAATATATTTATCCAAATAAAATTATAATTTTCCTTTAATATTATTCATTCATGGAACTTGTGGTTAAAATTCACCATTGTGGTAATGATTTGATGTTGAAATCTCATCATTTATCAACATTATTTATGAATATGGTTATAATTATTGAATCTTATAATACATCTAATAAGAATCATATATGCATTATTATACCATTTTTATGTCATGATAACACATGACTTCCCTTCATTCCCCTCTCTTTATGTGATTGATTGTTCAGAAAATATTTTTTACGAAAAAGTGACTTCGTTTAAAAAACCATTTATTTGTAAAAAATGTTTTAAATTTTGTCCAATGATTTTTAATTAAATTAAAATAAATTTATTATTTTTTATGAAATGTTTTCAAAGTACTATTCATGTTGATTTAAAAAAACCCTCATTTGCTTTTAAATAAAATGTGAAAATGATAATTATTTTCTAACATGTACAAAATTGATTGTGTTTATCATTTTACAGAACGATCAGAGATTTCTAGGTATAATTAAAAGTTATCAAATTTATTTTTAAAGAAATTGTTTTGTATAATATTTTGTATTTTTTTAGATATTAAAAAAATTATTTCAAAGTGAAAATGAATTTTAAAATGTTTTGTGTTTTTAAAAATATATATTCAAAGAGGAATGTTATTTTCCACAAGAAATGATTTCAATTATTTTTAAATAATATGTAATTTGTTTTTATAATTTTTTTCATGGAAATATATTTTTTAAAATGTTTAATGTTTTAAAATGGTATTTTCATAGAATTTTATATTTAATAAGAAACATTCCAAGTAATTAATCATTAAAAACAATATTATATCTAAAATGAAATACTTTGATGTGACATATTATTTAATGGGAATACTAACCAAGTATACTATTAATACTATTTCAATGAATAGATTATAACAAAAAGATGTTTTATGAAACCTATTTTGTTTCCAATTTCTTACATCATGAAAATATTCTTATGAAAACTGTCTCTTTTTTCATGGATTATGGTTGGGTATACTGTGAAATGATTATGAAACCTATCACTTTTCTAAATGTTATTGTGTCAGTAAATTTTTACAGAACCCATTTATTATCATTAGTTATGATGTGATGAATTTTTTATGTCTTTAAGGATCACATAAAAATTGTTTACAGTGTGAGACTTGTAGGACCAATATCTCTCTCCATGGAATTAGGTAAAGATTTATATATAATGAGATAGACATGTTTAGAATGGGGAGTAAACCCTATACGGTAAGGGAATTTATCTACTATGTAGGTTTTTGGAGTGAACCATGGATACTATAGAATTTATTTAATTGATCCTTTTCCAAAATTATAGCAAACATAGTGATCATTGACTACTATAGAAATGATTTTCTATATATATGTGCAATACCCAAATTTATGTTAAATTCTAATATTATGTTCTCATGGAATAGGTTCATTGATTATCTTATGATTAATGTCCTCTAAACTTCAAATCATTATTACACGTCTCTTGATTATGATTATTGAAATATTGGATATGTTTTTTCAAAATTATATTCTCATGTTACCATACCTCTATGTTCATGTTATGATTATGTGTCACCTTTTTTACCCTTGAAGAGCTTACGAGCTCACCCTTTCTTATGATCCATTTCCCCAAGTTATGAATAATGTTTTTAAGTAGAGAATATATATGAAAAATAAGTGTTGTGAATGTATTTTTACGAGACATTAAATATGATTCAGGATTTAAGATATCTTTGGTCCCTGATTCCCAAGGTGTTAAAATATTATTGTACTCGGGTGTGTGTATTTGTAACGTACTAGGGAATAATATACAAAATGTAATTTCTTTTTATGAAAATAATTGTTCACTATAGGATATACTATACTCCATCACTTACATAAGTAGTCATCTTTATTTCTTTTTAATGGATAAAGTGAAACACATTTTTTTATGGGGACAAACAAGGCTAATACATACCTGTTATTATGGTAGAATAACCCCAGTAAAGTCTATGATCTATCTAAACATAAAAAAGAAAAGAGGTTAGGATTTAACCTATTAAAATTTAGGTAGTTTCATATACTATATATGTCTATTTTATAGTATAAACACATAAAAGAGAGGAGAACTAGGTTGGGCCTCAAGGTTTTGAAAGGGTTATTTAAAGAGTAATCACTCATAATAAAAGGTAATAAACTATAGTGGGTGACATATATAACTATTTATGATAGGAGAGAGGGTTAGTTCATTATTATTTAGATCAAAACTAGTATAAAATCTCTTGTTTTGACTTTTACTTTATGAATTTTATATTCATTGTTATTTATTATAATGATGTGGTGGAATTGTTTAATAGTTGAACAAATCACTTTTTATTGTTAAAGATTATACTCTTATTAGTTTTTTTAAAAAATACAAATTACTCCTTCTCTATTAACATCATCTCTATGGGACACAACATCTGCAGTACAACTTGCCTTATTTTTAGATACTTGTAGATAAATGTTTTTTTGGATACCCAACTCTTGGTATCGGATCCATACCCTTTTAAGTATTGATTTTTACAATATTTTTTCTTTATACCTAAAAATTAGTATTAGAGATTGGGTATTTTTTGGTTATGTTTAGTTATCTTATATGTATGATACGTAATTTATACTCTACATATCATAAATTGAAGGGTGAGCTTCATAAAATTACTATGTTATTATACACTGTTCCATTCTGAAATGGATGTGTGATGATATCACCATAGAATTTAATATAGGTTTACCTAGTTTACCTCATAAAATTTATATAGCATGAGTGATATGGTAATAAATAGTGAAGGTATCCCACTTCATTCATAATATGGTGACCATCACCACCTATGATATAGGTAATATAAATGTGGTAGAGATTGTTCAATTACATAGTTTCTCTAGAAATATCATATATAATAGAGATCCTTATATCATATTACTATTTTGGAAGTGCCTCAAAAAATATCTACCACATTGGTATATTTTTAGAATAGCCAATTGAAATTGGATCCCTAGACCCAGATTCTATGTATGTAATGATGACATGTATTCATAGTTTTGAATATTAAAAAACTCTATATAACATCATGATTGTTCTTATACAGATAAAACTAGGTGATAATGTCCAAAGAGTTAATGTCATGCTGAAATGGCATAGTTGTTCACTGTTATGATGGGAACATGAAGGTGTTGGGAATATATTCATAAATACATGTTTTACAGATTTATATAATATTTTTCAGGGAAAAAATAGTACATGAATTCTGGGTGGATAATAATTAAATCTTGTGGCACCTTCTCAAGTTTTATGACCTTGGTAATATCCAATTTTGGATATAATGAGAATGAAACCCACCTGTAGGAAATCAACATTTACAGGTGTCATTGTATTTTCCAATTATCAAATGTATAAATCTGTGCTTATAATTTATGGTTAATTTTATTGGGTATTATAAGTCATGTGCATTGTAGTACAAATGAGTTCTGAGATGATATAATTTATTTGGTGAGGTAGGATATGTTTGGTGCATCATGAGTAATATTATATTGATGAATAATGTAAGAAAGAAATTTTACACTATATTTATGAATGGAAGTCAACATCTCAGGACCTTCAATATAAATTATATTTCCTAAAAAAATCCATGTACAATTTGATATATTGGCTTGTTCCATTTCTAGAAAATCAAAGGACCACACATTATGCCCATATTTTGATGGAACAAGAATGAATCCTTCTTGATTATTGATATCATAATAAATGGATTATATTACACCGTAAAAATTCATATGATATATTATGTTTTTGAGGAATTAACTACTTTCTCTATGGATTCCTTGCATGTATCTAAATGATAAACATTGAATTTATGCTGCTTCACCTATTTACAATGAAAATGAGGCCTATAAGGTCACACAATAAGTCTATCCAAAAATTGAGTTAAATAATACATTATTATTATTAGTTAAAAGGATAAATAAATATTATCTCCACATGTGGTATAATAATTATTCTTGTTTTCTTGATCACATATATTCTTTCACCAGTTATTTGAGGAAATATCATGTGAGCGGAATATTTAATATTTATTTATTTTCAATTTAGTGTATATGAAATTTATTTATTTATTGACGAAAAATGAAGTGATATTAATATATTACATCAAGATTAATTTCTAAATTTACGATAAATATTGTAGAGGAATGTAGACCAAGTTTATAGGTCTGTTGATAAGTAGTATACAATGATTATTGTTTGAAAAAAAATACGTAATTTTAATTAATGAGTTTTGTGTATGATGATAAATAAGAATAAAATTATTATTTTAGACATAATATTCCATAGGAATTTGATAAATATTTTTTGGAACATGTGAAATTATTTATTTCAAAAAGTATATGTATAAAAATAAAATTATATTATTTTTCAAGAGATCTAATTCATTTGTTTTATTTAAAAATTATATCCACAACATCCTATAAAATCAACAGGGAGAAACCCTCTCCAAAAATTAAACATGTAATGGAGAGATATCTTCTCCACATTCTACTCTCATGTCGATTGATATCACGAAAAATACATTAGAATAAATTATCAATGGTGTCAAAGGAGAACAAAACAAGAAATTGGATTATCTATGCTAACACCCAGAGATTCCTACAATGATGTATGATGACTTTTAGAACATAAGTGGATCATCGTTATAGAGAATCTACTATTTATTCTCATAACGTAATGAAACTATAATGTAGATTAATTATTTGATCCGCCAATGAAGAAATAATTATCACAATGTAATTATTTAATATGATAAATTAAATATAAATAATATATGATAATCATATTCTCTATTTTAATCATTTTATCCATTATCTATGTATGCCTGTTTAATTTTTTTGATCAAAACATTTCTCATCATGTAAATATTTGATTATTCTTCGATCATGAAAAAATTTATACTGTGAAACCCATCAAATTCTTATGCTATGCCTTGATCCTTTAAATAAGATCATTATAAGACTGTTATATTTTATAAGTGGATGATTTAGATTTTTGAGAACATGTTATGTTCATATGTTGTGGTCTTTTGAGGTTTTTGGAGAAAATTTGACACTTGTGGAGTTTTCTCATAGTAATATCTTCCAGTCATCAATTCAAATGCCTCTTTTAAATTATTTATATCACATATCATGTGATTCAACTTTTTATTAGTCATATGTTGTTGAGTATGTTCTCATTAGGCCTAGTATTGTGTAGGAGGCATCTGAGTAGGTTTAGTTGTTCAAAAAGTGTTTGGTAACCATGAATATTTTGAGAATATCTAATGATGACCACCGGGAAGACCATAGGGATCAATGTTGGTCTCCATGTTTTTCATCAATTTTAACCTAGGTTAGGGATGAACCATATAAAGATACATGTAATTATAGTTTTGAGTTTAATTGAGTTGTTTGAGGTAGTATAGTTGGATGACATATGGTATACCAATTGGGTATTACATATCCCTATTGTTTTATTCAGGATATCTTTTAAGTGTCACGTCTTTTTATTTATAAACCTTACCCTAATAAGTTTATAGAAGATATTGACATTGGTCATGATGTTGATGTGCCCTTTTAGGATCAACTGATCTATACTGTAAACCGTAGTAAGAATAAGTTTTGATGTATGACCAGTACCCTAGTGTGAGGGTAGTGGTAGCATGCCGGTTTGCAAGTAGAGATCTATGAGAAGGGTTCTGATGTGTTGCCACAATGTCTGGACTTTTTATAAAATATATCTCAGTGATACATGCTATAAAATATTAGGTTTACAATTTTATATGGTGGGGGTTTTAAGATACCACCCAATGAACTAGGTACATTCTCCTTATGGTTTATTGAAACTCTTTTTTTATATTAATGAATCTTGTTTTAGCTATAAAATCAAGATTCATATTTATATGGGTGATTATAAGACGTGTCATAGATGTGGATCATGGGGTTTAACATATGTGTAGATATTGCAGGCTCACCAGAAATCTTGTGAGTCCCACCATCCATCCCTTTGATACCCCAATAAATTGGACTTCTCTAGGAGTCCCACCAGCTATCCAATGAGACTCACTGACCATCTGGTGGCTTTAGGATGTACATAGATTACGGGGAGAATAATTCAATTTATTCCCCAAAATTCCATGTTTATGTTGTATTTAACCCACTATCTACAGTAATTAAATTTTTTTATCATAGAATGCTATTCCAAGGCTTATTTGGATTCTTGATCTCTTTTTATTGGATCTTTGACACATTCTTTTATCCAAAATACATGAATTAGTATGTTTTCCAAGGTTTTGAAATTTACTATTATTTCATCCTTGTATCATCATCTTAAAACCTAAATATATATTAATTTTCACTACCCATAGGGGATCACATTGTTTTTAATAGAATCATATTCTCTATAGTTCGTTTCATATCATCTGAGCTTGAGGTTAATGGTCTGAAACATCTCCCCAATCCATTCCATTTTTACTAGTATTTGCAACTTATGGAAAAGTATTGGATCTAGTCGAAACTAGTCCAAAACAAGATATATAAAAATGAAAGATGTGTCAAGAGTTACAAGGGATTATTATAGATACATAAGTGAACATCTAGAAAAATATGAAAACAATTATTTGTAGTTGATCATGATTGGGAAATCAGTTTTTTAGAGTCTCTAGATAATAATGAAACAAGATGGAAGGAGAAAATGAGTCTTGAACCACATTACCCATGTTGGTGGATGAGTGGAGCCTCCACATTCCATTTTATTAAACTTATTGGAGATGAAATTTGTAGCCCTATTTTCTTTCCATACAAGGGAATCACAATCCATAAAGCTATAACATTGAATATTATGATGAACACGGGGTTGAACCATGCTCTAATAGTTGCAAAGATGTGATATGAAGTCACCGATTGAAAGGTATCAATCATTAGGTTAATCATTCATTATATCTGACAATGAATAGTTAATCCATTTGGTGGTACAAAAATTATGATTAGAACCTATGCTTACAAGAAATTCATATGTATGGGGTTAATACAAAAACATTAAACTAGAAATGATACTTTTGGATCTTTTGGCATGATTATTGGGACTTCTAGACACCTACGAGGCGTTCCTAACCTTTACCATAGTAAAGGGAGTGGAATGTATAAACCTAGAGTATTATATTAAATTAGGAATTGCCTAATGATTTGTCTTCAAATTTAAATTGGTGTAATTAGTTTGATAAGGAATCACATTAATTGTTAGTAGTTATTTAACATGGAAATTGGAGTTTCGGTGATGACATAGTAGTATAAGGATTTAATTACATGTGGAACTGTAATTTGAATTAATTAAGTTGTGAATCATAATTTTTGTATGGTTATTTTAATTAGTATGAGAATGCTTATATGGAAGTTGTGATTCATTTACCATTAAATGGGTAATATAAATTAATATAATAAATGACATGTTAATATAGAAATGGCATGAATTAACCAAAACTATAATATGGTAACATGTTTGGCATCTTTGGTAAATTTAAATTCCTTGTATCTTAATGAATTTGTTTATAAAATACTAAATTAGATCTCTTGTGATAATTTAGGTGGAGTGTGATGTACTAAAAGAATTTATGTTTCCATGGAATGGGAATTATAATTGTAACATTAATACATTTTATAATGGTATAATATTTGGCCTTGGAAACATTTAATATCCTCATGTGTTGGAATTCACATAGAGCCCATTAATATGTAGTTTCCTGATTGGAGGAGGTGATATGCATTATTACTTGACGCATGATGGGGAGATTAATAGATTCTTAAAGGATATGGTAGATATACATAGTTAAAAGTAATATGGAATAGATATTTGGTTATCTAAATGAGAATCTAGATATACTAGATTCTAGAATGGAGAGAGATATCCATCATCTTGGTGAGTTAGGTAATAGTGAACTCTAATTGTCAACACATATAATGATTGTTGGCTTAACATTTCACCTTCATCATCAATGTATGAATTATTTCCCAAAAATACCACACTATTTCATGAAATAAATATCTCAAATTTAAATTCATTATACACCATGGGTTTTGACCATTTAAAATTTCTCACACCCAATTTGGGTGTTGTTTGGTTCCCTGTTATATTTCATGGATATAAGTTAAGGAAAGGGAAAGGGTTCGTATGCGTGATTGAATTCTTGTTTAATGGGACTGGAGATTGGTTATGGGGATGAGAATGGGGGTTTGGATGGGTTTTTGGAGTCTTTAAATTGATTCTATCTAATAGTTGTATATAGGAATCACTTTCAGTATGAAATTAAAATGGGATATATTACGTTATGACTTTGATTATTATGTTTTGATTGATTTTCTATTAGCATATTTTCTAAATTTTTTATTAATATTTATTTGTTGTTACACATCCTATATTTTCAGTATTCATTACCATAGGGATTAGTATCCTCAATATACATATTTGACCCTCACCACTAGTCTATTGTCTCTCGCATATAAAGTGTTGCGATTGAGTTCATGTAGCGACCCATCTAAAAAATGTGGGCGAAAAACATGTGGGGGATGTTACACATTTAACAAAAAGGATAAAATATCATATAATATTTAATACTCCTAATGTTTTTTGATCTATATTTATTGTGTTTTTCCTTGGTTTAGTGTTACATATTTCTATTTTTATATGATAAAGGAGAAAAAATTCAACTTCATTGTGGCTAATTTGATAAACCATTCTCTCACTAAAGAACTTTTTCCCATGTGTACTTCTGATATCCAATAATTTAGGACAAACATGTAAATGAAATAAACATATAGATAAAGATTATTTTCATTTATATAAAAAATAATTATATAAATTTACATTTTTAAAATTCATTAATATCTTTTAGAGTATGAGGTCAAAATCCTTAGGCATGGGGTAATAAAATACCCATAATTTAATAACATAGAATTTTTTTAAATGATTTATTAAAATAAATATAATTTCTCATAAGGTTTATCAACTCTTTCTGATCAAGCCCCTTTCCAAATTCATCAATTAAAAGCATGTTTACATATAAATTATAGTACAAACAGACATCTGATCTTCTATTGAAAACCTTGTCAACAACTCTTCACAACACACCTCTGGATAATGTAATGTGATCCTTATCTAGAGAGAGATATAGTATTATGATGTACTCCATTACTATAAACATTGAAATCACAAACATAACTTTCATTTACTGGATTTGTTTCAAAAATATTCTCCATTTCCAAATAATATAATATTATCAACTTGGATGATAATAATTATAGACACCAAATTTCTTTTATATATATATACAATGTTATAAACTCTTTAAATCCATTATTACATAAATATTAAACATAATTCATTCATTGAATACCATTATGTAAAATCATATTCTAGCCCAGAAAATAATTTTTTAACTATGAAAATTATTTCATCACCCCTAAGAACAAATAATTTTTTTTCTAAATGTATGCCTACTCTTTATGTTCACCATTTAGAAATACCTATTTGAAATCTATTTATAAAATCAGGTATCCAATTTGTGAATAAATTCCATTAAAATCAATAATGAGTAAAAACCAAAGAAAATGACTTTTCAAATTTAGTGCATTCAACCTATAATTACCTTTTATTTATAGGTATTTACTTATTCCCCACCTCTCCCCCGTTCACCTTAAATTTGATATGGAACACCAGGACTTTTAAAATAAAATTATTTTTCATCATATTTGTTAAAAGATATTATTTTTCTCTTATCAATATAATTATATTTTTTAGTCATGGAATTAATAAACTCTTAATGATTTAATAGATCACCTATACTCATTTACGTAAATTGATAAATCAATGTGGTATGCGACATTTCATTCAAAAATATCCTTTTTGTAATGATTTACCATTATCTCAAATGATGTTATAGACCTCCAAATACCTCATTATCCTCCGATGAAATAAATTTCATTAATATTTATAACCTTTCATAGATGAATCTATATCATCCCCATAACCTTCAAGAGCATCATCAATAATTAAAAAATTATGTCTTATTTTCTCTTTTGTTATTCATATTTCCATCAATTCATAAAGTATTCCTTTTATTTAAACCCATTAAATGTGTTCCTAAAAAAATTCACATCAATATAATCATATTTACTTATATATTTCTTATTAAATCACTGTTAACCCATTCAATTTGGTTGATATCCATGGAAATACCATTATATTCTCTTTTCTAAATCATGATCATATTTGAACAGTTAAAGTGGAATTTTGAAAACTAAAAGAGAGATTTGAAGGAACATTGATTATTCGGGGGATACTTGACACCCATAGTTAATTATTAATTATGGTATTCCAATCATACATATCACATTTATCCATTTAGAAGTTTATATGATATAAACATCGAGTTTGAATGTGTACCACCATATAAATCACATTCAATAAAATTAAATTAGAAGTTCAATGATCTAAAAACATGGTTGAATCCATATCAATAAAACCTATATTATGTAGTGACTTCTAACCTAGTAGCATGTATAAATTTCCTAATTCTATTACACTTTCATAAGATACACAAAAATTGTGTCCTAGAGGACCAAACAGTTTAGTAGTCTTGGTAAACCAGATATATTAATGATCCTTTTACTACAAAATGAATACACAAATTAAAACACAATATATTTGGATAATAAAATTATTCATTCTATATTATCCTTGCATATCAATATTGTTACACATCATGGAATCTTGATAAAATTTAAAAAATAATGGTGAGATTATGTGACCCTTAAGGGTTAAATTAACCATAAGAAAAATTAAAGCAATGATCATATTCAATATAGAAAAATTATTATTGAACAAAAATTCTATATAATCAATATACTGAGAAATAAGTGGATAATAACTATTGATAAGTAAATAACATGGATCACATTCCATTTAATTAATAAACTGAGACTAAAAAACATCCTTAGATTTTGTGATAGTAAAAATCTCATGGGTAATAATAAATTTATCTGAATAAAGGAGATTGTTATTTATTGGACACCATGTCCCCAAATTACACGATACCTTTACCTCCAAGACCATTCAAAAGACATTTTATAACAAACTATGTTGAAAAATTGTCTAAGGGTAGCCATGTGACTCCTCCCATGAGACTACGAATGAATCATGGGAATATATATAACTATATCCCTCCCATGTCTTACCATTCCAAATAATTTATCATATATAGAATAATTGATTTAATTCATGATGAATATTTCTTATCCAATATCGGTATTTTGTAAATTATATGGATTTATCAATAGTTCCCTAGTTGATCAAATAACCTTCATGTGCACACATTATGTAAAAATGATACGTGGTTTCAGAAATGATCATATCCATGATATAATAATATGTATATTTGAAATATATTTTAATACCAATGGAAATATTTTATAATAAAGTGATGCTTCAAGATAATGTTAACAATCACAAATTAGTGTGAGATTGCCAAGATAACATTCACTACCTGGTAAATTTAATTTCAAACACCACAGATGAGATAATATAAAGTGAAACATAATATAACATGAAGTAGGAGTGAATCTTCATATTAAACAAGAAAATTGGAACTAAATACACCACATTAAAGTGAATTGGTGCATAATAAAAATAATCCTCAATGGAATATAAATTGTGATGAAATCAAGTACCACATGAAAAATTTTGAATTATATTACCCATTAAATAAAATATTGAATTAAAATTTCAATACCTTTAAGACAAATTTATTAACTATATAAAATACATTAGGGCAAGTATATACCCCACACAAAATAAACAAGTGTTGAAAATGACATATGCCTCCCGTACGAAAAAGTGATATGAGAATCCAATACCTCTTGGTATCTTTTTAATTATAATCCCCATGAAAGAATTAACATCCAATTACAAATTATATATAATGAGGATAATTTTATTATTTATATATGATATAATATGGTTTTTACAAACACCACACAAAATAAATAATTGATGAAAATTTTGTATTCCACATGGAAGAAAACATGAGTTGAAAATCCATTACCTGAGGATTCCTTTTGGTTGAATGATATTTAACGTCATGTATAATTTTATTAATATTGTTATTAAATTATACTATAACATTATTAATATTTATATTATCATCTTTTATCCTTTTATAGCCCATTTTTTATTAAATCATTCATTACTTTCCCTATCTCTGGTGTTAATTGCGCCTTTTTCGAGTATGTTTTGACTTGTTGTTATCCATTACTCTAAAGTAGAAAATGAATATAACATATAGTGAATGTAAATAGTGATATAAATATCATATATATTGATTAAATATTTTTCTAATGTAATCAATAATATTTGGTTACTGGAAATGGAATACACTGTTACTTGAGATGGAAGGTCGTACATATGCCAGAACATTGTTTACCTATTATTTTCATATTAAACAAAATGTAAGTTATATATATATATATTTATATTATTGATATATTATATTACTATATTATATATTTCTATATCCCAAATTGTATTAAACCATTCCAAATTCATTAAATGTAATGTGTGAATGAATTATATAACTTTGAGGAGGTAGTAGTCTAGATTTCCATAAACGATGTTATCATATTACCAAAAAATGGAAAGAATGAAGATATGTGTTATATATTAATTAAATAATCCTAAATAAATCCTAAATAAATTATATCATATATAAACTATAAAGCCATCGTTATTCCCAACCAGGAATGGTGGCAATGGAGGAACAAACGACATCAATTACGGAGGAGGTAGTCTTTTGTATTGATGTTCAATGATTACATGTCCCATTTGATGTATTTATGTTTTTGAGTAGGTCATACACATAATATAATGAAATATAATTATATTGAGAATATATAATATATTATATTATCATGATATATGAATAGTTTATGTGGGGGAGGAAGAAATAAAACAATTTTTTCACACTGAAGAACATTAACTTTTCTTTGGGTACCCTTTCTAGTTTCCACAAAAAGGCTTCCATGGGATTATTTCAGTCCAAATTGAGGATTATATGATGACATGAGGGATTTTTGGAATTCATTTTTACCATTTTTGGTTGATCGAAATGACTTTATAGGTGTTAATAAGTGAGGGGTGGAGTTCCCATTGATAGTGGAGGAGTGTAAATCTTGTAAATACCAAAAGGAAAACTACATTGGGAGGTCTACATTATATAATGATCCCATAATAATGATAAAGTTTTTGATACATGAGTGTATAAGGACGAAATATGTCTATGAAATTTGTTATTCATAAGATTATATGTTATTTTTCCCATTTTCTAAAATTTTAACCACTAAGTAAAATCATTTTAAACTTAATCAATGTAACTAATTTTATTTAACTTCAATTAATTTTTTTTCAAAAACAAAAACTAATATTATTGAAATTATATATTATTCTAATTCCATATGTGGAATATATTTTTCATAATTTAATTCACATATGTGGTATTAATTAATTGAAAATAAATCCTCCATATGGGTCAAAACAATGGGTTTTTTAGAGGGAAAATGATCAAAAGAATACAAATTGTTTATTTCTAATTAAATATAAATATTATTCCAATGAATTTTATTGGATACATATATTTATAATTAATTTAATTCATCTTTAATCCTAGCTAAATAATTTTATTTATCATTATTAATTATTTAGACAGAAAATCTAGTTTCCATTAAAATTTAGTGTTTCTCATTATACATCAAAAAATCAAACCTCCCCATAAAATACAAAAAAATCACCCTAAGATAATATTGAAAATATTATTCAAAATATTATGCTGAGTTTTTTAATAAATTTATAAATGTTTCAAAATTAAGTTCTAAAACAACAACACCCTTAAAAGACATTAAAAATTCCTTTAAAAAATGTTGCTTGTTATGGGTAAAATGAGATTTTTTCTTATCATATTACTATTGATTATATTGGTTGAATTTGAAAATATTTGATAGAATATATCATATATATATATTTAACAATGATCAGTCACTAATGAAATTTAGATTAGTTTATTTGGATAAAACTTCTTTGGTTGCATAAAATAGTTCTTTTATGAAAATTTACTTTATATTCATTTAGTTATTACATTCAATTATAATTATTCATTAACCAATTAATTCAATAATATATTTTTATAAGTTATTTAATCCAATTAATAGACTCTAATTTAATTTCATGTTTATAATTTTCATTTTATATTAAAATATAAACATTATTCAGTAAAACTCAATTTTGCATGTAACAAAATCCATCGAAACAAGTTGCTATTATGTGTAAACCAAACCAACTCTGTGTCTCATGAATTTAATGATATAAAAAATAATACATTTAATTTAAAAGAGTAAATATATCATACATTTTTGGGATGTTATATTTTTTTGAGTCTCTTATACTCTTTATAATAAAATGTTATTCTTTTATAATTTTAGGGTGTTATATTCTTCAAACCCTAAATAAATTGTATCGTCACAATTTGAACTAGATCATTTTAATAAATTTTTATATATTTAAAACTGATTTTTTTGGGTATCACGCATTTTATGGAGGGTTAAAAAAACCTCTTCTTGAATATATATAATGGGAAGTACCAACTTCATCTAGAAAAACACATAACTTGGATTCCATGCATGATATCTTCAATGGAATGTAATAATATGAACTTACAAGAAAAGCGTAAATAATTATAAGGAGTGATTGAGTCCATTAACAAATAAAAATTGACTGATCAATGAAAAATTTATTTCCTAAATAGAATTAGCCTTATATGATTTAAAGGACCATCGATTCAATATGTATTATGTTATAAGGATAAAATAGTATTTCAAGATCATTTTAGTAAGTTTTAGTATTTACATTACCTCTTAAGAGTTTAAGATAATATATACACAAATGTAATATCTATAGAAAAAATTTAAATAATTTGGGTTTTATTATGTCAATATCCAATTCAACTATTTAATCATGAAATGAATATCCAAAAATGATTCTTTTATTGATTAAGAACTAATATATTATTTTAATAGATCGTAAGATCTGTAAAAGAGTGAAAAGTATTTTCACCCCACTATATTTATTTTCCCATAACAATATGGTTAATATATTAACTAACAAACGTCAAAATTAATACACTTAGTAAATTAAGAACAACTATTTTTCAAATTTATTAACTAAAAACAATGACTTGTTAATCAAGAAATTTCATAGATCTGTGTTTGGTATTAAACCCTGGTCATCCTTTGGTTGTTTGTTCATGCCCTATTACCTTGAAAATTATGATGGGTTTTCACGAGACATACAAGTTATCTTTTTCTAAATTATAATAATTTAATTTCTATAATTTTCCAAATAATGTTTTTTAGATATCTTTGAAATAAAATTAATCATTAAATATCATTTTCGATATGGTTTTCAATATAACTTCATTTACAAATTCTAATAATATTATCATTATATCTAACCTATTTTTTATCAATAATATCAATCATATGTCTATAGAAAATGAATTTTTCCAAAAATAATGATTCCTCTAAATCATATTCATTCCATAAATCGACATTGATGTTTTCTTAATATTGGTAGACTCTCATTGCAAAAAAAAAACAGAGTTGTTTATGTCACTGATCTAATTGTAAATTTTACACTCATTAGACCTTGATGGTATTAATAACTATTATGTGTGAGAATAAGAAATTGGTTCTAAAATTTTATATAATTGAACTATTTTTCATGATTATCTAACCCAAAATACTAATTTTTAAAACACTTCTATAATTTCATTGGTTAATTTACATTAAGAAATAATTCCTCCTTTTCATTTCATCAAATGTCCTTCCTTGGTCTAGGGTTTATCCATATTATTTAATTATCATTATATATTTAAATCCTTTAAAAGTATTTGTAAGGAAAATTTGAATTACTCTATTAATATCCCTCGTGAGTGTCAAACCATGTGAATAGTGTAGGCTTTTATCATAGACCTAGTTAAGCTTGTGTTATGACTGGAATGCCTTTTTTTGAGTTATTACTCCATAGAATGTCATTTATATAACCTTATACACATGTATTATATTTAAACATAGTTATTTATAGCAAAAACACATAATATGAACCTTAACTAAATGTTAAGATGTTCATATATACTAATCCTCAAATTATATCATAGGATTATGTTCCTTATTATTTTTGTTTACATAATCTTTGTCCAAAATTTTCTATAATACATTATTTGATACCATATATAGAGACCCATACCCCAAATTCTCATAGCCAGTGCTTCTTGACATTACATTAGAATAAGATACAATGAAACTGCATCATAATGGACCTAGATGTTTAGTAAACATGGAAAAATAGATACATGCATGTTTCTTTCATAACTAATTATTACACAAAATGGAACATTTTTTCAAAAGTAACATTATACCTTCAATAATATCCTTCCATATATTTCTCAGTTAACATTATGAAATCCAGAGTAAATGAAACATAATAAGGGTGTGTTAGAATGCCAGGCAAGGGAGAAATACATCATAAGAAATAATGAGTCAATGAGAATACTAAATTTGGAATGATAATGACTAAACCCATGAAAAATAATCAATAAAAAAAATTTAAGTGCATAGACAATATGAAATGGTTAATAAATGGAAATGAATTTCATTTAATAAAAAAAAGTGAATAAAATGAATATATATGTAATTCGGAATTGTGAAAATCTCATTGATTATAGTAGCTGAATCATAATGAATTAATTTATTAATAATTGAATTCCATGTTCCCTATCTACTGGATGACTTTATCATAATGACCTTTTTATGAATGTATAAAACATTATAGGTTGAAACCCCCCACTAAGTCTAGCTGACGAACGTATCCCATGAGACTATCGATTCAATGAGAGGCTATCTATATCCATTCCCATACATGTTCTACCTATATAAAAAATTCCTCATATTTAAAATGATCAAATTAATTCAAGAACAATGTGCCATAAAAATATCTATATTGAGTAAAAGCAAAGTATTTATCAATAATTTACTCACTAATCAAATAACAAACTATTAAACACTGTATTTAAAAAATATATATAGAATTATAAATAATCATATCCAGGATACAAGTGTATATATATTTATAACGAATTTATCAAACAAATTAATATTCTTACAACCATGTTATTATTTCAATAGAAATATAACAATTAGAAAATAAAGGGAGATTGTAAAGATAACTTTTACACCTCATCAATTTCATCTCAAACCCCTTGGATGCGATAATTCAATGTAAAACATAAAATAAAATGAATTATTAGTGAATCATGATATTTAAAGACAAAGGGGTCAGTATATACACCACATTAATGTTAATTGGTGCATAATAACAAATAAGTATCAATGGAATGTTAATTGAGGTGAAATATATTACAACATAGTAAATATTGGAGTGTATGCCCCATGAAATAAATAACATTGAATGAAACATTAAATAACATTATGATAAATATATTAATTATTTATAAGACAATATCAGTAGTATATACAACAAAAAAATAAATAACAATTTAATATTTCATACTATTTATTAATGAAAAAGTGAGATGAGAATCCAATACCACATTATAACTTTTGAATTATAATCCTCACAAAATAAATATAATAAAATGAAAATATAAATACATTGAGAAAAATTTATTAATGATATATAATAAAATATTGGAATTATATACACCACCTAAAATAAATAAGTTCTGAAAATGGTGTATGCCTCATGGAAGAAAAAGTGAGATGAGAATCCCTTACCTTATGCCTACTTTTTGATGAATTCTATTTTTCAATTTTGTATTAATTTTAATAATTTAATTAACTTATAATATAACCGTATTAATATTTATAATATCATATAATATCCTTTTATGATATCTTATATACCTTATATTAATAATATTTCCTTATTTTCATTATTTTGGGTGTCAATAGCCTTTCTTTTGGAGTATGTTTTGACTTGTTATTTTTGGTTATCATACATAGATCCTGATTTCAACATATATAGAATGAAAAGCATGGTGTATGTATTATATATATTTATGAAATTATTTTCTATAATAATCCACAAAATTTTGTTATTGTAAATCGAATACATCTTTCAAGGAGATGGTAGGTCATACGTAAGAAAGAATGTTTTTCCATTTTATTATATTATTAAAAAAATATAACGGATATATATATATATATATTCATTAACGTATTACCTTATGTTATGAATATATCACATATTTTTTTTAAAAACATATTTAATAAATTCCAGGTAATGTGTGAATGAATCACATCACTTTGACGATGCATCATTCCACATGTCCAAAAACAATGTTATCGAATTCTGAAAAAAGTGCAAACAAGATGGTACCAATTAAATGATAAGTAGAAAATCATAAATATTATATAAATATAATATATAACATATATATATCATATATAAAAATGTCAATAATTATTCCAAATACTGAAGTTGGTAATATAAGAATGAATGATATTAATTTGTGAGGCGACAATCTGCCAGACACACGAATGACGATTGTTTATCCCATTTGATGGATGTGTGTGTGGGTGTTGGTAATAAACCTAAAATAAAAAAATATCATAATATTTAGGATAATTTTTTCATTATATAAGAATGATATTAGAATAACACAATGGTTAGGAATGAAATAAAATAATAGTTCTCCTTGAAGAATTATACCTCTTCTTCCGGTAACTCATTTTGGCTTGCAATAAAGAACATCCTTTGTTTTATTTCAATTCAATTTTAGGATGATTGGATATGATTAGGAATATTGGGAAGTAATTATTCATGAGTTTTGATGATAAAAATTTATTTATGGCTATGAATAATTGAGTGTGGTGTGTGCCCATTAATAATGAAGGTGGGGTGGCATTCTTGTACACACCAAAAAGTAAACACTATTTGGAGGCATCCTTTATTACTCGTTCATCCAATATTAATCCATTTTTGATAAAATATGGCATATTGTCTGACTCGTTATTTAAAATGTGTTTTTTGAACTTATTTAGGACATTTTTCATCTTATGATTAATGTTTATCCACTTAGTCAACACATTTTACCTTAATCACTTTAATTAATTTTTATTTCTTTTAGTAATATTTTACTAAAAAACTATGTTGAACGTACTTGTAATTGTAAAATATTCTGATTTAAAATATTTAATCCTGTTTTAAAATTATAATAACATTACGGTTTTAAATCTATTTAAAATTAATCCTATCGCTAGGACGAGACAATATGGTTTTAATGTGAAAATATTCAAAAGCATACTAATTATTTATATCTAAATTAATTTTAAAAAGAAATACAATGAAAATAAAAGGATTAATAGATTTATAATTTTACTAATTCATCATTAAAAACAATTAAAATTATATTTTTTTATTAATTATTTTGAGGAAAGGTTAGATTTGAATTAATTTTCAATATTTAGCACTATTCATCAGAAAATAAAAATTCTTAGAAAAATAACAAATATTTACCATAATATAATTTCAAACATACCTTTTAAAAAATATTTAATCTAAATATATAAATGTGTTAATATTTTATTTTAAATAAGCGTTCCCTTTAAATGTGGAAAAAGTATCTTTTGAAAAATATATCTTTTTTTGGGAAAAATTAAATTTTATCAATATATTATGACTATAAAATATATTATACGAAATTAAAAACATTTTATTGACTAGATAATATTAAAAATTCATTAGCATTTTTAAATATTATAAATTAATTTTTATTATTAGGATGAAATGACTTTGGGCGTATGAAAATTGTTTTTTAAAAAACATTTAATTATTAACTAATTGGTTTTAATATTTCTTTCAAATTAATTTATGAAAAATTAATTCAAACATATAATTTTATAGGTTAGTCAATAATATTAATAAAAAATAATTTAATCGCTATATATTAAATTTCATATTAAATTAAAAAATTAATTGCATTCATTAAAACATGGTCTTGCGTATAACACAAGCCATCAAAGAAAGTTGATTTTCATGTATTAGAAGATAACCCTTTATAATATCCATTTAATTCTATAGAATAAATCTAATTTTTTTTAAATATTATATATATCATAAATACATGGTACATTAATTTTTTTATGCATGGTATTTTATTTCATACACATTATTGAATAAAATCTCATTCATTTTGATTTTTGTTGTGTTAAATTTTATATTTCATAGAAATACTATTTCAGTATGGGATATACAATTAAAATTACTCACGAGGAATAATAATTTTATCTAAATATTATATTGAAATATTACTCATATATTCATCATTTTAACAATTTATCAATACAAAACATCTTCATGGAATAAATAGATTCATTTGCTGCATTCATCTTATATTTGATAGATATATTAAATTATTCAAATAATTTCTTAATGAAATAGATAGTTGGGATACATGTAATGAAACACATGGATGAAGTGATATATTTATTCATCATCTGCCAAAAAATATTTGAATGAAAACATTCTAGTGGATGATTTGTTTGGATAACCACTATTTTTTTGTGAAGAATTCACAATTTTCCAATATTTCCATATTGTGAATTAAATTGCTTATTTCTATATTAATAAATGACATAATATGATAATTTCCTCTTTAATTCAAATTATTCATGATCTCTTCTCTAATATATCCCACCAGTCTATTCCACATCTCCTCTCCATCATTCTCAATAATGTAATATGAAATTGTAACTAAATCTACTTGAAGTAAGTGGTTTATTTTCCATGATACCTAAATCATAATACATATATACTTAATTATATTAATTAAACATTCATATTTATGGAACCTAACTTCATTTGTTTCATCACAGAGTTGGATAAAATTTAGAAGGATGTGTTTTAATACATCAATAATGAGTGTCATTTTTAACATTTAAATCATTACAATAATTTACATTGATTGAATCCCATTAATTTTTAGTGATAAATAATTATTAAATGTGGAAGATCATTATCTTTATTTTTAAAATCTATTAAGAAAATTTATATAAAATAATAGATATGATAAAAAACCACTAATGAGCTTGAAATAAATATTATATTGAGATTATTTCAATGAAAAATACACAAAAAAATCCGTTAACTATTATACAAACATGATATTTAAAGACATAATTATTTTTATAATTATTATTCAAGGGAGGAAAATTATTATTAACCTATATTTAATTACATTAATTAAAAAACTGTGGTATTACTCATGCATATGTGATGACTACTACCAACCTGAAGTATTGTAATTGATTTTTTCATCACCAATGCACCTGAAATTTTATAAAAGGTTATTAATTTAATAAATAGAGTATTTATCAAATATATAAGTTTTATATGATATAAAAATATGAAATTTGTGTGGGAAATAGAATCTATAAAATAAAACATAAGTAGAAAATGATATAGTTAACACATAAAATATTAATTTTAGTTAAGAATTATTAATAATTGTGTGATTATAATTTATAAATATAAAAAATATGGTTATATAAGTATAAATACGGTTTTGAAAAAAAGATAATTTTTTTTATTTTTTATATAGGAGGTCATATCATGTATGAAGAATGTTGATAATTTAGGTACGTGTTTATGTATCATTTTAATTTTTTAATCAAGATAGTTCATATTTAAATTTCTATTTGATAATCAGTAAGCTCTTAATTTACCTCTTAAACCTCATTTTTTCTATTATCCTATTTATATTTAGAAGGATTGAAATTATTATTTGTATTTACCCAAATTTGGTACTTGAATATTCTAAAATAAAATTGTTATGAAAAATAAACTATATTGATACTTTTTGTTCTGGAATATTTTTCTTAAATTTCAATATTATTTAACATGATTTAGGAATTTTAGTTTACATTCTCAAAATGTTATGTAATGAAATTTAAAAACATATTTAACTTTTTAATAAATCATTAAAAAGAAATTTTAAAATGTATTCCACATGGGTTATATTTTTCTTTTTTAAAAATGTGTGAAACAATTTTTCTTAACAATTACCTGATGAATTACTTATCCAAAAATAATGTCCATATTTTAATATTATTTTAAAAGATAATTGGGGTTTATTAGGAAAATACTATTCATATTTTTCTTGTAATTTATATTTTTTAATTCTTGTATATAATAACGTTTTATTTTGTTTTCAATGAATATTTATAATGATTTCATAAAAGTATTTTTAAACCATTTCAAATTTCATTATGGAATGTTATTCTTTAGTAGGTGTAAAATTTATTGATAGAATCCATCTTATTTCATTGTATGGTTTATGTTTATGTGATGAATAAACATTTATGAAACCCATTTCATTTCGACGGGCTACACAATAATGAAATTATAAATGTAAATGTGATATTGTGGCACACATATTTATGGGAAAAATTATATTATAGGGGTGATAAAAATTACATACTGCTATAATTCATTGGGCAATGATTTATATCTCTTGATCTAATATGAAAATGAATAGATAGTGAACTTAATCAAATATTAAACACTTCCCACTATGAGTTAAAAATGGAATAGCTAGTGAAAGCAATCCACAAAGGGAGTCCTCTAACTGTGTTATGATCGTATTAATAGTGAACCTACACTAATGAAATGATTTAATATTAATTTTATTTTTCTATAAATTCCTATAATATATTTTAATATTTATCATGTTATTTCACAGATCATTATTTATTATTGTTGATTTTATAATATTATGTTTTACATGTTTTATTTTGATGATGTTTTATTCTATGAATCATGATTTATGATATATGAATAAATGGGTATGTTTTCATAATTTAGGATCATGATATTATACCCTTACGCTTATATTATTCATTGATATGATCATTGATTGAAATATTCAATTTTATCCCTTACTAAGAATCTGAGCGCACCAATTCTAATTCTTATATTTCCCAAGGTTATTTATAATGGTTATATATATTATATGTCAAACAAGTGGAATGTATGAGAAGAAAAATGTAGTATATGTGGAATACTATTCATTATTTATTATTACATATATATTCTCTATAGGTACTATTCCTTTAATATTATAGGTTATGTATTATTATATTATGTGTTAAATATTAATCTTAATTGAGGTAATATTTATATAAGTGATGCTTAGGTTGCATCATTGGGTTTCAGATAAGGGCTTAGTTATATTTTGAGAATAATATTAAAAAATATTCATATATAGAATTATACAACCTATGATGAAGATCAATTGATATAGGTTGATCATTAACAATCAGAAGTTGATAAAAATGTTTCCTAACATAGGACCTATTATGAATGGTGTATACGAATATTGAAATCATTTCTTGATTCATTAATATTAAACTATGGTTTTTGGTTTTATTGAATTTAAGGACCTAGGGGGAATCATGTTAATAATGAGTATAGATATAAATATAATTATTATCTACAAGATAAACCGAAAGCAAGGGGATGGGGTGAAAATTATTGTTTTTATGATTGCACAACTCTCTTAAAATATGAATCATGATGTGATTCGAAATGAACAATTTAATAAGAAACAAGCTATTGATTAATTCATGAAGTAACATAAACTTTCCTTTAGTGGGTCTTTTATCCATAAATTACCAAGAAGAGGATTCATATGAATAAAATTTTATTTTTAATTTTATTGTGTTTAGAGAATGAAATTTTTTCCTAATATTTTTATAATTTAGATCTAAAATTCAATCAATGTGAGACCATTATTAATTATTTTTCGTAAGATGGAGCATATGACTCTAGGTAATGAGATGATTTTAATAGGGTTTTTATTATGTACATTCCCCGAACTCTTCACATAAAAATGGAGAGTGTATTAATTATTCTAAATTGGATGGATTTTGAATCAATTAGTACCTAATAATAATACTTTCCAATTCCTATGATGTTAAAATCATGTTATATCCTCAACACTAAAAGAAAAAATAATCAATTATTTTGTTCTGTAAAACATTGGCTTTAATGTTCAATATCCATAGTATAATTTATTTGATATAAAGAAATAATTTTTTTGTTCTATCATTGTAAAATTGTTATTGGAGACTGCAATTATTCTCATTGTTTCTAGGACAGAAAGAGAAACAAAGAGTTTCAAGCAAATAATAAAAAAAACATGGTGGATGAAAAAATAATGTTTTTATTGAAAACAACGTGGAGATAAGTATGGTGAAGCTTAAATAGGGGTATTGGAAATTATATTACGTCTATAAAATAATTTCATATTATAAACTAATGATGAATGAAATTGAATAGGATCATCAGTGAAATGAATAGAGAGAAATCTCAATTGATTGTGACACCCACACCCCAATTATCTAATTGTAATGATTGTGAAAATTAGTCCCACAAGTGAATAAGGCTGTGGATTAATGATGAAAATATATATTATCACCATATTAATCTAGGATAAAAAGGGATCTTCTTTTCAATCAGAATAGTTATAGTGGGTTATCAAAACAATGTGGGGAAAGGTACACTTAATATCCATGGTAGAAATAAAAATTACTTATTCTAATTTGGATTTATAAATAATTTTATATCAAAAATTATTTCTATGTGTATCATATCACTATATAAATGATTCTATATTCAATAATTAGTGAATAATTTTAATGGTATAAGGATTTCATCACATGTATATAAAACCAATCTGATAAAATTATGTGGGAATGTACTTACTGAAATATTTTCATTCATCTTTTATTTTAATTTGGTTTTTAATTTTGGGCATGAATTGGATCTCTCTATGTAAATATCTTATCAATTTATGATTAAGGGAAGCCACATTTTATATTCTAATTTATTTTTTTATCATCGATAAATGTTATTATAAGCATTATCTTCTAATGAAATTTAATTTTATTAGTTTAGAAATAATATCGATTTATGACATGTATTTATAGAAATTGTTTCAAGAGAATATCAACATTGAATATTTTTATATTTATTGGGAATCAAAAGAATATTTTGTGGAAGGTAAACCAAATATTCTCATCAATCATGAGGTTAATTTTTTAGTAGAATGCATATTATTTTCTTTGCCTATTTTATATTCTAAATATTAAATGGACAAGATTGAGTTCCAATAATTGATGAAAAAATGCTTGGATAATTTGGAAAGGGATTTATTCATCTATATACCTCACAAAATGGCGAACCTATTCTTTTTAATAGTTATAATGATTGATCAATCCATCATTTCATTGACAATCATGAATATTACACTATCACTATCAATAACTAGAATCTTATTTCCCCCATTGATGATTTGTTTAGCTAAATAGGATGATCAAAATTATTTCTTAATATGTAAATTTGATCCAAATATAATGAATTATTTTTTCAATTGACATTATATTCCTATGTTATCCTTATATATGATAAAAAAACACTATGAATTTATAGTCATTCAATTTTGACCTACCAATTATTCGACTATCTTCATGGATATGATAAATATATTCTTTGTAGATTACCTTGGAAATTTTTTTTAGTCATTATAGGTTATATATATAATTATTCCATGAGATATTTGGAATATCATTTTAGGATTGTGTTGAGGGTTTCCCCATAACAACTTTGCTGACTGTGATATTTATCTTTTTTTTATTATCTAGATAATTTCAATGATCTCATAAAAATTTCACATGTAATTATAATCTGCTAACCACGATTACATGGAATGGAATAATGTTCATTGGGAATGATGAATATGATTATAATTTTTATGTCACCGACAAAAATGATTGATGGTTCAAATGTTCTCAAACTAACCTATAGATGAGTGTGATTTTTAACCTGCAGTGATGTATCAATGAAGGGAATGGGATGCGATCTCTTGTAGAATGACATATTGGTATAATATTAATCATTACAATTAAATATTTATTAGAAAAAATAACCAACAAATGATTTAGATCTAGAAATAAAAATATTTTTTATGATATCAAGGATTTATATTTATTATTGAAAGGTGTTATATAAAATTATTCCAAGATTATTGAATTATATATTTTCTGAGAAAGAGTTAATTATACACCGAAGGATATTTTTGGATTTGATTAAATTTTATAACTATACAATATGCTACCACCCAAGGAAGGAGAATCAGTTTTATGATGCTTGGTGTAAGAAGGACTATGACAACACGTCCTTGATAAGGATTAAATGTGATCAAATATTTACCGATTTATGGAAGATTGTTCTAAAAATCATTATAGATGGGGATAAATCTATTCTTTCAAATTTTATTTTCGTCCATACATTTATGTGAATACTAAAGAGGTATAAATAGAAGGAATATAATTAAAAAATAAGGGCCGAAATGCTTTATAATTTAACTATGATAGTTATGGAATGATTAGGTTCAAAAAGCTCACATTTTTTACTTTAAATTCTGGGATTTATGAATGATTTTTTGGATACAGTATATAACTCATGATTATCCATCCATCCAAGGAGTATAATGGTGAAAGAATATCACATATATAATTTCTAGTGGGACAATATGAAGAGATCAATTTTAGAGTATGCATCTCAACTTTTAGTGTATCAGCAAGTTAAGGATATCTATATAAGTATATGAGGATAGGAAACCATTAACTATAATTTTATGGAAACAAGAAAACCTTAATATGTATTTTTTATTCAATTTACCAAATACATCTAAAATAAAAAACATGATTTTGGATATATTCAATCACATTATTAATTTGGTGCATTTTAGTATAGAAAAATAAGATTTGTACCTTGTCTAACTTGACTGTATGGACATTATGTTTGTGGTAAGGATTCCTAGAGTAAAACTATTAGTCATATTTTATTGTATTTTTTGGTTTATACCAATTTTATGGATAATTTTTCAATAGTCCTTAAATATGACGGTGTGATTTAAAATTACATATCACCATTAAATCGAAGTTTAAAATAAGAGGACTCTTCAAAACCTATTATATTTTTTTAACATATTTACCTTTTGATTTAAAAGTATTTTGGGATTGTTACCTTCCTGTATTCATATTTTATTATGGAAATAACATTAACATGTATATTTACTTGGATACTTATAAATCCATCCATGGAAAGATGTGAAAAACTCCAACATGTTGGGATAAATATGGAGAATAATATCTATTGGAGTTTGTGTTAGGTGAATAAATTCATGTGAATATTAAATCTATTAAACTTCAAGTCATGATCATAATTAAAATTTGTAAATGAGTTATTCCGATAAGAATTAATTAGATATGAACATTAATGTTGTAGTGAATGTATTCTTGGGGATATATACATGGAATTAGGTTATGAGATTTAGAAATTAGTGGATGAATAACCCCTATTATATTCATCCCAATGAAATTATTGAATATATCATGATTTCCTATTATTGCTTGGTGCTTCCGCCGATCATATCCCATGTTCATCATATATTTGTTGCATCCCTATTGAAGAATTACATAACATATTATGCATAAGACTTAAAGCATAGTTGTACAATTTGAGTATGATATTTTTTTATAATAAATAGTGGATAAAAATACATGGTTGTAGATATTAAGTGATATATAATAAGACTACTCACATTGTGAGGATTTTATATAGCAATCATAAATTTATAGAATATAGGTAGGAACATGAGGAGGTAATGAGGTAGATGTATCAAGATTTTTATGGAGTAATATAATTTCAAAGGGTAAATTATTATCATGGGGGTATATTATAAAACCGAATAATTTTATAATATATTTATCTATAATAAATATTGTGTATTTGATAGTTTATGATACACACATAAATACATTTATGTGAATTATTCATTATTAAAATATTATATAAAATAAAAAAATAGATATTTAATAAAAATTTTAAAATTCAAATTATAAAATTAAGTAATTTAATTTATGATGTTGCTAAGATATGATAATAAATTTTATCCATGTAATTGTTAGCTAGGTATATATTTTTTTAAAATTATTTTTTTAGATGTTATATTTATATTTGATGTTGATATTTTCTTTCAGAAAAATTACCTCAAGGAAACATTATAGTGTTTTTGGGATGATTGTGTTTGTTGAAAAATAAGTTTTACAAGGTATGTTATGGAGTTCTATAGATATTTTATACCATGTATGTTGAAAAATATCAAAGGGAAAGGAATTATTGTGTCGGAGGAAGCAAAAAAGGGATAAAGAAATTGTTGTTTGTAAGATATGAAATTGTAAGAAAGATTTGTATTTTCATGTTATAGGAGTTTCACAGAATATTTAGGTTCATAAGAAGCATCGAAAAATATGATGCCAAAATGTAATGTTCAATGATCGAAGACTGTTTCATACAGGGTAGGAATTTTGTGAAAAAATGGATTTTTTATAGACATAGAAGAAGGTGCATAAGGAACATCTACTAGGGGTTAGCCAGGTCTATGAATAGCTGGATACCCCATTAATTTTATTATAAATATTGTAATATAATATTATTAATGTGAATAAAATATGAGTTTTTTTCAAAGATTAAATTTTTTCCACAAGAAGTGTTGCGTGATGAAAAAACTAAAAACAATTTTTCATACGAAAAAGAACTTGTGTTTGCAGGAACAATGGAGGCCTAAGTAACCAGTGAATATTTCACACAAGTAATCCATTCATGATAAACCAATTTCCTCACAATAGTTTAGCGTTTTGTTAAGAACATAAATTTTTTATGAAAGTTTGTAAATTTGAACCCAAGTCAACTAATATTTTCATGAAAGACAAAAGTGCGTGAACCATAAGGAAGTACCCAGTGAATTTTTAGTAAAGTGGTGTTTATAAAATGTATGAATATAGATCCCAAATAGATCATCTACCTAGAGTTTATGATGAAATTATTATTGATAATGAAGGGACTTACTTGTTCATAAATTGAGTGTAGATCCATTTCAGAGTAAGGAGCAACAGAAAAGGAAGAAGGGGATTTTTTTCACCAGATGTGATCTAACAAAGGAGATATTGAGGGAGGGACCCTTAGTAATTAGTTATCAATTCCTATACATTGTAAAGTTAGTGATCAAGGGAATAAATGTGTTCTAGTTTAAACATTATTCAGTAGTGAACATTAGTAGATTCTGTATATCATCACATTGTCATTGTATGCTCTTTGGCCATATACTAGTGAGGCTGAACCAAGTAAAATTGATATTTCTCAACCATTATTTTATTTTTGATCTAATACTTCCATGGGGGTAGGTAGAGAACTGTGTATTGAATAATATTGTAAAAAGATCTGAATGGGAATTTTTCATAATTTTTCAATCCTCGACTTGCCACCATCTAATGGTATTTAACATAGTTGGAATATAATTTTTAGTATTGAATTTATAGAAAATTATATTATACCCATATATAAAAAATTAATGACCAATACTAATTTTAATATAAATTTTTAAAAATGAAGATAAAATCTTTTGAGTATAAAAAGTTGTACTTTTCATGACACTATTTTTATTAGATAATTTTTTACATTATTAAACTAAATTAATTACTATTGATTAATGGTTTGAATTAAAATTTTCGATAATATATTCTATAAATGAAAATAAAATTCATAATTTTTTTCTAAGGAATGGAATCATAATAATGAATCTTATTCATAAGATACTTTTTCAAAATGGGTTTTACACATTTGTTTGTGTGGATATTAGAATTCATATAGTCCCTAATATAGAATTTAATAATAATTTTTTTTACCTATTTAGGGTCATTATAAATACTTTTAATTAATCTTTTCATCTTAATATTTACCCATTATTAATAGTGTATATGGTAAAATAAGAATCATGGTACGGGTAAAAATCATTAATTCCAACTAAGAGTAAAATATTTAAATGTCTCTCAATATTATCTAAATTCTACACTATGAGTTTGTAAAACATTAACATATCCTATATTTGTAAATTTTTTCATTATTTCCACATTCTTCAGAAAAAAATATTTATATTATTTTAAATATATAAATATTTGTAAGGGTTCTAGAACCCTTTATTATAATGGGAACCTCTTCTTCTTACTTAATCACTAACATTTTCACTTAGCCTTACCCAATACATACAAAAATATCTTCAAAAATTGCATCCCCATATCCTAGATGTACTCTACTAAGATAAATATAATCTAAATAAATCTTATCGTGTAAGCCAAAGGAAGACATTCAACGGAGAGGGAATCATCTTCACCTAGTCTTTTATGTTTATTTCTTCTTATGCCTCTTCGAAATATTATTTAAAAAATTAATATAATTTAATAAGGATTTTTAAAACTCTTAAATTTTTATGTAGAAATTTTATAACAACTTATTATATTTTCCCCTCAAATGGAAGGTGAATCATTTTCTCATGAATATGTATGTTTTTCATTTTATATAATGCGGTGTTTCTCATTTTTCATTATCACCACACATGGATGGTTATATTGATTAATTTAGTGAAAATATATTATATTTTTGATATAATTACTATTATATAAATATTAATTATTATCTACATTTACTTTATTTAATTATCTGAATAATTAAAGTATCACATCTACACACATGCGGCTACAACATCCACAAAGTAATGTGTTGAATTCTTCAGCATAGAATTGCACAGATTTTTCTAAATCAATTTACAATGAATAAATATATTATTTTTGAAATTTTTATTAGTATTGAAATGATAAAATCATTTTCAACGAGAAGGTACTAGAATCTTGAATCCAAAACAGGCATGAAAAATAGAACAGTAAACACCCAAAATTTTGAATTTTCTTAAAAATTAACTATTAAATTGGTAATTAGAAATTCTGAAAAACTAAAATATAGTAAGGTAATATGAATATGGTTATGATATTTGTGGATAGAAAATATAAATTTATAATATATAAAATATTTAATATATGAATCATGTCGTTAATTATGGTATGTGTTTTCAATTAATTATCCTTTTTTGATCTGGGATGTTATTATTTATATATCAATTAGAGAAATTATATGGTCTCTCTAACTATAATTACCCATTCTCGTTTTATTCGACTATAAATATTTATATGTATTTAGAAATTATTTCTCATTTCCACCACATTGGTAATCAAAAGTACCAATAGAATATATTTAGTAAATCCAAACATTATTTTTTCATTTCTATCAAGAATGATTTTGTTTAATGAATGTATAATTTTTAATAGTTAAATAATATTATTTTATATTAAAATAGTTATTTTGTAAAATTATTTCCGTCAACATATTTATTTATTTACAATTTATTAAAATTATTTTGTCAATTTTTTCAATACAAGTTATATTTGACCTTTTATAAAAATGTGAAAATAATTTTTTAGCATTTACTGAGTGAATGGATTTTATAAATTTCTAGTTGAATATTGGTTTATATGATTTAATTGAAATATTTCATGGTTTTTAAAATTGAATTCATTTATTCATTTTTTTTGGATATTTAGTTTTTAAATTATTCCAAAATAATATTTTGTTTTCTCTTGTTTTCAAAACATATTTCTAATGGTTTTATTAAATTATGTTTCTTTTATCTAAAAAATATTTATAAAACGTTATACACATTTGGGGTATACTATAATGACACCATCCATATTATTTATATATATTTTTTATTATTATGTATTCAAAAATATGTATGAGACCATTTTGTTTTCCATAGGTGACGTTATGATGAAATTATGAATGATTTTTGAATCTTATGAAACACATATATATGGTTCTCAATATGGAATGGGTGGGAATGAAATTATGTGGTCCATCAATTAATAGATTAATTATTTATATGTCATGAAATAATAAAAAATTTAATGGAAAGTAATTCCAATCGAATATCGGACTCTATACACCATAAATGACAAGGGAAATTTAGTGAAAAAAATCCACAATGGGGATCTATCCAAAATGTAATGGTGGTATTGTATTTAATCATTGAAAATGTAATGATTTTCTATTCATATGATTATAACATAGACTCATATATCATATTATAAATCTGTTTATATTCTCTCATGAATGATGATTGATTATTATTGATTTCACACTCTTATTACTCTCATATATTGTTATTAAATTGTTTATTACATGACTAATGATTTTGGATATATTACTTATTAAGTATGTTTTCATAAGTTATCAAAATTTTAACATAAACATATTATAATTTCACTGTCACATATGATTGTCAACATATTTATCTCATTTTTTCGCATTCTATGATTCTATGTTCACAATTTACTATGCATACATTTCCATATGTCTGGAAGAAATGTTTTTAGTAGGATATATAAAAAATTGGTAATATTTGAGAAAAAATCTATGGGATATTCTAATGACCCTTCTTGAAATATTTATATTATGTATCCATTCTATATATAAAATATTCCATTATGATTATGGGGTTTGTATTATAATAAAATGAATTGAATTTTTACCTAAATGTTGTAATATTTAAGTAAGGGATACCTTGTTTAACTCAATTTTACAATATATTTTTTGTTTTTAAATCATTGATCATTGTCGTTAGTAAATTAAATTAGAAAAATTTTATCAATTTCTCATACAAGGGACACAATTTCCATTGCTTTTGATAAATACTATTCATATCATAAAATTCATTATTCAGTGGAAATTATGAATTTTTAGACTATTTTTGTTATTTTTATAATTTTTGGTGTTCTCTACCTTCAATTACTACCATTAAACACTTCTATAATTTTTCAAATATCTTTCATTGATCTAAAAATCCATTTTCACATGACTATAGCAACTATTGAACTAATAGTAACTGAGAAATAAAAAATTTCTAGAATAACGTAAAAACTAGGAATATTATGAAACATGATTTATTTAATATTTGTAACATTATTATCATAATATTTTTTCCAATGGAAATTACATGGTACTTCTAATATTTTCTATTTGAAGTTATATATTTTTCTTTTATATTCTACCTTTCAATAGTTTTTAATTCTTTATTTATATCACCATAGCATTAATTTTTAGAATACTGAAATTCACCAAGTGATGAGACTTTCTTCTTTATCACAAAATTTCTTCCCCATCAATAATTTATTCATATCTTCATGTATTTTAAAATCCACATAATTATATTTTAGATTACTTCAGTGACCGTTAGGATTCTAGAATGATTCAGTGGTCATTTTAGTAGTATTCCTTTATTTTCCAACATCATGAATGTACATTGAAAAATAAAATATGATACTATTCATGTGATATGAAGCCTTTTATATCAATTTATATAAAACAACATATCAATTTTAATATTATTTAATGTATTTTTTAGTTCATCATTAAACCTTTCATCCAAATTAGAGATTCACATATCCTTTTCAAATCTTCCACAATCTATAACAATCATTCCCTTTGAGCATTCTCCAAAACATTTAGAACTAGGGTTTTTTTTATAAATTCATGTTATCCATATATTGAATAGATATTTTCATGAGGCACTTCCCTAAATATCTCATCATCATAAATACCATGTAATTTCTTCTTGATATATATCATTGGAAAACACTTATTCATTCACCATATGAATTAGTAATTTCTCACCATGACTATCAGGTGGTGAATAATTATGAAATTAAATTACATTACAATATTATTCTCTATTTTCAAAATTTCAATATTCCATATGAATTTCAAAATTCTATTTTATTTTCACATAAAGGTTGACTTTATCTTACTGGATTAGGGTAATTTTTTAATATAGTACTTTGTGTATGAAATATAATTACATTTAAATTAATATTCCAAAAAGATTATATAATTTATTGAAAAAATACACAGTAACTACACATCCAAAACACAAAAAAGGAATAGTACCTCAATGTTTAGCTCTTCCCTTTCAGAAACCTCTTGAGATATGAGGTTAAATTTTATCAAATATTAAATTTATATCATCATTTTAATATAAATATTCCTTTTATTATTTGACCTCTTACTTTTTTTCATTATTTACGAATTATAAATTGACTACATTTTGAATTGAAATATTTTCCAAAAATAAATTTTGTTCCTTATTACACACATAACCAACACATTACACAAGCTATTTATGGGAAATATATTGAAATAATGATCACTAAGAGATGAACCATTAGAACTGATCATTTGTATAAATATATGAAGTAACTTATAGAAACTCATTAAATCATTTAGAATTTCTCGAAAACATATTTTTAAGATCATGATCTCATTAAATTTTATAAAGAAATCATATATTTAATCTTTTTAATGAATATGGACATGTTCAAAATGGTCATAACATATTTCAATTTTTACTCGAATCAATCTACCATTCCCTTCATTAATATTTCATAACTTCTTACAAACTCCTATTCCTATATTGATCCCCATAACCATTATAAAAATTTTCTCTATAAGTAGGTATATGATAGTGTTAATTGAATTTTCATAAATTTCAATATTATTTTTACCAACTGGTGTTATCACATCACCATTAATTATATGAGTAAGATAACCAGTTAAAATATTATACACTTCTACATCAAATGATAGAAAGTACAAAAACATTATTTCTTTTGAAACCATGTATTTTTCATTGTAATATATATTAATTAATTGTATTTTGACTGAATTAATTTGAAATATAATTAAAATAAAAAAACTTGATAATAATAAAAAGTATTTGATGAATTTTGACCCTAAAATTCAAATACTCATAATGTCTTCAATGGAATCTAAATATTAGATACCAAATATAGAAGACAAAACTAGAAACATTAGTGAGGTCCGTCATTATTATTCATTTATAGAAACAGAGAGTAAATCAATGAATAATAATATTTCAAAATCCATTATTAATGAACCTTCATTACACATTATGATGATAACATACAAGTTATCTAAAAAACATTCTCAATAGAAAAACCATTTGAAGTTAACTAATATAGTTCACTAATTTAATTTTTTACATCCATTTTACAAAGGATAGTACAACGATGTATAGTTTTTACTATTCGAAACAAATGTCTATTTATTTTTCTTATTGAGGTATAAAGCACATCCACACATCCTAAAAAATTCACCAAATGGATTAGAAAGAGCTGGGTTTAACAATGAAATTCCCATTTACCAAAATTGTATCATGAAAAGTCTGATGTGAACCCTTATCAAATTAAGAAAAATATTTATTGGTTTAATAATTGGTCTACACTAACATCAATAAGATTCAATTAATTTTACATTAAAAATGTATCAAATCATATTGTTTACATCTTTCGAGGATGCTTTGGAATTCAACATCAAAAAACCATCAACACAGCCTAAAATGTTATTTATTCTTCAACTAAGCTTTCCTAAATTATATATGAGTCCCCAATAATAAAACAAAATAAAAAAAATTTCAATTTACTAAAACCATATATGACTAATTCCTCATATTTTTAAGAATATTGACATTCAAAAAAATCAAACAAGATCATAATGTGATGATTATTTGTTATCCAATAGATAATTTATTTTCTGAGCTAAAGACAAGGACTATTATATTCATTAATTAGAAATCCATAACCATGTGTACAATAATATGGTTAATTATGGTTTCATTGTGTCATATTATGTTCCTTTGATGACTTATAGAGTTTAGAAACATTATTCGGGGATGTTCGTTTTTATGGTTTTTCATGGGTGGTTCACTTGTATTCTTAAATTGAAGTTTGGGTAGAACATGAGTAAACATCCAGAAATGATATTTCATGTCATTTATGATATTAAATTATTTTTAATGATCTTATAATGAATTATATTAGATCCATGTGGATGAATCATTAGATAAGAATTACATGAGTGTTATTTGGGTCAATTTGGGCAGTTTTTGGATCACAACGAACTTGTTATAACTTATCACTTAGTAATATGGACATAAGTTATTTCCATAACTTTAAATAGTACATAATACATATAAAATATTATGGTTCAACAATAAAAATGGTTTCATTACCAGATCTGAAGGTAGAAATGGAAGAGGAAAGCAAGTCGTTCTTGAAGGGGATAAATTAACACCTCACGAACAACGTTCTCTTTAATAAAATAAAAGGAAGAGGGAAAGGTGGTTTGACGATATAATATACCATTATAATAAAAAAAAATTCATAATATTTTTTATACTAGAGTTAAAATAACATTTGGATGAATATTGGTGGGGAGAGATCAAGAAATGAACTTGAACTTGAATGGAAATTAAATGAGAAGAGGGAGAGAAATTACCTCCAGAATTCTCCTCTTGAGAACCTATTTAAGGGCCTAAGAATGGTATTTTGATGATACCAATAGCTCTTGGTCATAGGGTAGGGTCTTAGTAAGGTGTTTGGTTAGAGTTTAGTTAAGTCTTGGAGCTTGAGAGGTCTGAGGAAATAAGGGTGTGAAGGGTGGCTTTTATAGTGGAGGGGAGAGGGGTTTCCAAAATATAAAATTATTAGTTAACTAATATCCCCTAATACAAGGAATAGTGAGTCTTGAATGACCAAGAATAGTATTTTTATCATGTTATCCCTAACCAAGTGGGATTACATCTGAATATCATCATTGATGACTCAATTAATCCATTATTTAGCATTTATTGTAAATTATCAGATTCTACTATTCATCAAAAATTCAATTATCTTAGAAAGATACCAAAAATTAACCCCCTAAATTTTTTGATGTGTATAATCCAAAAATGAAGTACATTTTTTGAAAACAATTTTCTACATATTATTAATTTAATATTTAATTAAAATCATAATTTACATAAAAACAATTTTGAAGATTAAAACTGATTTATAGTTGTTTCAAAAATTATGTAGGTTCTTATAAAACTATTTAAAAACTATAAGTAATTTATTTGATAAATAATGAATACATTTTAAGAAAATAAATTTTCATTTAAATTAATTAATTAGTTATAATTATTTATTTTTGAGTTTCAAAATTCCAAAGTATTTACTAAGGTCAAATTGTCACTTTCTAAGATGTCTAAAGTTTTTTTTAAATATTCATGGGTAAGGATTCTATTATTTTGGATGATTTAGTATTGATAAGATTCATATTAATATTCATAAGGGTATGTTACTATTCTTAAGGGTACGTTACTATTCACCAAAAATAAATTTTGTTTCATTAGACTCAAAATATAATTTTGAGCACAACCATGTATGTCGGATTTTTTAAAATTCCAAACATAGAAGTGAAAAAATTATTTTTATTGGTCACTTATCACTTATTAGTTCATTATTTTGTGTTTTTCATGTTATTTTATGACATAAATATAAGATGGAAATTTCAATTAAAAAACATTGGGTCGTTACATTTTTTCCCCCTTAAAAAATTTCACCCCCGAAATTTCACTTTACACAAACAAGTGAGGGTGTTTCTCCTTTATTGCCTCTTCTGGTTCCCAAGTTGCTTCCTCAAACTTATGGTTCCTCCACAACACTTTGACAAGATGGGTTGTCTTGTTGCGTAGAACCGTATCTCTCTGATCCAGAATCTTTATTGGCTGCTCCTCAGAGGAGAGATCAAATTCTTACTGCACCACCTCGGAGTTTAGTACATGTGAGGGGTCTGGTATGAACTTCCTCAGCAGTGATACATGAAACACATCATGAACTTGAGCCATATTCAGTGGAAGTGCAAGACGATAGTCCACGGCTTCTATGCGGTCAAGGATCTAAAAGGGGCCAATATACCATGGGCTTAACTTCCCTTTCTTCCCAAATTACATGACTCTCTTCCATGGATATATTTGAAGGAAGAAATTATCTCCAACGTCGAACTCCAAGTCCCTTCTATGGTTGTGGGCATAGCTCTTTTGATGACTTTGAGCAGCTTTGATGTGTTTCTGGATGACTTGAACCTTCTCTGTCATCTCTTGAACAAGATCAGGTCCAAGTAGCTTCCTTTCTCCAACTTCATCCCAACAGGTTGGAGTTCAACATCGCTTTCCATACAGAGCCTCATATGGAGCCATCTGGATACTCGAGTGGAAGCTATTGTTGTATGAGAACACAACCAATGAGATATTCTGATCCCAACCACCTTTGAATTAAAGATAGTAGGCTCTTAGCATATCTTCAAGCGTCTGAATAGTCCTTTTACACAGGCCATCAGTTTGGGGGTGATAGGCCGTGATGAAATTTAATTCAGTACTCAAATCATGTTGAAGGATCCTCCAGAACATAGATGTGAACATTGGATCAAGGTCAAAGACAATTGAGAGTGGAACACCATGCAATCTCACCACTTCTTTCACATATATCATTGTATGTTTATCAAACGATAGATCTTCACAAATAGCGATAAAGTGGGAAGTCTTGTTGAGTCGGTCAACCACAACACATATCGCATTAGTTCCCTTTGACGTATTTAGCAGACCCATGACAAATTCCATAGTAACATTTTCCCATTTCCACATGGGTATAGGCAATGGCTGCATCATACCCTTGGACTTTTTTCACTCAGCTTTAACCTATTGACATACCAAGCACCTTGATATATTTTCCGCAATCTCCTTCTTCATGTTATCACACCAGAAGTGTTCTCGGAGTTCACGGTACATCTTGGTACTCCCAGGATGGATAGAGAAAGTTGAGCTATGTACATTATCCAATAGCTGCTTCTTTACCCTGGGTGATAAAGGCACACAAAGTCGCATTCCAAACCGAATCAAACCATCATCGTCGATATGGAACTATAGAAACTTCCCTTGTTTTAATGCATTCACCCTCTTTTGTATCTCCACATCATCCCTTTGTGCTTCCTTAATCTTATCTGGATGGATGGTTGCAAAATAATTTGGTCAATGTAAGATGTATCCCCTACCCTTATGATTTCCAAATCCATTCATTGAATATACAAGAAGATAGGGTCTTCTCAATCCGCAATATAGATAGAGTATCAGGTTTTTTTCTGCTTAGAGCATCAGCTACCTTGTTCGCCTTTCCAGGATGATATTGAAAATAGAAATCGTAATCCCTGATTAGCTCTAACCATCTCCTTTGATGCATGTTGAGATCCTTTTGTGTGAATATATACCTTAGGCTCTTGTAGTCGGTGTATATGTCACACTTCTCACCATAAAGGTAGTGCCGCTAGATTTTCACGGAAAAAATCACGGCTTCCAGCTCTATATCATGCGTCGGGTAGTTCTGCTCATAGATCTTCAACTATCGTGAGGCATAGGCTATCACATTTTCATTTTTCATGAGTACACAACCCTAGCCTTTCTTTGGAGCATCACGGTATATCAAAAAACTTTCTCCACTTTTTGGTAGTGTGAGTACAGGTGCAGTGATCAACCTTCTCTTTAGCTGCTTGAAGCTTCTCTCACATTCTTCCGTCCAGACATACTCTACCCCTTTCCTAGTTAACTTACTTAGTGAGTTTGATAATCATGATAAGTTTCTCACAAAACATCAGTAGTACCGAGCTAATCCAAGACGACTTTGGATTTCTATCAAACTAGAGGGCATGGGCCATTCCTCAATTGTCTTTGTCTTTGAAGGATCCACAGAAATTCCCTCACTTGTGATCACATGTCCCCGGAACATGACTTGATTCATCCAAATGTCCAACTTTCTGAACTTGGCATACAAATTCTCATTTATTAGTGTCACCAAAAGAAGTCGGAGATGTTCTTAATATTCCTCCTTCATCTTGGAGTAGATGAGAATATCATCGATAAACACTACCACAAATTTGTCGATGTAATGTCTAAAGACTCTATTCATCAAATCCATGAAGATTTCAGGGGAATTCGCAAGTCTAAAGGGAATCACCAAAAACTCATAATTCCCATACCTTGTACAGAAGGCAGTCTTCTGAATATCATCCTTCTTCACCTTTACCTGATGATATACAGAATGTTGATCCACCTTTGAGAAGTATTGAGCTCCTATAAACTGTTCGAACAATTCATCAATCCTTGGGAGGGGATACTTGTTCGTTATGGTGATCTTGTTGAGTTATCGATAATCGAAACACAACCATATTGTTCCAGCCTTCTTCTTCACAAAGAGCACTGGCACACCCCAAGGGAATGCACTTTGGCGTATGAACCCTTTGTCCAGATGTTATTTTAGCTACTTATTTAACTCCACCAGTTCGATAGGATCCATCCTATTGGGGAAATTCGAGATAAGAGTAGCTCTGGGTATGAGTTCAATTGAGAAATCTACCTCATGACCCGGAGGAATTCTGGGTAACTCTTCGGGAAATACATCACTTTATTCCCCCATGATGGGAATTTCCTAATGGTTGGAACTTTCCTTTGACTCAACCATTTGGGCGAGGTATTCTTCTTCATAGGGAATCTACACCCACACCATTGAAGGATTTTTCAAAGGAGATTCATGATCATCCTTAAAATTGTAGAGGATCATGGGGTGGTTTGGAATATGAAAAAATAATTCCTTTTCCCGACACTTTATATGTGATCTATATAACGAGAGACAACCCATTACCATTATACCGTCGAATTCCACCAAGGTAAGTATTACGAGTTTTTCTGGAAGAATCTTCCCTCATACGCCAATGGGAGAAGAGTCAAACACATGGGTTACAATGATTGCACCACTTGGTGTTTTTACAGATATATCTACTTCAACTGTTCGAGGCTTCGATTCTATTGTTCTAGAAAACCTATAAGATATAAAGGAATGCGTAGAAAAAGAATCAAATAAGACATTTTCCATTATTGAGTGAATATGAAGTGTACCTTGTATGACTTCATTATCATGCTCCTCTACTACAGTAGTGATGGCATAAGCCTTCCCTTGTTCCTTTGGATTTGGTGGCTGCTAACACTGATTACCCTTAAGAGCATGAGGTTTAGTGCACTGGTTTGAATATTGCCCTAGCTCCCTACAATTGTAGCACTGAACCATGAGTGGTTGTATCCTTTCATCGGCTACATTCTCCTTCCTTTTCGTGTCTTTTCGACACTATTTAGCATGGTTTCCTTCTTTCCTCCACATGAATCATTTCCCCATCCCTTTGAGGAAGTTCCAATTGTGCAGCTTCCCACATTTTTGGCATGTGGGTCTTTTATTTTTCTTCCCACCTTTATCATTAGATCCACGAGATTTAAAATCCATATTTCTTTTCTTATCACTATATTTATGAGCCCATTCTCCAAACTCCATCTCAACTTTGAGAACACATAGAACAAAATCTTCATAACTCCCAAAGTCTCGAATTTCAAGAGCCTTTTGAAGGTTTGGTTTTAATCCACTAAAGAATCAATCAATTTTTCTATCATTGTTGATAACAAAACCCGAAGCGTACCATGGATCCCTTGTGAAATTTTATTCATAGGTTGTAACAGATTCACCTTCTTTTTTTATTGAGCTCTATGAATTCTCTCTCCATCTTGGTCTGAAGAGTTTGTGGGGAGTACTTATTAAGAAACATTATCTTATATTCTTCCCATTCCATCTCTTCAATTTCCACCGTTGGCTTGGTGTTCTTAATCAAAGCCCACCATTTATCAGCTTCTCCATCTAGAAGATAAATGGCTAGAGTCACCTTCTCCATATCAAAACAGTGAAGCACAGAAAATATCTTCTCCATGGTGTTGACCCACTATTCTGCAACTAGTGGATCGAATGATCCACTAAACGTCAGTGGTCGTTGCCGCATAAAACATTCGATAGCCAGTTTCTCCCCCTATGGTGAAGGAGGGCGTTCCCCATTATTATGGGTATTATTCATAACTTGAGATAATTGACTAAGCATCACCATGATGTTTTGAACTCCACCTCCCAAATCATTGGCGATATCGTTCGGGAAATCGTTGCATTGTCCCTCGCATGAGTTGTTGCCCTGATTTCTCCTGGTTCCCACCATTTTATAAATTTGAAAAGGTTAAAACAAAACATAAGTAAACAAATCCTGAATAACATCTTCATTTAAAAAATTTATACCAAAAACATAACATATGGGATACCTAGGTAAATATTCTTGTCTGCAGATTTGTACTTAGTCTCACGCTTTAGGTTTTCCCTAGGGTTCACTAATCCTAATTCGCAAATTAACTAAACCATGCCTCTAATTCCAACTATAGCGACCCATACTTTTCATACATTACTAATACATCATTTCAAAGATAAAAAACATAATAGTATTTCACATAGAGGATCCAAAGGTATATTTTCTTGGGAAAACTAGGACCACACATAACAAATACAACATCTAGCATTAAAATTTATTTAATTTTTCTTCTCTAGATTCTTATTGGCACTTATCCTCTCAGTAGTACATGTATCCACCTGAGGATATACATCAAAAGTGGTGAGATAGAAGCATGGTAATAGGATAGATAAGAAAAATATATCATGGGGTGAGCATAATCATAACATAGGCAAAAATATCATGAACATGAGAGGAGCATAAATAATAGACTTGAAATGTGGCAATGCATAAAAATGAAACATCATGTCTTAGTGGTTAACTACTACACATACTTTTGAACCAAGACAGAATCATTTTCACAAATAATTTCACATTTTTTCAAGATATTCATCACTTTACCCAATGCATTGGAGCTCTGTATAATTCTGGGCACACCCGTCACATTTAAACATTCATATTGCGCTATATAATTCCGGGCGCACCCATCACATCATAAAAATTTAATTTATCATGCATGACACAATGAACATATTAAATAAATGAAATTAACTAACCCATGAAAAGAAATGAGTTTCATCTCATAATAACACATTCATAAACATTGGTTTCCCAAAAGAAAGAGGGAACAACAGACATGATACAAGAACCATCAACCTTGAATGAGAGTTAAAAGGTGAGTTCTTAAAATAATAGTTCTTTTGGAAAACATTTTGATTGAGATAAATTTTTTTATAAAACATGTATATCATAGAAAAGGTAAGATAGTTATGAAAAAACGATCTTTATGGAGTAACCATATAAAAAATGTAGTGAATGCGAGAGAACCCGAAGGATGGACGTTGGGTTCGAGAATTTCCTCTTACCTTGTAACCGAATGCTTACTTCTCCTTAATTTCATGTATAATGACATTATATTCATTAATTAGAAATCAAGAACCATGTGTACATTAATATGGTTCATTCTGGTTTCATTGTGTCATATTATGTTCATTTGGATGACTTATAGAGATTAAAAACATTGGTCGAGGATGTTCGTTTTTATGGTTTTCTTGGGTGGTTCACTTGTATTCGTAAATTGAAGTTTGGGTAGAAATTGAGTAAACAAACAGAAATGATATTTCACATAATTAATGATATTACAGGATTTTTAAGGATATTATAATGAATTATATTATATCCATGTGGATGAATCATTATATAAGAATTAAATTATGGTTATTTGGGTAAATTTGGGTGGTTTTTTGATCACAACGAACATGTTTTAACGTGTCACTTAGTAATATGGACATAGGTTATTTAAAGAACTTTAAATAGAACATAATAAATATATAATATTCAGGTTCAACCATACAAATGGTTTCATGACCATATCTGAAGGTATAAATGGATGAAGAAAGCATGTCGTTCTTGAAAGTGATAAATTAACACTTCACGAACAATGTTCTCTTCAATAAAATAAAAGGAAGAGAGAAAGGGGGATGGATGATATAATATCTCAGTATAATCATAAAGTTAAATTTTATGTATAATAATGGAGTTAAATTACCATTTGGATGATGATAGGGGGGGAGAGATCAAGAAATGAACTTGAACATGAAGGGAAATTGAAGGAGAAGAGGGAGAGAAATTACCTCCTGAATCCTCCTATTGAGAACCTTTTTAAGGGCCTAAGCTTGGTATTTTGATGAGACCAGAAGCTATTGGAAGTTGTAGAGGTGATAAGGAAGGTGTTTGGGCAGAGTTTAGAGAAGGTTTGGAGATTGAGAGGGGTGAGGAAATGAGGGTGCGAAGGGTGGCTTTTATAGTAGAGGGGGAGGGGTATCCTTAATATAAAATTCATTAGTTTCGTAATTTATTTTAAGACAAGGAATAGAGAGTCATGAATGACCAAGAAAATTATATTTATCAGTTGATCCCGAATCCAGTGGGCATACATCAGCATAACATCATCTATGACTCAATTAATCCATTATTTAGCATTTATTGTAAATTATCGGATTCTACTATTCATCAAAAATTCAAGTATCTCAGAAAAATACCAAAACATTAACCTAACCATTTTTCAACATGTAGAATCCAAAAATGAAGTCCATTTTTCAAAAATAATTTTATAAATATTATTAATTTAATATTTAATTAAAATCATAATTTACATAAAAAAACAGTTTTTAAGATTAAAACTGATTTTATAGTGGTTTCAAAAACTACGCAGGGTCTTATAATATTATCTAAAAACTATAAGAAATTGTTTTTATAAATAATGAATACATTTTAAGAAAATAATTTTTCCTTTAAATTAATTATTTAGATATAAATAATTATTTATGACGTACAAATTTCCAAAACATTTACTAAGGTCAAATTGTCACATTCAAAGATATCTGAATTTTATTTAATTATTCATGGGTGAGGTTACTATTGTGTTGGATGATTTAAAATTCATAAGGGTCATATTACTATTCATAAGGGTATTTTACTATTCCTAAGGGTACATTATTATTCACCGAAAATTATTTTTGTTTCAATAGAGTCCAAAAATCATCTTGAGCATAACCGTGTATGTCAGATTTTTTAAATTTCCAAACCCAGAAGTGAAAAACTTATGTTTATTGGTCACTTATCACTTAGTATTTCATTATGTTGTTTTTTCATGTTATTTTATGACAAAAACATAAGAAGGGAATTTCCATTGAAAAACATTGGGTCATTACAAGTCATTTTCAGTTCCATATTTTAGGCAGAATGAATTTGCTTGATCCCATCCTTGACCCTATTCCACTTTATGTCCTATGAAAAGCATTTCAAAAATTTCGGATGAGCATCAAAAGATCTTTAAGGAATACACAATGAGGGAAATTGTTATTTTTTCAAAACAAAAAGTAATCCATGGGTACCTAATCATAAGTAATTCTTTAAACCATTATCATGTAGTAAATACTCTTCACTGAATAAAAGATCATTGATTATCCTTTTGTAACCAAAAGATTACCATACAACCCATATAAAGAACACATAACATATAAAGGTAACATGGAACATAAACATACATCAATGGAATAACCATACTGTCGACTTCCACACATGTGACTAAATGGAATAGCCATACGGATGACTTCCATACCCATTGTGTTGGAGGATATAACATAACCACCCGTCCTGGTATTCACGACACCGCCGTTCATTTGGTTTATAATGTAACCACCCGTCTAATGTCCAAGTACCATTATAAAATCATAAGACATAAAACAAATATAAAGGAAAGAAAACATTTCCACATTTCAATCATAGTATATCACTTAAATATATTGATAAAACAAATCTATCATCAAAACCATTTTCAATACCAAAATACATAATAGAGTATATGGTATTTATTTTCTTTTAAAAACATTACGGCTTATTGAGGAATCCAAAGATCAAATAATACTCACGGCGGCGGAAATGTCATTGTCACCGCGTACATTAAAAGAAACATTCCTTTTTGTTATTTAGTAAAATGCTTCGTATAAGAAGATTCCCTTTGAATGAAATGAAAAGTCAAAGGAGTTCACACATCTTATAAAAGAAAGTCTTGTATTAAAAGAAAATATGCCTCAATGAAAGGAGATTTAGACGAAGTCCCTTACCTCATGCCCGACTGGACTTGATCGTTCTTTAATCTCATTAAAAATAAACTAAAGTTATTTTATACTTGATTAAGAACAATTTTTAAGTTAATTATTCCTTTTATATCACTTATTACAATGTTATGAACATTATGTAATCATTTAAGTTAATAATGTTTGTTTTGTCGATAATTGGTACTTAAGTCAAAAATGGACTTCTTATAATTACATGTTGTTCATGTGGTCAAAGGTTTAGTATATCCAGAATGATATTCATGAATTGGATGTCATATATATCCATTATATATATGTATTTATAATAGTAAATAACATTTAAAGGTATAAAATGAAATGCACCATTTATGGAGACGGTAAGCCGTACGTACACATGAATGCTACATCCATTTATATTTCATATTTAATGGAATTAAAACATAATGATACATAGTAGTATTATAATTCCATTATTTTATCATATATAATAGCATTATACCTATCCTTTATATGTACCACATATGGTATGAACGAGTCATATCACTTTGATGGGGCGATAGTCCGCACTTCCTCTAATGAGATTATCGTGTTTACCCATATTGGAACCCATAATGGTATAATATAAAAGAAAAATATGGAAGCATAAATTAATCATAAACATAATATATATTGTATATAAAAATTGTGTCATCTTAATGGAAACCAAAAAAGATGTCAAAAGAAGATTGAACAATCATCGTTTCATGAGGTAGAAATTCACCACCCATAGAAGGAGGTGTGTGTAAGGGTAAATAAAACCCTACTCATAACAACATCCTAGTATATTTAGGATACTGGTGTTGTTATGGAATAAAAGTATAAGAATGTTAGGGGGTGATTAAGGAAAAATAAAAGAAAGAAACTCGAGAGAATACATTACCTCTAAATCGGGTAACTCTTTTTGATTTGAGCAAAAGGATTCCTTGGGAAGACATCTGCCTACTGTGAGGCTTCTAGAAGTAAGAGAGGGATGTGGAGAGATAATATGAGAGGAGGTTGGACGATCAAAGGGCTTGAGAGGTGTGGGCGAGGGGTTAGAGCTGGGGGCCTTTTATATGAGGGAGGAGGGGCACTCTTTGAAGGTCATGAAATGTTACTTATTATAAAATGATTTTTGGATTTTAAAGGTCCCAAAATGATATATTTCAAGGATAAGGTGATAAGGGTTCGAAATTCCCCCATACAACAGGTTTTTGACAAGTGTACATCATATATTTTACCTTATCTTTCCATTTTATTTAAATCGTTCAATAATGAGGTAATAACTACATCATCATGGTGTCATAAATAAATTTATTTATTTAACGTCTAAAAATTAAAAAAAATACCATGATTTAGGATATATTTATATATTTCCAATAAATATTTATATTCTAAGATATCATTTCTTTAAACAAAATTAAAATTATTTTACTTTGGTGATACATACATTTGTTATATTTCCCTTTAAAAATAATATGATAAAAGGTCACTATCACACTAAAGTGATTCCATGGGGTCCCTAAGTTGGAACAAGTCATACCATGGTCGTCCATGACTCAACGAAGAAGATTTGGACACATGTTGGGGTCATTTTATATTATTATGATATTATTTTATTACCCTTAACTACTCGGTTTCTAATTAATCACAATAATTAAAGATCATTACCATCGTTACTATTCATAATGTCCAAAAAAAGAGTCTTAATTGCATAATTTTAAACTTATGATTCCAAATATGAAATCCATTTTACCAAATTCAAAAATCAGAAATTTCAGTAATGAATTTAAAAATAATTCCCATTTTCCAAACGAATAGCGTGTTTTTAAGAAACAATATCTATCAAAAGATTGATAATTTTGTATGTCCAATTTCAATGTGAAATTAATTATAATGACCACCATTGGAATAAATAGTAAAAATATATTATAATTACACTTTAAAACCAATTAATAAGATAATCAAAACATATAATTAAATTATATGAAAAAGCAATTTTGAAGTAAAATGCAGTATTTTCACTATTCATTAAAAAATGAACATTGTTAGAAAATACCAAAAATTTATCCAAAGTAATTTTCAATGACCCAATTATAAAGAATATGTTTATTTTGATATATATAGATTTTAAAATTGTCAATATTTTGATTTAAAAATGGGTTTCCATCAAAAGGCGGTAAAATAATATTTTAAAAATATTATAGTATTCTATTCTTAATATTGGATTTATTTTCATTTTAAGCATCTAAAACATTATCTAATTCCTAAATAGACATAGATATGAAAATATATTATTTTTTACTTAATAGGGATGTTACATCCTACCCCCGTTTGTAAATTGCATCCTCAAAATTTATTTACTTATCGTATAAGTGGGGGTATTTATGCCTCATTGCATTTTCAGATTCCCTTGTGTCTTCTTCAACTATATAGTTTTTCCATAGAACCTTAACCTGGGGAATTACCTTACGTCACAACACTTGCTCTCTATGGTCAAGAATCTGGACTGGTTGTTCCTCATAAGAGAAATTCTCTTCCAACTGAACTACCTCTGCACTCAAAACATGAGATGGATGAGGCATATACTTTCTCAACATTGAAACATGAAAACAATTGTGTACCTAGGAAAAAGATGGAGGTCATTCCAATAAATATGCAACTGATCCAACTTTATATAGGATTTAATAAGTTCCAATGAACCTTGGACTCAGCTTTCCTTTCCTTCCAAAATGCATTACACTTTTCCAAGGAGAAACTTTCAGAAAAATATGACCACCTACCTCAAAAGAAAGATCTTTCAGTAGTTATCCACATAACTTTTCTGCCGACTGTGAGCTGTTCTCATGTGTTTCTGTATCATCTAAGCTTTTTCTGACAACTATTCTACCAACTATGGTCCCATCAACTTCCTTTCACCCACTTCATCACAAAAAGATGGAGTTCAACACTATTTACCATATAATGCGTCAAACAGAGCCATCTGTATACCGGAAAGAAAAATGTTATTTTAAAAAAATTCAACCAAAGAAAGATGTTGGTCCTAACGTTCCTGGCAATCCATCGTTCAAGCATGTAACATATCCTCCATGGTCTGAATTGTTCGTTCTGACTGCCCATCTGATTGCAGATGAAAAGCTATACTAAAATTTAATTCAGTACCCAACGACTTCTGAAGGACTTTCTAAATGTTAGAAGTAAACATGGGATCACGATCAGATACAATGGAGAGGGGAACTCCATGTAACATGAATATATCTTTAACATACAACCTAGAATGTTGATATAGAGAGAATTTATCTCAAATAGGAAGGAAATGAGTATATTTAGTCAACCGATCAACAATAACACATATTGCATTATTACCTTGAGATGTCTTTGGTAATCCCACATCGAAGTCCATGGATATATTTTTCCATTTCCACTCTAGCACCGGTAAAGACTGAAGCATCCCTTTTGGTAACTGGTGCTCTGCTTTAACCAACTGACAAGTCAAACACTTCATAGTAATATTATCAATATCTCTTTTCATTCCTTCCCACCAGTAATACTCCTGCAGATATCTATACATCTTAGTACAACTAGGATGAACTAAAAACGGGGAACTATGAGCCTCACATAACAACTCATTCTTAATCTGTGAATAACAAGGCACACATAATCTCTTCCCAAACCTCAAAACAAAATCATTATCAATGTTAAATTCAGGTAACTTACCCTTCTGAACCAGCTCTACAATTTTCTGCAACTTACTTTCCTTCTTCTGTGCTTGCTTAATTCTATCTAATAGAGATGATCTCACCGACACCGGAAACAAAACAAAAGAACTTCTTGAACCAACAACTTATATACCAAATTTCATCAAATTAAGAACCAAAGGATCTCATTCTAAATGTAGCATGCTTAATGAATCATTACTTTTTCGACTCAAAGCATCAGCCACTTTATTTTCGTTTCCCGGATGGTGATTAGTTGTACAATCACAATCCTTGATTAATTCCAGCCATATCCTCTGTCTCATGTTCAGTTAATTTTGAGTGAATATATACATTAATCATTTGTGATCAGTATATATTTCACACTTTACACCATAAAAATGATTCCTCCAAATTTTTAAATGAAAAAAAGCAGATAATTCCAAATCATGTGTAGTATAATTTAAATCATGAGTTTTCAACCAATGTGAAGCATAAGCAATTAACTGATCATTATCCATAAGGACACAACCATTTCCCTTCAATGAAGCATCACTATAGATAACAAACTCAACATTTCTAGAATATCATGCCAAAACTGGATCATTTACCAATATTCTTTTCAATTCTTGAAAACAATCTTCACATTCTTTTGTCCAAATGAACATAACACCTTTTCGAGTTAACTTCGTCATTAGACATGATAGTCGTGAAATTGTTTTAAAAAACCTCCGGTAATAACCTACCAAACTAAGAAAACTACGAATCTATGTTATATTTGTTGTTCTTGGCCATTCTTCAACAACGTTTGTTTTAGCAGGATCAACAGATATGCCATTTTTTGAAACAATGTGACCATGGAATGAAATTTGTTGTAACCAAAACTCACACTACTGAATTTCCCATACTATTTATTTTCTTTTAAGGTTTTCAAGATAACCCTTAAATGAAATTCATGTCCATCTTTACTTTTGGAATAAACCAATATATCATCAATGAACACAACCACAAACATATCCAAGAACTCATGAAAAATTCAATTCATTAGATCCATGAATACAACAGGTGCATTGGTTAACCAAAAAAGCATAACTAAAAATTCATAATGGCCATATCTAGTACGAAACACGGTCTTCAAAACGCCTGCTTCTCTTACATTCAATTAGTAGTACCCTGACCTCAAGGAAATATTCAAAAATTACTGAGCTCCCTGGAGTTGATCAAACAAATCATCGATATGAGGCAAATAATACTTGTTCTTAATAGTGATGTTATTCAATGCTCTATAATCAATGAAAAGTCTCATTGAACCATCTTTATTTTTAACTAACAAGACAGGAGCACCCCATGGTGATGTGCTCAGTCGAATGAAGCCTTTATCTAATAACTCCTGTAATTGCTTCTTTAACTCTAAATGTTCATCTTGAGACATTTGATAAGGGGGTTTTGAAATTTACTTAGAATCAGGAAGTAAGTCAACAGTAAATTCAACTTTTCGATCATGTATAATACCAGACACCTCATCAGAAAAACATCAAGATACTCATTTACCACTGGCACATCATTAATCTAAAAAGTTCATTTTTTTTCAAAAATTTGTGCAAGGTAACATACATTTCAATCTTTTAATAGTTTCTCGAATTTCTGGTATGTTATCAAAATCAAGGGTTCATTATTGAACACAAATTGAAAATAATTATGAAAAGAAACCTCTTTAGCTCTGCAGTTAATCTTAGCATGATAAAGAGAAAGCCAATCCATTCCCAAAATAACATCAAACACTACCATAGGCAAAACAATAAGGTTTTCTGGTAGATTCTTTCCACACACATGGATAAGAAGGTTCCTATAATTTATTTTTTGTCTCAACGTTTCCCCAGAAGTTTTTACCATAAGTTCAGGATTAATATCTTGCGATGGAATTCCCAATTTAGTGGAAAGTTTTTCAGAGATGAAAGAATGTGTAGACCCTGAATCAAACAACACATTGGCATAATCTGAACAAACAAACAGTGTACCTCATACTACTTCATTCGATGGCCCAACATCCACTGAAGTAGTTGAAAAGTATTTTACCACCCCATTATTCTTGTATTATGGATGCTTTCCCTCATTTGAGTTCTTTGTTAGACACTCATTTTTGTAATGAACCATTTAATTACTCTTAAAACATCTTACTACCGATTTTCATTACCTGCTTGACCATCTTCCTTACAGTTACGAGCAATATGACCAGACTTACCACACTGAAATCTCTTTCCATACATGGATAAAAATTCTCCAGGGTGAATTTTACCACACTTCTCACATATGGATATTTGGTTTTCTTACCTCCAGGATTCTATGATGAATTCTTTCCCTTTTCCTGCCAACTAGACCTCTTATTCTGTTGTTTGTCAATGAACACCTTATCATCGGAAAACTCCATTTACTCCTTCTCACCACATCAAACAAGCTTCTCATAACTTTTGAACTCATAGAATCCAATGAACATCTATATTTTGGCTATAATTTTGAGTAAAAATGATTGATTTTACTATCAAGGTCTTGGATAAAATGTGGAGCATACCTTGCCAATCAATTGAACTTCTCTTCATAAGCAGCCAGTGAGTCGTCCTCTTGCCTCAATTCCAGGAATTGTTTTTCCATCATAAGTCGAATATCCTTAGGAAAATATTTACCAAGGAACATACCTTTGAATTAATCCCAATCACGATCATCAATTTCATCACTATCCCTGAAGTTTTTCACAGTTGAACACCACTGATCAGCTTTACCTTCCAAACGGTAAACAGCGAGACTAACCTTCTGATGTTTTGAACACCCCATGACATCAAAAATCTTCTCCAATGATTTAATACACTCTTCTACTAGGACATAGTAATATGGTCCTTTGAATGACGGGGGATGTTGCCTCATAAAATGCTCCACAACTGAGATGTTCCTCTGTGACTGATTTGACTGATCTCGTGTATGGATACCACCACCATTTATAGCCTGTGTCAACTGTCCCATCACTGCAACAAACTATTCAGTTCAATTCCGACCGTCCCATGTTGCCGATTTTGAAGGTTGTTTTCCTCCTGATGTCATCCCAACATAGATGCCTAGTTTCCTCCGCAGAAATCCATTCTGAACAAACATTTCTTAGATGCAACAACATGGTAATCTTCAAATTCTATATCATTTCAATTTGACCATAATGTAAAAAATATATATTTAGATATTCATTTAATATAATCATAACTCCTAAAGTTATCTAAACTGACCTTTGATGCCAACTATAAGGACTCGGCCTTAAAACATTACATAATCTTGAATTAACTAAATAATTCACATTGAGGATCTTTTCAGGTTTAGAGCTTTAGAGAATTATGGCATAACTATTACGTCTCAAAAGTTACAAAGTAGACACTTCTACTCTCTATCCATTTTTTCATAAAATAAAAACTCTTAAAAAATGTGTCATGTCCAGATCTATATTTTAGACAGCATGACTTTCTTTGATCTCATCCTAGACCCTATTCCACATTATGTCCTGTGAAAAACATTTCAAAAAATTGGTATGAGCAGAAAAATCCCAGTAAGGAATACACAATGAAAGAAACTGTTAGTTTTTCAAAACAAAAAGTAAACCATGAATACTTAATCATAAGTAATACTTTTAACCTTTATGAAGTAGTAAATAATCTTCTCTGAATAAAATATCATTTCTTACCATTTTGTAACCAAAATATTACCATAAAACCCATATAAAGAACACATAGAGTATAAAGGTAACTTGGAACATAAACATAAACAAATCGAATATCCATACGGTCGACTTACCCACATGTCACTAAATGGAATCTACATATGGCTGACTTCCATACCCAATGAAATAAATGTTATAACATAACCAACCATCCTGGTATTCATGGCAATACCTGTCATTTGGTTTATCACGTAACCACCCATCAAATTTCCAAGTACCATTATAAAATCATAAGACATAAAACAAATATAAAGGAAGGAAAACATTTTCACATTTCAATCACAATATATCACTTAAATATATTTATATAACAAATCCTTCATCAAACCATTTTCAATACCAAAATTAATAATAGAGTATATGGTATTTATTTTCTTTTAAAAACATTACATCATGATGTGGAAGCCAAAGATCGAATAATACTCGTGGTAGTAGAAAGTTCGTTGTCACCGCGTACGTTAAAAGAAACATTCCTTTTTTTCATTTAATAAAATGATTCGTAGAAGAAGATTCCCTTTGAATGGAATTAAAAGTCATAGGTGTTTATACAACGTATAAAAGAAAGTCTTGTATTAAAATAAAATATGCCTCAATGAAAGGAGATTGAGACGAAGTCCCTTACCTCGTGTCCGACATGACTCGATTGTTCTTTAATATTCTAAATAATAAACTAAAGTTAATTTCTACTTGCTTAATAACCCTTTTAATGTTCATTATTCCATTTATATCACTTATTACCATGTTATGATCATTATGTAATCATTTAAGTTAATAATGTTCGTTTTGTCGATATTTGGTACTAATGTCAAAAATGGACTTCTTATAATTACATGTTTTTCATGTGGTCAAAGGTTCATTATATCCAGAATGATATTCACGATTTTGATATCATATAAATCAAACATATCCAGCACATACATGTATTCATAATAGTACATAACATTTATAGGTATGAAACGAAATGTACCGTTCTTGGAGATGGTAAGTCATACGTAAGCATGATCACTACTTTCATTTCTATTTCATATTTATGGGACTTAATACATAATGATACATAGTAGTATAATAATTACAATATTCTATCATATACAATATCATTAAACTTATCCTTTATACGTAACACATATGGTATCAACGAGTCATATCACTTTGAGGGGAAGGTAGTCCGCACTTCCACTAATGATATTATCGTGTTTACCCATAATGGAAACCCTTAATGTATGATATAAAATAAAAATACAGAAGTATAAAGTAATCATAAACATAATATATATGATATATAAAAATAGTTTCTTCTTAATGGACACCATAAAATGTGTTAAAAGAATATTAAACAATCATCGTTTCGTGAGGAAAAAATTCGATACGCACATAAACAATATGTTCTTTAACCATTAGACGGAGGTGTTTGTAAGTGTAAATAAAATCCTTCTAATAAAAAATTCCTATCATATTTAGGATACTGGTGTTGTTATGGAATCAAATAATAATAATGTTAGTGGGAGTGAGGAAGGAAAAATAAAAGAAAGAAACTCGAGAGAATACATTACCTCTAAATCGGGTAACTCTTTTTGATTTGAGCCAAATGCTTCCTTGGGAAGACTACTATCGAAAGTGAGGCTTATAGGAGTAATATATGGATGTAGAGAGATAATATAGTCAGAGGGTTTATGAGCCAAGTGCTTGAGAGGTGTGGGTGAGGGGGTAGAGGGGGGCCTTTTATAAGAGGGAGGTGGGGCACTCTTGGAAAGTCATGAAATGTTAAATTATTATAAAATGATTTTCGGATTTTAAAATTTCCCAGAATGATATATTTCTATGATAAGGTGATAAGGGTTCTAAATATACTCATACAATAATATTTTTACAGTATTATGTCTTAGATTTTACCTTATATTTTCATTTTATTTAAATCGTTCATTAATGAGGAAATCACTGCATCATCACGGTGTCATAAATAAATTTATTTATTTAATGTCTAAAAATTATAAGACAAATACCATGATTTATGAAATCTTTTTATCTTTAAAATGACATGTTATAGTCTGAGAGATCATTTATGTAAATAAAATTAAAATTGTTTCAATTAGCTGATACATACTTTGGTTATATTTCCCATTATTTAAAAATAATAGGACAAAATGTCACTATCACACTAAAGTGATTCCATGGGGTCCCTAAGTTGTCACAAGTCATCCCATGGCCGGACTTGACTCAACAAAGAAGATTTGGACTCATTTTGGGGCCATTTTGTATTATTATGATATTATTTTATTACCCTTAACTGCCCGGTTACTAATTAATCACTATAATTAAAGATAATTACCTTTGTTATTATTGATAATGCCCAAAAAACAAAATAGTCTTAATTAAATAATTTGGACCTTCTTATTACAAATATGGAATCCATTTTACAAAATTCCAAACAAAGAAATATCATTAATTAATTTAAAAATAATTCTCGTTGTCAAAACAAATAGCGTGGTTTTAAGAAACACTATCTTTCAAAAGATTGATAATTGTTTATGATCAATTTCATAGTGAAATTATTTATAATGTCTTTAATTGGATTAAATTGAAAAAATATATTCTAATTACACTTTAAAAACAATTAAAAAGATAATATAACCTTATAATGAAATTATATGAAAAAATAGTTTTGAAGGAAAATGTAGTATTTTTCACTATTCATTAAAAATTGAACATTGCCAGAAAAATATCAAAAATTTATCCAAAGTAAATTTCAATGTCCCAATTCTAAAGAATATATTTATTTTGACATATAGAGCTTATAAAATTGTAAAAATTTAGATTTGAAAATTTTTTCCATCAAAAGGTGGTAAAACAATCTTTTAAAAATATTAGAGTATTCTATGCTTAAGATTGGATTTATTCTCATTTTAAGCATCTAAAACACAATCTAATTCATAAATAGACATAGATATGAGAATCTATTATTATTTAATTACTTGGTATGTTACAAATATTTTATAAATTCAATTTAATATTACTAATTTAAATATTTCCCAATCCCACAATCACAAAATAACACCCCAATGACCTTGAAATTTTGAATATTAACCATCCCCAAAAAAATATATCACTAAATAAATCCATAATAATATAAACCATTATTATATAGCCATTAAAAAACAATAATCCATAATATTGTAACTTTTCAAATACCCATCAAAATAACATATCTTACAAACCAAATTGGAAAAATATTTTCCCTCAAATTCACCATAAATATTTTAAACCCCTTTAATAATAAAATAAAAAATAATTTTGATAAAAACGACAATATAAAATTATACCAAAAACATTATAGATTATTTTTTAAAATAAATACAATAGCATCCACTTAGATGTGATTTGACTATGTCATATTAAAATTAATAAAAAAATGTAAGGATAAATATAAATGAATAAAGTTGAAGGGATGATGATAATTATTGTGAATAATTTAGTTGGATTTTTAATTGAAAACACAATTGAACAAATACTATTATCATGTGAAAAAAGATATGAATATGGGGAATTTGACCATATAGGAATGTACTCTCAATGGATGGATAGAAATAAATTAAAATGGCTCAACGAATAGAGATAAAGGAGGTTTATTTGGAATAAATAAAATACTCTAAAAACTATGGTCTAAAGTAACTGGTTACTTGGTCTTGGGAACTATGTACCCATTGGAATAACCTTAGCACCCTAAAATCTTCTTGGCTCACTAAGTACTCAATACAACCCCATAGGTTTCTTGGTTCCACATAATGTTCTAAAATAAAGATGTTACCACCTCATATCTACTATCAAGCCCCATAATTACAAACCAAAAATCCAAACAAACCAAAATGCACATAAAAATAATTCTCAAATCTGAATCGATGAACTAATACATTAAAATTATATCTCATTATTTACCAAAATAATCCAATAAATAAAATATTATACATATAAATTTACCAAGAAAACCCCCAATTGCATTTAAATTAAATCACCAAGTATATATATCAATTCAATTCATCTGTATAATATTATTATAATATTTAGGATATAATTATCTTGGAATCCATGATAAGATGAATGATATTGGGATTTTATATATGATATATTTTTTAAATTATTTATCTTATATACTATCTAAGTGTTACATTTTATATCATTAATATAATTTTCAATTAAAATAGATTAGTGATGAGTTATCTTCCTAATCAAAATCAGAGTGTAGAGAAATAATATTCTTGAAAATATAATATATATTTTAAATATGAATTTTTATTTTAATTAGACTATATTCATTAAAATTCATTATTTAATAATTTTAATATAACCTTAAACAATATTTTGGTGTTAAATTCAGATATTTAAAATTTACAGAGTATAAATTTTATAATACTATTTGAAATTTGAAAATAATTCCCAAAAAATTGGAAACGTTTTATGTTTCATATACACCATTTCATAAATTACCCAATAAATAATCATTTCTTGTAAATAAATATTCATATCAAAATATAATAATTATTCACTCAAAATATTTATGTTCATGACTATTATACAACATGTCTACTTATAAAATTGACATAGCAATATGGATATATGAAATTATAAAAAAATAAAAATACCATGATTATTAACAATAAATCACGAGGCTCACATTCCATTGTAAAATAAATTATTTATCTTGTGATTACTGAATAGAAAATAAATTATAAAACGATGAAATTCATCTAAAATAAATAATAAAATTTGGAAATGGAGAAAGAAGCATGCCAAGAAAACTCAGTATATATTTTATGTGAAGGGGATATGTTCCTCATGTGATCTCTATTCATCATTATTGGGTCATATAATAAGCTAGAATTATCGTGAGAAGACCCTATGATAATCCATCTTGATCTCGCAAATCTCATATAACACGAAACATTAATATCATTATGCTCCTATGACTTTCCAACTTGAACTCTTTAAATCCCTTAGAAAAGAAAATTTGATCTCATGGAGGCCCTCTAAAAATACATCTTTATGTCACAAAAAAAAAATAACAATCCAACATAATACCATGAAGGGTTCAGTGTAATTCTCTCTTGATCATGCAAAAGCCTCCACAGAAGGGATCATGGTTTCATGAATACCTCTATGCATGTCATCCATGTATTTTTAAGGACAATTGACCTATCCATTTGATATTTTCAAATCAAATTGACAAGGAATGGGTATAATAAATATGGTGATGATAGATTTATCTCATAATCGTTGTTTTTTGGGAGACATAGTTATGACAGAATGGACAACCCACGTAAAGATTATCTAAAGTACATGGTGTGATACTTCCCCCATTTAAAGTATCCCACATATGTGATATATACTCCATGAAAGGAGGTTAATACGTTGTATGTGAGGCTTATAAATTCCCCCTCCCCAGCATAATAAAAACACACATGAGAGAGAGAGAGAATACTTCAGGGAGTGCATGACTTAGTGTGGACTTCTCATATTTGAAATCCACATAATCCCAATGGTATTAATCTTGGTAAATTTGAGGAATGACATAAAGGATAAGGAAGGATGAATATTAACTTAATTTGATCACCCTATAAATCATATGAAGGTCATTAATTGCACTAACCTATTTACATGATGGAGTTTCACCTTTTCCACAAGATCATGTGATGTCTTAATAATCCATTACATAACAAATATTGATGCATTTATCCAATAAAAGCTAAAAAATAACGAATGATTATGAAAATATGGATAAATTATTTTCTTGATAACACATTATGAACATCCCATGGCCTATCAATATTATGTTATTCAAATGACCTCTTCAGGTCATGTTGTGCCATCCAGGAATGTTATCCAGGTCACATAATGTTCTCTAGACATGTCCTCCAGATCATAAAAAGTCTTCTAGAAATATCTTCTAGATCAAGAGGAAACCTTTTACATGTCCACGATTATTTTTTTAAGTCTATTGGACATGTAATATGATTCATGAGAAGACCTTTTTACATGACTTCATAAATTGTTTAAATCACAATGGAGATGTCATCCTTATTATATGGTGACCCCTAAACATGTCTAGAAGATCATGCGACAGACACCGTGTTCGGTCCAAAAATTCCCAAATATGTCTGGATTATAACAAAGTCATTTATATTAATACTTATATATGTTCATAGGATTTTCCTAAAATGTCATTCATGTCAGGCTAATACAATCTGATGAGTCTTTCATTTGAAAAAGATACACTGGGACATTATAACCTTTTCTAACAGATTCTCATTGATTTAAAACATATTTTATTATGAGGAGTCGGATTCCCTTCATAAAAATATATGTAGGATTACATTAAATGTCTCATGATTCAATTTTTAATATTCCTTTGTATAAATCCCTCCATTTATCAAACAATGTAACCCACAGGTCCCAAATTCTATTGTGGGATTGTCATTCATTCTCATCTATCATCATATTGAGAAATTAATTAACATTATGGAAAATTATGTGTGATATAAGTATAATACATATGAATACTTACTATGGTATGGTATATATATCAAACACCTCATTTTTACCACCCTAGTGCATAAGTACCATATCAATATCTGGTGACTCTGATAACTTTCTACCCCTTTGTTTCTCACACCAACCATGACTCATCTATGCTTATGGATTTTCCATGATCATATCACTTGAATAATAAATATCACATAAGTAACACCCCAAGATTTCATAGTGTGTTATTTCAACAAAATAATTCAATAACTTGCACTACACACAACACCGAGTTCAATTGCACCATGACTTACCCAAAAAAAAGCCATTAAAAGTGGTCATGAATAGCATTAACTACATTTTTAACTTTATATAATCCTTATAATTTTAGAATCCATATTATGAGTTTCTTAGTCATAATGCAAGAACAGATTCATTTTCAGTATTGCACTTTTATAAACTTCTGATAGTGAAACCTTTTTAAATACAATATTTTAAGCTTTTTGACTAAATGGGGACATCAAAAATTTAAAATGAAATATCCCAAGCTTCCACGGTACGCTAGCGTGTGTTGTACGCAACACTGAGTTCTAACACACCGTAACCAATCAAACTAGCCGCTATGAATAGTAATACCTACTTTTTGAAATTATATATATATTATATTTGAAAATGGACTTCATTTTTGGATTCGGAATATCGAATTTAGCCTAAGGTGAAATTTTGGTACTTTTCGGATAAATTTCTTATTTTGATGAATAGTGAAAATTACTAAATTTTAATTAAAAACAACTTTTTTAATAAAAATATTTAATAGTGATAAATTATGAATTTTAGTAGTTTTAAAGTATATTTAGAATATATTTTTACCATTTAATATAATGTTGGTCATTGGACATAATTTTACAATTAAACCGAACATAAACAAGTGTCAATCTTTTGTTAGTTATTACCTCTTAAAAACACGCTTTTTGTTTTGACAGCGGGAATTAATTTTAAATTAATTTCTGCCACTTCTGTGTTTTGAAATTAGAAAAATGGATTCCATATTTGGAATCAGGATGTCTAAATTGTGTAAATAGGTAACTTTTATTTTTAGACATTTTGAATAATTACAGTGGTAAATATTTTATTTACCATGGTTAAGGGTAAATCCGGTAAATAAGGGTTAAAAAATAATATTATAATAATACAAAATTACCCTAAAACGTGTCCTAACCTTATTGGTGGACACATACCCGACCCTGAGCATCCGTGGGTCAATTTTGGGACCCCTTGGAGCCACTTGTATGTGGTAGGGCCACTTTATATTAATAAAGTTAAAATAAAAATAAAAATGGCATAAGCTTACATCTTTTAGAAGAACAATATTTACATAGGGTTATACATGTTGGAATTTCGATTATAAATATTCATTAGAAAGATACAAATATTTCCTACATAATGATATTTTATTTATAATTTTTAGACATCAAATAATTTAAATTATTAATGACACAATAATGATGCAATGTTTACCTCATTAATAAATCATTTAAATAAATAAGATTATAATGATTAAAATATTATCTAAAACCTGTACAATTCTTATTGGTTGATGTTATTTAGAATATTAGTCATCTTATCTTCGACCTCAATGATTTTTGGACCATTATAAACCGAATATAATTATATTATAAAGTAATACTTTCACTCTTTCCTAAAGATCCCCTCTTCTCCCTTATAAAAGGAGACCACTTCTACTCATTCCTCACACCTCTCAAGCCACTTGGCTCGTCCAAACTCTACCCAACTAAGCTCTCCACATCCCTCTACTCCTCCTTGAAGCTTCCCCTTAGGCAGAAATCATTTCAAGAAGTCCTTTGGTTCCAACCAAAGTGAGTTACCTAAATTAAAGGTAACGATTTCTCTTAAATTATTTTCCTTTATTTTGCTTCTCCAACCCCCAAACTCTTTTTATTTCCTTTCTTTTGTAAAAACACCAGTATCATCAATATACTAGGATGTTGTTATAAGAAGGATTCGAACTACACATACACACAACTCCATCTAATGGATGATGAACATAATGTTTCTGTGGATGGAAAACTAACGCCTCACGAAACGATGATTGTTCAAATACATCTTACCGCCTCTCATGGTGGCCATTATGATGGCACTGTAATTAAATATGATATTAATGATATATATTTTATATATAAGCTTCTGTTATTCCATTTTATTTCATACCATTATTCGTTTCATGTTGTATATACATACGATAATTTCATTTGAGGAAGTGCGGAATACCGCCCCCTTAAAATGATATGACTCGTTCATACCACACATGGAATGTATAAAGGATGGTGTTAATGAACTTAAGTAACATATATAAAATATTATATTATACTGGAATAGTAATATACCTATGTATCATTTGGATTCAATTCTTTTAAAATAAAAATTAAATGGAAGTAGCGTTCGTGTGTACGTACGGACTACCGTCTCCACGAACGCGGTGAGATCCATCCTCCATCGTATCCATTCAAGTCTTATTCTCATTTTAGGGTTAAAAATAATGTTAATATCATTCTGATTATGAATAAGATTTAATCTATCCATTACAAACATTTCTTACGTAACCAAACATTTAAGAAGAACGAATCGATTATCACCTGAAACGACGATAATACTAAGATATTATTAATAAAGCAATGTTAAAAAATCATATATGATATCATATTAATGTATATGATTCTTGTATAATTTAATAACAATTATTTCACCATTATACAGGAGGTTAACCTACCCCAACAAAGGAAAAGTACAAGGTAAGGGTTATTTCACAATCTCTTCATTATCCGAGGTTGTTTATACGTAATAATCTACTAGGATATCTTTATCATCCACATCCATGTTTCTTAAAAATGTATTTCAAAACATTTTTACTATTTACAAGAATATGGGTTAAAGTCATTTATACCCTTGTTTGACTTTTTATAAGAGGTTTATAAAAGAATCTTTCCATCGTTTTCAAAACAAGGTCCTTTTTAACCTTTTTGACAGAATTGAGGTAAGAATGTTTTTTTAACTTATACGGCGGGTGCGGTTATTTTACGCCGTTATAAAATCTTCAGAGCTTTCCTTACAAGCTTATAAGATTATTTTCAAAGAAAATGTTTTATATGGATCTTAAATGATTTCAAAATAAAAGGAGATATTTCTTTAAAAAAAATTTTGATTTCATCTATGTCAACATCCTTTGATGGATTTTAAGATTATTTGAAGTTGATTTATTATGATACAAAACTTCTATATTGTATTGAAGGTTTTCTGATATGTTTGACTGTGGATGTGCTATTTTTATACCATTCATAGTTTATGGTGAAAGTATTGACATTTCGTATGCTAGTTTTAATACGAATTTTTATGTTATATTTAAACCTTTTCATATGGGAATGCATTGGACTTAATATGTGACGGGTGGAGCCCACTATAGCTCCTCGATGCATCGGTAGGTCTCATGAGACAAACTAGTGTCTTGGAACAAGGCCTTGACAAAATCTTATTTGTAGTCTTGGCACGAGGCCTTGGCTATGCGGTTATGATAGTCTGGCATTATGCATTCCAACATTATGAAAGTGGTTATTGATTTTTGCATGTGATTATTCGATTAGTAGAATATCCATGTGAATGAGTAAATGGCATTATTTCATTTTATTTATGCCATACCATGTTGAAAGTTCATGTTTGAAAGGCTTTTTTTTAGTTATACATTGCCTTAAAAGTTTATTCTTATTTATGAAAGTTTCCTCTATTTTGTTATCCTTAATGGGCATTCGAGCTCACCCCTTTTATATGTTTTATTTTTTCCAGGAAGTGAAGAAGTAAATTATGAATGACCTGCAGGGATATTATGTGGGGATATGAGTGTGGATTATGGAGACATTATGTTGTTGTAGTAGTTTTTCATTTTATGATGTAATGTAAAACCTATGAATATATCTAGTGTTTCCAAGGCTACTAAACCAATCGGTCTTTCGAGATTTGATCTTTCTTGTGATCATGCCAATGTTACGAAGTAATGCACCGACTCTGGGTAGCTGGGGTCGGGGCGTTACAGTTGGTATCAGAGGATGTTTAGTACAAACCTTGGAAGCTAGATTTAGATAAACTCTGATTAGAGCACGTAGACCTAAGATGAACTTTGAGGATTAGTATAGAAGAACTTCCTAGAATTTTGTTATTGTAGAGATTTTGTGAGTTTTCCGAGCAATACATCCCTGTCTGGATACGAGCAGGTAGAGGCGGCTCTGGCACAGATGTACCTAGGGGTAAAACCCGAAAACACCGCTTTGAGCTAGACTCGAACGGGAACTGGTGCACGACAACAGGCCTTGCTGCACTCTTGGTTACGACACTCCCAGGGGATATGCTTAGGATAAATCTCATTTTCTTTACAAATCATTATGAAGGGTTTATGAGTATATACTTCCTCAAAGAAAACATTTTTATGATTATGGATTATATCCATAAATAGTTCAATTTATGTTAAGTGTTTTATAAGTATGGGATTATGTATTTTGATTCATAAACTAATCTAGTTTATGCCATTGTTTAGAAATGGCGCCCAGTAGAAGGAATGATAACTCCAGAAATGCACATGATTCAAAGAGAAGGAAGGATCATATCTCTCATGGTCTTAAGCTAGAATTTATAAGAGAAATAGTCTCCCATGTATTATCATCATATGAAGAAATAATATCATGTGTTGATAAGATAAGTAAAGAGTTTACTGAGTCCTATGGCTTTGAAGGGAATCAAGAGAAGAAAAGGATGGAAGAGAGAAAGATGGATAAAGGGAAAAGGGAAAAGAAGAATTTTCCCATATGTGGTAACTGTGGAAAGAAACACCCTGGAACTTGCCTGAAAGGAATGGGAGTTTGTTATAAGTGTGGAGGAAAAGGGCACAAAGTACGTGACTGCAAGGGTAAGAAAATGGTTTCAAATGTACAATGCATCATTTGCAAGGAGTTTGGACACAACGCGAACCTATGCCCCAGTCATCAGACTATGCCTCAAATGATGCTATTGGATAATAATCAAGTTATGATACTACCACAGATGAAGAGGAATGATTAGAGTTCTTATGTTGATTATGCCAATTGAGTGTTTTATCGACAATGTACTTGATATAATAATTATGGAGTATATAGAGATTGTACTGCAGTACTATTTCATTAAGGACTTGAGATTGTGTGGAACAAAGAAAAGTGACCCAATAGCAGGATAAATTTTTGGAAAATATATGGTTGAGGGAATGATAAATCATAATATAGTTCTGATACTGAGGTAGTGATTTTGGAATAATATGTGATTGTTTTGGATAAATTATATTGGATATTATTGACTACCCTGGAACTGATTAATGATTTGTTTATTCCATCAGTGCTGGGGTTTAAAACATTTTTGGATTAATGAAGTATATCCAGCTTTCTATATGGAATAAGGGAGCATGAATGTAATCAATAAGGAATATGGTAATTCAGGATGTTTCGGTGTATTAAAAGAATACATGATGAAGGTATTCATATGCTATTACGGGGTAAAAAGGTTCTACATTATGTTTACCTTACTTATAAATGTTGGACTGTGAGTTTGGATAGAAGTATTTTGGATAGTTCTAGTTTGGATTATTTTGGATTGCCATAAAAGGACAACCCGGAGGTCGGGCGGCAACCCGTTGCGTCCGGCAAGGCTGTGAGACTTGAACCCGCAACCGAAGGGAGAAAAGGGTGTATCACCTACCACTGGCCCACGAGATGTCCTGGATTAAATAATGTAGTTTTTATTAAAAGATCTTGTAGATGAATTATAAATTCGTTTATTTTGGAACCCTATACGAATAGTGTAAATAGAATTTTTTTTACATCCTATTATCTTTTAGAGTGAAAGATGAGTATGTGGTAGAAATTTATTAATGGATAAAACTCTAATTATAAAGTAAGTATATCTCTATATGATATTAGCCAATCTCATAAAAAATTCCTCAATATTAAGAAAAGAAAATTAGAACAAAAATGTTTTCCTAGATGGTACCTTAAATCATCACTAATTTATGGCTTTGGGATTGTTGGCCTTTTCATAGCCATGTTCTCTACCACTCTCCATCAGGTAATTGATGGTTAGATTTTTCTTCCATATCCATATTTTACTACATGGAACCCTAGTATGTGTTATTTTCGGTAATCTTCATACTTTCGACTCTTTATTTTAAATAGAGGCCTCATTAATTCATTTTTCGATGTGGGATTTCAACTAAGATATTTTGAAACGTCAAAAATGTGTTATCCTAATACCCTATGTTTTGTTGAACCGATGGTATTTCAAATCATCATAGATTGATGAATTTAAGGACCTCAATTTTATACTTGTTTGTAATTGATGACCTCAATCACTACCTATAAATATTTACATTTTTCCTCCAATTATATGTCTCAAATTGCCACCAATGTTCTCCTAATCGAGATCATAATTTGGTGGTGACCCTTTCATTTCTCTTTTACTCATATTAAGACTAAATTTTAGTAACCCAATTTCCAATGTGGGTTTTCCCACAAATATATTATCTATTTTCAACCTTTTATTTTCGAAGAACAATTTCAAATTGCGAGGACGCAATTTATTGAAGGAGGGGAGAATGTAACACCCCAAGATTTCATAGTGTGTTATTTCTTCAAAATAATTCAATAACTTGCACTACACGCAACACCGAGTTCAATTGCACCATGACTTACAAAAAAAAAAGGCATTAAAAGAGGTCATGAATAGCATTAACTACATTTTTAACTTTATATAATCCTTATAATTTTAGAATCTATATTATGAGTTTCTTAGTCATAATGCAAGAACAGATTCATTTTCAGTATTGCACTTTTATCAACTTTTGATAGTGAATCCTTTTTAAATACAATATTTTAAGCTTTTTGACTAAATGGGGACATCAAAAATTTAAAATGAAATATCCCAAGCTTCCACGGTACGCTAGCGTGTGTTGTACGCAACACTGAGTTCTAACACACCGTAACCAATCAAACTAGCCGCTATGAATAGTAATACCTACTTTTTGAAATTATATATATTTTATATTTGAAAATGGAATTCATTTTTGGATTCGTAATATCGAATTTATCCTAAGGTGAAATTTTGGTACTTTTCGGATAACTTTCATATTTTGATGAATAGTGAAAATTACTAAATTTTAATTAAAAACAACTTTTTTAATCAAAATAATTAATAGTGATAAATTATGAATTTTAGTAGTTTTAAAGTATATTTAGAATATATTTTTACCATTTAATATAATTTTGGTCATTGGACATAATTTTACAATTAAACCGAACATAAACAAGTGTCAATCTTTTGATAGTTATTACCTCTTAAAAAAACGCTTTTTGTTTTGACAGTGGGAATTAATTTTAAATTAATTTCTGCCACTTCTGTGTTTTGAAATTAGAAAAATGGATTCCATATTTGGAATCAGGATGTCCAAATTGTGTAAATAGGTAACTTTTATTTTTAGACATTTTGAATAATTACTGTGGTAAATATTTTATTTACCATGGTTAAGGGTAAATCCGGTAAATAAGGGTTAAAAAATAATATTATAATAATACAAAATTACCCTAAAACGTGTCCTAACCTTATTGGTGGACACATACCCGACCATGAGCATCCTTGGGTCAATTTGGGGACCCCTTGGAGCCACTTGTATGTGGTAGGGACACTTTATATTAATAAAGTTAAAATAAAAATAAAAATGGCATAAGCTTACATCTTTTAGAAGAACAATTTTTACATAGGGTTATACATGTTGGATTTTCGATTATAAATATTCATTAGAAAGATAAATAGATTTCCTACATAATTATATTTTATTTATAATTTTTAGACATCATATAATTTAAATTATTAATGACACAATAATGATGCAATGTTTACCTCATTAATAAATCATTTAAATAAATAAGATTATAATGATTAAAATATTATCTTAAACCTGTCCAGTTCTTATTGGTTGATGTTATTTAGAATATTAGTCATCTTATATTCGACCTCAATGATTTTTGGACCATTATAAACCGAATATAATTATATTATAAAGTAATACTTTCACTCTTTCCTAAAGAGCCCCTCTTCTCCCTTATAAAAGGAGACCACTTCTACTCATTCCTCACACCTCTCAAGCCACTTGGCTAATCCAAAATCTACCCAACTAAGCTCCCCACATCCGTCTACTCCTCCTTGAAGCTTCCCCTTAGGCAGAAATCATTTCAAGAAGTCCTTTGGTTCCAACCAAAGTGAGTTACCTAAATTAAAGGTAACGATTTCTCTTAAATTATTTTCCTTTATTTTGCTTCTCCAACCCCCAAACTCTTTTTATTTCCTTTCTTTTGTAACAACACCAGTATCCTCAATATACTAGGATGTTGTTATAAGAAGGATTCAAACTACACATACACACAACTCCATCTAATGGATGATGAACATAATGTTTCTGTGGATGGCAAACTAACGCCTCACGAAACGATGATTGTTCAAATACATCTTACCGCCTCTCATGGTGGCCATTATGATGGAACTGTAATTAAATATGATATTAATGATATATATTTTATATATAAGATTCTGTAATTCCATTTTATTTCATACCATTATTCGTTTCATGTTGTATATACATACGATAATTTCATTTGAGGAAGTGCGGACTACCGCCCCCTTAAAATGATATGACTCGTTCATACCACACATGGAACGTATAAAGGATGGTGTTAATGAACTTAAGTAACATATATAAAATATTATATTTTACTGGAATATTAATATACCTATGTATCATTTGGATTCAATTCTTTTAAAATAAAAATTAAATGGAAGTAGCGTTCGTGCGTACGTACGGACTACCGTCTCCACGAACGCGGTGAGATCCATCCTCCATCGTATCCATTCAAGTCTTATTCTCATTTTAGGGTTAAAAATAATGTTAATATCATTATGATTATGAATAAGATTTAATCTATCCATTACAAACATGTCTTACGTAACCAAACATTTAAGAAGAACGAATCGATTATCACCTGAAACGACGACAATACTAAGATATTATTAATAAAGCAATGTTAAAAGATCATATATGATATCATATTAATGTATATGATTATTGTATAATTTAATAACAATTATTTCACCATTATACAGGAGGTTAACCTACCCCAACAAAGGAAAAGTACAAGGTAAGGGTTATTTCACAATCTCTTCATTATCCGAGGTTGTTTATACGTAATAATCTACTGAGATATCTTTATCATCCACATCCATGTTTCTTAAAAATGTATTTCAAAACATTTTTACTATTTACAAGAATATGGGTTAATGTCATTTATACCCTTTTTTGACTTTTTATAAGAGGTTTATAAAGGAATCTTTCCGTCGTTTTCAAAACAAGGTCCTTTTTAACCTTTTCGACAGAATTGAGGTAAGAATGTTTTTTTAACTTATACGGCGGGTGCGGTTATTTTACGCCGTTATAAAATCTTCAGAGCTTTCCTTACAAGCTTATAAAATTATTTTCAAAGAAAATGTTTTATATGGATCTTAAATGATTTCAAAATAAAAGGAGATATTTCTTTAAAAAGAATTTTGATTTCATCTATGTCAACATCCTTTGATGGATTTTAAGATTATTTGAAGTTAATTTATTATGATACAAAACTTCTATATTGTATTGATGGTTTTGTGATATGTTTGACTGTGGATGTGCTATTTTTATACCATTCATAGTTTATGGTGAAAGTATTGACATTTCGTATGCTAGTTTTAATACGAATGTTTATGTTATATTTAAACCTTTTCATATGGGAATGCATTAGACTTAATATGTGACGGGTGGAGCCCGCTATAGCTCATCGATGCATCGGTAGGTCTCATGAGACAAACTAGTGTCTTGGCACAAGGCCTTGACAAAATATTATTTGTAGTCTTGGCACGAGGCCTTGGCTATGCGGTTATGATAGTCTGGCATTATGCATTCCAACATTATGAATGTGGTTATTGATTTTTGCATGTGATTATTCGATTAGTAGAATATCCATTTGAATGAGTCAATGGCATTATTTCATTTTATTTATGCCATGCCATGTTGAAAGTTCATGTTTGAAAGGCTTTTGGTTTAGTTATACATTACCTTAAAAGTTTATTCTTATTTATGAAAGTTTCCGCTATTTTGTTATCCTTACTGGGCATTCGAGCTCACCCCTTTTATATGTGTTATTTTTCCCAGGAAGTGAAGAAGTAAATTATGAGTGACCTGCAGGGATATTATGTGGGGATATGAGTGTGGATTATGGAGACATTTTGTTGTTGTAGTAGTTTTTCATTTTATGATGTAATGTAAAACCTATGAATATATCTAGTGTTTCCAAGGCTACTAAACCAATCGGTCTTTCGAGATTTGATCTTTCTTGTGATCATGCCAATGTTACGAAGTAATGCACCGACTCTGGGTAGCTAGGGTAGGGGCGTTACAACATATATAAGGAAACAATAGTGTTCAAGTACATTTTAAGAAAATGATACCATTACCCCCATATAGGGTAATCTATCACGGTGTATGTCCTAGGGGTATTTCATTATTTCTAAACAATTTGAAAAACATATACAATATTTATTAATTTTTCTTCTCTCCATTAGAGTGGTGAGGGATGAAAACACTATTATAACTCAGATTCATGCAATAAGTAGAGTACCTAGGATCAATTATGAAGTATATATATATATAATTAGTTCCTAAGATCCCACAAATATTTCATTTCTAAATGAAATTAAACTAAATAGATTACAATTAAATAAAGTAACTGTGTATTGATTCCAATCAAAATTATGATACAAAATATGCCTCATGAGGGTTCAATCCCATCCAATATATACAAATCACATTCCTGGATGATAGTAAACACCAGTGTGCCTGGTTATATAGCTTCAAAATACAAGAAACTACCCATTTCTATGAAATAATGGGAAATTGATAGTGAACCTTTTATACATACAAATGGTATCATTAATAGAACCCTATTTACATATCGAATAATTTAATACTCAGCATTTTTCTTAGGATAACCAATCCTATATCCATATTAGGAATAGATTCATAAATATATATTAAATTCTTAAGAGAGTCATTTATTAAGAAGTAATTCCCCCCAAATGGTTAATATAATCCCGACCTTCCATCCTCTCAACCAAATGTATTCTCCTAAGAATCAGTAGGTTTGAAACCCCAATTGGATACCAACCTTTAGAATGAAGGCCTATACCAAGTTATGGATAAAGTAATAGCTAAGATTTTCTATGAAACAATGAAATGGTAAACTAGATGTGAATGATTTTGAAGCCATACATGACCCCCGCCTACACACTAAAGGAAACAAAATATGGTAAAATCATGTAATTAAAGAATACATGAATCATTATAGGAAGTAGACATCAGGTCTCCTAATACCATGATATAACCACACTATCAAATATTTTTGGCGAGTACAAAATGGTTAACCTAATGTGAATCTCTAAAATATTAAAAATATTAATTAAACATGAATTGGGACATTTTTTTCATACCATATGTGAATGAAGACTTTGTGCCCAATGTGAAACTATTCAAAAATTGGTTTCCCATGAAACTAGTTCATTCTATCCATGAAAATTCCATGAGACCAAATTGGCCAAACTGGTTATAAGAAAGTAAAATTATGCTAGTTTTTCATAGTTTATTTTGAATATTCCATACATAAGGAAATGAAATAATTCTTTACCATGTTCCTTTTTGTCATTTTGATTCTAAAAAATTTAATCATAAACTTCTTGAAATGAGATAATATCTTCATCAAAAAAGTTTCTATAAGATAAGCTATGATAGTAAGTTTAACTGGTTGAAAAACAACCACACCCAACCTTCACATTTAGATTTAGGTGTAGAACCTGATGGTTTAGAAATGAAAATGGCATCGTATGGTCTCGAACCTCAATGTTCCACGGAAATCTCTCCAGATCCTACATCCAATATGTTTGTCTGATTTAGGGAAGGCTACAATGAAACCAGTAGAACTTATTTTAACCATCAATCACTTTAGAATCATATCCCAAAAGTGTAGAAATAAAAACCTTCCATATCACAGGATGTTTGATTAAGGATTCGAATGTGGATACATCAAATTTAAGGTTCCACCTAAGACCATTCCCATCATCCTCCTTGGTATATTTTATCCCCAATGTTCTACTCAGTTACCAGCTGAGGGCACTAACTAATGAGTTTTCACCCTGGACACTCATGAATGGATACCAAGTAGGAGTCACCATGAACTGAAATATATGGATAAATAGGAGTGGTATAATATCCCAATTTCTATTGAATAATACCATCAACATATTTTTTCAGTCTCTAGTGGGTATACACATATCCCTGCACAATCATATAAAGACTCAAGATTTATTCCAAAAACAAGCATGGTGGAGGCACATATCCATTCCCATGTCCATATATCCAATCAATGTACTTCGATGGTAGAATGTGTAAAATATTAGTTATATTTACTGAATCTAAATGAATAAATCATACTATATATCATGGATACTGAGAATATGAATGCATATAATCGTCACACACATTTATAACGTTTTCATAAATTGTAGCAATAGTACAATAGATCTGCAGTAATATGATGGAACTAATATATTTATAGGTAAAATCAAATATTTTTATCATGATATATAGAGAATCATATAACTATTATTAGTACTATCATTTTTCTACACTGGAGAAATTTCACATTCATACTCCCACATAGGAGGATTATCAATATATTTAGATAAAGGACAAGGAAGAGGGATGAGATCATATTCTGGTTCCAAATAAGAATCAATAACTTTGTTTAGAATATTTCTCAAGATATGTACAAATTACTATAAAAAAAATACTTGTTCCCACTCCAAATTCACAATACCAAGAACATGTCACTTATTCAATGGTGTTCTATTAGGAAAATATGGATGTCACCTCAAAGTAGGATTACATCCCATCCCATTAAGCTACTCAAGATTATTTCAAAATCAAAAGGAATCCAGGATCATGTTCCTATTTTTTTCAATTGAATGAATACAACAGAATATGTATGACGCTATACAGGACAACGACAATATCCTTTCTCCCATTATAGAGTTCCATCAGAATATTATTAATGGGAATACATATTTTAACAATATTGATACCCATGATTTTGTCAGGATTTTATGACATATTCCAACAACCACCCACAGGAAGGATCATATTATTACTCATATTACAGATGATCACCAATATACTATTGTAATATATCCATAATGGTATCATATCTATAAAATATCAAATGTTTTCTATAATGTTTGAAAGCCATTATACAATAGGAATATACAATACAAAATAATTATCTTTTTCCAACAAGGGTATATCTGTTGGTAAAAATGCATTTTCTGTTGGTAAAACGTTTTACCAACAAAAATTATCCTGTCACTAAACTGTTGGTAAAAAATTTGTCACTTAATTGTGACAGATAAAATAGTTATGTTCCAATTATAATAATACCAACAGATAATATATATGTTGGATAAAATGTCTAACAACAGATTCATATGAAATATTTATCTATTGGTAATATTATCACCAACATTTATCTTTTCATCTGTAATATTGTTAATAATATTATAAGCAATACCAACAATTAATATCTATTTTCAAATTACTTTTAAAATAAAATATTATGCATGAGTATTCTAATATTTTTTGCTAAAAATTATATTACATTTATTAATATAGCTATATATAATAAATTTATTATATAATAATAATAGAATTAGATTATATGAAACTCCAACAAAATGAGGCTTTATTTGAAATAACATGTTCAAACATAATTTGAAAACATGTTCATCTGCAATCTATCTCTTATACATTGGATGTCACTGTCAGGGTTCACACTGACAATGAGATCGACGAATGTAAGCATTGTCCCCATGTCCCCCCTTTCTTGTAGGTCGCTTTTCTTATAGTTGTACTTGTGGGTGGAAGTAGATGCTTTTGAGATGGTTGTTACTGTCGAGGATCACCAAGCAAGTCCCTTTACGTTGGATGGAGGTCCTATTTCTTGCACATGTACTTGTAGAAGGAAGCAGGAAATTGTGAGACAGTTTTCACTGTTGTTTTTCACCACTCCAATATGATAATCCACAAATGAAGAAGTTCATCCCTTATCACACAATGTAACAAAAATATGCATATAAATCATCAAATAGTCAAACTCAAGTTCATTTAAAATAATTAATAAATTTCAAATAAATTATATACATTTACTAAAGGATCAGTTATAAAACACTAAAATATTAACAATATCACAACAATAATATTGATTAGTCCAATACAATTTACTTGTTTATGAGCATTTCAAAATTATGCTTTTACCGCATGGTGACAATTGATACATGGGAGGAAAAAAAAACTACCTGTATTTTTGTTATGTGAGATTCTCATGGGAGATTTCTTTTTTTTAATGAAACCAGAATAATCTTCCATCCATGCGATCGGGGTTCCATATCATGTGAGGCAGTAGTCCAATATATAGAACATGCGATGCGACCAATTGTGATAATGACTTAGGAAGAGTCCCAAACAACCGTAGTCTCCTTCGGCCACTGCATTCGGTCCATATTGAACATTAGGTCCACTAGGCTACATTTGCGACAAAAAATAATAACCAATCCACTGCAAATGAGTTGAAATTAGGAATTGTTTGGTTTTGGAAAATGTTTAACATAGAAACTCTTTGAAGAAGCAATGACTTTTGAAATAGGAAAATCTTCTCTTACCAGAAACTGGATACTTAATGAATGAATTGATGTTGGAAACATGGATGAAGTCACATGTCCATGAGTATGTTGAAAGTGGTTTGCACCTATCAGCATGAATTAAAAAAAAACATCATTTATTAGCATATTGAGACCCCTAGAATCGACTAATAAAGAGTCATCATTTATGGGTAGAGTCAATTTACTACTCATGGTAGAAGCCAATAAAGCCACGGTCAAAAATACCACTCAATGAAAATAACAAGAGGATTATATAACCAGTAGAAACAACAACTAGAAGATAATACAATTACAACTATAAGATAATCCATCCAATGACCAAAAAATGAATACATAATCAATAACCACAACTTTCATAACACATGATATAAAAATAACCAATGAGCACAGAAATTAAAATATCTCTAAAAGAACCAATTACTTTAAAAAAATACTAGTGACTAAATTTATAGAAGATAACCTGTATAAAAAAAACTGAAAAGACAATGCATGATATAAAAATAACAATAAGATTATATAACCTGTGACCATAAACCATTGAGAATAACACTGATTTCCATTAATAATGACATATAACTAAAAATTGTATAATATAGTAACACTGTACTAAATTCTATAACCTAGTGAATCACCTTTCAATTAAAAAAGAAACTACTTTTCAATTGAGAATGACAAAAAAATTCAATAGATGAAAAAAAAATTAGTGCAACGAAAATCCTTATGCATTAAGGATGGAGTTACAAAGAAAGGATAGGACAAAAAAGTGAGCTGAAAACCATTTAGTACAATGTAACTCTATCATTAACCCCTTAGGTTTTTCATTCAAATGTAGATACTATGATGTACACCACATATGATTTATGTTTATATCATGCGTTAGTGTACAATAAATTCAATAGCTTAGATGAAAAACCATAGCAGCTAAAGTTTGAATGAAAAATGTTACCATCTATGTTTTAGTGAAGGATATAGTTATTGAATTTAGTGAAATTTAATTCAGCTATTGAATTTTGTTTTTCATTCAGCTATTGATAACCCATATCACCAAATTACTGTAATGTAAACCTTAGCATCTAAGGTGGACCATGTGACTCTATCATTTCAATAGATGGATGAAAACCTTATTCATATGCACACCCCATATGAATCCCAGTTCAGTTAAAATGACTCACCAGTATTATTCAAAAGAACTGTAGAGTAACAGATATGAATCCCAGTTTGGTTGCCTCATATATTGAGGAAGGAGAAGACAATGAGCCTATTTTCTGGTAGAGCAGGCCCGAAAGATGGTTCGTATGAAGAGAACAGAACTTCAATACAATAAAACAAATGATTCAATAATGAAAAATGAAGAAAAAATTAATCTAATAAGATCATAACAGTTTCCTAGTTTCTAGAAAATCGAACTAAAAGATAGAAATGAATGCATAAAATGTTAGTAGTTGAAGTTTCTTGTTTTAAGAAAGACATAGAAGCTGCCACATATTATCAACTTCTTCAACACAGAATGATTCCATGTTGATGTGTCCCTCGCATGATGGCTGATTTTTTCCTTCTAGAATAAATAAGGGAGGTGTCATATCATTTTCCTTCGTTACAGCCTATTTGGTTGGCTACTCATTCAATTCAGTGCAATGTGAAACTAATTCAATATCTGAATTTAGTGTAGTGTAAACATTAGCTTCTATGATTGAATCAGGAATTAAGGAAAGAGTTAAAAATTTAGTTGTAATCCATAACATCTATGTTTGAATGGAAAACCTAATTCAATATCTGAAAAATCATGTATGTTGTCTGTGTGGCAAAGAATTACAAGTTTGAATGAAATATCATATGTTGTGTACAACATATAATCTAAGTTGGTGATGCATACCATATCTATAATAGTTATGCCTCAGTAGTGATATATTATGGAACTATTATAATAAATGACTCACCAACATCATGCAAAGGAACTGCAGAGTAACAGATATGAAGCCCAGTTTGGTTTCCTTCAATATTGAGGAAGGAAAAGACAATATGATTGCTTTCTAGTAGAGCGGAAAAAAATTATAGTCCTTATGAAGAGGACCGAACTTCAATACAATACCACGGATAATTCAATAATTAGAAAATAAGAAAATATTAAATTAATAAATCAAAACATATTCATGGTTTTTAGAAAATCAAAATAAAAGATAGAGATGAATGCATAAAATTTGAGTGGTTGAAGTTTCTTAATTTAAGAAAGACATAAAAATTCTAGATATTATATACTTCTTCACTGCTGACTTATTCCATGTTTATCTATCCCTCACTTGATAGATTATTTTTCCTTCAATAATAAATAAGGGATGTGTCATATCATTTTTCTTCATTACGACATGTTTGGTTGTCTACTAAAGTATTCATTCAATTTATTGCAATGTAAAACAATTTTAATAGCTGAATTTAGTGCAGTGTACACTTAAGATTCTATGCTGGAATAAGGTTTTATGGATAGGGATAAAAATTTAGTTGTAAACGGTAACATTTATATATGAATAAAAAACCTAATTCAATAGCTGAAAAACCATTTGTATTGTCAGTGTGGCTAAGATTCACAAGTTTGAATGAAATATAAGATGGGGTGTACAACATAACATCTTTATTGATGATGAATACCCTCTCTATGCTGATTATGCATGATTTGTGATCCATTATGGATCTACAATAATTAATATTAGGTCATCCATCTTTCTTAGGATCTTCTAACAATAAATCATATTTGTGTTTTTCCTCTAGGTATCCACTATTCCTTCCTTAATATTTGGATTTGAAATAACTTGTAATTTATTTACATTCTATTTTTATAAATATGGTTCATAAAAAGAATAAATCATATCTAAGCCTCTTTGAATCTACCTCAAAATGAATCTCACATGGTCACTACTATTGGGTAAAACTCAAATGCTATAGTGAATAACACTCTATGAATCTAACTCAAAATAAAGTCACTACTATTGGGAAGAAATCCAAGGCTATGTTGAACTCAAAGGCTATGGTGAATAACACTCATTATAAAGTTCGTATATATTATTCAATTTTCAAGTAATTAAACACAGTAAAGAAACTTATTTGGGCTAAATATTATTACAATTTAATATAGATAGTAAGATTGATTAACATGGAAACTAATACAAGAAACTTCCAACTACACAATTCAATAAACTAAAATTTAATAGTGATTTTCATTTGATTCATCATATTTTTTATGTAAATGGAATAAAATAAAATCTTAAATAAATATTACCTATCGGGCAGTAGAAGATGCGAAGATAGAGGGGGGGCTGTAGAGAAACACTTACATAAATGAGAAAGATATTATGAAATGAATCAAATCACAAAAAAATCCAAATCCATGGGAAGTGGATACTCGTCAACAGAAATCATAGATTTTAGGGTTTTCATGGTACCTTAGGGGGAGCTAAAACGGACTATGGCACGGGAATGTCCACACTGATTATTGGGGAAAGTAGGGCATTTCTCGTGTGCAGGGTGGATTTTGCGTGTGGATTTAATAATAGAGGTGAATCCGAATGGAAACTCCCACGATGAAGATTAGGGAACACAACGTATCCAACATGCACGTGGGTGAATTAATGTGAAGCTGCGAATCTGAGGAAATCATGGTGATTGAAGCTGAGAAGGAATCGAGACATAGACTCGAGCAGGAATCGAGACGTAGACTTGAGAGATTGGGACCCTAACTCGAGCGACTGGGGCGCAACTGGGTCTGGGTGTGGATTGTAGCTGATAGATTAATTTGTAAAATTAAATTAAATATAATATATAATAATATTTTATATAATTTATAAAGTTATAAGTATAATATATAAATCATTAGTTTTGTAAATATATTATATAAATTATTAATTTATAAAAATATATGTGCATTGAAAATTTATTAATTTTGTAAAATGAAATAAATATAATATTCAATAATATATTTTAAAAAATAAATTTGTAAATAATAATTAATGATTAATTAATTAACTATTATATAATGAATATAAAATTTCATAAAAATTAATATTTTTGTTTTATAATATAAAATAAATTATCAATATGTGATTATCAATTATTAATTACTTATGTTTCAATTATGTTTATTTTTTATTGATTACCATGTTTTTATTTATTATGTTTATTAAATTCAAATATCGTAATGATTTTAAAATTTTATGAAAGGTATTTAAATGTTTATTAAATGAAAAACAATATAAAATATAAGCATTATTAATGAGTTATTTTTTATAAAACTTCTAAAAGTGAAAATTGTATGTGGTCATAAAAATAATAATCTACATTAAAAAATATATATCTTAATTGGTTATTATCCTTGAATGATTTATTATAACAGATTTTATTAATGATAGAATAATTTTTGGTAATAGTTATTATTAATAATAGATTCACGTGTTGGTAAAAAAAATGTTGGTATTGGTATGATAAAGCAATAGATTTAATTGCTGGAAAAAGATATGATGGTGTTTAATGATCAATACCAACAGATATATTCATTGGTAAAAATATGTATTGTAACATAAAATCAATATCAATAAAATTTTATATATTTTGGAATTTCTCATTTTTACCAACAGATATATTATCAGTCAATAATGTTCTGTTGGTATAAGTCAATTTTTTTGTAGTGATAACATTGATCAACCCTAAAAGACATGTAGGCATATTCCATCCATGAAATTGAATGAGTCTCATATACAGAATACTAGAAACTAAATTTTTCATGAGGATGTTAGGTGCCAATCCACAACAAATCATGGGTCTATTGACACGTGGAATGAATCCTAAGGTGATCAGTACATTGATATTATGCCTGATTGTAGTAATGAGATGGATCATGTAAAATTGACTCCTAATATCCACTATGGTCAAGGTCTTCGTGGTGACATATATCTCAAAAAAAGTAAATTTCCCCCATTCTAAGAAACATTAATGTATATCATTTATTTATACTAAAAACAATCATACATAGATTTTCTCAAAAAAACAATGTTAGCTGTATACAGCTCCCCATCATCTATTGGTTGTACTTCCCCACAATTAGTAGTCGACCCAGAGATGGAACCTCTATAATCTGACCATATTGATGTATATAATTCTGATGAATAATATGACACGATGAATATATAGAGATATTTATATCTAAAGAACCTCCCAAAAATGTCAAGGACCATTACCACTTCAAACTATGAGATTCAATATAATCAAGAGAAGGAGAGAATACCTTACATAAGGCAGAAATTATGGGTAACTCATTATAATTTCAAGGATAAACTCCTCCCATAGAAATTATACATGGAAAATCACTATATCATAAATATCACCTATTTTCAAATAGACATATCAGTATTCTTTGTTGCTCAGAACCCATTGATGGAAGGGTATTAAAAATTCCAATGAAGTTTTTGTATCTATATTATAATTACTCTTTCTCAAAGGATTTACAAATCCCCATCAAAGAAATATATAAATGGATTGGGATATTGTGGATTAACATAATTAACTATTTCCCTATAATAGAAAATCACCCCATATATGACATCTTACAATGTTATAAACATATAAGAAATTAATAGACAGAGAAATGCATAGTCCTTTTAGTTAGTATATTGATACCCTCCATTTTTGAATATGAAAATACATATGAAATAGAGGGATAGGGATAGCAATATAATCTTATCATGATTCCTAAAAAAATTGGAATTCATTTTAGTCACAGATGTCAATGTTTTAGACTACTCAATATCTTCTTATAAGAAATGTCTCTCATCATAGATAATCATTGCACCCAACATATTCAGGAGAATTTTTTTTTTCAATAAATTGGATATCAATAAAAATTGTAATTTCATTCATTCATGAATGAAACCATCCATAGGGTTGAGGGAATGTTTTATATTTCCTCGACCACTCAGGTCATAAATCCATAAGAGGATCCATGAAATATTAGCAGCAATTATAAGCCATCACCAACCCATTGCACTAGGGGAATTTTTATCTAATTTTATCACAACATGTTCAACACACTAGAAGATGATATTGTGGAAATTATCATAATTTCAAGATCAACTGTAGCCCATAGTGCTAGAAGAATTTATCTCTCAATATCTAACATAGGAACCATTAGATCATGCACTCCAATCATCAAATCCACAATAATAGTATCCACATGTTATTATAGCATACCAAACCTCCCTGGTCCTATTGGGATGGGATTATTCTCATTATTATCACCACCATGGTGTAAATTAGTCTCCACTAGGTTTAGAGGTAAAATAGATGGTCTTTATCCAATATTTTCCTCCTTCCACTTGATAAACATTTTTCATTTGGGACTCCTTCAGAATGAATAACCAAAAAATCTATTATCGTCATTACTAAAATACCCATACTAGAGTAACATATGGAAAAATGAAATCAAAAACCATAATGATAACCATACATAATGGTCCAATATGAATAGGGGTAATTGAAATGATCTTGATGTAACCCTCAATTGTAGTGAATGCAGCATAGAATCACCCTACTTTATGGAGAGTATGGGATACATACCATTACCTATTTCACCTCTATGAACATCATCCTAATCAACATAATAGATGATGTAATCCAAGAATTAAAAAAATAGGGACATAATTCAAAAAACATATATCAAGAGGTAGATTATTTATATTCACCAACTAAGGTTTATCATACACCAAACTAGAGAAAAATCCAAAACCCGGAACCTTTAAATAATTAATTTCCAACTCTATGACTGAAAAATTCCATAGAAAAGTAGAATGGTATGAATAAATCCAAATCACCACAATGAAGACCCAAAATTCCATCGTTTGAGTAAGGATTATCATAATATGAGAATGAGATAAAGGGTCACATATATCTCAATGAATATTACATAGGGAAAACATTCAGACCATTTAATTACATTAAACAAAATAAAATTTTTCTCCTCCCATATATCATGATATATCCCACTAAAATATTTTGATATAATTTTAGCATTAGGAAAACTCTATGTCCATGAAACTAGTTTATATTTTTGTGTAAGTTGAGGATGATCTAATATTTCTTCTGTTACAATGATATAATCACCCCATTATGGTGATCATTCAGTCGTAGAATATATATCAAATCACAAGGATATGAAAATGGGGCCACCTTGTCTAGATTCTCCCTCTCCCTATAAATGATGTGGAATCCTAATAGTGGTACCTCTAGAACTCATCAACACCATTTAATCCCTTGAAAATAAAATGGGACACATTGAAGGGAGTCACACGCCAATTCATCTCTAAAAGAAGACATGTTACAAATGGGTCGAAGAAACATTTCCCCTATCAATTTAAAGGATCGTATATTCTCATCCTTTGATGATATTAGAGTTCAAGGACAATTTCACATTCACTTCAAGTCTAGATTCATTCAAATAATGGGACCTTTATATAAGTAAGAGGTGAGTAATATGAGCTGTATTTTATAAAATTTAATAAGAGTATAAATTTTTTAGTGTAGAATCCTTCCAGTAGGACCCATTCTAGGATGGTAATATATCATTATTAATAACTTTATCATGTTTATTATACACTAAAAAAAACATAAATTTCTTCCTCACAATATTTATATAATGATAAAATGATAGGATTTATGACTTTATTTCTATACTGGAAGGTTTATCCAATTCACTCACCATTCATATATCTCAATACCCATCATAATAATTATTTTATTAAAATATCTCGGATGATATTCAAACACCATTGATCTTGATGATGTATCTTGGTAGATTCAATGAATTATACAATGTGACACAACACCTAAAAGAATCCATTCAGTTAACCCAAGATAAATATAATCTCATAACCTTGACAAAAGGATAAATGATTAGAAAGGAAGAGACTACTTTTTAACCCTTAAACCAGTAGAGGTTCCCATTCAAGCACCTAAGTATGCCCCATATAGTTTGGTGACTCCCACCAAGTGGAAAAAATTTAAAAATTACATCTTCAATAATAAAAACAAATCTGGGTGACCAAAAAATTGAGGAAGGAGTGAATATGTGGTTTTCATTATAAAATGAGCAAGCCACTTTTTATTTCAAAACATCCATTAGAAATAACTGAATCAAACTACTATAACCTAGTAAAATAATGTAGGTCAATCTCCTTAATAACTGTGACTACATTGCTTTCCATAATAGGATTCATCACACCATCCCATAATGATTTTTCTTCAATGATTCTATCTAAATCAGGGTTGACTTTGTATAGGTTATGATGGATAATCCCCCAAAACATGTGATCTATTTAACTATCACACAACTAGAATAAGTGGGTGACTATAAAGTGGTTTCATATATTTTTGTACATAAGTATGTTATATGGATGAATCATAAGAATGATTACCATTCCCATCCACCTTAAATTGAATATCGTCATAAACCATTGAAAATACCAAAACATATGGATAAATTATTTAATACCATTCCTAGAGGTTGGCATAGTCAATATACATAGTTAAAGACATAAGATGATTACTCTTATCTATATCCTACACAATCTATGACTATTTCATACAAATTTCCCTCTAAATTCATTGAATAAAAACCAATCAACAATAAAATCTCACATTGGATGAGAATATAATTTTTTATATTTAAAATGTTCACTTAACAAAACCCTTATATAATGATGAATAAACCGCTGAGTTAATGTTCACTATACATGGTTGGGGAGCTCGAGGCCAAGGACATGAAATATGAGGATATAGGGAATGGTGTGGACATGGTCAAACAAATTATTTCGGACATATACATGTAGAATCCATATATTCACCTGAGACCCTTGATGGAATACTCTTGAAATCATAATAGAAACACATTTTTAGATTAGGTCCCTTAATTGTTCATCCATTGCCAGTTATGCAACCAGACAAACTAGTGGGGTTTTGATTGGTTGATTATTCAAGATAAGGATGAATGCCAAAATTAAATGCTCCTTTAATAAAATATGTTCCTTTAAGAACTTATTGATAACTAGGATTATCCACCTAATGTACAATAACTCCTTAACCACAGAACAGGGAGAAACCTCACCCTGGGAAGCGCTTACAACTGAAAAAAAAGTAATATATTCTAAAAAAGTTGGATGTTTTTCATTCCAAAATATCATTCATCGATTATATCCATATTTCAAAATATTTTATAGAGTCGATCATAGAGGCCTTAAAAATCCCTAAATATTTAATGACAAAAGTTGATGTCGCTGAGGTTTATTGAGTGGAATATATCTCATCACAATGTCATACCACTATATCATACATAGAATAAGGTTATTAAGAAATTATCTATGGACATATCAGTCCTCTATATGTTATATAAAAACATGATACTAACAATGTTCAACATGATATTGTTGAAAATTGTTTTCAGATCATCCTTGTCTAAATTTAGACCCTTTACCATTTGTGAAAAAGTGAAGGTGACATATCTCTGACAAATTCAACCATTTACGGGTAAGAGAAGCATGGGAAGTAGGATCTCAAGATGATCAAACTCATAAACCAGTTTTGGATCTCAAATTTAATGTTGAATTCATTGTTATCCATAAAAAAAATGATGTATAATGTAATTCATGGATTACCTTGGAAACGTAAACACATTGTGGCGATGTTAACTTTAAACCAATGTTTCTAATTTCCCATTGATGTTAAGGGTATCATATTGTATGGTGCTAGGTCCCCGATCATGTATTTTGAATAAATATATGATGAATATATTTCCTAAAAAAGGGAGAGAAAAAATGGTGGATGGTTACATGCAGGTTGTAAACCCCAATGGATTGGGGACCACCCCTAAAAATAGCTATATCATACTCTCTAGGGATTATTTTCTTTCCATAAAACTGATTGAGACAACTGACTTAATCCCAGATGTCCTAGTTCATTTTACCTGTAGTCACAGCAAAATATATAAGAAGAATATTCTAAATTTCTCTCTGATTACTCTGGTAGTTCAGGATGAAAATTTCCATTTTCATTGCCTCTCTTACCAAAATAGTGACATAGATGCTCCAGAACCACCCTCCAATTCTAGAATTGCTTCTATGATCTTAGATATGGAATATGAAGAGGATGAATTCATGAACACTTGTTCCACATTTGAGTGTGGAATCTCTGACACCGTAAATGAGATTAAGTAGGTGAATCTTGTAATAGAGGAAGAAATGTGGTAAACATTGATTAGTGTATCCAAGAAACTATAGGTGTAGGTGATTTATATTTCATTTTTTATTCAAAATCAATATGTGTTCACATAGATTTCTATATAATTTCCTGATATGAAACCAAATGTGGAAATACATCACCTTGGTATAAACATTAACCATATATGTTTCATGAATCAATTCAATTGGATTCACCCCTAGATAATAATTTAGATTAAAAAAGTTGATTTTTTTTCAAATCCAATTTTTTCCTGGAGGTGTAGTTCCCCAAATGGTTCACCGACATCACCCCCATAATGAAAAAGAAAGATCATATAAGGTTTTTCCTTAATTGTAGATACCTTAATAGACACTAAATGAATGATTATTACACATTTCCAATCACAAAACATTTAATAGATAGAAGCATTTCACTACCAATCCATTTCATTCAAGTAAGGGTATTAAGAATATTATCAAATAAAAATATCCCCGGAGGATGAAGAAGACATCACATTTAGATCCCCTTAGGGGATATTTTTCTATTAGTACACGATTTTTGGATTAATGAATTCAAGTTGTATTTACCATCATGAAACACATTTTATCATTATATCCTTCATGTGATTAATTTTATAATTTTATTTCAAAATATGGTAGTCAAACCACTATTTTGATGTAATCATCACATTGATCATCAAACAATCCTCAAAAGGTTTTATAAGGACATTTTTAAGATTAATCCTCTAATTTTTGGTCTCAGAGAAATTTTAGTAATGTTCCTTGTATTTATTGTATTCCATTAGGGCATCAAGGATGATCAAGTAGACACTAATGGAATCCAAGAAATGATACCCCATATGAATATCAATGAATTGAGGGAGATCTAATGGAACCATGTGTACACGAATATTTTAATTTATAACATTTCTATGAAACATTTCCCCTTAACCATTTTAATAAAGAATGGATTTTTTACAAATGGGGTGATGAATGCGATGCTAACAGTTATAATATCAAATATTACATATTGTTTCCAATGCTCATGATGATGTCGGTGGATGAAATTTCTCTTCTCATAAATGTGGCCCATATGGAATGATCTCTTAGTTCTATAATCACAGAGAAAAATGAAATGGGGGATGAAAAAAATATCAACTACATTATTTTAATGATACTAGGTACTATTTCTTAGTATTATGAAATCGATAATATCTTAATGTTACTCAGCTTCATAGTGTAAAAAATGTGATAATACTTGAAACATCATCAAGTCCACTTGGTCTTCTGAATTGACCCATTAAAGTGTATCATTTTCCATCCTATGTGGAATAGGGGTATGGACCAATGGGTAGTTATTATATAAAAACATGACATACTATTATTTTTAATGAATGATTTTAAAGGTTATGCACTGGTATATTTCCTTATAGCACATCCCACCCCATAAATGTCACTATTGGACATCAAAATTATAGAAGAAGAGGTTTTCTATGATCCTGATTATATCTAAACATGTTCTAGGTATTTCAATGGTGCCTTGAAAATATTGACTGGAAAGATAATGGAAACCCAAAAAAATAAGTAGGGTTAGTATGTGGACTATTTTTGCTTCCATAGTCAAAGAAATTTTTGGATTATTTTCATTATTCGTTTTTTACTAGTAATGAATCAAAATAAAAATCCATATTTATTGAATGGAACTACACATAAAACTATAAGTGGACTATATAAAAATGAAATGGGATTCAGAACTACTGATAAATACAATTAGTGGAGTGTATTCCTTTCACAGGTATAATTGTACCCTCTAATCGGTTACATTATAGGACTTACAGAAGAATTACTTTTTGAGCAAACAATTCATAATATTCCATGAATAGAAAATGTTCATTCCCACACATTGGTTAATGTATCCACATTCCTAGCTGACCCCAATCTAGATAACATGGGTTTTTGAGTTACACACTGAAGGATGGTAACATTAGTCATTACCCACAACATTAATGAAATAGATAAGGTAAAAACTACCTTAGAGTGTGATGAACTAATATCCACAACCTTATGGATGGAGAATATTGTTGATTACTACAAAATGGGACCCTCCCATAAGATTTATCCATAAGAGAACAAAATAAATGCATAGCTTCAAATTTTACCCTTCGAGACGGGATTTTTTAGAGGATAGACCTATTTACACGATGCTTTGATGAAATCCTATTGATATGCAGAGTAGAATGAGAGATTCCTTCCATCTTGAATGATTTCCAGGAAAGATCCTATGGTTCCCATCTACCATGGAGTAAACTTCCCACCATGTTATTAGTCTTGGATTCTGATGGAAATCAATGCTATAGAACTATGTTAAACACACTAGGTAATATCATACATGGAAGATTCATGAATAAGTCATTTATAAACCCTCATAGTCATTACATATAGATAAATACCCCTATTTTTTCATATGGAGACTTGATTTCGTGGGGCCATATTCCCCATCAATATCTAAACAGGTTATGTATATCATTACTTCTAACAAAATATTTTATGAATGGGATGAATCAATACATATTAGAGAAATAATGATGAAGAATAAAATAAACTTCATAAAGTTGAATATCATCAATATATTTGATGTCCCTAACATGATATTGATTGATAATAGAACTAAATTATATTATACCTAGTTAGTTAAATTATACCATTAGTAAATCAATGAATCCTACCACTAACCCTATTATAATACTGCGAAAAATGTGAAAATAAAGGCCTTAAATAGGACCCTATGAAATATATTATATAAGATGGGGGAGAATATTAAGAAGTCACATAATGAAAATTTCATTCATGCCTTATGGTCCTACTCTATTGACACATGCTTAGACACCCATGTTACTCCATATTCATTGGTGTCTGAAACTAAAGTGGTGTGGAGAATTTATGTAGAGGATTCCTCAATTTGAATCCATATATGTGGACAACTCTCATATGATGAGTTATCACAAAATTGGATGGAAAACATTGAACAATTCAATTAGATAATTATCCATACACTATAGAACATCAAAGTTCATTAGAATCAGATCAAATGATAATTTAACAATAAGGTTTTCCTCTGCACATTATTTTAAGGAGAAATGGTATCAGATTTTAGAACCCCAATGAGTCTGGTAAAGAAAAACCAATTTTGTTAGAAAAGTGGCAAGGTCCTTACCCAATACATAATTACCATTTCAATAAAAAAATTTCATTGGCCACAATAGATGGATAACGTGTTATCCCCCCCAATAACGAAACATTCTACAAGATGTACTTTTCAAATCCACCAATAAGTATCTTATTTCCTTACCACATTACATTAATTACATGGATGATATATTGGTATCAAGAATAAAAACTACCCAATGTACAAATTATTAGAATCAAGAATTTGAATTGTATATCATCTTAAATCCTTCATTTATTATGTTAAACAATAAGGAAAAATCCATAGAAGCGAGACTCAAAACACATCATCGTCCCAAGTTTAGGTACTATAAACATAAAAGGCATACAATCATGCATAAATACTGAATAACGTTAATATATATTGAATATTTCATGAACACATGGAGATAAACTATTGCATTTCCATATGTTACATACCTAAGCTCCATCACATGATAATAATGACAGGAATCTCTATACTTTCCAGATACGATTTCACTCTACCAGTGTTAGTTTCTCTCCACACCATCTTCCGGATTCCCTTTCTTAAGAAGATTTATAGTTACACCACAATCTAATATCATTGGACCATCCTCAACACCAGTATATTTTCGGCCTCCAACTAGTATAATCCCTACGAACATAAACTGAATGAAACTAATTTTAGGATGTATTTTTGTGGTTCAACACCCCCTAATATCATTTTTCACATCAGTTTTTAACTATTTTACACCACCCGAACATTCTTAGAGTAACTAATCACCTTCATTTTTACGAATTATAACCATAAAATATATGCATCAGACCTAATTTTGATCATCTTATACATATTTTTATTCACCTTATAATTTTCATAAACCAATGGGACCTTTAATTTTCATCACATTCTCCCTTAAGAGGATTCAACCAATCCATTTCCAGTATCCCACCATGATACAACTAAGAACAATGTGTTTCTAAATTCATTAAATCACATGAAATCAATTTATTTTCAGATATATAACCCTAGTTCCATTCTCAATATAAAAGTAAAAATTATTCCTTCTATATATCAGTTAAACCTGTATAGAGATTATGAAACTCATGTACACTGTGCCATTTTTTTCAATCATATGATATGTAGGGACATCTGTATCTCAAATCATGTGTCCATCAACAATACCAATTATAGAAATTCCCCCCACTATATGTGGGTCTACATTTCAATGATAGTCTTCCATTCTTGAATTATGTATTTCTTTATTACATCGATCACATGATTTGTAGTGATTCCATCATCTTCTATACTCGATACAACAGCATTATCGATGGGAAAATAATCCCATAAAAGAATGTATTACACCTATTTTGGGAGGTTTCCATACAAGAGATACATGTGTCTTGATTCCTTAATTCTTCAGATATGTAGTGATTCCATTATATCTACTACTAGGTCTATCTGCAACATCAATGGGAAAAATCCCCCCCTCTCTGCATGTTTATGACCTATTTGGGGAGTTTTCCATTCAGGATCTGTATGTTTCCTCATTACTACTATCAAAAGATATGTAGTCATTCCCATATCTCAAATCCAGGGCCTATCTGAAATAATAAATGGAAATAATACCTCCCCAGTACATATGGGTTAGATAACCATGGAGGGTTTTCCATTCAAGAAATATATGTGTCCTGATTCATACTATCAAAGGAAATATATTGACATTGAGAACACTAATTAATGATTATTCGACAATATCAAGAGGAAACATTCCCCCTTTGTATATGGATTTAAATTTCATAGAGTGATTTCAATTCATAAACCTCATATTTCTTTATTCCTGTAATCAGAAGATATATAGTGACACCTAGATCGCAATTTGAGGTCCATCTACAATATCAATTAGAGAAGTCCCCATCTAGGTATCATATAAACCATCGTTGGTATTTTTTCCACTCATGAAATTCATGTCACATTATTGCTTCCATTATATAGCAAATAGTTATTCTTAGATCTCTAACATTATGTCCAACCATAATATCTATTGGAAAAAATCATCACTCTGGTTATGGGTCAGAACTATGTAGTGAGATCTCAATTAAAGAAACATGTGTTTCTTGATTACTACTTTGATAGATTTTTTAGTGAATCCTAGATCTACATTCCTAGGACTAGTTATAATAATCAATGGAAATAGAGTACCCCGCTCCTTATTTGGTATTAACTTGTGTGAAGTGTTTTAGTTTATGAATTATGTGTGACTTGATCTTACAACCATAACATACATAGTGACACATGAATCCTTATTTTTGGACATATCTATAACTTTTTATCACTCACAGTAATGTCAACCAATGAGAGTTAGATCCATTTAGATTTCATAATCTTCAATAAATTATTAACACCCTAATATATTCTTCATCATCTACTCTTGATAATGTTAATGGGATAGAAATTTATCCCTTTTTTATCATTCCAAGAATGGAGCAGGTGATCGTAGGTAACCTGGCATTCCACTTTGTCTTGTGTAATTAATATGTATCTAGGAAAGGGTCCCATGTCATAGTCATAAGAAATTAAACAACATGAAAACATCCTTTAAACAAGAAATTAAATTTCATGACACATAAGCTATCCTACATGACCTAGAATTTCCCATGGAGGGTCATACTATCAATGCATTTTTACTACGGATGAGTTGATCATCACTATACTAGAAAAAATATGTAAATTACTTACCCATACTTATGATTCCAATATATGTAGAGGAACCCTTACTAGACCATTCTGTTGAGACTCGCTAATGAACGAGACAAAAATGCATTATACCCTACATTAAGGCTAGGATTATGTAGTGGGATCTCTTTAAAGAGATCATAATTCCATGATTCATGCTATTTCAATATTCCTTGGGAATCTTAGTGTAGTAAAGCTGTGATAATTATATATACCTATATTTTTCTATTTCGAAGTAATAAATTCTCTCTCTATAGAAATAATAGTCAGATATAGGTACGACTTTCTTTCACATGATAATAGTCTGTGCAAGAAGGGATCCATCATAAGGTTACCATAAATATTTTTATTTATTATTTAATGGAGATACTCGCTTATAAATTCCCCCAACTAGTGAAATGTTTTCCCAAGTATATCTTCAATAATATCACATTAGTTATTATCTCCTTACTTCATGACGTTAAAATGCATGGAAAATTTCTTTGATGCATGAAGGTAAATTTCATGAAAGATACTTCCCCACAACATGATGTTATAAGGTGAAAAAATCCCCAATTTTCATTCTTTATGAGTGTACCAAAATAAAATTATCTTATTCAACCAATTCTCATGGTGCACTGACAATAATTATTATTACATCAATATGTAAACCACACTTAATAACTCCATCATCTCATGTTTCCACTAACCATCCACAGACCTTGTAAATGGATAGATATATTCATGGTAACATTTGAATGACTATGAATTAATACCCCTATTTCTGGAAAATGAGCTCCAAACTATCTACAAAATGATTCATCATATTGAAAAATTGTCTTAGGATTCTTCAAAGCCCTGATTTCATCATAGCAGTGCTTGTCACCTTAGAGTGAATAGAGATCAATTTTAAAATGATTGTCTCAAACCATTAATAAAGACCGAATAAAATTAACCCATAGTTTACATCATTCTCACCTTCTAAGGTAAAGTATCATTGGAGTACTCTTAACCTTGGATATCCTAATTAGGTTATTAAGTAATATTCCCCTAAAACCTAGTCCCTGTGCATTATTTCATAAAACAAGATACATCTTGGTCAATCGTTTATGAACTTAAGCCTTATCATCTCATTTTCCAAATCACATGACCATAAAATACATATAAAGGATATATAAAAATGACTTGGTTGAAAATTTTCAAATGGAAGTTGAAAAAAAATTAAATTCATTGCATGCTAAAATCCTCATCCCCATAGTTTATGAAAAACTAAAATAATAAATAAACATTTAATAAATATCAGGTAGCATACCATGTAGCCCTATCAGAAGATGAATCATTCTCTCAAGACCCCATGGTACTATAAATAGTTTGATTAATTATTTCCCACATATCATCACCACTATAACATGCTCATTAGGCTATGAAACATCTTTTAGGGTTCAAAACCGTTATTGAATTTTTTGACCATACACCACTATCATGTATTTAATGTCTCATCTGAAACACCCAATTCATGAAGTTGGTATCCTTAATTTTGTACACCATGTAACATGGGAACCCAATCCCCTAGTTCATAAATATGTATTTCAAGGAATGTAGACTAGATATTCCAAAAGGACCGCTCTAGTATTTTCTGGAGAATTGAAACCCTACTAATGAGTCTGGGATTATAGGATGATTGGTCCCAAATGAGTTCCCCCCTTAAATCAAGGATTTAATCTCATGACCAAATGAAATATGAGCTTCCTCCATTACCAATGGTCGACTGGTACCCACTAGTTTCCACCTATATTTAACTAAGGTATTACTAGACCAAGATTTAAAATCTCTATAATATATATATTCTAGATGATTCGATATCCTAGACTATAGGTTACCTTATACTGTACCCTTTCCCAAATTTGGGATGTGACATTATATTACTAATAATTTTTATGACCCACACCACCATATTTGAATCATCAAAGAGTGAGGTCCATGTTTTTAATAAAATAAACTCCCCTAGGGTGGCATAACCCTTCTTGGATTACCCTTTTGAACATGACAAGATTTAACATTAAAACACATGAACATTCCAAAATAATTCATAGACCTTAGATGACAGTGGAAACACCAGTAAATAATGATGCACATAAAACATATGGTCTAAATCATAATGGCCAATGATCCAAAAACAAGAGATGTCTCATTCTTGATGGAAATAAACTACCATACTAGTGAGATATGGAATCACAACATTGGATATTATGACATTATAGTTTTTGAGGCATCCCCATCATATATGTATCATTAAAAAATTATTTACTCGAACTTTTGGTTGATTATACACACATCCTATAATGTCCCGGTTATGGAAGCCACCCAGAGACGCCCCGTACCTGGTTGGTCACATGGCCTCAAACACAGTTCCCCTAATTCCAGAGGCTTAGGACTAGAAGCGAGGGACTTGGGTGTGATAGAAGGGAAATAATTCCCTCATTGGAAAAGAACATAGGGGAAATATAAACAAATATACAATATCAAAAGCAGTAAACACACCATATAATAGTAAACAGTGGAAGAATGAAAGTAAGAAGTAACTATAGCACATATATAAATGATGCATGATACATATGCCTAAGAAAGCATCCAAACAACCACAATTCTGGAATACAAATAGTACTAAACCAAGTACATGGGAAACAGATAACAACTCATCATCATCGCAAGCCTCTGCTTGGTCCCATGCTCTCCAACTCCAAAGGAGTCAAAATCCTAATGTAGAAGGGAGCTTTCCCTTTTTTGTACTTGCTTCAATATAATCTGTTTGTGCCCAAAAGCATGAACCAAACAGGGTACAAGACTAATCCTAGTAGGAATCAACCAAAAGCTATCTTCCTCACAGTTAGTGAATATATATGGTGGGAAATAAGTAAAAGGGTAGTAAACAAGGAACTACTCAACTATAAACTATTACTTAGATTCCAAGCATTCAATTCCACATATCACGTATGTAGCTAATCAAATAAGGTAACTCTCTTGGAATAACAAACAACCTATCCCTTCTGGTTCAGTTATAAGGATACTACAAAGACTCTCTGAGGAAGAACTCTCGGCCAATTTTCCTTATAGTCAAAAGTGATAAAGACTATCTGAGAAACTCACATTTTCTATTCCCCTTATAGTCAAAAGTAGTTAAAGACTCTCTGAGGAAGCTCACACAGTCAATTACCCTTATAGTCAAAAGTGGTTAAAGACTATATGAGGAAGCCCACTCGGTCAATTCCTCTTATAGTCAAAAGTGGTTAAAGACTCTCTAAGGTAGCTCGCACGGTCAACTCCCCTTATATTCTACTACACCAGGTTCTCACGGCCCTATGTTTGTTAAACTAGCATAGAATTTCAATAAGACCAATGTAAAACTCATGAACTATTTGGATAAATAGTTTACCTCAAATCAATCATGTCAGATAAAATATTCACTCCATCCTATAGTACTAGGAATGGGAAAACATCATAGAAGCCTAACAGGCTAAAGAGGACCAAATAGTCGTAAACATAACATGTATGGGAAACCACTTCCAATGCATAACAATCAGCACTATTCACATTCAAATAGCCTCTATAGAATAACATAAGCATGGAAGGCAATTAAGTGGGCTAAAACATTAAACACGCAATACCCCTTCAAGTGTATTGAAAAAATGTTCAAATATAACTAAAATTCATTCAACCGAAAGGAACAGACTTCCTACCTCGGTGTTGTGAGATATATATACGTGAACCTCAAGCCTTGAATCACCCACGAACATGGTATATCTACGAAAATGCTCCAAACGTTCAACCAAGGATAACATGAAAAGGAGGAGGAATCAAGAAACGAATCCCTAGATGAAGGGAGAGCTTACCGAGGTGATCCCAACCCAATCAACAACGGTGGAATTGAAGATCATATGCTCGGTGAGGGGCTTGTAGGAAGATAGTGTCCATACGGGTTATCTTCGGAAAACTAGGTCGAGAAGAAGGCCTTTCTAGCGATTATACATGACCATAGTACATTTAATGAAAAAAAGAAATACACAACATGTACTTTTCATGTACACGTTGTGTAATTTCCATTTCCATACTCCGTTTTAGGTGGTCTCTAGGCCACACCCACACGGCATGGTGTGTGGCCATTACATGTACAACCCACGACTTCATGCGGCAACCGAGTACACAACGCGTACACATTAAGTACAAGTCATGTACATCAAAAATTTCAAAAATTTCCTCTTTTTTGCCAAAGTAATCAGAAAAGGAAGACATACATGAGAAGAAGATCTGGGTACTTACAAACTTCCCCCCTTAATGAAATTTTTCCTCGAATTTCCTTATCAAGGCAGCGTAAAAGAAGAAACCCCGAACAGCTATGGCCACTGTGATCGTACATCGGCCCCCCTCTCCCAGGTCTCATCATGTACTCGTCCATGCTACCATAGCACTCGTACCAGTGGAACAGACCGACCATATAGAACCTTCACACATTGATCAACTATTCAGATAGGATGCTTCTCAAAAGATGCATCCACATAAAACTCAACCTCCCCATGTCGGAAGACATGAGATGGGTCTGAGAAGTAACGTCAAAGTTGAGAAATGTGGAAGACGTCATGAATATCCACGTACCTCTGAGGTTACTACAACCAATATGAAGTTGGCCCAACTCTCTCCAAAACATGAAACCGCCTGACGTACCTTGAAGAAAGCTTACCCTTTCTCCAAATCCTTCAGTGCCCCAACCTCGGTGTGACACGCAGGAAAACCTGATCCCCGACCTCCAACTCCAGAGGTCATCTCTACTAATTAGCATAAGATTTCTGTCACGACAGTGTGGTAGCCATCCTCTTTTGAATCAACTCTATCTTCTCTGTGGTCTCTTGAAAAAGAAGAGGTCCCAGCTTAGCTACCTCTCCTGCCTCCAACCAACATAAGGGTGATCGACATGGAATACCGTACAAAGCCTCCTTAGGTGCCATCTAAATAGTTTCTTGAAAATTATTATTGTAGGAAAACTCGACAAGGGGTATGTGCTTCTCCCAATAAACTCCAAAATCCAAAATGCATGCTCGTGGCACGTCCTCAAGCACAAGAATCGTACGCTCGGACTAGCCATCTATCTGGGGAAGGTAAGTTGTACTCAAAAGTACCTATGTACCCAAAGCCTTCTGAAGCACCTTCCAGACCTGAGAAGGAAAATGTGCATCTATGTCTAAAACAATGGTGTGGGGAACTCCATGTAAGTGTGCAATCTCCCAGATGTACAACTGTCTGATCTCATCAACACTGATGGTCTCCTTTATCAACAATAAATGAGAAACCTTCATGAGTATGTCAATGACAACACATACTGCATCATTCCCTCGAGGTTCCCTTGGTAACCCTGTCACAAAATCCATCGCGACATCATTCCTCTTCCACTCGGGAATGATTAACTGCTACAAAAGCATTTCTGGTCATTGATGCTCTGCCTTCTCCTACTAACAGGTGGAACACATCATGATGAAACCAGTAACCTCTCTTTTCATACAAGGCCACCAATACTGACAGTGTAGATCACAATACATCTTGGTGACACTAGGATGAACGTCCCAAACCGAGGAATGAAAATCTTGCATCAGCTCCTTGCATATATCTGGTGGCACACATACGTGCCCTAGATATGAAAGAACTCATCCTTGCCTATGGTCTATCAAGGAATAGGGTTCTCTCTTGACATACTTTCTCGTTGGACTAGGCCTTTGGAATCTGATAGCTTCCTCATTAGCACTCAATCAAGCAGAGTAGAGGTAACAGTTATAGAAGAAACAAAAGTATTCTCATGTATGTCATGTACATCCAAATGCATCTCAGAGAACAGAGCCATAAGATGCCACTCACTGCTAGCCTCTTGAACTACTTATATCTGAGTTCTCCTGCTCAGTGCATCAGCCACAACGTTGCCTTTCCCTGGCTTGTAGGCAAGCTTGAAATCAAAAGACTGAAGGTACTAAACCCACCTCCGCTGTCTCAAATTCAGATCATGATGAGTGATGATATACATGAAACTCTTATTGTTGGTGAAAACCACAAAATTCACTCCAAGATGATAACTTCTCCAACAACATAAGGCATGAATAACTACCTCCAACTTGAAATCATGCATCAGGTAATTTCCCTAGTGTGGCCTCAACTTCTGAGAGCCATACGTGAGAATTCCTTCCCCCTGCATAAGCACACCTCCCAGCACAATACGTGAAGCATCACAGTAACCAGTATAGCTCTTTCCAAGATTTAGAAAGACTCGTATTGGTAATGATGTCAAAATACCTTTCAGATCCTGAATGGCTGACTCACAACAATCTGACAGCGAGAACCTTGCACCCATCTTAGTTATAGGCACCAGTGGTGCTGCTAAGTGTGAAAAATCTTGTATGAAATGTCTGTAGTAACCATACTGCCCTAGAAAATCTACACCTCAATGACGTTATTCGGCTGCTCCTAGGAAAATACTTCTCTCACTTTATTTGGGTCAACTAATACTCATGAATCTGAGAATACATGTCCCAAGAAGTGAATCTTGTACATCCAAAAGAGGAATTTTGAGAGCATAGAATATAACTAATTCTCTCTCATTGTACTCATAATGATAACAAGATGGGTAGCATGGTCATGTCGAGTGTGAGAGTACACCAAGATATCATCCAATAAGACCACCACGAATGAATCCATATATGGATGGAACACTCGGTTCATCAGTTCCATGAAGACTACGAGACAGAACGACATAACCAAAAACTCACATAGACCATACCTACTGCGGAAAGATGTAAGAGGATTATCAAACGGTCTAATGTACTACTGATTAATACCGGACCTCAATTCAATCTTCAAGAATACCCAGGCTCCTCAAAGCTGATCAAAGAGGTCATCAATCCTCGGCTAGGGATATCAGTTCATGACCATCAACTTGTTCATCTTATGATAATCCACAAAATTTCTGATGGTACCTTATTCATTCTTCACTAATAGAATAGGAGAACCCCACATAGAAGTACTGGGTGGGATGAAACCCTTTGTCTATAACTCCTCCAACTACTTTTTGAGCTCCTATAACTCTAGTGTAGCCATATTATAAATAAGAATGGACACGGTTACCGCTCCTGCCATGAGCACAAAATAAAAGTCTATCAAATGCCATAGAGGTAAACCTAAAATGTTTTCTATAACAATGTAACACCCCAAGCTTCTACGGTATGCCTCTCTTTGAATAATGTGATAGCGTGTGTTGTACGCAACATTGAGTTCTAACACACCACAACCAATCAAACTAGCTGTTATGAATAGTATTACCGACTTTTTGAAATTTTATAAATTTTATCTCTCAAAATGAACTTTATTTTTGGATTCGGAATATGGAATTTAGACTAGGGTGAAATTTTGGAACTTTTCGGACAATATTTATTTTTTGATGAATAGTGAAAATTACTAATATTTAATTAAAAACAACTTTTTTATTCGAAATAATTTATATTGATAAATTATAAATTTGAGTGGTTTTAAAGTTTATTTAGAATATATTTTTGACATTTAAAACAATTTTGGTCATTGTGAATAATTTTACAATTAAACCAGGCATAAACAAGTGTCAATCTTTTGATAGTTATTATCTCTTAAAAAACGTTCTTTGTTTTAACAACGGGAATTAATTTTAAATTAATTTCTGTCACTTCTGTGTATTGAATATGGAAAAATGGATTCCATATTTGGAATCAGGATGTTCATATTGTGTAAATAGGTAAATATTATTTTTAGACATTTTGAATAATTATTTCAGTAAATATTTTATTTACCATGGTTAAGGGTAATCTGGTAAATAAGGGTTAAAAAAATATTATAATAATACTAAATTACGCTAAAATGTGTCCTAACCTAATTTCTTGATAAAGTTACGACCATGGGAATCTTTGTGTTGATTTTGGGACCCCATGGAGCCACTTGTAGGTTATAGGGACACTTTATTTTAATTAAGTTAAAAAAAATTCAAAAATGACAAAAGCACATATCTTTAAGAAAAATAATTTTTACATAGGGTTATATATGTTGTAATTTGGAATATAAATATTCATTAGATATATAAAAGGATTTAATACATAATTATATTTTATTTATAATTTTTAGATGTTATATAATATAATTTATTTATGACACAATGGTGATGCAGTAATTACTAAATTAATGAAAAATTCGAATAACTTATATTATAAATACCCAAATAAATGTAATTTGAGACTTAATATAAATACCAATAATTTTTTAGGATAATATGATATGTTAGGATTGATTTAATTAACTTTATTTGAAGTAATCATGCTGTTATGATTTTTAGAAAAATCAATTATTGAATAGTGTCAAAATTGGCATAAAAGAGTTTAAAAAAATATATTATATTATTAATTGTTATTAAATTCCTAAAAATATAATCTTCGGACAAGAGACTTATATCATGATATTTGTATCATTAATGGACCACTTAGGGGTTACTTGAATATATATAGTAATTTTTTTAACCATATAATATAAAAATACAATGAGACATTGTAAAAGTGAAACTAATTAACTAAGAGTTAATACTTAATCATAAGGTTAATATAGTAACCCAAAACTCTCTAAATCCTACTGGTTGAGTGGTTTTAGACCTATCCCCACCTTAAACTTTAAATAATACAATTTTTAGCCATTAGAAACCGAATATTAATTTATTATAAAATAATATTTCTAGCTTTTCCAAAGGTGCCCTTCACCCCTCTTATAAAAGGGCACTCCCACTTCTCATTAATTCACACCTTAAAAGACTTTTGGTTCGGCCAAACCCTTCCCATATACTCTCTAAACTTCCCTCAATACAACCTAGAGGCCTTATTTTGATCAGAAAGCCAACCTATAGAGCCCTTTTGATCAAATCAAAAGGAAGAACCCGAAGAAGATGTAATGTTTTCACCACCCTTTTTCAAATTCATTTCTTCTTCAACTTCTTCTTTCTTTGTTATTACCATTCTAAAATAATGAATCAAGTATCTCCTATATACTGTAATATTATTATAAATATGGTACAAACATATTCAGTATTCTATCAATCCTTTGAATGACATGTCACTATATGTGCGTACGTACGGCTTACAGTCTCCACGTCGGTGTGTAATTTTTATTCAATATATTATTATTTGGATGGGTATAATAATGATTTTTAATTCATGTAAATAATAAATATAACATGATAATGATTCTCTATATATGATATACCATCCAATTATATATTATTTTAATATCAAAAAATGATATTATCACTCCTGCGTACGTATGGACTACCGTCTCCACAAACGCGATGAGATTCATTCTCCATCGTATCCATTAAAGCATAATTATCATTTGATGATTTAAAAATATTGTTTAAGGACTTGATATAATTTTTTATATGAATAAGACACAACCTATCCCTGAAAATCACGGCTTACGTAACAAAACATATAAAAGAAAACGAGTAAGTTAACACCCGAAACAACGATAATACTAAGATATTATTAACAAATCAATATTAAAAGATCATATATGATATCATATTAATGTATATTATTATTGTATAATTTAATAAAAATTATTTCACCATTATAAAGGAGGTTAACCTACCCTCAACCAAGGAAAGGAATAATGTAAGGGTTTATTTCGCAATCAATTCATTATCTGAGGTTGTTTATACGTAATAATCTACTTGGATCTCTTTATCATCCACATCCATGTTTCTAAAAAATGTATTTCAAAACATTTATAATATTTAAAAGAATATGGGTTAATGTCATTTATAGCCTTGTTTGACTTTTTATAAGTGGTTTATAATGGAATCTTTCCATCATTTCCCAAATAAGGTGCTTTTCAACCTTTTCGACAGAATTAAGGTAAGAATGCTTTTTTTAACTTATACGGCAGGTGCGGCTATTTTCTACCATTATAAAATCATCGAAGCTTCCCTTAGAATATTATAATAATATTTTCAAATAAAATGTTTTATTTTATAAATATATGACTCTTAAATGATTTCCAAATAGAAAGATATATTTCTCTAAAAAGAGTTTTGATTTCATCTATGTCAACATACTTTGATGTATTTTACCCTTATTTGAAGTTGATTTATTATGATACAAAACTTCTATATTGTATTGAAGGTTTTGTGATATTTTTGAATGTGGATGTGTTATTTTTATACCATTCATGGTTTATGGATGACGTATTTACATTTCGTATGCTATTTTTATTTGAAATGTTTATGTTATGTTTAAACCTTTTCATATGGGAATGAATTGGACTTAATATGTGACGGGTGGAGCCCCCTATAGCTCCCCGATGCATCGGTAGGTCTCATGAGACAAACTAGTGTCTTGTACAAGGCCCTGACAAAATCTTATTTGTAGTCTTGGCACGAGGCCTTGGCTATGTGGTTATGATAGTCTGTCATTATGCATTCCATCATTATGAAAGTAGTTATTGATATTGCATGTGATTATTTGATTAGTAGAATATCCATGTGAATAAGTAAATGGCATTATTTAATTTTATTTTTTCCATACTATGTTGAAGTTCAAGTTTAAAATGCTTTTTTTAGTTATACAATGCCTTAAATGTTTATTCTTATTTATAAAAGTATCCGCTATATTGTTATACTTACTAGGCATTTGAGCTCACCCCTTTTCTATGTTTTAATTTTCCCAGGATGTGAAGAAGTAAATTTTGAATGACCTGTAGGGATAGTATGAGGGGATAAGAGTGTGGAATATGGAGACTATGTTGTTGTAGTTTTCATTTTTATGACATAATGTAAAACTGTATGAATATATCTAGTGTTTCCAAGGCTAATAAACTAACCGGTCTTTCAAGACATGATCTTTCTTGTGATCATGCCAATGTTATTTAATAATGCAATGACTCTGGGTAACTAGGCTCGGAGCGTTACAGTTGGTATCAGAGGAAGTTTCGTACAAAACATGGAAACTAGATTTAGATAAACTCTGATTACAGCACATACATTTAAGATGGACTTTGAAGATTAGTGTAGAAGAACTTCCTAGAATTTTGGTATTGTAGAGATTTTTTGAGTTTTCCGAGCAATACATCCCTGTCTAGATACGAGCAGGTAGAGGCGGCTCTAGAACAGATGTACCTAGTGGTAAAACCCTAAAACATCGCTTTCAGCTAGACTCGAATGGGAACTGGTGCATGACAATGGGCTTTGTTGCACTCTTGGTTACGACACTCCTGGGGGATACGCTTAGGATAACTCTCATTTTCTCTACAAATCATTATGAAGGGTTTATGAGTATACACTTTCTCAATGAAAACATTTTTATGATAATGGATTATATCTATAAATAGTTCAATATATGTTAAGTGTTTTATAAGTATGGAATTATGTATTTTGATTCATAAACTGATCTAGTTTATACCATTGTTTAGAAATGGCACATAGTAGAAGAAATTGAAACCGTATCAATGAACGCACTCCATGTAGGGATTTCTCTCATGATCAAGATAATTATAGTGGAGATGGTGATGCAACTGGTGCCGATAAACTAATCACCATATTGGGACAACTCACTCAGGTTATGAATAATAACCTTACCCATATGGAGCACCTTGATCCGCAGCGTGGAGGATCAATGTTAGATCGATTCATGAGGCAACAACCACCAACGTTCAATGGGTGTAGAAATCCCTTAGTAGCTAAGCAATGGATAAATTACCAAGAGAAAATATTTCAAGCTTTGGGGAGTAGTGAAAGGGAAAAAGATATCATGGCAGTTTACCGCATCACTGGAGATTCTTATCAATGGTGGTCATTGATTCAAAACATGAAGGAAGATGATGAAGTATCAAATATGGAATGGAGAGTGTTCAAATATCTGTTTTTAGAAAAATACTTTTCTCGTGACCATCGAGCAGATATGGAAAGACAATTTCTGAGTCTGAGACAAAAGGAGGATGAGAATGTCGCAAAGTATGAGGCTAACTTTACAAGGTTAGAAAGGTATGCTGGAGATTATATATAAAACCCAAGAAGTAATATTGACTATTTCATTGATGGGTTAAAATAATTTCTCCGTCGAGCATTAGTCTCAAAATCCTTCTTGTCGTGCGAAGACATTGTCTCATGTGCTATCAAGGCAGAAAAGGAATTCTCTAAGTCTTATGAATTTAAAGAAAAGCAAGAGAATAAGAGATCTAATGATCAATCTAGGAATGGAATAAGGGGAATAAGGGAAAGGTTGAATATCCATCTTGTGGTAAATGTGGGAAGAAACACCCCGGTACTTGCTTTAAGGGAATGTGTGTCTGTTACAAGTGTGGTGAAATAGGCCACCAAGATCGTGATTGCAAAGGGAAGAAGGAAGCTACCAATGTTCAGTGCTACAATTTCAGGGAGATTGGACATTATACAAATGAATGTGCTAACCATCAGGGGAACTTACCTCAGAAAAGTCCAAGGGATCAAGGGAAAGATTTTTCTATCACTACTACGGAGGTATAAGCTCCAAAAGACATGGTGGTAGGTAATTTAATGGTTTCCTCAAGTTTAGAAAATGCATTATTAAATTCTGGATCATCGCATTGTTTCATATCTTCCCAGTTTTCTATGAAAATTAGATATTTCCAATTTGATTTAATAAGGGAGTTGTCAGTTAAAACTCCTAAGGGAAGTATCATTACAACAATGTTTTGTGAATCAGTCCCCATTAGAGCACATAAATGTTATTTATCCGCTGATCTCATCGTTATACCTATAATTGAGTTTGATATAATCCTCGGTATGGATTGGCATTCAGACCATGATGCGAAGATTTATTTTATGAAGAAAGAGGTTACGATTTTTGATGATGATGATAAGGAACACCTTATCTTTAGAGCAGAATTGTCACCACCTAATTCTTATCTAGATCCACCCCCAGTAGCTCAACTAAAATCAATTATTGAGGAGTAAGAGAAAGAAATGACTGTGGGTGAGGAAAGGAATGTTCAAATAGAGGATGTACCTATTGTGAACTAATATGTAGATGTGTTTCCGAAAGATTTACCTGGACATCCTCTAGAACGAGAAGATGAGTTTTCCATTGATTTAATTCCTGGATCAAGGCCTATATCGAAGACCCCTTATGGAATGGCCACTATAGAATTAGTTGAACTAAAGAAACAACTAGAGGAATTTAGTAATAAGGGATTTCTTCGTCCTAGTGTTTCTCCATGGGGAGCCCGTGTTCTTTTTGTTAAAAAGAAAGATGGATCTATGAGGTTATATATCGACTACAAGGAGATCAATGCTATAACAATAAAGAACAAGTATTCCCTACATCGCATTGATGATTTATTTTACCAACTACATGGAGCTCAATACTTTTCAAATATTGACCTTCAATCTGGATACCATCAGTTGTGTGTGAAGAAGGAATACATTCCGAAGACAACATTTCAAACAAGGTACATGCATTACGAGTTTATAGTAATGCCTTTTGGATTGACTAATTCACCCTCTGTATTCGTGGATATGATGAATAGAGTTTTCAATGAATATCTCGATGAATTTGTGGTGGTATTTATTGATGATATCTTGGTATACTCCAAAATCTATGAAGATCATGAAAATCACTTGCGCATTATCCTGAAGAAACTGAGAAGACATGAATTATATGGGAAGTTTAGCAAGTGTGAATTCTGGCTTCAGGAGATTTATTTTCTTGGCCATATTGTCTCTAAAGACGGAATCTCTATTGATCTTTCTAATACCAAGGCAATCCATGAATGGCCAGCACCTACGAGTATAACTAAGGTATGCAGTTTTATTGGTTTGGTAGGCTATTATCGACGTTTCGTCCAGAATTTAGCCCGGTTGGCAAACCCATTATCAAAGCTCACATGTAAAGGGGTTAAATTTTTTTGGACAAAAGAGTGTGAAGAATGTTTCAAAGAACTGAAGAGAATATTAGTCAATGATTCTACATTGACTCTAAAATCAGGGAATGATGGGTTCGTTATTTATAGTGATTCATCGAAGAAAGGACTTGGTTGTGTCCTTATGCAGAATGATAGGTTTATTACATATGCATCACGACAGTTGAAAATTCATGAACAAAACTATCCAACTCATGATCTCGAGTTAGTTGCTGTGATATTGTCTTTGAAGATATGGAGGCACTACCTATATGGTGAAAAATGTGAGATTTATACTGATCACAAGAGTTTTAAGTATATTTTCTCATAAAAATAACTCAACATGAGACAAAGGAGATGGCTTGAATTACTCAAGGATTAAGATTGTATGATAAACTACCACCCGGGGAAAGCAAACAAGGTGGAAGATGCTTTGAGCAGAAAAGACCATGGAGTTTTGAACAATATGAGAATTGAACTGGATCCAATTTTCATGGATCTAGTGAAGATGGACATGGGAATAACCAGGTATGGTGAAACATAAATTCTTTTTCAAATGATTTCCAAACCATCTTTATTAGAAATGATTAAGAGTTCTTAGACCGATGATGATGAATTTCAAAAGAAGATTAATGCTGTGAATGATGGGAGATTCAGAGACTTTGTGTATGAAGAAGGAATTTTGAAATTCAGGAAGAGACTTTGTTTTCATGATATACCTGATCTAAAAAGGGAATTACTGGATGATGCTCATAGTTCCAATTTCTCTATACACCTTGGGAGCACCAAATTGTATATAGATTTGAAGGAAAATTTTTGGTGGGACAACATGAAGATGGAGATTGCTGATTTTTTGTCAAGATGTATGGTTTGTCAATAGGTGAAAGCTGGAAGGCAACAACCTGGAGGAGTCATGCAACCTCTTCCCATGCCTGAGAGGAAATAGGACAATATTACGATGGACTTTTTCATGGGGCTACCAAAGACTCCTAGAAGGAATGATGCAATATGGGTCATTGTTGACCATCATACCAATTAAGCACATTTTCTTGCTATAAGATAAGATATACCACTATAGCATCTAGCAAGACTATATATTGATGAAGTTGTGAGACTTCATGTAGTACCCATATCGATTGTTTCTGATCGTGATCCCCGTTTTACTTCAAGATTCTGGAAAAGTCTTCCGAAAGCCTTGGATACTGACCTTCATTTGAGCACTGCCTACCACCCTCAAACATATGGACAATCAGAACGAACTATTCAAACCTTAGAATACATGTTGAGATCATACTCACTTGACTTTCAGGGTATGTGGGATCAAAATTTACCTATGGTATAATTTTTCTACAACAATAGCTTCAATTCGAGTATTCCGATGGCACTATATGAAGCGTTATACGGAAAGAGATGTCGCACACCAACCTGTTGGGATGACGTTGGTGAAAGAAAACTTTTAGGCCAAGAACTGGTGGAGGAAACGATGGAAAAGGTGAAGGTAATCCAAAACCATATCAAAGCAGCTCAAAGTAGGCAGAAGAGCTATGCCGATAATCGAAGGAAGTATTTGGAATTTCAAGTCGGTGATCTTGTTTTCCTGAAAGTATCTCCATGGAAGGGAGTCATACATTTTGGTAAGAAAGGTAAATTGAGTCCCAGGTACATCGGACATTTCGAAATTCTAGAACGAATTGGGGTTGTAGCTTACCGATTTTCAATGCCGCCAAGTCTCTCCAAAGTTCACGTTGTGTTCTACGTATCACTATTGAGGACATACATGCCTGACCCAACACATGCACTCACCTATGAGGAATTAGAAATGGAACCTAATCTTTCTTATTGCGAAGAGCCCATCAAGAGTTTTTGATACGAGAGAATATGTTCTGAGAAACCGGACGACTCGTCTGGTAAAATTCTTGTGGAGAAACCATAAGATGGAAGAGGCAACGTGGGAACCCAAGGAACTAATGATGAAGAACCAACCGAGTCTATTCATGCGGTAGCATTCTAGAAATTTTGAGAACGAAATTATTTTAAGGAGGGGAGAATGTAACACCCCAAGCATCTACGGTACGCTTCTCTTTGAATAATGCGATAACGTGTGTTGTACGCAACATCGAGTTCAAACACACCACAACCAATCAAAATTGCCATTATGAATAGTAATACCTAATTTTTGAAATTTTATAAATTTTTTATCTCAAAATGAACTTCATTTTTGGATTCGGAATATCGAATTTATCCTAGGGTGAAATTTTGGAACTTTTCGGATAACATTTATATTTTGATGAATAGTGAAAATTACTAAATTTTAATTAAAAACAGCTTTTTTAATCGAAATAGTTTATATTGATAAATTATAAATTTTAGTGGTTATAAAGGATATTTAGAATATATTTTTACCATTTAATAAAATTTTGGTGATTGTACAAAATTTTACAATTAAACCGGACATAAACAAGTGTAAATCTTTTGATAGTTATTATCTCTTAAAAACACGTTTTTTGTTTTAACAATGGGAATTAATTTTAAATTAATTTATGCCACTTCTGTGTTGTGAATTTGGAAAAATGGATTCCATATTTTGAATCAGGTTGTTAATATTGTTTAAATAGTTAACTTTTATTTTTATGCATTTTAAATAATTACTTCGGTAAATATTTTATTTATCATGGTTAAAGGTAAATCCGGTAAATAAGTGTTAAAAACAATATTATAATAATAATAAATTACCCTAAAACGTTTCCTATCCTAATTGGTGGATACAGGTACGACCATGGACATATTTGGGTCGATTTTGGAACCCCATGGTGCCACATGTAGGTGATAGGGACACTTTATTTTAATTATGTTAAAATAAATACAAAAATGACATAAGCATATATCTTTTAGCAAAGCAATTTTTAAATAGATTTATATATATTGGATTATAGACTATAAATATTCATTAGAATTATAAAAATATTTAATACGTAATTATACTTTATTTATAATTTTTAGACGTTATATAATTTAATTTATTTATGACACAATGGTGATGCAGTAATTACTAAATTAATGAAAAATTAGAATAATTGATAATATAAATACACAAATAAGTGAAATTTGGGACTTTTTATAAATACCAATAATTTTCCAGGATAATATGACATGTTAGTATTGATTTAATTAACTTTTTTAGAAGTAAAAAGTCTGTAATGAGTTTTAGAAAAATCAATTATTGAAATGTGTCAAAATTGGCATAAAAGAGTTTTTAAAACAAATAATATATTATAAATTGATATTAAATTCATAAAAATAGAAGGTTCGACCAAGAGACTTATATCATGATATTTGTATCATTAATGGACCACTTGGGGGTCTCTTGGATATATATAGTAAGTTTATTAACCATATAATATAAAAATACAAAGAGACATTGTAAAAGTGAAACTAATTAACTAAGAGTTAATACTTAAAGATAAGGTTAATATATTAACACAAACATGTATAAATCCTATTGGTTGAGTGGTTTTATACCTATACCCACCTTAACCTTTAAATAATACACTATGGATCCATTAGAAACCGAATTTGAATTTATTATAAAATAATATTTCTAGCTTTTCCAAAGGTGCCCTTCACCCCTCTTATAAAAGGGAACTCCCCCTTCTCATTAATTCACACCTTCAAAGCCTTTTTTTTCGACCAACCCCTACCCAAATACTCTCTAAAATTCCCTCACTACAACCTAGAGGCATTATTTTGATCAGAAAGCCAACCTATGGAGCCCATTTGATCAAATCAAAAGGAAGAACCCGAAGAAGAGGTATTGTTTTCACCACCCTTTTTCAAATTCATTTCTTCTTCAACTTCTTCTTTCTTTGGTATTCCCATTATAAAATAATTAATCTAGTATCACCTATATACCATAATATTATTATAAATATGGGACACAAATATTCAGTATTTTATCCATCCTTTGAATGAAATGTCACCATACGTGCGTAGGTAGGGTTTACCGTCTGCACGTCGTGGTGTAATTGTTATTCAATATATTATTATTTGGATGGGTATAATAATGAATTGTAATTCATGTAAATAATAAATATATCATGATAATGATTCTGTATATATGATATACCATCCAATTATATATTATTTTAATATCAAAAGAATGATATTGTCGCTCGTGCGTACGTATGGACTACCGTCTCCACGAAAGCGAAGAGATTCATTCTCCATCGTATCCATTCAAGCATAATTATCATTATATGATTTAGAAATAATGTTTAAGGACTTGATATCATTCTGTATATGAATAAGATACGTCCTATCCATGACAAACACAGCTTACATAACAGAACATATAAAAGAAAATGAGTAAGTTAACACCCGAAACAACGATAATACTAAGATATTATTAACAAATCAATATTAAAAGATCATATATGATATCATATTAATGTATATGATTATTTTATAATTTAATAACAATTATTCTACCATTATACAGGAGGTTAACCTAACTTAATCCAAGGAAAGGTACATGGTAAGGGTTTATTTTGCAATCTCTTCATTATCCGAGGTTGTTTATATGTAATAATCTACTTGGATCTCTTTATCATCCACATCCATGTTTCTTAAAATTTTATTTCAAAAGATTTTTACTATTTACATGAATATGGGTTAAAGTAATTTATACCCTTTTTTGACTTTTTGTAAGTGGTTTATAAAGTAATCTTTCCATCTTTTTCCAAACAAGGTGCTTTTTAACCTTTTCGACAGAATTAAGGTAAGAATGTTTTTTTAACTTATACGATGGGTGCGGCTATTTTCTAGCGTTATAAAATCGTCGAAGCTTCCCTTAGAAGATTATTAGAATATTTTCAAAGAAAATGTTTTATTTTATAAATATATGACTCTTAAATTATTTAAAAATAGAAGGATATATTTCACTAAAAAGTCTTTGATTTCATCTATGTCAACATCATTTGATGGATTTTACTCTTATTTGAAGTTGATTTATTATGATACAAAACTTCTATATTTTATTGAAGGTTTTGTGATATGTTTGACCGTGGATGTGTTATTTTTATACCATTCATGATTTATGGATGAAGTATTTACATTTATTATGCTAGTTTTATTACGAATGTTTATGTTATGTTTAAACCTTTTCAAATGGGAATGCATTGGACCTAATATGTGAGGGACGGAGCCCGCTATAGCTCCTCAATGCATCGGTAGGTCTCATGAGACAAACTAGTGTCATGGCACAAGGCGTTTACAAAATCTTATTTGTAGTCTTGGCACGAGGCCTTGGCTATGTGGTTATGATAGTCTGGCATTATGCATTCCATCATTATGAAAGTGGTTATTGATATTGCATGTGATTATTTGATTAGTAGAATGTACATGTGAATATGTAAATGGAATTATTTAATTTTATTTTTTCCATACTATGTAGAAGTTCATGTTTAAAAGGCTTTTGTTTTAGTTATACATTTCCTTAAATGATTATTCTTATTTATGAAAGTTTCCGCTATATTTTTATCCTTACTAGGCATTTGAGCTCACCCCTTTTCTATGTTTTATTTTTCCCAGGATGTGAAGAAATAAATTATTAATGACCTGTAGGGATAATATGAGGGGATAAGAGTGTGGAATATGGAGACTATGTTGTTGTAGTTTTCATTTTTTTGATGTAATTTAAAACATTATGAATATATCTAGTGTTTCCAAGGCTACTAAACTAATTGGTCTTTCAAGACGTGATCTTTCTTGTGATCATGCCAATGTTATGTAATAATTCACCAACTCTGGGTAACTAGGGTCAGGGAATTACAAAAGACTTCTATGAAATGATCTACCACTGAAGGAAAATCCATCCATGAAGTCCCCTAGTCATTCAGATATGGACAAGAAATCTGGGCTGTAACTCCTATTTACCAATTATTCTTGGGTCCCACTATGCTCTCCATGACATCGCATTCACCCTTATGAAGAAAATACATTTCCTCTAGTGATGTGAAAATCACCCATCGAAGATAATAGTCGACGACTTACTGGAAGGGAAATAAGTGGTCCATTCCGAGAATGACATCAATTCCCGTCATCTCTAGATCATAGATGTCCAATAAGATGTGACACCCACCTACCTCTAGAGGGAAATCCTTACACTGATGCATACTAGACATTCTAGTCCCCATTATATTTTCTAGCGTCAAGATATCAACAGAAGAAAAGACGTAGATCCCAACGATCTCCACATCAACAATATATATAAAGCTATGGGAAGCCCTTGTATAGAAAATAGTAGAAGATAAAACTGAGGCAACCTGGATCATACCCTAAATTGTATATGGTTTAGGGTCCTACTCCAACTAAATCTTCTCCTCTACAATGGTCTAGTCTACACTGCGGCCATGTGACCCTGCCTATCCACCCTGAGCTAATCCACCCTGTTGTCACTGAATGCTTGAAGGATAAAACCACAACCACAACCTCCACTTCTTCCTGAACGGCCGGATGAACTCTAGTTCCCAGACTGGTGAGAAAATGGTGGTGTTGCTCCTGCATGAGGACTCATAGGAGAACCCCTATAACCAGTTTTTGGTGAGAAGAACTGATAGAAACACTAAAGATGACAATCTTGCCACAAGATCGACACTCCACTGGGTCTCTCGGGCAATGTGGCATTGCATGCCCGCTCTTCCCATGCTTGTAGTACACCACCTGGCTACCAGAAGATGCATCCCATCTACTAAGTCCTACATGTGAATTCTCTATATGAATCTTCCGGCTATCAATTGGGAAAGCACTAATTTTGGATGCTGAACCTCTCTGGCTCACATCTCCAAAATACCTCAGATTGCGCTTGGTGAGAAGTGCCTAGTTGACTATAGAATATATCGAAGTCAACCTGAAGATGTTCACATGAGATAATATATCCGTCTTGATACCATCCGCAAACATTCGTGAAAAGAACAACTCATCTCCCCTAATAAATGTTGTAAAGCGCTGCAGCTCGGTGAAGAAAGAGGAATACTCTAGAACAGAATGAGTACCCAGCTCCAAACTTCTAGACTCTTAGGCTCGATCAGCTCTCAACATCTATGGGTAGATGTAGTCATAGAAGATGCGCTGAAACTCATCCCAAGCCATGACTTTTTGGTGTCCCTCCTTTGAGATCACATCCCACCACCTCTTGGCGGAGTCCTAAAGCAAGTACGTAGCAGGTTTCACCCTACTCTCTGGAGGTATATCCAAATTCTTGAAGATCATCAACATGGATTCCAGCCATGAATCTACATCATGAGGTACTACTTCCCCCATGAAGGTGGGAGGATACTGATGCTGGAAAACACATGTCAGCTCTGCCATATACGGGGTAGGGTGTGGCGCTCCCTGGAAGGTTTGTTGGAACCTCATAAATCCCTCTCAAAACTGTGCATCAGCCCATGTGTCATGAATGATGGCTGGTTCCAAGACATCCACAACTGGAGGATCTTTAAGTCTTCCCTAATCAGTCATGTCAAGTGTCTGTTCACTGCCCCTTAACTAGCGGACAACTATAGGACATCTCAGTGGAATGAATCGAAAAGGTCAAGCGCACACCTAAGATCAAGATTAATATGGATTGAAACATAAAGGTTTAATAAGGGAAAATGTGAAAGAAAGCATTCATGTTTTTCAAAACATGGATACACGACTTGTATAATGCCTACACAACATATTCCCTTAAGCCTTTCACATGGTCGTGTACTTATTCCAAAATTGGCCGTGTAACACACCTTAAACCACATGTTGTCCTAACACACAGCGTGTACCTGAATCCTCTTCCCCATCCAGAGTTAACTTACACAGCTAAGCCACGTGGTTCTCCTAGAATGAGATAACCCGGCATGTTCATACAATACACAACGTGTACTAGACAAAACATCACCGACTCGTGTTGTTAGTGACATAGTCAGATACATGACTCACACTACACAGCGTGTTCCAGATAGACACGGTGTGTACCAATGGATTTCCCAACCCCGTGTCTATACCCACACAACCAGTGACACAGTTAGAGACTCCACAGTGTGTACATACTGTACATGGCAGGTACTTAAGAAAAACAGTTTCTTCCCATACCGAAGAACACATGGTGTGTTTTCATCATTACACGATGTATATTATGGGGTTTTACACATAGCAAGCCTCTAAAACTACTAAATAACCTAGAATAACACTGAAACTAACATTAAAGTTCCAAATTTCAATCTGTGAGTGCCCATACTCACCATGAGTCAAATCTTGGAATCTTATACATGTCCTACACAAGTATAAAAGATTAATGATCCACCAAATTCCGATCCATGAGGGCCCTTAAGACCTCAAGAACAAAAGTTTGGTATTCATTAAAACAAAACCATACACAATTGAAAACCCTATCAAAAGTAGGTATTCTATCAAGGCATCTATCACAACTGCATGAATATCTAGCACAACATCTATCACAACAATATGAAATTGATAATTCTCCCTAAATTGCATGGAAAGAGTGCAAGACATGTGATTTCTACCAAGTGTCTATATGATGCATGAGATGGTATACACTCATCTCATCGGGTTTCAATACAAATAGAACCTCAATATCATCAGGAATAATAACACAAAACCTATGAATCACCCAACAGTGAAATAAAATCAACTGTAAATTTTTAAAACCAGAAAAATTGCAGTAACGAGGTAGATTGGATTTTCCCTATACACAGGTTATATACTCCCAGGAACAACTTATTACCATGTAACTATTCTGTCCTATCCCAAAATATAGGCTCTAAACATTATGTCAAGATAAATGAATTCCTCAAATACCACTTTGTAACATCCTGGTTTTGGAAGCCGCTTAGAGACTCCCTGTACCCAGTTGGTCACATGGCCTCATGCACATTTCCTTGAATGCCAGAGGCTTCCAACTAGCAGTGAAGGCCTTGGGTGTGATAGTGGGGAAACTATTCCCTCATTGGCAGAGCACACAATGTAAATAATACAAATATATACAATAGCTGAAGTAGTAAACACACCATACAACATTAAACAACAGAAGACTGAAAGTATGAAAAAACTAGAGCACATTTATAAATGATGCATGATACATATTTCTATGAAAGCGGCCAAACAACTATAATTATGCAATACAAATAGTACTAATCCATGTACAAGGGAAACATATATCAACTCCTCATCATCGCAAGCCTCTGATTGGTCCCATGCTCACCAAGTCCAACACAGTCAAAATCCTAAAGAAGAAGGGCACTTGCCCATATCTATACCTGCAACAATATAATTTTTTTGGGACGAAAAGAATGACCCATATAGGGTGTGAGACTAATCTCAGTAGGCATCCACCAAATGTTTTCTTCCTCATAATCAGTTAATATATATGGTAGGCAATCAGTAAAAGGGAAGTAAAAAAAGGATGTATTCTGTTGTAAATAATTCCACAGTTTTAAAGCATTAAATTCCACATATCATGTAAGCATCTAATAAAATTAGGTAACCTTCTAGTTTGTACACACAACCTATCCCCTCAGGTTCAGTTTTAAGGATACTACAAAGACTCTCTAAGGAGGGACTCCCACTCAATTCCCATTATAGTCAAATGTGATAAATACTCTCTGAGGAACCTCCCACGGTCCATTCACCTTATAGTCAAAATTGGTTAAAGACTCTTTGAGGATACTCACAGGGTCAATTCCCCCAATAGTCAAAAGTGGTTAATGAATATCTTCAGAAGCTCACAAGGTCAATTCCACTTATAGTCAAAAGTGGTTAAAGACTCTATGAGGATGCACACCCAATAAATTCCCCTTATAGTAAAAAGTGGTTGAATACTCTCTAAGGAAGCTCACATGGTTAATTCCTCTTATTGTCTACTACACCAGGTTCCCATGGCACTTTGTACATAAAATGATCATAACAATGCAATAAGACCAAATTAACCCTCAAAGACTACATTTCTAAACAATCTACATCATATCAAGCATGTCAGATAAGATAATAACTCTATCCTATAATAATATGCATGGGAAAACATCAAGGAAGCCTAACAGGCTAAATAGGACCAAATGGTCATAAACAGAAACTGAATGGGAAAACACTTCCAAATGATAACAATGAACCATATTCACATTCAAATAGACTCTACACAAGAACACAAGCATTGCAGGAAATTAAGAGGGCTAAAACAGTAAACACGCAGTACCCCGTTCAAGGTTATTGAACAAATTTTCACATATAACTCAAAGTCTTTCAACATAAAGGCACAAACCGCCTACCTCGGTGGTGTGAGATCTCTATACGTGAACTTCATGCCTTGAATCGCCCAAGAACATGGTATATCTACAAAAATGATCAAAATTTTCAACTGAGGATAACTTGAAAAGGATGAGGAATCATGAAACGAAGCCCTAGTTAAAGGAAGAGCATACCAAGGCGATCCCAACACAATCAGCGGTGGCCAAATCAGAGATCAGATGCTCGGTCAGGGGCTCAAAGGAAGATCACAACTGTACAGGTTCTCTTGGGCGAACTAGGTCGAGAAGAAGGCCATTCTGGGGATTAGACGTGGCCCCGGTACGTTTAATGAAAAAAATACGTGACGTTTACATTGGATGTACAAGATGTGTACTTGCTGTTTCTGTACTATACTATAGCCGGTCTCCAGGTCATCCCCACACGGCCGGGTGTGTAGCCATTACAAGGCCAACACAAGACTTCTTGTGGGAACTGTGTACACGGTGTGTACTCATAAAGTACATGGTGTTTACTCAAAAGGTACACGACGTGTAATTCAAAAATTTCAAGAAATTCCCCTTTTTCTCAAAAATGACTAGAAAAGGAAAAAATACCAAAGAAGAAGATCCAGGTTCTTACACATCCCATATTCCATCTATCCATATTGACTTGGTATCGTTGACATTTCTTCATACATCAAATAGTGTCTCAGTGAGGATGCTTGATTACACAACAAATCATTGAAATTAATCCTTAATATTTTATATAAGAACATAGGGTTCCAAAAACCTTCATGAAAATACATTCTTCAGAATATAAAATAAGAATGCTGGTTTCTAGAACCCACCTTCTATAGATCTTCATCATCCAATCATATTTAACATCAAAATTCAGTTATTTCCATTTGAAGATAGTGGGGTAAACCTCAACGTGACCATTCATGTAATCACCATTGGCTCATCTTTAAGGGACTCAGTACCACCATCTATACAAATATCCTCCTTGTAGGAAATGAAATCCAATGCTCATGATCATTTGAAACACAGCAGGGGAACTCAGCAGCATAGGGTATTCTAGGTTATCCTCGACATGTATTCCCTATTCTATTTCAAATAGTTCAAACAGTTTGGACATAATTTACACAACCAACATTCCATATATCGAAATGTTGTTCAAATAATTCTCATGTAATAAAGACCTAGAATTAAGACACAAAATATCATGGCGTCCTATGTTCTGGAACCAAGAAACTAAACTGCACTGCATCTGATTTCCTAGAATTGTGGAATTTGACTATACAGAATTTTTTATTCACATCCGGATTTTAAACATCATGTAATATTTTCATACCATATGACGTAAAACTGAAAAGAATAAATCCTTACCAGAATATGTTAAATGGAATAGAATACTTCTTTAATAAAATACATTCAAATAAATTGATTACATCTTTACATCATGAAATTAAACTCCATAATGAACATTCCATCATGAATGGTTCACTACACATGAGCCAGATTTTCTATGATAGAATACCCTAAACTATAACATAGTTAGAGTCAAGCTTGCAAGACCAAAAGAAGCCAATGTAAAGGGACACAATTATCAATAGGATAAAAACAAAAACGGTGGCCCCTGGATAAATTTTAGTCTAAACCCTCTTGACATTCACTTTGTATGATAAATGAAATATTGATCACATTTAAAATGGAATTGAAAAAATAATTTCCAGTTTTATGACATGTAAGAAGGAGGCTTGAGTAAAATTAAATTCTATACCCACTAAGCATCCCTCTATCAAGATTATGAAATAGTTAGTAAAAATATAAAAATATGTAAAGCTTTTAGGGAATACTATTTGGACCTTGAAAAAATAAACTACTCTCAAAAATTCTAATGACATAGAAAACATATCACCCGATCCCTTTGGGATGTATTTAAAAAAATAATCCTTCAAAACTAGATGATTCTAATAAAATCAGAACAGATACACCAATGAATAATATCATGATAGTAGGAATTCATAAGATATTCATTGAACAAATCTATTATGATTTATAAATTCCCATCTAGGATTTTTTGTATACTTGGTATTATAATAATGATTTCTATCTTTCATGATATATATGATAAGAAGTCAGTGAAATAACATGAGAAATTTATATGGAAAAAATCTCGAAACGACATGTATAGTTCAGAATATTTATTCAAAAATAATGTGGAAAATTAAAAAGGAATATTTAACATACAAAATATCTACAAATTTCAATAAAAAATCCATATTACAATAAAATTTGATCAGATATGTTTAAAAAAATAGACAGAGGCTAGTGAGAGTTATCGATTGACTACAAAAAATATATTTCACTCCATTTCTTCATTCACCACCCTAGGATAAAGAGTGTAATGATAGATAAAAAATATCAAACTCTATTCTAATAATTAACTAATAACGATGAAGCATTTAATGATTTGAATTTGAGTTAGCTACAATATTCTTCATTTTTATATGTGCATCCAATTCATCCCTTTTTTAGGTTTGCTAATAAGAAATGTTTTGATTTAAATATCAATGAATCTATAAAACTAGCCTAATTAATTTGAAAATGGAGTCCCTTCATCAAAACTAAAAAGTCCCATTCATTTTTTTTCCATTTGTTATCGAGTTAGAAAAATATATATCAAGATATAATATGGTTGCTGACAGTCGAATCCACCAACTAAAAACTCATAAATGTGCTAGCGATATCATTCTTAGTGGTCCCCAACAATCTCAAGAGGGTCTCCTTAATCAAGGTGTGATTTTTTCCTAAAAAGTTTCCTTTGTGATATTAAGTCCCTTGATGAATGGATCAGAAAAATTGACAAGGGTTCAAGAGATAGTGTCTCAGAAATCTCCTCCAACCCAACTGATTCATCATCAATCATCAATATTGAAGGGATTAATTCCATAATAGAGCTAGTATTAAAAAAGGGTGACAAATAACTATTGAAAAAATTATTTCTTATAGGCTCTCCCGAGTCTTGAATCCCCATAATTAATATCCAAGTTTGTGTTTTCAATGAATTAGTTACAATATCCATTTAATGGGCGGGTGGATTCTATATATTTAATGGACATGCTTCCCCCAAATCATGGACATAGTCAGGAGAAAAATGATAATGTAATATATAGGTAGACGAATAATCTCATCACCTGTATTATCACATTCAATCGTAAGAGAATATTTTGAGTGATCATTTAATGTAATTCACTCAATATGATAGTTATTGGGAGGGGGGAAACAATATAAATACAATAAAACATTTTAAAAAATTGGTAAGTATTATATTTCATAGAGATAATCAACTCATCCTCACAAGCTAGAAGAAACCCATCCCAAAGAGTTATCTTATGTGACCAATCATAGAATGAACCACTACCATTATATATAATTATCCCAGTAGGTGTAGGATATGAGATTGAATTTGAAATGGTTATTAAATCTCCTCTAATTAATCACCTCATCAAGACCTAAAGTTATCACCTCAACCATAGAAATGTTTAATAGACATGGAATGAAAAAAACATGATGGATATTAGTAGTGATATGATTTTTGTAATACTAAAATCATTATACTATCTAACAAAATAATAAATTTAAAGGGCCTCTTATAACACCTAATGATTTTTGAAATATATTTATTCAAATTAATTTGTCTTTTTGATATTTTTCATTTCACATGGCACTTTAAATAGTTCTATATATATATATATATATTAAAACACTATGTCAAGAATTCATTTATGAAGTAATAAAAACATGGAATGCACTAAACACAATATTGAATAGACTTGTGCTACACATAATATCAACATTTCTGCCACTACCCGCAATACTGACTTGGCATGCACTACCTGCAACATCGAGGGGGTGTACGTTACACACAACACATATGTTAATATGATACAACAATTATTTTTTGAAATGAGATTATTATAACATAGATGTTAAATTTAGTTATATAAATAGTAATAACTAATTTTGAGAAATTATTTATAAGATAAAACATATTGACCATGAAATATATTCCTTTGGGTAAATCCATTCTTTGTTTAAAAATTATATTTTCTAAAATGAACTAGTATTAATAATAAAATTAATTTTATAAACATTTTCTAAATTAATTTGATAAAAAATCTTCAATTTTGTGTTTAGAATTTCAAAATTAGTCTACGGTGATTTTATGACATTTTTCGTAGAGACAACATTTTTTGATGAATAGTGTAATCTACTATGATTTGGTTAAAATCAGACTATTTATTTAAATAATTATTAATGGTAAATCATAACTGAATTTTTTTAATGTCACAATAGAGCAGTTATAAATCTATTAATACAATTTATGAACATTATAAACAATTTTACTTTAAAATTCAATTTAAAAAATTACAAATTTTTGAGCATTTTTCTATTTTAAAAAACACAGTTTTTCCCATATGCTGGAATATAATTAATATTATGTTTCACTCATCTATGAACTGAATTTGGAAAAAATAACATAACCCATTTTTATTATTATAATATTTATATTCTAATTAGGTCATGTTTATTTCTGACCTAAATTATTAGTAAAAGTTATTAAAAATGAAACACACCAATTAAGGCTCGATTAAGAATAATTAGGGACCAATCCTCAATATCAACGGCCAAAATGATCTAGAAAATTTTAAAAAACCAATTTTATATCCATATTTCTGCCCAAATCCTCCCATTATTGAGTTTTTTTATTTTTTAGGTCTTTTCTAGGTAAAAACATGTGTTCACCTATCATGTTTCTAAAAATTCCGAGAGATTCATTTTCCTTCCCTATAAATATCCACCACCTCTTCCACTTCCCCAAACCTCTAAAACTTATTATGTTTGTACAATAACTGACAAATAAACTTCAAAACATCCATATATTACTATATTGCGTTAATGTGTACACACGACCTACCGTCTACATGAACAGTGTATTATGTTTCATACATTTATATTCTACAGAATATTATAATACTCATATAATATATATACATGATATTTATATCATGTATTAGGTTATCTAATCATGATATAAGTATTAGTACCAAAAATACATATAATTAAGAAACATGAGAATAATAAATAAAATATTACCAAAAGTGAAATCATATTGTTGTGTAGCTATCAATCGGGTAACACAAGGTCATAATAAAACCATATATGGTATTATACATAATAATATTATTCTTTAAAATAATTATAATAAATTTATATTTATTATATGGGTTTTCTAAAGCGTACTATGAGATTCAAGACAAAAGGAATGGAAATTTCATCTTACTTTTTAATTATGTGAGATACAATCTATGTTACCCACTCCGTAAGTTTTTTTGGTGTAATTATTGAACCTTATTTTATTCAATTTATATTATAAATATACTTATGGGAATTAAAATGTCATTTTTATGAACTTTCATTCATGAGTTTTACATTTCAAAAGTTTCCAAATCGATAAAAAAATATTTTTCTCTATTTTTCTACTTTGAGACTCATGTTTTGTTATACACCTAAACCCATTTTTGAGGTGTATATACTTTAATTTTACATGTCATATAATATGTATCATTATTTTAATAATATTTTAATATTCATTAAATTTCATTTTCTAACATGGATTTAATGATCCCAAGCCACCATGTTATAAGAGTTTATTGAGAAAATCTCAACGTTTTCCAAGACTATTTATAATTGAGCTTACTTAGATGAAATCTTATGTTACATATGTAAATTAATTCTTGAAATTACTTATCCTATATTTATTCATTCTATATTAAAGTATTAGTAAAATTTTCTTCACTTTGGTACATAAGATAGATAATAATGTTTTTTAAGAAACACCAACTTTACCCTCTCTTCGGTGAGAAATATTTGTTCCTACATAAAAATGTTTTCCAGAAATGTTTTCCCCGAATATATACTAATATCCTATGATAATTAAAAGAATTTGTTTCCTTTTTTTCTTTTACCAATGATTTAAAATAAATTTTACTGCCCTTTTCCAAATGATTCAATTTTCTATGCTTTTTACCATGTAAAAGGAATGTTCTTTTTAAAGAGTAAGACATGTACAAATTTATTCATTGTCAATCCTGTGAATATTTAATTTCATGTATAAAGAATATTTTTTAGTAATTTTTTTAAATAAACATTGGATGAATATGATTTTTAAAATGTTTTCAACCTTATTTTATATGTTTTCATGGAAAATTATTTTCAAAATGTTCTCAATCTTATTTTATACATTTTCAAAGAAAATGGTTTTCAAAACATTTTCAAGATTAATTTATAATATTTAAAATTATTTTAAAGGAAAATAGTTTTCATAATGTTTTCATGTACGATATATAATTTTTCATGTTATTTTTAAATAATAGATTTAAAAAAAATTAATATTTCTTTATATGTTTTCAATGTGTTTTCGATGAAAAATTTTTTTAAAATGATTTGATACTTATATTATATGTTTTCAAAGAAAAAAGTTATCCAATGATTTAAAGTCTTATTTATAACCTTTAATGGTATTTTCCATGAAAATTTTTATCAAATGGTTTTATGTATTAAATATATATTTTCAATGAATAATTTATATTTTTTCAAGAAATGTTTTTGAAATATATTTCAAAATTATTTTCCTCTAAATATGATATGAAATGATTTTGAACATGGCATTATTAAAAATGATATAATGGTTCCACTAATTTAATTTTTATCAATTTTTTGTGCTTAATGTCATGGTTTTTATGAAACTCACTTCTCTTTCATGGGGTTTATGTTTATAAAATCTATTCCTCTTTCACGGGTTATATGTTTATGAAATATATTTCTCTTTCAAGTGTTATGTTTTTGATAAAATGATTATGAAACCTGTATCTTTTCCATAGGTTATGATATGGTTACATTTTTATGGTACCCATTTAAATACATTGGTTAAGATATGACTATTTAGGATTTTGTGGTAGATTTATGTATAATTTCACTAAGAGACGGGTGTGAACTATATGTCCCACCAATGCATTGGGTATAGATTTATATCTCATGAGATAGACTAGGATTGTATTGGGAGTAAACATTGACTAATAAGATGGCCATGGGAGTGAACCATGACAACCAAGATTGTTTGATGAGTGGGATCATACTACTAAGATAGCTATGGTAGTGAACCATGAATAACAAGATATTATGTTGAGTCAACCCATAATAATGAGATGGTCTTGGCAGTATTTCCTTTGATACTATGAAAATAATATTATATTATTATATGTTTTCCAAAATTCCATATTTTATTCCAATATAATTCTTTGATGGATTCTGTTCTTAATTTAATTTTTATTCATTTCTAAGGAACTACCAATATTTATATTGATCCCTAATATGCTGGTTATTATCTTCAATTGTTATGGTCAAGTTATATACCTGTTTGTTCATGTTATGCATATGAATTTCGAGTATTAACACTTATTGAGCATCTAAGCCAACCCTTTCTTAGGTTTCCTTTTCCCCAGGTTATGATGATTGATTTTAGGTATATGTAATAAAGATTATGGTCATTAATGGAGATATTAAAGATCCTTCACCAGGTTAGAATATATTATTCCATGATTCCAAAAACACTAAACAATTATGTTCCTCAAGAATGTATTTTTTCAATGTACCCAATATTCATACAAAATGATTTAACTTGAATGTATGTTAATCCTTGGTTACTATAGATGGTATTAAAGAAATGGTTTAGTCAAAATTTCAAAACTAGTATTAGAAAACATTAGTGATCCCCCTAGGTATATTTCTAATTATATTTATAGTGACGTCTCTAAGGATTTGTATAAGGATAAGTCAACATTTAGAAAAAAGTTCTTGGAATTCTGGTAATGGATAGAGTGAGTGGTTTCCATGAAATACATCCCTAAGTCGATTACAAAATTGGTTATTGCTAAGACACACAAGTACATAAGGGTATCAAATTGGACAAGTTATTTCAATCCTGACTCTGGGTAATCTTGTACATGACATAAGGCCTTGCTGCGCACCTGGTATGACACTCTTAAGGGATATGGTTTAAAAATAGAGAAACTCTTCATGAACCTTAATGAAGGATTTAGATATTAGTTGGATATTAATAACATAATATTAACGTATGGAGTTGTTTATTAATGAAGGTGTCATGATTTTGAAATCCCAAAATCAAACATTTTCAAGAATATGCAGTTTTCTACTATGAAAAGTAATGATCACATTGTGCTTCTGGTTTAAGTCAAAGGAAGGGACAATAAGGAATTAGATTAATGTTTATTGTGATAGATGACTTTATAATGAGAAATCAAGTAGTATGATCACCAGATTGGAATAATTTTTTATCATGCCTAATCATTTTTCAAGGAACATGATTATCAATGTGTACCTTAATCAACTCTCAGACTCACCATGATGAGAAAGAATGATTTTTTTTCTGAGAGTTAGGATAATGATTACCATAGAGTAAATAACAATATCTTTCCTTTGTGTTAATATTACGGAAATTATCTCTTAATAGAAATACTTAGTGAAAAAATAAGATGTTTTGAATTTTTAAAATGACACAAATCTTGTGACTACAAGGGAAAAAAGAAGAGTTTAGTTAAAAAATGGATGATAATATTGGCCTTCCTTTTTCATCATTGAAGGTTTAGTGTTTTCTATTTGGATAAAATGATAATTATGAAACGTATTGTCCCTAGAGGAATGCTCTTGAAAAGGATCAATAATGTGGTACAAGTAATTGTTACATTGCTTCTGATGAAGAGACTACAGATGAAATGTTAACGGAAAGTGGTATTATGATGATGTAGCTTTATCAACGTGTTGAGGATGAATTAATTTATGTATTATGTATCTGGAATCAATAATTATGTTATACTAACTGTGAAATATATATGGATTGTTCAGTTTATGTTTTTTTCTATGGAATTACAAGAACACACTGAATGGTGATAATGGAATACAAAAGTAATATAATGGCATGGTGATGTCTATGAAAAAAAAGATTATTGGAAATCTATAATATGTACTTATGTTAATATATTATGGTTTTGATAATGATATATGATATATGAATAAGTAATGTGGATGGTAAAGATTACCTTAGATTTATTAAGGTATTGTTGACAAGTAGTTTATACATTAATTGAAGAATTTGACAACTTCATGGATTGAAATAATATATCCTATAATCACATTAATTTGGAATAGTGCATGATTTCCAAAAGTATTTATGGTAATTATGGTTATCACATTGTTACATGATAATATATAATGATTGTATTCACATGTTTGGAATGTTACAACAAATATAAACTTTTTGATATATGGTGGAATCAATATTAATATGATTTCAGGAATCTCTTTCCACCATTTCAGATTCTCATATTTAGTAAGGGTTATGGGTTTAACCATTTATGGATGTTTTAAGGTACACATCATATTATGTCATTATGATTGAAGTGTTATCTCTTTATATGATGATTTCTGCATATTAGATAGCATGTTCAAACTAATTTGTTTTGATGAAAACTGATGATAATCGGGATGGAATATAATGGATCTAAGGATCTATTAGTATTTCAATAATAAAAAAGTCACATTACATTTAAGAGAAATAAGTGATGTGAATTAAGGAACAACAAAGGGTGTGGTTTTCCTGAAGTCATGAAACTATATCTTTTCAAGAAAATACAATAATAAATGGGAAAAGGATATTAAAAAAAATTATACTAGTACTTTCATTTTAGAAGTATCATAATGTCTCTTAGGGAATCACATATTTATGTATTCTCCTGACCTTGTTCCCCATCACTCTCCATCAGAACACGATTGTTAGATTTTTATTCCATGTATTTGTTTTCACAACCAAAATATGGTCTCTTATGTGGAAACCCAGTTATATGTTACTTTGGGTAACTATAATGGTCCCAAATTTTCATTTTGAGGGATGTTATAGTATTAATTTTTATGAAGTCGGTTTCTAGGATTGAAACATTCAAGTATTAAACCATTGAAAAACTAGATGCCTTTCAAGGGAGGAAATCATTTTAATGTTAGTAAAATGTGATAGCCTAAGATTTTGTGAAATATTTTTTCCAAATTAATTTATCTTATTGATACTTTTCATTTCACCAGACACTTGAAATTTATATATTTATATATATATATAGTAAAAAACTATGTTAATCATTCCATTGACATACATAACCGGTTTGGATTTCACTACACGAAATACTGACATGGATTGTGCAACATGTATTACCAAATTGGATTTTTCTGCATGCAATTCCATCTGGACATGTACTAAATGCAATAACATCTAATCTTATGCTACCCGCAACACTGACTTTGTGTATGTTGAATGTATCAAAGATGTGCCTACGAAACATCATTTAATTGTTATATTTTTAAAATGTGCTAATTATAAACTAGTTATTTAAGTTATTAATATAAATATTAATAACTATTTTAAAATATTATTTATAATTTTTCTATATAGGTTAATCATATTGATAATGAAATATAAGACTTTCGGTAAAGCCCTTCCATGTTTAAAAATATCATTTTCTGAAATAAATAAATTTTAATAATATAATTAATTTTAGACCCATTTAGAAATTTAATTTGACAAAATAAAAAATATTTTGGTATTTTAAATGAATAAATTATTTTAGGGTTAATTTTTTTTATGTTTTTGAACAACATAATTTTTTAATTAATAGTAAATACTACATCATTTTAGTTAAAAACAACATTTTTGATTAAATAAATATTAAAGATAATTAAAAATGAAATTTTTTATATGGGAATATTATATCAATTAGACATCAAACAGTAAAAGTTAGTTAATTATAAATAATTTCACTTTTAAATTTAATATACAAACATTAGAAACGTATGCACATTTTTCTATAGTAAAAACTGCAAATTCGCCCCTTCTGCGGGATTCGAATTAATAAACAATTTACAAAATTAGTGAATTGAATTTAAAAAAAATCAACATAAACCATAGTATCTATTATAATATTTTGGTCAAATTATATCATGTTGATTTTTGTCCAAAACTATTTGTAAAATGATAAAAATTAAGCACAACGATTAAGGCCATATAAGCTTAATTTGGGGATAAACCATAGAATTAAGGGCCCAAATTCTCTATACACTTCTCCAAAAACAATTTTATGTCTAAAAATAGTACATGAACATTACATTATTAATTATATTTGTCTTTCAATGAATTTTTTATGTAATAAAATCTTTACAGCTACCTTGTTTCTAAAAATTTCTAGTGAGTCCTTTTCCTTCCCAATAAAAATCCACTACCTCTCACACATCATCACACCTCTAAAACCTCATAATTTAGGCCAAGACCTAGCAATTAAAATTTTAAAATATACATATTCCTCCAATAATTCATACCTTTGGGGGAAGGAAATACAATTAGGCCTTTTGGAACAAACCAAAAGGAGTTATCTTATTATGAGGTAATGTCTTCTTTCAGGTCCTTTCTTTTATTTTCCTTCACCACCCCTCCATAAATTTATTATATTATAATATAATATAACTTATCCTCAATATAGTTAGATATTTTTATGTAAGAGTTTCTACCAAAACACACACATAACTCCAACTAATGGTTAACGAATATATTGTTTCTAGGTTTGCTGAACTACTGCCTAATGAAATGATGATTGTTCATTTTTCAATTAACACCAATCATGGTGGAAATTATGATAGAAAAATTGATTATAAATATCATATGTTAAATTTATTTTGTCTTTGTGATTTTTTATTCTTATTTACAACACATGTATATTTACTTCTATTTTTTGTTAATACGATAATTTCTTTTGAGAATGTGTGGACTATCGACCCATCAAATGATTTGATTTGTTCATACACCACATGGATGGTATTATGGATGGTATTATCAATTATATAAGATATATAGGATATAATAAATTTAATTTAATTATATATATAAAAATATTTATTTTACATCCATTCTATCAACATGATAGTTAAACAGAAATAGTGTTCATGCGTACATATGACCTTCCATCTCCATGAACGGTGTATTCCATTTCCTACATAGATATTATATAGATTATTATAATACACATATAATTTTTATATATGATATTTATATCATGGGTTATATTCTATAATCACTATATAAGTATAATTACCAACAATATAACAAATTAAGACATATACAAATTATATATCAAATATTACACAAAGTGAAACCTTAACATATGATTTTTAACAAGAGGGTAATAAAAGGTTGTAATAAAAAGGTATATGGTACTGGATATAATAATATGATTCTGTTAAATATTTATAATAAATTTCTATTAATTATATTTGTCTTTTGAAGACACACGTCGAGATTCAAGACACAAGGTAAGTGGATTTCATCTCACTTTTTATTTCCATGAGATATATGCTACGTTCGCCACTCTTTAATTTTGGGTGGTGTAAGTAATGCCAAAAAATTTATTATATTGATATTTTTCACGACCCGTCCTCGGGGTCCGTGCTGTGACTACCCTAAGCCTGCCTTCCATAGGCCAGGGGCTGGTGACTAGCACCAAGGCGTAAATCCCGGTAAAAGGGAAGGCATTGCCTTTGTAAAGAAAACAAACACCACAGAGCAAGAAAGCAAATGAAGTAAACACTATGTAAAAACTGAGTACAACAGTAAGTGCGGAAAAGTAAGTGGGCCAGTATACAAACCCAAAATGAAAGTAAAGTACAACTGGAAGGGAAAACAAAAACTGTAAAGTAAAGCCGCAATGTCGAGCTGTCCACCGGAAACCCCACCTGAAGGGTGAGTACAGATAGCCTCCACAACTCCTCGGGTCCAATCGTCTACTCCGAGAATGTCCTGCCCAGTAGTCTACCTCCAGGTACTGTCCTACTCTGCAAGCCACAACCACGATCAGCGTTGTCCGTCGTCTGCAACCAACACAACGTAGTGCGGGCATAGCCCATGCAGGGGTGAGTATAAGCAAATTAGAAGGGACCCCATGACCCCCGAAGGTCTCCCAAAGTCCACAAAGGATAATCCACAAAGGAAAGATATAACCACAGAGTAACATTATACATTGCTTAGGTATATGCCCATACATATAACTAAGTCATCAAATCCAGTACGTTCCAACATCCAAGCCCAAGTACAACCCAGCCCACACAGGAAAGAAAAATGTAATCCACACAGGATAGCACAACACAATCCACATAGGAATGTAAAACAGGATTCAGCTCACACATGTATACTTCTTCAAAAGATGATAAAGATGATCAGATATTGCCACTGATTCATCTAAGCTGTTGGACCCACAAATGATCGGTAGGTACTAACCCCCATAATGACCCACATAGGATCTAACCCACAAAGGATCGATAGATAACTAACCCCCGCAATGTCCCACACAGGATCAGACCCACGCAGGATCTGTAGGCACTGGCTCACACAGAACCGATGAGCGCTGACCCACACAGGATCGGACCCACATCGGATCTGTAGCACTGATCCACGTAGGATCGCTGAGTGCTGAAGTCATCACCGTCAAATCCACTGAGAATCTCTGTATAGTCGTCATCGTCATCACAGTCGCAATGCAGCTAGCTCTAGGGTTCTCGCACACAGCAAGCTCGTTCGGGAGGGTCCGCTCCACGAGCCGTGAGGCTGATACATCAGCTGACACAAAGTCCGATGTTGATGTATCCAAAAGTTCTGTATCGTCAACAGGAACTCAACGTCGCAGACGGCACGTCAATCAGACGCCCAGTCCGAGAGTTATTGGCTTTTTCGTCCTAGGGGCCCGGTCAGATTTTAAGTCAAAAACAACCCGACCGTACTCCACCTACATCCAAACCTTGGGTGGAGTAATCCAAATGATCTGTCTTATTACTAGGAATCCAACAAAGTCGACGACACGTCAATCGGATGTCCGGAGCTCAAGATATGAGCGTTTCCGCTCCGAGGCCCCGGTTGGTTTCGTGTAAGAACCAACTCAGCCGAACTCAAAGTATTCCGAAACCCTGAGTGTGAAATACTTAAATGGCCGTTTCGATCCTAGGATCGCATAACAACTGACGATGCGTCAATCGGAGGCACGTAGCTCATGTTATAGGCGACCGACCGAAAGAGTTTCGGTATTAAGGGGTTTGGGCCCGGTCCGACCCGGCCCGATACCCCCAGGGTCGACCCGAACTAGGTCGACCCTGTAACACCCCAAGCTGCCACGGTACGTTTCACTTCGAATAATGCAATATCGTGTGTTGTACGCAACCTTGAGCTCTAACACACACCACAACGAATTAAACTAGCCGTTGTGAATAGTAATACCTACTTTTTGAAATTTTATAAATTTTATTTATCAAAATGGACTTTATTTTTGGATTCGGAATATCGAAATTTTCCTATGTTGAATTTTTGGTATTTTTCTGAGAACTTCTATTTTTTTATGAATAGTGAAAATTACTTAAAAACAACTTTTTTAATCAAAATAATTTATAGTGATAAATTATACTATTTAGTGGTTTTAAAGTATAATTAGAATATATTTTTACCATTTTATACAAAGGTGGTCATTAGAATTAATTTAACATTGAAATTGGACATAAACAATTGCCAATCTTTTGATATAAATTGTTTCTTAAAAACATGCTATTTGTTGTAACAGCGAGAATTAATTATAAAATTAATTAATGAAACTTATATGTTTGGAATTTTGTAAAATATGCATCATTTTTGAATTCGGAATATCAATTATAGCTTAGGGTGAAATTTTGTCATTGTTCTGAAAAACTTCAATTTTTGATGAATAATGAAACCACTAAGTGGTAGTTAAATAACTGATTTTTTGTTTAAATGAAATATTACCATTTCTGTGATTTGATTTTCAAAAATCCTAAATACATGGTTGTTATTAAGAATTAAAATTTGGTTCAATGAGATAAAAATAATTTTTTGGTGAATAGTAACTTTTAAGTTCTTAATCGCGATTAGAGGTAATTAGTGTAGTTTAAGGTAAAAATAATGTTTTAATAATATGAGATGAGCTTGACACTTGTCCTACTCCTATTGGATGAGTCATGTCCGACCAAGACAACCCATGGGTCAACTTGGGGACCCCATGGAGCCACTTTAGTTGGAAAATGACATTAATATATATTTATTTAATGTTAAAATTAAATTGACACAAACATGAGTTTTTTTACTAAAAATTTTTTTAAGTGGGGTTAAACAAGTCCAAATTTTGATTATAAATATTCATTAGAAAGCTAAAAAGATTTCCTACATCATAGTATTTTTGTTATAGTTTTTAAATATTAAATAAATTAAATTATTTATGACAACATTATGATGCAGCGATGACCACATTATTTAACGATTTAAATAAAATGAGAAGATAATGCGAAATCTAAGGCTTAAACTTGTCCAAAGCCTATTGGATGAGACGATTTAGAACCCTTATCACCTTAGACACGAATTATATAAGTGTGGGACCTTTAGAATCCGAAAATCATTGTATAATAATGTATCATTTCAATCTTTCCAAAAGAGCCCCTCCTCTCCACTTATAAAAGGCCCCCACCTCTCCCACCTCATTTACACTTTCAAGCCATTTGGCTCGGCCAAACTCTGCCAAAATACTCTCCCAACTTCCCCCTCTTACTCCTAGAAGCCTCACTTTGGGCAGAACTCTTCCCAAGGAAGAATTTGGCTCAAATGAAAAAAGCGTTACCCGATTTTGAGGTAATGTCTTCTCTAATGTTGTTTTGTTTTATTTTTCTTCTCCAACCCCCTAAACTCTTTTTATTCATTTCTATTGTAACAAAAACAGTATCCTCAATATACTAGGATTTTGTTATAAGAAGTATTCGAGCTACACTTACACACACCTACATCTAATGGTTAAAGAACATACGGTTTCTGTGGATGGCGAATTTCTGCCTCACGAAACGATGATTGTTCAACACTCATATAACACCTTCAAAGGTGGCCATTAAGATGTAACTATTTTTATATATGATATATAATATGTTTATGTTTTACTTATTCTTCTGTATTTCTCATTTATGGCATAATTTATGATTTCCATTATGGGTAAAACGCGATAATTTCATTTTAGGAAGTGCGGACTACCGCCCCCTCAAAGTGATTTGAATCGTTAATGCCATATGTGGGATGCATAAAGGATAGAGTAAATGGTATTATACACTATGTTATACTGGAATTATATTATAAATTTATATCATTATGATTTCGTTCCATTAAATATGAAATTGAAATGAAAGTAGCATTCATGCGTACGTACGGCTTACCGTCTCCATGAATGGTGCATTTCATTTCTTACCTCTAAATGTTATGTAATATTATAAATGAATGTATATACTGGATATATAAGATATATATGACATCTAAATCATGAATATAATACTGGAGATAATGGATATTCTAACACATAAACAACTTGTAATTATAAGAAGTTTATTGTTGACTCAAGTACCAAAGATCGACAAAACGACCGTTATTAACTTAAATAATTACATAATGTTCATATCATTGTAATAAGTGATATAATAAGGATAATGAAATTGAAAATGGTTCTTAATAAGATATATATTAACTCTAGTTTATTATTCAGGAGGTTAAAGAACAGTTGAGTCAAGTCAGACACGAGGTAAGGGAATTTCATAACCCAACTTCAATTCTTTGGGTTAATCTCCTACTTTCAAATTATGTCATGATATTATTATGTCGTATATTGTATTTATACTTTCTTTATGTGTACATATAGTGAATACACATAATAGATATATTTTATTTAAAAATGATCTTTTTAAGGGACTTCGTCTCAATCTCCATTCATTGAGGCATATCTTGTTTTATACACAAATTTCTTTTGTACAGTGTATAAAGCCCTTTGACTTTTATGTTTATTCAAAAGGAATCTTTTTATACGAAGCATTTTACTAAACGACAAAAAGGGAATGTTTTTATTTCCGTACATATGCGGTGACAATGACTTCTCCTCCGCCGTGACCATTATTTGAGTTTCGGCTTCCTCTACAAGCCATCATTTTTTTAATGAAAAATAAATACAAAGTTTTAACTTTATTTTATTTTGGTATTGAAAATGGTTTTGAAAACGTTTTTATTATATCAATGTGTTGTATTGATATCTTGCGATTGAAATGTGGAAATGTTATGTTTCCTTTATGCATGTTTTATGTGAAACGATTATGTTATGGTTTATGATATGTTTAAACCTATTCATATGAGGAATGTATTGGACTTAATAAGTGATGGGTGGAGCCCTCTATAGCTCCTCGATGCATCGGTAGGTCTCATGAGACAACTAGACGTGGAATTGGCTGAGGCCCTTTCCCAATTTGATTTATGGTTTTGGCCGAGGCCTTAATCATTTTAGACGTCTTGGCCGAGGCCTTGACAAAATGTTTCAGAATGTCCGACATTATACATTCCCTCATTATGAATGTGGTTATTGATATTGCATGTGATTATTCGACTAGTAGAATATCCATGTGAATAAGTAAATGGAATTATCTCATTTTACTTTTTCCATATTATGTTGATGTTCATGTTTAAAAGGATTTTGTTATACATTGCCTTAAATGTTGATGTTTATTTATGAAAGCTTCCGCAATATTGTTATCCTTACTGAGCATCTGAGCTCACCCCTTTCAATGTTTTAATATTTTACAGGATGTGAAGAAGTATTTTATGAATGACCTGCAGGGATTGTCAGAAGAGGATATGAGTGTGGACTATGGAGACTTTGTTATTGTAGTTTTTCACTTTATGATGTAATGTAACGTTTACGAATGTATCTAGTGTTTCCAAGGCTACTAAACTAATCGGTCTTTCGAGACTTGATCTTTTGTGATCATGCCAATGTTACGAAGTAATGCACCGACTCTGGGTAGCTGGGGTCGGGGCGTTACAGTTGGTATCAGAGGTAGTTTAGTACTAACCTTGGAAGCTAGATTTAGACAAACTCTGATTAGAGCACGTAGACCTAAGATGAACTTTGAGGATTAGTATTGAAGAACTTCCTAAAATTTTTGGTATTGTATAGATTTTGTGAGTTTTCCGAGCAATACAACCCTGTCTGGATACAAGCATGTAGAGGCGGCTCTGGCACAGATGTACCTAGGGGTAAAACCCGAAAACACCGCTTTGAACTAGACTCGAACGGGAACTGGTGCACGACAACGGGCCTTGCTGCACTCTTGGTTACGACACTCCCGGGGGATATGCTTAGGATAATTATAATTTTATTTATAAACCACTATGAAGGGTTATGAGTATATACTTCCTCAAAGAAAAAATTTCTTTTTATGATTATGGATTATATCCATAAATAGTTCAATTTATGTTAAGTGTTTTATAAGTATGGGATTATGTATTTTGATTCATAAACTAATCTAGTTTATGCCATTGTTTAGAAATGGCTCCTAGTGGAAGGAATGGAAACCGTATCAATGCACGAACTCCGTGTAGGGATTGCCCTCCTGCTCAAGATAATTATTGTGGATCTGGAGATACAACTGGTGCTGATCAACTTAATACCATACTGGGACAACTCACTCAGGTTATGAATAATAACCTTACTCGTATGGAGCACCCTGATCCGCAATGTGGAGGATCAATTCTATACCGTTTCATGAGGCAACAACCACCAACCTTCAATGGGAGTACAAATCCTATAGTAGCTGAGCAATGGATAAATTCTTTAGAGAAAATATTCCATGCCTTGGGGAGTAGTGAAAGGGAGAAGGTTGTCATGGCAGTTTACAGCCTCACTAGAGATGCCGATCAGTGGTGGTCACTGATTCAAAACACAAAGGAAGATGATGACGTATCGAATATGGAATGGAGGGATTTGAAAGATCTTTTCTTAGAAAAATACTTTCCTCGTGACCATCAAGCAGATATGGAAAGGAAATTTCTGAGTCTGAGGCAGAAGGAGGATGAGAATGTCGCAAAGTATGAGGCTAACTTTACAAGGTTAGCGATGCATGTTTCCAATTATATACGTAACCCAAGGAGTAAGATTGATCGTTTCTTTGATGGGTTAAAACCATTTCTCCATCGAGATTTAGTATCACAATCCTTATCATCATACAAAGATATTGTCTCATGTGCTATCAAGGCAGAAAAGGAATTCTCTAAGTCTTATGACAACAAAGTAAAGCAAGAGAAGAAGAGAACGGGGGAACAAGAGACAGATAAAGGGAAAAAGGGAAAGAAGGATTTTCCATTATGTGATAATTGTGGGAAGAATCATCCTGGTACGTGCCTAAAAGGAATGGGAGTTTGTTATAAATGTGGAGAAAAGGGTCACCAGGCTCGTGATTGCAAGGGAAAGAATGAGGCTGTCAAAGTTGAATGCTACAATTGTAGGGAAATGGGGCATTATGCAAATGAATGTCCTAAGCGTCAAGGAAACTTACCTCAGAAAAGGCCAAGGGATCAAGGCCAATCTTATGCTGTGACTACAGTTGAAGAAGAATAATTAATGTATTGGTTCTTTTGGACTCAAGGATTATATTCTGGTTATAAGAATAATGTGATATATATAAGGATTGTACTACAATACTTTTTGATTTCAGTATGGTTTTAATATGATTAAGGTAATTATATTTTTAGTTTGTGACAATAAGAGAATCTTTTCTTTGTTTGGGGAATCTGATGTTACAATTGATTTTGGAATTTAGAGACCTTTTAGAGAAAGTCTGGACGGAGGTATTTTGGATAACTATAATGGTTGGAGTGGATTAAGTTGATCTTTGGATAGTATTGTTTAAGGTTAAAACATTTCTGAATATTATTTTTGGAATATTATAATACTATAGTTTTAGGAAAAGGACAACCTGCAGGGTGGGGCATAACCCGTGGCGTCGGACAAAGCTGCAGGAATCGAACCCACAACCATAGTGCGACAAGCCTTTATTTCCTACCACTAGCCTACAGGAAGTCCCTGGTTATTAAAAAATAATTTTACTAATCTAAATGGTATGTGTTAACATTTGGAACCTTATACAATTAGGATAAATAGAATATTTTTGAGTTCCGTTACCATTTGGAGTAAAAGTTGGGTTGTGGTAAAAATTTATTAACGAATGAAAGTATACATAACAAGTATGTAAATTCCCTCACGTTCTTAGTAAATCTCCTAAATAAATTCCTCAACATTATAAAATGTAACTTAAAACAAAAATGTTGTCAGTTAACTTTTCCAACTGGGGATTCAATGACCGTTTAACCAATCACAAGTTTGTGATTTTCTTGTGGTTAAACATTCTCCTAATCCTGTTTTCTATAACTCTCCATCAGACCTTGATGGTTTGTTTCTCCTCCATATCCATATTTTCATAGAATCCTAGAATGGGCTATATCGGGTGACCTTTGTACTTATCTTGCTTTCTTTTAATGTTATATATTTATTAACCATATTTCCGATGTGAGTTTTCCTCAAAGGTATTTTCTCTTTTCAACATTTATTTTCAAAGAAAATTTTCAAATTGCAAGGACACAATTTATTGAAGGAGAGGAGAATGTAACACCCCAAGCTTCCACGGTATGTTTCACTTCGAATAATTCAATAGCGTGTGTTGTACGCAACCTCGAGCTCTAACACACACCACAACGAATTAAACTAGCCGTTTTGAATAGTAATACCTAATTTTTGAAATTTTATAAATTTTATTTATCAAAATGGACTTCATTTTTGGATTTGGAATATCGAAATTAGCTTATTTTGAATTTTTGGTATTTTTCTGAGAACTTCTATTTTTTTATGAATAGTGAATTTTACTTAAAAACAACTTTTTTAATCAAAATAATTTATAGTGATAAATTATACTATTTAGTGGTTTTAAAGTATAATTAGAATATATTTTTACCATTTTATCCAAAGCTGGTCATTAGAATTAATTTAACATTGAAATTGGACATAAACAATTGCCAGTCTTTTGATATAAATTGTTTCTTAAAAACACGCTATTTGTTGTAACAGCGGGAATTAGTTATAAAATTAATTAATGAAACTTATATGTTTGGAATTTTGTAAAATAGGCATCATTTTTGAATTTGGAATATCCATTATTGCTTAGGGTGAAATTTTGGCATTGTTCTGAAAAACTTCAATTTTTGATGAATAGTGAAACCACTAAGTGGTAGTTAAATAACTGATTTTTTGTTTAAATGAAATATTAACACTTCTGTGATTTGATTTTAAAAAATCCAACATTAATGGTTATTATTAAGAAGTAAAATGTGGTTCAATGAGATCAAAATAATTTTTTGGTGAATAGTAACTTTTAAGTTCCTAATCGCGATTAGAGGTAATTAGTGTAGTTTAAGGTAAAAATAATGTTTTAATAATATGAGATGAGCTTGAAACTTGTCCTACTCCTATTGGATGAGTCATGGCCGACCAAGACAACCCATGGGTCAACTTGGGGACCCCATGGAGCCACTTTAGTTGGAAAATGACATTAATATATATTTATTTAATGTTAAAATTAAATTGACACAAACATGAGTTGTTTTACTGAAACAATTTTTAAGTGGGGATAAACAAGTCCAAATTTTGATAATAAATATTCATTAGAAATATAAAAAGATTTCCTACATAATAGTATTTTTTTTATAATTTTTATACATTAAATAAATTAAATTATTTATGACATCATTATGATGCAACGATGACCTCATTATTTAACGATTTAAATAAAATGAGAAGATAATGAAAAATACAAGGCATACACTTGTCCAAAGCCTATTGGATGAGGAGAGTTCGAACCCTTATCACCTTAGACACGAATTATATAATTGTGGGTCCATTATAATCCGAAAAGCATTGTATAATAATGTAACATTTCAATCTTTCCAAAAGAGCCCCTCCTCTCCACTTATAAAAGGCCCCCACCTCTCCCACCTCATTTACACTTTCAAGCCATTTGGCTCGGCCAACTTCGGCCCAAATACTCTCCCAAATTCCCCCTCTTACTCCTAGAAGCCTCACTTTGGGCAGAACTCTTCCCAAGGAAGCCTTTGGCTCAAATCAAAAAGGAGTTACCCGATTTTGAGGTAATGTCTTCTCTAATGTTGTTTTGTTTTATTTTTCTTCTCCACCCCCCTAAACTCTTTTTATTCATTTCTTTTGTAACAAAACCAGTATCCTCAATATACTAGTATGTTTTTATAAGAAGTATTCGAGCTACAATTACACACACCTACATCTAATGGTTAAAGAACATACGGTTTCTGTGGATGGCGAATTTCTGCCTCACGAAACGATGATTGTTCAACACTCATATAACACCTTCAAAGGTGGCCATTAAGATGTCACTATTTTTATATATGATATATAATATGTTTATGTTTTTCTTATACTTCTGTATTTCTCATTTATGGCATACTTTATGATTTCCATTAGGGGTAAAACGCGATAATTTCATTTTAGGAAGTGCGGACTACCGCCCCCTCAAAGTGATTTGAATGGTTAATGCCATATGTGGGATGTATAAAGGTTGGAGTAAATGGTATTATAAACTATTTTATACTGGAATTATATTATACATTTATATCATTATGATTTCGTTCCATTAAATATGAAATTGAAATGAAAGTAGCGTTCATGCGTACGTACGGCTTACCGTCTCCATGAATGGTGCATTTCATTTCTTACCTCTAAATGTTACATAATATTATAAATGAATGTATATACTGGATATATAAGATATATATGACATCTAAATAATGAATATAATACTGGAGATAATGGATATTCTACCACATAAACAACTTGTAATTATAAGAAGTTTATTGTTGACTCAAGTACCAAAGATCGACAAAACGACCGTTATTAACTTAAATAATTACATAATGTTCATATCATTGTAATAAGAGATATAATAAGGATAATGAAATTTAAAATGGTTCTTAATAAGGTATATGTTAACTCTAGTTTATTATTCAGGAGGTTAAAGAACGGTTGAGTCAAGTCAGACACGAGGTAAGGGAATTTCATAACCCAACTTCCATTCTTTGGGTTAATCTCCTACTTTCAAATTATGTCATGATATTATTATGTCGTATATTGTATTTATACTTTCTTTATGTGTACATATAGTGAATACACATAATAGATATATTTTATTTAAAAATGATCTTTTTAAGGGACTTCGTCTCAATCTCCATTCATTGAGGCATATTTTTTTTATACACAAATTTCTTTTGTATAGTGTATAAAGCCCTTTGACTTTTATGCTTATTCAAAAGGAATCTTTTTATACCAAGCGTTTTACTAAACGACAAAAAGGGAATGTTTTTATTTTCGTACATATGCGGCTACAATGACTTCTCCGCCGCTGTGACCATTATTTGAGTTTCGGCTTCCTCTACAAGCCATCATTTTTTTAATGAAAAATAAATACAAAGTTTAAACTTTATTTTATGTTGGTATTGAAAATGGCTTTGAAAGCGTTTTTATTATATCAATGTGTTGTATTGATATCTTGTGATTGAAATGTGGAAATGTTATGTTTCCTTTATGCATGTTTTATGTGAAACGATTATGTTATGGTTTATGATATGTTTAAACCTATTCATATGAGGAATGTATTGGACTTAATAAGTGACGGGTGGAGCCCGCTATAGATCCTCGATGCATCGGTAGGTCTCATGAGACAACTAGACGTGGAATTGGCCGAGGCCCTTTCCCAATTTGATTTATGGTTTTGGCTGAGGCCTCAATCATTTTAGACGTCTTGGCCGAGGCCCTGACAAAATGTTTCAGAATGTCCGGCATTATACATTCCCTCATTATGAAAGTGGTTATTGATATTGCATGTGATTATTCGACTAGTAGAATATCCATGTGAATAAGTAAATGGCATTATCCCATTTTACTTTTGCCATATTATGTTGAAGTTCATGTTTAAAAGGCTTTTGTTATACATTGCCTTAAATGTTGATGTTTATTTATGAAAGCTTCCGCAATATTGTTATCCTTACTGAGCATCTGAGCTCACCCCTTTCAATGTTTTAATATTTTCCAGGATGTGAAGAAGTATTTTATGAATGACCTGCAGGGATTGTCAGAAGAGGATATGAGTGTGGACTATGGAGACTTTGTTATTGTAGTTTTTCACTTTATGATGTAATGTAACGTTTACGAATGTATCTAGTGTTTCCAAGGCTACTAAACTTATCGGTCTTTCGAGAATTGATCTTTTGTGATCATGCCAATGTTACGAAGTAATGCACCGACTCTGGGTAGCTGGGGTCGGGGCGTTACAGACCCGAACCGTGTCCGGGTCCGACCCGCTTGGGCGCGACCCGGTCCGGCTGGCGCGGCCCAGCCCGGCCGACGCAGCCCTGCCCGTCCTGGGTGCGGCGCGCTGGCCAAGAGCTCAGCCAAACGACCGAGCCGTTGAGAGTGGGGGGGGGGGGGGCTGCCCCCTGGCTTGTAACCTCGGCCCCCATTATGGGGGGCCACTTGAGCAGGCCACCAGGGGTTCATAACCCCCAGCCTTCCCTTGTCCGGCTGGCCCGCTCTGGCTGGCCGGCTTCTGCCGCCACAGACCGGTGATGGCCGGTCCCCCCTGCTCTGACGCCGGCGGCCTGGAACCGGCCGTCGGTTACCCTGCTCCACTTCGGCCCGGAACTGGCCTCGACTTTGGTTCGTCCGGCGTGGCGCAATAGCACCGCGCCCCTCCGCCGTGGCCCCGCTCCGGCCATGGTGTCTTCAGGTTTCTCCGACGCGGCGCGACGATGTTGCGTCCTTGTTTGATTTCACGATGTGGCGCGATGGCGATACACATTCCTTGCCGCACGATCTCGCGCGGTGCGACAGCACCACACCATTTCCATTCCAATTCACATTAGAATAAACCACATAGATATGGGAGGAGGGTCGGCCGTGTTTGTGTGGTCCGGCCCCCTCTTGTTAATCTATAGCAATTGGTCATATTTCACGAATAACGTCAAGGTAGTAATCACGAACAAAAATTAAACAAACCCCTACCTTGTGCGTAGCATGTATGGAGGTTCGTCGAACGAGGATTCATCGCGGAATATCCATCGCGGAAAGAGATTTCACGAAAGAAGACGTCGTTGGTGTCGCGGTATTCGACGTCGCGTAATCGGTTTCCGAGGACTCGACATTCTTCATCGGAGATCGATGTATTCTTCGCATTTTCATCGAAGATGAAGAAATTCCTCAAGTTCCTTAGCCTTTTCTCCCCCAAAGACTCCACAACAAGAATCCAACCCTTAATAAAATAAGCCCACACTTATTTTATTAACTTTACATTAGTTTGAAATGAAAACACTCACATTAAACTCACTTCATTAATATCATAAGTTTTTAAAACTTATGATATAAAATTTAATTGTTAGTTGAGGGAGTTAAGGAAAGTGAAATGGTGGTGTTCGTCTGGGCCCCACCACCCTCATAACCACCCATGGGAAGTTGGGTAGTGTTGGGAAAAAATCCCTCAAGGTAACACTGATGTTTTTTTGTGTTGATTGTGTTTGTTGAAAAAGCAGGTTTCCATAGAGAATTGTCGAGTTCCTGAGTATTTGATTACAATCCTTGTTGAAAAAGAACGATGACAAAGGAAAGGACGATCTGGAGGTGGTACAAAAGAGCAGTACATGGTGGCGTCATTTCCCAGTGTTTGCCAAATTTTTGGGGTCCAAAATTTGGAGTTTGGTGAGCATCGCGAAAATAGGACTTCCATGAAGATCATAATTTAATATGACAAAGGCATGAATTTCATGAAGATAGATTGCATGGTTTGGAAATCATGAAGACCAGAAGAATAGAGGCGGTGAGTCTTTGCGATTACGTCAAAGCTTCGCGAACGGCAGAGTTGAAGCGCATCGAGGCGGAGAAGGGCTTTGTGAGAGAGCTTCGCGGGGAAGGCATGAAGGAATGTTGACGGTGATGCTTCGCGATTATGACGAGCTCCGCGAATGGAAAATTGTCGTGGTGCTTCGCGATTTGGACAGATGTCCGGCAGAAACTTCGGAGCTTCGCGATTTGAGATGACGTGGCGTTGACTTCGCGTGGAAGGGTCGACGGTCGGTGGAATCGCCTATAAATAGAGGCTGATCCCCTTGAGAGAAGTAGAGAGAATTTACAGAGAAAATATTTTTCTCTCGTATTGCGAAGGTGGTTCGCGGAGCCAGTGTGATTCGTGAAAGAGGAGCTTCGCGGCGGCTATTGTAGCTCCGCGAAACCTGCGAGCTCTGCTTTGGATTAGTAATCATCGCGAGGGGCGTTGCTTTGTGATGGCTTGAGCTTCACGAAAGTGCTTCGCGAAAGTGCTTCGCGAAAATGCAGGAGCTTCGCGAAGGTTTGTTTGAGCTTCGAGAAATTGGGAGCTTCGGGAAGTAGGGTTCTTTGCAAAGGTACTTCCAAAAGGAATTACCCAGTGTTCAGAGGAAAAGAGGTATTCATCAGTGGATCATAGTTGGACTTCAATAGAGAATCTATCAACATTTGAAGATGCATTATTTCTTGCAAATTAAGAGACCAACAGGTCTACAAACTGTGAGTGGATTCCTTCTAAGAGCAGTGAGGAAAGGAAGAGGAAGAAGGTGATCCTCTCCACCGACAGTGATCCAGAGAGAGAGAAATAGGGAGTGACCCTTGGGGAAGCAGTGATCTGACCCTAAACATTGTAAAGGCAGTGAGCCTGGGCATAGAAGTGATCTAGCCCGAACATTGTATCCACATCTAGTGAAGAATAGTGGAATTAGGTACGACCAAAAACTTGTCGGCATATGCCTCTTGGACGTATCCCAGTGAGGGTGATCCATTTAAAAATCTCTATGTCTGCCTGCATACTTCCCTGCATTGCATTTAATGCATCATCATCAGATAAAGAAGAAAATAAGTGGTCATAATAATCACACGAGTGCAAACAATGTGACCCTTGTAATAAAGAGGTCAAGATCCAGTAGGGCAGGAAGAACTTTGCGAAAGAATATCCATACCCTGATTCACCCCCCTCTGAGGGTATATAGGCCCCTATTGGCCCTAACAGGTAGTTACCCAACATCCACCCAAAGCTTAAACCACTTAGAGTAAATAAAAATTGTAGTTAAATTTTTATTTTAACTTCCACAATTTTTATCAACTTCTCAAGTGAAAGCACAACTCCGGAAAAGGTGTTCCTAAGAAATTACCGGCGCTGCGAATCCATCGGTGCACTCGGAATTCAATTCCGAGCACCGGTTCAAAAGTTAGAAATTCCAGCTCGTTCGTTCACTGAACGTACCCATGCTAATATTTGGATAGAAATTCCGGGCACACCGGGCCTCAGAATCAAGTGTCGTCAAAAACTGCGTTATTGTAAAATCCCAAAGAAATTTATGAAAAACATTTCCTTGAATTTTACGGGTCTTTAAATTACTCCCACCTCAGGACTTTACGTCCTCGTAAAGATACATCATAAGCTAGGGAAAAAAATGTGGGTACTGAGCACGCATCTGAGCCTCAAGCTCCCAGGTGCTCTCCTGGAGGTTCCCGTGCTGCCATCTGATGCGCACTAGAGGAATCAATCGTCCATGTAGGTCCCGCACCTATCGATCCTCGATCTCCACTGGGACCTCCTCAAAATTCGCCCCATCATCAATGTCCAGCTCCCCATGGTCAATGAAATGTGTCGTGTCATGCACGTATCTCCTCAGCTGAGACACATGGAAGACGTCGTGCACCCGGTGCAACTGAGGTGGTAGAGCAAGGCGATAAGCTACCTCTCCAATCCTTCTGTGGACCTGGAATGGTCTGATGAAGCGTGGAGACAACTTGCCGCCTCGGAAAAATCTCCATAATCCACATCGAGGTGAGACACGCAAGAAGACGTGGTCGCCATCCTCGAACTCCAGTGGTCTCCGCCTCCTGTCAGCATAGGACTTCTGCCGGATCTGAGCTGTCCTCATCTTCTCCTGGATGACCTAGACCATCTCTGTCGTGGCCTGGACCATCTCTGGTCCCACAAGTGCTGACTCCCCAAGGTCTGTCCAGCATAAAGGAGATCTGCAAGGTCGGCCGTACGACGCCTCGTATAGTGGCATCCCGATGGCAGAGTGGTAACTGTTGTTGTACGCAAACTCCACCAAGGGTAGGTGGTCCTCCCAGCTGTGACCAAAGTTGAGGACACATGCACGGAGCATGTCCTTGAGAGTTTGAATGGTCCTCTCCGTCTGACCATCCGTTTGAGGGTGAAAGGCAGTGCTCAGACGTAGCTGCGTCCCGAACGCCTCCTGCAACCCCTTCCAAAGACAGGAAGTAAAGCGAGCATCTCGATCAGAGACGATAGATGATGGCACACCATGAAGCCGTACAATCTCCTGAACGTAGAGATGCCCCAAGCTCTCCACTGAGCCCTGCTCTCTGATGGGTAATAAGTGAGCCGACTTGGTGAGTCGGTCGACAATCACCCAAATGGAGTCGTGAGCTTTGGAAGTGCGTGGAAGTCTAGTCATGATGTCCATAGATATGTCATCCCACTTCCACTCCAGGACCTCCAAGGGCCGTACCAAGCCTATTGGTACCTGGTGCTCTTCCTTCACCTGATGGAAGGTGAGGAATCGAGAAACGAACTCCGCCACAGCCCTCTTCATGCCCGGCCACCAGTGTTGTCGTCTGAGATCCTGGTACATCTTCGCCGCTCCAGGATGTACCGCCAAAGGAGAAGTGTGAAAATCTCTCAGCACCTCCTCCCGTAAATCAACTGGTACCAAGGTACGTCCTCTAAAAATGATGTCGTGCTCTGCTCCAAAGGATAAACCATTAGGTGCATGTCCTGAGGATATCTACGCACGCCGCGTCTCACAGTCGGCGTCCCCACGCTATACCTCTCTGACCCACTGCAATTGTGGAGGAGTGACTGTGAGTGACTGAAGGAAGGTTGCTCCATCTTTATCCACGAAGGATACCTGCAAAGCGGCTAGCTGCTCTGTCTCCTCCTCAAGTAGCTGAATGCACATCCTCCTGCTGAGAGCATCGGCTACTACATTCCCCTTCCCAGGGGTATAGACTATCTCAAAGTCATAGTCCTGGAGGAACTCAAGCCATCGCCACTGTCTCAGATTCAGGCCCTTCTGTGAGAAGATGTACCCGAGACTCCGATGGTCAGAAAAGACTGTAAAGAGCTTGACCATCAGGTAGTGTCGCCATGTCTTCCGAGCGAAGACCACAGCTGCTAACTCTAGGTCATGGGTAGCGTAGTTCTGCTCATGAGGCCTCAACTGACGTGATCCATAGGTGATCACAGCCCGCTCCTACATCAGGACACATCCGAGTCTGGTCCTTGATGCATCGTAGTAGACTACGTACCCTACTCCCTCCTTCGGCAACCTGAAGATAGGTGCGCTGGTCAATTTCTATCTCAGCTCATGGAAGCTCTGCTGACATCTGTCTGACCACACAAAGGTTTTACCCTTCTTCGTCAATGATAAGAGTGGTGCCACAACTCTGGAAAAATCTGGAAAAATCTCCGGTAGTATCCAGCTAAACCCAAGAAGCTCCGCACCTCTGTCACGCTCCTGGGTGGCTCCCAAGCTAGCACTGACTCAATCTTCACAGGATCCACCGCAACTCCCACCTCAGAGATGACGTGCCCCAAGAAGTGGACCTCAAGTATCTAGAACTGACACTTCGAGACCTTACCATTAAGCTGGTGCTCTCGGAGTGTGTCTAGTACAACCCGCAAGTGGTAGGCGTGCTCCTCCTCAGTGGTCGAGTAAATCAAAATGTCATCGATGAAGACTATGACAAACCGATCGAGGTATGGCCAAAATATCCTGTTCATGAGGGCCATGAACACTGCTGGAGCATTGGTTATGCTGAATAGCATAACCAAGAACTCATAGTGACCATACCGACATCTGAAGGCCATCTTCTGCACGTCCTCGTCCCGAACTCTGAGCTGATGATAGCCTGACCTGAGGTCTATCTTTGAGAACCACCGTTCTCCCTTGAGCTAATCGAAGAGGTGATAAAACCTAGGTAGTGGATACTTGTTTCTTACTGTCACCTGGTTCAGGCGACAATTGTCGACACAGAGTCGCAAGCTCCCTTCCGCCTTCTTGGTGAACAAAATCGGGGAAGCCCAGGGTGATACACTGGGTCAGATGAATCCCTTACCCTGAAAGTCCTCCAACTGTACCCATAGCTCTCGATGCTCAGTGGGGGCCATCCGATATTCTGGAGTTGATATCGGGGCTTTCCTGGGGTACATATCAATATAAAAGTCTACCTCTCTACGAGGAGGTAGCCCTGGGACGTCGTCGGGGAAAACATCCGCATACTGATCCACCACTGCAAGAAAATCAGGACACCGCACGTCAACTGAACCTAGGATGAGGCTAGAAAACTGATGAGTGATGGGCTGTCCTCTCCTTTGCGAGAGTCCATCCTGTGCTGCGAAGGCTCCCTTCTCGCCGGTGAAGGTGATCCTGCTCCTGTCGGTGCGTACACATCGCACCTTGCGCATAATACAGTTGATGTGAACATGGACTGTATATAACCAATCCATTCCCAAGATGACGTCCTAAGGCCTCGACACCCCTACAAGAAGATCCTAGCCGAAGTTCTGATCTCCTAGAGTAATCTCACACTACTGGAACCAGTGCGTAATCATCGAGTCTGCTCCCGTAGGAGTCTCTAACCATAAGGATCGAGCCAACGACTTTTTCGGAATCTCCGAGCTCCGAACAAGGGCAGCAACTATGAAAGAATGACTCGATCCTGTGTCTATAAGTACTGCAGTAAGGGTGGAATAGACACAGATAGTACCTTGAATCATCTCAGGTACGCCGTGGTTGTAGGCCTCCGCTGCCTGGAGTTGTGCCTGTCTTTGCCCACCAGCTCCCTGTGGTCGGGGTGGACCTCCTGGTGGTGGTGGTGGTGGTAGAGCCTCAAAGCGTCTCCCACCACCTACTGCTCGGCCAGCTCCTCTACCTCATCCGTCTACTCCCTGCGGACAACCACGGTTGACCCTCTTCCTCTGCCTGGGTGGGCCCTCAACCATCTGCTGCTCCTCGGCACGGTGGGTCAGACATTCACGAGCCATTTGGCCCTGCCCGCCGCATGAGTAGAACTACCTTCCTCTCGAAAGACTAGCTCCGCGCTGTGTGTCCCGCACTACTGAGCCGGTGTCCTGAGGTCGTCTGCCTGAGGGTCGGGTCTTCCTGGACACATGAGTCATCCGTCGACTGCCTGTTGCAGAAGACTCGGCTACGTGCCACCCTCCGGTGCGTCTCGGCGCTGATGAAGGCTTAGAAAGAAAGATCTCAATCAAAAGGGCTCACTCTAGTACTCCTTCCTTAGTCGGAATGCTGAGGGAGATCAGCGATGACCTGATCTCGTGCCTCAATCCCTGATCAAAGGTCTGGGCCCATAAGAATGGGTTCCGTACCATGTCGGTCGAGTAGGATGAGAGATCGGTAAATCTCGCCGAGTACTGGGCGACTGTCAAGATGCCCTGCCGCAGATGAAGAAGCTCCTGGATGCGCACCACACGGAGGGTGGCTGGGACGAATTCTGAGCGGAAGAGGCTCTCAAAGTCTGTCCAGAGAATAGATTCATCATCGTGCACCTAGAGAATCAAGCTCCACCATCTGACTACTGCTGCGTGCAGTAGGCTCGCTGCGAGGATCACCAAGAGGTCTGCTGGTGTCCTCACTAACCTAAAAACCCGTACCACTACCTCCAGCCAGTCCTCGGCTACCTGGGGTTCCATCTCCCCACGGAACCTAGGCGGTCACTGGCACTGAAACGCATGCATTCCACTAAGGCGACGTGCATCGTCAGCGGCTGGGGCTGGTAGCATCGGTGGTTTGGCGGGTAGTGGTACAACCGACGCCTCTACTTTCAAAGGGCCATGTACCGAGGCCTCGTTGCTCGGCGGGCTGTCGTCACACTCAACTCTCGGAACCCTAGCTGGCTGCCGTCGTGGGGCCATCCTGATAAGGAAACAGGTGTGCCACGGTCAAAAAGTATACCTGGTGAGCTGTCATAAAGTAATCATAATGAAAACTTGAAACACACATACAATCTATGTTTTCATGTATTAAGTCGGAAATCAAAAGTTAGGGTCCAAGTGTACGGATACGTCGGCCGCCGCAACAACACTGGTCTCCCTGGATAGATAAACACACCCAATACGCTTAACACTGTTTCTTCACATAGAAAAAGATCAGAGTCCCATGTTCTGCGGTAGAACCGAAATCCTCTGATACCAATTTTTCATGACCCGTCCTTGGGGCCCGTGCCGTGACTACCCCAAGCCCGCCTTCCATAGGCCAGGGGCCGGTGACTAGCACCAAGGCGTAAATCCCGGTAAAAAGGGAAGAAATTTCCTTTGTAAGGAAAACAAACACCACAGAGCAAACAAGCAGAAGAAGTAAACACCAAGTAAAAACTGAGTACAACAGTAAGTGCGGAAAAGTAAGTGGGCCAGTATACAAACCCAAACTGAAAGTAAAGTACAACTGGAAGGGAAAACAACAACTGTAAAGTAAAGCCGCAACGTCGAGCTTTCCACCGGAAACCCCACCTGAAGGGTGAGTACAGATAGCCTCCATAGCTCCTCGGGTCCAGCTGTCTACTTTGAGAATGTCCCACCCAGTGGTCTACCTCCAGCTATCATCTAACTCCGCAAGCCTCAACCACGATCAGTGCTGCCCGTCGTCTGCAACCAACAGAACGTAGTGCGGGCATAGCCCATGCGGGGGTGAGTATAATCTACTCATTAGGGACCCCGAGACCCCCAAAGGTCTCCCAAAATCCACAATGGAAATATACAATCACGAAGTAACATTCGACACTGCTTAGGTATATTCCCATACAAATACCTAAGTCATCAAATCCAGTACGTTCCATCATCCGATCCCAAGTACAATCTAGTCCACACAGGAAAGAAAAATGTAATCCACACAGGATAGCACAACACAATCCACATAGGAAAGTAAAACAAGATTCAGCTCACATAGGTATACTTATTCCAAAGACGATAGAGATGATCAGATATTTCCCCTGATTCATCTAAGTCGTCGGACCCACAAAGATCGATAGGTACTAACCCCTATAATGACCCACATAGGACCAGACCCACAATGGATCGATAGGTAACTAACCCCCGCAAAGACCCACACAGGATTGGACCAACACTGGATATGTAGGCGCTGGCTCACACAGAACCGCTAAGCGCTGACCCACACAGGATCAGACCCACATAGGATCTGTAGCACTGATCCACGTAGGATCCCTGAGTGCTAAAGTCGTCGTCGTCGAATACACTGAGGATCTCTGTACTGTCGTCGTCGTAGTAGTCGCAACGCAGCCAGCTCTAGGGTTCCCGCACACAACAAGCTCGTTCTGGAGGGTCCGCTCCACGAGTCGTGAGGCTGATACATCAACTGACAGAAAGTCCGGAGTTGATGTATCCAAAAGTTCTGTATCTTCAACAGGAACTTAACGTCGCAGACGGCGCGTCAATCGGACACACAGTCCGGAAGTTATTGGTGTTTTCGTCCAGGGGCCCGGTTGGTTTTTAAGTCAAAACCAACCCGAACATACTCCACCTACATCCAAACTTCGGGCGGAGTAAGCCAAAAGATCCGTCTCACTAAGAGGAATCCAACAACGTTGACGACACGTCAATCGGACGTCCGGATCTCATGATATGAGAGTTTCCGCTCCGAGAGCCCGGTTGGTTTCGTGTAAGAACCAACTAGGCCGAACTCAAATTATTCCAAAACCTTGAGTGAGATATACTGAAACGACCGCCTCGATCCATGGATCGCATCTAAACTGACGGTGCATCGATCGGAGGCCCGTATCTCAAATTATGGGCGCCCGACCAGAAGAGTTTCGGTATTAAGGGGTTCTGGCCCGGTCCGACCCAGCCCGATACCCCAAGGGTCGGCCCGAACTAGGTCGACCTGAACCGGTTCCGGGTCCGGCCCACTTGGGCACGGCCCGGCCTGGGCGTGCTAGCCAGACGGTCGGCCAAACGGCTGAGCCGTTGAGAGGGGGGGGGGGGGGGGAACCTGCCCCCCTGGCTTGTAACCGCGGCCCCCATTATGGGGGGACGCTTGAGCAAGCCGCCGGGGGTTCGTAACCCCCGGCCTTCCCTTGTCTGTCCGGCCCGATCTGGCCGGGCGGCTTCTACCGCCACGGACCGGCGACGACCGGTCCCCCCTGCTCCGACACCGGCGGCCCGGAAACGGACGCCGGTCACCCTGCTCTACCGCGACCCGGAACCGACCGCGACTTTGTTCATTCGGCGCGACGCGACGGTGCCGCGCCCCTCCGCCGCGGCCCCGCTCCGGCCGCGTTGTCTTCGGGTTTCTACGACGCGGCGCGACGGGTTCGCATCCTTGTTCGATTTCATGGCGCCACGCGACGGTGTCGCGCATTCCTTGCAGCACGATCTCGCGCGGTGCGACGACACCGCGCCATTCCCGTTCCAATCCACATTAGAATCAACCACATAGATAAGGGAGGAGGGTCGGACATGTTTTTGCGGTCCGGCCCCCTCTCGTTAATAGATAAAAATTGGTCATATTTCACAAATAACGTCAAGGTAGTAATCACGAACACAAATTAAACAAACCACTACCTTGAGCATAGGTTGTATGGATGTTCGTAGAATGAGGATTTATCGCAGAATGTCTGTCGTGGAAGGAAATTTCGTGAAAGAAGACGTCGTCGGCGTCGCGGTATACGGCGTCGCATAGTCGGTTTCCGAGGACTCGGCATTCTTTTTCGGAGATCGATGCGTTATTCGCGTTCTTTGTTGAAGATGATGAAGTTCCTAAAGTTCCCTAGCCTTTTCTCCCCCAAAGACTCCACAACACGAATCCAACCCTTAATAAAATAAGCCCACAATTATTTTATTAACTTTACATTATTTTGAAATTCAAACACTCACATTAAACTCACTTCATTAATATCATAAGTTATTAAAACTTAAGTTATCAAATTTAATTGTGAGTTGTGGGAGTTAAGGAACGTGAAGGGGTGGGGTTTATGTGGGCCCCACCACCCTCATAACCTCCCATGGGAAGTTGGGTAGTTACCCAACTTCCACCCAAAGCATAAACCACTTAGAGTAAATAAAAATTGTAGTTAACTTTTTATTTTAACTTCCACAATTTTTATCAACTTCTCTCATGAAAATGCAACTCCGGAAAAGGTGTTTCTAAGCAATTACCGGTGCTGCGAATCCATCGGTGCAGTCGAAATTCGATTCCGAGCACCGGTTCAAAAGTTATAAATTCCCACTCGTTCATTCAATGAACGTACCTGAGCTAATCTTTGGATAGAAATTCCGGCACACCGGGCCTCAGAATCAAGTGCCGTCAGAAACTGCGTTCTTGTAAAATCCCAAAGAAAATTAAGAAAACATTTTCCTTGAATTTTACGGGTCTTTACAATATTAAACCTAAATTATTTCTTATAACATATATATTTTATGAACATTCATTCATGGGGGTTATGATTCAAAAGAAACACAATCAGTAATAGTTCTTTGCCTCAAATTTCCTTCATTGAGACTAATGTTTTGTTATGCACCTAATCACTTTTTTGAGGTTTATATACTTCCATTTTACATGTTATATCTGGAATATAATTATTTTCATGATATATTATGCTTCATTTAATTTATTTTTCTTATAGGGAGAGTATGATTTATTTTACTATGTTATAAGATTTTATTGAGACAATCTCATCACTTTCCAAGATTGTTTACTTAAATGCTTCCTTTGAAGAATTTTTATGTTCCGTCTCTCAATAAATTCATGAATTTTATTTCCTTATGTTTATTCATTTAATATTCATGTATGATTACCATTTTCTACTCTTTAGTTCATAATATAGTTACGATTTATTTTTATGGAAGACCGAAATTACCCCATATTCTGTCAGACATATGTGTTCATTAAAAACAATTTTTTCAAAAAGTGTTCCCAAGAATATTATACTAATATACTATGATAACTTAAATAAATTTTTACCCTTTTTTGTTCTGAAAATGTTATCAAAGGAATATTATAATCTCTTTTTGAAAAAGGCATTTCTCTATCCTTTTTTCTAGGAAAAAGGATTGTTGTTTTTACCTCGTACAACATGATCAGATTCATCCACCATTAATAATTTTATGTTTTATTTTCCTGTTTAATGGTTTATGTTTTAGGGAAATTATTTTAAAATATATTTTAATATAAAATTATTTTTAAAATTTATTTAATCTTATTTTAAATATTATCATGGAAAATGATTTTCAAAACATTTTAAATCTTCATTTATATGATTTCAAGAAAAATGGATATCAAAACATTTTGATGATTTATTTAATATATTTTATTGTAGTTTCAAGGAAAATAGTTTTCATAACGTTTTCATGCACTATTTATATGTTTTCAAAGTATCATCAATGAAATTATATTCAAAATCATTTTAAGCTTTCTTAATATTTTTTCAATGTCTTTTCAAAGAAAAAAGTTATTAAAATAATTGGATTAATATTTTGTAATTATTCTAAGAAATTGATTTCAAATTATTTCATGTCTTAATTATTATTTTTAAATATATTATCCAGGAAAATGATTATCAAATGGTTTTAGGTATTAAAAATCCATTTTTAAAAAAGAAAGTATATTCTATCTAGAAACATTTTTGAATGATATTTTAAAATTAGTTCATATTTAAGATGAAAAATATTAATGATAATCATGGTCTTATAGGAAATGATATAAAGGTTCCATTCATAACTTTTCTATGAATGGGTTATTCCTAATGTTATGGTATTTATAAATTTTTTTCTTACACGAGCATTATCTTTATGAAATAAATTTATCATTAATGAATTATATTTTTATAAAGTATGTTTTTCATTAATTAATTATTATTTTGATGAAATGATTATAAAACTTGTATATTTTACATAGGTTATGATATTTTTACATGTTTATGATTCCCATTTTAGTGAATGGGTTAATATGTGATTGTTTATGATTTTCTGGAACATTTTTGTAGGATTTATCTATGAAATGTGTGGGACCAGTATCTCTCCCAATGAATTGGGTAAATATTTATTTATCATGAGATAGAATAAGATGATCTAGGAAGGTATCATTGACTACTAAGATGGTCATTTGATTGAACTATGACTACCAAGATGGTATGAGGAGTGAACTCATGTGACTAAGACGGATGTGCGAGTAATCAAGGACAACCAAGATAGTATGGGGAGTGAACCCATTATACCAATATTGTCATGGCAGTAATTCCTAGGCTACTATAGAAATGATATTATATTATTATGTTTTTTCCATAATTCCATGTTTTATTTCTGTGTTATGATTTCATGGATTATGTTATTCATTTCATTTGGATTCATGTATTAGGAATGGACAATATTTATTATGATATCTAATATGAAGGCTATGATCTGTAAATGTTATGATCAAGTTCCATACCCTTTTGTTTATGTTGTGCTTAGTCATTTTCTTTTCTTACCCTTACTGAGAATCTGAGATAACCAATTTCTTGTGTTTTGTTTTCCCTAGGTTCAAATGAATGGTTTTAGGTAGAAGTTTTAAATGTGGGTATATTTATGGGATATTTTTATGATCTTGTAACTAGATAGATGATTTTGTTTCCATGATTCAAAATATAACAACATATTATGGTCCTTGAGCATGTATTTTTACAATGTACTAAATATTATCTAAAATGATGCCATATCCCTGTATGTTAATCCTAGTTATCTATTCCAATAATCTGGTAGTTTATATTTCACTATTTTATATAACCAAGGTGTTGATAATGGGGAGTAAGATTCAACACAATTATATTAATAGCTCACCTCTCAACCAATTAGGTTGTCTCTATCAATGTTCCCCTTTATCTCCAAAAAGTAAATCCCTAGCTAGAAAATGAAATCAATTTAATAAGATGAGAAAAAACTATGATAAAATATGGTTTTGAGATACATCTAGTATCACTCTGTATCCCCATGATTAATACCCACTATCCTCGAGTGTGGTCCAATATGAGCCCATGTTGTTTCATGATTTTTTGGGGGGTCATCGATAATGGAGTATAATAGTTGTCAAAGCCAATATAAAGTAAAGGAATATGTTTATACATTATTTTAATGAAACAAATGAATGTATAATTAGATCCTTCTTTAACATCTTATTCACAATTATCATCATATCAATTTCCAAGGTCATGATTTATCTGGGGTTGTCCAAAATAACCACAATGGGAATAAATTCATCATACATGTCCCTAAGAGGTGGTATTCCCCCAACTGGAATGCATCACTAAATAAAATACATACATCACCATGTGGATGATGGAAGGAGTTAGTACCATGACACCCCAGCTGATTAGCTATCAGATGGGCTCTGATTGATGGTACATGATAAAATGGGAATTCCATATTTACTTATTAATATTAGTAGCATATAAATGATAATGGAACTTGAGGAATTTCTCCATCATCAAAAAACGCCATGTCAATGCATTATAAATGTTACCACCTAGTAAAAAATCCAACTTTTATCTACATGCACATAACATATAAATCAAATTTATTCAAAAATGTTTTAGTATCTATATTATATTTTCATATTGGATAGATCACAACCATTTGTATCACAATAGGTGCTATAGAATGTAGAGGATAACCGTAGAGAGGTTCTAAATCCAATTATCTATCTTTTGACGTTTTTATTTGAATACAATTAAAATGAAGAGACATCTAGAGAGACCTAATATTATAATTGGGTGATGAAATGGTGGTATCACCCAGAAGACCAGATCCCTAAAAAGTCAGTCTAAGTGAAAGATGGTATCTCTAAATTTCAGTTGGAATAATCCCATTCAATACCATTTTTTTAGAGAGTACATGATACAAATAGCCATAATTATGACTGATATAAATCATAACCCTTTGGGTGACTATATTATAATATTTCAATAAAATTGATTCCATATGGATAAGTATATGAATTATAAATGAGTGGGAGTAGCATTGTGAATGGGGGAATCAGTTAAAAGAAATATCTAATGGGGACAACATCACGTGAATCATGTGACCAATATCACAATTCTTGATCCCGTGACCCATCAAATATCTTGTGAATCATGTGTCCCATGGAGAACCACATGATCACATGATCAATTGAAATAAATATGATCACATGTCCCTGAGAGGTTCATGTGAACTGTATAACGTTCAATCAACCAAGCGATAGACCCAGTTGATCATGAAATTCTCATAGGACATCCATGCATCCCTAAACAAGCATTAGGGTTCAATAAAATTCCCATAAGTTGATCCATATGTTGTTTTATCATGTTATTGAGATTATGGGATTAATGTGGAGATATTAGGTGATTGAATATCCTGAATTCATCTTGAGGAGTACTTCTAGAGAAATGGTCCAACGATGTAGGCATTTGGGAAGGATATCACATGATCTCTAGAGTCTGAGTTGTAGGCGGAATGACCAGATAAATTTCTCCACTATTTACAATTATCCAAAAAGAATACCAATGTTCACTTGGAGGGAAAATATTTTTTTTGGATAATCACAATTGACTTTAAACCATTCCCCTTCATAATTTTATCTAGTGTGGGGGAGGGGGGTTTATACTCACTAAAGGATCATCAGAAATTTTTGGATCAAATAAATACCTAAAGAATATGAATTATTAAATTATTAATTGGAATCAAATAAAAGAACATCCATATGAAAATCAGGTGGCTAGATTGCATGAATAGGATAAAACTCAGAAGTTGCATGATCACATGACATTAGGAATGGCACACGAATTGATCTTGCACTCATTATGATCTAAAAACGTTAATTTAAATCCATATTAAGATGTATTTAAAATCATACAAATTCCTATAAGAAAACCTATTTCATCACCTCAATCCCCTCTAAAAATACCTTTTAGTTATTTGGATGGTTTCAATACTATCCCTCGTGATCATGTAGAGGCTTCCAGGAGAGTTCCTCCAATCATGTGATATATCAAGAAACAGAGTCTTAGTAATCATCCAACTACCCTCGTAATATTACAAAATAATGATGAAATAGGTAGTGGCTTCACACAAAAAATGTTATTATATTTTTCATCTTTTGGTCTCATGAAACTTGTGTGATCATTATTTCTCACATTGAGGCCCTTTGACATTCCATATTGTTCTTGAGATGGTTCTCAGATAGGACAACATCAGTATACAATGGACCCCATTAAAGTTTCACTTTATCTTGTGAAATTCACTTCAAATGATATCTTGATCTATTTTAGACTCCTATACATGTAACTCCATTATTTTGGAAGACCCTTAACATGTATATTTCATTATGTGACACGCCATAGATATCTGTGATGACTATCCATGACAGTGATGACAACCCATTATAAGATCCACCTTTGATTAGTATATTCATCACAGATATGTGGGGAAAAGATCTATCAAAATCATTGGTTACTACTACAAGATCCATCATTTATCTGATTAACGAATGCATAAATGTTGAGCAACTATCCCTGATGATGCACACACTCTATCACATGATCCATTATTGATGATGAGATGCATTGATGAAAAATAAATGGGAAAAATGATAAAATTAATTAATCTAATGATTGAAATATCTAAAATTAGGAATCCTCATGTGAGGTAAGGTTATGATTTTCTCATGGGAATGGTTTATGCACCTTGTATAATCACCATTAATCAAGTGAAGGCTATACAATAAACCAAACTGATCTTGCAAATCACTTTGAAAATCCATATTGATCTCATAAAGGCTATCTAACAAGACAACATTGTCACAAAAACTCCCCCAACATACCTAATTGGTCTCAATAATTCCCTATGAAAATCAATTTTGATCTTGTATATTCCCTCTAAAAATCCATCCGAATCTAGGGAATTCCATTTGATAAGCTAGAAAGATATTGTATAGTGCCCTAGAAAAGTGTCCCTCTATTATGAGAAAAATTACACAATGGTGTCCCGATCTTGAAAATACACCGATTGATATTGACATATTCTTGAGAAATATATCAGATGTTTCCATTTGAAAATTCAAAATCCCATCAAAAATTCACATGTCTGATAAATATGTTGATAGAAGAGTGAAAAAAAGTATAGTTTATCATGAAATATTAATATGAAACTGTTTATGACCTATGAATAGATCATGAAAAGAAAATAATGGGATTATTCATGCATATTTTAAAACCAATATCATCAATATATGCACCATAAAGGAGGCATTGAACATGGGTGGTGATGCCTATAAATCCCCCCCCCCCCCCCCGAGCGTAAAAATTAAACATATGAGATAAATGATACCCACATGCGTGTAAGTTTGATTGTAGAATTATCATAGTAGGAAGCCATGAAATCACAAGGTTCCTATACATGGAAAATATGAGGAATGAATTAAGGGATCGCATAGTGTAAATATCCACTTCATTTGATCAAAATATTTATTATGTGATCGACATATGGTGTGTCATCTAGGTTACAAAAAAGAGATTCTGTATGTTTTCTTGGTCATGCTATGTCTCAGCATGACAACTCTTGGAAAATATTGATGCATTTATTCAATAATGGATGAAAAATATGGAATCCATATTAGAAAATGGATATATTGATTTATATGAAAATGAATCATGAACCTGTCATGAGATTTCAATATCATGAACGTTTGATGACCTATCAACTCACACAAAGACATATTGGCATGTTGTCCCGGTAATGAAAATTCATCCTCAAATATATGTTCACTGATTATAATTATTCATGGCATGTCCACTAGAACACATGGAACCCATGTTAATTTGTGCGATGATCACACAATGGCTCTCAAAAAAGTCCTTCGAGTCATGTGGAAATCCTCTCACTTGCCCACTTCAATCATGTGAAGTGTATGGTTTATATCTGGATTTTTGTGATGAAACCTCTAAAAATATTTGCTAGGTCTTTTGATAGACACATTTATATATCCATACAATCATCGACATGTCCTCTTGAAAACCAAGACATGTACAAGATCCCTATTAAACATAGGTTGACATCCCAGGCCTGTGAACCATGTATGGACAAGACCCTCTCATGTGTTACGCATGACAAGTAGATACCTCAACATATTATAATATTTATCAAAATACATAAATATATATAAACCACATTAAACTACAAGGACTCTAATTCCTATAATAAGTAGGATATGTTGGATTCCTTTTTATGTCCCATGATATATTTTGTAATCCACCATCGTTTATGTCCCTCTATATGTAATACACTATAACGCATGAGACCAAAACTCTCATGTGGGTTTATCTATCCTTATAAACCATAAAAGGATTGATAATCTATTGAACTATAATAACACCGATTCCTTCTATACATATGATACATATAAATCATTCTTAAGGACCGAGTTACACCTAAACCACCACCTTACAGCTTCCCTAGTGCATTAATACCATATGTATATATGGTGAGTATAATCACTTACTACCCATTACTTCTCAAACCGTTCATGACTTAGATTGGATGAGGGATTTACAATAATCATATTGAAGACAACATAAATTTCCCCCAGCTAGGGAAAACTCGGCATTTAATCATCATTTAGTAACCTGATTGGATTTCCCCCATCCAAGGGTATAAAAATCAGTGTATGTATTGAAGGAATATAATATTTTCATACACTGGGGAAACAACAGTCATGATAATTAACTAGAAATCATTTCACATCGGTGGTTTTAGGAGAGATTAAACTATGTTTACTCTTATTCTCTCCAAAAGTAAGATATAGATGACACCTTCTTATGGATCAAGATTTGGACCTAGTCCATAAGATCCCACAAATATGGATCTTCAACATCTTGTTAAAAATCATTGATTGAACTAAAATAAGTGACATGGGATTAGAATTTAGAAATAAACAGAATATGTTGGACACCTCAAGATGGTTCAATTGTAATATCCTAGGTAAATAAATAATAATACATCTTCATATTTATTTTCAAATTTTTGAATTAAATATTAATTTTACTCTATAGAGGATGCTATGTTTGATGGCGTATGTGACATGAAACAATGGGTTTCTCCAAATTCTAATGTTGCTCACAATGCTGAGTCATACTGAAAAATAATTATATAATATTATTTTAAGTGTTAGTTGATGCCTAGGATTTAAAATATTAGAAATGAAAAGAACAAACTACAATGTGATTAAAAATGTTTGTTAAATGTTTTTAAATTTATCCAATAAAATTTAAAGGATTAAATTTTTATTGAATCTAATTTTAATCATTAATACTCTAATATTCTTTCAAAGGATGATTTACCACCTTTGGATGGTGAACCCTCTTTAAATATAATTTTGTTCACATTTATATGTTCTATTTGAGAAAATAAAATTATCCTTTAGAATTTGGATTCAAAAATTACTTTGGGTAAATTTTTGTTATATTTCTGATAAAATTCATTTTTAATGAATAGTGAAATATATTATATTTAAATTCAATATTCCATTTAATCTAATATATTTATTTGGTTAGATTATATTTTAAATCAGTTTTGATGTTTAATTAGATTATATTTTTACTATTTAATCCAATTTTGGTCCTTGGATGTAATCTCACATTGAATTTTGATATAAACAAGTGTCAATCTTTTGATAGTTACTATTTCATAAAAACATTCTTTTTGTTTTGATAGAGAGAATTAATTATAAATTAATTAATACAACTTGTATGTTTTGAATTTGAAAAAATATATATCATTTTTGTATTCATAATATCAAATATAGCTTATTCTGAGTTTTTAGTATATTTCTGAAAAACACCAGTTCTAGGTGAATAGTGAAAACAAATAGTAGTAGTTGAAAAGAAGACTTTTTCATTAATTTGATATTGTACCATTTCAAGGAATTGAACTTTGAAAATACAATAGACATGGTTGTTATTTATAAGTAAAATTTGGTTCAATATGATGAAAATATTATTTGTTGAATATTAACTTTTGTCTTTTATTTACCGCGGTTAAAGGTAAATAGGGTAATTCAACTTAAAACAGTATTATAATAATATAAAATTACCCTAACAATTATTTTAACCTTATTGGATGAGTAATATACAACCTAGAAAATCCTTGGTAGAGAATTTTACCCTTTGAAAGACACCATGGTATGATAATGATGTTAATGACTTTTTATTTAATGTAAATATAAAACTATCATGAACATGGGTTGTTTTTCCCAAAAACATTAATGTACAAGTATATAATTAATATATTTGACAAAAAATATTCATTATAAATCTAAAAAAATTTCCTATATCAAGAAATATTATTTATAACTTTTAGAGTTCAAATAAATATAATTATTTATGATATAATAATGACGTAGTGTTTACCTCATTAATGAATGACTTAAATAAATAAGATTATAAAAAATAAAAAAATATCATAAAACATGTCCAATTATTATTAGATGATTTAATTTCAAACTACTGTCGTCTTATCATTGACTTTAATATGTTTTGGACCTTTAGAAATAGAAAATCATTATATAATAAAATAATATTTTCAAACTTTCTTAAAGAGCCCCATCCCACCCTAATAAAAATCCCTCACCTCTAACCCATTACTCACACTTCTCAAGCCCCTTCTATAGTATAAACACTACCCAAATAAGATCTCAATATCCATCTCTTCCACTTATAATCTTTACTTTAGTCATAAGGCTCTTCATGAAATCCTTTTAGTTCAATCCAAGGGGGTTATACGATTTTAAGGTAACATATTCTTTTAAGTTATTTTCTATTATTTTATTTCTATAACCCCTAAAATATTTTTATTCATTTATTTTATAACAAAATATCATCCCCAATATAATAGGTTTTTTTATGATAAGGATTCTAACTACACATACACACACCTCTGTCTAAAGGGTAATGAAGATACTATTTCTCTGGACGGCGAAATACTGTCCGATTAAACGATGATTGTTCAATATTCTCCAACCACATCTTATGGTGGACATTGTGATGGCACTGTATTTATATGTGATATATATTATATTTATATTGTCTCTATTATTCTATATTTTTCTTTTTTAGCATACCGTTATGGTTTCCATAATGGGTAAATGTGATAATCTCATTTGAAAAGGTGCAGACTACCTCCCCCTAAAAGTGATATGACACAATCATACAATACGTGGAATGTATAAAAGAAAGAGTTAATGAAATTATATATGATATTATACTAGAATTTCAATATATCTATATATCATTATTTTGTCTTTTCATTAAAAATACGAAATAGAAATGAAAGTACCATTCATGATTATGTACAGCTTACACCTCCATGAAAGATGCATTTCATTTTTTTTACCTCCAAATGTTATGTACTATTATAAATAAATATATATACTAGATACATATGATATATATGATATCAAAATCATAAATATAATTCCGGAGAGAATGGAATTTTTACCACATGGACAACTTGTAAATATAAGAAGTTTATTTTTGACTCAAGTATCAAATATCGAAAAAACAACCGTTATTAAGCTAAATGATTACATAATGTTTATAACATGGTAATAAGTAATATAAAAGGAATAAAAAACATGACAAAGGATTTTAAGAAAGTAAAAATTAACTTTATTTTATTATTCGAGTGATTAAAGAATGAACGGCTCAAGTCCAACACAAGGTAAGGGACTTTGTCTCAATCTCATTTCATTGAGTCATATTTTGTTTTATACACTACTTTTTTTTTATGGTGTATAAACAACTTCGACTTTTCATTTTATTTAAAGGTAATATTTTTCAATGTAGCATTTTACTAAACGACAAAAAAGAGTATTTCTTTTTAACGTATGTAGTGATAATGACCTTTCTACCACTGTGAGTATTATTTGACCTTTGGCTTCCTTATAAAGATGAAATGTTTTTAAAAGGAAAATAAATACCATATACTATTTAACGTATTTGGTTATTGAAAATGGTTTTGAAAATAGATTAATTATTTCAATATTTTTAAATGATATATTGTGATTGATATGTGGAAATGTTATCTTTCTCTTATTTTTTTTATATGTTATGAATATGTTATGGTTCTTGGGAATTGTTTATGTATACGGGTGTCTCCATAACAAACGAATGACGGGTGACCCTGAGATAGCTCTCCAATGCATTGGGTAACATGACCGAGGTAAATGATAATGTTTCACTAAATAGATTTAGGGAATAAAATATGATGGGTATTCTAAATGTAACTCCCTACGTAGCTGTGAAATCTACAACGTAAGGATGTTATGGATTCAACTAGTAACCTTTATGATTTTTGATTACTATGTGTTATTCATAAATCTTATGATTTCATGAGGTATGTCAAAAATATTATGTTTTAATGGGATAATGTTTTCTATCTTTATTTTATAACAATTACAGAGCTTTTTATGCTCATCCCATGTTTTGAAATGTTTTTCACAGGATATAAAGATGAATAGGGTCAAAGATGGGATCAAGTAAAAGTCATGTTCTCTAAAACATGGAAGAAGACATTTTTTTTCAAGAGTTTGTATTTCATGAAAAAATGGAAACTGAGTAGAAGTGTCTACTTGGTAATTTTTTAGATTTAATGTAATAGTTGTGTACTAATTCTCTAAAACTCTAATCCTGAAAAGATCCTCAATGTGAAATATCCATTTAATTCAAGATACTGTAAATATTTAAGGATTGGTCCTTATATAAATACCAAAATAGATATACTAATCACCTTCTTGGATGATAGTAAACACTAGTGTTTTTAGTTATATAGATTCTAAATATAATTATCTAGCCATTTCTAATCAATAATGAGAAAAAAATAGAGAACCATAGATACATAGATATGGTCACATTTATAGATCACCATTAAATATGGAAGGATTCAATAAAGGATATTATTATTAGTGTAGGGAGTCCTATATCAGGATTTTTAAGTGATTCAGGATCATATCATAAATCTATAATAGAGTCCTGAAATTGGTAATAATTTCCCCCAACAAGGGGCGATGATCCCGACCAACCATCATATTTACCGATGTATATTCTTAATCTTTAATGGGTCTAATTCAAATGATTTTTCGAGAATACTTGACCTCCCCCCCCCCAAATAAAACAAAGGGAATGAAAATTACGGTGAATGAATTTAATGATTTTATATCTAAATCATTAATGTAATTGGGAATCATGTCTCCTAAACTGATGAAAAAACTCTTCCCTGACATCATTGGAGGGGAAAATATGAAATTAGAAAATATAATTCCAAAAAATACCAGAATGTGTTTTGTAATCATTTTTATTTATATATATCAGGTATTTATGCTATATAAATTAACTCTTATATTTATTCAATCATAATATGATTTACATGATGATAGAAGGGGGGATTTGATATTTATTATTATACGAACTATCACATGTCAGAAACCGTTAAACTGACTCCGCTTTAGGTATTATTCTATAAAAATAACCTCATAGAATAATACAAATGTAAAAATTAAATTTATTCTCCATGTAGTCCACTGGATCATTATTGTATATCCACTAGTGCTTTGGTTCCTCCACTAGAAACTCATTATACTACACAAGAATTCTATTGGTTTTAGAATATATATAAAACATTTTTATAGTCCATGAAAACATTTATAGAGTTGTGTTACATCTCCATTAATTATTTTTTAAACTCTTGTTGGAAAATGATATACTATATTCTATCTGTTGTACATATCATCTAATGGTTAAATATATATCCTATAATCATTATGTAAATGATATTCTGGGAACAAAGTACTGTCTTAGAGTATTAAGGATATAAGTAATTGTTTCATTTTTTAAAATGGAATATTGTTTGATTCAAATATAATCTACCTAAATAAGGGGGTAAATATTGTAATAATTATATTATTTCTTTTCTAAGGGGTGGAATTCATGAATATGTTATTATAATAAGTTTGATGATTCATCATGTTTTCATAGTTCAGTACATTTCATCATTTAATTTTGAAATGGGTTTTGATGGGTTTTCTATTTTATATGGGTTCGTTAATGTATATTGGTGGTTGAAATTAATTATGGTTCTTTTTAAAGAATTATTTAAGGATGAACCATTCAATATGTTTTCATAGTGTCAATACATTTTCCACATTCTTTATTCAGTGAGTAAAAATTGGTTAATTGTTCTACTATTATAATATTTGTATTGGGTATTCATCATCTATTTTTATAAGCCGTAAAATTAATTTAATAGGAATATATTTATTTTATATTTTAAATATTATATTGAATAAATATTTATTTATATGAATTGAAAAAATATAATAAAATATCTCCCAAAAAATTATCTGAAAATGTAAATATATAAAACATGGACTAATTGAATATGTTATATTAAATTAGGAGGTTTTATTATATTTTATTATTCTAGTATAACAAATACTGTGGGTTTATCTAATAATTTTATGACATTGAAAATGACTTATATCTAATTTTTTTTAAAATATAATTTTTTATTATATTTAATTTTTTGTTAAATCTAATATGTTGTTATTTATATTTTTTTAAAATATTAACTAATTTTTAAATAGAGGTTGTATTTCTATATCATTTATAATATTATTTAAGAATTTTAATCTAATAATTTGTTTATGATTGTTTCATTAAATTAATTCTCTAAAATTTTCATTTGTCTTAAAATGATTCCAAAATAATTGATATATAATTTCATTAAATATTCAAAAAAAATATTTGATGATATATTTTCTGTGAAAAATTATGTTCTATGACAATAAAAATAATTTAATCATCATTATAAATTTAATTACTCAAATATTGTTTGAACTGTTTATTTTTTGTGGATCTAAGACTTATATAAGTGTGTGTGTGTTTAAGAGTGTGATTGAATTCTATGGGTGAATTTATAATAGTCAATGTGATTTTGCTAATATGTTCATAGGTGACCAAAAAATAGTCAATAATGATTGGATATTTATAAAATGAAAGGTATACATGTATGAAATACATCAGTTATGGATAATATGGTGAAAATACATGATTCAATTGGATAAAAAATTCCAACAAATAAAATGGAATAAAAACTAAGTTCACATGTCCCTATCTTAATTTTAGATGGTATTAATATTCATAATATAAATATATCCAGGAATACAAAGCCAAGGGGGAGACTTAACATTAATATAAGTTATTTTTAGTATAACATTAATGTTATTATAATGGTATTTCATTGCATAAAATATTTTAAAAGTGAATAGTTTTTACTTTAATTTTTTTTATTATATTTTGTCATAGGTATTTATTCAAGTTGATAAATTTGTAATGAGTATTTTATAATTTTAAAAATTGTTACTAGAAAACAAAAAAAAATCATTAAAAATGAATATAAAAAAACAAATCACATTGTTTAATGGGGTTTTAAATATTAGTCCTACTTGATAGTAGATGACTACACATGGAGTTTTACAATAAAAGATTGAAAATAATTTATTTTATACTATAATTGAGTCAGTCCCCTTTGTAAATAGAAGTCTATCTACACAAAATAGGATTTAACTCCTTAATAATATTCACACAAATAATTTTTCTCCATTTTAAATAAGGATATAATTATATCCAAAATATAATAAACAATATAATTAGAAATAGGAATGAATATAATTTAGTGAGAATGATTACAGATCAATGGATTAGTAAATCCTCATCTCTTCTGTGATTTGCATCATACAAAAATTTGATTCTCTATAATTTATCCTTTCAAATATTCTCATTCTCCCTCACGGATAAACAATTCTCCACTCATTCAACATATTTTTTCTATTACCTCAACACTTAAAAAACCATATCTATACTGACTGTTAAATTATTGATTTTTTTCTTAGAATATAGATACCTATAATGGGGTTTTACTCCCATTTCCAAAAATGGATTAAACACTATATCCTCTATTAATAACACTATTATCCCTTGTTTCAACATTAAATTGGTACCCAATAAAAAATAATAAAATATAATGAAGAAAAATAATTTTCCATAAAATCTTACACTAATATTTTATGACCATCTAGGTGTATACGGTAAATAATAAAACATAGGTATGACATACAGAGGGAAGATTGGGATAATGGAACAATGTGCATGGTCTAAATCACATATCATTATGGTGAGTACCCTAAGTTAATTTTTAATCAATTAAACAATGTGGTACACATGGATAACATGAGAATAAGTTGATACTAATATTACATGATGTATATATAATAGAATATTTGAATAGTATTTTATTTCAACAACATGACTATTAGAAAAATATAAATTCAATGTTACACATAGTATAACCATAAATAATAATAAAAAACCTATGGAAGAGAAATTTTCAATAATTGAGGAACATTAAAAAAATATTTTTCTCCCCATATACTAAATCATTTGAAGAATATGGATTTCATATATATTCCCCATAAGAGGTGACAAAAAAATATGGATTCAAATATTCATAAGAGGGAATATAATGAATAATTAAACTCATAAGAGAAATCTTACAAGGTATATAGGTTGGATAATCCCCCAATAGGTGGCTTTCCATGTGGTATTGTTTATAGAATATTTGGAATGAGTAATAATTCCAATGTATCGTAGTGCACGATGAATAATGATATTGACATAAATTAATGGGTAAAATATATATTTGATTACTATAACATGACATCCCGTCATTCAGTTGGGTTTACATTTTACATAGATTTAGGGAATTATCCAGATCATGTAGTGGTGAATCCCATATCATCAGCCTCTTTCCCCAATATAAATTTTTTTTTTATTTTCAAATTATTTTTTTATATTATTGTTTTCTTGTTCTCTAGTTTTTATCTTCTTCAATTCGTCTTCTATTAATTTTTTCTTCCTCAGTTATTAGTTCTTCGTGGCTAGGATTAAACATCTTGATTGTTTTAGTGATATGTTAATTGTTTTCCAATTTATTTACTAGTGTATCTATTATGGTCTGACAACTCTATACATGATTCCCTATACATTATATACTACCCTTTAAGCATTGATGATATTCCCCCCCTTCCATATAGGTGGGTCATATTCATTATCTTGGGGATAGTGCTCATGTACTTTGAAAAAATTCCATTGTTTTTACATTGTTTATGAGGATGTGGGAGGTGGGGAAGTGGGTGATATAAAGGCTGTGATATTGGGTAATGGACTAAAAAAGTGGTTTGATGAAGCTAGTGGTTCATTAATAATCATTGTTTTTTTCTCATTACTGGTCTTATTGGGTATCAATAACAGTTCATAATTATCCTGGTTTACTTGATCTCATTTTCTATTCTATCAACTATTCTTTTTCAGATACATATTAACCTAAGAATGGGTGAATTTTTATTTAAACATATTTTTTTATAGTGTACCATTTACATTTTTTAATTCATATGAAAATTATATTTATTTATTTATTGATCAGTTTATTTATTCGATCCCATTTTTTCCTACTTGTATACTTGGGTTTTAATCTTAGGATATTATCCTATTTCATTTACTAAATGGGACTAGTATATTGGTGAGATAATGGATTATTTCCCCAATCGGTGATATGATATTTCATTTATTTATCATGATCTTTTGATTTATTTATAATTCTAGCTAGATTGATTCATCTGACCTACAAAACATGAACCATACATTCTCCTTTATCTAACTTTTTTGTTCAGCTGTTCCATGACTTTAATACTCAATTAGAAATTTTATTTACTCTAGGGAAATCATCTCACATACATTAAAACCTAAGTATTATCCCTTTCAATATTCTCTTCCCTTCTCTATCATTTAGAGTTGATTTTATCCTTAATGACTGGAAGAAACAAATCCTAGAGTTTCCTATATAGATATTGGTTCTTTTCATTCACACCTCTATTTGTGTTTAAACATATTGAGAATTAGTCATCTCAGTTCATAATAGTAGTGGCTCATTTTAGATCATATTCCAATGAGGATAATCATCCACAATTTTTCATAGTTACAAAGGAACAAATGTCTGTATTTGATTATTTTAAAAGGGTTACTGGTTGTTACCTAGTTGAATGTGTTTTATTTTTTCCACTTCCCATTCTATTACTTCTATTATTTCTATAGGAGTTCCAAATGAATGCAGTGCATCCTTGAAGGTCATGGACTACTGGCTGCTGTGTGTAATGACATGAAGTTTTGGTGTCAAGATATGACAACTTATCTCTTTTCCCACATTGATGTTTGGAGATGTGTTAGTAATGGTATATAATACCCAATAATCATCTACCCATTATACGACCTTTTTAGTGGAGGATGGGCTTTTAGCCACCCCTGGTGGACAACAATCCCTTATATTGAATAATACCATGAGGGAGTAACCCAAAATAGACAATATTAAGATTATAGGGTTCTACAGCCCCAATTTATATCCTACAATTAGTATCAAAGGGAGTAGAAAGTCTCTGATTCATTGGGAAAGCATTGAGGGTGAGATTTTTAGAGTCCCAAATAAATGCAGTCCAACCCTACAATTTAAGGATTAATGGATGTAGAGTGTCACAACATGAAACATGGGTGTGATGTGATGAAACCTTGTACATAGTCTCAAATATAGTCTGGGAGTGTTGTTTGGAATGGTATATATTCCCAAATAATCCTCTCCCTATCACAAGGCCCTTTCATTGGGGAATGAATAGTGAGATACCCTAGTGGGATGTGAACCATGCTGAAGAACAAAACCATGGGTGAGTGACACAAAGTGGCCAATATTGTGATTGGGGTGTCCTACAGCTATAATATAGACCCTTTAATTTCCAATTATTATACATATTTAACTTCTCTACGTTTCCCATTTCATCATTTGTAGCATGTTTTGTAGGTCATAATGGAAAACGTGATTACGAATGTGATCTTATAATGAACATATGACTAAAGTAGTCTAAATCAAAATAAATACATAGATCATTTTTTGTGTTTAGGTTCCCTTAATTTTAATTTTTATTATTATTCATTTCCAGTTTTATATCATCTTAACATTGAAATCGTCACATCTATTACAAATTTCATATTTTCCATATGTTTTTTCTATTATTATGACTATAAGAAACTATTCTTGTATCAAGTTGATGTTAGGACATTATTAACGGAGTTCCACTAATTTAAATCTCCTATAAATTGATTTTGAGATAATTTATAAAATACTGGATTCAACTAAATTTGGAATAGAAATTTTTGAAAGGGATATTTATTTTAATATTTATTGAATCATGATGAGATCCCTTATTATATAGAAGAGGCTCATCAATTCCATTCATGGACTAAAGAAACCTATTATAACTCATTCAAATAATGGTTAATCCACTACATCCATTGACTATATATCTGATCATATTCATGGTAATTATCGAAGGTCATTGTTAATATCATTAGGTATTAAATTTTTCAGGGAAAATTCATATAAATCTTCCACTATTTTTATTTTGTCAAAACCAGATAAATTATATATGAATTCTTATTTAGTTAGTCATATATATATATATTAAAATAATAAAATATTTACCTTAAATATTTTGTCTACTTCTTTAATAGAATCCTTTCAAAATGAATTCAAATAAATTATATTAAATTGGTCTTATATAAATGTATTTTGATGGTGAAGAACAAGATATAATTTTGTTTATTTCTCTCAATAATATATGTAGAAAATTAATTTATGATGTATAGGCAAGGATTATAACAAATGGAAAGGTTATTTTTGCTTTACATTCAATATAACTTACTATTAATCAAAAAGTTATATATGAGATAGAGATCTTATATAATAGGGGTAGATATGAAAATTAAAATAAAAAATATAGAGGTATACGAAATGGAAGGAACAAAAACCATAAATAATATATAATTAGTCGGTTTTTGAATAAATATGTATAGGAAAACCATTAAAGTTATAGAAAAACTCATAACTTTACTCTAGAATCTAAAAAGCCTAAACATTATCAAAGTCACAATAAACATATTTATCAACCATTGTTTACATATGTCTATTATTATTATGATGGTGTGGTCAATGTTTCCATTTTTTACTATTTACTTGATATCGTATTTGAAACTTTTTGTTCCATCCCCATGATTTCAAATATAGAGTCAATTCATGAGAAATATAAGATAATAGAAGAAGTGTATATCCTTGGAACATAACATTAATTTTAGGTATGGAGTAGATGTTCAATTATTATAGAACATCATGAACATTATATTATCACCTTACTTGATGTTATACTGGTCCCTAATAGTCCTATAATTCATATATTCTTATGGGTTCATGAATAAAAGGGTTTCACATTTCAATCTGAATCATTTACTCTTAAAATCTTCAATGTTCCATGAATAGTGATTGATATGAGGTTCTATGACAAATGGGAATTATTTTTCTAATGGTAAAACCCATTGTATATAGTTGTGTATTTAATATATTACAAATACTAAAAATATTAATCCATTGAGTAATAATTTGAAAAATTTATTCCCCTAAGGTGTTTAATTTTTATGTAAATATAGGTTTATGAGAAACCTAGCACTAAAAATATACATTTTTATGTTTCTATATGGGTAAATCCAAGTGATTGAATTTTAATAGGGCCTCCTAGAAAGTTAGTTATCTTTTAGAATAATAATACTTTTACTTATTCACACTAACAAGACTGTCTAATATGGTGTAGTATCTTAATTTTATACTTTTATGGATGATATATCATAAATGGTTTGGCTTAATATTCATTCGAATAAATTTTATGTGTTTTATAAATTAATAATTTTTAAACACCATGTTGAAACAAATGGAAGATTGGTTAAAGTAATGATAACATATAATGGTTTGTATTAATTTTAAACTAATTTTATTTAATTATTTGAGTCAAAAGGAAGTATTAGAGATTATAATTTTATTGACACTCTGCAACACAACATTATAGCTGAGTGAATGTAACAGAAAAAATCGGGGTAGGTATCTAGAATGATTTTATGTGTGAGCTTACCAAAATTCATTATGGTAGAGGGGATGAATATTGTAGTCTATCATGTAAATATATTTCCATCTATTACTTATCAATTTAAATCTAAAAATTATTAGTCAATGGAAAGCCACATTCATAAAACCTTTATAGAGGGTTAAGGTGTTCATACTATTCCCACATTAAAACATATAAATTTCAGCATGGATCCCTTAAATTCAAATTCACACAACATCATGATAGAGTTAATTTATAAAAAAAATTGATCGATAAAATTAATTATGAAAATTTCATTATTAGGAAATATTGGTTTTTAATTGAATCTTTTTCCAAAATTCATGGGCCTATACTAAAAGAAATGGGAATACACCTCAAAGTGAGTCTGTTGAGGTTGTAAAACCAACCCAATTCGAGGGTCTCATTGAGCATACATTTCCTCACCCTCGTATTGACAGTAAAAATATATCAAAATCTAATTTAGAGTCGGATGTAAGACCTAAAATGATGAAATTGACTTTAAGCTTATTGGTGGTAGAGTTTAGAGATTGATTAAAGCTCCATATAAATTTGGCTAGTTTGATATGACATCCTTTTTTTAAAAAAAATTTCTAGTAACTTATGTTTACAGATCTACGATCCTATAAAAAAAATAATGAATGAGAGTCCAACTATGGGATCTCATCCATAATGGATTAGAATAATTGCTGATGAACAAAAATGACATGGTATTTTTTTAATAGTCCATTAAATTCTAGCATAATTGGATTTCAATGGATATTAAAATGGAAGTTTTAGTAGACTAAATATGTGAAAATTGGGAGAGAAATGTGTCCCATGGATTCTTTCATCATCACGGGATTTATTGCTGTAATTTTCCCCTATTTTAACATACTCTTCTATTCATTTCATTTATAATTTTTTTTCATACCATGAATTCAATTTTGACATTTCTATAGTGGAAAATGTACTTATTCATTTCTTAATTGATGATAAATTTTATATGAATCCTCCTGATGGTATCATGTGTGAGTTCGAATAGAATCTCATATTCCTATTAAACAATCATTTGTATGGATTGAAACATGTTTCTTGATAATTTTTTTAAATAATTGATGAATTCATACATGATAATAATTTTATTAAGTGTATCTATAAATCATGTGTACACATGAAATATGTGAATAATTCAATGTAACATTTTCTCGAATCTATAGATTATATTTTTTGAATTTTTAATGATATCATAGTTATTAATGCTCAATTGAAGTGTTATTTTAAAATGAATTATCATGGGAATTCTAAAAATATTTTAATAATTTAGATTATAAGAAATATACATAATATAAATCTATACATCTTCTAATATTTTTATATTGAAAAATGCATGAAGGGATATATATTTCAATCTATTAAGCCTAATTATATTTCAATGAAACAACAATTTAATCATTAATTGTCTCAATAAACTATTATAAGTGATGATGTTTAATTTATATCTAATACCAATGTTGTTTTTAGTATCATATATTACATTTTCAAATCTGGTGAAGCCATATAGACATACCATTATATGGGTACATAGATATTTTTCTACTACAACTAATTTTTACCTTTAATTTGATAAAATTTTTATTCTAATGAACATGTTAGTAGCTTTGTAGATTCTAATTATATAGCTAATATTGACACATTGATTTCAATAAATGGACACGTTTTTACTACTTATGTAGGACCTAATTATTTGTAACATAATTCACAATCTTTTATGTGACACCGAACCAATGAGGCTGAGTGTATTTAATTAATTCAGGTTTTGAAAGAATAATTCAGTTTAAATAGTTTAATATCTAAAATATCATTTTATAATTACATTATTAATGTGTAAAGTGATAACTGATCTACTTTTTAATGGTATAAGATTTCAGTTTTCCATAGATGTCATAATAATATTAATATTAGACTAAATTTAATTTATAATGTTATATAATTTTGAAGGACGTGTGTCAAAAAATATACTCTCATAAATTAATTGGGATGATAATTTATCTAATGCAATTCCATTATCAAAAATAAAACATTTTCTATGTATACATAATTTTATACTAATTCAAAACCAGTATGTGAAACAACATCACCAATTTTATTTGTATATGGTGTATATTTGTGATATTAGACTTTTTTATTTGATATAGTCATAAAATAATTTTTAAAATTTTTAATTCACGTGTGAATTTTTTTTGAAAATTAATTTTCCATATTATATTATCAATTTTTGTGAGGGTTACTATGTTTTGATGATGTTATGATTGGGTTGTAATCATAAAATAGTTTTATTCTTTTTTTAATATTTCTTAGACCAAGAAATTTGATCTGGTAAGGCATTGTACCATTACCTTCTAGTATGGATTCTTCTTTCTTCATAAACCACTTGTGAACCATTAAAAAGTCTAACTATAAGGACACTTCACATATATCTAAAATTGATAAAAAAAATAGTATCATATCCCTAATTTGGTGGTTATATAGGGACTAATCCATTGCACATATCATGTGTATTAATTTCCATTATAGATCTAATTTCATGAGCTTGAACCCATCAGAATTTCACTCTATTGAAATTCATTCCTTTCTAATTGTTTGAACAGGGGATAAATCATAGAGCATAATTAGATAAGATACTTGATGTTTTCTCCAAGTATTTTTGTTTCACAATATTCATTCCTTAAGATATGTTCCATCACCTTTATATGTCTTCTTCATAGTTCAAATTACTAGTTGAGGTCATGTTCTAATATTGTAGTATTGATTTCCATACACGAACATTTCTATATCCCATGGAAATAAAGTCATCATTATAAAATTGTTGAACTATCATCAGTTGGTAATAAGATATATTTATTGGAATATTCCAGTTTTTTCATTAACATTCATTAATATTTTCATTTCATATACTTATTATATTGATATTACATTTCTAGTTCATCATCTCAGATCTATTTTATTTACATTAACAGAACATGTGATCGGAGTGGTGTTCTTATCATGTATGTTGGGCCTAAATTATTATGATTCTAATTAACTCCTTTCATTTCTTACTGATTGTTTAATTTTTCATTGAATATGATTTATATATTTGTTTCAAATTTACACTAATCACAAATCACAAAAATAAACTAATGATCTATCTTTTTTCTTGAATTATATATCCATTTTTATTTGGTATGACTTAAGAGAAATTATTTTCATTTATAGAATAAAGTAGGTCTTTTGTTGGGGGTGTTGTAATCAATGTCATCCTAATTTGATCAATGTACTTATAACCAATACCTCATTATTATTTAAATGTTTTGGAGGTTCTCCCATTTATATTTTAATCTTATATAGGATTCAACTTGGATATAATTTCTTTTGAGGATTTATTCAACTATAGTGATAGTTACTGTTATGATCGGTTGGATTGGGCCGGATTCATAAGAGGTGACCATGATGTATCTCTATTGGTGTCTATTTTTGTTCAAGGAATATGGTTAGTGGTTCCTTAAGTCTCCTAGTTTTCCTTAATTTTATGAGTTATTTTTTCATCATCATCATCCATATACAATATCTTTTAGGGTTAGGGATTTCCAAAAATTTTGAAAAATCTACTCTTTATATAGGTAGTAAAAATTCTGTAGTTCTACCGTCTGGTGGGTTTTATATTCAAAATCGGTGATTATATGATTACGAATGTAGGTTTACCTCCTATTGATGGGAAACGTTCTTAGTTTTTTTCCATTTTTAGTATTCCACTATTAATATTATATTTATGGATGTTCCAAACAATGATAATAACACTTGAATCCTCAAAAATGTTATTCTATAATAAATGATTTAAACTATAATGTTGGTGGTAACATATATAGATAGATTTTCCTGGTGATGTTATTGGTTGATGATGCAGATTTAGGTCTAATGGGGTTAATTTTCCTTGGTTTCCAGATCAGAAGAAATTTGAGGATGGATTAGATGATCTTAATAGACAGAGCTAGTTTAGTTGAGTTAGGTTGACCATAAATTATGATTATATATACCATGTAATAACTATCTATATTGGTTGAGTTTTCATATCTTATTAATATTATTAATTTTCTTGTTTTATTTCTTATGTTGAGGAATTGATATTTTTTGGGTTAAAATATTCATTTTTTATTTGGTTTCCATCATCGGCATGGTACTAGGAGTTTAGGAATTCAATAGTCGCATTTATCTATTACCAAAACACATTTTATTCGAGTCCCACAATATCATGTGGGTTATTTAAATGTTATAAAAGGATATTTGTGTAAGGTATAGTATGAAAAAGAAAGTTTAACTTCCAAGGGTATGATGCATTATTTTTCCCTGTTACTGTGTATATTTCATTGGATTTTTCTAGAGGGATAAAATAAAAAAATCATGAAATTAGGGACCAATACATTAGTTATATTATTTTGAACTGATATTTCAATTATTATTGATAGTTATATTGTTATGTAGAAACACATTGTTAAAATATCATTTCCCATTTTTAGGACACAGACATCATTATCCACTATTTTAATGTTATTATCACTTTGAGTAAACCATACCCTAGTCCTAGATACGTTCACATAAACTTATCTATTAGAGGATTATTAGTAAATATTGTGGACTCAACATGTATAATGATGTTGTAAAATACATCGGGAATTATGTCTCAAATCATGTGCTTTGAATTACATCACAGCTTACCATCTTGAACTAAACTAAGTGATGTCGATCATTAGGCTAGGTTGTTGAGTACTACGGGTGTTACCTATGTTTGATTATGTTGATTGGAATTTATTTTATATCATATTATACACATATATACATATATTTATGATTATCTTAGGGGAATTTTAAAACATTTATACTAATTATTATACACAAACATTAAACATGAACCTTGGTGGATGCGGATAACATTTGTTTGACATTTTGGAATTGGAAAATTCACTAGTGTACATGATTCTATTATTGTATCTCAATAAGGTTGTGAATTTGTTTTGAGAAGTGGTTGTGGAAATTTTGTTTATTATTTCTTAATATTAATTTTATTGTATTTGTATTTATTATATATATATAATCAACCCATTTTTGAATCACTTTAGTGATTTTATTCTCATATTGATTAACATGAGTATGTTTTCCTAAAGCATAGTGTATGCTGTTATTTATATTTTTTCATACACAGTGATTCCAAATTTAAATAATGTTTTTATATAATTATTAAATATATTTATTAATTTATAATTATCATACATTTATGATATTAGTGGTATAGTCCAACTAAATTATATTATGAAACACTTGAAAATAACCAAAAAACTATAGCATATAGGGGAGCCCAATTGAGAAAAAATGGTATACATGTTTTGTTATCTGGATGGGTAACTATGGTGTGAAATTAAAAATATTAAACAATGATTTATTAGAATTATTTTATATATGTTGTTTCTAAGAGAAAATAAAACCTCATAAATACCCTTATATACTCTTAGTAAATTTATTATAAATTTTTTTCCATATTAATTGATATATCCCATAGTTCATCAACTGCATAATACTCATAAATCTTCCCATGTCTAATAAACATCACATATATCTTTGGTCTTCTCATTTCCCACGATTGAGTTAAAAAGTATCATCACTAGTATAGAAAAACAAATATTACATGTTAACCTATTATGGAATCACGATTATATATAATGATAATTCCAACCAAGTGATATTAATGAAATATAAATCACAAGAGTTTATTGAATAGATGATGGTGTATATTTCAATGATGGATAATAGAGACATATTTTCAAAGACATTGAGGTTTTGAATGTCTCTTTGTGGAGATGCGTTATAAAGGCTGATTGACTTGATATCTAATTCTGTTTAATTATTTAGTCTCTAATGAAATTATTATAACTACCAAATTATAAAAATATTTTAAATAAAAAATGAAGGAAAAGATAAACCTGTTTAGATCATAGTTGGATTATATGATTCATTAGTAGCAGTAACCAATGGAAGGGTATCAACTAGCTATAAGAGTAGATGAAATAATTTCACTATCTTAATGGATGATAGAGGTGTTGTTTATCATCAAATACGATTTAATGTTCCATAATTCACTCACTGATGTTGTTAAATATTTTGGTCACTAAATCAAATCTTGTTCCCCCAAGATTATTATAAAAAGATTTCATTGATCAGTGATAGTCTAATCCATAAAATGTGAACACTATAACTTTAAAATCATAACATTAAAAATAATTTAAATAACAGAAATAATATGATATCCATTAAGGAAAAATATTGAACTATATAATTATTATACGAGTAAAAAAAAATTCATTCTCTATCAAATGAACTTATTCTATATATCCAAAAATTATACATCAACTATATTTCCTAAATTGGGTCAACCATATACATTGAAGGAAATTTAAATAAATATATATTTTTTGAAATAGAATAGACATATACATCCCCAACCACAAATCTGAACCCACTTCATCCATAATAATACATTAGTACCAGTACCAATTATCATTCCCTTACCATAACCTATATATCAAACAGAAGGTACACACTTCCTCTAAGGTTCATGTTCCAGGTGTGATTATGAATCTTATTATGTCACCACTAATAGATTCAATTAAATATACCAATATATATATATATATATAAACATTTCAATTCAAAATGTGATACAAAAATCAATAAATCATAATATGTAATAGAAAAGTTGATCCATCACACACTAACATAGAAACCATAATGCTTGGACATACAAACATCAAACTTATGTTGGGGAGAATTATATATTATCCAAAAAAATTAAAATGGTGGTTTGGATCTAGTAGATCTATCCAATCATATAAAATAAAACATGACCAATAGTTTATTGATTTAAAACCAAGTATGACAACACCACACAAGGAATGAAATCCCAGACTCAAAGCTGGTCTTTCCATTCTATAATCATGAAATGAGTCATGGTCTTAAAGTCCCCAATTAACCATTTAATAACTATCATGGAGACATAGAAAAATTTCAGTATAAATGTAATGGTTAGGACCTTTCTGGTCTATTACGTTGTGAAAATGTGGTGTTTGAGGTGTTCTGGGAGGTCAAGGTGACATATCCCCAACAATATTCCAAATATCCAATTTTGTGAACAGTTCTATCGGTGAGTTTTAGAGGACAGTTGTATCAGTGAGGTTTTATGAACAGTTCTATCGGTGAAGTTCAGTGAACAGTTCTATTTGTGAGGATCAGTGAACTGTTCTATCGGTGAGGTTTTGTGAACAGTTGTATCGGTGTGGTTCAACGAATAGTTCTATTGGTGAGGTTTAGTGAATAGTTCTATTGGTGAGGATCAGTGAACAGTTCTATCATTGATGTTTTGTGAACAGTTCTATCGGTGAGGTTCAGTGAACAGTTCTATCGGTGAGGTTCAGTGAACAGTGTTCTATTGGTGAGGTTCAGTGAAGAGTGTTCTATCGGTGAGGTTTAGTGAACAATGTTCTATCAGTGAGGTTCAGTGAAAAGTGTTCTATTGGTGAGGTTCAGTGAGCACTGTTTAATCAGTGAGGTTCAGTGAATAGTGTTCAATCGGTGAGGTTCACTGAACAGTGTTCTATCGGTGAGGTTTAGTGAACAGTGTTCTACCGCAGAGGTTCTAATGGTGAGGTTCGTGAACAATGTTCTAACGGTGAGATTCATGAACAGTTTTCTATCAGTGAGGTTCCTGAATATTTTTCTATCGGTGAGGTTCTGACGGTGAGGTTCACGAACAATGTTCTAATAGTGAGGTTCATGAATAGTGTTTCCAACATCCTAAAGTTTCACCCCTATAGCATTTTCCATTGATGTAAAATGAATTTAAAGCCTCGTTTTAAGGACTCTATGGATGATCCAAAGTCCATAACTCTTATATTAATTATTCCTATGGCTCTGGATATTTTTACATGGTCAAACCACATGGTTTAATGTGGTCTACTTTTAATGGTAAATTAATCATATCTTAATCCGTCACCCCGCTAAATCTTCTAAAGGGACAAGATATCTTCCTCCTCTTATTCATCCTCTTTGTTCTCAGCTATGAGACTCTAAAAACATTCAATCCATCTCATAGGAGTGGAACAATCAAACTTTACTCCCCAGATTGGTTCTGATATGTTTTGATATAACCAAGCTGTATTGATCAATCTTCGATATAAGTTGTTTCGAGAGGAGGTTCGCAACCCGTTGTGTGGATAAATAACATGATGAACTATTTGAGGTAGGTGATTTTCTGCATCTTTTTCTTTTATGTGCAACTGTATCATTATCATGTTTTATCCCACTGGATGACAATGGAATTGACATAATAAATATTTGAACCAGAAAAATAAATTGATATCGATCATATGTTATTGCCTCTTGCTTTTTCTAGATTGTGTGATATTTATTCTTGTTCTTGATGGAAATTGGTAAAGAACCTAAACTGGGATTAATTAATAATTGTTTGGATAAAGATTAAGAGGAATGTAAACGAATCTGGTTCTTGTTGTAATTTGATGTTAGTGAAATTGGTGCAGTAAGCATGTTCATTTATTTCTGACAGATTACTGTTAGGATTCTAGAATTTAGAACCAACGAATAATAAATAGGTTAATACAATATGGATTAAAGAACTATTGGTTGTAAAAGATAATTTCATATAGGGTTCTGAGTTACCCTCTTGTTTGTTTAAGGGCCAAGAGACCAATTGTGAAGATGTTTATTTTTCTGTTGCTTGTGTTTTGATGTGAGCCTAAATGGTTGTGGTAATATGTGGGGGCATGGAGGCCTTTTTGGTTATGGTAGTAGACGATTCCTAGAGTGTCGAGATGCATCAGTTTCCTCATATGGGTGTTAGGGTGGACACTAAGGATGATGAAATGGAATGGATGTGATTATTGGATGCTTTATGTTTCATTGGTTGTTTATTTTCTTTACTTTTCCCCATTACTCAAGGAATCTGGTCTTACTAACCCTTCTTTCGAAAGAGGCTAAGACACACATGGTACGCCATGCGCTTTCCGTGTTTATCTTCTCAAAAAAGGATGGGTATATTCTCTTGCTATAAGAGGAAATGACTTGATAGGTAGTACATCTACTCACCGTGTTGAGCCCCACTGTCTTTAGTAGCATAAAATGTTTTTCTCGTATTCTTGGGAATGCTGGAAAATATTTTTGTAATGAATAATTGAATAAATGGTGTTAACCCATGGGGATGGAGTTGCTGGATCATAATGATGAGGTTGTTTTTTATGGAACAATGGACTTTTGGTTTGATGATAATGAAATTTAATGTGAGATTATTGGTTAATTAATGTTTAATGAATTAATTAACGTATAGTGGAACTGATAAAAATTGAATAAAGTAATCTAATAAATATCATTAAATGATTGTGTGCTTATAGGATTCCTAGTCTTAGAACTAGTAGGCTGGAGTCTGAGAGACGTTAGCTGCAGTTGTGTGTATGATGAGGTTATGCCCATTGTGCTGTTGTGAGTTATAGTATATTCTGTAATTTTGTGTTTTTATACGCTACTGCACCATGTCAGCAAGGGAAACTGACACCCTGGGGATTCTGTGCCCTGGGGGGTGTTTTCCCCAACATTCTGGTGGGAGGATGGATGGATGATTACCTCATTTGTCCCCAGTCTCTTCCCTTAGTAGTTACATGTGGTGACAGACACATTGGTTAGTTTTCCCCATATATGTGTGTAGAGGGATGTAATGGCTTGTGGTTATTCACACATACATATACTAGATATTGTTTTCTATGGACTACTGTAGGTGTATCATGTAATGGTTGTGATGGCTTGAGGATCCTTACTCAGTGTATGGGATGCGATGGCTTGAGTTATAATACCCGATATATGATACGTGTTATGCGAGCTATCGTGGATCCTGGAACTACCTGCTTACTTTGGTGTCTGGACATGGTGATTTTGTTGCACGAGGTGCATATTTTGTTGCTTTTCCCAGGTGTGTGCAAGAAATCCTTTATGGAGAGAGATTCTCAAGACATGAAATGTTGGGGAAAAGTGTCAAACCAGGGGGAAAGTATTAGTGGGGTACCCTTGATATTATTTATTATAAGATATATTCTTTTATGAGTTACTTGGTTAGAGTAGCCATGGTGATGTTGATAAATTAGTAAAAATGGTTAGGGGACGAGTTAGTTTCACTTGTTTTTCACTGTGCTTTAGCATGATTTCTTTACTTTTGCACGAGAGGCTTCAGGGAGGATCCTACTCAGTATACTATTATACTCACCCTATGTATATAATTTTTTTTTCAGGTCACTTGGAGTAGGTTGGAGATCAGGATGGTGTTTACCAGTTTGTGGTTACAGGACCTCTTTGGGCTTGTGGTTGCAGCAGTTTTTACTTTTTTTGGGTACTTGCTGTTTTTCCCTTCCAACTGTTGTAATTTTTGATGGAATATCATATATGCACACGGGTTTAATTTATATTACAATTTTGAGTTTGAGTTGATTTTTGCCTATCGTAACGCTCTCTTCTGCATGTGTGCTCTTAGAGGGTAATGCCTACCATTTGTTTATTTTCTATACCCCTTGTTCTAGTCCCCAAACTGGGGCCTACTGAAGGCGGGACTCGGGGGGTCATTATCTCCCTTATCACATTGCCGACTTAGGAGGGGAACACTTTGTGTGGAGGGGGTCGTGATAGAGTGGTATCAAAGGTCTGGATGAGGAATAAGATGGAGTTTGGAGTTAGGCACATGTGTGGTAGCATGGGTTGGTAGGGAAACTGTGTCATTCATGTTGAGAAAGTGAGGTAAACACTGGAAACAAGGTAAGACATAAGATTTTAGGGCCCCCTATTAAGTGATGTACATTTCATTATGTTTACAATGGCTACCACACAAGGTGATACTAGTATCAGGGTAGAGACCTAGGAAAGGATCATGCATATTTTTTCTTTGTGCATGTGTTTGAATGGGTAGACCTTTGGATAGGTTAACCTAAAATGAATAATAGAAAATAATTAATTAATTATTGTTGAGTCTTCCATATTCCAGGTTTAGAATCTCTAACAGTTTTTTATTTTATAGGTATGGCTCCTGGTCAATGTCCTCATCAGGTGTGTGCAGAAAATGTACAACAGGATGTTCCAGCAGATCCTCGTAGGGTAGAGGTTGACGACGACACCACATAGAGGAAGACACTCTGATGGATTCAGTGCCAGAGTCTGTATAAGTACGAGGTATCTATTTCAGATGTATTCAGGGAAGATTGGTTAGAGGAGGTCGATATCGGCTTCAGTTTGATATATGCTGGGAAGGAGCATTGGGTTTCCATGGTTGTGACGATGCTGCGTGGAGCAATGAGGAAGTGGTGGTTCTTGTTCCTTAGGGATCGTGAGGAGTCAGCGATCTTGTGGGAGAAGTTCCGAGACATGTTTAAAGTCGAGTTTCTTTCTTCGACTACGAAGGCGTCAAGTCTCCATGGGCTTCATACCCTTCGACATGGGCACTCCAGTGTTTGCGAGTTTAGAATCCATTTCAAGAACCTTTTAAGAAATGATTCGAACCTGTTTCCAGATGTGGAGGCCTGAGGGAGACATTTTGAGGAGGATTTGCATCCAGAGATCCAGTTCCAGGACACCCCATATATGTTAAAAACATATCTTGAGGTACTGGTGAGGGTAGAGGTTATCGAGAGGACTTTGGCCCGAAACAGATCATCACAAGTGGGGAATAAGCATGATTCCTCATGAAGCAGTGATGTGGTACAAGGTTCCTTATTTTCTGGGTAGAAGAGTTTCCATTCAGCTGGGGGTAGGTCCCAGCCCTTCACATCATGTTTCTCTAGAGGTAGAAACTCTCAAGATTATTCCAAGAGATCAGGCGCTTGTTTCCCTTGTGGTGGTCTTTGCCATCAGCAACGGGAGTATCCGACCTTTCAGAGTAGTCATCATGCACCGGGCACTATGCTCTTGGTTCCTCCATTGAGGCAGTTCCATCCAAGGTAGCAGTAGCGAGTTGCACCAGATTTAGATCAGTAGAGGGTAGATGGGGTAGGTAGAGGACAATCCCATGACACTCCCCGTCTTCATAGAGCCGAGCATGACCACAGTGGTGGTCATCATCATGGTCATAGAGGCCGTGGAGGATATTGTGGTCAGCTTCATGCTCTATCGTTTCCAGCTACTGGCAAGCCAGACGTCGTCCAAGGTGCCCTTTTCATGTTTTATACCTTGGTGTATGCCTTTCTTGATTCAGGAGCGACACCCTCCTTTATATCACCTACCCTTGTATATGCTTTGGGACTTGAGGTATAGAGGATTCCAGTGCCCTTGGCATTGATTACAACAGTTGGAGGTCTAGTTGACTTGTTTGAAGTACGTAGAGACTGTGATCTAGTGTTAGGGCGACACTACTGTTGGGGATATTTCCTATGCTTACAAATACAACCATATTATGTCATCCTTGACATTGACTGGTTATATTTGTTGCAGGCAATCATGGATTGCATAAAGAAGAAGGTTTTATTCATTGGTGCGTATGGAGAGCCAGTGGTGTTTGTTGGTGGGCGAGATCCTCGGATGGGTCATAGGCGCGTTCCATCCTTATCATCCATGATGGTTGAGAGGATTCCGAGTTCTTCATAGGTTTAGAAGTTTGCGTTTCCTAGGGTCGTAGAGGAGTACCCTAATGTCTTTCCAGAAGAGGTTGTTTCATTACCCCCTCGACGAGAGATCGAGTTTGGGATCGAGCTATAGCCATAAGCGTCTCCTATCTCTATGTCTCCATATAGGATAGACCGTTCAGAGTTACGAGAGCTACGTATATAGATTGATGGTCTGTTACAGTGTCGTTTTGTTCAGCTATGTGTGTCACCATGTGGTGCACCAGTATTGTTTGTGAAGAAGGCCGATGACATTTTCTAGTTGTGTGTCGATTATCGTCTCATAAACAAAGTGAAAATAAAGAATCACTATCCTCTTCCATGGATTTAAGATTTATTCGATCAACTGAAAGGTTCAAGTTGGTTCTCAAAGATTGATTTGCAGTCGGGATATCATCATATGCGTGTGTAGGATGAGGATATCCTGAAGACTGCATCCCGTTGTCATCAATGGCATTATTAATTCATTGTAATGCCATTTGGAATGATGAATGCTCCAGCTGTATTCATGGTATTGATGAATGCTGTGTTCCGTGAGTTCCTAGAAATGTTTGTGGTAGTTTTAATTGACGACATCCGTGTGTACTCCACATCTGAATAGGAGTATTTAGAGAATCTACAAGCCATTTTGGGAGTTCTTCGCCAACATCAGTTGTTCGGGAAGTTGTCGAAGTGTGAGTTTTGGGGTCGAGAAGTCTGTTTCTTGGGGAATGTTGTGTCCCAACCGGGAGTAGTTTTGGATCCACATAAGATAGTATCAGTTGTGTATTTGGCAGCCCCCAATACAGTGTCAGAGGTGAAAAGTTTCCTTGGTCTCGCAGGATACTACAGGAGGTTCATTGCCGATATCTCATGAATTGCGACTCCGCTGTCATCATTGACTAGGAAGGATCAGGTATTCATATGGACTGATCAGTTTCAGGTAGCATTCAAGTATCTAAATGAAAAGTTAGTAAGTTCTCCAGTCCTTTATCTTCTAGTTGAGGGAGTTCAGTTTGACATTTTCTACGATGCTTCAAACCTAGGGTTAGGTTGTGTTCTCACGCAGAAGAGGTCAGTTGTTTCTTATGGGTCTTGGCAGTTGCATCCCCACGAACTCAACTATTCCACCCATGAGCTTGAGTGGGCAGCCGTGGTGTTTTCTCTGAAGTTGTGGAGACATTACCTCATTGGTGAGCGCTATGTGGTTTTCACCAATCATAAGAGTATGATGTATGTTTTCTCCTAGCACAACTTGAACTTACGACAGCGTCAGTGGATGGAGTTATTACAGGAATACGACTTATAAATATCGTATACACCTAGAAAAGGGATTGTTGTAGCCGATGGGTTGAGTCAAAAGTCACGTAGTGATGATATATGTAAATCTGGTGATTCTTGGAGAGTAATGGAATAACTGTCATAATTGCATCTTGAAATGGAAGAAGTTGGGGGTAGAAGTTGTCTTTTTCAGATGATGGTAAAGTCATCCTTGATGCAGAAGGTGGAAGAGTCCCATTTGGGAGATATAGAGGTGGAGGTTTGGAGAGACCGAGTGGTTTATGGTGAGGCCCCTGATGGTTGGTCAGAGGATGAACAACAATGTGTGTTGTATCATGGAAGGATTTTTTTTCACTTGAAAATGTGCGAGACAGTTCTTTGAGAGGTCCAAAGTTTGACATTAGTAGTACATCCTAGTGTGACAAAGATGTACTAATCCTGGAGGACTCAGGTTTGGTGGCCTCGGCTGTAGCATGCAGTTGCGTAGTTTGTGTCTTGATGTTTAGTCTTCCAGAAGGTGAATACCAAACACCATATTCCTGGTGGTCTTCTCCAGCCATTAGAGATTCCTTAGTGGATGTGGAAGGACATATCAATGGTCAATTGTTTGGCTAAAGATAAAAAGGAATGTAAATGAATCTGGTTCTTCTTTTAATTTGATGTTAATCAAATTAGTGCAGTAAGCATGTTCATTTATTTGTGATAGAATATTGTTAGGTTTCCTGAATTTAGAAACAATGAATAATAAATTGGTTAATCCAAGATGGATTAACGAACTGTTTGTTGTTAAAAGATAATTTCTTGCAGGGTTTTGAGTTACCCACTTGTCTGTATAAGGTCCAAAATCCCAATTGTGAAGATGTTTGTTTTAATTATGCTTTTGTTTTGATGTGCACATGGATGGTTGTGGTAATATGTGGAGGGATAGAGGCCTTTTTGGTTGTGGTAGCAGATGACGCCTAGAGTGTCGAGATGTATTGGTTTATGCATGTGGGTGTCAAGGAGGACACCCGGGAAGATGGAATTGAATGGATTTGATTATTGGATGTTTGTTGTTTCATTGGTTATTTATCTGATTTAATTTTCCGCACTACTCAAGGATGCTGGTCTTACTTACCCCTATTCTGAAAGAGGTGAAGACAGGTGGGGTATTCCCTATTCTTTCCATGTTTAGCTTCTCAAGGAAGGATGGGTATATGATCTTGCTATTAGATGAAAATACTTGACAGGTAGTTCATCTAATCACCGTGTTGAGCCCCCTCGTGTTTAGTAGCAGAGAATATTTTTCTATAATTCTTGGGAATGTGGGAAAATATTTCTATAATGAATAATTTAATAAATGGTGTTAACCCACGGTGATGGTGTTGTTGGAACATAATGATGAGGGTGTTTTTTTAAGGAACAATGGACTTTGGGTGTGATGCTAATGAAATTTAATGTGGGATTGTTCATGGTTAATTAATGATTAAATAATTAATTAACATAAAATGGAACTGATAAAAAGGGAATTAAGTAATCTAATAAAACTCTTTAAATGTTTGTGTTCTTATAGGATACCTAGTCTTAGAAGTAGGAGCAGGGAGTCTGGGAGATGTTAGCTATAGTTGTGTCTAAGAATAGGTTATGCACATAGAGTTTGTGAGTTATAGTACATTCTGAACTTTTATGTTTCTATATGCTAATCCACCCTGTCAGTAAGGGAAACTGACACCCTGGGGAGTCTGCATCCTGGGGGGTGTTTTCCCCAACATTCCGATGGGAGGATGGATGGATGATTACCCCATTTGGCCCTGCTATATTCTCTTGTCAGTTACATGTGTTAGAAGGCACATTGGTTAGTTTTCCCAATATATGTGTGTAGAGGGTTGTAATGGCTTGTGGTTATTCACACCCATATATTCTGGATATATTTTTCTATGGACTGTTATTGGAGTAATGTGTATAGGCTATTATGGATTGAGGATCCTTACTCAGTGTTTGAGATGTGATGGCTTGAGGCACAATACCCGACATATGATACATGTTATGTGAGCTGTGGGGGCGCATGGAAACTACATAGTTTCTTTGTTGTGTTGACGTGGTGGTTTTGCTGCACAAGGTGCATATTGTGGTGCTTCGCCTAGGTGTCTGCGGGAAAGCCTTTTTAGAGAGAGATGCTCAGGAATTGTGATGTTGGAAAAATGTTGCAAACAAGTGGGGAAGTAGTAGTAGGTTATCCTGGATATTATTTATTATATGACATATTCTTGTTTGCGTTACTTAGTGAGAGTTTCCATGGTGTGGTTGTGAACTTATTATACCTGGTTAGGTGACGAGTTAGTTTCACTTATTTTTCACTATGCTTTAGCATGCTTTCATTACTTTTGCACGACAGGCTTCAGGGAGGATCCTACTGAGTATACTGTTTTACTCACCCTATGTATATATAAACTATTTTTTCATGTCACTTTGAGTAGGTTGGAGATCAGGCTGTTGTTTACTAGCTTGTGGTTACATGAGCTGTTTGGGCTTGTGGTTGCTATTGTTTTTTTTACTTTCCTTTTGGTACTTGCAGTTTTCCCTTCCAGTTATAGTTATTTTGCATGAAATTTAATATATGCACATGGGTTTATTTTATATTATAGTTTTGAGTTGGAGTTAATGGGTTTCTATCTTATATCTCTCTTCCGCATGTGTTCTCTGAGAGGGTAATGCCTCCCATTTGTGTGTTTATTATACCCTCGGTGCTATTCACCAACCCGGGGCCTAGTGGAGGCGAGACTCGGGGGTCATTATCTCCATTCTCACATTACCGACCCATGAGGCGTACACTTTCTGGGGAGGGGTTATAATAATAAACATCCAAAAATTCTAATGCACATAGATCTCCAAGATATCCTAACAATGTGATAAATGTTAATGGAACCCAACACTCAATATCAATCTGTCAATGACATAAATAGAGTTTCATCTGCATCTATAAGATGGTATAGACTATAAAAAATCATAAATATCATAAGCTAATGTCACATTATGATATATGTTCTCTAAAATCCACAACCCCACCAAATTAAGGGAAATAATGCCACATCCCAACATAGATTCCACTAAGCTGGTTCCTTGAGCTAGTTTTCCACACATATTCATGTACATCGTTCCATATGTGATGGTTTTTAAAAATAGAAATGATGACCTAAGGTGTGTATGTAGGGAAACTATTCATGCATATCATGTTAAAATACTAGTGAAAATAACAAAGAATCTTAAATGGTTGTAACTAAATATATTGACGATGAAAATTATATGAGAAATCTATAATAACACATGAAATGTAATAAAGGGTTTAATTTATAAGTCATATCTAAAATATGGATCACCCAATTGGTTGATCATATATAAAAAAGGAAAATATATAAATTGGAATATATTTACAAGGATCAACTACTAGATTAATTTCCAACAACATATATAGTCTTCATGCCACCATTGAGCTACTCCAGGCCGATCATTAGAATCGATACATGTCGCTCATCTCGATCATGAAACCATTGTCCTCTCCCTGACTATCACATATCCAAAGTCATACATAATGTACACATAAGGTCTACATGAACACCTAGGTTAATGTACAAGTCGTGATAAATAATATTAGCAGGGCACCCCTAATGTTTAAACTATAATCTGCTTCCCTTAGTGAATATTTATTAAATATAATTAGTCCAGCCGAAAACCCACTAATATAAAAAAATACAGAAAATCCTTGGTCAATGGGAATTTATTTTTCGATAATTTAATAAAAAAACATCATGTGTCATAATATATGCTAAATTATCAATGAAGTAAGTTATTAGATATTGGATGCCATTCTTCCCAGAAACATGGAAACATTACCTTTATGACCATTCCCAGGAGGGATTAAAACATACTTGGTTAGAAAACTATATGATTAGGCCAACTAATTTATTTTACGAGACTAATGATGTATTAATGGGTTAAAATTAAATAGTATCCAAATAAATTCATACTATTATAAAAATTTCATATATATCAAGTAATTGATTTAATTCATATAAATTGTGCCTTATAAAATATCAAATTTGAGTAATGGATATAGATTTATTAATATTTCCAAAATTAATCAATACCACTAAAATAAAACACCATATGATAAAATTGAATAATGTTTAGGGAATAATAACATTGCCAATACATAATAATATGGATATTCAATTGATATTTAATGTATAATGAAAAATATTTATAACAATATGATTGTTTTAAAATGAATTTATCAATCATAAGAGTAAATGAGATTTCATAACAATTATTACCACATGGTAATTTTCCATTCAAATACCCCTAGATGAAATAATTTAAATTATAATTTAAAATAAAAAGAATATTAAATAATTATCTTACATGTGATATTGGAAATATATGAACAACATAAAATTTAATTTTATCATAATAACAAATAAGTTTCAATGGAATATAAATTGGGATGAAATCATTTACCTAATGATTTATTGTGGTTTAACACACCTTATCATCTTGTTTAATGGTTTTATGTATGTTAATAAAATAATCAAAAACCATATTAAAATTTATAATTTCTTATATTATCATTTCATAAAATCATAACATATTTTTTAAAATATATTTTAATGTTTTCTGTGTTTTAGGTGTTAATTCCCACGTTTTTCAAGTATGTTATGTCTTGTTATTTTTTCATATTTTTTTATCCTAAATTCAACATCTCAAAGATTTAAAGGATGATTTAAATATCATATATCATAATTATATATATATATATATATTCTATAAAATATTTTGATAGGAAATAAAATTCCATATTCATAGAGATGGAATGCAGTACATACACATGAACATTGATTCTATTTTTTGACATATTGAATGGAAGAAAAGAAAATTATATGTATATATATTATCATTCTAGTTTAATTTAGATTACATTTATTTAATATATTTTTATTAAAGCCATATTGAATATATATCTTGTAAAGCGTGAATGAATCATTTTTCTTTGTGAGGGGGCAGTCTACCATACACATGAGTGACGTTATCATATTCCATGAAATGAAAATTAGGAATATGCGTGTTATATAATAATAAATATAAAAACATAAATTCATAATAAATATGGTGAATATAATATATATATATATATTATATCGATCATTATTTCCATCCTTGATGAGTGGTAATGGGAAAACGATCAACATTGGTTTGGGAGGCTGTAGTCCACAATACACATGAATGATTATTTCATAACACATTTGATAGAGGTGTGTAATATTTTAGTTCACGCCCTTTACATAATAAATTCTTTATAAATTTTATATATCACTATTATTATATAATAATAATATAAAAAAATTTAAATAGGTGGGGAATAAAATAAAATAAAAACTTTTTTAGAAAAACATTACCACTTATTTAGGTATACTACTTGGGTTTACACTAATGGCTTCATAAAGTTTACTTATGACCAATATATGGTATCTAGGATGAAGTTATACAAGTTTTATATTCATTTATTAGGTATTAATATATCAAAATTGATTTTAATTATTAAATATTGTTGGGGAGGTTTTATCCTTTTATAAGTGGGGGAGAGGACACATATGGCAATTTTGAGTAGTTGATTGGTGGAACCCTATTTTTACCCAATGAGGTTATTAGATGAATAAAAAATATTTATCCATGATTATGTTTGAAATATTCAAATCCAATTGGTGTTTGAAATATTTCTCGGTGATTTTTCACTTTAATAATAAAATTTAAAAACTTGTAAAACTCATTTTTCTCTTAATCGTTGTAATTTTTTTAAGATTTTTAACTAACCACAATGGTCAAAATTTAATTTATAATTAATATATGTTATAAAGTATTATAATTATAGATAAGGAATCTATTTTTAGAAATTCAATTCACATAAATTGAAAAATATAATTTTATATTATATAAGTGGACAGAGCAAGAAATTTTTTTTTAAAAGGTAAAATGTTCAAATAATTTCAATGTTTTTATATCTTAAATCATTATAAAAATGATTTCGATTAATAAAATTTGATTTATAGATATATCATTAATATAATTGTAATTTAAACCAATTTAAAATATAATTTATCATTATAAATGATTTTTATTAAAACTCTATTTTAAATTAACATTCAATATTTCTCAATATTCATCAATGAAATGAATCTTCTCAGAATAAAAACAAAAATAATGATAAAATAATTTTGAATTAAAAATTTCATAAATCATGTATATTTTTAAATTAAAACTTATAAAAAAATAAATAATAATTTTTGAAACATGTTCCCCATTAGAAACACATAAAACTACCTTTAGAGAAATTCATCATTTTATAGGTAATGCTGGGTTAGTTCTTATCTTATGCCTACCAAATATGTTGGATGAATGTAAAACATTTTATTGAATAAATAATATTTAAAATTCATTATATCATATCACTAATATTAATGAATATAATTTATTAGGATAAAATTCGTTTATCTAAATAAAAATTGTTATTTATAAAAACATTTCAAAATATTCAATTGGATTTTACATTCATTTCTAATTACTTGGTAAAAAAAGAATTCAACCATATATTTTCGTAAGTTCTTTTTTCTAATATAAACCCTCCAATTTAACATATGGGATATAATTTTCATTTAAAATAATAATATTATTTAGTAAAACGCAATCTTTAGTGTAGCACAAGAATTCAAAGAGTTGATTTGGCATGTAATGTATGATACCTCAGTGTTTCATGCATTGGAATCTCTATCAATAAAATTAATTTTATTCTAAAAGGAATATATTTCAAATTATTATGTTTTTACATTATTTCATCCTACCAAAATTTCATTCTCGAAATTTTAGGGACATTATATTATAAAAAAATGAGGGTAGTACTTTTTCATAATGTCACTACGTAACCATGTTGCTTCCTCCATTTTCATATTCCTCCAGTGTAGAATTACCATATTATTTGACCAATTATTTAATAATTTCACTATAATATCATGAATATAGATGGGTCATCTACAATACAATTGATCAGGTTAAAAGACTTTTTCATCATATGTGATAACATGTGTGGGATGTTGAATATACTTCCTTAGAAATGAAAACCCGAACATATATTTTTCTTCATAGTGTTTTTCCAGAATTGAAAAAAAGTGAAAAATCCAATTCATTCCTAAATTTGAAATGGTCTGGTGATCCTTGTAAAATTATTCATTTTCTCATAGAACGTGATAAAAAACTTCAAATGAGATACTTTTAGTAAATTGCAATCACTTACAAGGTATTCCAAGTCTTTCTATAGATTAACGGCATTGATAAATTTCAATGATTGATCTGCTATAATGTTAGAATAAATATGCTGGAATTGTTTTGTTTTATCTTCATGATTTTATGATCGTACAAGTTTCCATTCACTAAATTCATCCAATGAAGTTGGAATATAAAATGTCCTTCCATATAATGATTCATAAGGCACCATTTTAATTCTGGAATCAAAACTATTATTATTTGAAAAATCAGCCAATAGTAAATAATGATCCTGCATCCCTTGAATTTTGATTGAGCATGTCATTGACATGTCTTACATAGATTTAACCAGTCCTTAATATTGTCCACTATTTTGAGGGTGGTAGGCAGTCCTCAAATGAATATCAGTATTAAGAGCCTTCTCATAAAACATTTCTGAATTTTACTATAGATAGGGGATCTTGATCCGAAATAATTGATAATGGTGCACTAGAAAAATTCATTACATCAATAATATTGAGCCTTATAAGACAATGAATAGTTAATAATTTTCTTATAATGTAGAAATGTGTATATTTTTTTGGGTGATCAATGATAACCCATATTTCCACTTCATTCATGGAGAATATGGTTGTCCAATGAAACATTCCACCGTAATTTAATCCCATTTTCACGCAATAAATAGAAGTGGTCTAATGAAACCACAAGGATGTTGCATCATAGCATTAACTTTTCTAAAAACCAAAAATGTAGACACATATTGAAAAATTTCCCTCTTCATGTTATCCCTCAATAAATATTCCTTCAAATCCTTATAAACCATTATGTTACCGGGGTGTATAGAGACAGTAATGATTTGAGTATCATTAAAATTTTCATTTTTACCTCATGTATATATTGACCACATAATGTACTTCCAAATTTCCGATAACCAACTTCTCAAATGAAGTATACTAATTTACCATCATTCGATGCATTAATTTTCTTATGAATGTTTTCATCCTCATATTGAGAATTATTTATCTTTTATAGTTACTATCATCGTTCAATAAAATAAAAATTGATTGATTTATCCCATACCTTTGTAACTCCCATATCCATCTTCACTAAATGAAAGAACATAAGATCCCTCTAAAACCTCATTTGGAGAAAAAGACCATGATCCATCAACATCAATTCATTTTCTACCGTTTTCTATTCTAGGGTGTTTTCATATTAAAAAATAACAATATTTGAGTAGCTTGAGACATTAAATTTGTCAAATATTGATATATTTTTTTCAAATAGTTATATTTCATGATTTTAGGATCTATGTATATCTACCATATTACACCATAGAGATAATTTCTCAATATCTTCGGAGTAAATAATACATCTTCAAACTCATGATCATGGGATGAATATTTATTTTCAATATTCTTTAACTACCATGATTTATATGAAATACAATTATCATTTTTCATTTGGATGAAATCGAGTCCCTTATTTGACGAATTATTAAATAGAAAAAAACTCATCCCTTCAAGATGAAAGTGTAAAGATTTAATCATTTACCAATCACCTCTTTAGTTCATAAATACATTCTTCAAATTTCTTTTTATAATCAAAAGAAACTCTATTTAATGTATTATTTGTTATGATTTTATCAAATCATGAAAAATTGTGAATTAAAATCGAATTCTAACCTACCAAACTAATGGATCTATGTTCCTTGGTTGTGTCCATTATTATAGGAAATTCTCTGACTACCTTTCTATTTTCAGGGTCAACTATGATTCTATTTTTTGAGAAAATATGGGCATAAAAAGATACATCCAGAATTTATAAATAAAACCTAAATAATATCTGATATAACTCTTTATATTTTTGATTCTTAATAATGATCTATAAGTTATATTCATAGTCCTCATAGATTTTATAATATAGTAGAATATAATCAATAAATACATAAAACAATTATCAAGATATTTTATCAGCACTTTCTTCATTAGATCTATAAAAATAGAGGTAAAATTAGTTAATTGCTTTGTAATTAATATAAAATTCTAATTATCATATGTTGTTCCCAAAACTGATTTTGGAATGAATACGTTATTTACATGAAAATTAACACAACTTGAACAAAGATAAATGTTTGAGAAATGTTTGGAATGATGAAGTAGATTAAATTTGTCATCAATGTGTGGTATATTATACTGGTTATTTATCATAATACAATTTATTTACCTATAATTTTTATACAACATCAATTATATATCATTATTCTAAAATTTTATAAGAGTGGTTCCCCAAGGGGAAACACCGGGGTGAATAAATCCCTTACTACCAAAATCTTCAAATTTTTTCAGTAGCACCACTAATTCCATTGTGTCCATTCTATAGTGAGCCTTTTTTATTGACTTACATTATAGATTATATTAATGAGAAATTCAACTTATCTATCTGTGGGATGTAAAGTTAATTCCTGAAAAAATACATCAATTTATTAATGTATAATATATTCATCCTCAATTTGAGGATTACCTTCTTCAACCCTATATTTTATTTTCTATTCATCCCTAATAATTTAATTTAGATAATGTAATGACTCATAGTTCTATCAATGATATTTCCCTTCTGATGTTTATATAAATGACAAAAAATCACATAGAGAATAGAATACAAGATTTATAAATGATGAAGGAATGTAATTATAGGTATCTATAGATAATAAGGAACCTACACCGATGAACTAGTAACTTGACATTGGGAATAGTAATATGATCCTTATCGAAATTAAACTATCCCAAAGAATAACAACAAAACCCATGAATGAAAATAATAAAATTTAGGTATCTTATAAATGAAATAATGATATAATCATATCCTAGTAGAAGAAAGTTAATACATTAGAAATTAATAATTATGTCTTGGTATTTCTTTAAATAATAATTATTTAATTATAATTAAATAATTAACAAAACTAATTAAAACAAAATTTATTCATAAATTAATTTTTTCCTTTTGATTTTAGGATAATTTTAGGAGACCATAATTTTTCAGAGTGTTATTAAATCAGTTATAAATTTAAAATCATTATTTGTTTTTTGTAAATGATCATTTAGATAAATAATTAAAATTTTCATATTTTGTAAATTATTTTCATAAAATAGTGTTATTTTTTATTTCTAAATATTGAAAAATGGTTAGGGTTGGTATTTTTTCTAAAATACATGAATTTTGTTGAATAGTAAAATACGACAATTAACAGTATAAATACATAAAAACATAAATATTATATTCCTTCAATAATATATGTTATGTGATCCATAATCTATAACTTCAGTTCCTTATTTTAATAAATTATATGATAATTATAAAATTATTCACGGTCTTGATCCAAAATAATAATAATGTGAATAAAATATTCAAAAAATATTTCTCTCCTCCACTATAAATACTGCCACTTATCCTCAGACATTACATGATTTGAGCCTTATAAAAGTTCTACACAAAAATTTTCCTGGGACACTCCCCCAATTCTTAGAGATCTTGGTCTCATGAAAAGTCTAAAACCTTTTCCCTAAAGAGGTTCTCAAGGAGGAGAAAATCAAGAATTAAAAACCCCTTTATCTTTCCTTTCATTTCATCTCAAGTTATTTTTTTTCATATTCTATCCTCACCTCCCCTCATAAAAATATCGTGAAAACACCATTACCATACATAAAAAATAATTTAATTATGATAATGTAATAATCCATCAACAATACCCTTCTCCTCTAACTTTTATTCTAAAAATTGAAACATTGTCTGTGAGGTGTTGTTTCATCACCTTCAAGGTTGAAAATCTCTCATTCTGTTTCCCCCTCTTCAAGGTTGCACATAAACAAATTTTCATGGTATAAATATAATTTCAAATTTACATTCAAACTTTTTTTATGATCTACATGTGAAATAAATATATAACACTAAATGATAAAACAAAACATGTTTTTTGTGATCTAAAATAGCTTAAATTAGTCTGAACAAATATCATTAAAAAGTTATCTAATGATTCATCCTCAAATCTGAGAAAAATATGTAAAACCAATTATAGCTCTGGATTTTAATTAATAATAAATAATTCCAATTTTTTCGAATTATACCCATTTTACATGAACTCATTTACTTACAGACAAGTGAACTGATAATAGAAACCATGAAACAAAATGCTCATGAATAATGAAAATAAACTCCATAACTCATCAATAAGGCCATAGATGAACTTTACAAAAATATTATGAATAAAATAAATTTATATAAGAAAATTAATCAATTAATTAATTAATTGATTTAATTTTATTATCCAGGATATTAAGGTCATGTAAAGAACACATTTAGACATAATCTAAGGGATTCTACCTAAAACATCATTTTTTTCCTTTGGGTTATACATTCACTATCTTTACCAATATTTAATGATTCATTATTTTATATAAAATTTCTATATTCATTTTATATGTTCTGAACAAATATATCCATATCCTTTCATCTTTATTTAATTGATAAATACATGTTTTATATTGTTGCCTTTTTTTAGACAAGTGGATACATGAATTGGTTACACCATTCATGCCCCAAGGAATTTATTAAAATAAAAAAGGGGTACAAGGAATGCACGAGGTGTAATGAATTTACACTGGCATAATGTTTGAGACTAAAACAAGAAAAACAATAAAGATCGAAAAAGAAAACTCTTATAGAAGAGAAGGTCCTGCTTTGTGAATGAGATCCTTAAGCAAAGAAGCATAGATGTACAAAAGTCCACCTTCTTATCAAGCTAATGCAAAGTGACTTCCCCATGCTGTCATAAATTATGAAAAAATAAAATTCTTCCAAATAGAGAGAAAACCCAGGAGTAGGAAAAATATTTTCAGACTTTGGGAAATGAAATATCAAATCCATTCTTTATCATCAATGTTGTGAAACTGCTTCAATGAAAAACTATATTTTTAATTTATTATTTTATGTAAACAATTATGAAAAAAACACATTATTTTTCCAAAATAACTCTTCTTAGAAAATTAAAAGGGGTATTTCTCTCAATAATTTCATGATGATTTTATTAGAGTATTCTCATTTATTTCATCACATATAATGAATTTTATGATTTATTGATATTTATCTCTTGTTTTTATCATACAAAATATTTTATTTAATGATTTATTATCAGTATGACTATGGATGTGGTATCTTAATAGCATTTACCATACTACTCAGAATGGTTAGTGATTATGTTTAATGATTATTTAATGTTATTTACATTTCATATGGTTATTTAGTTTAATTTTAACACAATTAATATTAGGAATTAAATTCACATAGTATGTTATGGTTGGATTCATCTATATCCCCTCAATTCATCCTTATATATTATAAGACAAATTAAATTGGGATTTTAGCCATTATATATGGTGTCTTGGATGAGGTATTGATGGTACGTTTATAACGACTAGAATTATGAATTACCTAAATATGAAACTAGTAATTGATATTCCATATGATTGTTCGACTCATATAATATTTGTGTTTATTTTTTATTATGGAATTATTTATTTAGATTTCATTCCATCCATTTTATAATCAAGATTATGTTGTAATGACTTGTGTTTTTAGTTATCCATCATTCTTTATTGTTAATGTCTATGATTTCTTCCACTAAATTTATTACCCTTAATGAGCCACTGAGATAACCCCTTTCATATGTTTTATTTTTCCCAAGGACGTGAAGATGTATATTATGAATGACATGTTGGGATAATCTTAGAGTTTTTTGGAGTTTTAAATGGATTTTTTATGTTGGTATGTTAAGGACCCAACCCGAGTTGCCCAGAGGCAATGCCTTATTTTATTACATTGGCATATAAACAAGGAATATAGATCCCAAAAGACCATGTAGTTTAATATATTTTGAAAACAAGATACATAAAATGTTTAACATTATATCATGAAAGGAAATATGACACTAATTTACTCAATTATAAACATCCAAGCCTCCTTGATTATGCTTGCAAGTCACTCATAAATAACCTCTTTATATCATGGGAAAATGAATCATAAGAAAGGGGTGAGCCCGAACACTCAATAAAGGTAAGAAATAAAACATAAGATATCATAAACATAAGAAACAGTGAATAATTGAAATCACATGCCTTTAAAAATAATAAACATGAACAAATTATGGAAGGAATATGAAATGATTAAATAATACCATAATAAAATATAATCAGGTGTATTCTACTAGTCAAATAACCACATGAACTTTCAATTCTTAGCTTAATAAATAGGGTACTGAATATGCCATACATTTGGAAATATTTTTTCAAGGCCTTGGCCAAGATGTCTAAAAATTATTTAGGTCTTATCCAAATCCATATATCACATTGGGAAAGGCCTCAGCCAATTCCACTTCTATTTGACTCTTGAGCCCTACCGATGCATCGAGAGGCTATAATTATCCCCACCCATCACATAATAAGTCCATTGAATTTCTCATATAAGTAGGGATAAACATAAAAAACATATACATTCATATTGAAACTATCATTTGAAATGTAACTAACTTTCCCTAATCATTGAACAGAAAACACTAACCATTCCACATAATATGGTGAATGGTTTTAGGATAGATCAACAAAAATAAAATTATCCATAAAAAATTCATTAAAAAATCTTATATGACGGCATATATGATTAAACCCAATAATACATCATAATCAACAAGAGTGGTGAATTAGATAAAAATAATCTTATAAATCATTAACCAATTCTTGAGATAAATACTCTTTTATTTTTAAATGAAGAGTTATATTGGAAAAATATTTGAATAAAAATAGAAGAAATGAAAGATATTATTTTAATAATAAAATTAGTGATATTATAAATATAATGGATTCCAAAAAACATATTATATAATGCCCTTGAAAAAAGGTATGAATTTGAGTAATTACCTTGAATCAGCTTGAATTTTGGAAAAAATTTGATAGTGAAATTTAAAACATGTAACTATCGATAAAATATAGAAGGGTTTGGGTTGGTAAACATATTTAGAACATTATCATAGATTTTATGAGAATTACAAAATAATATAAGATAATTTCATTGATGTAATTATACATTAAACATAACCTGAATGAAAATGGGAGTTCGGGGGAAAACCCCTTAACTAAATTCTAAATGTGTTCCTCAATTGAAATTAAGTTCATAGAATATTAAATTATACATATTAATAACATATTTCAGAACATACTATATATTTATTTAGTTCATCATAATTATTTTTAGTTCACTTATTTACTTATTGATATGTTATTATATTGAATTATATCCTTTCAGAGTGTTCGTTTTCTTGTTTTTTCATAATCGGTTCACTGGTTTTTAAGTAATGGAGTTCATGTGGAATGGTTGTAAATATCCATAATTGAAATTAAATATTTTTTCTGAACATAATGAATTGTAATTGTTCATTTCTATCTATTGGTTAAATTTAATGAGGATAAATCATTAGATGACAACCACTTGGATTATTTTGCGGTATTGGGATATTTATGAAGTAGTTTTGTCATATAAATTAATAATATGCACATATACTGGTTCCTGAATATTAATTAGGTTATAATACATATAATATTGTCAGATTCAACCATCAAAATGGTTTCTTAACCAGTAATGTAGGATAAATTGAAGAATGAGACTTCATCATCCACGAAGGTTATACATTGAAACCTCATGGACGTTGATTTCATTTATAAAAATAAAAGGGAGGGAGTAAGAATATTGATGATGGTTATTCCATTCACACAATATAAATCAAGTATATATGTGATACTGGAGTTATCATGTTCATTTGGATAGAGGAGGTTATGAGAGGATAACAAGAAAATAAATTGAAAAAAAAACTAAATGAAAAAGAAGGGTGCCTTACCTCTTGAAATCACCTCCTAGATAACCTCCTTAAAAGAAGGGGTTTTGGTCGTTTGAAAATACCAGTAGCTTTATGGACGTGGAGAGTGACTAGGTAAAGGAAAATGGGCCATGATTTGGGGAGCATCAAGGCTTAGAGGAGTGAATAGAAGGAGTGTGGGAGGGTTTTATAGTGGAAGAGATGGGTAAATTTTGAACTATTTAATCAATATTTTATTATTTCCACCAAGACAACCAATACTATTGTTTCGTGTGACCCCTAATAGTAATAAGTTCATGTGAGTTCTGACCATTTGGACATAAATCAATTATGATGTCATAAATAGTGTACTAAACTGATAATTTGAATATATGGGGTTTTACCATATATCACTATTCATAAAAAATTCACGAGTTTCAGAAAAATACAGAAAATTCACCCCTACCATTTTTCTACTTGTAGAACTCAAAAATGAAATAAATTTTTCCAAAATAATTCTCTAAATTTAATTAATTTGAATTTTAAATATTATAATAGTTAATTTGAGAAATAACAATTTTAAAGTTATAATTAGTTTTATATCACAATGAAAAATTAATTAATATCACATTATCTATTTACCTTAAAAAAATAAAATAATATCATTATTTACTATTCATAAGGGTCAGATTACTATTTATATTACTATTTAAAAGGGTATTTTACTATTCCTAAAAATCAATTTTGTTATATTAGACTCCAAATGACTTACTGATCACAACTCTAGATGACCATTTTCGAAATTCAAAACATAGATGAGGAAAAGTTGTGTTAAATGGATAGGTTTTAAAATGAATTTATTTTCAAAACCTTAGGGTGTTACATTCTCCCCTCCTTAAAAAATTTTCATCATTGAAATTCCCAAAATGTTACCTAAAATGACACGAGTATGTCATCAACATAATATCCTCATGATCCCATGTTGCTTCCTCCATCTTATGGTTCCTCCAAAGAACCTTTTCCTGATATTTTGTGCAATTTCTCAAAACTTTTTCTCTGGTATCAAGAATCTTTATAGCCAGTTCACAGTAAAACATATTGGTCTGAAGTTCTATCATTTATAGGTGAGTACATGTGTTGGGTCTCGCATGTATTTATTTAACATTGACACATGGAAAACATTGTGATCTTTTGCGAGACTATTTGGCATTGGAAAAGGATGGATTGTAGCTTTGTGGAGTCTGGGATTAATCTGTGGAGTGTTTCAGGTTCAATGTCCTTTTTACAGGGAAAGCTGGCTTGGGATGTTCTAGAGGGGAAATATTTATGGGCATGTTTCACAATTAAAAAATACGGATCTCAGTATGATATTGTCAATGGGAGTGGGTCCATGCTTTGGTATATTACTCTCCACCATATTCTTACTCTACAGAATCATTCAAGGTGTATTGTTGGTGAGGGGGTGATCAACCTATGGAGGGACAATTGGTTGGGGAGTATCCTCAGATTAATAGGGGTTCCCCGTCCCTGAGTTTTCCTTCTCGCAGGCCTCTTTTTTTCATGCTTTCACACAATCCATCATATCCCCATCTCTCCTGGATATGTTTCACAACATTTATATTACCTCTGAACCGGACCTGCTGGTGTTTACGGGTTCCCAGAATTATTTTTTTTCAGTGAAGGATTTCTGTGGGGTCATGCTTACCACTGAGGGTCATGCTTCTTGGGGTGGATTCCTTTTATGAGCTTATATCCCAGCTAAATTCTATTTCCTTATCTGGAGGCTCTACAACTGGGTTCTTCCTATAGATGAAGAGGTACGTCGTAGGGGTATTTCTCTCACCTCCAAATGTCTTTGCTGCAATGGCCCTAAGAAAGAGACGTCTGATCATATGATTTTTTTGAGTGATTGGGCATGCTGTATATGGTCCCTTTTTCGTTACTTCTCCCGGAATGATATCTCGGGTCATTATGGGGACGCGTTTCTCCAGGCCTGGTTCCCTGGTTCATCGCAATGTGTTTAGGAAAAGTGAGTGTGCATAGTGGACTTTGCATTTGGATGCTAGGTCTTATGGTATGATCTTTATATTGCAAGACATGAGGGATTCATCAGTTCTAGTTTGGCCTTGTGAGCTAGGGTGAGGTCCCTAGAACTTGACTTGTTGCTGCTACTTAAAATTGGTGAACGAGATCCTTAATTTCAGCGTTTCATGGCCTGTAGTAGGATTTCTATTACTCCAAGGGTGTATCCTCATGGTCATTGGGTTCGTTGGAATCCTCATGACTTAGGCCTCATGCTGAATGTTGACAGATCCTATATAAACGGTTGCATGAGGGGTGGGGGCATTGTTCTTAATCCGCATGGCTCGGTGGCCTTAGCCTTAGATGGTGGATTGGTCTGGGTGATTCCCTCAGGGATGAGGCTACCACTCTGCTCACAGGGTTTGATTTGTGTCGTGCCCACGAGTTCCCTATCCATCCAGTGGAAACTAACTCAATGACTCTTCGTCACTCAATTCAAGGTACCTCTAGCATCCCATGGATAGTCTCCTATTTCATTCACAACTGAAAAATGTTTCTTCAAGGTGACACTTGTCTTAATCACTCATGGAGATAAGGTAACGAAGTCGTGGGCTTCCTGGCGTCCTAGGCCTCCCCACCCAACCCTCACCTTTTTTAGATGTATTGGATCTCTTCCCCCTGAATGTGTTATCTTGGTTCATGTGGATACCTTAGGCCTGCATTATTTCAGACCCCCCTGATATGTTTTAGGCCACGACCCTCTTTTTTCCTTTAATATAATAAAATCTCAATGTTGGATTGATGGATGGCTCTATTTCAGTCCAGAATTTCAATATGTCTGATGTGCCATGGACTTAATATTCCCTTATTACCCAATTTCACAATACCCTTCAATAGAGATACATTTAATAAAACATTAAATCCTTATTGAGATGCCAAATCCATCCTTTGGTTATCAAGATAGATCTTTTTCCTATATTGAGCTATTTTGATATGGGTTTTGATAATCACCACCTTTTTCGTTGTTTCCTCAACACGATTGGGGCCGATGAGTTTTCCTTCACCCACATCTTCTTAGCAAGTAGGTGTACAAAATTTCTTTCCATATAACACATCATATGGTGCCATTTGAATACATTAATTGAAGCTATTGTTTTAAGAAAATTCTATGAGCGATAAATACTAGTCCCACATACCTTTAAATTCAAGTGATCCAGATCTCAACAAGTCATCTAATGATGGAATATTACATTCTGGTTGTCCATAAGGTTGGGGGTGGTAGGCAGTGCTCAAATGAAGATCAGTATCTATGTCCTTATAAAGACTTTTCCGAAATTTCTATGTAAAACTCAGATCACGATAAAAACAGTTGTTAAGGGCACACCATACAGTCCTAAAAAATTATTAATATATACACTTCATAAATGTTCAAGTGGAAAATCTTCTTTTATAGCAAGAAATTGTGTGGATTTTGATAGATGGTCAAAAATGACCCATGTCACATCATTCTTTCTTGGACTCTTTGGTAGCCGCATGAAAAATTCCATTGTAATATCATCCCATTTCCACATAGGAATAGAGAAAGGTTGCATTACTCCTCCATGAATTTGCCTTACAACCTTTACCAATTGACAATCCAAACATATTGACACATAATCAACAATCTCCCTATTCATGTTTTCCCACTAAAAATGTTCCTTTATATCTGTTAACATCTTTGTGCCACTATGGTGTATAGGGAAATACGAGCTTTGAGCATCATCCAATAGTTCCCACTTTAGTTCAGGAATAACGGGGACACAAAGCCTCTTTTTGATGTTCAAAATTCCACCTTAATATAAGAAGTCAATCAACTTTTGATCATTTACACATTTTATTTTCTTTTAAAACTCATCATAATCAGAGTGAGAAATTTTTATCCTTCCCAGTAAAGAAGGTTTGAAAATCATTTGTAAAAATAGTGAAGTGGTACCTTCCATGATAATTCCCATATCCATCTTTACTAGATCCATGAACAATGGATCACTTTCAACTCTCATCTTGTTCAGAATTCCATGGTCTTTTTCTACTCAAAATGTCTACCACCTTATTCACCTTCCCTAGGTGGTAGTGTATTGTGAAATTGTAATCATTGAGTATCATAATCCATCTCCTTTTTCTCAGGTTGTGTTCTTTCTATGATAACATATATTTCAAACTCTTATGATTTTTATATATCTTATATTTTTCTCCATAGAGGTAATATCTCCAAATCTTCATATCAAAGATTATCTCTGCAAACTCAAGATCATGAGTTGGATAGTTTTTTCATGAATTTTTAGCGGCCTAGATGCTTAGGAAATAATCTATCATTATGAATAAGGACACAACCAAGTCATTTCTTTGAGGGATCTCTAAAGGTCATAAATACATCATTCTGAAATGGTAGAGTCGAGATTCGATAATTAACTAATATTCTCTTTAATTATTTAATTCATTCTTCACATTCCATTGTTCATAAAAACTTAACCCCTTTTCTTGTTGGCATGGTCATTGGGTTGGCTAAATGGGAGATGTTCTGAAGGAAATGCCTATAATAACCTAATAAACCAACAAAACAATGTACCTCAGTTATGTTTGATAAATTAGGCCATTCTTACACAGCCTTTGCCTTCATAGGATCTATAAATACTCTATTTTTAGAGACAATGTGGCCATGAAAGGGAACTGATTAGAGCCATAAATCACAGTTTCTAAACATCCCATATAATTCATTTATTGTTAGGGATTTCGGAATAGTGTGCAAGTGATTTCCTTGTTCTTCATGTCTTTTAGAGTATTATAGGATATCAGCAACAAAAAACACCACAAAGTCATCAAGATACTCCTTGAAAACTATACTCATTAGATCCATGAAAAAAATGGTGCATTAATTATCCCAAAATGCATTATTGTAAACTCATAATTCCCATACCTGGTTCAGAATGTTGTTTTCAGAATGTCTTCCTTTCTCACAAGAAACTAATGATATCCAGATCAAAGAATAATCTTTGAAAAATATTGGGATCCATGAAGTGGATCAAAAAATCACCAATGCGATATAGGGGATACTTGTTCTTTATTGTTATAGCATTTATCTCCATGTAGTCAATTCACATCCTCATAGACACATCTTTCTTCAAAACAAAAATAACATTGGCACCCCATGAAAGAATTCTAGGGAGAATAAATCTTCTATCACTCAGTTACTCTTGATTTATCTTTAGTTACAAAAACTTGAAAATGGACTTTGAATAAGGGGTCTTTGATATTGACCATGAACTAGGAATTAAGTCAATGGAAAATGCAATCTCCCATTCTATATGATGTCTAGGTAAATCCACTGGAAACACATCAACATATTCCTGAACAATATGTAAATCCTCTATTTGTAAATTCTTTTCCTTAGCCATAATTATTTCACTCTACTCCCCAATAATTGAATTTAGTAGAGCTAATGGGCACGATATATATGAGAACCAGATGGTTATGTTTCAACTCTAAAGATAAAAATTTCCTTATGATCAAAAAAAATTGTGACCTCCTTCTTCTTATAAAAAATTTTCGCATCATGCTCCAAAATCCAATCCATACCAATGACTACAACAAATTCAATCATGGGTATGACAATAATATCACCAGATAAAGCACGTTTATATGACCTAATGTTATCTGATTCAAAAAACATTATTCTAATGATAATTCCCTTAGAATTTTGACTGAAACACCCTTAATAAGTCAAATTGTAAAAATATATTTTTTTTGGAAAATAAGGAAGATATGAAAGAATGCGATGATCCAAAATCAAATAAAGCATTATCTAATCCTATAATTACAAAAATGGTTTCTTTGAGGATACATTTACATTTAAAATCTTCATAATGGATTTTAAAAATATAAATTATACTTATCATATCCCTTGAGAGTGTCAATACCAAGATTTAAGAAAAGCCCATTTTTGGGTACTAGGATACCATGAGTCAAGCCCTAAACTCCTTGTAGGGGCAGACAATTCTAGGTACATCTATGCCAGAGACACCTCTACCTCTTTGTATCCAAACATGGATGTATTCTCTAAAAATATCCACATAATCTATTCCTTACCAAAACATTTGGATGTTCTTGTATGTTTTTCCTCAAACACTAACTTAGGGATTTGTTCTCTAATCTCTATTTTCTAAATCTAGTTTCCATTCTTTCTGCTAAAATTCCTGTGATACCAACTATAAGGAGCCAACCATAGTTTCCCAGACCCTATGACTTATTTTAATACATTGGCATATAAACAAGGAATATGCTTCTCTATGGAACAAGTAGTTTAGTATATTTTGGAAACAAGATACATAAATAATTTTAACATTATGTCAGGAAATAAAATATGACACTAATTTATTCGATTAGAAACATCCATGTCTCCTGGATTATGCATGCAAGTAACTCATAACTAACTTCCTCATATCCCAGGAAAATGAAACAAAAGAAAGGGGTTAGCTCAAAAACATAGTAAGGGTAAGAAATATAGTGGAAGATAGCTTAAACATATGTCATGGTGAATAATTGAAAACAAATTCATTTAAAAATAATAAACTTGAACACATTATGGAAGGAATCTGAGTTGAGTAAATAATTCCATAATGAAAAATAATCATGGTTATTGTAGTAGTCAAATAAAAAAAATAAAATTTCAATTACTAGCTTCATAATTAGGGATGTTCATATTCTGGACAATATGAAAGATTTTTTCAAGGCCTCAACCAAGATGTCTAAAAATGATTTATGCCTCAGCCAAATCCATATATCACATTGGGAGAGGCCTGAGCCAATTCCATGTCTATTTGTCTCATGATACCTACCGATGCATTGAGGGGATATAGAGGGCCCCACCTATCACACAATAAGTCCAATTAATTCTTCATATGATCATGTGTAAACATAAACATCATATACATTAATATTGAATCTATTATATGAAATGTAACTAACATTCCCCAATCATTGAACATAAAACACTAACCATTCTGAGTAATATGGTGAATGGATTTAGGATAGATAATCCTAAATAAAATTTCCCATAAACAATTTTAAAAAATATGTTATATGACCTAAAAAATTATTAAACCCAATAAAACATAATAATCAACAAGAGTGTTATATTAGAAATAAAAATCTCTTATAAAATCATTAAGTAATTCTTGAGATAAATACACTTTTAATTTGAAAAGAGGAGTTCCATTTGAAAAATATTTATATAAAACCATAAGTGAAGTAAGATAATATTTTTATAATAAAATGAGTTCACTTATAAAGATAATAGTTTCCAAAAAACTGATTATAGAGTGCCCTTGAAAATCGGTAAAATTTGGATAAATTCCCTTAAATAAGCTAGTATTTCGGAAACAATTTTGAATGTTATTTTTAAAAAATGTAACAATATATAAAATGAGGAAGGGTTATGGTTGGTAAAAATGTATAGAAAATTCACATAGATTTTATGGGGATTAAATAATAATATACAATAATTTCATTGCGGTAATTAGACAATAAAAGTAAGCTGAATGAAAATGAAAGTTCGGGTGGAAAACACCTTACCTTAATTCTGAATGCGTTCCAATCATGAACATAAGGTCCGGGAATATGAAATAAAACTTATAAATAAATTATTTCATAACATAGTATACATTTATTTAGTTCATTATAATTCTTTTTAGTTCACTTATGTTCGTATTGATAGTTTATTATATTGATTTATGTCGTTTGCAAGAGTTTGTTTTCTTGATTTTTTATAATCGATTAACTTGTTTTTAAGTAATGGTGTTCATATAGAATAGCTGAAAATCTCCATAATTAAAATTACATATTATTTATGATCAACCAGAATTTTTAAATGTCATTTATATCAGTTTATTACATGGAATGAGGATGAATCATTAGATGAAAACCACGTCGATTATTTGTCTTTATTTGGATTTTTATAGACTAGTTTTTTCATCTAAATTAACAATATGTAAATATATGGGTTCCTAAATATTTATTAGTTTAAAATATATATATTTGTGTGGTTCAACCATAAAAATGGTTTCATGACTAGTAATGAAGCAGAAATTGAAGAACAAAACTTCGTCGTCCACGAAGGTTATAAATTGGAATATCAGGGACGTTTATTTCATTTATAAAAATAAAAGGAAGGGAGTAAGGATATTGATGATGGCTACTACATTAACATGATATAAATCTAGAATATTTATTATACTAGAGTTATCATGTTCATTTTGATAATGGAGGTGAGGATAGGACAACAAAAGAAAATAAATTGAAATGAAACTAAATGAAAAAGAAGGGTGCTTTACCTCTTGAAATAACCTCCTTGAGAACCTCCTTAAGGGAAGGGGTTTTGTTATTTTGGAAGGAATATGTGATTATTGGATGTGTAGAGTGATAATGGTAGAGTAATTGGGTAGATATTTATGGATTTTCATGTCATAGAGGAGTGAAGAGAGGAGGGAGTGGGGGGGGGGGGCGGTTAATAGGGGAGGAGAGGGGTAAATTTTGAATATTTTATTCATTATTTTATTATTTTCATCAAGACAACCAATAGTGATGTTTCATGTGACCCCTAATAGTAATAATTTCATGTGAGTTCGAAAAAATTGTCCTTACATCAATTATGATGTCATAAATAGTCTATTATACTGATAATTTGAATATACGATTTTTACCATATTTCACTATTCATAAAAAATTCAAGAATTTCTAAAAATCCCAAAAATTAACCCATACCATTTTTCAACATGTATAATTCAAAATTGAAAATTATTTTACAAAAAATATTTTCAAAAAAATATTTATTTATTTTTTAACTAAAATAATATTTATTTCAAAAAATAACAATTTCAAATGTATAATTAGTTTTATATCACATTGAAAAATTAATTAAAACCATATTATCTAATTAGATTAAGAAAATAAAATAATATCATTGTTTACTATTCATAAGGGTCATATTAGTATTCATAAGGGTGTGTTACTATTCAAAAAAATCATGTTTGTTCTATCAGACTCCAAATGACATACTGATCACAACTCCAGATGACCATTTTTCGAAATTCAAAACATATTAGAAGAATACTTGTGTTTAATAGAATGACTATAAAATGAATTTATTTTCAAAAACTTGGGGTGTTATAGGTAATAATTTCTAGATGTAATATAAAATTAATGTATGTATTATGGATTCCAAAACGACAAAAAATGATATCAACATTGGGATTTGAGTATTGTATCTCTAGCACTGAATTAGTGTATGGAATAGAATCTGGGCTACTAGGTTTGGAGTCATTATAGTTGGAATCATATGATGTTTAGTAAAATCCATGGAAGCATTATTTAGAAAACATATATTAGGGAATATAACCCTTAAATAGACTTTGAGGATAATAATATAGGAATACCCTAGAATTTTTGTAAGGTAGATATAATGTTGATCTTCCTGGAAATACATCCATGTCTTTATACTAAATGTGGACATGTCTCTGGCACAAATTTATATAGTGGTAACAACTCTGAAATAGTGTTATATGGCAGACTCACAGTAATCCGGTACATGGAATCAATCCTAAATGCACACATGGTTTGAAACTCCATTCAGATATGCTTAGTATAATTCAAATTTTATTTTCAAACCATTATGAAGGATTGAAAATTAAATGTTCTCCAATGAAACAATGATTATGAAATTTATATTATAAATGCATAAAACTTATGCTTAAGTTTAATGTCTTGATAGTTCAACATTATGCATTATGACACATCACAAGACACAATTTAAGTCATTATTTAGAAATGGGGATTTGTGGAAGAAATGGATATTGTATCAACACCCGCATCCCATATAGGGATTTCCCTCCCATATGAGAAAATGATGTTTTTCTGGAATAGCGACTGGTGATAAGAAACTTATAACTACACTCAGAACATTGACTCTATTTGTGAAAAATTACCTTACCCATATGGAGAATCCTAATCCATAACGTGGATGAGAAATGTTTGACAACATTATGTGACCACAACCTCCATCATTCAATGGGACTAAAAACCCATTTGTATAGAGGTAGTGGATAAGTTACATGGACAAGATATTTCTCTCATTTTGAAGTAATGAAAGGTGGAAGGTTATTTAGGATGGTTTTTATCTTTCGGGAGATGCATATTAGTGGTGTTTTTTATAACATAAAGGAGAAGGAATAAGTCTCTAATATGGAAAGGGATTATTTTATGGATATTTTCATGGAAATGTATTCCCATCGTGAATAGTGAGTGGATATGGATATGAAATTTTTGGGTCTATGAAAAAACAAGGATGAAAAAATTTCTAAGTATTAATCCAACATTAAAAGGTCTACATGGAAGTCTTTTAATTGCATATGTAATCCAAGGATCAAGATTGATCGATTCTTTGACGGTTAAATACCATTCCTTCAAGGGGCATTGCTCTCCAAAAATTTCTCATCATATGAAGATATAGTCTATTGTGTTATAATTACATGAAAATAATTCTATATGTTCTAAGAATTGTATGGAAATAAAGGGATGAATTGGGTTTATAAACACTCTATAATAGTAAATAAGGAAAAGGTGAGGAAGGGAAGAGTTGAATTTCAATCCTGTGATAATTTTGGCAAGAAACACCCCTGTACATACCTGAAGGGGATGATAGTTTGTTAAAAGTGAGTAGAAAGGCCACTCTGATCCTAATTAAAATGACAAGAACAAAGGTACCAATTTTCAATGATATAATTTCAAAGATATTGGAAATAATTTAAATTATTGACCAATGTGTTATGGAAAAATTCCCCAAAGAAGGGAAAGAGAGCATGTCCAAGAATATGCGGTCACAACTAATGAGGTTTTAGTTTTTAATGATGTGGTGGTATGTACTTTAATAGTTTCCACAAATACAACCAATGCATTATTTTATTCTAGATCATCCAATTCAATTATATCTTCCTAGTTTTCCACAAAATTTTTAAATTTTAATTTTGATTTAATATTGGATTTATTAACTAGAACTCATAATGGAATTAACATTACAATAATGATATGTTGGCCAGTCCCATTTATGAAATAGACTCATGTTTCAGTAGTTGACCTTTCTATAGTACCTATGACTGACTTTGATATGATCATCGATATGGAAAAGATTTCAAAATATGATGTGAATATATTTTTCACAAAGCAAGAAGTCAAAATTTTTAAGGTAAATATACAATATCATATCTTTACAGCATAAACATCACCATCTTTTTAATATCCCGATCCACCATTAGTAGATATTCTAAATAAAATTCATGGGGAGAAATAGAAAACATTATCTATGAATATTGAAATTAATATGTAGCTATTTTCAGGAATATATTGATGTACATCAGGAGGATTTACCTAGAAATCCTCCATATCAGGAATTTTATTTCCTTATTAATTTAATTCTGGTTAAAAAAACTATATCAAAGTCCCCTTATAGATTGGAAACTGTGTAGGTATTATTGAAAAAACAAATAGAGGAATTGAGTGATAACAGATTTATTCACCCTAGTGTTATTCCATGGGGAGACCTTGTTCTATTTGTTAGGAAAAAAACATGGATAAATGAGGTCGTGCATTGAATATATGGAAATAAATGTTATTAAAATAAAGAATATGTATCCCCTTCCTCACATTGATTATTTATTCGATCAACGTCTAAGAGCTCAATATTTTCCGATGATTGACCTTCAAATTGGACATCATCAATTGTGTGTGAGGTCAGAGGATAATCCAAAAAAAAATTCGAAACTTGGAATGGACAATATGAGTTTCTTCTAATTCCATTTTGGATTGACTAATGAACCCTCTATTTTCATGGAATTAATGAACAATGTCTTTAATGAATATATTGAATATTTTGTTATGGTAATTATTGATTATATCTTGGTATACTATAAAAGTAAACAATTATATGAGAATTACATTCAGATTGTTATGAAGAGTCTATAAATAAATGAATTTTATGTGTTTTCTTGAACGTTTATATTTTGGCTCGAATCAGTTTATCTTCATGTATATATTATCACTAAGGATAGAATCATAGTAGATCATATGAAGACAATGGCAGTTTAGTGATGGCCCACACTAATGAAGATAACTAATGTACATTGTTTCATTAATTTAGCACGTCACTATAATTTTTCATTAAAAATATTTCCTGATTAGTGAACCCATTAACAAAGATTTCCCTTAAATGAGTTATGTTCGTATGGAAAAAATAATGTGAATAATGTTTTGAACAATTTTAATGGATATTAGTTAATTCCTTGATATTGAATAAACCATCAGGAATTGGTGGTTTTTTTACTTATAATGATGCATCAAAAAAAGGAATCGACAATGTCATTATAAAAAATGAAGAGTTAATAACTATGCTTTATGGGAGTAGAAAACTCATAAATAGAACTATCTAACTCAAGATCTAGAGTTATTCGATGTAAATATATCTTGGAAAATATGGAGACACTATATCGATATAGAATGATATCAGATATATATAGTGTAACACCCCAACCCGGTTACCTAGAATTTTTGTATTATTAAATAACATTGGCATGATATAAGGAATCATGTCCCAAAAGACATATTAGTTTATTAGACATGGAAGTACTAGATAGAAACATAAGTTTTACATTACATCATGAAATAAAAAAATAACATTGTGTCCTATTTGATCACTCTTATATTCCTTATGCTACTCTTGCAGGTTAATCATAATATACTTCTTTGTATCCTAAGAAAAATAAATCAAAAGAAAGGGGTGAGCTCAGTTGCTGAATAAGGATAAAAATATAGAGGAAACTGTCATAAATAATAATAAACATTTAATGCAATGTATAATACTATAACATAAGCCTTTTATACTTATATTTCAGCATAATATGGAAAAGATAAATTAAATAATTTCATTTACTTATTCACATGGATATCATAGTAGTCGAATAATCACATGTAAAATCAATAGCCAATTTTCATAATGACGGAATTCATAATGCTGGAAATCATAACCACATAATCATGTCTTCTTGCCAACACTACAAATAATAGTTTGTCAAGGCCTTATGCCAAGACCCTATTTTCTCTCATTAGACCTACCGATTCATAGAGGAGCTGTAGTATGCTCCACTTGTCACTTACTATGTCCAATGCATTCCTAATATGAAAAGGTTTAAACATAACATAAACATTCCTATTAAAACTAGCATACGAAATGTCAATAATTTATCAATAAACCATGAATGGTATAAAAATAACACATACACATCCACACATATCACAAAACCTACAATACATTATTGAAAATTTGAATCATAATAAATCAACTTCGATCTAGACTAATATCTCCATCCAATTATAATTTTAATTAAGCCACTTTAAGGAGAATTGGGAAACCAAAGTACAAACACAAGGACAACTAAGTGCTGAAAGAGCTCAAAAAATTGTTAAACACAAGACTACGGTTATTATAATCAGATGATCTTTATAATTCCTAGTGAAGTGAACTAGCCTGGGTGTCTGGATCCTTCCTGGTAATTTCTTCTAGGTGAGAAATCATTCTGTCCATTATCTGGATGAATTCCTCTACAGTGATTCTGCCTTGGTTGAAGACACGGGCAATGATTAGGTCTTTCTTGTCTATCCACGCTTCTTTCTCCTCTGTGGCCTCAGTCTACAAACGTCGTTCATAGATCCTTAAAATCTCTTCATTTGAGGAGGTTGTCCGAAGGACTTTTTCAAGCATCTCTTCCTTAGAGTGGAAGATGAGCCTCAAATACTACACACCCTCTTGTTTTATTACACTTGGTTCTCTACTTGTATCCCCACTTTCCCCATCTTGATGGCCTTTTCTTTCCTTTATTCCAAATCTCTTAGACAACCTGGTTTCCATTGGTTTCGGCAGATAAGAGTAATATTTGTGCCCCTTGGATTTTTTCCCCTGGACCACTATGCATTTCTCCAAGTCATGCTTTCTTTTTTGCCCCTTCTTCCTTCTTGGGCTGTGGGGACCTTTCCTTTGGGACTGTTCCAGGCTTTCAACTGAGAGTTGTCTAAAACTATCATCACCTGAATCCTCATCCTCTTGTGACAATGATTGTTCTTGAGTATCCAGACCTTCAAATTGGTTTTTCACTTTAACCCCTCGGCCTTCTTTGAGATCCCTCAGCATACTAGAAGAATCCAACTTGCCTGCTTTAACTGCAAAGTCCTTATTATGCCCCTCGCTCCCAGTCAATTGAAAGGAGGACTTTGTAATGAGAATGATTGGATCAAGATGTGCCAGTACGCTAACCCCATCCTACCTTCCTTAACCGTGAAGAGAGCTAGTAGCTGCCTGCAAGAAAGACTTCTCCTGCAAAGGCTTAACAGAAGGATCAAACTCCATTCCAAATTTACCCTCAGTGGTCTCACTACACAGAATCAGGCCTGTGGGCTGCTTGCTCCCAGTCATCTGAAGGTATGCTGACATAGGTGAAAATGATCAGTAAAAATCATTGATTGAAATTTCCAATTTTCATGAATGCATTTAAAAGTCTCACTATTTATCAAGAAGCTAATTAAAATAGATTTTTCAATCAAAGTGTCCCCTACTAATAAGAAAAATTTAAGAGGAATTTCAATTTTAAAACATCAATTTCCAAATAAATAAAACCTTAAAATAATTTTTAAAACATGGACATTAATGAGACAGATTTAGAAGAATTAATTTTTAAAACATTTAAAATGATATTTTTGTTAGAGTTCCTAACCAAATGAGAGATGCTTGAATAAAAATAATTGAGGCAATCAAAAAATTATAATAACATGAGAATAAAGGGATTAAAGATGTACGAGGTAAAATTACTGTATATACACCCAAGAAATGTGAATTGGCGCATAATAACAAAGAGGTTTCAATGGAATGTAAGATGAGATGAATTAATTTATAAAGATAGTATACTTAGTATATGTATAAATCAATGAAATAATTATGTGTGAAAAATATAAATACACTCAATATGATTGTATATTCAGTGTAAATCAATCATAGGAAATTCACATATATTCTTGTAAAAACAACACCAATGACTTGGATGTTAAACTCAATGAATAGAAATTGAGTAAAAATTACTCTTATCGAGTTTGTATTGATGACTTGACAATTTATTAATGGAGAGATTATGTGTACCAAAATTATGTCCACACAAAGGGGAGTGGAAATTACTACATAAGTATATAAATAGTGATTTCACACATAATCTTGGGTTAAATTAATCAATGAAGTTTGCGTAAAACCGAATGAGTGGAAATTGAAATTTGAAATTATCATACTGATTTGGTAACATATGAAACATACACACCCTGAAAGATTAATAATCCAATGATAATGAAAATAACCATAAATTAAAGTATATTATGCAAAAAATACAATCATGGTCAGTGCATACACCACACAAAAGGTAGTGGTGGAAAATATAGCATGAATCTCACGAGAATAAATGTGAGATGAAAACCCTTACCTTGTACTTTTCATAGGTAAAGGGTACATTAACCACCTGTATAATTGTTAAATAATTGTTATTAAATTATTCAGGAAAAATATTAATAAATATGGTATCATATATGATCCTCTAATATGGATTTGATAATAATATTTTAGTAGTATCATCATTTTGGGTCTTAACTGATCGGTTTTCATTTATATGCTCAGTTTCATAAGTCATGTTTGTTATCGGTAGGATGTATTTTATTAATATCTAGAATGATAATATGTTCTACTTTTTTTAATAATAAATGGAAAATTATTCTTGAATGAGTATGATGGGGAATGAATCTCACCGTGTTTGTGGAGACGGTAATCCATACGTACGCACGTGTGACAATATCAATATACTGATGGTGAAATAGAAAATAATTGGATGGTATATCATATATATAGAATAATTAACATGTTATATTTATTATTTACATTAGTTATACTCATTATTATACCCATTCAAATAATGTAGTGTTTAAATAACAAACTGCACCACGACATGGATATATTAAGCCTTACGCACGCACGTATGGGGACATTGTCATTTATATATTGGATAGAATAATAAACATGGTTGTACCATTTTTATAATAACAGAACACTCTATAGATGATACTGGAGTAATTATTTTATAATGGAAACAACAAAGAAAGAGGAAATTGAAGAAGAAAAGAACTTGAAATAGGTGATGAAATATTTTCCTCTTCATCGGGTTCTTCATTTTGATTTGATGAGTAGGGCTCCATAGGATAAATTTATAACCAAAGGAAGGATTCAAGATTAATTGAGGAATGTTGGGAGGATATTTGGGTATGTTTTAGATGATAAAAATTTATTTGGAGGTGTGAAATTAATAGAAGGGGAAGTACCTTTTTATAAGAGAGGTTAGGGTCACTTTAGAAAAAACTAGAAATATTTTTTTATAATAAAATAAATTTCGTGTTTTAATGGCTCAAAAATACTTTATTTAGACTATAAGGTGTGTAGGTGTCACAAAAATATCATACAATAAGTTTTATATACGATTAGGTCCCTATATTAACCTTATCATTTAGATTTAACCCTGTTAAATAGTTTGACATTTACCATGTCTCTTCGTATTTTTATATTATATGGTTAATAAAATTACTATAATAAGACAACAGAACCCAAAGTGGATCATTATAAAAATATATTACCTTATCTAAGTCATTTTTCCTATCATTATATTTTTAATAATATTATATCAATTAATAATATTGTTTTTGTTTTAAAAACTCAATTATGTTCATTTTAAAAATATTTAGTATTTGGTTTTTGTGAAAATCAAAACAGAATGATTACTACGAAAAAAATTATTTCATCAACCCTAACATGTCATATTAACCTAGGAAATTAGTTTAATTCAACAAAAGTTTAAAATTTCATTTATTTGGATATTTATAGTATCAATTATTTTAATCATTCATTAATAATGTAATTACTGCATCATCATTTTGTTATAAATAAATTTAATTATTTAATGTCTAAAAATTATAAATAAAATACCATTATGTAGGAAATATATTATATTTATAATGAGTATTTATATTCTAATTTATGTTATGTATAACCATATATTAAAAATGGGTTAAATTTTGAATTTAACACTTTTAACTCTTCTTTAAATAAAATAATAATAAATGTCCTAATCCAATCCAGGTGGATCTAAAGGGTCATATTATATTTCTAAGGTGGTTTTTGGTCAAATTACCCTTATCCAATAGAATCATCATATAACGACCCATACATTACATACATGGTTATTACTTCAAAATTGAAGCAAACTTATTTGAACATATAACAAAACCATGAAAGGACCATATAGGTATAATGTCTTTAGAAACTAGGAAACATAAACAACTGGTTCATAAATCATCTACATTGTCTCCCATTTATTTCATCATATCTAGAGTCCCTTTTTGGCATATCCTACTTAATATCCTTCTTCCTGAACTGGGGAAAAGAAAACATACAAAACGGTGAGCTCAGATGCTCAGTAAGAGTAAAGAAAAGAAATATCAAACATATCATATTCATAAGAACAAAAAATTATGAAAATCATATCCTGTAAAAGAGAACATAACATGGGCTAAATTATAGAAGTGAAATGTAATCCCAATAATCACAAATTAAAAAATGAAGCTTTGTGGAATACACACATAATCATAGAAAATCATTTCTTAGTAGTCAAGACTCATTGCCAAGACTATCTTAGCGGACAAAGTACATTTCTGAACCGAGTTCACTCCTCGTTTCAGTCATGTTTAACTAAACCATTTTAACCTACCATTCTATCCATGTCTATCTCATGAGATATAAATCTTTACCCAATGCATTGGAGGGAGATATAGGTCCCACCCATCTCATAATGTAACCATTATTTTGTGTGCCACAAAATCATAAATCATACATCATAGCATAACCCATGTAATAAAAATGGGAATCTTAAATATCATGCCATCATAACATAATCTATATAAGATAAAAGGACATCATAAAAGTAATTCCATCATAACATAATCAAATAAACGTAAAAATAGGTATAGAAACAAAACCATATATTATCTTAGATGGAAAATAATTTTTAAAAAACACTTCAACTCCATTCTTGAGAAAAATATCCTTTCTACTTAAAAAATATTTTTCCTTTCTTAACATGTCAATAAATTTTAAACTAAAATAATTTACTTAAAAATAAACTTGAAAACTTGTAAAGGAAGCTTCATGTAAATAATGTTCTATGAATCCATTCATGTCGTATAAGTTAAAAAACGTTCTTCTCATTCATTGTTCAGAAAAGACAAAAAGTACCTCGTACTAAAAACGTCAAAATATTCCTTTCATATATTTTACTAAAAACACACCAATGGGTAAATTTGGATTTAAAAAATTTTATATTGATGGAAATAATATTAAATATTGAGGAAACATGGATGTCCATGATAAAATTTCCCCACTAAATTCTGAAGTATAAACAATCTCGGATAAAAATGATATTGTGAGATTTTCCCTTACCATAGGTCCGATTTGCTTCGTAATTTTCCGAACCTCCTGTATAATGATTTAAATAATGTCATTGACATATTAAAGAATCATAATCAATGTTATGATATCATATATGGTCATATTATTAGCTTCTTATTAGTAATATTTCATTGATACTTGTTCTTCAGGTGTTTATTACTTTTTGTTCTTATGTGTGTTTTACCGAAGAAATTCTTATTGTTCATTTTAGGTTATAGATACCTCATTTCCAGAATTGTATTAGTGTAATATATATCATATTTATTCATTCAATTCATTTTTATAATCATTATGCAATGAATAGCATGTAGAACGAGTCACATCACATCGTGAAGACGGTATTCCGTATGTACGCACGATCGATTATATCATTCCCATGATCGTGGAATTTTATAGTAGTGTATGTATACTATTTCAGAATCAATATTACTTAACAATAATCATTTATAGTTATTATTTACACCATTATACCCATCCAAGTAAGGTGGTGGTGGAAAATAGATTCCACCACGGCGTGGAGACGATATTCCGTACTTACGCACACGCGGTGATTTCGTTTTCCGTAGGATGGATAGATGGTGAAATAGGGTTGTTTCATACTTATAATAACATATCAGTATATGAGTGATATTGATGTTATTACATAATAATGAATCAAATAAAGAATAATAAGTAGAAGAAGAATGGATCTTGAAGAAAATAGTAGAAGGTATTACCTCTTTCTCGAAGTGCCTCCTTTAAACATTCTCTTAGGGCACTAGAGTTGGTATTTTGAGAAGACCATTACCTCTAGTAGGATTATAAGGAAGTGGGGAAGTGAAATGGGAAGGGTTTGGCCGAGCATGAAGGCTGAAAATGGTGTGATGTGGAGAGGGAGGTGGTGCCTTTTTATAAGGGATAAGAGGGGCACCTTTATAAATATAAGAAATATTAGTTTATATTAAATCCCAACCCCACGTAAAAACTACCAAAATGACTCATATCCGAATCTTAGATGAGATAGGGCTGTAATTGAATCAACCAATAAAATTTAGACATGTTATGAATTTATTTTAAACATTATCAAATTGATTTATCCTTATTTATCAATTTAATGTTATTTGTGGTAATAATATTCTAAATTTTAAATTATTATAAAAAATTACACATGTGCTGTGAATTTTCCATAATTTGACACTTTATGACATTTTCAACCATATAAATTTTAATTTATAAATTTTAAATATTTTTTTGATTTTAAAACAATTTTATAATATGTTATTTTTATAATATAACAATAGTGTCAATTTTGACACTATTCATTCATTTGAATTTGAATAAAATATATACAGAAGATATGCTTGAACTAAAAGCATTAATAGATTAATAAAATGACATATGTATCTATAAAATTAGTGGAGCACATTAAATAGTTCATATAATATTTATTTTAATATTTTTAAAAACATTTATTTGATATTTTAATTAATTAAATAATTTCAACATCACTATTGTGTCATAATTAATGATAATTATTTAATCCTTAAAAATTCTAAAAAAATTCATATGATGTACATAATTTTATTAGATTTCTGGAGACTATTTATATCCTACGTTTAATGATGTTTATCACTAAATTAATATTATTATACTTATAAGATTTAAGAGAGTGACATATTGTCACTTTCCTTGGTTTTAATAATAATTATATTATTTCATTTTCAAAATTTAATGAAATAAATATATTCCGGCCCTTAGTTGATAAGGGTCGACTTTTATTCATCCAATAGGATTTTTTCACGTGATAGGGTAATTTCATAATCTTATATTTGCCTTTAATTACTCGATTTACCTTTAACTACGTTAAATAATATTTATGGTATTTACTATTCATAATGGCCAAAAATAAAAAGTATCCTATTAACATAATTTGGACCCACTGATTCCAAATATGGAATCCATTTTTCAAAATTCAAAACACATAAGTTGCGGTAATTAATTTAAAATTAATCCCGTTGTTAAGAAATTGAGTTTTAGAAGATAAAACATTGCCAAAGATTGAAATGTTTTTACCTATGAGTTCAATGTGAAATTAATTCTAATGAAATAAATTATATTAAATGGTAAAAATATATTCTATTTATAATTTAAACCCATTAAATATTATAATATAACCTTATAAATTTTCTCAATGATAAAAGTTGTTTTTAATTAAAAATTAGCGTATTTTTACTATTCATCAAAATATGAAAGTTATCAGAAAAGTATCAAAAATTTATCCAAAGTAAATATTTATATCCTGATGCAAAATATGAATTTTATTTTTTAAAATTGATCTTATTAACATGTCAAAAACTATATTTAATGTGGGTGCGCCATCAAAAGGCATCAAAACTTCTTTTTTTGAAAAATACGTATTTTACCCGAAAAATTTATTTTGTTCTCTTACCATGTTCTATAAATGTGTAAGATGAATAATAATGTTATAAAATTTAAAATGTAGTTAATACTATTCATAACGTCTAGTCCATAATAATATATCGTTGTTTAGTGAATCCCAATATTGCGTACTACACACGCTATCGAGGAAGGTCGTGATTGCGTGTAATGCAAGCCAAGTCAGTATTGAATGTTGTGAAATATTCCTTTGGTGTTTCATATAACATAAGACATAAAGAAAATATTTCTTAAAAAATCTCAGGGTGTCACATTCTACCCCCCTTAAAATGAATTTCGCCCTCGAAATTCGTCACTTCATTACAAACAGATGAGGATACCTCTCCCTCATCATATCCTCAACTTCCCATGTAGCTTCTTCTAATTGGTGGTTCCTCTATAAAACATTCACCAAGCGAGTGGTCTTGTTCCGTAGGAATTTTTCTCTATGATCCAGAATCTCTATCGGGTGATATTCATAAGAAATATCTTGCTCCAGCGGTACAACTTCTGAGGTGAGTACATGTGAAGGATCCGGTATGTACTTTCTCAGGAGAGATACATGGAACACATCGTAAACTTGAGAGAGATTCGATGGAATCTCCAATTGGTAAGCTACCTTCCCTACACGATATAGTATTTCAAAAGGACCGATATATCAAGGGCTCAACATTCCCTTCTTTCCAAATCTCATTACCCCTTTCCAGGGAGATAATCGTAAGAACACTTTATCACACACTTCAAACTCTAGATCTTTTCTTCGGTTAGAGGCATAACTTTTTTGTCAACATTGAGCAACTCTTATGTTTTGTTGAATAGATCAGACCTTTTCTGCCATCTCATCAACAAGATCGGGTCCTAATAGCTTTCATTCCCCAACTTCATCCCAGCAAGTTGCAGTTCTGCATTTCTTTCCACAGAGGGCTTCATAAGGAGAAATCTGAATACTGGAGTGAAATCTATTATTATAAGAAAAATTCCACCAAATATAGGTGTTGATCCAAACCACCTTTGAAATCCATAGAGAAAGCCATCAACATGTCTTCTAGAGTTTGAATTGTCCTCTCAGACTGACCGTCCGTCTGAGGATGGTAAGAAGTGCTGAAACTCAACTCTGTATCTGGAGCATGCTGAAGACTTCGCCATAATTTCGAGGTAAACCTCGGATCCCGATCAGATATAATAGAACGTGGTACTCCATGCAATCTTACCACTTCCTTTACATATATCCTGGCAAACTGATCAAGAGAAAAATCTTCTCTAAAAGCAATGAAGTGTGCTGACTTCGTAAGATGATCAACTATAACCCAGATAGCATTAGTGACTTTGGATGTTTTAGGAAGTCCGGTGACAATGTCCATAGTGATGTTTTCCCATTTCCATTATGGTATGGGTAATGGTTGTAACATTCCTTTAGAATTTTGTCTCTCAGCTTTAACTTGCTGACAGACCAAGCATCGAGAGACATTTTCAGCAACATATCTTTTTATGAAATCCCACCAGAAGTACTATTTTAGGTCCATATCCATCTTCGTGCTTCTAGGATGAATAGAGAATGAAAAACTATGAGCCTCATCTAGCAGCTCCTTCTTTAATTCTGGTAGGGGAGGAACACAAACCCGATTCTGGAACCTTATTATCCCATTACAATCAACTTTGAATTCAGGAACATTTCTCACCTTCTTTTGTAACTCTACATCTTCTTTTTGTGCCTCTTTAATCTTCACGTGTATAGATGGTTGAACATTAATTTGAGAAAGATAATATTTTTCCCCTTCCATTATAATTCCATGATCCATCCTTTGTAAATCCATAAATATTGGATCTTTTGTGATCCTCATCATGGATAAACTAGCATGGTATTGTCGACTTAATGCATCTTCCACCTTGTTTTCTTTCCCAGGGTGATAATGAATTGAGTAGTCATAATCCATAATCAGCTCCAACCATATTCTTTGACTCATATTCAGCTCCTTTTGTGTGAAAATATACTTTAAACGTTTATGATCAGTATAAATATCACACCTTTCACAATAAATATAATTCCCTAAAATCATTAATGAAAAGATTACCGCTGATAACGCCAAATCCTGAGTTGGGTAATTTTTCTCATGGATTTTTAACTTTCGTGAGGTGTAAGCTATCACCATATAATTATTCATGAGAACACACCCCAGTCCCTTCTTGGATGAATCACTCTCCATCACAAACCTTTATCCATTGCAATGTAGTGTGAGCAGAGGTGCACTGGATAACCTTCTTTTCAACTCCTTGAAATTCTCTTCACATTCCTCTGTCCAAACAAACATAACTCCTTTCCGAGTCAACATGGTGAGTGGGTTAGATAACCTTGAAAAATATTTCAAAAAAAGTAGGTAATATCTAGCCAAACCAAGAAAAATTCGGATCTCAGTTACTGTTGTTGGTCTTCACCATCTTTCAATAACCTCTGTTTTTGCTGGATCCACAGATATCCCTTCTTTTGAGATTATGTGACACAAAAATGCAACCTTTTGAAGGAAACATTTACACTTGGAAAATTTAGCATAAATCTTCTCCTTTCTTAGGGTATTTAATACAATTACCAAGTGATCTTCATGTTCTTCCTTGCTCTTTGAATAGAAAATAATATCATCTATAAAGACTTCCACAAACTGATCAATATAGTCTCTAAAGACTCTATTCTTCAGATCCATGAAGATAACAGGGAATTAGTAAGACCAAATGGAATCACTAAAAATTCATAGTAGCCATACCTTGTACGGAAATTCATCTTTGGTATAACCTCCCTTTTGACCCTTAATTGATGATACCCTGAACAATGATCAATCTTGGAAAAGTATTGAGATCCACATAGTTGGTCAAATAGGTCATCAATGCATGGGAGAGGATATTTGTTCTTGATAGTGATCTTCTTAACTTCTCGATAATCAATGTAAAGTCTCATTTATCCATCCTTCTTCTTAAAAAACAGAACAGGTGCTCCCCAAGGTGACGCACTAGGGCGCATGAATCCTTTATCATGATTCTCTTGGAGTTGCTTCTTTAATTCATGCAACTCAATTGGTACCATTCTATAAGGTGTCTTTGAAATAGGTAAAGCACCCGGTACGAGTTCTATTGAAAAATCAACATCACTATTTGGTGAAAGACCTGGAAATTCATCCGGAAAGACATCATCAAACTCCCGTAAAATGGGCATATTATTAATCGTGAGTTTATCTCCAACCATTTGAGATAAATAACCTTAATTTAGTGGAATCAAGACCCATAAGATGGATGAAATTTCCACTTGAAGTTTATGTTAATCCTTGCATCGATAGACGATAATAGATTGATCTGGAATATGAAATGTGACTTACCTTCTTTGAAATTGATATGAGCTCCATATAAAGAAAGCCAATCCATGCCAAGAATCACATCAAATTCCACTATAGTAAGGATCACAAGATTTCAGGAAGCACTTTCCCACAAACATCAATCATAGAAGAATTTTAAACTTTTGATGCAACTGTTGTGCCATTAGGTGTTTTCACAACCAACTCAACATCTAATTGTTGAGGTAATACAGTGATACCCTTAGAAAATTCTTCAGAAATAAAATATTGGGTGGATCCAGAATCAAATAAAACATTTTCAACTTTAGAGTGGATGGTAAGTGTACCTCTCACCACTTCGTTTTCGTACTCCACATCTCCGATAGTAATTTCATGTGACATTACATTGTATTTGGCCTTAAGAGTTTGTTGACATCGATCATCATCATCAACCCTTGGATTTGGGCATTGATTGTCATAATTCCCCATATCCTTGCACTTCAAAAATTGAAGTGTAGTAGGTTCATTATGTGTATCCCTTCCTTTGTTTGCATCATTAGAAATCTTCTTCCCATTATTTTGACATTCAATTGCCTAATGACCTTCTTTTCCACACTTATATCATTTTCTTGTCCCCTTAAGACAATTTACTCCAAGTTTTTTTTCCACACTTGAGCATAAGGGGAAACTCATATTCTTTTTAGTATGGTCTTTAGACATTCCTTTGAATTCCAATTTTCTCTTCTTATCAAACCCATGTGATTGATGGGTTAAACCCATCTCCATCTCAACCATGAGAGCACATCGAACAATTTCCTCGTAGCTATTGAAGTCCCTTATGGCTAACACTCTTCAAAGACTTGGTTTTAAGCCACTAAAAAATCGATCTATCTTACTCTCAGGTTGGATAAAAATTCCGGAAGCATACCTTGAAAGTCTTGTAAAATTTGCTTCATAGGTACCAACAGATTAATCCTCCATTTTCTTCAGTTCAAGAAACTACTTCTCCATAGTTTATCGAAGAATACGAGGGAAATACTTATTGAAAAATAAGTTCTTAAACTCGCCCCATTCCATGGACTCAATTTCATCCCTTTGCCTCGTATTCTTAATAAGATTCCACCATTGATCAGCATCACCTTCCAAACAATATACTACTAAGATGACTTTATCATGTTCAGAACATTGAAGAACTGAAAATATCTTTTCAGTGGTATTGATCCATTAATCAGCCACTAATAGATCAGAAGACCCGCTGAATGTAGGTGGACGCTGCCTGATGAAGGATTCAACAGAATGTTTCTCCTTCCTTTGCTCGTTTGTAAGTCCTGCATGATTCATAGCTTGAGGAAGTTTTCTGAGCATGGCTACATGATTTTTCATTCCAGATCCCATAACGTTTGGTTGCTATGAGGGACAATCATTTCATTTCCCATCGCATTCCGCATTAACACTGTTCCTTCGGGTTCCAGCCATTGACTAAAACCAAGTAGAATAGTGTGAGAAACAATAATTATATTAGGAAAACCACATAATCAAGAATAAAATTTCACACTTAAGGTATTGTCATAGGTTGTTCATGGCCATTTCTAAAACACTAAGATTGTGTTCTATGCTTAGACATATCCTTAGGTTTCTTACTAAGGCTTTCACATCGTATTTTCCAAAGTTTGACTATACCTTTCCTCTAATACCAACTTTAATGACCCATACTTTACATACATGGTTTTTACTTCAAAATTGAAGCATACTTATTACAACATATAACAAAACCATGAAAGGACCATATAGGTATAGTGTCTTTAAAAACTAGGAAACATAAATAAATGGTTAATAAATCATCAACATTGTCTCCCATTTATTTCATCGTATCTAGAGTCTCTTTTTTTCATATCCTACATATATCCTTCTTCCTGGCCTAGGGAAAAGAAAACAGACAAAAGGGTGAGCGCAGATGCTTAGTAAGGGTAAACAAAAGAATTATCAAACATATCATATTCATAAGAACTTAACATTTTGAAAATATTATCTGGCAAAAGAGATCATAAAATGGGATAAATCATAGAAGTGAAATGTAATCCCAATAATCATAACATAAAACATGAAACTTTGTGGCATACACACATAATCACAGAAAATCATTTCTTAGTAGTCAAGACTCATTTCCAAGACTATATTAGCGGAGAAATTCCATTTCTGAACCGAGTTCACTCCTCGTTTCAGTCCTGTTTCACTAAACCGGTTTAACCTGCCGTTCCAGCCATGTATATCTCATGAGATATAAATCATTACCCAATTCATTGGAGGGAGATATAGGTCCCACCCATCTCATAATGAAACCATTCTTATGTGTGCCACAAAATCATAAATCATCCATCATAGCATAAACCACGTAATAAAAATGGTAATCTTAAACATCATGCCATCATAACAAAATCCATATAAGATAAAAGGACATCATAAAAATAATTCTATCAATACATAATAAAATAAATGTAAAAATAGGGATAGAAATAGAACCCTATATTATCTTATATGGAAAATAATTTTGATAAAACACTTGAACTCCATTGTTGTTGAAAATATCCTTTCTAATTCAAAAATATTTTTCCTTTATTAACATGTCATACAATTTTAATTTAAAGAAGTTGATTAAACATAAACATGAAAACTTGTAAAGGAAGCTTCATGGAAATAATTTTCTATGAATCCATTCATGCCGTATAAGTTAAAAAAACATTCTTCTTGTACTTTGGTCGGAAAAGTCAAAAAGTACCTCATACTAAAAATGACAAAAGATTCCTTTCATATATTTTACTAAAAACTCACCAATGGGTAAAATTGGATTTAAAAAATTGTATGTGGATGGAAATAAAATTACATATTGAGGAAACATTGATGTGGATGATAAATTTTTTCCTGTAAATTCTGATGTATAAACAATCTCGGATAAAAATGAGATTGTGAGATTTTCACTTACCTTAGGTCTGATTTGCATCGTAAGTGTCCGAACCTCCTGTATAATGATTTAAATATTGTCATTGACTTATTAAATAATCATACTCATTGATATGATATCATATATGGTCATATTCTTAACTTCTTATTAGTAATATTTCATTGCTACTTTTTATTCGGGTGTTTATTACTTTTTGTTCTTATGTGTGTTTTGTCGAATAAATTCTTATTCTTCTATTTAGGTTATAGATACCTAATTTCCAGAATTTTATTAGTGTAATATATATCATATTTATTAAATAAATTGATTTATATAATCATTAGGCAATTAAGATCATGTAGAATGAGTCGCATCACATCATGGAGACGGTATTCCGAACGTACGCACAAGCGATGATATTGTTCCCATGATCGTGGAATTGTATTGGAGTGTATGTATGATATTTAATAATCAATATAACTTTACAATAATCATTTATAGTTATTATTTACACCATTATACCCATCCAAGTAAGGTGGTGGTGGAAAATAGATTACACCATGACGTGGAGATGGTATTCCGTACGTACGCACGTGCGGTGATTTCCTTTTCCGTAGGATGTATAGATGGTGAAATAGGGTTGTTTCATACTTATAATAACATATCAGTATATGAGTGACACTGATGTTATTACTTCATAATGAAACAACTAAAGAAGAAGAAGTATAAGAAGAATGGAACTTGAAGAAAACGGTAGAAGGTATTACCTCTTTCTCAAAGTTCCTCCTTTAAACATTCTCTTAGGGCACTAGAGTTGGTCTTTTGAGAAGGCCAGTACCTCTAGTAGGTTTATAAGGAAGGGATAAAACGAAATGGGCAGGGGTTGGCCGATCTTGAAGGCTCAAACTGGTGTGCGGAGGAGAGGGAGGAGGTTCCCTTTTATAAGGGAGGAGAGGGGCACCTTTGGAAATATAAGAAATACTAGTTTATATTTAATCTCAACCCCACGTAAAAAATTACAAAATTACTCATATAAGAAGATTATATGAGATAGGGTTGTAATCTCATCAACCTATAAAATTTAGAAATTTTAGGAATTAATATAAACATTTTCAACATGATTTATGCTTATTTATCAATTTAATGTTATTTGTGGTAATAATATTCTAAATTTTAAATTATTATAAATAATTACATATGAGTTTTGAATCTTCCATAATATTAAATTTATTAAATTGGAGACCATATGAATTTTAATTTATAATTTTTACATTTTTTTTATTTTTAAACAATTTTGTAATATGTTATTTTTATAAAATAACAATAGTGTCAATTTTGACACTATTCAGTTATTTGAATTTAAATAAAATATATACAGAAGATATGTTTGAAATAGAAGCTTTAATAGATTCATAAAATGTCATATGCATCCAGAAAATTAGTGGAGCACATTAAATATTTAATATAATATTTATTTTAAAATTTGTAAAACGATATATTTGATAATTTATTTAATAAAATAATTTCCACATCACTATTGTGTCATAATTAATGATAATTATTTAATCCCTAAAAATTCTAAATAAATTCATATGATGTATATAATCTTATTAGAGTTCTGGAAACTATTTATATCCGAGGTTTCATGATATTTACCACTAAATTAAAATTATTATACTTATAAGATTTAAGAGAGTGACATATTGTCACTTTCATTGGCTTTAAGAATAATTATATTATTTCATGGTCAAAAGTCCATGAAATATATATATTCCGGACCTTAGGAGGTATGGGTCTACTTTTATTCATCCAATAAGAATTTGGCAGGTTTTAGGGTAATTTTATAATCTTATATTTACCCTTAATTACCCGATTTACCTTGAACTATGGTAAATAAAATTTACGGTAGTTACTATTCATGATGCCCAAAAAAAAGTAGCCTATTATCATAATATGGAACCAATGATTTGAAATATGGAATCCAATTTTCAAAATTCAAAACACATAAGTTTCATTAATTAATTTAAAATTAATCTCGTTGTTAAGAAAATGGGTTTTAGAAGTTAAAACATTGCCAAAGATTGAAAAGTTTTTACCTATGAATTCAATGTGAAATTAATGCTAATGACATAAATTATATTAAAAGGTAAAAATATATTCTATTTATACTTTAAAACCATTCAATATTATAATTTAACCATATAAATTATCTCAATGAAAAAAGTTGTTTTTAATTAAAAATTATCGTATTTTTACTAATCATCAAAATATGAATGTTATCCGAAAAGTATAAAAATTTTATCCAAAGTAAATTTTTATATTATTATTCCGAAGAAGTATTTTATTTTGTCAAATTGAACATATAAAAATGTCAAATCTAGATTTAATGTGGGTGCAACATGAAAAGGCGGCAAAACTGCATTTTTTTAAAAATACTTATTTTACACAAAAAATTTATTTTGTTCTCTTACCATTTTCTAGAAAAAGTTTAAGATGAATAATAATGTTATAAAATTCAAAATGTAGTTAATAATATTCATAATGTCTAGTACATAATATTATATTGTTTTTTAGTGAACCCCGGTATTGCGTACTACACACGCTATCGAGGAAGGCCGCGATTGCGTGTAATGCAAGACAAGTCAGTATTGAGTGTTTTGAAAGATTCCTTTGGTGTTGCGTATAACTTAAGATATAAAAAAATATTCCTCATAAAATCTCAGTGTGTTACACAACATGTTTGTTAGGGTAATTATAATATAAATTTTACCTTTAATTACCCTATTTACATTTAACAGTGGTAAATAAAAATCCCAAGTTATAAATCACCAAAAATTATTTCCATCATACTGAAAAACATTTTACTAACTTATGTCGACCATTTACTTCATATTTTTGAAATTTAACTCACAGAAGCGATAAAAATAAGTTTTATGCAAATTTATAAATGCTCTTAGAAGGTGGGTAAAAGACGGTAAGACGTAAAGAAAATTTGATACATTGAATTTATATTATAAAATGAATCCAATGAATTATTTTGAACTTATATATGTATTATATATCTATTTTTTTCTTAAATTTAATTTAAATAAAATAAATTTTTATTTAAATAAAAGGTCATTTTTAAACTATAACATCGTGTCTTTCACTATTCATCAAAAAATTTAATGATTTCAGAAAAATACAAAAACATTACCATAAGCTAATTTTGATATTCTGAATTCAAAAATATATAATATTTTACCAAATTAGAAACATATAAGTTTCATTAATTAATTTGAAATTGATTACCGTTGTCAAAAACTAAAAAGCGGGTTTTTAAAAAGTAAAAACTATCAAAATATTGACATTCATTTATGTCAAATTTAAATTTAAAATTACTTATAATGTATTGTATTGTAATAAATTATAAAAACATAATCTATGTATACTTCCAACCATTAAAATTCACAATTTAAGTCTATAATTTATTTCGATTAATAAAGTTGTTTTCAATTAAAATTTAGTATTTTTCAGTATTGTCAAAATATAAAAGTAATTAGAAATGTAGCAAAAATGTATCCAAAATAGATTTTTATGTCCTGATTCTAACGAATAATTTAATTTCATTAAATTAAATACATAAAAGTGTCAAATATTGGTTTTAAAAACGGGTTTCCATTAAAAGGGGTAAAATTTCATTTTTTGAAAACTACTTCTTTTATTTGAAAAGATGAATTTGTTCTTATATAATGTCTAGGAAACACATATAGGGATTCTAAAATTATATGGAGTATATAAAATACAAAATAATATTAATACTATTCATAAATCCTTTTTGAACGGCTATTTTGGTAAGTCGTGGTGCATTCAAACTCTGTGTTACATGTAGCGTAAGCTATTGAATTACATTAAAGAAAATAACTTACTATGAAATATTGGTGTGTTACATTTTCCCCCCTTTTGGAAATTTCATCCTCGCAATTTTAAAATTGGGAATGGGAACTTAATTGAAAGTCCCACATCGAAAAAATAGTCAATAAAACTATCACTTTAAAATAATGAAAGTGAAGTACAAAGGTCACCCAAGATAACCTATACTAGGATTCCATGTAGGAAAAAATTGATATGGAAGTTAAAGTAAGTGTCATGTTCTAATGTAGAGTGATAGAATTCTTTATTAAAATAAATTTAACAATAAGAAAACCACAAACTTGTTATGGGATAAATGGTCATTAGTGTCCCAGTAGGATAAGTAAAAAGTCAATGTTTTTGTTTTGTTTTCTGTTCCATTTCATAATGTTGAGGAATTTATTTATTATATTGACTAATAACATAAATATATTTACTTACTTTTTAAGTATAATTTTATTCTTTAACAAATTTCTACCACTAACTCATCTTTTTTATCAAACGATGAGTATTCAAGATGACTTGGTCACACTAGAAGCGCTAGAATCAACTTCTGGAAAATCACATTATCACAAAGTATAAAATATACAATTCCCTTGTCTTTAGAGATTAAAAAAACCAAAATGGTTAGTACAAGATCAGAAGATCCCCAAAAAGTATTATCCTTTAAATAAAGAAATACTAATCTTAATTTCTATAATTAATCCAATTTTACCCAATTTTCAATAAATACCATTGAATAATCTATTGCCCTTAAAATCATTCAATTTAATACAAACTAATATTGACAACCAAAACATGGAAGAATTTGATTTCATAGTCTTCCACGTTAAATTGTATCTCAAAATAACATCGACTAGTCTTAATGTCACATACGTAAAAGTAATTAATCTAATCACATATTATCTGTGATAGTTTAATTGTTTCCATAAAATATCCCAAATATATATAAATCCATAATAAAAACATATATAAGAATCCACCATTACTCCTCAAATTAAATCCTACAGTATTCTATTTTCTTTAGGCATATAGTATTCCCAATAGAGCGAACGTCTTCCAAAATAACATTTATCACTTAATCACCTAATAATTTTCCAATACTATGGATATCCATTTGATAAGACATAAGATCCAAAAATCTACTTATTATTGATAAATAATATTCCTTAACTAAAAATAATTAGTCACACTAACCATGGACTTCACATAGTCTAGTTGTAGGTGATAAATCCCAATCACACTCTGGTTGTGTGTTCGATTCCCACAGCTTTTTCCGACGTGATGGGTTCTCACAGAGTCTGCATGTTGTCATTTTGCAAAAACTATATTTTTTAACATTCCAAAAATTAGATAAATTCCTAAAAATACTATAACATCATTTAACCACAGATGTTATCTCATATATCTCATTTTCATCCAAAAAATTAATAACCTAAAATTGACTCAAATTCAAGGATCATATAAATTAAACTAGTTCTTTTTAAATATATCCACAAAAGAAAAAATAATTCTTCCTCAAATATAATTTTCACATAAAAATCTACATGGTTACAAATATAAAAGAATAGTATTACAATGTAATCCCATACTATAAAACATTTCTCCTTCCATTTATTTCGAAATAGTTTTTCCTTGACTTAGATGTTATCCAACAGAATAGGGCATTGACTCAGGTAATGCCAGTGTCCTTTTCATTTATGGAAATTGAATGTAATTGGATTCATAGGATAATTTATATTTTCATCCATAATACAATTCCATTTTCTCGGAAATTATTTACATTATGTCCTTTCCCACCCATAGAGCATTTCTTCATTCCATTGAGACACTTTCTTAAGTGTCTCCTTCAACAACATGATGGAAATTGTGATTTCTTTTCTCCATGGACTCCACTACTGGAGCTCTTATCATTCACTACCTTTCTCTTTTTTATTGACTTTGGGAGGTTGTTAATATATATGTTGTTGATCATATTTTTGGAAAACGAATTCGGCATGAACATGATATCTTATACACCTACCAACACTCCATTTTGTTTCTCATTTCCACCACCATGCCCTGCTTGGACATCATCTTCAATGTTTCTATGACTTCCTTGAAATCCCAGCATTTACTAACATAAGAAAGCATATAGTGAGTCATCAAATCATTTAGAGAATACCATGACACCTTATTTTAAATCTAAAACACCTCTGGATTGTCCAAGTTTTTTATTCTCATCTAATATTAAAATACTTCAAATCAGTTTGTAATTAAAATGTGAATTATCCTAAGAATATCCCTCAGGAGTTTCATAACCAAGAGTGCAGCAAGGCCCGTTGTCATGTACCATGATATCCTATGTCAAGCATGAAACTCCTTGTCGGAGTTTGAACTCCTTGGTACATCTGTGTTGGAGCCGCCTCTACCTGCTCGTATCTAGATAGTGATGTATTTATTGGAAAGCCCGCATAATATTTACAATTCCAAAATTTTTTGATGTTATTCTATACTAATACTCAATGTCTTTGATAGGGTAGTGTTTTCTAATCAAAGTTTTTCTAAATATAGATTCCACAGATGGTACTAAACTTTCTCTGATACCAACTATAACACCCTAACCCCAGTTACCCAAAATTAGTGCATTATTACATAAAAATGGAATGATATAATGAATCACAACTCAAAAGTACAGTCAGTTTAGTTGCCTTATATGTACTAGATACATACAGTAGTTTTACATTACATCATGAAATAAAAACAACAACATTGTGTCCCCTTTGAACAATCTTATATCAGTTTTCCTATTCCAACATGTTAAAATTAATATACTTCTTTGCATCCTGAAAAAAAATAAAACGTAAGAAAGGGGTGAGCTCAGATGCTCAATAAGGATGACAATACAGAGGAAACTTTCATAAATAAGAATAAACATTTAAGACAATGTATAAGACTAGAACACAAGCCCTTTAAACTTCAAATTCAGCATTATATGGAAACGATAAATTAAATAATTCCATTTAATTATTCACATGGATATTCTACAAGTCAAATAATCACATGTAATATCAATAGATAATTTTCATAATGATGGAATGCATAATGTCGTACATCATGATCACATAGTTAAGGCCTCATGCCAAGACTACAAATATGATTTTGTTAATGTCTCGTGCTAAGACACTAGTTTGTCTCGTGAGACCTACTGATGCATCAGGGAGCTATAACAGGATCTACCCATCAATTACTAATTCCAATTCATTCCTCATATGAAAAGGTTTAAACATAACAAAATAATTTGTATTAAAACTAGCATATGAAATGACAATACTTTATCCATATACCATGAATGGTATAAAAATAACACATCTACATTCAAACACATCACAAAAAAATCAATATAGAATGGAATATTTGTATCATAATAAATCTACCTCGATCAAGAATAATATCTCATAAAGGATATCAACATTGTTGAAAATGATCAGTAAATATCATTGAGAGAAATATATTTTTTTCATGAAAATATTTAAAAGTATCACAATTTATCAGGAAGCTATTAAAATAGATTTTTGAATCAAAGTGTCGCATACCACTTTGAAACTTTTAAAAGGATTTCCAATTTTAAAACCTTATTGTCCATATAAATAAAACATTAAAACCATTTTTAATACATGTACATTCATGAGAATTATTTAGAAGAATAAAATTTTAAAACATTTAAAATGATAATTTAGTTAGAGTTCCTAGCCAAATAAGACACACTTGAATACAAATAATTGTTATACTAAAAACATTATAATATAATGACAATTATGGGATTCATGATATACTATGTAAAATTACAGTATATACAGCAAAAAAAAAGTGAATTGGTGCATAATAACAAAGAAGTTTCAATGGAATGTAAGATGAGATGAATTCATTTATAATGACCATATCCTTATGTTAAGTTTAAATAAATGACATAATTATGTGTGAAAAATATAAATAAACTTAATATGATTGGATATTAACTGTAAATAAATCATAGGACATTCACACATATTCTTGTAAAAACAATACCAATGACATAATTTTTAACATAATGAATATAAATTGAGTAAATATTACTCTTATCAAGTTTATATCAATGACTTGAGAATTTTTCAATAGAGTGATTAGGTGTATCAAACGTATTTCCACACAATGGGATGTGTAAATTACTACATAAGTAAATAAATTGTGATTTCATACATAATCTTGGGGTAAATTAATCAATGAAGTTTGCGTAAAACCGAAAGAGTGGAAATTAAAATTTGAAATTCCCTTACTGATTTGGTAACATACAAAACATACACCCCATGAAAAAACGATCATACAATGATGAAGTAAATACCCATAAATTAATTTATATTACACAAACAATACAATCATGGGCAGTACATACACCACACAATATATAGTATTGGAAAATATATCATGAATCTCACTGGAATAAAAGTGAGATGTAAACCCCTTACCTTGTACTTATCCTTCGTCGGGGGTACATTTAACTACTTTATAATAGTTAAATCATAGTTATTAAATTATAAAATATTTATATACATAAATATGATATTATATATGAACTTCTAATATTTCTTTTTTATTAATATTTTTGTAGTATCATCATTTCGGGTGTTCACTGATCCGTATTCCATTATATGCTCTTATATGTAATACATGTTTGTTATGGATGTGATGTATTTTATTTATATATTTAAGGATATAAAGTTCTTAAAAATTATTTTTTATCCTAAAATGAATATAATTCTTGAATGGTTATGATTGTGAATGAATCTCATCGCGTTCGAGGAGATGATAATCCTTACGTACGCACGAGCGACAATATCATTATATTGATGGAGAAATCGTATGTAATTGGATATTATAACATATATAAAGAATCATTATCATGATATATTTATTATTTAAATCATTTATACTCATTATTATACCCATCAAAATAATGAAGCATTTGAATAACAAACTATACCACGACATGGAGACAGTTAGCCATACATACACACATATTGTGACATTGTCATTCATTTGTGGGATAGAACAATAAATATGCTTGTAACATTTTTATAAAAACATAATATTATATAGATGATACTGGTGTTATTATTTTTTTAATGTAAATAACAAAGTAAGAGGTTGTGGAAGAAGAAATAATTTGAAGGAGGTGATGAAATATTTACCTCTTCTTCAGGTTCTTCAATTTGATTGGTTCAAAAGGGATCCTTTTGTAGGCTTTCTGACCAAATGAAGGCCACTAGGATGAAGGGAGGAATTTTCGGGGATATTTTGGCAGGGGTTGGAAAAGAAAAATGGATTTGGAGATGTGAAATTAAGAGAATGGGAAGTACCCTTTTATAAGAGAGGTGAGGGTCACTTTAGGAAAAGCTTGAAATATTATTTTATAATAAAATCATTCTCGCTTTCGAATTTCTCCAAAATGGTTTATTTAGAGGATAAGGTGGGTATTGGAAGAAAACATCTCAACCAATATGATTTAGATACGTTTAGGTCACCAAATTAACCTTATCATTTAGATTTATCTCTTTGTTAAATAGTTTGACATTTACCATGTATCTTGGTATTTTTATTTTATATGGTTAATAAACATACCATTACAACCCAAGAGAACCCAAAGTGATTCATTATTAATATATATAATCTAATATAAGTCCTTTTTCTGAACCTTTGGTTTTTAGTAATGTTATATGAATTAATAATATAGAATTTGTTTTGAAAACTCAATGATGTCAATTTTGACACTATTTAGTGTTTTTTTTGAAAATCATAATAACATGATTAATTCGAAAAAATTATTTAATCAACTCTAAGAGGTAATATTAACCTATAAAATTAGTTTAATTAATCAATAGTCTCAAATATAATTTATTTAGATATTTATAATATCAATTATTTAAATATTTCATTAATAGGGTAATTACAACATCATAATTGCGTCATAAATAAATTTAATTATTTAATGTCTAAAAATTAAAAATAAAATCCCATTTCGTAGAAAATATTTTATATTTCTAATTAATATTTATAGTTGAATTTATCTTGTGTATAAACCTATAATAAAAATGGTTTAGTTATTAATCATTGAATATAACTCTTTTAACTCTTCTTTATATAAAATAATACTAAATTTTCTAATCTAATCCATGTGGACCTAAAGGGTCTTATTTTATTCTTAAGGTCGTTTTCGATGGAATTATACTCATCCAATAGAATTAAGACATTTGTTAGTGTAATTATAATATCATTTTACCTATAATTACTCTATTTACTTTTAACCGTGGTAAATAAAAATCAAAAGTTACTATTCACCAAAAATTATTTTCATCTTATTGAACCACAATTTACCTACTGATATCAACTGTGTGTCTCATATTTTTGAAATTAAACTCACAAAAACAGTAAAATTATGTTTTATGAAAAATTCTAATTGTTTCTTGAAGGTGGGTAAAAGATGTTAAAATGTTCATGAAAAAATTATACATATAATTTTATTATAAAATGACTCCAATGAATTAAATTGAACTTATATATGTAATATATATATATTTTTGACATAAAATAAAGATAAATAAAACAGATAATTATTTAAAGAAGATGTCGGTTTTAAACTATAACGATGTGTTTTTTCACTATTCATCAAAAATTGAATGTTTTCAGAAAAATAACAAAAATTTACCCTAGGATAAATTTGTTATTCTGAATTGAAAAATGAATTCTATTTTACCAAATTACAAACATAAAAGTTGCATTAATTAATTTAGAATTAAATTCCATTGTCAAAACCGAAAAGCGGGTTTTTAAAAATTAAAAACTATCAAAAGATTGAAATGTGTTCAGGTCAAATGTAAATGTGAAATTTCTTATAATGACATAAATTGTATTAAATGATAGAAATATAATCTTATAATACTTCTAAACCATTCAAATGAATATTTTAACACTATAAATTATTTTGATTAATTTTTTTTTCAATTATAATTTAGTATTTTTCAATATTCATTATAATATGAAAGTTATCGAAAGAGTACCAAAATTTTATCCAAAATATTTTTTCATGTCACAATTATAAATGAAAATTTTATTTCATTAAATTTAATACATAAAAGTGTCAATTATTGGGTTTAGAAAGGGTTTTCCATTAAATGGTGGTAAAATTGCATTTTTTGAAAAATAATTATTTTATATGAAAAAATGAATTTGTTCTTATATTATGTCTAAAAAACACATAATATGAATTCTAAAATTATATTGAATATATAAAATTCAAAATTCTGTTTATACTATTCTAACTTCTATTTTAACGTCTAGTTTAGTAAGTCGTGGTTTGCTCAAACTCGGTGTTGCGTGTAGCACAAGCTATTGAATTATTTTGATGAAAATAACTTACTATCAAATATTGGGGTGCTGCATATAGATCACAATATCATAAAATATATCTTCTCGTAGAGTGAACTCAACTTGAGTCAAAGGTAGTGGGTCAGACTACTCAAGGATTTTGACAGTTCAATACAGTACCACCCAGAGAAGGAGAATATGGTATTAGATGCATAGAATAGGAAAGATCATAGATTTCTGAACAATATGAGGATTAACAAGGGAAACTGTACCCAGATACATTGGTCAATTTAAAATACTAGGGAAAGATGGAGTTTTGGAATATTTTTTGGTGATTCCGCCAAACCATTATAAAATACACAATGTGTTCTAAATCCTGTTGTTAAGAATGTACATTATAGACACATCACATGTCCTCAATTATAATGGAATAGAATTGAAACCTGGTTTATCTTATAGTGAGGAGCATATCTAGATTCAAGACACTAATTAATAAGGGTTGAGTAATCAAGTGACTCAGTTGGTAATGGTACGTTGGAAAAATAAAAGAAATTAAAGAGGTGATGTGGAATCTTAAGGAAGTTATGTTGAAGAACTACTCAAATCATTTTATAAGGTGACATTATAGAAATTTAAATGATAAAATTTTTGTTGGATTGGAGAATGTAACAGCCCATAATTATATCAATGATATCTACCTTCTTATGTTTATATAAATCTCGAAAAATCAATTAGAGTATATAATAAAAACATTATAAATTAATATTGAAAGAAAAAAGCGATATTTCTAGAATTTAAAGAACATATTCTAAAAAAATAGTAACATGACCAAAGGAATAGTAATATGACCCTTATGAGTAGTATAAAATGATGAATAGTAACCTCACCCATGAATAAATAAATAAAATTTAGGCATATTAAATATTAGTGTATGATATAACTATATCCTAGTATAATTAAGTGAATATTTAGAAAAATAAAAATTAAGTTTTGGAACTTTTATAAGTAGTTAATGTTTAATTATAATTTTTTAATTAATAAAATTATTAAAAAGAAAAAATATTTTTATTAAATGTATTCATAATTAATATTTTTTTTCTTATGACTTTATAATAATTTAATGATACCTTAGTTAATTTTCCATAGTTTTATAAAATTTTATATAAATTTAAAATCTGATTTTTTCCAGTAAATGATTACATTAATTAGAAATTAAAATTCTCTTTTTAATATTATTATTTTAAGAAAAATGGATTCCATTTTCCATTTCTACACATACAAAAAATTTTAGGGCGATTATTTGGGTTTTTTTTAAATACATGCATGTTTTTGAATAATAGTATACGGTTATTTGTAGTATAAATGAATTTGAAATTAAATAAAATATTCCCCTAGTGATTTCTAGTGTCAACACCATAATCTATATCTTCAATAAATTATTTTAATATATTGTATTTTAATATTCAAAATATTCATAGTCTTGAGAAGAAATAATAAACAAATGAAAAATATAGTCAAATACACCCTCTCTTCTCAACTATAAATACTACACCTCACTACCTGTTCTCCTCAAAAATTCAATGAATTTTGCCTTGTAAAATTTTTCCCCAATCCTACTCAAAATCCCCTCCCCATGTCGAGAATTTATTGTTCTAAACAAAAGAGAAAAACCTTTTACCAATGTAGGTTCTCTAAGATTATAAAATCAATATCTGAAAACATCATTCTTTTTCTTCTCGTTTTTTTCAAGTTATTTCATTTTCCTATTCTCTCCTCACCTCCATTCATCAAAATAGAATGAATAAATACAATTACATACATATATTATAATTTTATTATGATAATTTCATAATCCATCAGTAATCCTCTAATCCTCTCACATTAATTCAAAAGGATTGAAATGTTGTCTCTGAGGTGTTCTTTCATCACCTTCAAGGATGAAAAGTTTTAATTATTAATAAAATTCATCAAGGATAACCATAAAACTATTTTACGGGATGAAACATAAATTTAAATTTATACCACAACCATTTTTATGTTCTAGATGTAAAATATTTAGATAATACTAAAAGATAAAACTAAATGTGTTCGTTGTGATCTAAAACCACTTCTTGTAATCTAAATGAATATCATTAACATGTTTTCTATTTATTCATCATCATATCTAAAAGACTTTTATGAAAAAAATTAATAATTTTTATTTTTAATAGTAACATATAAATCCAATTATGATTAATTATTCTAATTTTACACATGTTCTAATATTTATAAGCAAGTGAACCCATCATGAAAACAAAGAAAATGAATTCCACTGAATGATGAACAGAATTTCAATAAATCACAAATAATGAAATAAATGAACCTCATAAAACTAAAAAACAATAAAAAACATTTTATAAGGTTTAGAATTAAAAAATTAATTTATTAAACATGATTAATCTAGATATTATAGCCAGGTTCATAACACATTTTGACCTATGTTAATGGATTCTAACCAACCCTATATTTTTTTACATCGAGTTATTCTTTCACTATCTTTACCAAAATGTAATTTTTATTTCTTATTTTGTACCTTGTCTATAGTTTTTTCATATGTTCCAAACACATATATCTAGATAATTTTATCTTTATTTTATGGGTAAATATATGTTTTACAATATTCCATTCTCAAGTCATCTAAATAAGCAATCCCAATATTTGGAACTACCCGATATCTTACCCATTTTAATGTACCAACAATAATATTTATTTATAATCCATTATTTTTATTAATTCAATAATTTTTTCAAGATAAAATGTATATGTTCATTTTTGGTTTTATAAAAATTATTAGGATAAATAAATAAGATTTTTCCAAACTATGTTTTTATTCCCATGTAAAATGGGTATTTCTCAGAAACATTTCTCAATGATTTTATTAGAGTAATTTCATTTATTTTAAGAAGACTAATAATTTTTTTTCATTTTTTTTGATTTACCTATAATTTTTATCATGTAACATATTTTATTAAATGTTCTTTTACCATTTTGATTGTGGATATGCTATCTTGAAGCCATTTTCCATACTACATAGAATTATTGGTGATTATGTTTATAGATTGGGGAAAGTTACTCACGTTTAGTTATATTTGATGATTATGTTTATCCCTATTCATATTGGTAATTCATTATAAATAGGAAGTAATGTGTGGGGTTTACTATTTCTCCTCGCTTCATGGGTAGGTATCATGAGACAATCTAATCTAGGTTTTTACCCATTATGTTTGGGGTCTTAGAGGAGGCCTAGGATGTTTATTTATGGTGCTTGACATTATTAATTCCCTCATTATGAAAATTATAATTAATAGTCCATGTGTTTATTCAAAAAATTTAATATGCATGGTTATATTTTATTATGGAATATTTAATCATATTTTATTCCCTCCATTTTATACTCAAGATTATGTTTTAATGACAAGTGCTTTTATATATTCCCCATGAATTATTGTTTAGGTTTATGATAGCATCCTTTGTATTTTTTACCCTTTTTGAGCATCTGAGATCACCCATTTCATATGTTCTATATTCCCCAAGATTATAATTATATATTATGAATGAATTCTAGGGAAAATCTATGAGGTTATGGGTGTTTTCAATAGATTTTCCATTTTTTTTCTTTCAAGATGTAATGTAAAATTGGTGTATATATACTGAATTGAAAAAAAGTTATAAATATCGGTGTTTTGGATTAGAGACTCATATCTATGCCAATGTATTAATATAAGGCACCAAATATGGGATATGGGGGTTTGGTTCTTTAAAGTTTATCTTATGGGGGAGGATATAAAAATGAATTAGATAATTAATATTCTACTCTAAGGATAAGTGATTATATATATTACATAACAATAATAATTTATATATTTGAATATATTTTGGAATCATATTTTTGAAGCCTATCCATAATGAGAATTATATACAAGTCAACCATAGCTTTGAAAAAATTTCTTACAAATAATTAATGTTGATGTGTCATACGGGGGACTTCCTATCACACCTTCACTGCAAAAAGGATTCCCATATGAGTTTTGACTATCAAATACCATATTAAATCAATATGTAAAATTCTTATTTTCATAGTAAACTATGTTTATATAATGAAGAGAAATGATCCATAATAAAATAAATAATTGGATAAATTGGATGATTGGATTATTGTGCCATCAACCCCAAATTATGTACTCCAACATAATCTCTAGTAATCACATAATATTGGTAATCCCCCGTTGTCCACTTCTGTGGTAGATTCCCATGAATGTTGGCGAAGTTGTTTTCATAGTTACACAACTCCTAGAATTTTTAACACTACATATCGGTGTTTTACTTTGATAATTTTTATTCTTTAAAATCATGAATATTTTTAGAACACTTAAAAAAAGATCTCATTCTGTTCTGGAATTTCCCTAGGTCATTCATTCCATAGTTTTGAAATTGTAATATTTCTTCCTAGTTATCTTATTTTTTGATTCATATTATTTTTAGGGAGTTCGGATAAACTCTTCTCTTCTTGGATTCCGAGAGAATATATAGAATCTATAGGATTTCTTATATGTTTTGGTGGAACAAAAAACCATTTCATCACATTTGAAAAGGAATAAGAGATTGGAACTCTTCAAATACATGAATTAATTCCTTCAATTAAATAGTGGATCATGCACTTTGTGTTGTGTATTTAATCAATAAAATACTTATACAACCTTAAAAAGGTAGCATTATATTCCATGAAACTTTATTATCCCTTTTGATTTAATATAATGATGTTTCTCTTCATCTACATATATTGATCATGTGGGAAATATTTATTGAATATTATCTCCTTAAAAATTTTATGTTTTATGAGTTCTATATCCTATTATTTCATAGTATAATAGATCATTGTTCACCTTTGATCAACATTTCCTTTGAGAGTATACACTGAAAGTATAACCTTTTCCTTCTCACTAGATATGAATCCCATAAATAACTTCTCTATAGAGATAATCTATTTCTTATCTATAATAAGAATTTTATTCCTACATAATGATGGGGTATTCTAATAAATAATGAGATATATAATGGTGGAATATCATTTTTGAATAGGTCTCTCCATCTGGGAAACGTTATTTATCATACCAAAATTAATCAACAATAAAATATCCTTAATTTTCATTATCCCAATATGAAGTATGTTGGTTTCCTGAGAAGGGAAATCTCTACATTTCTCATGAGTAATGAAACCATTCATCCTTCCATACACCATATCTAAACAATGTAGTAAAATATATTATATCATTAAAATATTAATTTTCAATAACAATGTATTGTTACGAATATGGTGGTATACATTATTTTAAAATTCATGCATTGTTTACATCAAAATCATATACTATGGTGTAATTGTAGATATTATTACATTGACACCCCAAAAAATTGTTTATTAATAATATTTAAATTATTATACACATATCCATAATGAGATTCAATATTGTTTTACAGAAAGGCATGATTTCATGTACCAGGTTATCCTTCAGTTAGTCACGATTCACCATCTTCAGAGCTATTTCCACTAGATACATTTGTTCCGTAAATGTGTGCACCTTTATTACCATGAAATGGTTGTTTTGATAGGAACACTCAGATAATAAATAACTTACTAAAATAACTGTATTTTCTTCTATACATATCATCACATTCCATCGTAGGGTTATATTTTCTAATATATTATTTCCTAATTATAGTTCCCATGTTTTCTCCAATACTTTCTCTAATACCAACATTAATTAATCAAACCCCAGGTGGTTGCTGCAGGTGCCTTGAATTATTAAATTGGTATAGATACAAGATTCAAATACTAATGGAACATATAGTTTTCTAGTTTTTTAAAAATATATAACATACATGATAACTATTTTATATTGTGAATAGAAAATAAATCATTATAAAAGAAAAATTTCATTATCCTTGAATTCCATTTCAAGAATTCATGTTCATATCATGTGAAAAGGAAACAAAACCTCAGTGAGATCAAATAATCATTAATTTTTAATTAATGTGGAAATTATCATTAATCAATAATTATAATAAATATGGTATGTCAGATAAGAAAACAAACTTGATGAATAAATATTTGGATTAGGAAAAATCAATATGTCATGGTAAATATTTAAAAAATTTCATTTAATTAATAAAATGAAAATAAAACTAATTTAAATATAATTTCATAGAAAAAAATCATGGATAATAATAATAAACTATTTATAAATGAAGTAAATTCTTAAATAATTGATTCCATGTTGCTTGAGAAGAAAGAACCATTACCGTCAGGACCATTCACAAGACATTTTAAAACATTTTGTGTAAAAACCCATCTAATTTTCCCAACTGATTCATGTCGTAAGAAGACTGATTCATTTAGGGGATATCATTAAATATATCCCAACCCATTTTATAACATTTCAAAAGATTCATTATTTATCAAATATCTATTTAATTCATAGAAAATACACATTATCAAATATCTGTATTGACTAATGGATATATTTTATCAATATTTCCCTAATTAATAAATGTAATTCAAATTAAACAATGAATAAAAAATGGAATAAATTTTGGGATATTACAATATCAATTGAACAATAAAAATGATATTCAAGATAAATTTAATTTATAATGAAAACTATTTATAAAAAATTGTTTCATTAGATAATTTTAACAATCAAAATAGATATAGAGTTTACATAATAACTATTATCACAAGGTAATTTTCGAGTAAAATAAAATCTAATCAAAATAATCAATTTTGGACCTACAATATCATTAATTATGAATCATGATATTAAATTTCAATGGAGAAGTCTATACACCACATAAATGTGAATTGCTGTATAATAACTATTATGTCTCAACCAAATTAAAATTGAGAAGAAATCACTTACCTATAGCTTCCATTTAGATTAACACTCATTAAAATTATATATAATGGTTTTGTGTTAGTTATCAACATATATATCAACCATAATAATATTTATAATATTATATGATATCCTTTTATAATATTTTATTTCATGTTTTTTTATATTATTTCATTATTTTCATTTTTTTAGGTGTTAATTGCATTGTTTTTTGGAGTATGTTTTGAATTGTAAATTTTTTGTTCATATTATGATGATCATTATTGCATAAAATGAAGAATTGAAGAAAATATTTAAATATAAAATATATTTATTATATATTAATTTATAGCGATCCATTAAATTTATTGATATGAAATGAAATTCCTCATTCATGGCGATGGTAGGCCATACGAACTCATGAACGTTGTTTGCATTTTCCTAAAATATTCAAAAAAATAAATGTAAATAATATATATATAAATATTATCATTAATGTACCATTTAAATTTATTATATATAAAATATGGTTATTAATTTCATCCATAATATATTCCATGTAATGTGTGATTGAATCACATCTCTTCTTGAGGAGGTAGTCCATCATAGAAAAAGACAACAATATATTATTACAAAAAATGGAATGAACAGAAATATTTGATATAAAATAACTAAATAATCTTATATAAATAAGAATTATCTTATATAAAATATATAAATATACTGAACATAAATATTACACTCCTTGATTGGTGGTAATAGAAAAACAAACGATATCGGCTCCCAAGGCGTCGGTCTATCACATACACAAACTATGAAATCATAACCCATTTTATGGTTGTGTTTTAGAATATATGTCATAAAAATAACATAATAACATCTAATTGCATTTCATATATATAGGTGACTATATAATCATGACATAAAAAATAATTGAAGCAGTTAGACATGGAAATAAAATAAAAATGTTCTTAGAAAAACATTACCTCTACTTCATGTATCGTCCTTAGGATTTCAGTAATGACTTCCTATGTTGGAATTTTTCAAAATATATGTTTTATAAGATTATTGTATTGAATTTTGGGAGTTATGTAGTATGGTTTTGTATGATAAAATGTGGGTTGATGGTGTGGGGTGAGTGGGGAGAGTTGGTTGTATTTTATAAGCGAGGGAGAACACACACATATTATTTTTATAAATAATATAGGTGTTGTAATTTCTTATCAAATAAATTATTAAATAATAAAATTATAGAGAATTTTATGGTTATGGTAGAAATATTTCTAGAAAATGGGAGTTGAATAAGATTTTAGGTCAGTATTTTCCTTAATATAAATATTTTTTCCCATGGTAAACTTCTTTTTCTCTTAATCATCATAAATAATTTGAACAATTTTTGAAAATAAATTTTGAAAAATATTAATTTGGACACATAATAATTTATTAATGAAGATTATTAAATATATGGAATAATTTTTTTTAAATAAAATCCCATAATTGGAATTAATATATTAAAAATTAATCCTATAGATGGAAAAATAATGTGGTTTTATAAAGTGAAAATGTTCAAATATTTACTATGTTTTTATATCAAAATTTAGTATACTAATAATTAAAATTACCTAAAATGTATTAATTGATGTATTTATTTTTTTTATTTTTACTTAAAACAAATATAAAATATAATTTATGATTATAAAATATTTTGATGAAAATTCAGTTTTCAATTAAAATTAATCAATATTCAATATTCATCAAAAAAATGAAACGTCTATGAAACCTAAGAAAATTATAAAAAATATTATTTTTACATTTAAATTTCGATATTTATGTTTATTTTGTCCAAAAAAAGAATGAAAGCCTCAAAATTTTGTATTAAAACTTGTGCGCCACTAAAATATAGAAAAACTACCTTTAAAATATTATAGCTTTTTAGGCTTTTTTGTTTTGTCTTCATATCACATGCCTTTAAAATATATTGTATGAATGAAGAATAATTTTTAAAATAAAAAATAAATATTTTATTATGGTCATTCACTAATAGAAATTAATTTAATTTATTCGTATAAAGTGCCTTCCAGCTTATACAAGTAGTTTTTTAGATTAAAACTTTTCCTTTATTCTCAATTGCTTGTTATTTTTATTTTAAATTCATTTTTATCCAATAAATAAAAAATATATTTTTATAAATTAGTTATTACCTATAAATAACATCAAATTTAAAAAATAGGGTATACTTTTCCTTTTAAATAATCACATTGTTGGGTAAAACATGATCTTGCATGTGAGAGAAGATATCGAAGAAGGTCATTATTGTCTGTATCCCAAACTAACTCTGTGTTGGGTGCATTTTAAGATATGTTAATAATATATGATTAATCTAAATAGAAAATATTATAATGTAATGGAGTGTTACATTATCAATGTATAATCACTTTCATCTTTGGTCCATAATACTGATCCACAATACCGGTTTTGGATAGAGCTTGAACTGTCTTGGAGAAAGCAATGTTACAATAGGGGGATATATTTCATCACCATGGGTTAATATTTAATCACCCCCAATGACTAAAATAAAGGATTCTAGTTATTATTTTTACATGTTTTCAATAAATCATTAAGCTAGTTGTTTGAAATCCTAGCCATACCACTAATCCTGTATCAAATCCATAGTGATGTTTAAAACCTAGGTTATAGTTTAGAAAATTATATCATTACAGTTTATAAGAACCTATGGGGAATTTACCTTTGGTTATCAATAAAGAATAATCTCTTCAAATTAGATAACAAAGGGGTTTCGATTTAAATAAATAGAGCAATAGCCTCATCTCCATGAATTTATTAGTTATGCAGTAATGGGGAATCTAGCTTAACACAATGGAGTATCTCAGGCATGACTTGGGTAGATTGTCATATAATCCATGAATATAAGAACATTATAGTATGGGGAATGAGATCACATGGTATCCCCTAGATTAATTCCATATAAATTACGATCCATTCCTATGAATTCAAAATTAGGAACCCATGTATTTCACAATGAATGAGATAATCAAATTAAACAAATACGTGATTTTCTATAGAAATTGATATTATAAACCAATGTATCACTTACGAAATATCATAATTTATTACCCTATGATAATTTAAATCGAATTCGCAGTAATGAACTAATATATTTATCATGTCGTAACATAATTCCATTTTCAATGTGTACATGTCCAATGGATTCATAATAAGGAATAAGAAAATGACTCAAGCCATCATTATATATCTTCATATATATAGAATAATATGTCCACAATGGATCTCCATGTCCACTAACACTCGGTAATCGTGGATCTAAATTTCTATCATATGAAATATGTTTGGGATAACAAATTACTATTTGGATATATATCTTTTTCCCATGAATTACCTCTAGGCCTCCCCACCATTGAATCACATGATATAAGATTCATCAGACCAGTATCATGAAGATCGTATAGTGATCATAGATGTATGAATAGTAATCCATTGAATGAATAAATCAAATAGAAAGGGTGGTTGAATTCTAAAACCCACCACTACTTCCATAACCTATCAGGACCACAAATTTGGAATGGTTTATAAGGTGACGCTAACTACCATCTATACTGATAACTATTAAAAAATACCCGAGGTTTAGTCAAACATTAGGGTACCCACTGGGTCCCCTTAATTTAATATAGGAGAATAATTATTATCTATACCCATAAGGTTACAAAAAAGAGAATGTATACCTCTTGGTATCCACTATATAGAATTTAATGAAAAAGAATCCCTCATGAGATCCATGGAATATTAATCTAACAAAGGAATCTTAAATGGGAACCTAGGAAAGAGTATGAGGATTTATCATACTCAGGATACTCAAAAAGAGTATGTGGAGTCATCACACATAGGATCCATTATGTCAAATAATCAGTGGAGTCATCCCACATGGGATCTTCACTCACAACTAATCTATAAGGGTAAAACATCCAAAAAAACTCGTCTCTAACATCTCATAGCATCCTAGGATAGAAGGGACCATCTTAAAATGGTGAAATCCTCTCGAGAAATTATACATAAGCATTTGTAAATGGAGATGGACCATTACCAATCACATATCATAGTATTGTTCACAACAGAAAACTAAATTCAAGTACATGATAGAAAACCTATCTATTGATTCCATTTCCCCAAAACTACTCTTTAAATACAACAACACCACCCAAGGGTTTCATTATATTGATCTAAATTGAATTATTCTCAAAAGGGACTAATCATATGTCCTACTATTACTCAGGGGTATAAAACACCAAAAACATTCAAAAGGGTAGAAAAGTATAAGTACAGGGTGTGCAAACCGTATTATATAGTGTGTACACTCAAAGGCCCACCCGGGCATGTACACCAGCTTGACATAGCATATAAAACCCAAGTAAATAGTGTATAAAACATATACAAGTTGTGTAACCTATATTCATTAATTTACTATATACATCAAATTACTTAGAAATGCATTCCATCTTGGTCATGTACATCTAAATAGTGTTTAAGTGACATGGTATCAGGTCATGTACTACGTATGGTAAAGTTCCCATACATGGGTTGTTTGTCCAAGTACGCAACAATTTTTTTTGAGTACCTATAAAAGATAGGTACACCTCATATGTAGTGTGTACTTCTAAAAATTCATCTTCCATTAATATGTGGAACACACGATGTTTGTTCTTGAAATACCCCTCGTGTGACCAGAGTTCCCGATTGAGAAACCCATGCAACCATCCCGAAAACACATTTCTTCCTTGTTAATAATAGATCCACACACCAGGGGTACATAAAAGTAATAATAAATACATAAAATTCTAATGAATAATATCTATGGTGTATATAGAAAAAAATCCTAACATTGGGATGAGTTTTAAAAAGCATCACCCATTTCCATGACTTCTAGCTCATGTTGAGCTCCACAATAGCACCTATATTCCTATATCCCTCCTCATTTCTATATCAATATCTCCCTAACATATATTATTTAGTAAACAGTAAAACCATTGGGGGATGTGTAAGAATATGAGGATGAAAATTTGAAATAATATGGGAAATGAAATTAGAAGAAAATGAAAAGAAAACGACATAGTGGATCAATCCCAGCCATGGCACCTGACATTAGATTATATATATAATATGGAAAACTCACCAAAATAGACTCAAAGATGAAGATAGAATTTTAGTTATTTCATATATTAAATATATATATATATATGAAAAAATACGTGAAAATAAATTAATAATAATTTTAGTTAATTTAAATTATTAAATTTTCCATGGACATTTAAATTACATAGATTTCCACCAAACTACTATCCTAGAGTAAACACAAGTTTCTGGGACCAATAGTGTGGTCAAAAAAACATTATGATATCATATTATAGGGTAAATTTCCTTTTCATCCCTTATAAACAACCTATATTAATTAAATAATACTTTTTTTTCAAATTCATAGTCCCAAATAATAAGGATCTTTACGAACCCCCACCATAACCCCTCTCATTACCAATAATATGTTTTATCAAATAACATTCACTTTTTCACCTTGAGCATGAAAATGACTACACTATAATGCACATTCAATTAATTGTCTCTTAATGTCTATATCACTTTTATCAAAGATGATTTTTAACATTGAGTGATCTAGTACTCTTTACAATAGGAGTAACATAATTATTTCCTCATATTCGTGGTCTCATCTCAAAGGTCCACACTACATCTATCAAGGAATGAAATGAATAGAGTGGCTAGAAGAGCTCTTAATAGAGTTCCAATGTGGATGCATTATAATATATCATGACCATGCTTCTCTAGAAAGGCACCCCTGGAAAACAAAAAATTAGAACTCATAATGAGGGATTAAACCCAAAAAACAACCAATAGTGAACTCCCAACCTTATGTCCCACATTACACTACTCCTCGAGTGAAGCTGTAATAGAGTTCATTTTTCATAATAGAATGGATATTTAAAAAAATCTGGATATATTCTATTCTATCTTAAAACTCTCAATATGGTGTCATTAAAAAGATAAGGATCATTTCTAAACTAACGACTCACTAATATTCTATTGATAAGTGTGTATCTCTCTCAAATAGAAATGATCATATAAAACAATGTTATATCTGACACAAAAAACACCAAACTCCACAACTTGTAATTTTTTCCTTGTTCCATCCATTGGTTAGCCACCACAAAATACAGAAATTATTTCCTAGATTTCCGGTATCACGTGTGATATTTCTTTATTCTTACCCAATTTTTTAGAACTCTATACTGACAATAATTTATTCAAATCCAATGGACCACTACATATACATATATGGACATAAAATTTCTATTTAAATGGGTCCATGCACAACTAATCTGTGCCCTTATCACCCCACTCGTTCCCCAATGATTCGTCCATCAAAAGATAAGATGATCATACTATATGTCACATCCATCACAAAAAGAAAGATGTTCTCTTGGAAATACTCTTCAGAATTGTTCACCTCACATGTTCCATGATTTATTCCATGATATTCCATTACATGGATGATTTTTAGGATATTTATGTATCAATATGAAACTACGGGTCCCTAGGGACAATCACATGAATACACTTTCACATAGAATATACCCTTGATATCTAAGCACTATAGGTGCCTCCTAAAAAACCAGCAGCATTAGCATGGAAATATGTCAAAAAAACATCATTTGTATCCATGTCAACATGATCATACAAAAATTTAACATCATAAAGTTTCATCTGTAACATTGGGCCAATCACTCTCATCCTTTTTCTAGATCAAACTTAACATCAACCTATAAGGGTCTAAGTCAAATGTAAGGTTCTCTAGGTCTCCCACCTAGACACACTCATCAAATATTGTAAAAGGGTATCTAGATCATACAACGTAGTACATATCTCAATCCTCTTTCCATGGTCATATAACATGGTGTTTTATCTTAAAATCCCTCTCAATGAAATGAATACAACATACTCATCAACCCTATTAGGGGGAGATAATGATTTAATCAACCTACAAATGTGTACTACCCCACAACAGGTTATAGTTTTATAGAATTTCAGTTTCATGTTATAGTGTAAACTGCAATTTAAATTTAAATTTTGAACCAACTTAATTTTAACTCATTCGTAAAAACTATATTAAGAGATATCTCTAAAAGAATTATCTTCCATTAATCTAACTAAAAGGACCCAATACCCTCTGAGAATTCTTATATGGAACTTATCCCTAAAGTGAAGGAACAACCAATGTTAATGAAATGATATTATGCACTTACACTATTAAATATGATAATTTCAAAATAAAGTATGATGAACCTATCTCTGACATATATCTAAGGTTCAATTAGATTGTCAACACTATGAGCTCACGTGGAAATGTTTTTCCAGCAAAGGAACAAATCATGAAGATACTGAGATGTCTACCTGAAAATGGATTGTAACGTATTTTTCAATTACATAATCATGTGATATTGGTGCTCTACCGGTTAAGGAGCTTATTGGTAAGCTAATGACGTATGAAGGAGAGCTTAATGTAAACAAAGAAAAAGACAATGAACCTAAGAAGAGTTCAGTGGAATTTAAGTCTACTGCCTCAAAAAGAAAGGACAAGGAGAAAGTTCACATACCTACTAAAAACTCAAGTAGTGAAGAGACTGCATATGACAGTGATTTAGAGTTGGCTTAGATAGCCATGTGATTCAAGAAGTTCTATAGGAAGAAGGAATTCATCAGAAAATCAAACAACAAAGGTAAATATGACTATAATGGTCAATGGAAGAAAGATTGGAAGAAGTATGATTAGATTGATGAGATTGTCTGTTATGAGTGAAAAGGGGAAGGAAACATTAAGGATGACTATCCAATGTTAATGTTCAAAAATATATATGACTACAAGGAAAATAATTACAAGAAATAATTGAAAGAAACTTTGAGTTCTTCAGAATAAACTTCAAGTGATTCTAATTCTTCTAAGTATGAAGACTCTCACAAGGCTAACTTGTGTTTTATGAAAAACACATTTGAGGTAACACTGGACACTCATGCTTTGAATTCATATTATTCTAGAGTTGATTCTGATTCAGAATCTGAAAACATGCCTTTTGAGGAACTATTTGAATATTTTAATATGCAAGCGGAAACCTGTAATGATCTTAAGGACATGTGTAAAACCTTAAAGAAACATCATTCTTTAACCAGCTCTGCTAAATCTTCCCATGATATAGAGAAAGAAAAGAATGCTCAATTACATATGGAAAATACTGAACTAAAAATGTCTAATGAGAAACCGAGGAAGGAAATATAAAATTTAATTGTTGGAGAAGAGACACTTACACAAATGTTATATAAACAAGTGGCACCAAAATATACCACTGGGATAGGATATCATGTTGGACAGAGACAGATTACTAAAACTAGATTTATTTCTAAATATGGACAGAATGCTGCTAATTCTAGTTCTAGAAATTCATATGCTTCAACTCGTTATTCACATTGTTATAGATCAAATAAATTCTATATTTTAAAATATATTGATTCTGTAGATTCTTTGAGACCCATGAGACTAATCTGGGTACCTACGGATTTTCTAGATAACCTATCTGGACCCAAGAGAATCTGGGTACCAAAATCATTTTCTATCTAAACCTATTCTGTAGGAGACCTGCCTATAGAGTTACTATAGGAAGACATGGTACTTGGACAGTGGATGTTCAAGACACATGATAGGAGACTACTCATGCTTTATAAACTTAATCAAGGTTGATGGAGGCCATGTCACTGGTGATAACTCTAAAGGAAAGATCATCGGCCTAGGCCAGATTAGTAACACAAATTTAGTTCTAATTTCTAAAGTATAATTTGTTGATGTACTTAAATACAACTTTTTATGTATTTCCTGGTTATGTGATGATGGTTTCAATGTTAAATTTTGAAATGATTCTTGTAATGTATTTTATTCTATTTTTTTTTGTATTTACTACCCTAATAAATGAAAATGTGTATTCTATTGATTTGAATTCTTTAGCTAAACAAAACATTACTTTCTTAAATTCTTTTCATAAATAATATTGGATTTGGCACATAAGATTCAGATATTGCAACATTCATTCACTGAGAAAATTGAGTAGGAATAACTTAGTTAGAGACCAACCTAAACTTGAATTCCCAACTAATAAAGTTTTTAATCCCTGTCAAAAGGGAATGCAATATACAGTTTCATTCAAATTAATGAAAGAAGTTTCAACTTCTCAACCGCTCGAGTTGGTTCACATGGATTTGTTTGGACCTTCTAGAGTTTCTAGTTTAAATGGGTAGCACTATGTCTATGTCTTAGTAGATTAATTTTCTAGATATACATGGGTATACTTCTTAGATCACAAAATTGAAGCTTGTTATTACTTTTTTAAATACTTCAAGTCAGTAGAAAACCATAGTGTACTTAAGATCATGACCATGAGAAGTAATCATGGTCGTGAGTTTGAAAGTCATGATTTTGAATCTTTCTTCTCACACAATGGCTATAATCACAACTTTTCTACCCCTAGGACACCTCAGCAGAATGGTCTAGTAGAATGAAGAAATAGAACCCTTCAAGAAATTGGAAGAACTATGATAAATGAATATGACCTACCTATTTATTTTTGGGCTGAAGCTCTAAATAAATCTTGTTATATTATCAAAAGAGTCTTGATCAGACCCGTTCTTAAGAAGACCCCTTATGGACTGTGGAATAATAGGAAACCTAAATTAGTTACTTCAGAGTCTTTGGTTGCAAAGTCTTTATTCTCAATACTAAGGAAAGTCTAGACAAATTTGCATCCAAGAGTGATGAAGGAATATTTTCAGGATATTCAATTCCTAGCATATGCTATAATGTATTTAATAAGAGAACCAAGTGTGTGGAATAATCGGTTCAAATCTAATTTGATGAAAATTATCCACATGAACCTAAACATTCTCTTGAAAATCATGAAGAATATTTGTCTGTTCTAAACCTTAATTACAAAAATAGGGACCCTGTTGTTAATTCAACCAGCTCTGGAAAATTTCTAGAACCTTCTTCTAATGAATTCGAACGTAGAGAAGAACCTGAAATTTCTAGTCCTACCTTCACTAGATCAACTATTATTCTAATGAATCATCCTTTAGATGTTGTTGTGGGTAATATTGATAGTGGGACATAGACTAGAGCTTCTCTCAAAAATCAGGTTGAACATCAAGCCTCTCTATCACAACTAGAACCTAAAAATATCAATGATGCAATCAATAATAAATTTTGGGTAATGTCTATGCAAGAAGAGTTAAATAAATATTAAAGAAAAAATTATGGGAATTAGTAGAAAGACCTAAGGACACCTTGACCATAGGCACTAAATGGGGTTTTAGAAACATGGATGATGAATAATAAAATATAGTTAGAAAAAAATCAAGGCTAGTTTTATAAGGTTACAATCAAGAAGAATGAATAGACTATGATGAAACCTTTGCACCTATAACTAGATTAGAATCCATTTAGATATAACATGCCTATGCTGCTCCTCTGAATTTCAAGTTACATCAAATTGATGTCAAAAGTGCTTTTCGAAATGATTTTATAATTGAATATGTTTTTGTTTAACAACGACCTAGATTTAAAAACCCCCATTTTCAAAATCATGTTTTTAAGCTTTCTAAATCTTAATATGGTTTAAAAGGCTCCAAGATCATGGTATGATAGACTTACAAATTTTCTTATTTGAAAAGGTTTTATTAATGGAATTACAGATCCCACACTTTTTTATTAAATGTATTTCTAAAGATATTTTGATTGTTCAAATCTATGTTGATGATATTATCTTCGGATCCTCTAAAAATTCTTTATGTACTGATTTTTCAAGAATATTAATGATGTATTTGAAATGACTTTAACGGGATAACTCAAGCATTTTCTTGGATTTCAAATTTTTCAAAAGAAATATGGTATTATTTTAAATCAAAGTAAATATACAAAGGATATTTTGAAATGTTTTGGTTTGGATAGTAATAAGGGAAGTGATACAACAATTCGTACCACCAGTAAGTTAGATGATGATGAAACTAGGAAATCAGTTGATCAATCCAATTATAGAGGTATGATTGGAAGTTTACTTTACCTTACTACTAGTCAACCAGATATCATGTTTAGTGTATGCATGTATGCTAGATTTTAATATAATCCTAAAGGATCTCATTTAATTTTTGTTAAAAGGATTTTAAAATATCTTAAACATACTACCAATTTAGGTTTTTTTTATCCCAAAGGAATGTCCTTTGACTTAATGAGTTATTTAGATGCTAACATTAACGGTTTCAAGTTAGATAGAAAGAGCACATATGGAAGTTGTCATCTTTTGGTAATGTACCTGGTATCTTGGTGTAGTAGGAAACAGAACTCTGTTGCATTGTCTGCTGCTAAAGCAGAATACATATCTGCTGGTAGCTGTTATGCATAGATTCTTTTGTTAAAACACACCCTCTTAGACTATGGATATCAGTTTAGACATGTGTCTATAAATAGTGATTACACTAGTGCAATTAGCATCTCTAAGAATATTGTTTCTCACTCTAGGACTAAGCACATTGATTCCCGACATCCTTTATTGAAGATCATTTTCAAAATTTTGATATTTCTCTAGAATTTATTGACTCTAAACAACAATTAGAAAATATCTTCACCAAACCCCTGAGCTCAGAAAGGATAAATTTTATTAAAAAAGAGTAAGGTATGATCAATCAGTGAAGCCAATTAGTGAAACCGATCAGTGAAACCAATTAGTGGAGCCGATCTGTGAAATGGATCTGTCAAACCGATCTGTGAAACCGATCAGTGAAACAGATCAGTGAAACAGATCGGTGATACTGATCAGTGAAACTGATCAGTGAAACCGATCAATAAAACCAGTCTTTCTCTACTGTTTGTGTTTTACAGTGTTAAACACTTTTAGTGTTTATCAAAATGATGTTGTTTTACATAATATATATTATATTTAATATTTTAACCGTAAATGATAAATTTAATGACCCTCATCTATTTATTTTTCCAAGAACTTTGACTTTCTATCTCCCATGGAACCACAATTTTTATGAAACATGAACCTCTTGAACCTCTCAAACCTTTTTAAATCCTTCAAACATTACAAAACTCTCAATACTCCAAATTGAAAAGCTAAATTTACAAATCAAGGAATATAAAGGTTCCTTTCCTATGAAACGCGCTCGAGGAGAATCGACCAGCACGACTCAAAGGTTAGTAAACACAGAGTTGGAAACGTTGGTGGTTACAACGGAAAAGGAAAAAAGTTCTAAATGGGTGTTATCCAATAATTCTGATATTTTTAAAGTTTTAGAAATGCAATGATGGGAAAACTGGTTTTGTGAAAATATCTGAGTATGTTACACAAAGCTAGTGCATGAGTTTTATTTGAATTTGAGGATTGTATTAGATGGTGTAGATGCTGCAAGATTATCTTCTGTAGTCAAATGGAAAACGATTTCTTTTTCTTCAATGTATTGGGTTGAGTGTTTGGGAGTACCTCATAATGTTAGATATGAGGATTATTCTGGTAATATTCCTCATAACACTGAATATTTTTCATATGATCTTAATCTGGAGATGCTAACTCGCAATTCTGAATCCATAAGAATAACATCTACTGAGTTATATGGTGAGAGTAGGAATTTGTTTATGTTTATTTCGCACCACATTTGTCCCAGAAAGGGTGATTTTTCTACTGTGAAGTATCAGGATGTTTTTCTTTTGTTTTTATTGCTAAATGATGAGAATATCAACCTGCGTAGACATATTAATATACATATTGCTGAGATGGTGAAGCCATCCAAGAAAGCTACAACCTTGTTCTACTATAAGAAAATCTATGCTATGTTAAGGTTTTTGGGCTGTGTTGAAGATGGAGATTAGTGTATCTAATCCATTAGTAGTTTTTCTATTAACAAGGATATCTACAAAATAATGAAAACCAACTAGAATATAGGGAAGAAGGCATAGGTTTCTGATTAAGATAAGTTGTATGACTCCTTTCATATTTCTGATCATCCTAAGAGACAAAAGGGGAAGAGAGACCATGGCTTAAAACCTGGCGAAGAAGTTGTTTATTTTCATCTGGAAGAGGAAATATAAGTTCCTAAGGAAACCGGAGAGTCATGTAAGAATGGAATAGGGGAAGCTGAGGCTGATGATGATTTGGATACTGAAAAAGTGCATGAGTCACCTCCTGATGACATGAGTGACCCTCATACAGTAAGTCCTAATAAAAGAATAATGGAATTTGGACCAGCTAGTCCACCTCTCTGGTTACCAGAGTCAGAACCTCTTCTAGGTGATGAAGAAGAAGCTGAAACTAAAGAATCAAATTCTGAGGAGTATGCATCCAACAGTAAAGACAATTCAAATGAAAATTCATTCAATAATGATGATTTAAATGGAAATAGTTGTGATGATGATGATAATTCTAATGATGATGGTGGTGATAATGATGTTGCTGATACTCGGCTAGTGGATGGTCAAAATGTGATCCGAGCATTTCGACAGCCTCAACGAGTTGAAGAAGAAATTGTTCCTGAGGCTGTAAGGATAGTATAGTTAGTGGATGATCTAGATGGGTAAGGCTCTCATTTATATTATGGTAATGCTGATTTATTAAAGCCTATGTACAAATATTTTAAGGAGGAATGGGAAGAACATCAAGGTCTTGCAGTTCTAGGACTAGATTATTCAGAGGAGAATGATGAAGGGGTGAAAAAAGCAATGGAAAACCTCTCAGTTAAGGCTAGACTAGATGATGAGTCTGTGTGAATGGAAACAGAAATACATGGTCCTTTAGTTTCTCGATCAGATATTGACAGATTTAAAGTCGAGTTACTCCATGCAGTTAGAGAGACAATAAATGTTGAATTATCTCATACTCCTGCTCCTGCTCTTGTGAATTTATCTAAGGCCGCTATGAATACTATAACTCAAAGAGAAGTAAGTATTATCAAGCAAGACCTATGAAATATTAGTGAATTGATTAGCATGCACAATACCTCTCTGAATCATGCTCTCAATGATTTAGTCAATGACTTAGTTTCTCTGTCATGAGAATATAGATCAACCATCACTGGTATGATGGATGTTATGAGAAATTTGATAGAACATATGAAGATGTCGGATTTGAGAAAGTTGAAGGCTGAGATAACTCATGTTGTTTCTCAAGATAGCTCCTCCAAAGTGACCATGATTATTGGTCATGAGATCAATGCCTTAAAGGAAGTTATAAAATAAGAGTTAGCAGCACTTGGAAATTTTTTGGATTTGGACTCATTGAAAAAGATGAAAGAAAACAGTGATCATATTCACTAGATAGTGAAGCTTTTTTCAGCTAATTCTGCTCAGGTTCAGAAAGAGATCAAAGAAAAGGTGGATAACTATTTCTGTAAAATCTATACCAAGCATGAGTTGAACCATTAGTTTAATGTCTTGGATGACAATATGAGGCTTCATCCTGTCACTCAAGCCTTTAAGGCTTAGGTACAATAGTTTAAAGATTTTACTTCTAGTCTACAGAGCCTCATGCAGAACAATGATTATTTTGAGATAGTAATGAAATATGGTGGTGAAGTCATTCAAGATTTTATCAATCTACTCAAACTCTATCTTCATGTGCAAGATAAGGCAATTGTGTTTCCTACTGCTGAGCCTCTCAGTCCATCTAGTGTTTCTCCTGGTTAGTCATCAGTTTCTCAAGCTCTCTCCAATATTCATCCAGTCAATCAACAGCCTCCTTTAACAAGATCTTCTAGTCTGCACCAAGTCACTTTATCACCCACTCTACTTCCAGCTAGAGCCGTCCAACCTCCTCTCTCCATCCGACCAGATCAACCTTCCACCATGCCACCCTATGGCCCATCTATTCCTCCATCTACTAATGGAAAAGCTCCTCTGAATCCCAAGAAGTATCCATGCATGTCATTTTTGATACGGTGTATTTTATGTGTTTCTTTTTATTGTACATTTTTTCAGTGGTTATTTCAATGGATCTATCATCTTTTTTTCTAATCCCAAAGTGGGAGAAATGATGACTGATAAAATGATGTATAATTTTCTACATCAATATATAGATAAAGGGGAGAAAATAATATATATATATATATATATATAAAGGGGGCAATGACAACTTATATAAATGAATACATAGATAAATACCTTATATATAGAGGAGAGCTCCCTATAATCTGATGCCATGTTGATATACTCTCACTTTGTTCTTGATCTGGTGCATTCTCTTATGATCTGTTTATCTTTGGTTATATATTTTTTTTACATAGGGGGAGCACATTGAATGTTATATCGTCTACTCTCTCTTCATTTATTCCATAGATTTGTTATTATCAAAAAGGGTGTGATTGTTGAATCCTTTGTGAGATGGTTATTTTAATAATCCTCAATCATGTCTAAATGAATTTATGTATGTTTAATCATGTCTGCATATGTTTATCTATGATTATTTATGGTTTTTTGTTGATCTGGAAGTGTGATCATTTGAACAGACACTTGGTGCATATTCCATGTTTTTGACTCACCGTTAGTTATTTTCTTGAGTAACCGTTAGTTAAAACTAATGACAATGGTCACACCGATGAGAATGGTCGCACCGATGAGAATGGTTTCATCGATAAAGAATGGTCACACCAATGAAGAACAATCGCATCGATGAGAATGGTTGCACCGATGAGAATAGTCGCTCCGATGTCAATGGTCGCACCGATGACAAATGTCGCACCGATGAGAACAGTCATACCGATACTGATCAAATGACCTACCAAAACCGATGCTGATCAAATTACCTACCCAAACTGATGATGATCAAATGACCTACCAATACTGATGTTGATCAAATGACATACCAAAACTGATGCTGATCAAATGACCTACCGAAATCAATGCTGATCAAATGAACTACCGAAGCTGATGCTGATCACATAACCTACCGATATCGATCCAAATTCAAAATGACTTATCGATCTCATGAATCACCAATAGTCATGAAAACTATTTGAACTTTCTACTAACTCTTTTAATTTTAACGGTCATATCTTCTTAGTTAAATGCACCTGATATTAATTAATGTTTGTTGTTGGATGTCAGGGAACCGTACCTCATACCATTAAGAAGGTAATCATTCTTTTTTCCAGATCTCAATGAATAAAAAGGAAGATCTGCAGTAAAAAAGGAGAGAGTAGAACAAAAAGAGAACAACACACGAAAGAAGGTGCACATGAATGAAGTCCCATGGAACATAAAAAGGACATAAAGAATGCCTCTAAAAATCAGAGATCCTGAAGTAGATCTTTCACCTGGATCAAACAATAATATGAGTATCTATGCCTTACTGAAAATCATATGCACAAGTCTAAATAACTGTAGTTGAGAAGAACAACGATACTCTGTTTTGATTCATCCTCACCAGAAAAGACTCGACTTCCATCTGCAACATCAAAATGAGTCCAGAGCATATCTGCAATTACCCAGAGCTTCCTAAAATTTATTATTTCTTCTATTGTATCCCTTTTCTTAACATTATGAGCATTGTGTGAGTAAATCTATCTACTGTAGATACACATTGTCTCCTAAGCTGAACTGGAGGATATTAAATCATCACACCAAACTTTCTACACCTTCTTGTATCCCACTGTATGTTGTGGAAGAGGTCATGTGTGACTTATACAGTCTGATAACTATTGCTATTGTTTTTTCCGCGTAAAACTATGGTAGAGGTCTTAGGACCCGAACAGTCTCTGTACTGTTCTTTTCCTCAATCCAGGGTGTGGATCAAATTTATATAAATTGTTTGAAAGGACTAAGTCTCGGCTTGAGACTGAACCTCTTGGTTATATCTTCTATGCATATAAGATTATGTTTAAAGTATATTATAATTTTTTTCGTCCGCTACTATTTTCATTGAAATACAAATCTATTTTATAGTTACTATGATAGTTAAATTAGCAAGTGTTTCTAACTTTTGTAAATCAGTAGATTAGTTTCAAAAGCTAATTTAATCCTCTTATTAAATTAACAAATAACTAATCAATCTTTCGAGAATCTAATTGAACCATTACAGTTTTACAAATTCACTACAGTTTAACTTTTTTTTAAATTTTGGGATTTCAAAAGAAATTTTTAAATAGAAAATTTTAATTGGAAGTCAATTCACCCCCCTCTTGAGAGTCCACTCCGACCAACACATTATATGTGTGTCTCTGTGTGTGTGTGTTCATAAAAATGTAATTCATAAATATATAATTCACTACATGTAAATTGTTCGATCATGTTCTACCCATGATACCATAATTCATGACTCTACCCACTTCATAAAAACGATGGTAAAACATTTAAATGTTTGAGAAAGAAATTTTAATGGATTTTTGGTCAATTTTACTAAACAATTGATGGAATAAAAATCATAAGAAATAAGATCTCATTTTATATATGGTTAGGGTCATGTAAAAACTAAAAAAAATAAATGGTTCATTATGGATGTTTCCATTATGAAAAATAGAATGGGACCATGGTCAAAATATTTGTTTGATCATTCCAAAACATACAAGGTAACCTAGTATTAATATTTTTTAATCATGTCACAGCTATTATGGTATTCTAATATATAATCCAATACGACTATACCATAAATAGAAATGGTGTCATTGAATAATTGTTGTTTTGATGTTTACTTAACTACCAAGTAAATATATTCTACATTCTGCTTTGGTCATACTATATCTCAAATTTCAAACAAGATGATGTTGAATCACCACTATCAAACTATTTCATCCACCAACCCTTCCCAGTCGATATAAGTAACAAAAAACCATAAATAATAATGCATGTTCCAAGACATCATCTATACGCCGATACATCCCACATATCTTTCGTATCATATCTTTTTTTAACATAGATAAAAAACTTCCCCATCAAACAACATCATAATATGAAATCCTCAACTCTATGGAAAACTCATCCTAATCCAAATCATTTCATGAAAACTTTTATAATCACATTAAATCTCAATTCGATCCACCCATAGTTTTCTTAAAAAATTTCTACCTATATGTAAACTAACTCACTCGATCACTATGTCTCTTGAGGCTTATTTTTTTTCATTAACTGCTATGTTAATTTTTTTTCTATTATTTATTATATATACCCATACTATATCACAATCCACCATACATTCTTCTCACGTATTCCATCACCATGCCTTCATTCATATGTACTATTCTAGTAAGTTTAAATACATTATACTCTATTTATTTAAGTATTTCATAATTACCATGTGGCCTCACTAGACCTCATGCAATCTATCTTAAGCTACAGAGCCCCATTACACATCATGTGAGGTGAAATGTCCTCTAAATTGGTCGTTCCCTAATATAATATATGCTTGTCATTTGATGATGGTCACCTATTGAAAAACCCCATATCCTTCCAACCAGTAGGACACCCCTTAAATATCCATGTTAGGCTATGCTTGGGTTTCAATCCCAAATTATAAATCAGGCACACCTTAGTTTACCCCACGTTATCCAACAAATATATCATATGGTGAAATGATCACTATATTATTCTATGTCTATAAAATTGTTAATAAAATTCTTATTTCATGTCGAATGGTATATACATATATTTTAAAAACATTAAAACAAATTTCTTGTCCCCAAATTCTAGTTCTAATTATGTACCAATGCCACTATATACCATTGAAGACAAAAATTTTGTTTGATTAATAATTAAGGGGCCACCAAACTCTTTATAGAATTACCCTAATTTTAATGTTCATCAAATTCAATCCATCATTGAATAAATAATTCATGTACCCCTAATACATGATCAAATTACAGTCAACATTATTTAATTAATTAAATCACCTATAATTAATTTTAAAACTCATTTAATTGAGGTGTAGTCTTTATTAAATCAGCAAATAGTGAAACGATACTCAATGATTTAATAATGACATGAAAAAAGTCAATGAAACTATACATATTAGTTTATTCCCAAATTGATATTATAAAATACTAAATCATTAATAATTTTAGATTTTAAATAATTTAATACCAAATAAAACATACTAAAAAATTTTCAACTGTTAAAATATTGAGCAGTTATCGGTGTTTCTCCTGCCTTAGCAACCTTTAACCACTGCACATGAAATCCCCATAAAAACTGATGGATTTAAAATTGAATTGGGGAAATCTATTGAAAATCCTGAAAAATAAAATCTATATATTAATGGGAAATAAATCAAAGTGGATAGGTGAAATGAAAATTTTACATTACCTCAAATAGATGTGAAGCATTGGTCCGGATGCAACCTAAATCATAAAATGATATGTGGGATAATGAGAGGCATGTGAGGATATCCTCCTTAAAATTTAACAACCCAAAAATAAAACCTACGGATGATGTTTATATAAAACTCTCTAAAATTCATCAAGAACCCCTCATAAATTTTTGGTCAAGGTCACCCACTAGACTCCTAATAGAAACCTTGTGACTTTTTTAGGGTCTTTATGGTCTTAGAGTATTTTCAACTAGGTTCCTGGCAACATGGGATATTGGGCTACCCCATTACCATCCCACCAGAACTATGATATGGTTCCACCCAAAATACATTGGATACTTGTTACATCCAAACTATCTAAACATCTTTTCATAAACCTGATATTTTTCCTTAAAGATTTTATACCTAATTTTACACCCCCAAAAACATATCTTTTTATTCAAATCATGTCATAAGAAATATATTTTTATTCGTATTTTAAAAATTTAAAATCTACATATTTTGATACATAGCTACTCATCATTTTTTATTTTTAAAATTAAAATCAATAACATTTTTATGATGGATTTAGTGATGAAATTAACACATCTAGTGATCCACGCCATTTTTTATAAATTTTTTTCTTCCCCTCAACATTTAATTCCCAATGGATACTAGCATTTCATCACTATATACAATCTACTTTATGGATTAAATTGTAAAAATACTCCACAAATTTCTATTAAAGGAATGTCGTAGGATATGAAATAATCACTTCAGTTTAATTCAATATAACCATGTCAAATATAAAAATCAATTTAGTTAGTACTACAATATACAAAAGTCCTTACTAATTTATCATAGAATGGACTATATCTCTAAAAACTATGTCCTAAAAAAACATTATACTCTCCAGTGTGGTGATATCCCAATAATACAATATCAAAATCATATATCCCGAGTAGTTTATATTATTTACATTAATTAATCCAGTACCAAATTCAAGAGGCCTAACCCCCACCCCATTTTTTATTGCACCGAACCATTAATCCTCACATATGGTCGCTACATATCATATATAATCAAAATTAAAAAAACATGTCATTATTTATTTCTAAAAAGTGTTCAAATCCTTCATCCTATGCAACTTTAAGATTATTAATCAAAATATATCTCTATGAGTTACCATAAAAACAAAAAAACACTGAAAATTGAATGCATAAATTTCACAATTTGAAGCATTTTAAAGAACAAAAAAATAATAATATCATAATTTTATAGTATCAAACATGATAATTCAGAAACCAACCATTGGGTTCAATATATATATCACATGACCAATTGATCTTACTTGATCCTGAACTAGATTATAGTTTAGACACTAAAACCATTTGGATAAATTAACCTTAATATTTGTTCCATAAACTGTGGTAAAATCAACAACCAATGTCCATTCAATTGGTAATTAATAGAATTATATCAAATATAGGATTTCCCGTATCATCAAATTCTTACTTCCAACTCATATTAATGCATACATCCCACATAGATTTTGATCAATTCTCATTAAAACCAATTCAACCAATTCGTTTATCAGTTTTCTCTAGCTGATTGTAATCATGGAACTTCTTAACATCACTATCAATGGGAGAACTAGTTGGTCATCAAAATTCATGATATCTAATAACATAATATAAACGACCCACATGGTTGAACTTGAGTAACTTTTCATATCTCTATTAAAATAATGGCATCGAAATTAGTGTCTTTAAAATTTTAAAAAAGGATTCCTCTAATTGATACCGATAATTACATGTTTGGAACCTATATATCATGTTTTTATCGTGTATGAAAGGTATAGGAAAACATCATGAAATACATAGTTTTCCCAGATAAAAAGGATTTTAATCCTTGCATTTATAATTCAATGGTACTTTATTTAATGAATGTAATTCCATTATAGATTTTTTATAGTCTATTTGAAAATCACATTCTATAAAATAAAATTTTATCCACCATGCTTTGACCATTATAATATAGTCCTAATCAATATTTAATCATCATAATTATGTGGTAGGATTTCCCATAAAATAAAAAAATTCATAAAAAAACTATAACACTGTAATCATGGATTAATGTTTCAAAAGTTATAAAGATCACAACCATTCTCAATCTTTAGGTTGCTGTACTTGGGTAAAACATATCAAAAATCTATAATTGGCCCTTTCAAAAGTGACTATCTCTTCATAAGTAAAATATAATAGGGATTCCCCAATATTTTTTTTAATCTTATTATATTTCAATAATACATCTCCCAAGTAAAAAAATCTACAATATAAATAGACTAATAGTCAATTAAGTTAATTCTATCCGAATTCAGATCCGGTTAGAATAATTTTTTCTTATCATGTATATCTCATTTATCAATTTCAAATTTAATGGAACATTGTTTTTTGAATTTTCAAGGCTCTAAAATCATCTTTACATTGTATCCCTCTTAATTTACTATTCCACACATGGGTTTAATACCTCAATTCAATGAAAATGATTTCCAATATATTTAAATCCCAATATCATTTTCCATGTTTTATCTATATTCCAATCCACATTACTTATCAAGATTACATTCTAATCATATCCAATAAAATTAACACAGAAAATTATTTCCTGGATTATATCATTTTGAATCATCCCAAATACCTTATATATCACGTAACCATGAACCCATTTACCACTAAATTAATAGAGGTTGGGATCCTATTCCATCAATTCTCACTATTATTATATGCTTGTCCCTATAACTCATATGATACATAGACACCTATCAGATTAACTTGATAGAATGACTTATCTTAAGAGAGTAAAAGCAAAAAATGATATAAATCCCTATATTATTTCCATGGATTTCACCAATATACCCTCACTTACCTTACACCCTCAATTACGTCTATAAAACTCATGAATAAATTAACCCAAAATAATTCCATGTATGTCCATATCCCATGAACGTTGGAACAAGATCTAGTAATAACCTATAATTATAAATATATAATGCTACCAATAGTACAATTACACACCAAATTGGCTCAACATCCTAATCAATCTCATTATGATCAAATTGATCCGACCAGTTTATAGTATTGTCCATATCACATGAAGAATCAATTCTGATTTAAATCTTAGATATACCAAAATCACCACATATGTTTTGAATAACTATCTCAAGATAATATTTCCCTATAGTAATCATTATGCCCACATCTATTAAAATTAAGGAAAATGTTTTTAGTGTCAAACTATACACAAGACATCAAATCGAATACAAAACACTCTCTAGACCCACACCACATGTGTTGATCCACACCTTAACATTTGTAATCTCATTAGGGTGGTTGAGATTGTGGTTCTACCCCACTACCTATCCAATTAGATTATTTGTAGGCTTCCACTGTGAATATTTGCGACCCTTTATGATTCCTAAAATATTAGAAACATAGTGTCTCTAGGGATTTTATTCTAGTCACTTTTCTCTCTTTAATACCTCTAAAATAACTATCTAAACATAGAAAACTTGTCCTAAACCCCATATTTTTATCCACACACTCAAAATTTAAAATTTAACATTTTATTGCCCTTTTATACCTGATAAGTTTAAGTTCATCCTATAAAAATGTCATAATTCATAAAATTTATCCCCTATGTAGGCTTAGTTTCAATTCTTAAATATTTAATGGATTATATATATATATTATATAGTGGAATAAATATCTAGAAGATCAGAATGTGAAGATATTTATTTCAATTATTTCATATTCAATGGGTTGTATAGTATAATTCATTATAATGGTTAATGGGAGTTAACATATATGTATAGAATACTATGATTTAAACCAGCCGATGACTAAAAAAGTAAAACCATTACTAAGTATAAAGTGTCTATTTGATAATAAAAAGTTAAAGGTGGATTTTGAAGAATGAAATGATATCATGGTTCAGAAAACCAAAGGTTCAATGTGTATATATTTAAAATATTTAAATAAATTCCATGTATGGGTGTTTGAGTTCATAGTGATGTCATTTGAGATAATGATAATGCTAAAAGTATTAATTTCTATTATTATTTTATATTTCACCAATATATGGATTCCGTCATGGTGGTATTTAGGAATTATGATTTTATGTACATATAATAATGATAGGAACATGAGATACAATTTAGGTATATGCTGATCACATTTCCAGGGCATTAATTATATGTTAAACAATTAAATGTCTGATTATTTTATCGAGTAAGTGATTTTTTGTGACTTGTTGTATCTAATGAACATTTATAAATTAATTAAAAGAAGGTATAGATACTTCTATATTGTGAAATATTATGGAACATGTTTGAATATATAATTTTCCTTGGTCTAAAAGGTCAAAATGAGAGATTTATTTGAGATTTATCTTAGAGAAAATCACCAACGAAATCAATGACGAGGAACAATTTTATATTTTACTAGAATAATTTATGAGATAAAATTAATGGTATGAATGAAAAACATAATTTATAACCTATTTTTTTAATTCATGGATTTTATAAACTGAATATAGTTTACTATGTTTCCTCAGGTGTGGGAATTGGTTTTGTGTTGATATGGTTTGTGGTACAAATGCTGAAATGTTGTAAAAATGTAATATTTGATGAGATGGTTAGAATTTTTATCAAATATAATATTTTAAGACAATAATTTTATCATATATTTTCCAAACCCTATTATTGTCTTTTATTTTATAATCTAATATCATCTTATTTCAATATGGTGTAAATAATAACTTGGTGTAACATTGTAGATAACTATTTGAGTAGAAAGTATCATATACATGTTGTGTATGAATCAAAATAAGAGTATAAATTTATATTTATCTTAAATAAAATAAACATATGAGTAATTTAGTTGGAATTTGAGTTAGTTTTATCTATAATACATATTGATTATACTGTAATGAAAATGGAAAATAATGCTTCGGAAGATGTCCACGATTTTATTTTGGTGAAGAAGAAATTTTTTGGTGGGGAGTGATAGGATGATTAGTCTCAGTATTATGGTTCATAATTATATATTGATACAAAATTATTTGTTCCAACTCAAATGAAGGAGAAGGTTATATAAAATATTTAATCTTATATATGGGATGTTCATCCTAGCTTACATAAGATATTGCATCTTGTTAGATGACAATATTTGTTTCATGATATGAAGAGGGGGTGTAGTTGAATTTTCATCACACTAACTCAATTTTCAACAAGTAAAAGATGATATATGGTTTCAATGTATTTCAATATTGTAATTATTCATTCCAATGTGGATTATGGATGATGACATATTGGAATTTGAGACGGTTTTACCAACATATTTTAAGGAAGAGATGTAGTGTGGGTAATCATTGGATAAGATAGAATGTTATACCAATTTTATCATACTAGGTAAATCAACATTTTATATATTAGTTAAGTTATATATATGTGAATTGATATTATTTCATTGAGTGTTAAGGAAGGTTTTAAGTTACATAAATGTGATAATAAATTATGATTAATACTAGGGACTAAAAAAGATAGCAGTCTTTGGTGACAATGTGAAGATATTTTCTCCCATGAACTAATTGACAATTTAAATAAAATATTTGGACATGGGAGTTAGTAATTAAAACTAGTATCCTATATTCTAGAGGTTCTTGAGAGGATCATATAGAATAAATATGGGTTTTTTATAATAATGGCTACTAGTATGGGAGTGAAATGTAATTTTTCGATCCCAAATATGGTCGATCATATAAGATAGATCTATTCTGAATGAATATTGGTGGAACATATTTTGTTTTTCCTACTTATTTACTAGTGACTACTAATTATGTTAAATTGATTGAGAGACATTGGACAATGGAATATATTATATGGAGATTAAATACATTTTAGTGAAACAAACCATTATATTTTTGAATGGTTTATCACATATTTCCCTAAGTATTATTTCAGTTAAGGTATTGGAGACTAAAAATATGGGGATTTTATAACCTCTAATTTTGGGTACATTCATGTTCATATAGTGAATTAGAGTGGTTTTGCATCTAATAGTAAATCATACATGGTATTGAGGAATGAAAAATATATTTCATGTACTTTTTTTGATAAATTTTTTGCACACTCATCATAGGATATCACAAATGATGAAGTAGAAGACGGGGTATATTCCATGATGGAGGATACAAAATTCAACCATTTTTATAAAAAACAACTCATTACATGGTACAAATAGAGGATCTTTTAATGTTTATTTTCTTTGAAATAAGGAACATAATACACTAAAACATAATAAAATCATTAAAATAAAAAAGGTGGCATCTTCGTGGTTTCACCCTATTGTTTTTTTTCGAATCACATTTCCTAGGGATATATATTAATGGAAAGGGGGGAGATTGAATCCCAGTAAATGAATAAGGGAGATAAAATAGTATGTGACCCTAAGACATATCAATAAGAACATGTGGCATAACAATAATGAATGATAACGTAGAATATCATAATAATAAGAACATGAAACCTCAAAATAGAAATGTGGCTACAGCATATAATTTAGACATTCATGAGAATTTCACCATGGTTTATTCGCCAAGATTCATAAATAAAAATTACCAATGTTATTCCCCAATATATCATAAAACATGTTATATATAGAGATAAAATTACTTACTTAATGCGTCAAATCACTATCAAAACACAACTTTAATATCTATTATATTCATGTGATCCACATAAATCATAATACACCATTTAATTAGTAAGTCAAAGGGAACAAAAAACAGGATTCATTTAAAAAAAATGGCATACAAAAATGACTAATGACATGGTCATTTCATCATTTTTAACCCATAGAATGAAATGTGGATTTAATAAATTAACATAAATGAAAAAAATATTTATTTTTAAAAATATTTTAATTCCAATTTAAAATTAAATAGTTATGGGTACTCAAAAAAGGAAAAGATAAATTCTCATGAAAAAGAGAAAAATATAAGAACTAAACATGGTAGTATGAAAAATTTAAAACAAGGATTTAGAAAAGGGTAAAATGTCAGGGGAAAATGGTATCCCTTTCATAAAATTGTATTCATATAGTAATGTGATTATATAATTGGGATAAAATATCATTTTTTTTGGAAATTCCCAGGCACACCATATGAGAAGGGAACTTGAACGGTAAATAGAATTGGGGATTTTCCTTACCTTCAATAGTTGTCCCTAAAACTTGTGGATGAAACATTGGGGGAGTTAGGACACATTAATGGGACTTCTAGGGAGGTAAATTCAACAGAATATCATTGAGGATGGATTGGGAGTGTTGTGGAATTGTGAAATAGGTTGTTATTTTTATAAACTATGAAATAATTTTTTAATAATTTTTAACTATTGTTTTGGAAAATATTGGTACTGGAATAATTAGAAACCATTGGATTACCATTTTTTATAATATTTTTGAATATTTTTGTTATTTTACTATATTATAATCCACAAGAACCGAACAACATTATTAATACTTCTCTGATCTTGGAATATTAATGATTTTCATTATGTAATGTATTTAAAAATTATTGTTTCCTTTTTTTGATTTTGGAAAGTATAAGTGTCTAAAATTATGATTAAAATCAATTTAAAAATACTATTAAAAAAATAACCAATTTATGTCTTGGAATATATCTAATTAATTATTAAATCATTATTACATAATTATGATGTCATAAAAGATTTGGAAAAGGAAAAATTGTATTTCTTCTATTAAAATAAATAATTTATTTTAAAAATTTATCATAATTTGAACCTAACAAAATTTTGATGTGGTGATTTATAAATAAATATTAATTTTTATAGAATAATTCTCTAAATATGGGGATTTTGATTTTAAAATATAATAATATTTATTTATTAAAAATGTCATTTTGAAAGCACAATATAATTTATTGAACTTATAATAAATTTCTTATGGAATTATAAAACAATTCAATGATTTATATTTACGAGAGACTATATTTAAAAACTATTTTATAAAAAAGTTTTATTTAAAATACATTACATTATAAAAGTTTTGTAAATATTTTTGAGAAAAATATGATTATGTTTTTTTCGTATCCAAAATCATTCTATCAAATGATTGTCAATTAATCGTATACATTATTAAAAGATAACTATTCTTAAAATTCAATTTATTAAATAACCATTTTAATTATCGAAAACAAATTTGTAATTTATAAAACTAAATCCAAGACATGTAACCCCTTATTACTCACACATATGCCCAGGGGTGAGTTGTGTGATGGTTTTTGAATTATGGGGTGCCTTGGAAAACAACAACTTAGTGGTAATATCAACTAACATGAACTTGTACAATATTTATTTTCATTCATGATTTATTTATTGAATAAATAAGTGGGATTGGTCAAGGAAAAACCCTAATGACACTACATTACCCTACCCATGTTCTGAAAAATGGGATTCAAACATCACAACTCTTCATGTTTATTCCATTGATTCTCAATTATTTATACATTATCATTTATCATTAATAAATATGAAATCAAATTATAATGGTTTAATTATAAACCTAGGGTATATATTCCAATGGTCATATTGACCAATGTTAATATTGACCAAAGATCATGTCATTGTCAAATACAAAAAATAAAATTCCATTTATAAACTATAAATTAAACATCACTCACTCAATCAAAAGTTTATACTATTACACTTAAGGATATATTTTCATTTCATAAAGATATTGATCGGTGTATTTATACTTTGTTTTATTTTTATTTCATTTTCTCTGGGGGGAAATGATACTTTTTGAATAGAGATATCCTTAATTTACTATTTTATATTTTTCTTCTAGTTGCAAGGATTGGAATTTTGATCGGTTTCATAGAAGACCAATTTAATGATCATTGTAAATGAGACAAATAAAATTTCACATTATTTTGTTGTGCATAATATTTTAGTATATATTAAAAAAAATTCAGGAAACAATTATGATTTAAAAATTCTAGATTATTACATTATTCCCCCTTAGGAAATATTATCACCAAAATTTCATGTCATTAATTAATTTTATAAAAGGTGATGGTACTTCTGCCTCATTTCCCACTCCAGTTCCCATTCCACTTCATTATAGTTTTGGTTACTATAAAATAATTTCATTATTTTGGTAGTATTATTTTCAAAAACATAGTCTCTATTATGAGATATCTCTATTAGATACCCCTCCTAATATAAGTCATGTTTCAGTTGTATGAATTATGGATTCAATACATGTGAGGGATCATATATGTACTTCCTCAAGATAGATATGTGGAATACATCATTAACATGAGCTATATTTTTGTACGTTCTAGAGAATAAGCCACCAGTCTAATATGATCATGGATTTTTAAGGGGATAATGTACCGAGGGATATGGTTCCCATTATTCCCAAAATAAATCACTCTATTCCTTGTTGATATTTGAGGAATTGTTTTATCCTACATCAAACTCAATGTCCCTTCTATAGTTTTCTAAAAATATGTTATTCTCACTCTTAGTGGGGTTTATATGTTATTGGATGGTTTACACTATTTCTGTCATCTTCTAAATAAATCATTCCCATGTAGCTTTTAATCTTCAACTTCCTTCCATCACGTAGGGGTTATACATAACTTCCCATATAGAGTCTCATATAGTACTATTTTAGTACCTGATTTTATACTGTTTTTGTATAAGAACTCAACTAATGAAATAATTTTCTCCCATAAAACAATAAATTACATTTCTAATGTTATTAGTATGTACACATGATTTTTAATAGTCCTTTAAGACTGTCCATCAGTTTGGGGTGATTGGCTCTACTAAAATTCAATTCATTAATCAGTTTATGTTGAGTAATACTCCAAAAAATATCTGTGGACATTACATAATGATTAAAAATTTTAGATATATGATCCCCATGAAACCTCAACCATTCCATTATGTATATATTTTAATGGTGGTAATTGAAGAAATCATTCCATGTATCACTAAAATTGGTATTCATAATGATTTGATCCCTTAAATTCCATATCTAATTGGTTAATTTGCATGTTCTTGGGAAACAAGTGAAAAAATCAATATTAATATTATCCCACTAATATGTTGGTATGGGTAGTGGTTGAAATACTACTTTTTTAATTTGTTTCTTTGCATTCATTTTTTGGAAATCCAATCACCTTGTAGTATAGTTGGAAATATCCCTTTTCATAAAATCATTCTAATATTGATCACAGATGTTCCTATACATTTTAGTACTTTCATTATTTATAGATAAGGGGGAGATATGAGCTTCCTCCATCAGTTACTTATTTATTTTCAGTGTTTATTGGACATATATCCTTGTATAAAATTTCCAAAATCCTTCTAGAGGAATATTGAAATCATGAAACTTCCCATTCCTCACAGCCGCAATATTATTTTTTAATAATATAAATTTTTTGAGATATATTTGTTTTATAGAGTATTAATCGTTAAATAATCATTTTGAATAGGGTGAATGATTTTCCTTCCCATATGATTCCCATGTGAATAATTAAGAGAATATTATTCAATGGATCTACTTTAAATTTCATCATTTCCAAAAAAGCATTGTATTTCCTGCATAAATCATTTGTGATTTTTTTCTTTAATAAGGTGATCATGAATTGAATAGTAATTTTCTTTAGGAAGGCTAACCATTCTACTTTTTAAGGTTCAATCCCTTCTGTGCAAAAATATACTTCAAACATTTGTGTGTGTGTGTCACATTACTCCCCATAAATAAAGTGCCTCCATTTTTTGAAAAAATAATTGCATCCAACACCATGTTATGCGTCGGATAATTCTACTCATGAGGCCTTAATAATTGTTGAGATGCATAAGAAATCACATTTCCATTTTTTAGGAGGATTTACCCAATACCTTTCATATATTCATCAATATAAATATCAAATCCTTCCCAAATGGAGGATGGAGTTAACACATGTGTTGTATGAAATCTATTCTTTAGTTCATGGAATCATTCCTCAATATCCCTTTTCCATATAAACATAGACCCTTTCTGAGGTAACATTTTTAGTGGATTAGAAATCCTTTTATTTCCCACCAAACTCACATAATATCCTTATAAACTAAGGATACTAAAATATTAGTTACCATTGTATGATGAGGACACTCCTCTATAGACTTTGTCATCATAGTGTCAACTACAACTCCTTTATTAGATAAATTTTTCCCCAATAATGAAAAATTTTGTTACCTAAATTCAAATTTTTTGAATTTTCCAAATAGCTTCTCCATTCATTGAGTTTCCTATATAACCTTGAGATGATCCTTATTATCCATAGAACATTTTGGATATATATGATTATCATTTTAGAAAAATATCATGAATTTTGCAAGGTAATCATTAAATTATATGTTTATCAACTCCATACATATTACAAGAACATTTGTTAAGAAAAGGAAATAAAAATAAACACGAAATTTCCATATCTTTTTCGGATGGACGTCTTTGGAATATCTAGTTTATCTGGCCTTAGTTGATGAAACCTAGATTAGTGTTCAATCACATTGAATAATTTTTCTCTACAATGATGGTCAAATAAATCATCAGTCCTTCAGAGAGGGTACTGTTTTTCACTTCAATCCCTTTATATTAGTTATTATCAATGCATAGTTTCATTGAACCATCCTTCTTATTTAAAAAGGGATTATGTTATCCCAAAGAAGACACACATGGTTAGATAAATCCATTCATAAAAATATCTTCAACATTTTTCTTTTATTCCTCTAACCCCATATTTTATGTTATATATGGATTCATTGATATCAACATGGATCCAGGAATGTGTTCAATGGAGAAATCTATCTCTTTTTTTAGGGGAGTTCTAGGAAACTCATCCAAAAATAATTAAATTTATTAAAAATTTATTGGGACATTCCATATGTTTTAATTTCATTTCCTTCCCCTACTTCACTTATCATGTCTATAAATAATGTTGGGGGAGGGGATTCATGAAAATATTGGGTTGAGATATCTCTCCTTTTAAAATGAATTTAGGTTGTACAATCAAGACATCTAAAATTTCATTTCATCTTAAGATGATATAACTATTATGAATTGCGAGCAACTACAACCCTAATATATTGAATAATTCCACTATGGAAATTATTTCTTGAATTGAGATAAGTTTATACTTTCTAAAGTTAACTCTAGAGTTTCTTAAAACTGTTGATTCTTGGATAAGCCCACCATGAGTATTTATAGATAACTACAATTATATTATTTTAGTTATTTTTAATATTTTATTTTTAATGATGGATGAAATAATAGAATTAATGGAACCAGAATCAAACAATGTACTTATTAGCTTTGAGATCAAAACAAGAGTAATTTCCACCACATCATTTTGGTACACTAAATCATCTATCCAAATATCTAATGACTGACCATTATCATTTGAACTATGTTGAGTTTTATGACGGTTTCCTTCCATTTCAATATTATTTGTTAATTTATTGGATGTGAACGAGATTTCCACAAAATAAGGATTAATCTTACAGATGGGCCCACAACATAATCTCATTGTTCTTAGGGGTGAGAAGATAAGGCTTCACGTCACTGTGAATGTTTCACACTATAGAGCCATATATTTTTTCATTTAGAGAACATTTCAATCCCAAAAAAAGTTCCCTGAATACTTCTTCCAACATTGATTTTACATGGGGTGTTTCAAATTCTTTCATCCTTTTCAATTTTCCAAATTATTACTTGAGTTTGGATATATTTCCCTGTTAATTTAATTTATCTATGTGAACATTTAATCTCTCAAAAATCCAATTTAACCTTCATTGAACTCCTAAAAATATCCTTAATGATTTCATAGTCTGGATTTCATAGAATCCACTATCTTTGGGGTCTCAGTCCAATGATGAATGTATCACCTTTTCCCTTCAGATCCATAATAATTTTGATGAAGTATTGATAAATTCTCATACATTTATCCTAAAAAATTTCCACAAATAAATTTTATGAATTCTCTTGTTCTAATATTTACATATCCATTTTTTCCCTCAAATGTTGAAAATATTCATTGAAATAGATTCTCATAAACTATTACCAGTCCATATAATATATATCCCATATTGTATATTTTTTGTTAGAGTCCAACACTTGTCATTTTATCTTTCGAAATGTTATACTACATGTTGAATTTATCAATCTCTATTCAACGTATTATTGAAAATATCTTTTCAATAGTGCCTATCCATGTGTTTGTTATCAATGGTTCAATAATGCAATAAATGAAGGTGGTCATTAAATCCAAATGGATACAACAGAAAGTGGTTCCATTATATCTGACTCTAATATCTCATCATGATTCTTGTTGTTGTCTATAACTCACATTATATGATTCATAATCCCCATGATTTTTTCCATTACATATTCCACAAAAAAAATCACCGCATCATCCTTTTCACTCACTATTTACATATATTTTTCTATTATAAACCATTTTTATAAAATAATATAAACATTATGAGAAATTAATGATGGTTAAAAATCTTATAATTCTAAAGGGTTTTTATTTATCAAACCATTGATCTTAAATATATTTTTTAGTATCCTCTAACAATAATTTAGTTTTATATATAACATCAATAATGGTTCAAAAAACCACATGATTAATAAAACATATCCCTTGAGAATTTCAAACTAGGTGTGCAACGAGGCCCACTATCACACTCTAGTTCCCGCGATAAAAATCGTTTAATCACAAGACATGTCAAAAAAATAATTATGCATAATAATAAGGCATTATCAAAAGGCATGTCATAATAATAAGAAAATGAATTGTAATATGGAAATTTGGCTACATCTTTTAAAAGATACATTCATAAGCATATCACAATGGTTTATCTCTATGTTATTTCAAATGAAAAATTCAATGTTATTCACCACATTATCGTAAAATAAGTCACATATTGTTTCAAGATTTTTTACACAATGAATTGGATGTCTATTAGGGAGAACCCTTAAAAAGTATTAATTTCATTTGTTCGACATAGATCATAAAACAAATTTCCTTAATAACCCATGGATTATAAATTAGGTATTTCTTATCCAAATTATGGTGAACAAAAGTGATTAAAGATATGATAATTAAATCATTTTTAACCCACAAAAGAAATTATTGTTTTCATATATGGCATTAAATATATAAAAAATGAATTTTTTAATATATTTTATTACCCACAGAAAATAAAATAGTTTTTGTATTCAGATAAAATGGAAGATAGAATTTTTCATAGAAAAGAGGGAAATTTGGGAAGTAAATTTAGTAGCATGATAAAATTAAAAATAGTTTATAAAATGGTAAAATGAGAAGAAGCAAGTGTATCCCGTTAATAAAAGGACATTATTATATTAATGGAATAATATAAAGGGAAAAAATAACTTCTTTTGGAAATTAAAAGTCATACCACATTAAAAGATAATATGAATTGATAAGAAAAGTATATATTTCACTTAATATGAAATGATGTTCTTAAAAAATGTGGGTGGATACATAGGGGATTTTGGGATATTTGGTGTGATTAAATGGGAGTAAAATCAATAGAACATATTTGATGATGTATTTGGAGTTTTTAGGGATAGTGAAATCAATGCTATTTATAGAAAAAATGGAGGAATTTTTAAATAACATCCAAATATAGGCCTTGGAAATCAAGTATGTGGAAAATGAAAAAAAAATAATAAACCATGGTTTTGGAAATTTGTGAAAAATTTAATGTTATTGGAATACACTTGTACTAAAAACTATTTTTTAATACCACCTTTTTCAAGTAAAATTATAGATTCCAAAATAGAATGTTTTTTAAATTTTTATTATCCGTCTTAGACAATAGGTAGTCACTTATGTTTTTATAAATTTTTTAAATTATATTATATTACATGACAATCATAAAATAAATTTTTTATTAGACATTGGGTTTTATTGATTATTACATTACTATGACATATTTTTAGGGACATAAAATATAATAAAAACCCCAAACTGTGTTCTTTGGTATTCATGAGAAAATAACAGATTTTATAATGTTCACATAAATTCACACTAAAATTATTTCTACATGCTAATTAGAAACATAATGTTTATTTTTCAAAAATTATTCACAAAATATGAGAAAATTATCATTTAGATATAATGTTTTGTTAAAAGAATTTTTTTAAGGCATAGTTAAATGTCTAACATTGATATGAAAATTTTTAATATAGTATATATTTATTTTTATAATTTATATGTATTTAAGAGAGTTTAGAATGAAATTTTGATAAAAAAATTATTTAGAATACTTGAATTTAATATAAAATTGTATATATTTTCTTGAAAAATAAGATTATGTTTCATCTATGGAAGAAAATAAATTTATCCAATTCAACTCAATTAAAAATATATTTTACTAGGAAATATATTAATAATATTGAAATGATGAAATAAAAAATATATTTAGTCATTAGAAACTATGTTTTATAAAACTAATTAATAGACATATAACCCTAATTACTATAATGTTTACCCAAAGGGTGAGGTGTGTGATGGTTGTAGTTTAATTGGTTGTCTTATCTAATATCAATGGAGTGGAAATATAAACTAACTTCAAATTATCACATAGGTAACTTCGTTAAAGAGTTACATTTTGATGCTTTTAGTGGGCTTCGTTATGGGAGAATCTCAGTGATGCTACATCCTTCCCATGTTATGTAAAATGGGGTTCAAATGGAAGGAATATATGTGCTGAGGCCATAAATTATCATTTTTGTATATATTATTATTTTTGATTACTACTTATAAACACTAATTATAATTGAAAAATTATCGACCTAGTGTATATCTACCAATGGTCAGGTTAAGCAGTAGTATATAATGGTTCAATCTCAAAATTCGAATATTCTATTTTATACACAATAAATAAAACATTAGTAATATAATCCCAATTAATTAAATTATAAATAATATTATATTATCATATTTATAAATTTTTTTTGTTATTAATATTTTTTTATATTTAATTTTTTCTGTGGGGTATATGATTTTAAAAGATTGAGCTTGTCCTTATTTTCGTTTTTCAATTTTTCAATTTTTTCCAGTTGTAATATTTTGAATTTTTGTTTGTTTAATATATAACTAATGTAATGATCATTTTTAATGATAAAAAATTTATATTTATATCTCCTAATATTTTACTTGTATAATATTACATAATATGTAAACAATATTTCCTCAAGAAAAACAATATCAATTAAAAACATTGTGTCATTAGAGAGGAATAACAAGGTTTTATTTTTGTGTTCATTGAAAATACATTATAGTGAAATATAACACCATTAGAGATGATTTTATATAACAATAACTACATATATAAGGATTCATTTTAATTGCATGTGGATGTGTGGGAGGGGTGGCTAGAGTTATTCTGAGTAGATTATCTGTTCAGTCATTAGGGATAATAACCTCAGTGGATGCAGTCAATAATGAAACATAGTTCTCAAAAATATTATATAATTTATTTTTAATAATTAAATAATAAAATCTATTTATTCTAACATGATAAATGATTTATAGGATTTTGGTATGACAAAAATGTAGAAATATATGACATCTAGGCTCATGGGTAAAGTGAATGTTCTACCACAACCTTATTGAAACGACACCAAATGTCTAGTTTTATAATGGTTACTACTACCTAGTTGTATCCTTTGGTTAAATTTCTAGTTGTGGTTACTTGGAGTCTCTTAGATCAGTTTATTTATGTTGAGGTACACTGATGTTTTGGTGGTACCCCCAATTTTTAATTATAATAATGGCAATATGGGAATGATTGATTTTAACAATTTATTTATAAGGGTCAAAATTTATATGTTCAAAAAATGATCTCTTTAATAGATCTCTCTTAGTATATTTCTATCATAATTTACTTCATAAATAAATAAATAGATGTAATATTAAACTATCAGTGAAAATAGATTAATAACATTATAGTTAATGTACTGCTACTAGTTTTCATTTACCTTATCAAATGTTTAGTTCAAACTCCTCAAATTTGGTTTTTCTGAGAAATTAGTAATATTTATATGAATATTTTAATCACTATAATTTTAACTATTTCTTTCTTATGAGAATATTGAATAAAACATAATCTGGATACTGATATCATAATTTCTAAATTTTTCATGATTTATGTGTTTACAAATGGTTCCTGATTTCCAATTATAATTGGGTTACCAAAATGGTATTCCGAGGTATAAAAAAATTATTAATAAAATGAATATAACTTACTAGATACGAGATATTAATTAATTTAATATTAGAATAATTTATTATTGTATTATTAATGATTTAACATAGAATTTAGTGGGAAATTAATGATTAATAAAGGGTTATGAATCCAAGTCAAAAAATGATAAATGGGTTATTATTGGTTTTCTAATCCTATTATAGTGGTCTTATTGTTTTATATTGATATTCTATATGGTAGTTTTTCATTATATGTAATTTTATATAATATGTTGAAAATTGATTATTATTTTACTAAAATTTGGGAATGAGAGACATATGTATTTAGAAAAATGGTTTATTATTATTTGGACCATTGAGAATATTGATTATAATGATCTTTAGAGTCATTTTTTATATAATAAAAGTGGTGTTCATGATATTTACTATTGGGTTTATTCAACATAAAGACCATTTGGTTCATCAAATGTATGTATTAGGGGGTCATCATAATGTGGAACATTGGATCAATGATTCCAATAAACATTTAGGTAATCATATTAGTAAACCACGAGGTTATCGAAACAAAAACCATTAAGGGTTGAAATTATGTAGACCAAGGGAAATCATGATGTAATCAATAGGGGTTATATTGTATGTTCATTAGGGTTCATCATGCATACAGAACTATAAAACCTCATATAATTTCTATCATGTATGTTTTGATATTTTCATTTTGTTTGATTTTCCTATTGAGTGTGTGTTGTCAATGATGAATTGGGAGGATATATGTAATGGTGAACTTATAAAATTTTTGGATTCTCAACATGGACCATTAGATTCATTAGTTTTTTTGGTAGTTACATGATGTGTAATGATATTACACATGAGTACTGGCCTTCAGAAACATCTTATGACATATATACACAACATGAGTTTTTACATGTCGTTTATGGTTAACACATCGTTTATGGTGATAATTTTATTTTTAACTAAATAATGGTGCATTATTCGGCATAACTAAAAATTAAATGGATCCAAAACATGTAAAATATTATATTCCAATTAATTATTAGATTTTACGTTTTTATGGTTTCATGTTGGTGTTTGAGGACCCATTAGTTTTTGTATCCATATCCTCTATATTGGATTTCTTTCCCTATGTGATTTAGGGTGTCTTAATTTCACTTTGATTGATTTTATCAGTGATTGATTAGTATAGTTGGGAGATTCCTCTCTATTGGAAGGGATTCCTATCGTTTTCCCTCTCATTTGTGGTTGTAGAACAATTTTTTATCACGATTGGTAATTGGATAATATTTTTATCAATCCTATTATATCATTGGTCATGCATTGTATTCGAAACAGTGATCTTGTGGTTTCACATCCTCATTCTAAATGATGACTAAGTTTTCTATTCTCGTGAGGTGGGTGGATGTATTCAATTGTTATAATTTCATGAGTTTCCTTTTTTCATATTTAATCATTGATATTTGTAATGGAATTTCATGTGATAAAATTGAAAAGGGAATGGGTTATCTGTTTAAAAGTGGGGTTTTATTTGAAAACATAATTTCACATTGATTTGAAATGGAAAATGGGATATTAATCCTTGAATATAATTGTATTGGATTTCAAATGGTTTTTGTAGAGTTGGATTAGTGTTTTTTCTAATATAAATTTATAATCATTTTATATTAGGAACCTTGGGTATGTTGAGAATGTGACACTGGTTACCTTAGTGTGTGTGACATCACTACGAGGTATCATCCTGTATGTCGATGTTTTATGTCATGAATCTAGGTTAGTTGGGTCTAAGGGTATGCGTTGTTAGGAATGTGAGTTTATATTATATATTTTCCAATAGGCTAGAACTTAACTAGTAGGTGTATTGTAATTTATTTTTTCATATTACATGTTAGATTTTTATTAAATTTGGAAGACATGTATTTATATTTATTCAACTATACCTTCTATTTCTAGATATTTGAAACATTGAATGTTGATTTTCTAAACTCAATGTTTTTTGAAAAAGGAGATAAAATTTTTTATATATGAAATTCTAGTAAAAAGATCCTATTTTTACTCATTATCTTGTGAAATCTTATTATCATAACATATATAGATTACTTGGTGGCAGCCCACTAGTCTCTATTTCACACACCCTCCATATTATTATAGGATGTTGTATAAATGTTTTGTAGGATTTTGGTAAATATATAATCATTATATAACATGTGGTCCTATATTTACATTACTGTTCCATTTTTTGTTAGTTTATAGGTTATTTTTGGTCACATGGTGTCATGTTTTGTAGACTTTTCATTCTTTCTTTGTATATCTTGTTTGTCTCAGATGTTGCTCACATTATTTCCTCTTTATTCTCTTGTTGTATTTTTTTTATTATATGTGGGACTAGTTTATTTATATTTGTTTTTAAATTGAATTAGGACTAACAAATATAGATATTAAATCATTTTTGTCGATTATTCAACACATTACCAAAATTCATGAATTTGTACGGAAAAAATTTTGTTTCTTTAGAAACATGTCACAAAATGATATAACTTGGTTTACCATATTCAATGCTTACTATAATGATATTACCCTTTATTACATGTACATAAAATCATTTTTCATACCTGTGGAATGGAAACATAAGAAATAGTGACCTCAACATCTTAGTATGTATAATTAATTGAGATACTTATGCATAAAATGAAGATAATGCCATGAAGACATGATCAAAACATTAAAATATCATTCCCTTCATATCGAAGAACATAAATATTCATCATGGAATAATGATTTTTAGTTAGTAATACATGAACCAAAAGGGTGATAAATAATAAAACATCAATAATGAACCATAACATTATTTCATATAAGTGTAGAAACATCATAAATATTGAAAACAATTTCATGTGTCATGTTTAACTACAAAGACCATCAATAAAGTGGATCAAGAAACACTATTTTACCATAGTGGATCTGGACACACTTATATCCCATTTTAGATGTGGATACACCTATTTAACATAATGGATCAAGAGGAACCCATTCCCCATTATGGACCATGATAGACTTTTTCCCACATTGGAGTAGGACACAATTATTACCCAAAGTGTACCAGGACACACCTATTTCCATTTTAGATCAAGCCTGTCGACATGATTCCCATTTTTATATCATGAGATATAAATCATTACTCAATAAATAAAAGTTGGATATAAGTCCCCACAAACTCATAATGACATCATAAATTTATGTTCCATAAAATATTCACCTTATAATAACCCATAAAAATAGATGGGTTTCATAAGCATCATATCATAACCCATGAAATGGAAAGGTTATCATAAAAATTCAATAATATTATAACTTATGTAAAATAGATTTGTTTCATAATAGTATTATCATAATATAATCCATGGAAGGAAACAAATTTCATAAGCACTTATCATGGTATAACTAATTGAAGAGAAATCACATTCGTAAACATCAATCTATTAAAACATAATCCATTCAGAAAAATAATATGAATAGTGTCCATGGATCATATCCACAGAAAAGCATAAACATTAACAATTAATTCAGCTTAGATGGTGAATTATTCTGAAATATAACTTGTAACATCAATTTTCTGAAACATATATACTTTTTAATATCCCATTCATTGAAACGACATTTAATAGAAATAATGGAATCATGAATAAATATTTTATAACATTTATAGAGGAAAATATATTTTTTCATTTTAAAAAATATCTTTAAAAATTAAAAAAATTTGAAACATTATTTATTTTAAAATATCTTTGAAAACATATAAATTAATCTTGAAAACATATTGAAACTCTTTTTCATTGAAAATTTATAAAGGAATACTGAAAACCTTTTGAAAATAATTTTCCTTCACAACATATGAAAGTGTAATAAAACATTTTCAAAACATTTTAATTGAAAATAAATTAAAAATTTATAAATAATTCTTAATTTTTTTAAAAAAAACATTCTAATCATAAGACATTTTTAATATACTTTTATAAAACTAGGTTTTTAAATAACATAGATTTCCAACTAAATATTGAGATAAAGTCATATTTTCCAAAAACAATCTCTCATAATAATAATATTTACTATATAGTGTAAGAATGAAAAAAAATTAATATATAATGGATAACCATAGGATAATAAAATTAATCAGTTTTATTTAGATATGGGTCAAAATAATTCATCAACCGAAGCCTGATCATAAATAATCCTGATAAATGATTACATTGTAGCAATAAACTGTTTCTACATTGGTAATAGTAAATAATGATACACACAGGATAATAACATTTAACGAATCTTATAATATCAATAAAAGAAAAAAATTCATGATATAACATGTCAAAGGTGGTATATGCACCTCATAAAAATGTATAGGTTCATAACATCGAATTCATCCCAAAGAAGATAAATTGAGATCAAATTTCATTACCGATTTGGTAACTTTTGAAATATAAACCCCTTTAAATAGAGATACTAAAATGGATATGTAAATTACTATATAATAATGTATAATAGTAATATAATAAATTTTGGTTCAATGTATACCCCAAAAAAGTGAATTTCTGGTGGAGAAGGGATTTATCTCATGGAAATAAAAAGTGAGATGAGAAAACCCTTACCATAAGACTTGAAAATATTTTTACATGTTCAAAAATAATGTATAATATATATAAATTTATTTTAAATAATAAAAATAACTTTATTACTATATATCATAAAATATATTATTTACTTATGTCCTAATATTAACTATTTATTAACAACTCCATGTTATTGTAATATTTCGGGTAATAACATATTTGTTAATCATATGTGTTTTGACATGTAATTCATGATCCTATTACATATAAAATGAGTTAATTATTTAAATAATGTAAAAAAATATTTATATATCATATATTTTATGTATATAATAATTTTTAACAATCTATAAAAGATACATATATGAAATGGAAGACTCCGTTCATGGAGACTGTAGGTCATACTTACGCATGAATGAATTTTCCGTTTTCTAATCATTATGTAAGAAAAGTAAATGAAATATTTGTATATATGTGTATATAAAATATTATTTAATTAGAATTAATTTTTCACACATATCATATATTCTCACTACACCCACCCTTAATACCTTCCATGTAAATCGTGAATGACTCATATCGATTTGATGAAGTGATTATCTATAATTCCACAAATGAAGTTATTGTATTTTAGAAAAATAGACGGCATGATGGAATGTGTTAAATATTAATTAATGAAGAATAAATACCATATAAATACCATATAAATACCATATAAATCATATATAAAATATTTTCCATCATAATTCCCACCCAGCAGTGGTGGAAATGGAAAAAATGAACAACATCGTTTTGTGAGGTGGTAGTTCATCACATAGAAGATATGTATGTTTTTTACCGAATTCATGGAAGTGTTAGTTTTAGGTTGAATAATGAACATAAATTTTTATTATATTTTGGATAATTATTATCTTATAATAACATGGAATAAAAAAAATAAGGGTTCGAGAATCAAATAAACCATAAATTCCCATTGAACAATGTTACCTAATTTTCGAGTAACGCAATTTGGTTTTCACCAAAGCACTTTATTGGTTTGTTTCATACAAATTGGATGGTTATAGGATGATTATAGAGATGCTTGGCTAATATTAGGGTAGAGTTTCAATGAGACAATTTGTACTGGGAAGTGTAAGGAAAAGGGAGAGTGAATGCATTTTTATAATGAATGGGGAGTGTCACTTATGTAAATACCAAGAGGTAATAACTATTGCGAGGTCTCCCTTACTCGATGTGATTTAATATTGGAAAATTAATTTATTATTCGTACTCTTGGTATATTAAAATCTTCACTATTAAAAAAATGTTCTTTTTTTATAATTTTCTTCCTTTGTCTTTCTGATTCCGTATATTTCTCATTCGGGGTTTTCATTTTGGAATCTAGTTCTCCAACCTATATAATTTATCCGCTATAAATTAAAGTGATATTTGTAATGACTCAATAATTTATGAATAAAATTGTCTTTATTTTAACGTCTTTTTCACATTGAAAACTCATGAGTATTTTTTTTAGGGATTATATAACCTTTAAGTATCATTACCATTGATAATATAAACATTATATAGTGATAACATGACTGATATAAATATTTTTTTTAATAAAAATCCATTAAACATTGAAAAAGGATATGATGGCCTCATCCGATAGAATCAGGACTTATGAAGCTCATTTTTTGATGCTCAGAAAAAAGGTAGTGTCACTGGTCCTTGTTATTGACCAAGCCCAAGATGACCTTTAACAAGTTCATCTTTAATGGAACCACCTAGGGGAGAAGTTCAAGTTAATAGAGATTACCAACTTAGAGATGATATCATAACCACCCCAAGAGTCTGTCACCATCGCACACCATACCCCCATGTATTATGCAGGTGTTATAAGTGGTTATATAATAAGGTATTAGTTACTTATTTGGTAATCCATTTTTGTAAATAAAAATATTATTCCATCAATTCCTTTATAAGAATATTCTTTCTTAACAATTTGATGAATTTGATAGATTGGTTTTGTAACAACCCAAGATTTTATCAGATATATTATTTTAATTTCTTTCATATCTTCTGTTGTACGCTACACCAATATTATCTTGCGCTATACGAAACACCGTACTATCTCGCAGTATACGCAACATTAATCTTGGATCGTGGTACACACAATTTCATGTTTGATTGTAGTTATTCTACGCAACATTAAGTGTGTCTATATATATATATATATTCAATGTGTAAATGAAATATGGTTGGATTCTTTTATACACAACAACAAATGAGTCTTTCACTACACACAACCCTGACCTGGATGTATTTCACGCAATCACGACCTTCCTCGATAGCGTGGGTTGTACGCAATACCGGGTTTCACTAAACAACGATATATGGTTATAATATTATCACGAACTATCACTTATGAACAGTATTAACTAAATTTTTAATTTTATAACATTATTATTCATCTTACACATTTTATAGAACATGTTATGAGAACAAAATAATTTTTTCGGGTAAAATAAGTATTTTTCAAAAAATGCAATTTTGCCGCCTTTAATGGCGCACCAACATTAAATCTAGTTTTTGACATTTTTATAAGTTCAATTTTAAAAAATAAAATTCTTTTTTTGAATTAGGATATAAAATTTTACCTTGGATAAATTTTTCATATTATTCTGATAACATTCATATTTTAATAAATAGTAAAAACACGCTATATTTTAATTAAAAACAACTTTTTTCATCGTAATAATTTATGTGGTTAAATTATAATATTGAATGGTTTTAAAGTATAAATAGAATATATTTTTACCATTTAATATAATTTATGTCATTATCATTGATTTTACATTGAATTCGTAGGTTAAATCAATTGAATCTTTTTGAATGTTTTAAACAAAAACCTGTTTTCTTTCAACAACGAGATTAATTTTAATTTAATTTCTGAAAAATATGTTTATTGACTTTGGAAAAATGGATTCCATATTTGGAATTAGTGGGTCAAAATTATGTTAATAGGCTACCTTTTAATTTTTGGGCATTATGAATAGTAACTACGGTAAATTTTATTTACCATAGTAAATGGTAAATCAGGTAATTAAGGGTAAATATAATATTATACAATTACCCTAACAATTGTCTTAATATATTTTGATGCTTATATTTCGTTCTAAGTCATATTTGGGTCGAAATGGAATCCATTGGAATCCACATGGAGGTTATTAAGACCAATAGTTGATTTTATTTAATGAAAAGGGAAATATGTCTCACTCAAACATTAATAATTAAAGTATTTTTAATATAATGATATACGGAATATAAATTCAGATAAAAATAATCTTTGGAAATCTAAATATTTTTTCTTTATCACGGTAATTTATTTATAATTTTTAAGAGATATTTAATTACCTTAATATCTTATACATTAATGATGCAGAAATTATTTATTTAGTGAAAAATAAGTAATATAGTTTTTTTGAAATAATAATACCCATTAAAAGGCTCAAAAAACTGACCAAAACTTATTGGTTGTGTATATATACACCATAATCATCCAATGAGAGAATATATGACCGTTTGGAGTCTAATAAAAGTGATTATGACACTTATATTATTTTATTTTAAATGATGTCAAAGTTGTCACCTTCATAATTTAATAAATATAACATTTTAAAAGATTGGTTTTTTAGAATATAAATCTGACTAAAAGTATTATTATGAAATATATAAGATTTATCTTCATCCTTTTATTTTATTTTTAATTTTTTTTGAAAAAATAAGTATATTTAATAATTATACAAAAATGTTATAGAAATTATTTTATTAAAAGAAGTATCAAATAAATGGTTTTATAAAAAGTAAAATAAATATTATATGAACTATTTAATTTGATCCACTAATTTTCACGATAAATATTACATGTTAGTAACCTATTAAATATTTTAGTTCGAATATATCCTCTATTTTGATTTGTTTAAATTCAAATAAATGAATAGTTTCAAAATTGAGAATATTGTAATTTTATAAAAATTACATATTATTAAATTGTTTAAAAATCACAAAAATATTTAAAAATTATAAATTGAAGTTTATATAGTCTATATTGTCGTAAGTATCCAATTATTGAAAATTAACAACTCCTAAGTGATTATTTATAACAATTTAAAATTTAGAATCTTAATACCACAAATAAAATTAAATAGATTAAATAAGGATAAATCAATATGATAAGGTTTAATATAATATAAAAACTTGTATAAATTTTATTGTTTGATTATATTACAACCCTATATCATCTAATATTCTAATTGAGTCATTTTTGGAGGTTTTTATGTTCGGTTTGAATTGATATTAAACTAATATTTTTGAGGATTCCAAAGGTGCCCTTCTCCTCCCTTATAAAAGCGCACTTCCTCCCTCTCATCTTTAAACAACATTGAGCCATAAAGCTCAGAAAAACCCTGCCCATTACCCTTATAAACATCCCTAGTAATATTCTAGAGGTCCTGGTCTTCTTCAAAGTCCAATTTTAGTTCCCTAAGAGGAGGTTTCAAAGCAGCGTGTCGAAGAAGAGGTAATATCCGTTACCGATTCTTTCAAATTTATTTCTTTTTCTACTTCCTATTATTTAGTTGTTTCATTATAATGTAATAACATAAGTTTCACTCATATACTGATATGTTATTATAAATATTAAACAAACCTATTCCACCTCCTATCCGTCCTACGGAAAATGAAATCACTGCGCGTGCGTACGTACGGAATACCGTCTCCACGCAGTAGTGTAATCTATTTTCCACCACCACCTTACTTGGATGGGTATAATGGTGTAAATAATAACTATATATGATTATTGTAAAGTGATATTGAATATGAAATAGTAAAGAGACACTTCAATACAATTCCATTATCATGGGAACGATATCATCGTTCGTGCGTATGTACAGACAACCGTCTCCACGACGTGATGAGATTCATTTTCCATGTTAACCATGCATGAATGATTATAAAGTATATATAATAAGTAATAATGAAATATATGAAATAATAATGATACTGTATTTATGTATATATATATGTATGTTATCTACTTAATTCCATTCAATTCAATAAGAAAACGAAAACATCGTTCATGCGTAAGTACGACCTACCGTCTCCATGAACGGTGTATTTCATTCCATTTATCGATCTATCATATATATATATATATATGTATATTATGAATATATATTATATATAAATCATGTTTTAAATTTTGGAATAATGTAAATCTGGATATAAGTAATAATATCATGAATAACATGTCCAAACAGGTACGATGAATTAAACGATTTTACCCAAAACGCTGCTTTAACATGGAATTTACAAAAGAAAGGGTAATATAAAGTCATAAGTGAACCATTTATGACATCATAACAATTAATATGATTATGTAATAAATAAATGACATTATTTAAATCATTATACATGAGGTTTAGATACGTACATAGCATATCAGATCTAAGGTAAGGGATAACTTTTCCGATATCGTATTTATCCGAGATTGTTTATTCGTAAGTATTTACTGTGGTTATTGTTATCATCCATGCCCATGTTTTCTAAAAAAAAATTCATGTATGTTTAAAGTCATTTTTACCCATTTTTGAAATTTACCACATGTTATGAAAGGAATCTTTCTTTTTTAACACACGAGGAACATTTTTTACTTTTCCGAAAAAAATACGAGGGGAGTGTTATTTTTTTAACTTATATGGAATGAATGGATTTTATGGTTTCATAACTACATATTTTCATGAATCTTACACTACAATATTTCATGAATTTTTTCAAAAAAATCCCCTTATTTTAAAATTGCAAGTCATTTTGTGAAAAGAAAATGATTTTGAAAAAGAAAGGATATTTTCCTCAAGAATTTATTTCAAGGGTTTTATCAAAACCATTTTCCATCTATGATGACATTATTTCATATGTGTATGTTTCAAGAATAATGTCTCTATGATTTACATGGTTTCACTTATCTTATGATGAAATGATATCCATTTTTTTATATGGATTATGTTATGATGGGATGATGTTTATGAAACCCATTTTATTCCTTGGGTTATGATGAATGATTTATGTTTATGTTGTGGAACACATAAGAATGATTTATTTATGAGATGGGTGGGACCTATATCTCCCTCCAATGAATTGGGTAATGATTTATATCTCATGAGATATACATGGCTAGAATAGTAAGTTAATATAGTTCAGCGATACAGGACTGGAACGAGGAGTGAACTCGATTCAGAAAGGGGCTTTGTCCACTAAGATGGTATTGGAAGAAATGACTTGGCTAATATAGAAATCATAAAATTTGTGGAATGGTTTCCACAATTACATGAGTTATTTCCATTCTATTTGATCAATATTTATGTTCCTTTATGATATATTCCTTATGTACTTCCAAGATTTATGTCTTTTCTCAAGATTTTGATATTTAGATTTTATGTTCATGCTTTTGCATTCAAATGTTTATGGATTGTTTTATTTTTTCTATGATTAACCTTACTGAGCATTTGAGCTCACCCTTTATATGTTTTCTTTTCCCTAGGTTTTAAAGAATTTTTTTAGGTAAGAATTCAAAAGGGGAAGATCTTTGTGGGAGATGTTGAAGATCTTTCACCTTGAGTAAAATATTATTTTCTCAGTTTTTAAAGACACTAAACTATTATGGTCCTTGTGTGTATGTTTTCGTTATGTATTATGTATTCCGCAAAAGTAATGTAATGTTCATGTACGTCAAGCTTTGGGACTCTACAGTTGGTATCAGAGGAAAGTTTTAGTTAACCATTAGAAACTAGGATGCGAAAACATTAGTGAGATCTCTAGAGATATTTCTATGGTATGTCTAGGGATGTCCCTAAGGTTTAGTATAAGTATTGGTTATAATCCTAGAATTATGGTAACAATGTTAGAATTAAACCTAAGATGTTAGATATTTAAATTACACCTCCTATATTATGTTGTTTTCCCTAGAATAATGTTTTCCACTCATAATATTATTTTTGGGTTTTAGAAAATGTCTACAAACATGAAGATTCATGATAATGGAGGATATGATGGACAGTGGAATAATATTATTCATGAGCTACCAAATGAAATGGAATTTGGAAGGAGAAACATCGTTGTTATGCCTAATAATCAATCTCATAATATTATCAATAATCTAAACTTTGGTAATATTCCTGACTCAGCTAATAAGAGAAAGATGGAGTTTCATGATGATTGTAGAGGAAAGAAAGTTCAATTTCCCTCATGTAAGTCATGTGGGAAGAGGCATCAAGGGGAATGTTTCAAAGGAACTAGAGGATGCTTTGGGTGTGGAAAAGGACACAAATCCATTAATTGCAAAGGAAAATGACCAGTTAACACAATGGACAAGGATAATGGTATTACTAATACATCAACAATGGTTAAATGCTTTAAATGTGGAATGTACGGGCATTATGCAAATCGATGCCCTAAGGTAAAATCTCATGAAGAGAATTAGCTTGGTTTTATGGGTAGTATTTATTTTGATGATGATGAAGAGTCTACAAATGATATGTGAGATGAAAGAAGTGTTGGGGAATAAAATGATGAAACATGGTCAATGTTTTATAAAGGTAGTGGAATGATTGTATTTTTATCAAGAGTTATGTTGAATAGGTAATTTAATAGTACTATGGAATAATGAAACATCTAACGATTGTTACACTATTGTTTTTCCTAAAGTATTTGAAAGTATATTTTGAATGGTACTGGTAACCATGAAAGGTTATTCAGATGTTTTTGGAAAGAAGAAGATATGCACATGATGAAAGGATACAGAGAAAATAATATGTTTGATAGTATTCATGAGCTCATGACTGAAATAAGGACAAATTGATATCATGGTTTGAGTATATAGAAATTTTGGTATTTTGGTATGTGGAAAGAGTTACCTTTTGATAGCATTCATGTTTTCACAATGGTTTATGGTAATTGTTTTTTCAATAGAATACATGACTAAGGTATTCATGTGTTTGGAATTTAACCAACAAGTTATATCTTATGATATATGTGGGATAAATGCTTGTATTCACATTCTTGGTAGATAACCTTTCTAGTAATTGTTTTCTTTATACTATGAGCTTGGATTGAAGTATTTTGGATAAGCCCAAATCATGGAATCATTTATGTTGGACGTCAGACAGTATTGTTTAAGGCTAGAACTTTTTTTCAATATTATTGATGGAATGTTATAATGATGTAGTTTTAGAAAAAGGAAAACATGCAGGACAGGCGACAACCCGTCACGTTGGACAAGGTTGTGGGAATCGAACCCACAACCGAAGTGCGATAGGAGTTTATCGCCTACCACTGGCCTATAGGAAGTCCCCAGTTAGTAGATACTAGTTTTATTTTATTAAGAGGTATGATAGATAAAGTATAAGTCCATTTTTTGGAACCATATACGATTAATCTCACCATATATGGACTTATATATATATATATATATCTTTTTCTAACCTTATGTTTGAGACAGATGGAATGAAATATCATTCTATCACATGATCTGCTAACACTTCACAGAAGACAAATTCAACTTTATTTCATTAAGAGATGAAGTGGAAATTGTTTAAGGCACAAACAACGGTGAGATTGTACCAAAATAAAGTAAGTATTTATTATAATTAAAATTATTCAACTTTAGGGAAATGATCTTGAAAACCAAAAATGTTGACCTAGTTCCCTCATATCTGATTAATCAAATGGTACCATAGAACATCACAAATTTATGGCTTTGTGATTGTTGGATTTTTCATAGCCATGTTCTCTACCACTCATCGTCAGAACTGGATGGTTAGATTTTTATTACATATCCATATTTTCACCTATGTTCTCCTATATGGAAACCCAGTGATGAGTTACATTGGGTAATCTTTACATTTCATACATTACTTTTTAAAATTAAGTTTTAGGATTCCTTTTTACGATGTGGGTTTCTATGAATAGTAAACGATTTATATCCCCGATGAATTTCGAGGGCGAAATTAATTTTAAGGGTGGTAGAATGTAACAACCAAATATTTTATAAGATATATTCTTTTAATTTCTTTCATATCTTTTATTGTACGCTACACCCAGATTATCATGCGCTATACGCAACACTATATTAGCTCGTAGTATATGCAACACTAATCATGAATCGTGTTACACACAATTTCAAGTATGATAGTAGTTATTATATGCAATATTGAGGGTGTATATATATATATATTCAATGTGTAAATGAAATATGGTTGGATTCTGTTATAAGTAATAACAAAGGAGTCTTGGACTATACGAAACCCTGACTTGGCTTGTATTTCACGCAATCACGACCTTCCTCGATAGCGTGTGTTGTACGCAATACCGGGTTTCACTAAACAACGATATATGGTTATAATATTATCACGAACTAGCCGTTATGAATAGTATTAACTAAATTTTGAATTTTATAAAATTATTATTTTCTTACACATTTTATAGAACATGGTATGAGAACAAAATAATTTTTTCGGGTAAAATAAGAATTTTTAAAAAAATGTAGTTTTTCCGCCTTTTGAGGATGCACCAACATTAAATCTAGTTTTTGACATGTTTATAAGTTCAATTTTACAAAACAAATTCTTCCATTGAATCATGATATTAAATTTTAACTTGGATATATTTTTCATATTATTTTGATAACTTTCATATTCTAATGTATAGTAAAAACATGGTATATTTTAACTAAAAACAACTTTTTTCATCGTAATAATTTATGTGGTTAAATTATAATATTGAATAGTTTTAAAGATTAAATATAATATATTTTTAAAATTTAATATAATGTATGTCATTATCATTGATTTTACATTGAATTCGTAGGTTAAATCAATTCAATCTTTTGCGATGTTTTAAACAAAAACCTGTTTTCTTTTGACAATGGGATTAATTTTAATTTAATTTCTGAAACTTCTGTGCATTGAATTTGGAAAAATGGATTCCATATTTGTAATCAGTGTGTCCAAATTATTTTAATAAGCTACTTTTTATTTTTGGGCATTATAAATAGTAACTACGGGAAATTTTATTTACCATAGTAAAATGTAAATCGGGTAATTAAGGGTAAATATAATATTATAAAATTACCCTAACACTTGTCTTAATATAATTTGATGCTTATATTTCATTCTATGTCATATTTGGGTCGAAATGGAATCCATTGGAACCGACTTGGAGGTGATTAGGACCTTTAGTTTATTTTATTTAAAGGAAAGTGAAATATGTCTCACTCAAACTTTAATAATTTAAGTATTTTTAATATAAGGTTTTATAGAAAATAAATTCGGTTATAAATAATCATTTGAAATATAAAATGTCCTTATTTATCATGGAAAATTATTTATAATTTTTAAGAGATATTTAATTACCTTAATAGCTTATACATTAATGATGCAGTAATTATTTATTTAGTGAAAAATAAGTAATATAGTTTTTATTGAAATAATAATACCCATTAAAAGGCTCACAAACCTGACCAAAACTTATTGGTAGTGTATATACACACCATAATCATCCAATGACCGAATATATGACCGTTTGGAGTCTAATAAAAGTGATTATGACACTTATATTATTTTATTTTAAATGATGTCAAAGTTGTCATCTTCATAATTTAATAAATATAACATTTTAAAAGATTGGTGTCTTAGAATATAAATCCGACTAAAAGTATTAATATGCAATATATAGGATTTATCTTCATCGTAGTATTATATTTATAATTTTTACGCAACATATAACTATATTTAATAATTATACAAAAATTTTGTAGAAATTAGTTTATTAAGAGATGTATCAAATAAATGGTTTTATAAATAGTAAAATAAATATTATATGAACTATTTAATGTGATCCAAAAATTTTCTCGATGAATATGACATTTTAGGAACCTATTAAATATTTTATTTTGAATATATCCACTGTTTTGATTTTATTTAAATTCAAATAAATGAATTGTGTCAAAATTGAAACTTCTTATTTTATAAAAATAACATATTATTAAATTGTTTAAAAATCAGAAATATATTTAAAAATTATAAATTGAAATTTATATAGTTTAAAATGTCATAATGTATCCAATTATTGAATATTAACAACACATATGTGATTATTTATAACCATTTAGAATTTAGAATCTTATTACCACAAATAAAATTAAATAGATTAAATAAGAATAAATCAAAATGATAAGGTTTAAAATAAGATAAAATGATATATAAATTTTATTGGTTGATGATATTAAAACCCTATCTCATCTAATATTCTAATTGAGTCATTTTTTTATGTTTTTATGTGTGGTTTGAATTTATATTAAACTAATATTTTTGAGGATTCCAAAGGTGCCCCTCTCCTCTCTAATAAAAGGGCACCTCCTCCATCTCATCTTTACACAACATTGAGACTTCAAGATCGGCCCAACAATGCCCATTTACCTTCTCAACTTCCCTATAAATATTCTAGTGGTCCTGTTATTTTTCAAAGACCAATTTTATTGCCCTAAGAGGAGGTTTTAAAGAGGCATTTCGAAGAAGAGGTAATATCCGTTACATATTATATCAAAAAAATTATCTTCTACTTACTATTATTTAGTTGTTTCATTATAAAGTAATAACATCAGTATCACTCATATACTGATATGTTATTATAAATATGAAACAATCCTATTCCACCTCCTATCCATCCTACAGAAAAAAAATCACCACGCGTGCGTACGTACGAAATACCGTCTCCATGCCGTGGTGTAATCATTTTTCCACCACCACCTTACATGGATGGGTATAATGGTGTAAATAATAACTATATATGATTATTGTAAAGTGATATTGTATCTAAAATAGTATACATACACTTCAATACAATTCCACTATCATGGGAATGATATCATCGCTCGTGCGTACGTACGGACTACCGTCTCCACGACACGATGAGATTCATTCTCCATGTTAACCATTCCTGAATGATTATAATGTACAAATAATAAGTAATCATGAAATATGTGAAATAATAATGATACTGTATTTATGTATATATATATGTATGTTATCTACTTAATTCCATTCAATTCAATATGGAAACGAAAACAACGTTCATGCGTACGTACGGCCTACCGTGTCCTTGAACGGTGTATTTCATTCCATTTATTGTTCTATCATATATATATATATATATGTATATTCTGAATATATATTATATATAAATCATGTTTTACATTATTTATTTAATTAAATCAGGATATAAGTAATAATATCAAGAACAACAATTCCAAACACATACGATGAATTAAACGATTTTACCCAAAATGCTGCTTTATCATGGAATTTACAAAAGAACGGGTAATATAATGTCATAAGTGAACAATTTATGACATCATAACAATTAATATGATTATATAATAAGTCAATTAAATTATTTAAATCATTATACTGGAGGTTCATATATGTACGAAGCATATCATATCTAAGGTAAGGGATAACTTTTCCAATCTCGATTTTATACGAGATTGTTTATTCGTAAGTATTTACTGGGTTTATTGTTATCATCCATGCCCATGTTTTATAAAAAAATTCATTTATTTTTAAAGTCCTTTTTACCGATTTTTGAAATTTACCACATGTTATGAAAGGAATATTTCTTTTTTTCACCACACGAGGAACTTTTTTTGACTTTTCCGACAAAAGTACGAGGAGAATGTTATTTTTTAACTTATACATAATGAATGAATTTTTAGGGTTTCATAATACCTTATTTTCATGAAGCTTAATCTACAAGATTTCCTGAATATTTTCAACAAAATCCTCTTCTTTTAAAATTTCATGGCATTTTGTGAAAAGAAAATGATTTTGAATAAGAAAGGATATTTTCCTGAAGAATTTATTTCAAGGGTTTTATCAAAAAAAAAATTCATCTAAGATGAAATTATTTCATATGTGTATGTTTCAAGTATAATGTCTCTATGATTTACATGGTTTCAATTATCTTATTATGAAATGATATCCATTTTTTTATATGGATTATGTTATGATGGGATGATGTTTATTAAACCCATTTTATTCTTTGAGTTATGATGAATGACTTCTGTTTATGTTGTGGCACACGTAAGAATGATTTCTTTGTGAGATAGGTGGGACATATATCTCCCTCCAATTAATTGGGTAAAGATTTATATCTCATGAGATATACATGGCTGGAAGGGTAAATTAATCTGGTTCAGTAATATAGGACTGGAACGAGGAGTGAACTCAATTCAGAAAGGCACTTCGTCCACTAAGATGGTCTTGGCATCAATGCCTTGGCTACTATGGAAATAATAACAAGTTATTAATGGTTTCCACAATTACATGATTTATTCCCATGCTATTTTATTAATATTGATGTTCCTTTATGATATATGCCTTATGTACTTCCCAGATTTATGTCTTTGCCCAAGATTTTAATGTTTAGATTTTATGTTCAAGATTTTGCATTCAAATGTTTATGGATTGTTTTATGTTCTCCATGATTACCCTTACTGAGCATTTAAGCTCACCCTTTATATGTTTTCTTTTCCCCCGTATTTAAATAATGTTTTTTGGTAATAAAACAAAAGGGGAAGATCTTTATGGGAGATGTTGATGATCTTTTACCTCGATTAGAAGATTTTTTCTGAGTTTCCAAAGACACTAAACTATTACAGTCCTTGTGTGTCTATTTTCATTATGTATTAAGTATTATGAAAAAAGTAATGTAATGTCCATGTATGTCAAGCTTTGGGACTCTACAGGTTTTTAAGGGAAAATTTGTACTTTTGAGAAATATTTTCATTATAATATTAAACTATGGTATTTATTAATAATATTATAAAAACTATTCTTATAAATTATGATTATATTCGTTAAATATCTATAAATGAATATGTAATCAGTTTGATAAGAGTTATATTTTTATACGATAAAATAGATTGTGAATATTTTATGGAATTAATTAATTTTAAATAATTAATATTTTCATAAAATAAAATAATATAATTACTTTTATTAATAAAAAGTTGTTATATAATTTTTAGGAATTCAAATGTAATTTTTATGAAGGTTTCAAATTTTTTTTTTCAAAACCTGGGAATTTTCAATAAATGTTAGTTTTCATTTTAAAAGTAAATACTCACATATTTAGAAAAATAATTAGATAAAATAAATATTTTTTTTGGAATCTGTATTTTTAAATGATACAATGGTGAATTTTTTATAATTTTCTAAAACATTCGAATTTTTTGTTAAAAATTAAATACAATATAAATAAAATATGTGTTTTATGACATCATAATGACCCCATCATGAAGTAATATATACAATAATGGGTATTCTAGGCCTAATTTATGTTTTTAAATTAATATTATCTGATTTAATATTTGTTTTAATTATTTTATAATGCTTTTGCGAATCCTCCAAAATGTATAATACATTTGATGATTTTAAATTAATTTCCTTGAGAGTGTGACTTGCGTCCAAATAATAAAGGGGAATATTTTATTATTTTCGTCCATTTCCTGTAATAATAATAATTTTCACTCCTATTTTAGAAAAAATGGGAAAAGTCCATGTGATAGTTTTTTTAAAAAAAATTAATTATATATATTCCTAAACCAATGTTTGTGAAATATTAAATAATTTCCCTATCATTTCAATTCTTACCCCACCAGAACTCCAAATTTTATTCACTAAAAATCCATTTATCATATCCCTACTCTATCCTCCACTCTCGAAATTCATCCCTAGGTTCCCCAAGCTCTCAAGAAGCCCCTCTTCAAGCTGTTTAAATCACACTATCAAGTAAGGTTTCCTTAATTTCTCATTTTTATCCAAGTTTATTTAGGTTGTCGTACCATTTTACTCTCAATTAAAAATTTATGGTAAAGAGTTTCTAGCTCCCCATATTTCACTCCTTACATTTTACTGATGAGATACCAATTTTCCTCTTGTTTATCTCTCCCATGTACACATGTTACCAAGCTAAAATTGTGCAAGAGTAATTCTATTTCTCCTCTATCTTCATGTTTTTCTATTTTGGTAGACCTTCTATTTCCAAATTCCTTGTGTTGTAAAATTCACTCACATGACCCCCTTAATGTCCATTTCATGTATATATGATGATATATCCATTTATCTCTCATTTACCATTTTTATGATTTTTTATGTCATGCCGTTAGGCTGCAGAAATTACATCTCGATTTCCATTTCAAAATCACCATTTAGTGAATATCATACCCATTTCTCTATCAAGGGTATTAACCTTTAGTCACATGTACTTATAGATTAAATACTTTCACTTATTTATTCCACATTCCATAATTTTATAATACATTATGATGTTTAATGAATCCATGTTATATGATATATGTGGCACACTTAACATGAGATTAAAATGTTTATGAAGGTTGAGCCTTGATAGTGCTCCAATGCTTTGGGTAATGATGATTATCATGAAACTCTATGTGAAATGAGGGTTTAATTATTCTAATTCATGCTAAATGCGGTTTTACTCATGCTAATCCATGAGCAATATGCCTTTTCTCATGCTAATATCATGTTGTTTGATGTTGCTACATTTCCACGTTATGATAATCATGAAATATAATAATTTATTTTTTCATGTTTCTCTTGTGATACATTAATATGCCTATTGACTGAATTTTATTGTATTCTTCCTTTTATAATTTTTCAATCCCTTAATCATCTTTATAGATCACAATTTTATTATATATTTCCTCAGGTTATCCCATGGAATGGTAAGTATGAAGAAATTTTGGGGACATGTAAAAGAAGTTTTTAATAAAAATGTTGTAATTTATGTCATAAGTTTTCATGCACTATTCTTAATCAACAAAGACACTAGAACACATTATCAAAAGGGTTTTATTAATTTTAGTTTATTTAATAAATCATGTTTATTTGTGTAATAATGTAATGGGTTGTTATAGTTGTTATTAAATGATTGGTATAGTTATTTTTTGGATTAGGGTTATAAGACACTAGTGAAATCCTTATGGATAAGACTATGTATAAGAAATCATTCCCTTTTTTTGGTGATTATATAATAGGTTCTTTATTTGAAAAATAAATCCCTATCTAGATACGAACAGGTAGAGGTGGATCTAGAACATATGTATCTAGGGGTAAAAACGAAAAACACGACTTTGAGATAGACTCAAACGTGAACTGGTGCATGACAACGGGACTTCTTGCACTCCCATATTGACAATAACCTGGGATATGCTTTGGTAAATTCATAAGCTTAGTATGAACCATTATCATGGTTATGAAAAAAATTCCACAATGAATATATTTTGGGAACTAGATTGTGGATAACATAGGTTGATGCCTTTAAATTCCTAAGTCAAGTAAATCAATTTAATTTATAAGTTGTCACTTTTTTGTAATTGGATTACACTTTTGGTGTTAAATAGTTTAAATTACTTACCCCTATCATTCCATTTATCCTATCCACTGGCTGGTAATAGGAGTGAATGAGCTAACAACCGATGCGATGATAAATGGGATGACTATTATAATGTGATTCCCAATACGATGGGAGAAATAATCACAAATCTTGTCATGATACATTTTCAATTAAATGATGTTTTGAATAGAAACATGGGACAAGAGGAACATCCAACCCCCAACCCACCCCCTTAAGAAATAAAATGCTATAATAGAGGGCTTCATGAGACAGAGGCCTCCAACATTCAATGGATCATCTAATTCCCAAATCAATGAACAATGGATCAAAACCATTGAGAAGATATCCCCTATAAATCAATGATATAAATTAGAGAATGTTAATTCTAGTTACATATTGAATGGATGGTGAAGCTAATAATTTGTGGACATTGATCAAAAATATAAAATATGAGGAAGAGTTCGAGGAATATGAATGAATGTTTTTCTATAAAATGTTTTTTGATAAATATTTTCCTCACACCCTCAAACATAAGATGAAAATGGGATTCCTTTACCTGAAGAAAAATGGTTACAAATCCATCAGAGCATATGAGGCATACTTCAAAAGGCTTGCACAATACACCTCTTACATTCTTTTTACCCATGAATGCATGGTTGAAAACATTATTGGTGGGATAAAACCTAACCTACAGAAAGCCCTAGTGATCCTTGAAATTGCTAGTTATGATAAAATTGTCTAATGTGACTTCAATGTCGAAATGGAGATCAGAGAATCTCATGGGTATCATGGAGATACGAAGCATATAGTGGAATTTAATTATGGAAGTCCAATTGATAAATCCAACAGTGCTAAAAATTACAGCACTCCTCTTTCCAAAGGTGGTGGAATAGGCACCCCTAAAATTTCCTGAAGGGGACATGGAAATGCTTTAGGTGTGGAAGATAAGGGCAACTAGCCAATAGTTACCAACATGAAAACCACACTACTGCGATAGAGGAGAGGAACACTCCATTCGACCCTAAAAACATTGTTCATTGCTACAACAACAAAAAACCATGGTACTTTGAGAACTAGTTCAATAAACCAAGGGTTTTCGGAGGAAACCAACGACCTCCAAGGAAGAAAGGGTGATATTTTTCAATCATTACTGCTAATGTGAATCCCAACAATGAAGTGGTGAATGGTACACTATCTATTCATTCAATAATAGAAAAACACAATTAGATTATGGTTATACACATTCTTTTATATCCCAAATGTTTCATAGAACAATCGAAACACCAAAAAAATCATGTAAGTAGATTTGTTGGTGAGAACAATAAATGGGGAAATTATTACATCACACGAATATAACCCCACCCATGTTTTAATTGGTGGATTTAAAATCCTAGTGAACCTCATCACACTTACTCTGATAAAATTTGATGAATTTTTTGGCATGTATTGGCTTTCCCAGTATAAAATAAACATACATTTTCCTGGGACGAAAATCAATATTCATATGGTGAATGAACCCCCCTATTCTTTATAAGTTCAAGGAGGAGGATGAGTCTTCATCAGCACCACCATCTCAAGCATGGATATTACTAACCTATTAGCATGCATATCTAACTCATATGATTGATTATAAGGAAGAAACCATCCTCGAAGACATTCCTATTGTGAGAGAATTTGCTGACGTGTTTCCTGAGAGCATCACAGTCTTCCTCCTATAAGAGATGATGAATTCTAAATTGATAATATAATGGGACATTACCAATATCCAAGAATCCATATAGAATGGATGTATGGATATTTAGGAGCTAAATAAACAACTATAGGAGAAGATGGATAAAGCATTTATATGCCCAAGTGCTTCACAATGGGGTTCACTAGTCCACTTTTTAAGAAGAAGGATGGGTCAATGCACCTTTTCATTGATTATCGTGATCTTAAAAAATCAAAATAAAGAAAAAGTATATTTTTCCATGAACTGCTGAGTTGTTTGTTCTATGACATAGAGCACAATACTTCTCTATTGTTGATATACAGTAGAGAAATTACCAAGTACGGGTGAAGAAGGAGGATATCCCCATGGCTTCATTTTGTACAAGGTATGGGCACTATGAATTCATAGTAATTCCTTTCAGACTTACTAATTCTCTGGAAATTTTCATGGATATGATGAATATAGTCTTGAAATATTAACATGACAAATTGGTTCTAGTCAATATAGAAGATGTTCTAATATAATCCAAAACCAAGGAGGATCATAGAGACCATATAAGTATTGTACTAAGAATGACGATGTGTCTTCCCACCTATACCAGAATGTACTCAAAGTGTTACTAGAAACCTTCTCTGATGATGGCCACAAAATACAAAAAATAAAAAACTTATCATCAAGCCCATAGGAAGGGCACGAGGTTCAGAAGGTCGAAAAAAGAAACTTTTAAGGTTGAATCCTTGCTGGACTAAACATCAAAGGTCCCAGTGCCTGAGACCTGCTACTGGTAACCCTGGAACTCAATGAATTCAAAAGTCTCTCCACTCATGGTGTGTATTCTTGGAAGTTCATCCATTCAATCACCACTACATTTTTATGAACCTCAATGTACATTGGAAATGTAAATGGATTAACCACGTACATGATCAAAGTATGGAGCACCTGCTCAAGGTTTCTCACACAAGACTCCTCATTTGAAAAGAGATCATGGGACAATTAAGGAGGTACATGAACATGAAATTATGATCCTTCAATGACATACTCTCTTATTTAAGTGAGAGTATCCCCTTCCCATTGACATCCTCTATGGTTGAAGAAAATAACTACTCCCAGAATTTATTCTGAAATTCAACCCATAACACTTCTTCTTCCTTATCCTCCACCAAATAATGGATCCACCACTAACAAATAGATCCTCACATCTGACTGACAACCTGTGGAACCCTGTACACCTTGGGGAACCAGATCAAAATGAAGGTTATCTCAAGATCATCAAGATATATTTCAGTTTCCATGTATGAAACACTACTCTCATACATTCCCAAAGCCTACCTCTGGAAGGCATACAACATCATCTACCACTGGTCACCCTCCTCAAATAGATCGACCATTCATTGATCAATCGTTTCATCCTACAAATCCTCAAACACCTGAGTCACATGAGGACAGAGACTAGGATCCATAAATGAAAAATCAATCAAACTAATCCTAAGCTGAGTAGTATGAAATTTTATTAATGTTTCATTCCAATATGTCTCATTTAATCATTTTTACCACCCCAAAACAACTCAATTCAAAATATTACACAATCCATTATGATTCATGTACCTTTCCCAGGTCTCAACCCTGCAAACAAGTTTTCCCAGCTTCATCGTTCAATAAACCCAGTGTCTATGTATTGAATTACGGGGTTACCTAAAACACCATGTCCAAACATGTTTCCATAGACGTTGTCATGCACCAAGGTCAACCGAAATCGTTTCCATACCATCCCATTAAATACTCATTGTTCGTAACTCTAAAATACATATGATATCAAAACTATCCCCTCTAATACCATTTTTTCATGACCCCTCACTAAAAAGATGTCCCTCCTAGGATGACAATAAAGAAAGGGATATAATGTTTCTGAAGTCCCACCTCTAGTAGGTGTCAGGATTGTGACTGGAACCACTGTTATACGAATCTCACAATATGGGGGGCATTACCCTTTTTTATAATAAGATTATGAGATATGATGGATCATAAAAAAACTCATATACATATATAAATTATAGAAAAAAACCATCCCACATGCTTGCATGAGGTAGAACTATTATAATTAAAAATGTCTAAAAAATCAATAAAAAAGGTAAAGCTGTGATGTGTCATAAAAAATGTCATGATTTGAGCTAGTAGGGTCCATAACGGTCCAAAAAATCATCATAGAAACACAGAAATAGTTTTATATTCATAAGGTGAGCATACATGTATACTCGGTAAGAAAACCTAATTCCCTCATGCACATGTGGAGGAGGCGTACTAATTCACACATGGGAAAGCATCTAAACTAAACAACACCTGATATGTATAATAACTATCACATCCTCACTAATTCACACTAGCTAAATAATTAAAGCCCGTTAATATAATATAAATCACATCAATGATATGGTACCCCACACAACTTCCCACTAATTGGACCCTCTTTCCTAACAGAGAACATCCTTACACATCCACCTATTCTGAAAGTTCCATGTCAGAACCCGCCCACACACAACTGGGCCAAAACCACATCACATTCCAGCCACGCACAAATGGAACTCACAAACCACATCACATCCTGGCCTTAAAAATCTGGTCCATAGACCACATCTCATCAAAAATACACATGTGAAAGAAAAAACATCTCATTCTAAGGACACATGGGAATCAAAACTCATATCATCTCGAAGACACCCTGAAAAAACAACTCGCCTGTATAAAACACGGGCTCACAATAAAACTTGCAAGAAGAATCTTGGGATATTAGGACATGGATGAAGGATTAGGGATGAGTTGGTGGCCTTCCATCCATCCTATTATCAGGATGTTGGTAAAACACCCCCCATGATGATGGGGGAGTTCTGCACATAGTTCTCAACTACGGTGGGGTTCATAGAGAAATAACAAGGTAAGAAAATGTATATACATATATGATATGGAACACTCAAGTCCAACCTATATGTTCTTAGAAAAATCACCATCCCACAATAATACCATATTTTATTCTCTCTAAAAATGCACAATACTTCACAAAAAGCCAAAAATCCCATTTTATATTCCCCACAAATTTAATTAACCATTTATATTGTTTATTATAAAGGTTTTTTACATATTCCAAAACATATTAGGAAACTAGTCAGCACAACATTGCCACATTAATGGAAAATTAATGCACTTGACACTGAAGAAACATCTTTCCAGGACCACTACATATAACTCCCATTTATGATATTTATTATATCGATATCTGAATACGGGGTGAAGAATTATGAATGTTATAAATAGGGAAGCAAACATACCAACAACTACCATCATTATTAAAAGTCATCACTCATATTCCATCATCTCAACCATAAAACCCCCAAATCACAACTACATCCAAGAACACATTAAGCGACAACTAGTTCTATAGCCATTGTAAGTTTCTTTCCACACATATCATGGAAAAGGTTTTTTTATTTAAAAAATCCCTCATTTAACTCCACTTGTTATTTCAGGGGTTATCTTATAGAAAATATGATCCTTGGGCATCCATTTTTAGCTGAATATATGTTGTTTACAAATTTCATAACAATTGTTCCATTGAAAAATAACATGCATCAGATACATCATCCCAGGCACAAACAAGTACCCCTAATTACAACAATTTTTAGTGTGTGGTTAGACAATACCAATCACAATATCTTCAGGAAAAAAACATGAAAAACAAGTACCACTCATCCTATCCTGACATATTGATCTTAAAAAATAATATATTTATTCATCTAAATTAAAAAATCTTCACAATGGAAACATTGGTCCACCAACACCTCATGATACAAAAATAAGAGTAATGAATGAATGCTTAATTAGAAGAAAAGGTGATCTGCATATTCTGGTTTCCCCAAAATAGGGGCACACATAATGTAGAAAAAACTGAGGGTAAAACACACTCAAAAGAAAATAATTATCACATGAATCTTATAGGAGGAATTGTTCATGGAATCTTGAACCAAGGTAAATAAAAGAGGAAGAAAAGGGGTAAAAGTATCTTGGCCTTCAGAAGATCTAAAATGATCAGTGACTTATACATGATTTGATTTTCAATTAAAGGTATATCAGGTCGAGACAATATATTTTGACCAAGTAAAATTTATTGTTCCCTTAGGAAAAATTATAATATGATTTTGAGCATTTAATCCGCATAAAATCATTTCAAACAATGATTTAAAATCATTTTATGTTACTGAAAATGTAAGAAGGGTGAAATTAGTTGATGACAGAAACATTGTACATGGGTCACTATTGGATGAAAACCCACTTGATGAGGAAACACTCATGAGTCACTGTTCGGGTTGTCACCATTTTTTTGTGTCACCGTTCAGTCAGGTGACTACCAGATGAAACTCCATACAATGTTAGTGAGTCACAATAAGGTGATATGCCGCAGGACGAGGCACCACTGGTTGATTAGCCTCTAGTGAACCACTACTAGAAAGTGACCGTCACCAAGTAACCACTTGTGATCCACCGCCATTAATTCACCTCCAGCAAGGAAACACCATTGAGTCACCACCCTTGAGACACCACCAGTGAGCCGCTGCTCAGGAGCCACTGGGTTTGAGCGATTTTCAGTGACTGAACACCAATGATCCAACACGAGCAACAGACTACCATTGAGTCACCACCAGGGTGAGACACTTTTGGAATTCTTGGAATACTCTGAAAATTTCTAAATTAATGAAACATGTCTCCTTGATTCCCCCAAACACCTCAGACATTAAGTTCTTATAGTAGAATGGACCTGAGATATCAGATTAATTATAGTGCCAATCTTATTCGTCAAAATGAATGGTGGCTCAAAAATGTCTTTAATTATTTTACAGAGAAAACAATATCATGATAAGGAATAGGTATCCTCGACGATGGATGGATAACTTATATTATCATCGATTTAGAAGCCAATTTTTCTATAATGCGAACCATATATTGGATTATCATCGATTTTGGGTGAGGAATATGATATGACAAAAACTGCCATTCAATCATATATTAGACACTATGAGTAAATTTTGACTCATTTCAGATTCACTATAGCTCCAATCATCATTATATAATTAATGAATTGAGTATTTGGATATTAACATAACAAAGTTTTATGGGTTTTAATGATGAAATTCTGATATAGTTCAAAATTATGGGGGATCATGAAGTAAATTTGAAATTATTTATAATGAATTTGATAAGGGGTAATTTATATATTAAGTATAACAATTTTTTCATTATGATGAATGATGTATGATTTCTAGGGAAAATTATCAAAAATAATAATAATGAATCCATAGATTTTTATAACATAATGGCATTAGGTATGATCCTAGAAAACATTAGTAATATAGTTGTCCGTAGTTATATATACATTGAAAACATGACGAAATTATATCAATGGGGAGATGTGTGAAATATATAAAAAAATAAGTTCCCAAAATATATTTTCACATAGAAGGAGGTAAAAATTAACTGGTGAAGAAGGTTAAGGATGATCATGGTCATGACTAGTAAATCTATTACACTACATGTAAAGTAAAAAATGTGCAAAATTATATATGTTGAAATGATCTACCGACTTTATTGGTGATGAGAATTGATAATGGTACCTTCATCCTAGTCTTGAGAAGGATGGACAAGGGAATCTGGAAAGATATTACGTTATCCCTCCAACATCAAATGGTTACTCAACCATCCTTTATAGAGATGTTAATGAAGGCTCAAAGATATGTACTGATAATTATAAAGAAGGTGGAACCCAAAAGAAAATGGAAATACTTATCAAAAAAATAATATTGTTCCCATGTGGATAACTATATGACTACATATAAATAAAATTCCAAAATAATATAGGAACTAATGTTAAGGTATCACCATTCCCAATTCCATCCATCCCTTGCGTAACCATTACAAATAAGATCCCCATGATCTTTCACCCAACTGTGATCCTTGAGCTGATAACAATGACATAAATTCTACACGTATCCCAAGAACCCCACATCGGGTGTTTTTATAAACACATTAGGACACCACCAACATCGTCCTATATTATATACCTAATTATTAATGCTTGTAATAATTATAGATAAAATGGAACCACATTAAAGTTTAATTATAAGCCTAATTAACATGGGCTGAAAAACCACAAGGGAGAACTCTCCTATGTCAACCAGTTCATGTATATCTCTAAACATGTTCCCCCAACAATATATTTTTTATACCATACAATTATAAATATAAATATTTTCAGGGGTGAGGAAACATGGATTGATTTCCAAGGCTTCCCCAAAAGAGTACAAAAGCTGGTGAACCCTCATGTTTCACCAGTGAACATGTAACGTAACACCTCATTCCATATGAAACCTCACAAAAAATCAAAAAAATATACATCATCCCAATTTCATTCTCAGGAAATACCTGTTTCCACATACATCTTTTCAGAAAATCAATTTCGTCACAACTTCCGGACTTCTAGAGGTATATAGATTACCATAATCCAACACATAAGTAATCACTTTTTTTATCAACACACTAATGTCTTGAGGATCAGTGATATCTATCATCCATTAATCCATTCCCATTATCCCCATGTTCAATGATGAGCCTTATCCCCCAATCAATTCCCACAACCCCTTATATCGAGGGGCTGTCACTATCAAAATGGATCTCTAAACTGAGCACAACAATCTTTACTAATGGTTAACACAATCCCCAAAGACCCAATATATATGGTGTCCTCCACCCATAATAATCAGTCAAAATCATCTCAAATGTGTCCTATCTTTTTAGACATTATTCCAATAGTGCATCAGATAACCCCACCAAGTAGATCTCACCAACATATACCTATGATACATAATTTTAAACATCGTGTCCCTGTTACCATGTCACTAAATCCTAATAGTCAACATAATCCCATGTTTTAATATCCATTCCTTCATCCTGATGATCTACTTTCCTCATCCTGATGACCATGTCACATCACTGTCGTAATCATCATTCCCCCATGTATCATGGGATGCACACTCATCTGGATGATCTTATCCCCTTAATTGAGGTGATCAACATCACATTAATACTCAGGTCATTCCATACATGTTCCCATTAAACAAAATAAATTTAATATATAGAATTTAATTAATTTAAAACACTCAACAAACTGATTATTATATATTGTAAAGAAGCATCTTACTCAGATGATCCTATATGAATCAGCTTGTCAAAAACCAACAATATCTTATGTTATCTGTTAACAAATTTAAAAGAGAATATAAATTTATTAAGTTTCTATATTAAAATAAATCAATGATTTTATTTATGTATGATCCTAAAAATACATGTAAAATATTGGATAAATCTTTTAGCCATATACCACATACTTTTTGCTGAACTCTTGTCTGATATATTCCTCTATATCAAGATGAAATGAGAAATATTTGGATTTTAATAGAACCATTTGAAAATAGTTCAATATAGATCTCATAGTTTTTTCATTCAATATAAGGAGATAAATAGAAATATAATCTATTGTATTTTTGGATTTACCTATATGGTTCTAGTGATATCAAAATATCAAGAATTAGAGCCCGGACGATGGAGTGAGGGGAACGTTTTAGGAGGATAATGAAATGGGAGCTCCCTTTAGATTAATGTCGAATAGAGGTGATATGAGTAGGATATAAATAAATAGGACGGAGGGGAAACATGTTAATTTAAAAATTTATAATTACCCCTATGTTTTAGGTTTTTATGATATTGATAAGTGTTATCTGACCACCAAAGTCAAAAATTAAAAAAATATGTGAATTTCATCCTTGTTGAAAATCATGGTATTTATTGTCTCCCTGAATTATGTTATATTTTCTATATGAAAAATTATAACACCAATATTGTACTGAAAAATATCATAACATTTAAATTAACCTACTATAACCCAAGAAATTGATGATAGGTAAACTATCGTCAAGGTGATCCCATCTTTGGGAGTTACCTACCTGGTCACTTCATGACCAATACATTAAATAACATATGGTTCTAAAAACCATCCATAGAAACACTAGTCATCCTATGATGTACCGTAATTCATAAACCACGCCACTTTCTCAATTAAATCATTTATCATACCTTGCACTCATTCGGTCCTACATCTCATAAGATGCTGATTTAATGCATATTCCATACCTGACACACATCAACACATGCATCTCATCAGATGTCCACAAGTCCTGCATCTCAACAGATGATAAAAAACAATCACCCACCATATATATATATATATATATATATATATATTAATTTCCATCTTACTCTAGATACCTACAAACGTCATGCTAAAAAACAAATCACCTTGATTCCCTTAATAAGTACTGGTTCATATGCACCTCATATAAATAGATCACATAACATAACCAATTGAAACTTACTAACAATAACTAGGTTTGTCATGAAACAACAACTATGAACCTCATGTGAGAAAAATGGACATGATAAATACATTACAAACCATTCATGGAAACATCATACCTATATCTTTTATCATCCCGTAGTCATACTCTGACTGTGGAAACTCAACCTCTTGCACTGTGCTGAGAGCCTGGCTACAAAAGTCCTCACCTACCTATGACGTTACCACATCTATGATCCATTAAACCGACTTTTGGTTCTCACCTCATATTCCATGACCTCCATATGAAACATAATCCTAGATTCCATCCCCTAGTACCTCTCCAAGTCTTATCTCAGATCCCTCAGTAAGACATATTCCCAGAACCCAAGATGTCTAATTACATATCGTATAAAACATCTCAAGATGAACCATCTAGACACACACCCAACACTCCATTGAATTATGATCAAACTTGGTACAAATTTTTTCTGACATTCCACTATATAGGTGACCCATTAAATAAAAACTCCCAAATGTTTTACATAAATATCTAGCCTCACTTCCCTACTAAATCTCCTAATCGTCTTTCTTCCAGCAACATAATCCTCTAGGATGGACTCACAAGATTCAATCACTCGACTTAAATATGTAAGGTCTTCAATTTTTTTTCTATTTGAGATTTATTGATTGACTCATAGAATGTATTTAGTTACATGTTATTTACTATATCCTTGAAGGCATGCTGAATTCAGTCCTTAGAACAGCACACCCTGGAAAGAATCCTCACCAAACATATTACATTAAAACTAAGAGTCCTATCTGAAATTTGATGGATATTCAATGAAAATTATATTTCCCTAGTATAGGTTTATGATATCATAGTCTCTATCCACACTCAGTATCTTCCGGAATAATTTCTTGATAAAAGTGGCCTCGAAATCCATCCATTCCTGTCCTTCACATATTGTTTCTTAAATCATTATGTCCTATTAGTGCTTTTTTGATACTCTAAAAATATATTTCATTATTATCACCCTCTGACCTATGGGTGTCTCAAACTAATAGTAAATTATATTGACTCATTTTTTATAATAATAGGATTATTTTGGTCCACCAAAGACTTGGAATGGTGGTGATTTCTTAGAGGAGAAATCATGAGCCGAGTACACCATAAATGGATTGGCTCCCTGAGCTCCTCGATCAATTTCACTTATTCCACAAACAAAGTTCACCATAATATTATCATCTAACTATATCCCATTACCTATAACCCACTATATCGGATCTTCCATTAATATAGACTATACATGGAAATCATGATCAACCTGACCCTATGAGTTCTCATCCCATCCTTCATGGTCCTCCCCCAGTGAAAACTTACTCAACACCACATATTTGTCCTCTATAAACTCCATTGAAAGCAGTATAGTTGGAATCATTTTAAAGACCATACACCTTGTTCAAGAATCAAATATAGTGTTAATATCAAGGATTTGGAATACTGTATTAGGAAACACATCTGACCACTCATAATATTCCTTATCACACGCATGTCTGCTAACATCCAGCCTCATGTCCCCTTACCTAGACATATAGGGTTCTGGTATCACATATCATCTGGCCTAAATTACCCCTTACTACTCATATCATAGTTATGAATCACATATCATGCATATCAATTTGGGTTAGTTGATCATAATTACACCAAAGAGGATAGTGCCCCAAACACTATTTATCTTCTTCCTTGACATGTTAATCTACTCACCCATTTTATCATCCTTGTATACACAAAATAGAATCTGGAAAATATATCACATACCAATTCCACTTGAATCTACAAGACTAGGATGGATGTTTAGAAATCCATGAAGGAAGCTAGGTAGGAAAATACAATTTAGCTTCGAATTTTACACAACTGATATCCCAACCCTTCATTTTTCATTTCAGGTTCTAATATATATTTATAGGAACACACATATAAAATTTCATACAATATGTCTACATTAATTTGAAAATAATTCCACCATTATGTAATATTCCAAGTTGATAACATATAATTGATAAACATCACACCCATGTGCACCACTCGAGGTGGAAATAAATAAACTATAAGAGCAAAATTCACATCAACATTTTCCCACCCAGGTAAACATGGTCTATCCAGTAATGACCCAATATTTCATAAATGTATATTTCATTCATAAAAGTATGTCATAATAAAAAGAAATCACAACCTAATGAACTACTGTGTTATATGTGACCCTTAAACATAAGTTCGTCACTTCTGTGATGTTAATTTCTAAAATTTGATGTACACGGGTGCGATCAGTGAGTTATATGGAGTCCAATAAGAACAACATAATTTTTGGTGAATAGTAAGCAACCCATATGAATAGTAACAAAACAATATGAATAGTGATATATGCTAATGAATTTTAAACTTATATATGATAGTATATAAATAATATTAATGTGTAAGTGCGATATATATATGTTTGGAATAAGTTAATAAATGTATTAATGTATTTGTTTTTAGAATAAATTATGATTTTAATTAAATATTAAAATAATCATATATAGAAAATTATTCTAGAAAAATGGACTTCATTTTTGGATTCTACATGTCGAAAAATGGTTAGGTTGAATTTTTAGGATTTATCTGAAATACTTGAATTTTTTATGAATAGTGAAATATTGTAAAATACCGAATACACAAATTATCATTTAAATACACTATTTATGATATAAAAAATGATGTAATCCAACTTGGTTTGAAATCTCATGAATTTATTACTATTAACTGTCCTATAATAATCTCTATTTCAGGTCTTTAGGGAAATTAATAAACAAATTATTAAAAAAAATTAAGAAAACACTCCTCTCCTCCACTATAAAACCCCTCCTTACTCCATCTTATCTTCACTGTTCAATTCCTTGAATATCCTCATTGTTCAACCCAAATAACCATCCCTAGTCACTCCCCACGTTTAGGAAGCACTTGGTCATACCAAAAGGCCAAAATCCCTTCCCGTAAGGAGGTTATCAAAGTGGTTATTTCAAGAGGTAAAGCACCTCTCTTTTTCATCTAGTATAATTTCAATATTTCTTAATTTACTATCCTATCCTATATCCTCATTCAAAATGACCATGATAGATCCGGTATCACTTATATACTGGATTTATATCATTTTAATGTAAGAACCATAATAAATATCCTTAATCTCTCACTCTCTCTCTTTGTCTTTTATTTTATAATCGAAATCAATATCCATGAAGTTACAATTTATAACCTTTGTGGAAGACGAAGTTTCATTCATCAATTTATCCATATTTACGAGAAAAAAAACCATTTTTGTGGTTTAAATAAGCTATAATACATTTATTATAGTCAGATTTTTATTTAGGAACCATTATACGTACATATTATTAAATCATATGACCAAACTAGTTCCTAATGATCAAAATACCCTTAAATTTATCTAAGTGAATGTCATTAATTTTTCATCTAATAATACATCCTCTATTCATGTAAAAAAATAATAGAAATTACCATAAAAAATTATGTATGTTCATCAATAATATTTAATTTCTATTCTAGACATTTACATCCATTCCACATGAACTCTATTACTTATGAACAAGTAAACCGATTTTGAAAATAAAGAAAATGAACACTCAGTAATGATGAAATTCAATATAATAAAATATCACTATGGGAATAAATGAACTAAAGAAAATTATGATAAAATAAATTCATGTATAATAGGATATGAAATATGTTATTAATAATTATATTTTCATATTCCAGGAACTTAATTTCAAGCATGAAACACATTCGGACTAATGGTAAGGGTTTTCTCACCTGAAACCCCACTTTCATTCTGGATACTTTCATTGACTAAGTACCTAAATTAAATTATTATATATTATTATATAATCCTCATAATATATTTTTGAGTGTTATATATATGTTTACCAACTTGACCCCTGCCTTATTTTATTTACAGTTACACATTTTAAAGAGGAACTTAGAAAACATTTTCCAAAATTCAAGCCGGTTCAACGAAATTTCTCAAATTCATACCTCTTTTCATGGGAACACTATAATATGTTTTTGGAAACAATAATATTTATAAAATAAATTATTTTAGTATGAAAATAATATCTTACTTAACTTCTAGTTTTATAAAACATTTTTCCAATAGAACTTTTCTTTTCAAAATAAAATAGTATTTCTATCAAGAATTAATTAATGATTTTATTAGAGTATTTTCCTCTAATTCATCACTCTTGTTGATTATTATATATTTTTTTGTTTTAATAATTTATGACTTCATATGGAATATTTTATTGAATGGTTTATGACTAATTTTAATGTGAATGATCTATCCAAAAAACATTAACCAAATTATTCAGAATGGTTGGTGTTTTATGTTCAATGATTTGGGAAAGTTAGTTACATACATGTGATAGTTTCAATGTGAATGTATATTTTGTTTATATTTATCCCCACTCATATGATGAATGAATTGGACTTATTGTGTTATAGGTGGGGCCTGCTATAGCCCCTCGATTCATCATTAGTTCTCATGAGAAAAATAGATGTGGAATTGGTCGAGGCCTTTCCCCATGTGATATATTGATTTAGCCGAGGCCTAAATGTTTTTTTTGAAGTCTTGGCCAAGGCCTTAGAAATATGTTTAAAAATGTCTGTAATATGTACTTCACTCATTATATAGCTAGTAATCAAATGTTCATGTGGTTATTCTACTTGTAGAAATCTCATGATTATGTTTCATTATGGAATTATTTACTCAGTTCATTTTTCTACCCTAATGTGTTCATGTTTGTAATTTTTAATGGATTGTGTTTTCAATTATTCACCATGTCTTATGTTTATTCTATCATCCGCTATATTTTATACCCTTACTGAGCATTTGAGCTCTCCCTTTCCTTATGTTTCATTTTCCCAGGACATGAAGATGAAAATTATGAACGACTTGCTAGCATAATCTAGGAGACAAGGATATTCCTAATGGAATAAATTATTGTCGTATTTCCTTTTATGGTGTAATGTTGAACTTATTTATGTATCTTATTTCAAAAGTAACTAAACTACTTGGTCCTTCGGGATTCATATTCCTTGTTTATATGCTATTTTAATAAAATAATTCACCTACTCCGCGCAACTGGGGTCAGGTCCATACCGTTGGTATCAAAGGAATTTTTGTAGAAAACATGGAAACTGGATTTAGAAAACATGGATTAGGTAACAAATCCATAATTTAGTCATTGCAGATAAGAATAAAATAATATCCTGATATTTTCATAAGGAATTGATTATGTGGATCTTTCTAGAAAATACATCCATGTCTAGATACAAACAGGTATAGGTGGATCTAGCATAGATGTACCTAGGAGTGAAAGCTTTGAAAAAGAGTTTTGGGCTTGACCCAGGGTATCCTGGTAGACGACAATAGGATTTTCTACAATCTTGGTATTGACACTCATGGGGGATATGATTAAGATAATTTTAATTTTTATTACAAGTCATTATGAAGGATTTAAATGTAAATTTTTCTCAAAGAAACCATTTTTGTGTTTATTGGATTAGCTAGGCATAAGATCTCAATTTATGCTAAGTATATTTTTTTGTTATGATTATACATTATTATTCATACCCTGATCTAGTGTATGCCATTATTTAGAAATGTATCCAAGAGGAAGTATTGGAAACCTCACGAACATGCAAGTCCCCTGTAGGAATTTCCCTCGAATGCAAGATAATGATGTTGGATCTGGTGCTATGACTAGTGCTGAGAAACATATAACTATACTTGGATAACTTACTCTAGTTATGAATAATAACCTTACTTATATGGAGCCTCCAGATCCACCACATAGAGGAGATATGGTAGATCGCTTTATGTGACAATAGCCTCCATCATTTAATGAGACTAAAAACCCATGTGTAGATAAGCAGTTGATAAGTTCCCAAGAGAAGATATTTATTTCTTTGGGATGTAATGAACGAGAGAAGGTCTTCATGGATTTTTATCATTTATCTGGAGATACAGATCAATGGTGGTCATTTATCTAAAACACAATGTAGGAGGAAGAGATAGAGAAGATTTAATAGAGGGACTTTAATGAAATTTTCCTAGAGAAATAATTTCCTCGTGAATAGAAAGCATATATAGAAGGCATGTTTTTTAATATGATGCAGAAGGTTGATGATAATGTTTCAAAGTATGAATCTAACTTCACAAGGACAGTCAGGCATGACGTGGAATACATACGAAATTCAAGGAGTAAGATTTATTGATTATTTAATGGCATAAACCCAGTCCCATGTAGGGAAATGGTCTCTCAAAGTTTTCCATTATATGATAATATAGTTTCATGTGCTATCAAGACAGAAAAATAATTATCTACATATTAAGGATTTAAGGGAAAGAATGATAAGAGAAGGAATGTTGAAAAATCTGGGAAAGGATATGAGGAAACATGGAAGAATGGAAGAGTTGAATATACACCCTGTGATAATTGTCGAAGGAAACACCCTGGTGCTTACTTAAATGGAATATAAGTATGCAAAAATTTTGGATAGAAAGGAAATATTTGTGGTGAATTCAAGTGGAAGAAAAAAGAATTTAATGTTCAATGAAATAATTGTCGAGTGTTGAGGAACTATGCTAATGATTGTCCAAAGTGTCAAGGAAACATGCCACAAAAAATGCCAACGGAGAAAGGCTATGCTTATGAGATCACAATTGTAGAGGTTGAAGTTCCAAATGACGTGGAAGAATGTACTTTAATTGTTTCATCATAATTTTATAATGGTTTATTTTATTCTAGATCATAAAATTCTTTCTTATCTTCCATGTTTTCCATGAAAATTATATTTTTCCAATTGGACTTACGAAGGGAGTTGTTAAACAAAAATCCTAAGGGATGTATCATTGCAACAATTTTTTGTTAATTAGTTACTATAATGGAATATAAATGTGATTTATCTACTGATCTTATTAGCATACCCATGATTAAATTTGATGTAATCCTCGATATAGATTGGCTTTAAATCATGCTGTGAAAATTTATTGTATGATGAATGAGGATACAATTTTTTATGATGATAATTAATTTGTTATCTTTAGAGTAGAAACATCACCATCTTGTTCTCATATAGATCCACCCCAATTTTCACAACTAAATTCAATTATTGGGGAGGAAGGGAGTTATAAAACAATGGGTGAGGAAAGGAATGCACAAATAGAGGATGATTCTATTGTTCAAGAATATTTTGATTTCATTCCAGAGGATTTACCTAGACTTCCTATAAAATGGGAAATTGAGTTTTCCATTAACTTAATTTCTAGTTCAATACCTGTATCAAAGACCCCTTGTAGAATGGACACTTTGGAGTTAATGGATGTAAATAAACAACTAGAGGAATTGAGTGATAAAGTATTTATCCACCCTAGTATTTATCAATGGGGATCCCCTATTCATTTTGTAAAATAGAATAATGGGTCTATAAGGTTGTTCAATGACTATATGGAGATTAATGCTATAATAATAAAGAAAAAATATCCTCTACCTTACATTGATTACATGATTGATCAACTTCATAGAGCCCAATATGTTTCGAATATTGATCTTTGATCTAGATATCATCAGTTACTTATGAGGAAGGAAGACATTTCAAAAACAGCGTTTCAAACCAGGTACAGGAATTGTGAGTTTACAGTAATGCATTTTGGACTAACTAATGCCCCATCAGCTTTTATGGATCTAATGAATATAGTTTTCAAGGAGTATCATGACAACTTTTTGGTGCTCTTTATTGATGATATCCTGGTATACTCTAAATGATATAATGATAATGAAAATTACATGAGCACTATTATGAAGACACCGAGAAGAAATAAATTATATGGGAAGTCTACTAAGTGTGATTTTCGGCTCTAATCATTCTCTTGTTTGGGCCACATTTTCTATAAGGAAGGAATATCTGAAGATCATATGAAGACAAAGGCTATGAAAGAATGTCCTACACTAACGAATATAACTGAGGTACATGGTTTTATTGTTTTAACAGGTTATTATCATTGTTTCATTCATAACATCACTGGTTTTTCGATCCCAATGACCAAGCTTACAAGAGAAGGTGTTACGTTCATTGGACAAAATAATGAAAAGAATGTTTTAAGGAATTTAATATAAGATTAGTGAATGCTCCAATCATGAATCTACCATTAGGGAATGATGAATTTGTGATATTTAGCAATGAATCAAACAAAGTACATGGATGTTTTCTTATGAAAAATGATTGAATAATTTCCTATTCATTTATGAATCTAAAAATTCAGGAAAAAAATTATCCAACTCATGATGTTGAGTTAGATGTAGTAATCATTGATCTGAATATTTAGAGACATTACCTCTATAGAGAAAAATGTTAGATATATACAGATCATAAGAGTTTGAAATACATATTCTCCAAAGAAGAACTCAACCTGAGACAAAAGATATGGATTGAGCTACTCAATGATTATGATTGCAAAATACACTGCCACCTAGGGAAGGTAAATAAGGTGGAAGATGCTTTGAGTATAAAGGACGACAAAATTTTGAACAAGATGAGAGTTGAAAGGGATAATTTGTTCACTGATATAGTAAAGATGTATATGGGAATTATCAAGTAATGTAACACATCAGTACATTTATAATGGTTAAAAACCTTTTTTACTGGAAAGGGTAAAAAAAATCAGGATGTTGATGAGGTGTTTCAAAATAAAATTAATGAAATAAATGATGAGAAGTTGATTGAATTATTATATGAAGATGGAATTTGGAAATTCGGAAATAGGATTGGAGTTCCCGCTATTCCTTAACTAATGATGGAACTATTGGAGGATTCTCATATCTCTAATTTATCAATAAACCCTGGTAGAATAATGATGTATCGAGAACTAAAAGAACAATCTTGGTGAGGAATCATGAAGAGGGAGATTACTAATTTTGTGGTGAGCTATTTTGTGTGTCAACAAGTGAAGGCTAGAAGACAACATCCAGAGGATTCATTCCACCCCATCCTATTCCTATATGGAAATGGGATGATATTACACTAGACTTTTTCATGGGGTACCAAAGAATCCATGAATAAATGATGTGATATGGTTAATTGTTTATCATCTTACAAAATCAACACATTTTCATGCTGTAAGAGTATGTTTACCTCTTGAACGTTTATCAGGAATATGTATTAATGAAGTTATAAGACATCGGGGATTATCCTTATCAACTGTTTTAGATCATAATCCCCATATTACATCAAAATTTTGGAAAAGTCTTGAAAATTCCCCAGATACTGATCTTCTTTTGAGCACTGCCTACCACCCACAAACTGATGGACAATCAAAACAGACTATTCAAACATTGGAAGACATGTTGTGGTTTGGATCACATGAAATTAATGGTATGTGAGATCATTATTTACCTCTTATTGAATTTTCCTATAAATATAGCTTTAATTCAGGTATTTAGATTTCACCATATGAAGCCTTATATGGAAAGACATGTCATACACCAACTTGCTTGGATGATGTAGGTGATTGAACGGTTATAGGGCCAGAGGTTGTTGTGGAAACAACAGTAAAGGTGCATATTATCCAAACCCATATCAAAACAGATCAAGGTAGGAAAAAGAGATGTGCTAATTATCAAACGAAGAATTTGGTATTTCAAGAAGGAGATAATGTTTTATTAATGGTATCTCCATGGAACGGTATTATATGATTTAATATGAAGTGAAAATTATGTCCTATGTACATTGAACCTTTTGAAAATTATGGATCTAATTGGATCCATAGCTTACCTTTTGGAAATGCCACCATGTCTCTCCAAATTTCACAATGTATTCCATGTATTAATGTCAAGGAAATACATGACTGACACAACACATGTACTCACCTATGAAGAAATAGAACATGAGCCTATTCTGTCTAGCTATGAAGAGTCTATGAAGATTCTAGATACCAGAGAACAAGTATTGAGGAATTAGACAACTTGTATCGTAATGTTTATTTTGAGGAACCATAAAATGGAGGATGAAACATGGGATCCTGAAGATCTTATATTGAAGACATAATCGAATGTTTTTTGGTAACAATTTGGAGAATTTAGAAGATGAAATTTTTGTATGGTGGTGAGAATGTAATGACCCAATATTTCATCAATGGAAATTATGTTCACAACAGTATGTCCTAAATACATGAAATCACAAAAAAATGAACTACTCAGTTCTATGTGACCCCTAATAATAGGTTTGTCACTTCTATGATATGAATTTCAAAATTCTGACAGACACAGTTGCAATCGGTATGTTATTTGGAGTCTGATAAGAAAAACATAATTTTTGGTGAATATTAACCCAACCTTAGGAATAGTAAAATAACCTTATGAATAGTGATATAACCTAATGAATAGTAACCTTACCAATGGTAGTATATAAGTAATATTAATGTGTATTCATGATATAACTATGATTGGAATAGGTAGATAAATGTTTTAAAGTTGTTGTTTCTAGAAAACATTATGTTTTTAATGAAATATTAAATTAAAAATATTTAGAATATTATTTCTAAAAAATAGACTTTATTTTTAGAATCCAAATGTTGAAAAATGGTTATGGTGAATTTGTTTGATTTCTTTGAAATACTCAAATTTTTTATTAATAGTGAAATACGGTAAAATACCGTATATACATATTATCAGTTTAATACACTATCTATGACATCACAAGTGATTTAATACCACTTGTTTTGAAATCACATTCATTTATTAATATTGTTGGACATGTAATCATCATCATATTTCTGGTATTGAGGTAAATTAATTAACTATTTATTAAAACATTATGAGAACCCTCCTCTCCTCCAATATAACCCCCTCCCCCCCCCCCACTCCCTCTTCTGTTCAGTCCTCTAAGACATGAATCTCCTCAATTTTCTTCCCAAATAACCTTCCCTAGTCACTCGCAACATCAAGGAAGCTCTTGGGCTTACCTAAATACAAAAATCACTACCATTAAAAAGGTTCTCAAAGATGTTATTTCAAGTGGTAAATCAACTTTCTTTTTCATATAGTTTCATTTCAATTTATCTTATTTTATTATCCTCCCCACACCACCTCTGTCCAATTGAACATGATAGATCTATTATCATATATATACTAGAAGAATATAATGTGAATGGATGAACCATCATCAATATCCTTACTCTCTCTCTCTATCTATCTCTCTTTTATTTTATAAACGTAATCGATGTCCATGAGGTACCAATTTATAACCATCGTGGAAAATAATGTTTTGTTCATCAATTTCCCCTACATTACTAGACATGAAACCATTTTGATGGTTGAAACAGACTGTAATATATGCATTATAACCTAATTAATATTCAATAACTAGTATATGAACATATTTTTAATTCATATGACCAAACTAGTTCCTAATAATTAAAATAACGCTAAATTAATCCAAATGAATGTCATTAATTTATCATATAATGATTCATCGTCTTTCCCTATAACCTAATGATATAAATTACCATTAAAACATAGGGATGTTCATAAATAATATTTAATTTCTATTATTTAATTTTAAATCCATTCCACATGAACTTATTTAATTAAGAACAACTGAACTGATTATGAAAATAAAGAAAATGAACAATCCTGAATGACAAAATTCTATATAATAACATATCACTAAGGTAATAAATGAACTAAATAGTATTATGATAAAAAAAATTCATGTCTAATATATTCTAAAATAATTTATTAATTATTATAATTTACTATTACATAAGCTTATGTTCATGTTCGGAACAAAATTTGGTTTAATGGTAAGGGTTTTCTCACCCGAACCTCCATTTTCATTCGAGTTACATTCATTGTCGAATTACCTCAATGAAATTTTTTATATTATTATGTAATCCTCAGGAAATATATTCGAGTGTTTTATATAGTTTTACCAACCATATACCTTCCTTATTATATGTAAAATTACATGTTTTAAAAAAGAACTTTCCAAATTGTTTCCAAAATACAACCCAATTCAAGGGAATTTCTGAAATTTTTTAAAATTTCTAGGTGCACTCTATAATCAGTTTTTGGAAACCATTGCCTTTATAAAATAAATTATTTTATTATGAATATACTATCTAACTTAACTTCAGTTTTTATACAATGATTTTTCCAAAAAGGATCTTCTTTTCAAAATAAAAATATTATTTATTTCTAGAATTTCTTAAGGATTTTATAAGAGTATTTTCATCAAATTTGACACTATTATTGATTATTATATATTATTGGGTTTTATAATTTATTATGTCATCTACCATATTTTATTGAATGTTTTATGAATAATTGTATTTTGTATGATCTATTTTAAAACTATTCTCCATTTTACTCGGAATGGTTAATGTTTTATTATCAATAATTAATGAAAGTTAGTTATATTTCATATGTTAGTTTCCATATGAATCGATATGTTGTTTATGTTCATCCTTGGACATATGAGGAATGCATTGGAATTATTATGTGATGTTTTGGGCCCACTATACCCCTAGATGCATCGGTAGATCTCATGAGACAAGTAGATGATGAATTGGCTAAGGCCTTTCCAAATGTGATATATGGATTTGGCCTTGGCCTAAATGATTTTTAGAAGTATTGGATGAGGCCTTGAAAAAAGGTCCCAAAATATCCAGAATTTGTACTTCCCTCCTTATGAATCTAGTAATTTAATTTTCATGTGGTTATTCGACTAGTAGAATACACATGATTATGTTTTATTATGGAATTATTTACTCATCTCATATTCAGGCCATAATGTGTTAAATTTTATTATTTTTAATGCAATGTGTTTTAAATTATTCACTATGTCGTATTTTTATGCTGAATTCCACTGTATTTCATACCCTTACTGAGCATTTGATCTCACCCATTTTGTATGTTTCATTTTCCAGCATTTTTATGTTTTATAATAAAACATATTTTGGTTTGAAATGGTAAAATAGGAATTTTGAAATATATTAATGGGATTTAATTTATTTTAAGATTTCCTAAAATAAATTTCCCATAATTTAAGAGAACATGAAAGCCTTATGTCGTTGGTGGGTTATTTTTATACACTATATGTTATTATAATGTTCTAAAACATACACGTGGTTAGTCACATCCGTGATGGGAGGGTGGTGAGTCACCTATGGCTACTGTTTGGGGGACATGTGTATACTTATTAATATAAGATCTCATAGGGAGTGTGGATTCCTATTACAAGTGAATACTAATATATCTTTTGGATGATTACCCTGTTTCTTGCTTGTTTGTTTATATTAGATACATAAATATATTCCAATGTTATGAAACAACATTAGATGAATTTTTTGGATTTACAAAAACTATATTATTTATGAAATTATTTTAAAAATATTCCAACTCATGTAAAGTAAATCGTGTGATTTAAATGTATTTTCCATCATTTTTAATCTATATTATATGTTTTTTCAATTATGATTCTAAATTAACAAATGTATTTATTTAGAGTTTTGAAATCTTTTTTTTAGATAATCTATATTTGTAATCTGTTATGGAATCTATGGGGGGATCCTACTAGGTTTAGTCTCAGAACCTAATTTTTTCTATAGATGATTGTATACATTCTACTTAGAAGTTCGACCTAAGTAAAAGGATATCTTCGAGGTGGATTTAGTTGTTGAACTCTAGGCTTAATGAGTTTTGTCTTTAGGAAACATTGGATTTTTTTCAATTATTTGTACTTGGATTGTGGTATATTGGAATTTTTATTCCATGTTTTATTTAGGAACATCAATCATATTGGTGTTTCATTTATATGCCAACAAACGTTCCTGTCTAAAATCCACTATGTCTGGGGGAAAAATCATTCACACTTGCACATTGTACTATACAAGGTGATAGTCACCGACCTATTGAGATCAAGAATATGCTTCGGGAAATTTCTAGGCCAACATAGTTATCTGGTTACCATGGTACATAAGATAGTTAATGACATGTATTCTATAACATAAAATGTGACCTAATTGGTTGTAGAGTTTTTTATCAGGATATTCCATTACAAAAAATGATTATGAGGTCATACAGATTTGGGTATTCATATTTTATGTGCGTTCATCTACACATTCGAGAGTGGGGAAATAATTTAAGTCAAATAGATATTTTTAATTACTCAATATGGTTATTTGTTAAGGATTATGGTTTAAAATGGATTCTATAGCATACAAGGATTCAACGTGATGTTGTGTTGGCCATTAGGGTTTCTAAAAACGTATAAGGAAATATTGGTTTCTTTATTTGGGCATTATTATCACTTTCTAGATAATTTTGATTTTAGTTCACAATAAATGATAAAATTATCCCCTCAACATATCATGAATAATGTGAATGTTGTTTTCTGTATGAGATAATCCCTTTATATTTCATGGATTGATTAGCCATTGGGAATGAAAAATTTAATTCTATCTTTTCTATCACATTATCCTTCTCTTATATTAATAAGAATAATGAAATTTTGTGTTTAAAAAATAGTAATTGTTTAATATCAATTTCTAGTAGGTTTATCAACCCTCACAGTGCAAAATGATATATAATTCTAAAAATTATGTTCATGATAAATATCAGGATAATGATAAATCTCCTCATGTGACCCCCTTAATAAAGAGACATACTTATTTGTTTTTTTATCAATTCCTCATGCGATGATATGTGGGGTTAGTTAATCCATGTATCAGGCTTGGATATGCAATCCACTATGATGGTTCAAATATCTTCTACATTGTTTGTGTAGTCTTGTGGGAATTTGAATGGGGATTCAGAAATAAGGGATACCTTTACATGGATATATAATAATTTTCACACATTTGAATCATTTGGAGTTGTTTATTTAGTATTCATTTGTGAGAATTCTGTTTTGATAATCACATTTTGACATCAATAATGATTTTTTGGTAAATAATTGATTCACGAAGCCTCAGAGTTTACTAGAATACCATATTATAATAATGTTCTAATGAGGAAGGAATTTGGTATTCCCAATTTAATGAATGAATTTGATCAATATTCTATAGATATTATGGTTTTTTCTTCAGATCTAATAGGGGATGGTCCTTTTCAATTTATTATAATGTTGGGGTAATTTTTAACCCTATTAGTAAGATGGGAAAACATAATGTTGTTGATTCATTCTGAGAGATTATTTATATAGATCTTGGGGGATACCACTGTGATAAAGGGGATGGATATACTATATTGGATCTTCATTCTCAAAAGGATGTTAACCTCTTTATTTTTAATGAAAACAAAATTATTTCATCAACGAAAAAATTTAATATTAATCAACCATGAACTATGAAAACATTATTGACTAAGTTATAGATTGATTAGATCTAGTGATTTCATCAAATTTAGTGAAGTTAATACCTCCAATTATATTTTTTTAAAAACCAATTGAAATGGGTTGTCATGTTTGGAATGTGAATTTTCCTTGATTCACCCTCAATGTAATTTCACACCCATATATTATGGGAGCTCTTAAACATAAACTAAATTTAAGAACAATTTATGTCCACATTTTTGTGTCCACAATTAGTATTTATATAAGATTATGATTGTGATGTTTGGGTCTAGACCTCTAGTAGTGGAACATCATCCTTGTAGTAGTATAAGATACTAGATCTTCATAATGGTATAGTATGATAAATGTTTTGGTAAAAATATTGTAATTGTCGTGTCTGTGAAATCATTCATGGATGAATGTGGAATATATAGTACTATATGGTGTTAGGGTATTTGGTGTATTAGTGGAGGACCTATCTTGAAGGTGAACTAGCTACATGAGGTCAAATAACACATTTTTGGGTTGAAATTTTTCCCTACATAGATGTTGGAGTGACTAGCCAGTCGTGGGGCCACTAGATTGTTGGTGGGATTCATGATTATTTTCATGTGGGGGATATTCCAAAAAACCACATGGGGGAACCCCTTTAAATGTCAACATGGTATTTTTCTCAATCATTTTCTTATTACCATCCCCTTATGACCATTCCACTCTTTCACACTCCATGAAGAGTATCCCTTGACCTTTATAAAATTTTATTGTGGTTGTAAGTGATTTTGATATTATGGTAAGGCAATAAATTTAATATATATCCTATTACATTACCCTTTATATTTGTATAGTAATCCTCATTTGTGTCAAAGATGTTATATTTTCTAGGGTTTAATATTCCAAAAACAATTTACTTACATTAGCTATAACTGAATGCTTTTATAGTTAGAGTTGATGTCTATGAGGATAAAGTTGGTGGTTTCTAATCTTTTACCCAAAACACCCCATAAATTTTATGTGCTTATTATATTATATCTTATCTTATTGTTTAGTGGTGAGCATAAATTAAAATTATATTTTTTGTATGTGTTGGATTTATCTAATACACATAATAATTTTTTTAGAGGACCTATATGAAGGTAGATCAATAGGAACACCCCCATTTCAAAATTTACCCCCAAATGTCCAATTCATTGACTATCTTAATGTGGCCACCGTGTAAAATGAACTACTTCTCAAAGGGGTTATCCATGTTTGATAATTAACCATCAAATTGTAATGTGGCCTAAGGATTTAAATGCCTTTAATGAATGGTATGTAAATTGTGAAATGAAAAGTGAGTTGTGAGATGGTATTTATTTCAATTAATAAGGGTTATAAAAATTATGAAGTGAATTCTAAATTATGAAATAGGAAATTGAATGGACTTATTTATCAGGAGAAATGTTTGGAATGATCCATTGTTTTTTGAAATGGTTGAATAATATTTTTTATTAAAATAATGTAAAAGGGGGAGTTGTAAATAGATTTCATGTATTTAATTGTGTAATTGAAATTTGGTTTTTAAAATAACATGTTGATTAAATTTTCCCAGGATAATTTATGTGGAAAACAATGAATTCTAAATAGTACAAGGATATTTTTAATGTTTTAATCCATATTTTCTCTTTTAGAATAATATTATAAAACTGTGATGGTTTTTTGTATCCTTTGGCATTATTACATGGAAAAAATGGAATATAAATGAAAAACATTTCGTCATGATATTAATAAACATCAATATATAAAATGATTATAATTTTTGGACATATAGATTTTTTTTAAGATATGGGGAAAACCCTCCAAGGTTTTCGCTTAAACACACCATGGGAGAATCATTGTACTATATGTAAAAAGCCCATAGAGGATGTTGGGAAAACACATTTTAATGTGGTCATTATATGATATGGAAATCACCCTCCATGGTGGCCTGGAAGGAACATTAGGTTTTTTGGTACTATATATAAAACACACTATAGTGTAATTTGGAAAACAACATTTCGGGTGGTTTTGATACTATATAGAAAACACCATCCGAGATGTTTTGAAAAAAAAACCCGCCATGATGTTTATGATATTATATGGGAAACACCCTCTAGTGTGGTCCATAAAATACCTATAGAGGTGGTTATGATACTATATGGACAATACCCTCTATGGTGGTTAGAATGACTCCCTTCAGAGTTTTCATGATACACATATAAAAACACACACTATGGATGTCATAACATAGGATATGGTTTGGGGTTTTCTGAGTAACATGAATAAATATGAAAAACTATAACTAGTTGATTTAGGATAAATTTGATATCATTTTTCACTACGAATCATGGCTAGTAGTGTGGTTTATTTATTTTTAAATTGACAAAACAAAATGTAAAAGTTTACCAACATGCATGCACCTCTTTCTTAATACTGGTTATGAAACACCCCAAGATATTATATTTTTTTTCTATTTTTTAAATTTAATTTCATTGACTACATAGGTTTCATAAAACACTTTTCTTAAACGAACCATGTTATAATATTAAATATAATTACATTAAAGAAAATGGTTTAACATAACCATTAAATTGATGGGAATGAATAGTATTTAACAAATTATGAAATTTATATATTTTATATGTAATAATAATTTTTTATATTATTAAAGTAGATTTGTTTGGAATAAGATAAAATGAACCAAACTATTGGAATTAAAATTATATATTTTTTATAAATTTTGTTTGACAATGATTATGTGGAACTCTTAATTTAAAATTAAATTTGGCCATTTTATAAATTCTACTATTAAAAATTCAGATCATTTATACTAGTGAAATCCAAAAATTATTTTAGGGTTAAATTTTTTTGTATTTTTTGAGAATACTATTTTTCCTGAGAATAGTGAAAAATCCAAATTATGATAGAACTCTCATTTTTATAATAATTGATATTATATTTATTATTAGAATAGTAACCTCACCTATAAAATTATAAATAATGTTTTTGAATCTTATTAATGGTAATGTGATATAATAATATGGTAGTATATGTAATTAGATGTTATAGATATTATCAACTATGTGTTTATATTTTTTATAAAACCTAAATATCTATTTTCAATGTCATAATAAATATAATGATTTATAAGAAAAATATTTTTACTAAAATGCATTAAAAATATTCTTTTATGATTATAAGTTAATTTTACTAGACATTAGAGAATTATAATGTTTTATAAAATCAGTATTACTTTTAAAATTCAAATTTTCCATGTAAATGATGATTTTAATTGGAAATAAAAATTAAAATATTGTGGAAATTATTTTAATAAAATTTTTTTCAGCTTTTAAAATAACATATTAAAAAACTATTCAGTTGAATATATTTTTTAATTTTCTAAAATACATGATGTTTTGGTGAATAATGAAATATTATAATTTATGTTATTTAACATTATCAGTAAATAAATGAATTAATGTGACATTATCGATTCATGGATGATGTAAGAGACCATAATCTAAAACTCAGATGACATATGTATTTTATTTAGTCATTGTAATAAAACTATTTATATACATGTGCTAAAATAATAAACCAATAAATAAAATATTCAAAAAACACCCCTCTTCTTAAATATAAATACCACCTCTCACCCCCTCTTCTCCATACACCACCATAGGCATTATGCATGTCCAATTATTACCAAATACCTCTCCAAAACCGTTCCCCCATTTTTAGGAGACCTTGGTCTCAATAAATTACTAAAATCAATTTCATTTACGAAGTTCTCAAGGAAATGAATTCAAGAGGTAAATCCCTTTTTGTTGTCATTCAATTTCATTAAATTTATTTTCAACTTATTTTATCCATACCTATTTTTTCCAAAGTAACATTATAACTCCCATATCTTATATATAATATAATTTTAATTTTATGTTGGAAAATACACAATCATGTCTCTTCCCTACTTCCTTTTATTCTGAAAAACAAAACATCATCCGCGAGGTAGAGATTTACAAACATCATGGAAAACATGTTTTCGTTTTTCAATAACAACACGAAGAGTTGTCAAAAAAATCATCAAAAACTATAATAAATTTATTTCAACTTATTCACTATTTTTGAACCAATATTTATACCTATTATTAATTCATAAGACAAAACTTGTTCATGATGATCTATGAAATGTCAAAATATCATAATGATTGTCACTGATATTTTATCTAATGATTCATCATCATACCATATAACTTCATGAAAAATACTACCATTTAATTTTAATAATGTTACTTAATAACATGTAATATCAATTTTATGAATTTATCCTCATTTTATATGGTTTTCTATACATTTATACAATTAATCTTGTCATAGAATCCATGGAAACAAATGCTTACAAATGATAATATTGTGTCACATAACTCATCAAAAAGGTGAGAAATGAGTTTAATAAAATTATAATATATAAAATAATTGTACAAAAGGTTATGAAATATTTAATTAATATACATAATTTGAATATCTAGTATATTATAGTCTAGTGTAGAACAAATTCAATCATAAGGTAAGAGTTTTCTCATACTAATTTTATTTCCATGAGAGATACCTTATTGACCACTATTTATTATGTCTAGTGTATGTCTACTGACAATTGATGTACCATACCATGAATCAATTTATTTTCATGTAATTAAATGTCTCATTTTAAGATCATTAATTTTATGTGGAATATTGTTCAAATTTTTTCAAAATGTTATTGGACTATATTTGAACCTTCATTTTTCGTTCAGGTTACAAATTCACTCTCATTACCTCAATTTTATTCCTATTTATTTTTTATGGAACTACTATCAATTATATTTATATATTCCAAAATCTTTTATCCATTTCATATTAGTCTAATTTTATGTTGAAATGTATTTTTTAAAAAGGCTGCCTTCTCAATTCGTACAGAAAAGTAAGCCCAATTAAAGAGAAATTCTTAGTTTCTTACCCATTTTCAAGTGTACTCCATAATATGTTTTATGAACCCATTTTTATTATAAAAACACTAATTTTATCATGAAACCCCATAATATTTCCTTTATGGTATTATACAATAATTACTCATTTGTCTGTTTTAAAGACTCTTCGGTATTTTCCCTTAAATCACAATACTGTTGCTGATTTCTAAAGTCTCGTAAATGAAATTTTTAAATGTTTTCACTTATATTGGAAATAATTTATGCCTAAAATATAATTTAATCTCATATCAATTTTATATTCTAGGATATATATGTTTATAATTAAATTTTATTATAAATTCAAATTACATTCCAATAGAGAACTTCTTTTAAAAAGTAAAAGGTTATTTATATCAAGAATGCCTCTATGATTTTTTTTCAACTATGTTTATGATTAATATATTTGAAATTTGTATGGGGAACTTTTATTTAAAGATATAATTTGATTTGAAATATGATTAATTCATATGATTAATGAGTTATGGGTGGGGCCTGCTATATCCCCTCAATGTATCGATATGTCTCATGAGACAAAGTTGAACGATTTTTGGCCGAGGCCTTACCCATTTATGTTTACTTATTGGCTGAGTCCTAGATGGTATTTTTATAATGTGATGTATTATTCATTACATCATTATAATATTAGTAATTGATGTTCCATGTGATTTTTTGACTAGTATAATATCTATGGTAATGTTTCATTCTCATGTGATTTTTATATGGATTTACTTATTCCTATGTTATTACATCCATACTACACTCAATATATGTTTAATTATCAGGTGTATTTAGTTATTAATCACACCATTTTATTTATTTTTATTTATTATTGATTATGATTTATTACATAACTTTACAAATAATCTGATCTCACCCATTTCTTATGTTTAATTTTACCAGGGATATGTACACGTATATTATGAATGACTTTTAGTGAGAATCATGGATTTATGTATGATTACATTGGAGTTTATATGATTTATCCCATTAAGAAGTAATTTAAAACTAATGTTTTATTTTTTACAAAACATCTATAATACATGGTCCTTGGGACTGATACTTCATTATTTATTGTTATAATGTAATAAATTAAGGAATTGGATCCAAGCAGCTAGGGTCGTGGTCTTTATAGTTGGTATTATAGGATGTTTAGTAAAAAAACATGGAAACTGGATTTAGAAAACATTTATTTAGGACTCAAACACTAAGATAGACATTGATGATAAATATAAAAAAACATCCTATAATTTTGGAAAGGTATAGATTGTATGGGCCTTCTTAATAATATGTACATGGCTGGATTCCACAAGTGGGTGTGGTTTGGAATAGATATACATAGGTGTCGGAACTCTGACATGGTGCCTCAAGCCTCACTCATGGTAACCTAGTACATTAAAATAGGTCTTACTCTGCACCTTGTTTGACACTCATGAGGGATATGAGTAGGTTAATTTGTATTTTATTTACAAGGCATTATGAAGAATTGTAATTTAAATTTTTACCAAAATAAACCATGATTAGGACTATGAGATTATCCATGCCTAAATTTTCAATTTATATTATATTTTTTTTCTAGTTATAGATTATGAATTATGATACATAACCAAATTTAGTGTCTGCCAAATTTTATAAATGACACATCACATAAGGAATGATAGACTTGAAAATTCACAAGATATAGATTGAAATAATTATCACCGGTTTCATGGTCTGGTGAATTTTTTTATGGAAACTCGTATCCCAAAAATTCTCATTATATGATGAAATAATGCCATGTGTTATAACGATAGAGAAATAATTCTTCATGTTTTATGAATACAAAAGTAAGTAAGAGAATAAGGAGATGATAAAATATATTATGGATAAAGGAAAAAAGATAACGATGTACTTTCCCACATGTGATAATTGTGCATAGAAACACCCTAGTACATTCTTGAATGGATAGGGAGTTTGATTCATGTTTGGAGATAAATATCACCATGCTTGTGGTTAAAAGGGTAATAATTATTTTCCCAATGCTAAATGATTCAACTACAAGGATATGGGACCCGATTAAAGTAAATGTATCGAGTTTCAAGGGAATATATCCAAAATGGGGATAATGGATAATGGACAGGCTTATGGTACTACCACAGATAAAGAGGAATTAATATTATACCTAAAGTCGGATTATTGAATATTGTTTATGTGTATTTTATAAATAATTTTCTTATTATAATAATAATTATATATATAAGTATTTTATTATCATACTTCTTCTTTTAGGAATTGGGAGAATGTAATGATTTTCCCCAGTAATAAAGGGGACTGATTCTATTGTATGTTTATATTTTGGAAAACACCTGACTTTAGAAAGATAATACTAAATTCATGTTTGATGTTGAGATGTTAATAAAAATATTTTAATATTATAGTATTGGTGACCATGAATGAGGTTAGGGATTTGAGGGTTTATGTAATGCAATAATTATTAGATGTCTAAATTTAAGTACTTTTTCAACAACCTGAGATTATACTCTTAGAAGCATGCATGTATCCTAAATGATTAAAAGAGATTAGGGTATTGATATATTTTTTTTGTGAAAATAATAACTACCTTATTTGGATAACATAATTTAATATTGATTTAGGAATTTTAGTGACCTTCCTTCAAAATTATGATTATTCTATGTGGAAGGAAATATTTTCGATTAGTCTAAAGACATTATACTTGTGGAATGGATCAAGATGAAACATTGAAAATTACTATTTGATGATAACATGTTCTGAATTTCTTGGTTTCATTAAATATTTAATGGTTAATGGAATGACGTAAGGGCCATGTGATTTGTTAAATGTGTTTCAAGCAAGTAAATTAATTCTTGAATATTAATTTCTATGTGTAATATGTGATGTAAAAATAGATCAAAGCATAACCAAAGGACGAGATTATGATTATTATATTGAAATTAATGGTTTTTATTACATTATAATGTTATTATAAATATATTAAAATAATACCTCAACTATAGGGAAAATATTTTTGAACAATAACACTATCCATTTAATTTTCTTTCAAAGAAATCATTGGTATTTTAACTAATAACAAGATTAAAGATTTTGTGATGGAAACCATTCCAATGACCATGTTGTGTATAACTCTATATCAGAACATGATAGTTATATTTCACTTCCATGTCTATGTTGTCACTTTACACTAACTATTTCCTACTGAAAATTCTTTTTTTTGAAACTTTTCATTTTTCTTTCCCTCTTATTAAGTGGACATTTTATTAAGCTTATATCTGAGGTGGCTCTCCAACAACAGAATCTTGAAGTATCAAACATTGATTTTAGAAGAATAATTTAAAATAGGGAGGATGAAATTCATTTGTGGTGGGGAGAATTTAAAACCATAATATTATATAGAATGTCTATTTTTTAAAATTAATTTCATCGACAACATAGTCTTCCCACAACATCAAGCTTAAAAAAACGATGATATACAATTAAATATATTTATTTTAATACAAATTTAATAAATTAATTTTGAAGTAGGTGGGAATTAATTGTATTAACCAAATTATAAAAATTATATATTATATATTTTACAAAAAAAATTTACATTCATCCAAATTCATTTATAATCATTAAATACGAATGAATCTAATTATATGAATTATAAGTCTATATTTTTATAAAAGTAGTTTTGACACCTTTTAATAGTGAATGTGTTTCAACACTAAATTTTGACACTTTTCACATTTCTATTGATAAAAAATTAGAATAATAATTTCAATGTTATATTACCATGAAATTTTGGTATTTTTCTGAAAATATTTATATTCTAGTAAGTAATGAAAATTTCCTCTTTTTAGAAATTTGTCATTATCGTTATAATTGATATTATATTTATGATTGTAATAGTTACCTCATCCATGAAGGAAAAAAATTTAATATTATGAATGCTAGTGTAATATAATAATATCATAGTATAAATAGATAGTTTTTTTAGAAATTAATAATTAAGTGTTGATATTTTTATAATACCGCAATAATTATTTTCTATTATATAATAAATAAATTTGTTTAGAAGAAAATTTATATTTATAAAATATATTAAATAAAGAAATTTTTTCAACTATTATAAGATAGTTTTATGATACCTTAGTTAATTTTTCATGGTTTTATAAAATTATTTATAATTTTAAAATTTTTATTTTCTAAGTAATTGAAAATATATATTGAAAATTAATTTTCACATATTTAGAAAAATATTTTCATAAAAAGTGTTTATTTATTATAGTTTTTTCCATTCCATAACATATTTATTTTTTAGTAATTAATGTATAGATGAATAAAATGTATTTTCTATTATCATTATGATATATCATGGATTATATTGATTATTTATAATAATTTACATACATATCTACATTTCAAATTATTTATTTTGATAGTGTTTATAATTTCTCTTATTAATATTTTTTTCTATATTATGTGTATATATTCTCCCAACTATACAACCTTATACAAACTCTACTATTCAGGATCCTCTAACATGTAGGGAGGCACACCTTGGTTAATATAAATTCACTATTTTGGTCATACTTCATAGTGGATTGGGGTAGAGATTTTTGAAAGAATTATCAAAGGTTTTAATTTTATCTAGATATTGGGTTAAGTTATACATTAAAAATTTAATTTTGGAACATGTCAAAGAACTTGTTCTTGGGAATGGTTAAGCCACAAACAATGGAATATTAATTTTATTGGTATTTAGTTAAGGCTTTCATTGTTCATTTTTACTATTGACATACCTTTACACTATGTGACATAAATTATTATGTGGTTATATTTTAAGGCATTTTTTTCTCTATTCACATGTTTTAATTCGTTATATTATACACATTTGAATTACATGTGATTTTTAGGATTTTCTTGGAACGATTATTTGATTATATTGAGTATGACTCATGTTAGTTATTTAAAGTGATTTCATTCATTTATAATATGACATATGGTATAAATGTAGTGGTATATATTTATTAATAAAATTTATGTGATATTTTTCGTTAATTATTAAATGATGATAACTAAATAATATTCCAATTACAACATATAATGTGATTTCATTTATAACTTGTAATTGATATATCATTTAATTGAGCCTAAATTTGGAATTTTTTTGGGTTTAGAATATTTTTAAAAGTATGTTATATGATCAAATATCATGATTTTTAATTGGTGTTATCAAAATAAAATATAATTTTCACCTTATAAGGGTTTCCCCTCTATATCGGGTAAAATAACTTCCATTTCACAGGGCCCTCTCAATAAAAAACTTGGATTCTGAAAAATATAAATTTTTATAATTTTGAATATTATATATCAATGATAATAACCTAATGTGAAATTGGGGATTGAGCTTCTGTAGCACCTATATATTTTGAAAAGAAAATTGTGTTTGATATCATATAAAACTTTTAACTTCAAACATAAATGAAAAATGAAATATTATTATTTAGAAATATCAATTATATAAAAGATCATAAATTATAATGTATAAATATTATTTACTAGTTTAAGAAATGTATATAAATATCACTCTCAAGATAAATATATAGAGAAATTCTAATGAAAAAAGCTCTGAATTATTAATGAAGAAATTTTACAAATCAAAATATATGTTTTGTTCACAAACAAAATATTTTTATATGAAAATATTATAACTTTGTAATATAAATTTAAGAAAATTTATATGATAAAATGAAAATTATTTTTGAAATAAAAATATAATAAATAATTTAGGTGGAATTTTTTGGATTTTTCTTAAATTATTTATTTTTTAGTGAATAGTGAAAATTATTATTTTTCAAATAATGTCACTTAATTTTAGTAAATAATATAAATTAAACGTAACCTTATATTTTCTATTATATATTAAATTTACATATGGAAAAAAAATTTAGAAATAATTTATATTGTTTCGCTGAATCTTAAATTTTCATGACATTCATATATGTTTATTTTTATGCTTAAAACATTGTATTATGAAAAATATTTTTAAGTGCACCAAGTCTTACCATTTTAAATAATAAAAATAAACCGTATAAAGAAAATAATTAAATCAAATTTATAGATTATATATCTATTAATATGAATATGGATTCATATAATGATTATTTATAGTCATATAGTTAATATAATATTATACATTACATGAAAAAATCATTTTTTTAAAGATCACTTTTTATTATGTTTTCCATGATTCATGTTAAATTAAATTCGTTAAATTTTTCAAATATAATATAATTTAATGGATTAATTATTTTAAAATTTTAAAATTATTATTATTAAATATGGAAAATTTAATTATTCCTTATAATTAATTGTAAACAATATTAACAATTAATAACTGTTGTTAAGGTTAAAATAAGGGTTTTAAAATTATATGTGTTTGTGTTAATATTAATTTTCATCCCACATAGTAGTTTTACTTTATAATTATTATTTAATTCATATAATAAGTGGTTCAAAATTATCTAATAATTCTCATTTAATTTTCATTAATAAATTATAATTAGCCTTTGTAAGAATTATTTAACGTTGTGATGATGAAAATTTTAATTGCTACTGACCATAATTATTACGGGTAAAAATTGTTAATATTTATTATTAATAAATTTGGAGGTTTTGTGACATTATTTTTCAACAAATACCTCATTTTCCCATTTTAGAGGCACATGGCTTGATAGTGACTTCCCATTATTGAATTTTTATTGGTAATTATGAAAATGTGAATCATTGATTATATAATGGTACCTACAATCATATTTCAATCACACATAAAAAGAATTTTGTTTTCTCCAAACCAAGAATGAATCCCTTTCTTACCGATATTCCATTGTCCTAAAGGATGTGGATTGATTTGGGAGGTCTTTTGGTGCAATCCTAAAGAGGCTATTTGACAAAGTGGCATCGTTCATAACTCAGAATATTGTATTATTTTTTCTTCTACCTCCTTAATTTATTATTACACCATGATGATATTATAACATTATTATATACAATATAATATGATTTTATGATGTTAATATAATAACCTACCTCCATCTATTATTTCTTTTAAATGGGAAAGAGAACTATCATTTGAGTGTATGGTGGACTACTTCCTCACAAAAAATATATTCTTTTCCCCATAATTCCCTCTCAAAGATATTTATGATTATTATTTAATGGTATAAAATAATATTCATTAAAAATTTAGCAATTTTAATAATTAATATTCCTTTTTTATATCATTCTATTAACATAAAAATGATAACGAAATTCGTACGTAGATATTGACTACCACCTCCCTAAAGTGATGTGATTTGTTTTCCATTAAAAAGTATACTTGATTTAATATAAAATAATATTTATTGAAATAATATGTTATATATGATATAATTATCATTATAGAAATATAAAATAATATTTACCCTCATTCATTCATGACCACTGAATAATGGAAACATTATAAATGCATACATATGGCCTAATGTGTCCATGATTTAATCGTACATCATTTTTTCCTAGAAATATTTCATATATATCTTTATTTGTATAATTCATATATAAAAATGATAATTATGTTATGATTATTGTTTTCTATATTTTAGAAAATGATTTATATTACTATTGTCAACCTACCCAATTAATTTTGGACATATGACCCAAATATCATCAAAATGATTGGAATGATCATAAAAGATTACAATAATAGAAATATAATTATAATAAATAAAATTTATGGAATAATAAAAGTGAAAAATATTCTTATTTATTTAAATAATTAACATAAGATTATTATTTAAGAAGACAACATACATATGTGACAAGTCTAACACGAGGTAAGGGAATTCATATCAATTTACATAATTAAGAACAATAATAATGTTATATGAATAATTTATTTTATATCGTATATATGAATCCACTTTTACATATAATATAACGAAATTTTTTTAAATTAGGTTATTTTATGTTGTAATTCATTTAAATTCGTCCAATATTATATGAATTTAATGTTACCTATGTTTTGAAGGCATTATGTTAAAATTTTATTTTTTATATTTTTTATCAATAAATTATTTCGGTGTAATTAATAATTAATTATTTTTCTATAAATATTGATTTTAGTATCTTTTGGTTGTGAATTATATTTTTATTTTTTGTTTTAATTTCACCCACTATTGAATAAATAAACATCATGAATATTTTTTTGAATGTAATATCAATTTCGTTAATTCTTGTAGATTTAAAACCATTCTCATCAATGTCTATATTTTTTAGAAAATATTCTAATGAAATATTTAATGATTCTACAATGATTTATTAAATATATATTTACCTATTTTTTATTTCTAAAAATTGTTTTAAAATGAATCATTATATTTCCCCTGATTGAGTAATGTATTGAAATTTTATCAAATATGTTAATGGAATATTTGATTTTAACTATTTTGATTCTATCAATTTTTAATCATCATGAGTTATCATTTCATTGAATCATACTTTACAGGTTTCCAAGTTTCTTATCAATGAAATTGTTTTTTATAATATTGTAGATATTTTTTAGAGTAATATATCACATTTAAGATGTATTTTTTATATTATATGGATTCCTTTCACGACCAGGCACTGATATAGCATGAAATATTGAGTGCTAGTGGTCCATAAATAATTGTTTAAAATATATTAAATATATTAAATATCATGCATTCATATTTTTCCTAAAAATTATGAATAAATTCTAAATAGTTTCCCAATTCCGAAATTAGTGGCCACCATTGAGTTCATGATGCAGTTTTTAACCTATGCGGGTCTTAAAAATGGCTATCATGAGTTATTTGTGGAACAATTCATCACAAGCTTGGAGTTGAAAAAATATATTAAAATAAATTAATTTACATGAAATTATTAATGAAACATCTAGTTATTCATTAAATATAATATTATGAAGATATTCTAGGGTTAACCACATAACCCTAGAACCATTGGAAAACATTGGAGATTGGTGGGGAACTCTTCTTAGGCCATCGATGACTGGATCATGGATCGATGATTGACACACAACACAATCAAAGGATCTAGAATATTTCAATGATGTCGAATCATAATTTCCCAGTGATTGATCCAAAATGAGTTTGGCTATGTGTTTTGGTTCTAATCATCCTTGTTTTTAATTTCTATGATAAATTTGAATAAATAAATTATTATATTGATACACAAATTGATCAATAATCTAGATGTGTTTATTTTGAGAGGAATATAAGGACAAACTTTATTTATTATTTTCAATTATTATGTTTTCATTCTAACAACAACAAATAATGATCGATACAAATATTGACCAAGGTTTGTTCCTCTTTATTTTTCTTGTGAATTTCAACATTTTTTTCTTCATTCACCACGGGCATAATTATTTTGTCAATATTTTTGATGGATAAATTTGAAACGATTATTAAACACCCATTTCATAGAAAAATTATCTATCATTGATTTTCATGACTTGGAATGATGTAATAGAGGTGAAATAATGGTAGTAAAATGTATTTAAATGGTTTGGGAACCCTCAATATTGATAGTGACATGCGATCAATGAAAAGGATGAATGAAATATATTTTATGAGTGTATTTGACAGTAAGAATCCTACGAATAGGCAAAGAAGGGTTCAATTAGGGAAGATCCGAGTTTTTTCACAATAGTGGAACCTGATTTCAAGGTGGTGGTGGATGGGGCATGCGTAGAATAAATATTGAGGGTTTCTGGAAAATATTGATCCACACAACTTATAATCTGTGATTACATGGAATTTGGGGCCCCAAGAGTGAAGGATCGACTTTCAAAGGAACAAATGTATCACATGGTGTGTGAACACTATCACACAATGTGTTCCCCCCAATAGACACTTAGTGCATACATTAATGTTAAAAGAACACAAGTGGAGTACACCTATTGGTGAATTCCATGTACTTCCCCACATTGAGACAACCTGAACCATGTACATAGACAAGCCATACAACTATAAATGAGAACATGTACACAGACTGAAGCCACATATGGGCACATGAGAAAATTTCTCTTGTATCCCACATTCCATGAATGTCTACATGGACATAGGATGAAGACACTGTCTATTTCCATGGGTTGGACCAGTGGTCATGTGATACCACATAGGACCCCTATTACATGTCACCTACTCTTTTATACATGTAAAGTATCCCATTTCCTTTGTATCTTAGAAAATTTTAGTTAGGGTGTGTTTCCATTATCCATCACCTCTATGTTAGAATTGAATCATCTCCTATACTTATGAAAATGATCCCTTCAACATGACTTCCTGGATAGTGTCATTGGAATCCCTCTATGGGACATGAAGTGAGATTCTCTATTCATATTCATGATATAGGTTGGCTTCTTTGTGTCATCATGACCAATGATATAGGCATCGATCCTCTACTTTGCAGGTTAATGTAAATTAAATTATTTGTATCACCCCATGGATTTTACAGTGACCATAATCATTGAAACATCTCTTTTTAGAACTTCAACATGTACTTATAATTACTATAACCAATTAGCGGCACCTCTCAGACAAATGTAATCATTTATATCATACAATGGAATTTATTATCCCAGAAGAGTTCTTCATGTATCCTTTAAGACGGGAACCTAGGATGGTATTCTATGGTTGAAACAAACCTCTAGGCTATGTGTATTTTTAAAGTACATCTAGATATTATTGTTATGTGTTCTCTAGAGATATACCTTTATAGAGAAAACATTATTTTCTTTTGTTGTATGCTTTGTGGTTTCGGGGTGTCCTACTGAGTATTGTTACACTCACCTCTGCATGGGATTTTCTGCATAGGTCATGTCTTGTGTAGTCAATCCACTATTTAATAATGTCATCAATGGTCTAGGACCATAAAATGCATAGTTATATAGGAAATAACGATGTGTGTTCCTATTCATTTCTTGAAATCAATCCCAATGCTTACTTTCTGGTTTCACTTGTGTTTTAGACTGATTGTGGTGAGATTTTATTTTGACCTATTTTTTATCCTTTATGTCAAATTGTACCCTGGTTGTGGGATTCAGATGTATTCATGGATGTTTGTACATTTGTTTGTACATTTGATCATTTTTATAGGCTTGGTTATGTCTGTGTGTACATGTACTTTTTCCATGTCCTCCCATTGAAATTATTTTCCTACCCAATTATTGACATCATCCCATGGCCAATTGTAGGTGAGAATGTGGGTCATGGAATGGTCCCCTAAGGGATGCATCATGACATAGTTTTATTAGAGGATGTTCTACCTTTGAACCAAGAGTTTTTGTAATTGGTTTGGGATGACAATTCTATGTGATTAACCTTCGTATTTATGTATTTCAACTCATATGTTTGTGTGGCAGTAGACATTTCCATACACCAAGATTCAAATCACATACATTTTGACTCATTACATGGGAAAATTAGAAGCTTGTAATACCATAGTACATGCATCATATTGGAATGAGTTGTTGTTATAAATTCTTCTTGATTCATATCTCCAAATATACTCGATGACCGTGGTTTATCTTGTTTGATTCAAGATTCCTCCATGATGAATGCATCTAGTATTCAACATGATCATGAGGATGATCCCATCTGGTATGATGGATTGATACAGAGACATGTTCCCCTGAGTTGTTACCGACAAGTGGTGCTACATCTATACCACCACTAGTAGAGTTGCACGTGGTACCCACTACAGTAGTACAACATGTTTGTCGGCAAAGTGTGGTCCATGAGTTTTAGTGACAGAGACCCCTCAAGTTCAGAGGTGAGACTGACCAACATGCTACTAAGGACTATCTTAATGCGGTAACATGATATTTCTATCTGGTCATGACAACCTCATATAGGATGGACGTACTAGTGGTGATATTTCTTTAAATCTCAGTTGGTAAATGGTGGGGTTTAGTTACATAGTATTATAGTGAGGCATGTCTTCTGTGGTTAGAGTTTTAGCACCTTTTCACCAAAGAGTTAATATTAGCTACACAAAGGGATGTACATATCTAGGAACCTCTCTAGATCATGTAATGTAGAATGAAAGTAGGATAGTATACATAATGGTTTAGAAACCTCTCCAGGTACTCAATTGTTATGGTTTATGACATGTTATTTGATGCATGGAATTTCGAGAAAGGTAATTGTGGAGACATTCAAGCCATTTTTATCCATCTATTAACTATTACATATGATGTGGTTATATAGATAAAATTATGGGTCGAGAGTTTCCTAGATGATAATTCACAACAATTAGTTGTCAATAAAGGGTATATATGAGCATAAAACACAACAGTAGGGAGCCAACATCAGTCTCAGTGACATCAATGTGAGAGAAATTTATAGAGGAAGTCACAAATAGATTATTTAAGGTTCATATGTCACATGGGGGATCCATTTATCCCATATAATGGTAGTTATAATCATTTGAAAGCATGAGACATCTTGCATGTGATTTTTCAAACCATTATACAGATGATAGAGAGACTATAGATGGGACACAAAGGCAAAGGTAGTAGAAGGAGTAGGCATGTTCGTTGGTTGGAGGATGTAGTATTGGATATGGGAGAGTAGTTATCGGTGGTAAATGATTTTACTTGTTATGACCACCACCCCCATACTCTCCTCACCATGCTCAGGGAACTAGAGGATAGGGGGATGGATATATGAGGATGAAGAATATAAAAATATGTATCCGAGAAATATTTAATGCATGATATGTGTATTTCCAAACATAGATGAATTACTAATATACAATGGTTCTAGTCATTAGTTTCTTTCAAAAAACATTGTATGAGACATAGAGAAACTAGTTGATCCTTTGTTTAAATATTTATTCTTGGAGAATCCTACTAGATAAGTATCAGTGATTACACACTTATAACGACCATTTGACATGACTCTTGGAGGTAATACTTTCTTTTAGAATCTCATACTAGCAGTGTCAAGACTTTATGATGTCATTATTGTTATGTAGTGGTCATCTAAAATACATTTGTAGATGACCATTTCAAGAAAAGGATATGGTGTGTTCGTAGAGATGGAACCAGGTTCACCTTCATTGAAATGGAAACAATGTTAGTGCAGGATGAACTCATGCATATGAAGATTCTACAAAATACTCATCATTTAGATATTCTAACACATGGTGAAGTGGATATTATGAGTTTCCAGTTTCTTAAACTAGTAGGGGTCTATTAGGATTCATTTCCGGAGGATGTTCTAGGCCTGCCTCGAAACCATGGGATGGATTTATAAATTTTTCTATACCCCATGATGACACGAATATCTGTGCCATCATATAGGATGGACCTCCTTGAGCTTCGAAGGTTAAGGGTGCAGTTAGAGGACTTACATAGGAAGTGATTTGCAAGACCTAGTATTTCACCGTTGCTGACCCCAGTGTTGTTTTCCAAGAAGGTGAATGGGAGCATGAGATTGTGTTTGGACTACCAACCCTTGAAGTAGGCGACCATGAAAAATAGGTATCCACTATTTAGGATCTATGACCATATTAATCAATTGATAAGGGGATTAATAGTTTTCAAAGGTTGAAAAGATTTTGGATTGTCACCAACTATGAGTACGAGATGAGGATATACTGAAGTTGACATTTAGTTGTTCCTAAAGTCCTCAAGATTACATGGTTATTTTCATTGGTGTGATTAACACCCAATTTGTGTTCATGAGACTAATGAACTAGATCATTCACCCATATATAGTTTCATACAAGTTAGTATTAATCGATGATATCCCAGTGTACTCAGCATCTCAGAAGGAGCATCAGAGACAATTTTGGATGGTTTTATACATACTCCGAGAGGTCTAGATTTACTGAATGCTTTCAATGTTCAAGTTTTGGATTCAGGTGGTCAAAATTATAGGAAATGATATATCAGAATATAGAGTTTTTGTGGACATAGAAATTACAAGACAATGTTATATTGGGAGCCACCCAAGAGTATGATAGAGGTGTAGATATTCCTTGGGATGATATGCTATTACTAGAGATTAAAACATAAATTATCCAAGATACCACCACCCATGTAATATTTGACTTGAAAGGGGAATACATTCATGTGGATAGAAATATTCCAGTTGGATGTGTTGTATATAATGTGGAGTATGATGAGTGATCCCATCATGATATTGTGAGAGGATGCTGTCATGTACATAGTTTTATTTTTTTCATAAGTAACCGGGATTCATTATGTTATGATGTAATGGAAAACAGTTATTACCTATGGTTCATGGTGGTAGAGATGACATGATATGAACTACGCACGACAAAATATTGAGTTACCAGTGGTAGTATTCACCCAAAATATTTGGTGACACTACTTGATGAGATATCAGTTTATCATATACCACAATAGAAAGAGTCTCAATTATATATTATCACATACGGATTTCAAATTGTGATAGAGGAGATGGATAGAGAACCTCTAGGATACTGACATAGAAATTTTCTATACTCATGGGAAGGGGAATGTGGTATAAGATTCATTCAGGGGGAAATCATATACATAGTTTCTAATCAAGGGGTCTAAGAAATTTTCCTCAATATAGATATCCATTGTTGATAGTGATGGTGAATCTTATCTTCAGTTGAATGTTGTCACCCCTACAGTCTTGTTGTCAGTTAGGGAATAAAATTTAGGGGATACCGACATTGCGACCCTATTTACTTTGTTATCCACTCATATCGCTCATGATGTATTTTTTATAGGTGGGGAGCACATTGTTATTTTCAGAGGTCACACGATTGAACAAGTGAAGTTGCAGGAGAAGGTTATTATATATTTTAATACATCCCCTATGGTCGTACATCCATGTTTGGAAAAGATATACCAACACCTTTAACATCAGTTTGTGTGCCCATTGATGAAGAAATAATTTATAGAGTTTGTCTCTCGATGACATACATAATAGTAAGTGAAAGAGTATCCCCATGATTCACTGGGTATATCTCAACCCCTTGTCGTTCATGAGTAGAGGTGGGATTTGATATCCATGGACATTATGATTGGATTTCCCCATAATTCAAGAGGACATGATTCCATATATGTGATTTTAGATCGACTAACCATTTCATCCCAATTATTAGCTATTCGAGTGCATAGTTCCATAGAGTGCATGGGCTGACTATATGTGTAAGATATAGACTTACCCAATGGAGTTATATTGATTATCATTTCAGAATGTGATTATCATTCACATTTCATATTTGTAATGTATTATAGGAGGCTTTTGAAACTCAATTTGCTTGAGCACAGTGTTTCCCCCAAAAAATGACAGCCAGATTGATTGGGCCATTCTAATTATAGAGGTCAATATATGAGCTTTAATGTTGGATGTTTTCCATAGTAATGAGTATCATCAATAGATTTCATAGTTTTTATACAATAATAGATACCATTCCACAATCGGTATGGAGCTATACAAGGCATTTTATGTGTGGAAAAATATGTCAACACTTTGTTGGTATATCCAAGTAGAGTCTACACTCAAGTTCATAGAGTAGGTTTGAGCTAAAATGAAGATAGTGTGAATCATCCTGAATTTGATGAAGACTGTATAGAACTGTCCGACGTTTTATGCTAATAGGTGACGAAGGCCTTTGTAGTTCAAGGACTGAGACCAGATTTTCTGATGAGTTTCAGCTCGATATGGATTATAGAGATTCGACTAGAGAGGAAAGTTATCTATTATTTTAATAATAACTTTTTAGATACTAGGTATAGTTTTCATGGTGTCATAATGCATATCTCATAATGAATAGTTATATTGGGGACACAATCTCTTCCATGTGTCAACGTTGAGGAGGTTCATGGATGACCCATGTCACATTTTTGACTGGAATGAGATGGACATCATGAATGGAGAAACCATTGCTGAATACATGATATATATTAATTATAAACTAGAGATACTCCTTCAGTGTTTAGTGATTCTATTGGTTCATTTCTAGTGGCAGCACATGAATCTACATGAATGAAATTTGGAGAAGTAGGCTAAATGATTTATTGAGAACCCAAATTTTTTTGGGTATCCCTTGATGTGGAATTTAATTGATATAAATACCTCTAGTGGGGATAATTTAATGTATTTTATTTCCTAATATTTGTTTCATTTAATATGGATAATTTTTTGAGATTAGGTGCTGAGACCACATGCGATTATGAGGCTCGGTGTGCCTCAAAAAAACTTTTAAATATATTTTATACATTAAATTACATGCCTTTGAATTTTCAAAGAAAATGTGGAATAACATCTAAAAAATTTCCCATATTAGAAATATGATAGAACCATTTAGTTTGGAGTTCAGGGTTTACCCTGGGCTTAACATATCATTGGTCGACGTTGGTCATTTTTGAAAAAACTCGTTATGGGAATGGAAATAATTAAAATTATTTATTCTACTTATAATTATTGACACATCGATTAGTTAGTATTTAAATAAACTATTATGGATAAATCTAATGGTTAATTTCACAACCCAAGAACCATTTTAGAGTCATTTGAGATCATTGGAGGATTCCTCTCTAGTGAATCATGACTTGATCATGGATCGATGATCGACACACAATAGAATCAATGTATATCTCTAATGGAAAAAATGCCACATTATATTTCATAATCAATTTATCCTTATCAAGGTAAGTCAGGTGTTCTTATTTTATTCACCCCTTATTTATATCTATAACTATTGAGAATAAATTAATGAAAATACTGATCAATCCTACATTCAATAAGCAATATGGGTTTATTTTTGTGGAGAATTTATCAGAAGAATTTCTTCTTAGTTTTTGATTATTCAAAGTTTGATCAAATGGAGAAAAACTATTATCTAAAAAACACTGATCGAGGTCTTATCCACTTGATTATTCTTGTACAATTCTCCCATGTTTTCTTTATTCGCCCCGATTATTTTTCATTTAGCCCTAGGTTCAACAGATACCGAATAATTGATCTTCTATCACCCATTTCATTGTGAATCAACTTAAAAATTTATAATTGGACCCAGTAAAATGCTACATAGGTGTGAGGCTAGCAGTGAAGAATGGATAAGAATTATTTAGTAACCCTTAAATTAGTTCTAGACGTGCATATGATTATTGTGGTGAATATAATTGTTTTTCAGAAATTATTTGATTGTCAGAATCTAATGAAAATATATGGATGGGTTCATCCTAGTTAGATCCATGTTTTTACAAAATATTGGAATGTCATTTCAAGATGGCGGTGCAGTGAGCATGCATGGATGAAAGATTGAGGGTGTCTAGAAAATCCTGATCCACAATGTGTTTAACTTGGGTTGGTATGGCATACGAGTCCCCCTAAGAGAACGCTGTGATTTTGGAGAATCTTAAGTATCACACGATGTATAACCAATGTCACACAACATGTTCTCCCTCCCCTGATTCTTTGCATGTATCTTAGAGGAAAATTGAAACTAGTGGAGTACATAGGTTGGAGTACACTATGTACTCCCCCAAATAGACATGACTTGGACCAGGTACATGGGCTATGTTGCATATAGATACCTGATCATGTGCACCTCAGATGAAACTATGTACAGAACACGGGAAGACTACTAGTTAATCACACACATATGGTACATATACACCAACATGGGATGAAGACATGCACCATCTATATGGGAAGGACCTGAGGTCAAGGGACCTAGTGTCTAACCCCTATTACCTTCCATGTATTCTTTTATACATTTCGTGGATGACTATTCCTCCATATCCAAGAAAATATTTGTTAGGTGATGTTTCCCTTATCCATTCCTTAAGGATTAGTATAAAATCATCTCTTACTCTATGGACTACAATATTATTAGCTGGAATTATTAGGTAGAGTTATTGGAGTCCTTTGGTGAGGCCCATAGTAAGATCCACTATCCATATTCATGCCCTATGTGTAGTTATTGGTATTTCCATGACCAACACTATATGGAACCTGAACATCTAATTTGATTGTCGATCCATATTAACTTTTTGGTATAACCTTATTCCCTTTTGATAGATTTTAAAGTACATATCTTTTCTCATAAAAAAATTATCATGTACTTCTAATTATGAGAACTAATGAGCATCACGTCTCGAACGTACTTCATCACTACTATCATACCTAAGAGTGTGTTCTCCCAAAGGAGTTATTCATAAATCATTTGATCTAGAATCCTAGGATGATATACCATTGATATTATATTCCTCTAGATGGTGTGTCTTTGTTGACTATATCAGGATGTAAATTTTATATGGGTTGTTGACAAATACCTGGGTAGAGATGAATGTAATTTACATTGTTATATGATTTTTGGTTTGGGGGTGTTCTTCTGAGCATTTTTATACTCACCCCTACACAAGAACTACCCAGATGTATCCTGTCATGGGAAGATGATTTTCATTTTGATAGATTCCTAGATTGACTTGGATTATATGATGCTTAGTGAGACATTACATACTGAGGTGTGTCCTATAGTTTTCTAACATTACTTACAATGCTTACTTTCAAGTTGAAACTATGTTTTAGAATTTTTGTAGTGGGATTTAATTTTTCAATGTGTACTTCCAATTACCTATTTTCATACTATAGTTGTGGTATTTACAGCTACGCATGCATGGTTGTTTAGTTTTTTTTACATTTCATCATTTTTATAGAAATAAAGACGTGTGCATGTGTATATGTACTTAAGATAAGGCCTCCCATGTTAGTGATATACCTACTCAATTCAAGTCCCTATCCCTTGGAATATTGGAGTCTGGCTTGGGGAGTCATGTAACTAGCCCCTCCAGTATGGTTTCTGATATTAATATTTTAGTGAAGTAATTTCAATGTTAAAAATGTATTCCCCTCATGAAATATTCCATTAATCCTTTTAATGATTTTTTAACGATGATTAACATTGGGGTTACATATTTCTAATTTATTATTTTTATATATTTCTTATATATTATTTTTATATGTTTCATAAAAAAATATTTAGTTCATTATCCACTCTGTTGATGGGGGAATACATCAATTATGTTTATTTATCAGAATCCTTTTTTATGAATTCTCATTTGATTATGACATGAGGAATAATTAATCAAAAAATATATTTACTTGGTTAATTAGTATGTTTACACATTATGATTAATTTCAATTTTTTCGAACATAAAAGATCATACATGGTATGATTGGTGTGCCTAGATAGTGATCGAATGAATTTGGTAATTTTGATGGTCCCATGAGATGTTATGTAAGGGATAAGCAGTAAAATTTATAAACTATCATATATTTTCCACAATGTGATATTTTCTAGGATTCCATCCTGGTATTATTTTTATATGATGTCATATTTTTCTTCCACATATCATATATTTTTATGTTTTTTAATAATTTTTATTATGTTATTGTTGTATTTGATTCCTTATGAGACTTCTATTTTATCAAATCATGTTATTCCTTTGACTCACACATTGTACACAGTAATCAATTTTGTTCCCTCATTGGGATATATATCACTACCTATTTATTTTTTAATTTTAAAGGTTATCATAATAAGTTTTATGAGCTCAAAAATATTCAAGAGTTTAATATAGATACTAAAAATGAAGATATTATGATATAGTTTTTTTTCTTTATATAAATATTCTTACAAATATAGTTTTTATTATAATATTTGGGTTGTAATTAATTGATACTTATTGAAAAAATCATGATATAATTTTATTAATAGTATTTTCAACCAATAGTTGTTTTTTAGATAGTGGTATAATAATTTTTGGGGGTTAGGACTAGAGAAAATTATTAAAATAACTCTGGGGATATGTCTATGTAATTGAAAACATCCTAATATTTCGTGTTGAATATATTATGTGGTTTTTCTGAGAAATACATCATTGTATGGATACATAAGTTGAATTTGGTTTTTTCAAAGATGATTCTACTAGTAGTAACATCAAAACAGTTGGATGAGTATATCTCAACCATCATTCTGATGCATGGTGATTGTTCCCTTACTGTGCACCTGATTTCACACTCATGAAAGATACAGATTAGTTAATTCACATATTCATTATCAACCCTCATGAATTATTTTAGTAGATGATAATAATAGATGACCCAGGATAAAAATAAGGTTAAATTATACAAAAATACAATAAATTATTTTTCATGATTATGATTATTGTTTCTCATACTCTGATATTTTTGTTTTGGTCAATGGATAGAACCAACATGAATGATGATAATGATCAATATGATAGTCCAAATGGTGATTCTATAAAACTAAATGTGATTTTCCTGAAGATAAACACATTTTGATTATTCCTAATCAGAAATCATGATATATCATGAACACTCTGTACATTAACAAACCCTCATGAATAACAGGGATGAGAATTATAGAGTCCTAGAACAGCTCAGGTGGAGGAGTACATGGGGGAAAGTGGGCCCAATTTCAATCAATATATGAATGTGCGGAGAGAAAACCTATATAATTCATTAATGTGATATGGAAATTTATTATGTCTGGAAAATGATGACATGGATCAATGAATTTGAAGGAAAAATGATTATTTCAATGGAAAAAAAATTCATCATAGTTATCCATTAGAAATTCATTATCCTAAATGATCAGAACCTAGGAATTATACACTGGAATTCCATCTTCTTAAAGATAAATCCTACTTAAATGATAAAAAAATTGAATGTTAAAAATTGAGGTGAATTTATTTATGTTTTAGGATTTGGGGATTGTGTTGCAAAAGTTAATTTATCAATAGTGTTTTGGTCATAAGAATCCAAAACCACAAGGGATTATATTCATTTTTTCAAGATTAATATTTTTTAACTTGGATTTATGGTGATTTGGATTATTTATAAAAAATATTTTCACAAATAGTTATGTAATATACATATTCATAAGAGACATTAAGAGTGATGTATTTTCATAAGATAAATGTTTAATTTTTATTTAATAAATTTTTTATCAAATAATTAAAATCAATATGATTCAATGATGGTTAATAAATTTTTAATGAATTTAAAGGTTAGTTCTATGTCAAATTATCTATAATAAATTTAAGATGTTATTATTTAGGCTTTATATAGTAAAGTTTTAATTCGTCATATGATGGTTTATTCATTTGGGTTGTTATCTTGCCTTGTGCTAATAATTTTTTGTTAAGGTTAATGTACAAGAAAGGACGAATAGATATTTATCATTATTATTTTATTTTTAAAAGAAATTTTTTTGAGAATTGTGAATAAAATAAATTCATCTCTAATACTCACTATTTGAATGGAAATATGAGATTATGATGGAAATTGATTTAAAGGATAAAATTCTACTTATTAAATAAGTTTATTACCATATTTTCATGTTATAGTTTGAAAAATAATCTATAACTAAAGGAAATGGATATTGGAAAAAATCATAACCTTTTACCATCAATTTTTTATTAGTGACTGGTATCATTCACAACACTTTATTTAATGGTTTTTTAGACATTAATATTTTCATTATCATTCATTTTCTATTGATAATTTCTCTCCTTCCCTATATATGAATATTTGCACATTACACATTTTTACAATGAATAATATTTACATAACATATATTTTATCTTATTTGGAAACAAAATTATTTGTTATTGCTAATTATATTTCTATTTTCATTTCACTCTTTTCAAGAGGTTGTTTTATTAAACCTATTTTCCAAGTAGGATTTCAACTTCGGTATATTCAAATTTCCATCCATTGATTATAGAGATCATGTTAAAAATTTTAAGATGAAAATTATAAAAGTATATATAATTTATCACCCTGATAATTTAAAAAATAAAATATGTTTGATAACATATAGGACACATAACATCGATCCTAAACAAAAAAAATGAAATATTATAATTTAAATATGAATATTATAAATTATTGGTTAAATTTAAATGTATAAATAGGATTAAATTAAATAAGAAATATATATAAAGAATTTATTTCTACAAAATTTAATAACAAATTCATACGAAATAAATCATTAATTTTTAATGAAGATAATATATTCATAAAAACAATGCTTTCATCAAAAATTATTTATATTGATTTTTGTAAGAAAAATTTAAAATTAATTTTAGGATCTTTTAGAAAATTTATTTTATTACATGAACATGTTTTTCTAAACCATCATATAAAAATTTACTTATAGTTAATTTTTTTATTTTTCAATACATAATGTTATTTCATTGAATTATAATATTTATTTATATTTAAATCATTATCACTTCATAACAATAATTAATGTTAGTAAAAAGACATATAAATTTTTTTATTTTGTATTAATAAAACATATGAACCATTTTATTTATAATAATAAAAAAAATTGATTTGAATCATTAATTTTAATGAGTTTTTGTGTTTATTTTACTCTTGAAAACATGATTTTATAATAATAGTTTCTAAAAGAATAATGTGTATCCTTTTTAGTCAAGTAAAATAAAACATTATAAGAAATTATATAAAAGAAATTAATATAATATTTTTATATTAATATTAATTTTAATTCATATTATAATGATTAAAATATAATCATCTATTTCCTGCAAAATTAATTCAAAAAACCACTCATCGTTTTATTTTAATGGGTCACTTGTAAATTAAATATTTTAAATTAAATGTATTGAAATTTAAAAAATAAAATCCATATTTGGAATCTGAATAAATAATATAATTTAATAATTTTTAATAAATAGTATTCATAAAGAATAATAAAAGTGTAGAAATTAATTAATGTGGTTAATGTTAAAACGAGGTTTTGTGCGTTACACGTGCTTGTGATAAAATTAATTTTGTAAAACATATAATTGTTATTTGATAAATTGGATTTCTTATATATAATAATTAGATATAAATTATAACATTAGAATAATTTTTTTAGGATCGAGGGAAAAATTAATTAGATAAAAACATGTTACCATGGTTAAAATTATAATGGTAAAAGTGATAACACATAAAGGTAAAAAGACTAATAAGTTTATGAAATAATTTTTTTAATTATATTTGTGTTGATAAACATTATAATCCCTACAGTATATCATTTGCCAATTTTTTATGTAATTTTCATTATATTTACATAGAATTACTTAATTGTTTTTGGTATTTATATAAATGAACTCTTTGAAAATAAAGGGAAACAGTCAAACCTATTTTAATCACATTTAATGATAATTTTAAATCATAAAATATATGTATAAATTCAGTCCATACTCCAATTAAAATGAACTAAATGACTTTTGTTTAAAATACCATCCTGGGATGTCTTTTGATGAAAACCTAAAGTGAGGTTATCCAAAGAAGTTGTATCATTAAAAACTGATAATTTTGTTTTATTTCATCCTCAACCTACTTTGAATCATATTAAAACAAGACGATATAACAAAACTAATATCTCCCATATAGTGAAAATTTATTATTTTAATTTAATTACCCATTTCAATATCCTCTTCCATAAAATGGAAAATAAAACCAACATTCATGTCTATGATAGATTACTCCCTCGTGAACTAATATAATTTGTATTCCATCATCACAAATCATGAAATTATTTATTGATGAATTTAATGTGTATATATTATATTAATTATATATGTGTCAATATATAAAAGCTATATATCTTATATTTTCTTATGATATGAATCACTCAAATATGATAACATCGTTCTTGTGTTTGTGTTGACTACCACCTATACGAAGAAATGTGATTCTTATTTCATCTCCTAATTTATTGATGGAATATATGGGTGAATTTAATATAATAATATGTTATTAATGATATAATGATCATTCTGTAAGGATAAAATAATACTTAACATATTTTTATAATGATCATTGGAAAATTGAATTGATATTCATGTGTTTTTATGCCTTTACATCTCCATGATTGTAACATAATTAATTTTTCATACCCAATTAAAATGGATAGGTTTACTTAAACATTTCTTGATTATAATTTATGAAATTTTGAAATAATTACTTATTTTACCATATTCATCCTACTAAATACATTTTGGACATATAAACTGAATATTGTCCAATCGTTCAATGAAAAAATAATTTATTATGTAAATAAATATTACACGATAATAAATAATTTAAATGGAATAATAAAATTGGGAAAATTTCGTAATAATGTAAATAATTAATCTATGTTTATTAATCAAGTATAAAATGTATGTACATGATGATTCAAACACAATGTATGGTATTTCATCCCAATTTCCCTTCATTGATGAATATTTTTTATTACACAACTAAATTATTTTATATAATATATATTAAAATTATTATACACACTATATAATCATTAATTAATTAATTATTATTTAGTGATAATTAATTTTCCATCACTCTAGTTGATTTGATTTTAAGGTTGCCAAAGTGGTAAGGGATTTATTTTTCATTATCATTTATATTTTAGATTATTTTGTTCAAGGGTATTTTGTGGTAAATCATGTACAATTATATTCATGAAAACCCACTTTTTTATCTTATAGACAGGAATAATTTTTTCATTTTTTATCTATGTCACCCATTAATGAAAAAGGAAAAAACAAGAATGATTTTTGTATGTTTTACCGATCTTTTGTGTTCTTTATATTCATGAATACTTCAATAACTTTTATATATTCCTCGTAAACTATTTTAGTATTTTTTCTATAATAAAAATAATTTATTAAGAACATATTTATTGATGATTTAGTATATAAAATTTGGTTTTGAAAGAATATTTCAGTTATATTTCTAAAGAAAGAAATTTTTGACCTTTTAATTAGAAATAGAACAATTTTTCGCTTTTTATATACCTCGATTTGACATAATTGTTTCACCTCCATGACTGATCAATTCTTTTAAAAGTACATTCCCTCATTACATAGTTCTTTTCAAATAAATTTTTTTCTATTATATGTTTAAATTTTAATTATTTTAATTACGTTTGTTCAAGTTATAAATGATTATTTTCCTTATTAAGTATTAAATGTGATCTTTAAAGCCCTCGTAATCAATAATTGTAACATATGATATCTTATATTTCTTCTAAATTATGTATTCACGTCTCTTAGGCATATACAAGAAAATTATCCACTACATTTATGGGGAAATTCAATCATTATGTTCATTTATCAAATAAAATTGTTATGAATCCCCCTTTTATTAAAATATAATGATATATTAAGAAACCAATTTATTTTGAGGGTAAATTATTATGTTTATACCTTATGATTGATTTCCTTTATAATCACACATAAGCAAGTACATAATATTATGGTTGATCCTAGATAGAATTCTAATTAATTGTATAGTGTTTTTTTATAATGGGATGTTATGGCTATGAATATTTAGTGACCTAATACACTATGGTACTTTTCCACCATGTGATTTTTTCTAGGAAGTTATCGCTTTCCCATGTTTATATAATGTTATATATTTCTATCACATTTTATAGTTTTTTATAACTTTAAATTTCTATTTTCAATATGAAATTATTATATTTTATTAACTATGATCCTCAATTTTATGATATCATGTAATGAATTTTAGTGAAATATTTGGATAACCTGAAATTTTTATTACATTAGTTGTATTTTTAGGGTATCCCATTCATTTTTATGTCACCCAATATATCTTATCTATATTTGGAGATCAAAGAGATATTGGATATCCCCAAGAAGAATAAAAATAAAGATGTTATTCAATAGTGGATTTTCATGTCTTATAATCCAATTCCACCAAAGACACTAGGCCTCATGATATTTGGGTTATAATTATTGAATTTCTATTTTAAAAATAATTTAATAATATACGTAAATGTATTGGGTCACTTTAACTTTTGGACAAGTTGTTTGGGTTGTAAAGATGGACCATGTAATGGGATATATTTTTAGTGAGAGATAAAGGGAAATGTAAGTTGTTGTTCCTAGAATCACTTTTTAAAATTTTTAATGATGGGGGTATTATTTTTAATAGAATGTGAACTAGTTTAGCTAATAATGTGCATGTATTGGTCTTGATAATTAGTAAATGGGGCTAGAGGGTTCCCTATATGTGAGAACATCCAGATACAATTTGTAAATAATATCAGGACACTATTCCTCTTATAACCATCCATTAAACTATAATCATAAGACCATTATTATGTTAGTTTTTAGAGTTACTATTGATGATAATGCCTGGAACTAGAGTGGGTGGGGTTGGATGAACTAAATCATATATTTTATACCCTTTTGTTTTAGGTTGGGTAAATTGTGGAATAAATGTTTAGGATAACCCCAGAATGGGTGGTTACCCTAGGTGTTACAGGTGTCCCCATACAGATGAAAGAAGTAGGGGTGATACATGTGAGTTGTGGTATATGTGAGACATGATGTATGAGAATATTTGTGACAACCTAGTTCTATTTGAGTTGTTGATTATTTTTGTGGTGAGATGGTTATTTTTGGTGAATGAGGGTAACCAATGAGAAGTGTTGAAGAAGGAACATAAGTTCTTTTCGAATGAGGTTCATGAGTATATTCCAAAATTTTAGGCCAATATAGGGGAGGTTGTTTTAGTGTGTGGATGATGATGTGATGATTAATTGATGGAATCAGGTCTTGGATTTCTCCATATTTTTTATGATTATCATATATGGTTTTCAGAAGTGGAATGTAAATTCTTTGGGGTGTATTTTATATCAAGGTTAGTTTTGGAATTCATGATCATTTAGGTAGCTAGACATAATTTTTTTACTGGTGAGTTGTATAATGATATGGTTAATAGTGACCTCAAGTGGTAAAATCTAGGGCTACTAGACCATTGATAGATACTTCATGTCTTAAAACGTTTATCATTTTTTCATGGGTATGTGTATGGGTTTGGTTTTGTGAGGTTTCTCAGTTATGGAGATAATTAGTGGTTCTTTTTTATGACACTAGTGTGTGATGGATGCATGGAATGTGGCTATGTGATATGGGCCTAGTTTTGTGGATTCATGACTCTTAAGTGTGTTTTATAGATCATCTTGATCATGTTCTTGTAGATTCATTCAACCATTTATATCTAATGATATCATAAATGTATGTAAGAATTAGAGCTATACTGTGTTGTTTTTTGTGTGGATTGGGTTTTATGAAACTTTAAGAAAATTAAGAACAAATTTTTTCAAGATAGTGAAAGTTAGATATGTACAACACCTGATGGACCATGATTCAGAGAGAAAACATTTGTGTGTCCGATAGAAATTTATATAGATTATAATGAGAGGACTTAATGAATGTAAGCTTAAGGGTTTTATGGAAGAATAATGATTTCTCTATTGTAGTAGATGATATCTTAAATAGGACAATATGGTGGATGAGTGTTTCTTAGAGACATGGAAAAAGTGTTTTGAAGATTGAAGCCATTATGATTGTTGTAACATCCCACCTCATACCATTGGCTTGAGAGGGTGGATGAATGATACTTGGACTTAAGTGATGTTCCCAAGGTGCTAATAGTTAGAACTAAATGTCAAGGGCTTCAAGAATAATTGAGCAAGGAATTTTCCATTGAAATTAACAACCAACACAACAATACATAAATAAAAAAACTATATGATGCATTTTAACATAACAACACGAACCACACATATACAAAAGAAACCCAATTTGTTCCATCACAAATCCCAAGAAACAAAACAACACAACCAAAAAATCAGAGTACCATGAAGAACACAAAACCCAGGACCCCAATGAACTAGGAAACCAAACATAACTCAACAGTACACTCTATTCTCCAAGCACCCCCACATCACCAAAGCATCATATTGAACAACCAGAAAAATGAGATTCCTTACTCTTACCTCTGTCCTGAAACATAAAATCAGCAAAAGCAGCAATGTTACAAAAGAGATGGGGAGTAAAAATACTCATTTGGTTTTCCCCAAATGACCTCTCTACAAAGTCAACTTGGATAAAACCATTAACATATTATTATAAAATAGTATATATAAAACATTTTATAGTGAAACAACTTACAGTAAGCCAATCACTCCATTAACATTCCATTTTCACCCAAATAATATCAACACATAAAAAAGACAAACAACCATGCCCTTTCACATTAGAACACCCATTTCATCTTGTGTAGAAAGACACATCCAGGGAATAAACATGGTGGATCTTCCAATCCAAACCTATTTACTACTTTCCAAATCGAGTGGAACTCCCCGCCCACCAATCCTTCATAGAGGCCCTTACATCCACTCTCCATAATATTTTTATAGTGGTAATCCCCAACCACTTAAAATCATTACAATCAGAAACATAATTTGAAAAAGATAATAACCAAGCATATAACACACCAAGTCTACACAACATGCAAATAACCATTTCCATCACATGCCAACCCAATTAAATAAATCACCCATTTATTGAAACCCCCATAAATCAGTTTCTATGGAAAACCACATTTTAATAAATCAAAATCTTTTATGAAAAGAATGATTCTCAAAACATTTTTCATAATCTACTATTAAGATTTTAAAAATCAAGATGTTAAAATCACACAACAAAGCCTGTTTTGCAATAATATCCCATTTTCCTTTAAATCCCAAAAATCAAAACCAATGGGATTCCAAAAATATTCAAAAATCATTATCACCATTAATTTTATGTAAAATAAATTAATTGAAACTAAGGTCACTCAATCTATCCGGGTGGAGTTGAGAGAGAATTCACCTACCTTTAGGGTTCTGGAGAATTCGACCCAGTAGAAACTGCACCACAATTTGAGAAAATGCTCCACTAAAACATCTCTAGATCCACTTCCCTATCATCAACAAGACTTAAAATCAACACTAAAGGAGAAACCCAATATATCTACACACAATCGGTATATATATATATAAAACATAGATAGAGGAAAGAGTAGATCTAGAGAAAACCACAAATTACTAAGCAAGGAGAGCTACCGAAAAAGAATGGGCTCAACCAAAGAAAGAAACCCCTTTGATAATATTCAAAAATTTGTCTGTGAGAACCACAAAACCTTTAAAAGAATAAGTCACAAGTGAGGATCGAATGTGAGGATTTTTTCTTGGCATTAGGAAAATACCAACTAATCCTAGATTTTTTAATCCGAATTTTATAGGCCATATGGTTACCTCACACCATTAGACAAACTATGTGCTAGCAGTGTACCTGCTTCTGCTTCAAAGGGGAATCTTCCAAGACCTCCTAGAATGGTTAGACAAACCATGCATAGACTCTTCATAACCCCACTGCCCGCACTATTTCATCTCACATGGTTTCCTCCAACCATGCTGAAACTGAGTATCCTTAAAAAGGGTTAAATTTTTTTTGAAAACCTTACAAAACTCTCCCTAAATCCACCCAGCCACATTATATACATAAAAATGTTTAAATAAGGGTTACATTCCTCAAAATTAGGGTTCTAAATTATTTCCACCATGGGAAATTTCATCCTCATAATGTAGAGAGCCATCTCGTTGTCGAAAGAGCTCGGGCCATTGCTCGACCATCTCTTTCTCCCACTCCCTAGTCTCCTCCTGAATCTGATAATGATACCACAAAACTCAAACTAAACTGATACTTTAACCATGCAAGAGTTTCTCCTACCTATCCATAATCTGCACTGGCACATGCACCAAGGAAGTATCTTGGTCTATCTCAACATGAACCCGGTGAATCACATGGTCACGATCCAAATGATACTTTATCAACTATGACACATGAATCACATCGTGCACCGCACTAAACCATGGGGGGAAATCCAACTGATAATCCACCTCTCCAATCCACTCATGTATCTCAAAAGGCCAAATATACCTTAGAGAAAACATACCATGCTTTCCAAACTGACAATGTCACAACCCAGGAGAGATTCATAGAAACACATGATCACCCATATTGACTGACAACGATCGCCAAAAATGATCTACAAATGATTTCTGATGACTTTGTGATGTATCCATACACTTTATGATCAACATGATCTTCTCCATAGTCTCCTGATAATAGCTCAATCCAATAATCAAAGTCTCACCCATTTCCACCCAACATAGTGGAGAATGGAAAGGACACCCATATAATTCCCCCAATAGAGCCATATATATTAAAGCTTAATTACTATTATTATATGATAACTCAAGTAATGGTATGTGCTACACCCATGAAACAAAAAAATAAATCACACAATCAATTAAAATATCTTAAAAAGTTTGTATCATCCTCTCAGATTGGCGATCCATCTGAGGATGATACACTGTGATCATCCTCAACTATGTACCAAGGGATTGCTACATGGATTTTTAGAAATGAGTTGTTAATCAAGGATCATTATCTGATATAATAAAATCTATAACACCATGCCTCTTTACCACTTCTCGGATATCAATTTTGAATATATCTTCCATTGTATGAGATTCACAAATCGGGATTAAATGGGCCGACTTTGTGAGCTAATCCACAATCACCCATATAGAAATGTGTTTCCTGACCATTCTTGGGAGGCCTGTCACAAAATCCATCACTATTTTCTCCATTTCCACACTAGGATATGTATATACTGTGGCATTCCTGCTTTCTACTGATGCTCTTCCTTGACATTCTGGCATGTCTAGCATTCCAAAACAAATTCTGTTGCATTAATTTTCATACCAGCCCACCAAAACTACACATTAAAATCCAAAAACATTTTATGAATTACAAGATGGACAACCAACCTGGGTTGATGATAAGATCTAAGAATTTCCTCTTGATAAGACACTCGTACCATGTTCTGATTTCGACAACACCAGACTGAATTTCCATTTAGTTCCCAAGCCTCAATGGTTTTCCAACAATTGAGTTTTGACCTCATAACCATACATTATGAATTAGAAGCATGTTCCTATTTATCCAAAGCATCCAAGTTAGGAACCCAAAAAACCAGAATTAAGACCACTCTGTCATCCTGGTCTTCACATTACAACTGCATGTCTGCTATGACAAACATCAACTGCTGGTAATCTGATGCATGTTTCACAACTTGAGCATATTATTTCTTACATAATGCATATTCCAAAGAATTTACCACACATGATTTTTATATTAGGTAGAAATAAAACATCAATAGATATTCCATCCATCTCTATAGCATCATGTTCACATTTCTTGTTGAGAAAATCTCCTTTAAACTGTTGTGATCGGAAAAAATTGTAAATTTCCCACTGAAGAGATAATAATGACACATTTTTAAATCATAAATGACTGGCTCCAACTCCAAATCATTTGTTGGGTAGTTCTTCTCATGAACCCTCAACTGTCATGATCCATATGAAACCACATGATCCCCCCTACATGAGAAAACACCCCAACCCTAATCTTGATGTATCAAAATAAACCACATACCCTTCCCTGGTTCTAGGAGAACAATGATTGGTGCTGATGTAAGGTGACCCTTTAACCCTTCAAATCATTTCTAATATAACTCATCTAATTTAAATGGAATATTCTTCCTTGTCAAAGATTTCATTGGAGATGCCAATTGTGGAAAGTCTCGAACAAAATGTCAAAAATACCCATCTAGAACAAGAAATCCCCATATCATGAAAATGATCTTTGGTGGTTTCCATGATATAAATGCCTCTATATTTTCTAGATAAATTGAAAAACCCCTCTATGAAATATCAAGGCCTTGGAAATGAACCTCCTATATCCAAAAATCACACTTTGAGAATATGGAATAAAAAAGATGATCCCTCAAGATCAACAACATTGTCACCAATTACTACTCATGATCTACCCATTTCCTTGAATACACTAGTATATCATCCAAATATACCACCATAAAAGAATCCAGATATCTTTTAAATATATGGTTCATCAATTCCATTAGCATTGTTGGTTCATTCAATAGACCAAAGGGCATAACCACATACCCGTAATGGATATATCTACATATGAAAGTTGTTTTCAGGATATCATCATTCTTTACCGAATATTTATGATATCCTAACCACATGTAAATCATGGAGAACCACTGAGTTCCCCTAAACTGGTCAAAAAAATCATCAATGCATGGAAGTGGATATTGATTCATTTTCATAATCTGATTAAATCTACGATAATCTACCCATAAATGCAATGTTCTATCCGTGTTTTTTACAAATAACATCATCCATTCCAACATAGACAATATAGGCTGGATGAACCATTTGTTCTCTAAGTCCTCCAACTGCACTTGTAATTATTACAATTCTACTATTTTTATTCAGTAAGAGGGAATTGAGATAGGACTAGTCCCCATAAGGATATCATTTGTAAACTCCACATCTCTCAGAGGTGGAATTCGTAATAATTCTTCTAGAAATACATCTATATCCTAATCCACAACATCTAGAAGAACACTCTTCTTAACACCTTCAACCGATGCTGATGAAAAAGCCACCAACTGATAAGATATTGTGCCAACCAGTAGTTCCTATAAGCATGTTTCACACTACTTCTCATTCTTCTCCCGCTAAAGAGATGTCTCATTCCATCATCCATCTCAAAACAAACCCTTTACACATAGAAATTGATGTGGGCCTTAAACATATCAATCCAATCCATTCCTAGGATTATATCATAAGCATGCGTCCCATGTACTATGATATCCCACACCAATTAAATGCCATCCACAAATAAGAAACACTCTCTACATAGGAAGACTAAACACTCTCATTGACCTTGAAGAGTTTGTAGTTTCAAAACAGAATGCATCATTTCCACATGAATATTCAACAAATCCATGATTCTATTAGAAATAAAATAATGAAAAAAACTGTATCAAATAAATCTTGCATAAATTTGGAATTTAAATGAACTGTACGTCACACCGTGGATGGTCGCAACTGTTCATCCCCCACAACCTGATCATCCCCCAAAAACTTATTGCTTGCTACACTATGCCCTTTTTGCCCTACCTAAGAGTCATGGTCTTCCTCAAATCACCATGACTATATTTACTCTACTTCCGAAGTGTATTCTATTTCCAAGTCCTGTCATGGCACAAAACACCTATGACCCTTGAGCAGTGTCACAGACACCCGAACACCGGGCATTCTAACAATACATCTGAAGATGCCACATCGCTTTATAATTATGATATGATTGTCGTAGTTACATACAGTCTCTCTTGATGTGGCTTGTAGAACCACAATCAAAACACTTTGACTTACTCTGAGGCTTTGGAAGAATATTCTCCAATTCAGTCATCGGATTTTGAGTCATACTCACACATGAGAAATATGTTTTCCTCTTTCTCTAATACCCAACATTTGAGTCCACACTATTCCCTCAGGGTACCAATATACTTCCCCCTCATATATCCCCCAAAATATCTCTCTTATCCACTATATTCCTATTCACTATTTCTGTATAATCATTTATAAAAAACACTTCTATCTTGGGAAGAATTTCCTACCTCAACCTAGATTCAAATATTCATGCCTTCAATGATGTACTACCTACCACCTCAAGAGAAAACTGCACGAAGATCATGAACATAGCCACATATTTAGTTAAAACTATATTCCCTTACTTCAGACAGAATAAATCATTTTTATACTGAATTCTAAATGTATGAGGGTAGAGTTGTATGATAAAAAATTCTTCAACACCCTCCCATGTCAGACCTTGGTTTATCACATCTTGGACCACTGGTTCTCACCAGTAAAGGGAATGATCTTCCAAAATTAATTGGTTAACTTCACATTCATCACTGTCAGTTCCCCCAACAATTCAAATGTCATATTCATTATGTTTATCCACCCTTCACCCATTTCTATCATCGAATCAAACCTAAATTTGGATAGATTAAGCAATTGAAACCGAACCTCATGATCTACATTCTTCAATTCATCCACTTTATTCCCACTATACACAGCATGGAATGTTTTCACTATACTCTATACTAGTTTCTAGTTCACCTGAGGATCAGGTGAATCGACATTTTCAGAAGCTTCTCTAGTTGTTCACTACGACTCCGACCTACTACCATTTTTATCCATACAAAAAAACCATATTTCCAAATCCATTAACAATAAAGGCTATAAAATTTTCAAATTAAATTACATAACAACTATCAGAACTATGAATTTCACATTTCCATATTTCCCATATTTCACTATTATGAAAAATCTACCATGTTTTGAAAATCAACCCATTTTCAAAATACCAAATGTTTCCTTATTTCTAATCCTTCTATTTTGAAACCCAATTTAGATATCCAAAATCCACAGGTTCACATAATCCCATTGATCATTATACACCAATGAAATATTAATCCTAATGGGAAGTCATTTATACCATGCATTCTATGAACATCTCATTTTCTATACCAACGATAATGAGATATCAACTGCCTATAAGTGTCTACAAACACTTATGTACCCAAACCCATGGAAACATGATGTTCTGTATAGAAGGGATAACTATATCCTATTTATTCTATATATTCCATGTTCTAAAAATCCCACACTAATCTACCATATTGACTCAAGGAATGGACTAAGAATGACTGTCAACACCAAGAACAACATTCTTCCCCAAAGGACCAAACAACTACTCTCACATGAAATCCAGGTATGGAACAAACTGATACAACTTGTAACATCTCGCCTCATCCCGTTAGATAGAGAGGGTGGAGGAATGCTACTTGTAATTATGTGATGTTCCCAAGGTGCCAAAGGTAGGAAATAAATGCCAAGGGCTTCAAGAATAAATGGGGAATGAGTTTCCCTTTGAAATGAGCAAAAAATATAACAATCCATTACTAATAGAACTACATAATGAATTCTAACATAGAAACCCAATCCATACATTTCTAAAGACAACCAAATTGTTCCATCACAAATCCAAAGGACAAAAACAACCAAACCAAAAATCGGTGTACCAAGTGCAAGACTAAACCCATGAACCAAACTAACTAGAATAACAACCATTTCTCCACCCCACACTCCATCCTACAGACTCCCCATCATCACCAAACCATCATGCCAAACCACTAGAAAAATGAGATTCCACACACTTACCAGTGTCCCATAACACATCATCTGTAAAAGTACCAAAGTTCCAAAGTAGGTGATGAGTACAAATACTCATTAGGTTTTCCCAAAATGACTTCTCGATAAAAGCCACTTGAATAAAATGTTTAACAAATTATTTTAAAATAGTTTATATAAATCATTAAATAGTGCAACAACATAAAACCATCCAAACACTCTTTTACCAAGGTGGTTTCACCAAAATACCAAAAAGACATTGGAAATCCAAAAAACTATGCCCATGCACATTAGAACACCCATCTTATCACTAATAGAAACACTCAACTAGGAAATATTCATCATGGAACTTCCCATCCAAACCGCTTTATTAAATTCCAAATCGAGTGGTACTTCCCGCCCACCTCTCCTTGATGGTAACCATTATGCCCACTATCCATCCTCTATTTATAGTGGTAATCCTCACCCACATCACATCATTCAAATCAAAAACATAATATGAACAAGCCAATAACCAAGCTTATAACACACCAAGTCAACAAAATATGTAAATAACCATTTCCATCATATCCCAACCATATTACATAAATCACTAATTAATTGAAAAAAAAAATATTCCATTACAAACCACATTTCAATAAAAAAAATTATTTAATACTATCTTTCTAAAAAAAATTCTTAATTAACTGTTAACAATTTAAACAATCAACATTTTAAAATCACAAAACAAAGATATTTTTGGAAAGAATAACTCATTTCCCACAAAATCCCCAAAACATTCACCAAATGGGCTTACAAAAAGATTCACACATAAATATCACCATTAATTTCAAGGAAAAAAGTAATTTCAACCATGGAAACTAATTCTAATCATGTGGAGTCGAGAGAGAAGACACCTACATTTTGGGTTCTGGAGAATTCGACCGACAAACAACCACATCCAAATCCGGGAAAATGCTCCGCTAAATCCACTCTTTATATATATATCTATCATAAAAATCCTTAAAATAAACACCGAAGGAAAAAATAGAATTATATCTATTCACAATGGGTATATATCTAGAAAAACTAGATAGAGGGAAGAGTAGATCTAGAGAAAACCACATTTAACTAAGCAAGACAACATAATAGAAAATAATCAACTCATCCACACAAAGAACACCCTAATATTTTATGTAAAAATGAGTGGGAGAGAACCCCTAACCCTTGAGAAGTGGAAATCCTATGCGTGTCTTAAATGTGGGAATGTTTGGGTGTCTTTAGGGCTATCTCTACTAATCCCATATTTTCAAAAACTAATTTATATGGGCCACACGGTTTGCTCAGACGACATGACAAAATATGCACTAACTGGGAGGATACTGCTACCTCAAAGGGTAATCTTCCATGGCCCCTCACATGATAATAAAAACCAAGCACAAGACATGAATAAACCCTCTACCCACAGAGATTCACCTTTTACTGTTTCCCCTAACTGTGCTAAGACTATGAAACCTTAAAAAGTCTTCAAAAATATTCCAAAACCATCCCAAACACTCACAAACTTCATCCAACCACATTTTATAAATAAAAAACCTTATTTAATGGTTATATACCTCAAACTGGGGGTGCTACAATTGTGATTGAACTATACTATAAGTGAGAATAAATGGTAAACAGTGTATTTTTGTTTGGTTGAGGGTGTGGCCCCATTATAAATGAAAATTTGGATGATGTTGAGGATAACGTTCCGGATAATTTGATAATGGGAGTAATTCAATGTTTCATGTTTCCACTAAAGATTTATTGTTATGACAATGTCCAATCATTTCCTATTGTAATGAATTGTTGATGGGCTATGATGTGTGGTGTTTTTTAGAGGAGAAATGGTGATTGTACTCCTATAGTGAGGATTATTAATTCAATAATGAGTGTATAGTTAAATTAATGATTGAAAAATTGATTTCCATGTCAGTATTTATGGAAATGAGTAAAAAAGTTTTTTCACATTGAATTTTATATAAATAATACTCAAAAGGTAACATTCACTAAATTTTCATAAAAAATATTATTTTAAAAATGTCCATTTAACTTATATTTTTAAAAAATGTTTGTTAAATGTATATTTAAAATCGTTTTATAGAAAAATGGCATTAGAAACATAATATACATTGTTTAATTGTTGAGGATTTTCACAAAAAAATGATTAAATTATACATTTAATGAAATTTAATGTTGGTATCTTCGAAAAACAAATGAAAAAATAAATGTTTTTTTTAATTTATAATTATTAAATTTTCAGTTTTTTAAATCAGGGACTCTAGAATTTTGACTCCTAATATACAAAATTATTTAATGATTATGAACATTTTCATTCCTATAACAAATTCTTGAACCTAATCAATATAAAATATTTTTATCACACTATTTATTTCTCTCGAATATTAATTTCCCATTCTACCACGATAAATTATTTATATATATTTAAAGTTGTAATAAATCAATATTATATTTTTTCAATATATGTATTTCATTGAAAATATGGTTTTAATTTTTTGTATAATTTCACATTCCAAAATCATTATCTTTAATATGAGATATGGAAGACTGTTAGAAATATACCTAATGAGTTCTTCATAATGAATCCAATGAATATCAATAAATGTTCTTTAAGTGCATATTAAATTACTGTATGTGTGGTGAAAAAGGAAAAATATTAACTCATATTTGGTTATTTCATTTCCATAATGTTAATATTGTAATTTTTTGTTTCATTTAGTGATAGGTTTTTTGAAGAAATATTTTATTTTTCATTTTTTAATCATTTCCCATTTTTTATCTATATAACCAAAGATAAAGTTCGGTTTCCACGTTGGCTATCTATATGACTGATTTTAAAATATATATTCAACATCTTATATATGTATAATAGATGTGGAAATAGATATAGCTCATTGGGTTGTCTTTAACGTAGTCATTTCCATGTCTTTTTTACCTTACTAGCATTAAATGTCATTTTGAGTGTTAATGGAAACAAATTAGGGTATAAATTGATGTTAAAAAATATTAAAAATGTTGAATAATTATTTCTTCTACTACTATATATAAATAAGAGAATGGGTCACTTGATACTGATTGATTGAAGATCAAAATGACTCCCAATTTCAAGTGTGAATATAAATCATGGTTGATATTTTCTTATAGTGAACATATTATTTAAAATATATTTTTCATTGTTATTAATGTTTTGTTGTCAATGTTGGACATGAAAGAGAATTATATGTGCTATGTGAGAGGTTGATAGAGGGTGAATCAATACTCAGGGCATACTATATGATTTATTTCAGTGGTCTGAGGATTTAATTATATAATTTAATTGGTATTTGGGATCATAATATGATGTGAATGCATGGATGACCATAGTATTCCATCAGGTCATTTACATCTGGATATGGAGGTGTTATAGTATTTAGGTGGGTGTATCTGAGATACTTGTAGGTGATTTTGGTTCATGGGAGTCTTACCAATAACATTTCTTTTAGTTGGATGTTGGGAGGTAGAAATCGTATTATGTTCATATATGTTATGTGGGTGTTATTTTTTAAATGAATCGGTGAGTGTTTTTTGGTAGATTTTTGTCTTTTTTGTTTGATAATTGAGGATTATGGGTTATTGGTAAAGTGATATGAAAAATTATAAGAGACGTTGGTACCTATGTTGATATATTGACAAAATAATGAGATAAGGTATCATGTTATTGATAGTTTGGAGAATTATACTATTATTTCTGGTGGAATAGGAAACTGGTTATGTCACTAAATGTGTGGCCTCAAGGAGAAGTTAGGTGAAATTGTTGATATCATGTGGTAAGGACAAGTTAGGTTTTGAGTAGTGGATCATGGGATTTCTATATTTTGGCAGAACCAATACCATTGATTGATAGGTGAACCATTGTTTTCAAGACCATGGATTCTATAGGAGAACATATAGTGTGTTTTTTATGTTGCATGAATACTCCATGACTAAAAATAGTTACGAAAAGCTATATCTGGATCAGTTCCATAAACCCATGCATTTTAATGTGGATGATGACGTCATATTTTGGGTGTCTTAAAGGATGGGATTCTCTAATAAGCATATGTAATAGAATTTTTCATATAAAAGTAGTTCTGGTCAGAAAGAATTATATGATCTACCTAGTGGTTACAGTTATTCATTGATGGGGGTCTGATGAATCTTTGAAATCAAGGTTCAGTTTGACATATAATAAAGTGGGGAAATTTTAATACATTGAACATTTGTAAAGGCAGTGTCCATTTAATGTTTCTCTAAATATTGTGTATTATCCTACTTTGGTGTTTTTATTGGGAAAAAGTTGTATTGGGAGTGGTATTGGGGGTTCTGATCTTAGATGTTTAGTGGAGGATTGATCCTTCATCCAAAAATCTAATAAGAGGTACCCAATTCAATAGGTTATGGGCCACAAGATAGCTGATGGTCTCACCGGTAGCTCTAAAAGGATATTATGATCAATGACTTGTCGGTCAGCTTTCAGAAACTAGCTGGTGGGACACCATATCACTTGTGGAATCATTGCTTATTTATAATTGGAGAAGCCCTATAATTTCATCTAGTTCCACCACTATATACATCCACTAATGATTTTTCTCAAACAGAAATCTAGAAAACCCCTATAATACCTATAAATATTTTCCTTTACATGAAGGATCTCATATGATCATTGGATACATGGTGAGTCTTCTCTGGTGATTCAGAGAAAAAATTATTTTTATGATTTTGTTCAGTATTTTTTTTCATTTGACTTAATTTGAAGATATCCCACAATATTTTTTATAACATTCCTTTTTAATAGTTCGTTTCCAAAAATAATAATTTTCTATAATATTTGATCTAACTAAATTATGATATTAGATGAGTGGACATCAATGAATCTATTTTAGGTTCTTTATAATATTTTACCAATAATTCCACTTAATTTTTATGTTTGTATGATATACAGTCCTAGTTATTTGATGATATGTTCACTTAAATTAAAATAAGATGTTAATATCTTGGTTTTCCTGATATAAAACCTCAACATAATATGTTAATAGGGATAAATGGAGTGTTATCCCAATTTTACTCCCAATTTTATAAATTTATCCTCAACTAACTAGTTCTATTTATTATCTATAAATTTATTCCTTTTAAAAGAAAGGGTGGCCATAAGTTGTAACCCAATAATGGAAATTAATCCTTGAAATGGAATGTCGTTTGTAGTACTAGCATAAACTTTTTGAATTGTATGTTAAACTTTAAATTCTATGGTATTTGGGATATGGTATCTCATGAAAAAAAGAATGATTATTGGAATTATAAATTGAATTCATTATGATAAAATGTAATCATGAATATCCTTATTTAACAATAAAATTTCTAATAAATTATTTTGATTAAATGAATTGGTGGATTATGATATAAAATGTTCTAAATGTTGAATAATAAATTGATTCCACGTCTTCTAAAGGATAATTTAATGTAATCTTGTAATGTAATGTTTCTAATTAATGTTATTCTAGAGAGTATACATGGTAATTCGTGATTTATAAATGTTAAATAGATGTTGTGAGTTTTTTAATCCTTAGTGTCCCTTTTTAAATTGATCTAGTGAACTAGATGGTGTAAAGAACCTATTCATAAAATTAATTATTATTTTATGATTTATGGAAGGAAAATGGTTTGTTATAAGATAATTGATCTTTTTTTGTAAAATGACGACGTCTGATTTGAAATGAAATTTTATTAATGATATTGAAATAATCCCATATTGTTGTTAGAAAAACACTATTATGTGTCGTTATGAGTATTGTACTGTTATCTCTAATGATGTCTTAATGAACAAAAACCAAAAATAATGAATTTAATTATTTCATTGAGTTATTCTTTGTAATGAAAATTTAATACCAATATATATTTTACAAAAAATGTGATTGAATGATGAGGATCATGGGTATTCCAAATGAATGTATTTTAGATATCATGATTTCTTAATGGATCAGTTAAATCAATGAAAGGAATCTCAAAGGTCAATAAATGACATTTGAATAGAGTAAGAGGGATAAAGTGGGATTATATAACACAATGATTCACTTCCTATTATAGATCCAAATATTTGAAAAAGGTATTTTACTTTTAAATATAGGTTTCAATCCATTTTTTGTTAATAAATTTCTTACTAAGATTATGATATGTTTTGGAAGTGTCTTGGATGTTTAGTTCACAAAAGTGGGATAAAAGAGGCCATATAGTGTATAGTTCATGGTTAGTGAGTAGTTATCGAAAATTGTGTGTCATAGCCTAAGAGACCATGTGGCTTATCCTCCATGGATAGAGGAATCCATACAATCACTACACAGTGTATCAAACATGGTTGGTGGACAAGAAAAAACATGCAGCCTAGTCCCCTATTAGATAGTGGGTTCTATATAGTTGGTTCATTGTATGGCCAACCATGTGGCCCAACTGTACAACTTTTAAGGGGGGGGGGGATTTTACAATATTTCCCTCATGGAATTTAGGGGTTATAACTCAATTATTACACATTTCATTCTCTATTAGTATGGATGGTGCATCTTTTCCTCTCAATCTCTCAAATGATTATTCTCCCTTGATTCATGGTTATTTGGAGAACCATTGATAATGAATTGGATATCCATGTGAGACTAATGCACTAATTCCATATATTTTATCTAAAAAGCATTGTGTACTGTTACATCTCCTTAAAAATACAATAAATAGTTGTTTTTTCAGTTTTTCATTTTGGGGTTTGGGATCATTTTAGCTTGAATGAAGGGTTTCTATTGAGAATGTATTTATATTCAACCATTTGATATCAGTTTATACTTGTTCCCCATAGTCTTGAAACATTTTTCGTATGTAAGCGGTTGTAAAAATCCTCTATTTCACTGTGTATGTTATTATTTGTCACATAATAGTTAATAAAAGATCAAGTAGAATTTAGTGACCATTCAAAAACCCTATTCTGTGAGATGAAAATTATGGGGAAGATGTTACTTTCACCCATGGGTTGTGCCACACAGTCAAAAATGATATGATGTTTTTTAAAGTGGTTAATTGGAGGGTTTTTAACATCAAACTAGAAATGATTGTGTTCAATCGGTTATATGATTACTATGATTATTTTTGCTTAATGGTTAATGTGAGATTAACGATGACATTGGTAGGTTATGTGATATGAAATAGGTATGTTATAAATAATGGTAAAATGTAAATGTTGTGGAAATGGGCTAAATGTGATGAATGGAATGAACTCTTTAAATGTGACAAACAACATGTTCACATGTGATGTATTTTCATGTTAAAAATGTTAATGATGATGACCCTTTTAAATTATGAACTAATTGTTTTGGAAATGAAATAATTAAGATTCAATCACTTGGATAGGCTATATTGATGCTCCATGGGCCCCCAAGTGTAGTAGTTTTCGAGGAAAAGAATGCTTCTCTAGACTTCAAGGGTATGAACATAATGTTTTATATAGTTGTTGGGATGATCTGACATGATTTTATGAATCATAGTTGGATAAATGGATTGATGTTCCTTGTTATTTAACCTTTAATCCTTTGATACTTGGTCTAAAGGGCCAATATGGTCATAGGAAGGTTTTATGAATATAGATAAACCATTGAGAAACAAATATATTTTATTGTTTTAAATAATGAAAAATAATGTAACATGGATAATTTTAAAAAAAATTATTAATATTTTTACTTCATTATAAATTGTAATGAATTTTATATTTTGTATACATAATTAGTGGTGGGATACTGAGTTGTACTGGAATCCTACTTGATCTGCCACCAGGTACTTAATCACTCATCATGGAAGAAGGTCATGAAATGGGAAAACGACCTATACTAGGGGTTAATTTGTTGTTAGGGATGTGAATGGATGAGGGGACCTGGAATGATGTTGGGACCCATCTTATTGATTCTTTAGAGTGACATTATTTTGAGATTTCTGTTACACTAGGAACCATATGACATGACATGGAATATTTACTATTTGATTGTGGGAATATAAACATTTTTAGTGATTCATGATTTGTTTTATATTCATCCATTTTATCTTATTTTATATGTTGTAGGTTGCACTATAAAAGATGTTATATTATCCCCTTGTATTCCATTAGACCGTCATTGCTGATTAAAGGTATATGGCATTTAAGGAGGTCCACTTGATGACATGTGGTGAACCGTCCTGAGGAATTAATTTAGTGGAACCTGGGCCGAGACATTACAAAGTTGTATCAAAGTAGTTTAATTTATTATTATTTATTTATTAAGGGAATGTAGACAATATATTAAGCGTTTTTGGGCCATGGTAATGATCACATGCATGTGCGAATCTAACCCATGTACAATAGAAACCTATGTACCAATAGTGGGATTATTTTTTTGGATATCTTCTAAAACATTGGAATATTATTTAAAACATGGTGATTCAATTTTTTTTGATGTAATTATTTTTTATATTTTATTTGTTTCCTATAATGGAATGATGTATTTATATTCATGCATCATTTTATGCACCTAAGGATATATGTGACATGCATCATGTTAGTCATGTATGGGAAAACTGTTTATGATCAGGAATGGTAATTGAAAATTCATTTGGATTCTATTGGGATTTTAAATAAAAGGATCCAATTTATGTTTTTTTATTTTTATAATTAATTTAACAATGTTTGTCATTTATTTAAAGAAATATCCAATAAAAGGTGAAATTTAGATGTTTTTTATACCATGTTAGTCATGGCTGCGGATAGGAATGGTTGGGAGTTCTAATGGGGGTTTAATTATATATGTTTGGATATTATGCGTAAAATGGGGTTTTTATGGATATTTAAAAGCCTTATTTATTTAATTATGAGAATATTATGTTTTCTGTTATGAGATACACATTTGATACTATATTGAAATTATAGCATGAGGGTGCCAAAAAATTGCGTGAAATGAGGAAATCACTATGAATACTCCTCTAGGTATGGTGTTGTAACCCATATGGGTTCCAAATAATTTGATTGACGATATGTTACATTATTAATTTTCTCATCTTATGCAATTTATGTAGTGAAAACTTTGGAGAGATTCACATAGTATGTTCAAACTGATTATATTTTTTTTATATACATCACTATATGATGTTTACTAAATATGGTATACCTAATGAAGATGAGTTCTGAATTGAATCTATCTAGACAATTCTTCTTCACATAGAGACCCTACCTGAGAAAGGAGTTAAAATGGTATCTTATATGTAACACGGAATAGAAAATATCTAGTGGTATATATGGGACCATGATGAGTATATGTAGTTAATGGAATGTATTGAATTCTAGAAGATGTTATTTGATCAATTAACCTCGATACCTTGAGGGAGATGAATGTTGATGATTTTATGTGATTGGCACAGAGAAGTATGAGGGTAATGAATTATGTTGGATGCATTACATATTTATACTTTTTTCACTCTTCTGATTATAGATGATGATGTGGAAAAAAGTAGGATATTATTTTATAGTGTTATATGTGAGATCTTTTCCTAAGTGAATATATATCTTTTGAATACATTTACTGAGGTGAGGGATCAAGAATAAATTTTTCATGGGAATTTGAAGGATACATACAATAGTGGATGAATAATTTTAAATGGGAGATATACTGTTAAATTTTTTTATTTTATAAGGAATAGTTATAATAATTACCACTAGGTTAGTGGTGGACAATAAAGGTAGGGAAGTGGAAATGTCCCTCAGGGTGGTAGTTTAGTAATCTGCAATCAGTGTGGAAGAAATCTCCACATGTGGGGTCAATTTCCTCTACTCGTATAGAATGCCTATCATGATATAAGAATGTTCATATAAAAATTTTCTATGGGAACCCACAACAGGTTTGATGTGGTGGATGATATTGGACAATGCATATAGCCACAATGAGGTCATCTTCCGTTCATCAATCATTCAGTTAGTGTTCCAATGGTCATACTGGTTAAAGAGGTGGATGTGGTACATTAGGAAAAGAGAATATGTATCCACATGGAAGTGTTATAGAATGAACACAAAATGAAGGTCATGTTAGAGGTTAGGGTTGCCTTTATATATTTTACTATTTACATGGTAGTGGTGAGCCATGACCATTGACTATTCGATGTGTGATCCATGTAACATCCACTCTTATTAATAATTTGTCTAAAATATTGGATTTTCATTCTTGTATATCTTTTCATTTTTAAATATCTTGAGACTATATTTGGAATATATGTTTTTGGTTTTTGTCTATTAAAGCACCATTAGGTGTATAAGATGAATTTATAGTAATATATAAGGATTGGTCCCTTGAGGCTTGGGGTGACCTTTTCTTTTAGGGATTGTTTTTTGATTCGTATGGTATCTTTTGAAATCATATTGGGTATGGATTGGTTTTTATTTTTTTTATCCATTATTTAATTATCATACTATGGTGTAAAACTCATTTCTTTTGAGGGTGAAAAAATTTTCCCATCTGAGTAATGGAAATCCAGACAATCCATTTGGGATAATTCATCAGTTGTTAGGTGGCCACATAGCCCATGTGGCATGTAATATGCTTGATGATGGGGGAGTCAAAAAATATTTTTTCCCTCCTATGGTGGATTTATTTTAGGACATGTTTCATATGAATTAATTTGGGATTTCAATTGAGATAGTTAGAGAGATTGAGTAAATTATAGAGTTGATTCCTATAGCTGATCTAGATTGTAATATATCATATAGGATTGAAGAAGTAAAGTTTTATGAAAATAAAACATAGATGGAGGAATTAGACAATAAATTTTTTAATTTTATTTTTACTTCTCCATGTATTCGTCATATTGTTTTCTAATACAGATGATATAATGTTGTGTTTTTATGGAAACTAATGTATGTTGAATCTAATAATGGTTACAGACTAATATCCTCTTCCATGTATCAATGATTTATTTGAAATGTTGAGGGATGCTTTTATATTTCCTAAAATTGATATGAAGTTATTGAATTGTCAACTATGTAAGAATCCTTATGATATATAATGAACAACTTTTAGCATCAGGTTTGGTTTTTTTGAGTTTATTATCATTCCCTTTCGCTTGACAATAATTCATACACCATTTTTGGCCTTGATGAACATAACGTTTCACCCACACTTGGAATTGTTTATGGATTTATTGTAGATATCTTCATGGAGTAATCATGAACTCATGAAGATCCTACGAAAAGCCATGACATTTTCTAAAGCACACTAACATATAATCATCTATACACCATTCTATCTATGTGTTATTTCGGGATTGAAAAGGTTCATTTCATGGGTCATATCAACATAAAGGTTTTTTCATCAGTGGAATGATAGAAAGTTCATGTAGTTTTATCTTATTAGAATCCTAAGGGAGAATTTTACATCTAACATTTTTTTCATTTTAATGTGTTATTATGAAAGGCAAAATGAATAGTATTCTTTCATGTAATTTCCATTTTTGTGAATTACCATAATGATTATAATATTTTAGGGTTATGTAAAATTTGAGAATTATTTTCTTGAGATGAAGAAGTGCTTGGCCACTTTACTGATCTTGATCCTACTAGAGATAGATGAGGAGATTACCTTTCTTTGTGATGCATCCAGAATTCTAATTATATTTTCATTGATGCAATGATATCGAGTAAATCCATATGGGACATCACATTTCATGACATGTGAAAGGAATTAACATACACATAACCATGAGGTGGCATCAATTGTTTATAATTTAAATTATTGGCACCATTACTAGTTGGTATAAAGATATATTATGTATGGTGAAAATTTAATTATAAATTAAAACTGTTATTAATTATAAATAAATATCATTCAATAGATATAGGTTGAATACATGTAGTCAATGTACACCGAGTGAGACTATACAACCAAAAAATTAAATAGTTATACTGACATATTGAGTCATATGAAACAGATTCAGGCTATCGATGGGTCTAGTTCGGAGTAAAAAATGATGTATTTTTTTCTCAGAAGAATATAGAGGTTAAGGAGAACTGGGGATAGATGACCCTCATATCTTTTACAGTTGTGTCCACTCACTAACGTCTATATAAGGAGCGATAGTATGAGGTCATGGAGTGTTTTCCCTTGAGGGGTATCATTGATGTTAGGGATTCACCTTCTGAATGTGACATTGATGATTATAAGATCATTTATGTTATTGGACATGTTTTTGTGCCTATTTTTATGTGATAAGATCTAATATGTCACTTCCATTCCTCAATGTGGGTTGTTTATCCTATTTCAACCAATATGTATCGTGATTTTCTTAGAAAATATTGGTGGTTTGGGATGATGAAGGAGTTTTTAGGTTTCATGAAATAGTTCTACACATATCAATAATTAATGGCCTAAAATCAGTGGAAGGGGGTTTAGTATAGTTGTTTCAAATTCAATAATTGATGTGTGATGATGTCACAATGGGCATTTTATCATGTCTTATGAAGACCCTAATAACTAATGATTTGATATGGGTGTTCATGGACCAGTTGACGAAATTTTCCCACCTCATTCTAACCCATGAAACATGCATGGTTTATCAATTGGGAAATATAATTGTTTGGAATACTCTATGTCTATATGAGGTTTTCTTATGTATAGATTTAGATCTCGATTCATGTTTTACCTCGGGCATCTGGAAAGGCTAGTAGAAGGAAAATGCTACGACCCACATAAAGATGGGATATCAAAATGTACTATATACGTGCTATAGTATATCCTGAGATATCTCATCATTGAATTTTATGGAACTTAGTAAATTCCCATGGACCTTATAGATTTACTATATGATAAAAGTTGACAAGAGAAAATTTTGATGGCACAATATGAGGTGCTCTAGGGTAGGCCTTGTTGAGCACTATTGTGTCAGATGGGGGTTGGTGAGTTAGTGTTTTTGAGGCCTAGTACCGTAAATGAGTCATTAGAGTTGGTTGGATTGATTCGAAAATGTAGGGATAAGGCTTAGAGTTGGTAGAAGATTCATGTTGATAGACGTCATAGAAAACATCAGCCTTCAATTGGAGTATCATGTCTTCCATTAGGTGCCCCTAGGATTGGGGTACCGTTGAATATAAAATAGGGTATGTTTTTAGTATAAATGAGGGGTTGTTTGATATTATATTGGGTGTCATGCCAGGGAAATAATATTGAGCTCTTCCAAAGTATTCTGGTGGTGTGCATGATCTTTTTCATTTGTTTCATCGATTGGTAATATCACCTTAACCTACTCATCTAGTCAATATTGTTGGTCTGGATATTGATATAGATGTGTCTATTGAGGAGAATTTGGTTTGTATCATTTATCATAGATAGAATGTTTTGTGGGTTTTGGATATGTATTTAGTCATTGTGTTATGGAATAATAGTAATGTTTATGAGGAAACATGATATAAAGATGTGGGTAAGAATTCCATGTGGCTTGTACATTTTTACCATAGAGACTTAAAGATTCTTGGGAGTGATGCTCAAGAAAGAGTAATTATAGGTTCTAGCACTTTAAGATCCTGAAATTCATATGAGGAATATCACATTTAAATACTGGTTTGGCTACCTTTTTTATAAATAATATACATTCCGAGATTATGCAAGGAGTCAGGGGGTGCCATGTGGGTTCAAGATGTGGATTGGGGAGAAATGAGAACATCTAAAGCTTAGTATACGGTTGGGGAATGATTTTTCACAATAGACATGGATACAATGCGACCTGGAACCATTGGGTAGAAGATAGAACACAACCACCCATAGTTTTTTAAACCACGTGGGTGGCTATGTGAGTGTGTGCAGCCTGACACCCTCTTAGATAGAGGGTACAACATGGTTAGTGCATGATTTGTCCACCCATTGGGCCAGACAATGATCTTTTAAAAATTAGGTTATTTTTAACATTTTATCCTCTTCTTATTTGATGGTTATAAAATTATTTTCCTCCATTTCATCCTCTAGTAGTTCAAGTAAGGAAATTTTTCACTGATGATATCTTTCAAACATTATACATTAATTTATTTACTTTTGGTGTAATGGTGGTTGTGAATCTAAGATTAAAGTGAGTCTAACACTCATCTTCCACTGTTGTCAGGAAGAATGGCGATTTGTAGCTTATTTTATATCCATATAAATCTTATACATGCTTCTTTTTATAGGTTGTTCTGTTTTTGGGTTTTGATCATTTTATGTTCAATCAAGAGATTTGTTTGAGAATATAGTCATCTACAAGCATTAGGTAGGCTGTCTAAGCCTATTTAATGCATTCTTCTAACTCAAGTATATATGGTTGTTCAAAGGTACCATTTCACAATGCATTAAATTTGTTAACCTAGAATAGTGAATTAAAACTCAATTATAATTGAATGAACATTTTTGAACCATACTAGGATTATTGATCATTATGAGGATGAGAATATGGACACCATGGGGTGTGGCGCACCTTTGAATGTGTTGAGATGTTTTGTAAAAAGGATAGTGGTGGGATTGGTGATATCATTCACATTATGATTGTGTTACATGGATACTTTTAGGACTATGGGTAATGTATATATATATAATGTTGACTTTACTAAGATAGTGGTTATTTAAGTGGTGTTAAATTTTGGAATTTTGAATAATGGTAAAATGGAACTTTTTTGGAATTGGGTTAACTATGATGAATAGAATGAACCATGTAAATGTGATAACATGCTGGTGTACAAGTTGCGTCCCTATACCTTAAAATGGTTAAAAATGGTTGTATTGAAATTTTGATCAAAAGGATGCTGGGATGGTGGACTTATTATCCCCTCCAAAGGGAGAGATAAACCAATTCTCAAGGAACTCCTTTTCAAAGAAGTTTTCAGATAATGGACTGATTCCTATGACTTTAAGGGTTTAGATATAGAATTCAATATTATGGTAGGGATGGTAAAACTTGGAATTTTAAATCACAGTTGGATAAATAGACCGAGGCTCAATGTATTCCAAACAGTGACAAATGCAAAAATGTTTAAGATGATCAGGATGAGAAAAATATGGAATGAAGAATGTGGATAAAACATAAAACAAGGAATAAAAGTGGTTGTTTTAAATACTTTAAAATAATGTTAACTTATATATTTTTCAATTTCAATAATTTTTTACTTCATTATACAATATATTTGACAAAATTTTTGTAGAAACCAATTTTGGTGGCCTACTATTTTATAGTCACACCTAGATCTATCCACCATTGGTTACCAGTGAATAAATCAAGGCTGCAGTCTTGTACAAGGTAAAAGGCACTAAGCTAGAGAGTTGATTTGTGGGATAAGGATTTTAATGGTTTAGGAGAATGTGATAGATAGAAGGAACTATAATGGGTATTCATCAATGTATATTTATATTGGGTTTTAATTTATGTAACGTGCCGACCCTAGTTACACAGAGTTGGTGCATTATTACATAACATTGGCATGTTCACAAAAGATCAAGTCTCGAATGACCGATTAGTTTAGTAGCCTTGGAATAACTACATACATTCAAAACGTTTACATTACATCATAATGTAAAAACTAAAACAACATCAAGTCTCCACACTCATATCTCCTTATACTATCCCTGTAGGTCATTCATAAAATACGTCTTCACATCCTGGGAAAAATAAAACAATGAAAGCGGTGAGCTCAAATGCCAAGTTAGAATAACAATATAGCGGAAACTTTCATAAATATGCATAAAAATTTAAGGAAATGTATAACTAAAACAAAAACCATTTAAACATGAACTTCATCACAATATGGAAAAGATAAAAAATAAATCCATTTACTTATTCACATGGATATTCTACTAATTGAATAATCACATGAAATATCAATAACCACTTTCATAGTGATGGAATGCATAATGTGAGACTATCATAACCACATATACAAGGACTTGTGCCAAGACTACAAAAAATATTTTGTCAATGCCTTGTTCCAAGACACTAGTTTGTCTCATGAGACCTACCGATGCATCGTTGAGCTGTAGTGGGCTCCACCCATCACTTATTAAGTCTAATTCATTCCTCATATGAACAGGTTTAAACAAAACATAAACATTCGTATTTAAACTAGCATACGAACTATCAATACTTTCACCATAAACCATGAATGGTATAAAAATAACACATATATAGTCAAACATATCACAAAACCGTAAATACAATATGGACGTTTTGTATCATAATAAATAAACTTCAAATAAGCTCAAAATCCATCAAAGGATGTTAACATAGATGAAATAAAAACAATTTGAGAGAAATATATCTTTTTTTAAATAATTTAAAAGTCACATAATTATAAAAGAAAACATTTACTTTGAAAATATTCTTATAAGCTTGTAATGGAATCTTCAACAATTTTATAACGGCGGAAAATAGCCGCACCCTCCGTATATGTTAATAAGGACATTCTTACCTTAATTCCATCAAAAATCTAAAAAAGGTCCTTGTTTGAAAAACGACAGAAAAATTCCTTTATAAGCATATTATAAAATTCAACAAGGGTATAAATTACCTTAACCTATAGTCTGTAAAATATTAAGAATGATATGAAATACATTTTTAAGAAACATGGATGTGGGTGATAAAGAGGTCCCAGTTGATAATTACATATAAACAACCTCCGATAATGAAGAGATTGTGAAATAAACCCTTAACATGTACTTTTCCTTTGTTGAGGGTAGGTTAAACTCCTATATAATGGTGAAATAATTGTTATTAAATTGTACAACAATCATATACATTAATATGATATCATATATGATCGTTAAACATTGATTGTTAATAATATCTTAGTATTACCATCGTTTCAGGTGTTAACAGATTCATTTTCCTTTATATTCTTTGTTATGTGAGGCTTATTTGTTATGGATGGGATGTATATTATTCATATACAGAATGATATCATGTCTCAAAAAATTATTTTTAATCTTCTAATGAAATTTAGTCTTGAATGGATTCGAAGGGGAATGAATCTCATCGCGTTCATGGAGACGGTAATCCGTACGTACGCTAGAGCGACAATATCAATCTTTTGATATTAAAATAATATATAATTGGATGTTATATCATATATATAGAATCATTATAATTTTATAATTATTATTTATATGAATTACACATCATTATTATACCCATCCAAATAATAATGTTTTGAATAACAATTACACCATGACGTGGAGACGGTAAGTCGTACGTACGCACGTACGGTGACATGTCATTTAAAGGATGGATAGAATACTAAATATGGTTGTACCATATTTATAATAACATCACAATATATAGAAGATCCTGGAGTTATTATTTTATAATGTGAATAACCAAGAAAGAAGAGGTTGAAGAAGAAAGGAACTTGAAATAGGGTGATGAAAACATTGCCTCTTAATCGGGTTCTTCATTTTGATTTGATCAAAAGGGCTTGTTAGGTTGGCTTTCTGATCAAACTAATCCCTCTAGGTAGAAGTGAGGGATGTTGAGAGAATATTTGGGCAGGGGTGGGCCGATCCAAAATGCTTTGAAGGTGTAAATTAGGGAGAACGGGCAGTGCCATTTTATAAGAGCGCTGAGAGGCACCTTTGGAAAAGCTAGAAATATTATTTTATAATAAATTCATTCTCGGTTTCTAATGGCTCAAAGTGGATTATTTAAAATTTAAGGTGCGTATTGGTCGAAATACATTCAAAAAATAGATTTTAGATAGGTCTGGGTCACTATATTAACCTTATCATTTATATTTAACTCTTAGTTAAATAGTTTGACATTTACCATGTCTCTTTGTATTTTTATATTATGTGGTTATTAAACTTAATATATACATCCAAGAGACTCTCAAGTTGTCCATTAATGATACACCTATCATGATTTAAGTTCTTTGGCCGTAACTTAGATTTTAAGGAATAGAATATCAAATAATAATATAATATTTGTTTTAAAAACTCTTTTATGTCAATTTTGACACTATTGGGTATTTTGTTTTTGATAATTTCATAACAAAATTATTAATTCAAATAAAATTTATTTAACCAATCCTTATAAGTCATATTAACCTGGAAAATTATATTAATTCATAAAAAGTCTCAAATTACATTTATTTTGATATTTATAATATCAATTATTTTAATATTTCACTAATTAACTAATTACTACATCACCATTGTGTCATAAATAAATTATATTATTTAATTTCTAAAAAATATAAATAAAATACAATTATGTAGGAAAACGTTTTAACTTTATACTGAATATTTATAATCTAATTAATATTATTTATATCCCTTTATTAAAAATGGTTTATTTATTAAACTTTGATTTTAACTCTTTTAACTCTTCTTTAATTAAATAATAATAAATGTCCTAATCTAATCCAAATGGACCTAAATGATAATATTTTATTCCTAAGGTTTTTTTTGGTCGAGATACACTTGTAAAATAGAATTAGGACATGTTTTAGGGTAATATTAATATCATTTGTACCCTTAATTACCCTATTTACTTTTAACCGTATTAAATAAAAGTAAAAAGATACTATTCACCAAAAATTATTTTTATCTTATTGAACCACATTTTACTCCTTGATATTATCCATGTCTCTCAGAGTTTTGAAATTCCACTCACAGAAGAATTAAAATTATGTTTTATGTGAATTTGAAAATTCGTCTAAGAGATGGGTAAAAGACGGTGAAAAGTTCAATAAAAATTATATATATATAATTATTATAAATTGACTCCAATGAATTACATTGAACTTATATAGGTACTATGTGTCTATTTTGACATAAAATAAATTTAAATAAAATACATAATTATTTAAATAAAAAATCGGTTTTAAACTATAACTCAATTTTTTTCACTATTCATCAAAAATTGAATGTTTTCAGAAAAAAAACCAAAAATTCACCCTAGGCTAATTTCAATATTCAGAATCCAATAATTATTTTTATTTTGAAAGGTAAAATTTATAAAATTTCAAAAAGTGGGTATTACTATTCATAACAGCTAGTTTGATTGATTGTGGTGTGTGTTAGAAATCGATGTTGCGTACAACACACGCTACTGTATTATTTAAAGAGAAGCGTATCGTGGAAGATTGGGGTTTTACATTCTCCCCTACTTCAATTAATTTCATCCTCAAAATTTCTATAATATTACTGCATAAAAAGACTCGGGTGGTTCTTCATCATACGTTCCTCGGGTTCCCACGTTGCCTCTTCCATCTTATGGTTTGTCCATAGAACTTCTACCAGACGAGTCATCCGGTTTCTCAGCACTTGTTCTCTGGTATCAAGAATCCTAATGGGCTCTTCGCAATAATACAGATCAATTTCTAGTTCTAATTCCTCATAGGTGAGTACATGCGTTGGTTCAGGCGTGTATTTTCTCAATAGTGATACGTGGAACACATCGTGAACTTTGGAGAGATTTGGCGGCATTGCCAAATTGTAAGCTATAACACCAATTCGTTCTAGAATTTCAAATGGTCCGTTGTACTTGGGACTCAATTTACCTTTCGTAACGAAACATATAACTCCCTTCCATGTAGATACCTTCAAGATAACATGATCTCCTACCTGAAATTCCAAATCATTCCTTCGATTATCAGCATAGCTCTTCTACATACTTTGAGCTTCTTTGATGTTGTTTTGGATTACCTTCAACTTTTCGATCATTTCCTCCACCAGTTCTAGGCCTACGATTTTTCTTTCACCAACGTCATCCCAAGAGGTTGGTGTGCGACATCTCTTTCGGTACAACGCTTCATATGGTGCCATCTGAATACTTGAATGGAAGATATTGTTATAGGAAAATTATTCCAGAGGTAAATATTGATCCGACATACCCTGAAAGTCAGGTGAGCATGATCTCAACCTGTATTATAAGGTTTGAATAGTCCGTTCTAATTGTCTATCTGTTTGAGGGTGGTAGGCAGTGCTCAAATGAAATTCAATGTCTAGGGATTTCTAAAGACTTTTATAGAATCATTATGTGAAACGTGGATCACGGCTAGAAACAATCGATATGGGTACTCCATGAAGTCTCACAACTTCATTTATATATAGTCTTTCTAGATGTTCTAGTGGTATATCTTCTCTTATAGCACGAAAATGTGTTGACATGGTAAGACGATAGACAATAACCCATATTGCAACATTCCTTATAGGAGTCTTTGGTAGCCCCATGAAAAATTCCATCGTAATATTGTCCCATTTCCACTCCGATATGGGAAGAGGTTTCATGACTCCTCCAGACTGTTTCCTTCCAGCTTTAAATCGTTGAAAAAACATACATCTTGACAAAAAATCAGCAATCTCCCTCTTCATGTTGTCCCACCAAAAATGTTCCTTTAATAATCTATACATTTTTGTGCTCCCAGGGTGTATAGAGAAATTGGAACTATGATCATCATCTAACAATTCACTTTTCAGATCAGGTATATCGGGAACACAAAGCCTCTTCCCAAATTTCAAAATTCCTTCTTCATACACAATGTCTCTCAATTTCCCATCATTCAGAACATTAATCTTCTTTAGAAATTATTCATCATCGGGCTGAGAACTCTTAATCCATTCTAGTAAATATGGTTTGTTAACCATTTTAAAAAGCATTTATGTTTCCCCTCCCATGGTAATTCCCATATCCATCTTCACTGGATCCATGAAAATAAAGTCCCTTTCAATTCTCATCATGTTCAAAACTCCATGATCTTTTCTACTGAAAGCACCTGCCAACTTATTTTCCTTCCCTGAGAAGTAGTGTATTGTGAAATCAAAATCCTTGAGTAGTTCAAGCCATCGCCTTTGCCTCATGTTGAGTTCTTTCTGTGAGAAAATATACTTCAAACTATTGTGATCAGTATAAATCTTACATTTTTCACCATAGAGATAATGTCTCCATATATTCAAAGAAATGATTAAATAATCTAACTCAAGATAATGAGTAGCATAGATTAGCTCATGAATTTTTAACTATCGTGAGGAATGGGCAATAACCCTATCATTCTGCATAAGGACACAACCATGTCCTTTCTTCGATGCATCATTATAAATAACGAATCCATCATTCTCCGATGGTAGAGTCAATATAGAAGTATTGACTAATATTCTCTTCAGTTCTTCATAAAATTCTTCACACTCTTTTGTCCAAACAAATTTAACACCTTTACGTGTGCGTTTCTTTAATGGGTTAGCCAATCGGGCAATATTCTGGACGAAACGCCGATAATAACCTGCTAAGCCAATAAAACTATGTACCTCGGTTATACTGGTTGGTTTTGGCCATTCATGGATTTCTCTTGTCTTAGAAGGATCAACAGATATTCCATCCTTAGAGACAATATGGCCAAAAAAAGAGATCTCCTAAAGCCAGAATTCACACTTGCCAAACATCCCATATAATTCATGTCTTCTAAGAGTCTTCAGGATAATGCACAAGTGATTTTCATGGTCTTCTTATATTTTGGAGAATACCCAGATATCATCATTAAATACCACCACAAAATCATCTAGATATTCCTTGAAAACTCTTTTCATTAGATCCATGAATACAGAGGGTGGATTAGTCGATCTAGAAGGCATTACTATAAACTCACAATTCCCATACCTGGTTCGAAATGTTCTCTTCGGAATGTCTTCCTTATTCACACACAACTGATGGTATCCATATGGATGGTCAATCTTTGAAAATTATTGATCTCCATGAATTTGGAAAAATAAATCATCAATGCGAGGTAGGGGATACTTTTTCTTCATTATTATAGCATTGATTTCCCGGTGGTTTATACATAACCTCAAAGATGCATCTTTATTCTTAAAAAAAGGACAAGGACTCCCCATAGAGAAACACTAGGGTGAATACATACCTTATTACTCAATTCATCTAGATGTTTATCTAGTTCAACTAATTCCACAACAGCCATTCTATAAAGGGTCTTCGATAACGGCCTTGAACCAAGAATTAAATCAATGGAAAACTCAATTTCTCGTTCTGGAGGATGTTTAGGTAAATCTTCTGGAAACAGATCAATATATTCTCTCACAATTGGTACATCCTCTATTTGAACATTCCTTTCCCCACCCACAGTCATTTCATTCTCTTCATCCCCGATAATTGTTTTTTGTTGAGCTACTGGAGTGTGGATCTAGGTATGAATTAGGAGGTGATGATTCTGCTCTAAAGATAAGGTGTTCTTTATCATCATCATAAAAAATAGTAGCCTCCTTCTTATTACAATAAATTTTTGTATCATGGTCAGATATCCAATCCATACCGAGGATTATATCAAATTCAATCACAGGTATGACAATGAGATCAGCAGATAAAGAACATTTATATGCCCTAATGGGAACAAATCCACAGAACTTTGTATCAAGGATACATCCCTTAGGAGTTTTAACTGACAACTCCCTTGTTAAATCAAATTAGAAATATCTAATTGTCTTAGAAAACATGGATGATATGAAACAATGCGATGATTCAGAATCAAATAAATCATTGGCTAAACATGAGGAAACCATTGAATTATCTTCCGCCGCGTCATTCGGAGATTCTACCTCAGCAGTAGTGATAGCATTAGCTTGTCCTTAATCCCTTGGCCTTTTTGAGGAAAGTTCCCATGACACTTAAGACATTCATTTTCATAATGTCCCATGTCCCTGCAATTGTAGCACTGGAAATCAGTAGCTTCTTTCTTCCCTTTTCAATCAAGAGCTTGGTGGCCTTTTTCACCACACTTGTAACAGAAAGCCATTCCCTTCAAGGAAGTATCGAGGTGTTTCTTCCCACATTTAATACAAGATAGATATTCATATTTTCCCATATTACCCTTATTTCAATTTCCAGAGTGATCAGCATATCTATTCTTCTCTTGCTTTTCTTTAAAGTCATAAGACTTAGAGAATTCTTATTCTGTCTTGATAGCACATGAGACAATATCTTCGTATGACGAGAAGGATTGTGAGACCACTTCTCTATAGAGAAACAGTTTTACCCCATCAAAGAAATGATCAATCTTACTTCTTGGGTTACGTATATAATCTGTATCATTCCTTGATAACCTTGTAAAACTAGCCTCATACTTTGCGAAAATCTCATCCTCCTTTTGTCTCAGACTTAGAATTTTCCTTTCCATATCTTCTTGATGGTCATGAGGAATGTATTTTTCTTAAAACAGATCTTTAAAATCCCTCCATTCCATATTTAATACTTCATCATCGTCCTTCATTTTTTGAATCAATGACCACCATTTATTAGCATCTCCAGTGAGGCGGTAAACTACCATGATAAATTTTTCCCTTTCACTACTCCCAGAAGCCTGAAATATTTTTTCTGGGGAACTTATCTATTGTTCAGCTACTAATAGATTTGTACTCCCATTGAATGTTGGTGATTGTTGCCTCATAAATCAATCTAATATTGATCCTCCACGCTGCGTATCTGTGTTCTCAATACGGGTAAGGTTATTATTCATAACCTGAGTGAGTTGTCCCAGTATGGTGATTAACTGATCAGCACCCATTGTATCACCAAATCCACTATAATTATCTTGAACAAGAGGGAAATCCATACATGGAGGCTGTTCATTGATACCGTTTCCATTTCTTCCACTAGACGCCATTTCTAAACAATGGCATAATCTAGATCAGTTTATGAATCAATTTACATAATTCCATACTTGTAAAACACTTAATGTAAATTAAACTATTTATAGACATAATCGATAATCATAAAAAAATTCTTTGAGGAATTATATACTCATAAACCCTTCATAATGATTAATAAAAAAAATGAGAATTATCCTAAGCATATCCCCCGGGAGTGTTGTAACCAAGAGTACAGCGAGGCCCGTTGTCGTGCACCGGTTCCATTCGAGTCTAGCTCAAAGCGGTGTTTTTAGGTTTTACCCCTATATATATCTGTGCCAGAGCCACCACTACCTGCTCATATCCATAGAGGGATGTTTTTCTTCGAAAATTTACAAAATATCTACAATACCAAAATTCCAGGATGTTCTTCTATAATGATCCTCAAAGTCCATCCTAGGTCTAAGTTCTCTAATCAGAGTTTATCTAAATCTTGTTTCCAAGGTTTGTACTAAACTTCCTCTGATACCAACTGTAATGCCCCGACCCCAGCTACCCAGAGTTGGTGCATTATTACATAACATTGAAATGATAAAAAAAAGATCAATTCTAGAAGGACTGATTAGTTTAATACCCTTGGAATAACTAGATACATTCATAAAGTTTACATTACATCATAATGGGAAAACTACAACTACATATTGTATCCACACTCATATCCCCTTATACTATCCCTGAAGTTCATTCATAAAATACTTCTTCGCATCCTAGGAAAAATAAAACATTGAAAGGGGTAAGCTCAAATGCTCAGTAGAGATAACAATGTAGTGGAAACTTTCATAAATAAGAAAAAACATTTAAGGAAATGTATAACTAAAACAAAATCATTTTAAACATGAAATTCAGCATAATATGGCAAAGATAAAATGAAATAATTCCATTTAATTATTCACATAGATATTCTACTAGTCGAATAATCACATGCAATATCAATAACCACTTTCATAATGATGGAATGCATAATGCCAGACTATCATAACCACATAGTCACATACTTGTGCCAAGACTACAAATAAGATTTTGTCAAGGCCTTGTTCCAAGACAATAATTTTTCTCATGAGACCTACTGATGCACAAGGATCTATAGCAGGCTCCACTCGTCAGTTATTATGTCCGATGCATTCCTCATATGAACAGGTTTAAACATAACATAAACATTCATATTAAAACTAGATTTTGAAATGTCAATACATTATCCCTAAACCATGAATGGTATAAAAATAACACATCCATATTCAAACATATTACAAAACATTCAATTCAATATGGAAGTTTTGTATCATAATAAATAAACTTCAAATAATCTTAAAATCCATCAAAGGATGTTGACATAGATGAAATCAAAACTATTCGAGAGAAATATCTCTTTTTTGAAATCAGTTAAATGTCACATAATTATAAAAGAAAAAAATTACTTTGAAAATATTATTATAAGCTTGTAAGGTAATATTCAATGATTTTATAATGGCTGAAAATAGCCTCACCTTCCATATAAGTTAAAAATGACATTCTTACCTTAAATATGTCGAAAAGGTTAAAAATGACCTTGTTTGGAAAACGACCAGAAGATTCATTTATAAACATATTATAAAAAGTCAATAAGGGTATAAATGAATTTAAACCATAGATTGTAAAATAGTAAGAATGATTTGAAATAAATTTTTATGATACATGTATTTGGGTGATAAAGAGGCCCCAGTAGAAAATTACGTATAAACAACCTAGGATAATGAAGTGATTGTGATATAAACCCTTACCTTGTACTTTTTCTTGGTTGACGGTCGGTTAACCTCCTGTATAATGGTTAAATAATTTTTATTAAATTATACATGAATCATATAAATTAATATGATATCATATATGATATTTAAACATTGATTGTTAATAACATCTTACTATTATCATAGTTTCAGGTGTTAATAGAATCATTTTCCTTTATATTCATTTTTATGTGAGAAATATTTGTTATGGATGGGATGTATATTATTTATATCCAGAATTATATCATGTCTCTAAAAATTATTTTTAATCATAAAATGAAATTTAGTCTTGAATGGATTCGATGGGGAATGAGTCTCATCGTGTTCGTGGAGACGGTAATCCGTACGTACGCAAGAGCGACAATATCATTCATTTGATATTAAAATAATATATAATTGGATGTTATATCATATATAATTAATAATTATCATGTTATATTTATTATTTATGTGAATTACACATCACTATTATACCCATCCAAATAATAATGTTTTGAATAACAATTACACAACAACGTGGAGACGGTAAGCCGTACGTACGCATGTATTGTGACATTTCACTCAAAGGATGAATAGAAAACTGAATATGGTTGTACCATATTTATAATAACATAACAGTATATAGAATATAATGGTGTTATTATTTATGAATGGTAATAACAAAGAAAGAAGAAGTTTAAGATGAAAGGAACTGGAAAGAGGATAGTGAAACCATTAACTCTTAATCGGGTTCTTCCTTTTGATTTGATCAAAAAATATCTATAGGATGGGTTTCTGATCAAACTAATACCTCTAGGTTGAATTTAGGGATGTTAAGAGAATATTTGGGCAGGGGTTGGCCGAGCCAAAAGGCTTTGAAGGTGTAAATTAGAGTGAAGGGGGGGGGGGGGGGGTCCCCTTTTATAAGAGGGGTGAGGGGAACCTTTGGAAAAGCTAGAAAATATTATTTTATAATAAATTAATTTTCTGTTTCAAATAGCTCCAAAGTGGATTCATTAAAGGTTAAGGTGGTAATGGGTCGAAATAATTTTATCCAATAGATTTTAGATAGGTTTGGGTCACTATATTATCCTTATCATTTATATTTAACTCTTAGTTAAATAGTTTGACATTTACCATGTCTCTTTGTAGTTTTATATTATATAGTTAATTAATATACTATATACATCCTAGAGAATCCCTAGTGGTCCATTAATGATACACCTATCATGATATAAGTCCTTTGGACGGACCTTAGATTTTTAGGAATATAATATCAATTAATAATATAATATTTTTTTAAAAAACTCTTTTATGTCAATTTTGACACTATTGAGTATTTTGTTTTTGATAATTTCATAACAGTATTATTACTTCGAATAAAATTTATATAACCAATCCTAATTTTTCATAGTAACCTAGAAAATTAGTGGAATTTATAAAAATTCTCAAATTACATTTATTTAGATATTTATTGTATCAATTATTTTAATATTTCATTAATTAGGTAATTACTGAATCTCCATTGTGTCATAAATAAATTAAAATATTTAATGTCTAAAAATTATAAGTGAAATACCATTATGTAGGAAATTTTTCAATCTTTCTAATTAATATTTATAATCGAATTTTCCGTATGTATAACCCTATTTTAAAAATGTTTAATTTAATAAACTTTGATTTTAACTCTTTTAACTCTTCTTTGAATTAAATAAAAATAAATGTCTTAATCTAAACCAAGTGGACGTAAATGATAATATTTTATTCATAAGGTTGTTTTTGGTCGAGATACACTTGTCCAATAGAATTAGGACACGTGTTAGGGTAATATTAATATTATTTTTAGCCTTAATTTCCCTATTTACTTTTAACTGTGGTAAATAAAAGTAAAAAAGATATTATTCACCAAAAATTATTTTTATCTTATTGAACCACATTTTACTCCTTGATATTAACCATGTCTATTGGATTTTTGAAATTCCACTCACAGAAGCAGTAAAATTAAGTTTTATATGAATTTGCAAATTCTCCTAGGAGATAGGTAAAAGACGGTGAATAGTTCTATAAAATGTTTATATATCTAAAATTATTATAAACTGACTCCAATGAATTAGATGGAACTCGTATAAGTGATATTTATCTATTTTGACCTAATAAAAATTCAAATAAAATATATAATTATTTATATAAAAATTCGGTTTTAAACTATAACTCAGTGTTTTTTCACTATTCATCGAAAATTTATTGTTTTCAGAAAAATACCAAAAATTCACCATAGCCTAATTTTGATATATAGAATCCAAAAATGAAGTTCATTTTGAAAGATAAAATTTATAAAATTCCAAAAAAATGGGTATTACTATTTATAACAACTAGTTTGATTGATTGTAGTGTGTGTTAGAACTCAATGTTGCGTACAACACACACTACTGTATTATTCCGAGAGAATCCTACCATGGAAGCTTGGGTTATAACATCACCAAATGATATTGGGTTAAATGACTAAATGATATGACTCATGTCAACATGGTGCGCCTTCCTTTTCGGGAGCCTACCTGATTAAAACTTCACAGTTAAGCATGCTTGGCCTGGAGTAGTTATCACGATGGATGACCTTCTGGGAAGTTTCACAGGGTGTGTGTGAGTGAGGACAAATCATACTAGAAATGACTTGTGTTGGCCTGTGGAGAGTGTCATTAGTCAGATGAGACGTTCAGGGATGTGGGTTGACCCTAGGGTGGGCCCCACGCGTGTCTGTGGGGAAACTGGTGGTACCTAGTGGGTCAGGACTCGACAGTCATGTTAAGGAAGGGTGGTTGTGCTTTCACTGTGACCCAGTTGTAACATTTGGTATCAGAGGGGGTACCCAGCCTTAAGTGTGGTGCACTACCTGGGTTGATATGTAGGGTCCACAACGAGGACATTGTTCTCTAAAGAGGGGGTGATTGTAACATCCCCAAATGATAAAGGGTTAAATGACTAAATGATATGACTTGTGTCAACAAGGTGCACCTTCCTTTTCGGAAGCCTGCCTGATTAGAACTCCATAGTTAAGCGTGCTTGGCCTCGAGTAGTGATTAGGATAGGTGACCTTCTGGAATGTTTCCCAGGGTGTGTGTGAGTGAGTACAAAGCATACTGGAAAGGACATGTGTTGGCCTGTGGGGATAGTAATTAGTCAGATGACCCATTCAGGCATGTGGGTGGACCCGGGGGTGGGCCCCACATGTCTGTGGGGCAACTGGTGGTACCTGGTGGGCCACGACTCGACGACCATGTTAAGAGGACGTTGTGCTCTAAAGGGGGGGTGATTGTAACATCCCCAAATGATAAAGGGTTAAATGACTAGATGACATGACTCATGTCAACAAGGTGCACCTTCTTTTTCGAAAGACTGCCTGATTAGACCTCCATAGTTAAGCGTGCTTGGCCTAGAGTAGTGATTAGGATGGGTGATCTTCTAGGATGTTTCCCAGGGTGTGTGTGAAGAGGACAAAGCATACTAGAAAGAACATATGTTGGATTGTGGGAACAGTCATTAGCCAGATGACCCATTCATGCATGTGGGTGGACCCTGGGGTGGGCCCCACATGTCTGTGGGGCAACTGCTGGTACCTGGTGGGCCAGGACTCGACAGCCATGTTAAGGCGGGGTGGCTGTGCTTTCACTGGGACCCGGTTGTCACATGGGGTGATACAATTTACACACGGAACTCATTTAAATGACATAGAATATATACTGTTATGTGCTTGGAATATACCAAGATGCGGGGAATTGTTGAAAACCATCTCAAGGAACCAATTTATTTTCACCCAGGTTGGGATTTTATTATTTTATCTGTGATATGGATAGAATTATCCTCAACATCCAAAAGACCATTGACCAGATAGTTTAGGTGTACTAGATAGATGATGGTAGTTTTCTAGAAGCTATATAATCAAGGTGTGCCATTGGCTAACCATTGGAGGCTATTGGGTATACATTCTCATCAGAGTAACCTATTTATACGTCATTTATGACTGTAACAAAATCACCAACATGGCTCTTTAGTTTTACTTATTAACCTAATGTCTTAAAAAATGGTTGCATATGTCATGAAAGTTTAATATAGAGGAATATGGTAGAATATATTTTTATCTCAATGAACCACATCATCTAAAAAATCTCCATTATAATCACTAATGAATATCTTGTGTTCTCTAAGAACTCCCCTCAAGATCCATTATCCTTTTCAAAATCTAGAAAACTATAATGTTATTTATATCTCCCACTGCCTAAAATTTTATCTATATTTTTAGATAGATACCGGACTATCAATGTAACAAATTTACTCCTATAAAATACCTATTTTCTAAATTCTCATTCTATCATTGTGTTTTTCGATTACTGTTTTCAAAAAATTGATTTGGTTCTTAGGTATTTGTTAAATCCAAGGATATTTGTTTCTTGGGATTGAATTAAAACCAATATATTTTCTATTATTTGTTTTTTATGGATAACTGGGTTTTCTTAATAAGACATATCTCTATAATTTATGTATGGGAATATAGGGTAACATCTAAAGCTAATGTAAAAATCCATATAAAATAAATTTTATCTCCTCCTTGAATTTCTCATTGCAGAACTCAATATCATTTGGAAAATATAACCAATTAGACATGGTAATTTCTACACCCAACATACTTTAATATTTACTATTCAATATATATCAGGTTTATCAATTAGTTCATAATTGTTTTCATAATTTTATTCACATTATCTATTCAAAATAGTTATATTTAAAAAATTAATTTATATTTATCAAAAATTACATAATATAAATTTAAAAAACCATCATTATATCACCCCTTGTTCTATACAAAACTTTTTCAAATGATATTTTTCTTTTATTTAAAAAAAATCCATTGAGTTTTTATAATTTTCATTTTAAATTTGTTTCTACAATCCTTATTTTTATTAAAGTTTGATATTTTTTCAGTGGAATGTTATTCTAATTATCCATTATTTTGAAATCCTTATGTTTCAACGCTTGTCGTGGACTTAGACAAGGTTATCCCCTATCCCCCACAATGCTCATTCTCTATTAAGATGTTTTCAGCTGTTTTATTAATCTAAGCATCAATTTGGGTATAGAACTCCCTTACTAAAATAGTAATGCTACAAGGTGTATATATCACTTAATTTTTGCTGATGAAACTATTGTTTTTATCAATGGTATTAAATGTTTTGTCCTGGGGTTGATCAACCTTTTTGGGGAGTATTGTAAATGGAGTGGACAGGTGGTTAATAAACAGAAGAGTTCCTTCTATATAACCAGGAAGATATCTGAATCAAATGTTAGGGATATGGGGGATGTTTTTAATATGGAGAGGGGATCCTTTCCAATGAAGTATCTTGGGGACCCACTGAGTCCCTCATTTCATGGGTTACATCATTTTGATAGACTCATAGGCAATATTTTTGGGAGAATTTTGAACTGGAAAAATAGGTTTCTATCCTTCGGTGGTCGTATCACTTTTGTGAATAGTGTATTGGTCTCAATTACCATGCATATTATATCTACATTGTAGATGCCTAAAATTGTGATTGTCAAATTGTAAAACATTTTGGTGTCCTTTATTTGGGTTGGGCAGGTGGAAGGAAGACATCATTGGGCTTTGGGGAGATGTTTGGAAAGACCTCTCTCTGAAGGGGGTATTAACCTCATGAGTGTTTTCTCAAAAATGTAGGGGCTGTAGACAAATATTGACTGTGAAGATTTAGAAGTTTGGTCTCTTTGGATAAGGACTATACAAGACTTATATAGTCAAAATTTGGGTGATCGGAGATCCAGTTCTTCTCAGATTTAGAAGATGATTCAGCCTCTGATGGAGATTTTGCATCATCATTCCCATTGGTTAGTGGGAACTGGGAATATAAATTTTTGGAAGCCTGATTGGGGGGTTGTTAGGCTATTTTTTCTCGGCCGTCCTACTCCGGGCATGTCCTTCAGTGAGGCTAGTGGCTATCCCAGTTTTCGTCAGACTATTCTGGATGAGACTCAGTTTACTGTTTTCAGCAATATTGTAACTAGTGATGGCTCTGATAAACATATTTTTACATGTTCATTTTCTAGTATTTTTTCTATTAAGGATTTCATTCATGTGACAAGGGTCATCACAAATGATGATCCCTGGGGAGTGAATTTATGGTGAAATGGTATTCCCTCTAAATTTTACTTTTTTGTGGCATGTACGGAACAAATATTTACCTATAGATGAAAATTTGAAACATATGGTTGTTAATATGGTGTCTAGGTGCTGGTGTTATAGGTCATCTCATATTGAATCAGTGGGTCGCTTGTTTTATGTGAGTGAATGGGCTAGAGGCATCTGAAAGTTTTTTGGATTGTTTTTTATTTTGGATGAGTCTGGTGAGGTGCCAGATGAATTATTTAATTCTTCGTTCAGGGGCACAGACACTCTTGGAAATTGAGAGGAAGGTCAGGGAGGTTTTTTTGGTTGCTGGTTGCTGGATTTTTTGGCAAGCCCAGAATAAGATGTGCCATTATCAAGGTAGGTCTTATCTGGTCAGTATTTAATTCAGAATGAAGAATACTATTTCATATTTTCTTGGTCTGTGTTCAGAATCCAAAGAAGCACCTTCTGTGAGTCTTCTTTCTCCGCATCTTGTACGTGACCACTCGACTAGTTTTCTAAGGCAGGGAATGTGGGTTCGATTGCAGGCTCCAAGGAAAGGATTAAAGCTTAATAATAATGGGTATCTTCTCATGGGGGTGATGTGAAGGGTTGGGGTCATCCTGGATATGTTGGGTTCGGTCATAGATGGTTTTATAGCTGAATTTGGAGCATATGATGTGCTTCATGAGAAGGCTCAAGAAATGGCTTCTGGTTTGGAGATTTGTAATCAGTAGAATATCAAGATGCAGATAGCGGAGACTAAATCTTTGGGAATGTTTAATACTTTTAAAGGAATGAGAAATATTTCTTGGAACATTTCTTATATTATCAAGATATGTAGAGCACTAGTGGGCAGTCATGTTGATGTTTCCCTAACTTGGAGGGAGGGGAGTATGGTTTCATCTTTTCTGGCTTCTATGTCATCATCGAACCATGATATGTTTTCTTTATTTTCCTTGGGGTCTTTCCCGAAGGAGGGGATGATGTTTTTAGTCAATGATTGTATTGGTTTACATTATTTTCTACCTCCATGAGGTATATTTTTTGTGGGTTTATTTTTAAGAGTAATTTTTGAAATCAATAAAAATGTTACTTTTCAGTCAGGAAAATGGTTATTCATTAATATAATTCAACTAATAATCTAGATTATAAATGGAATCCATAGAATATTACTAACTATTATTTTGATGGGAAACCCATAAATGCATTAATTTTTGATTAGAATTAATTTTATTTAATAACATTTTTTCTTGGAACTCCACTTGGAATCATATAATTTATTACATATCACACATAAAGGTATGAATAAATTTTAAAAAAGTACATTACATATATAATCATGTTTTTGAAAGATTCCCTATAAATCCAAATGAGTACATAAAAATAATTTTTATGAGATTCACTAAATTATTTAAGGGAATAAAATCAATATGTGGATATTTTTCCAAAGAAATTTTGTTGGAGGAAGCATAGTATATTTTTCTGAGTTTTCTGGCTCCCAACGTTATAGTAATTCAAGAATAAAAACATCTGATGAAAATAGAGGTCAATGAACTCCTTTTATCACTAATAACACATGATATCTCCTTAAAATAACAAGTGGAAAAGTAATAAGTGGAATTAAGGGAAAATAAAAAACCATAGATTTATATAAATCTATGATGATGATTATTACATAAATGAAACCAATAAAAATGTGAAGATGAGAAAATTTTAAAACTAGTCATTAAACTATTAATGGATAAGAAATAATACAAATGCGATGAACATAATGATCTAATTGAAGTGTCAGAGGTGAAATTATATGAATGAAACCAAAAGTGACATATAATAATTGAATTAAAAATATTTATAAATAACTTGAAAGGTAATATAATGTCAAATAATACCATAATGTTTCAATTTATACGAACTCATCTTGATCTAATGACAAATTTCCAAAATGTCTCATAGTGAATCATAGGGAAGGTAATAAGGTCAATTATACAATGCCTCTCTCTTCTTATCATTCTTCTACTACCCATTCATTATGCTCTTATTTTTATTCAAAATCCTAATTCTATAAAGACCATGAATATTCTCATGATCTAATAAAAAATGATTTTCATGACCTTGATTTTTAATATAAATTTATGAAAAAACATGACAACTTTGTAAATGAAAAATATCTTCATTCGAAGAAATATTTTGATTTGATTAAGAAATTTTAAAATCATCATAATGTTGAATTTTTCAAATTTAAAATCATCGATATCAAACTCACTTTTTTAGAATTCAACCCACATAAACAATATATTAACATGATCATTGGTTCAAAAGGTGTTAAAAGAAACTATCATGGGTTTGCATTTCTAAATAATGCATGATATCTAAAAAATACATCCTATTTATAACATGTTTCATAAAATAATATTTAAAAATATTTTAAAAAATTATGGCATTTGATTTATTAGTGAAATTGTAAAAATGATATATTTAAAATTATTATTTCAATGTTTCATTAATATTATTTAATTTTTCAATCGAAATATTCCCTCAAAACCTTATTAGATGATCTTATTATAACAAAAACTATTATCCTTCTAAATGGTTATTATATTTAATTGCCAACCACAAAATTTGGGAACCAAAATGAACATTCATTGGAAATCATTCATGAATATTGTACTCAGATTCAATGAAATATAATTCACTAGATTCACATATAAGATTGTTTTTAAAAACCCCTTTAAATAATTAATAAACTCTATCCTTTTGATCTTCTTGTGAAATGATCCAATTTGGTGTCGGTTAGATCTTTAATATTTGGAGAAATTTGGAAATCAATCATGAACACATTGGGGAACGATTTATTGATCAATTTGTAATTTTTTTTCTCTACTGATTCTAAATTCATAGATCATTTAATCTCTATGTCATGTCTATTTTTTCTGATGGAGGAGAATGTTCTTTAAAAAAATTTCCTTTTTCGTATCTTATTCTAATATTTTTCTAATAATTTTTTTCTTCTTTTCTTTAATTATCATTATAAAAAATTTATTTCCAAACCCTTTTCAGATTTCACCAATCCCTTTTTAGGAATTTAACTCAATTTTATTTGTAGATGTTTTGAAAAAAAAATACTATATACTCTTTTGTTTTATATTTAGGGAGTTATTTTAATGATAAATCTTCTTTTTTTACATTATCTAATAATGTTCTTAATGATTTATATTTTTTTATGTTTTTGAAACCTTATGATTCTTTGAAAAAAGTATCATTTAAATTGACTATCTTATGTAATGATATTCTTATTTCCTCTTTTCCTCCACAAATTTACATTTTCATAATAATAATGGTGAATTGGGTTTCTAGTTTTATGGTTATTGGGACCTATATATTAAAGATAAATAAATTACATCAAATGGGGGAGATGTTTCTTCTTTTGGGAGATGTTAGCATAACTATTGAGAAATTATTATAACTTATTCCTTATTTTTGTTGGATATATTTTAGTTATTTCTTGACCATGTTGAATTTTTTTAATTTCCATAAATTAAAAAAGCTTCAATTTCCTAGATATATAAATATATTATGATTTACATTTAATATTTATTTTCATGTTAGGTGTGTTTATGATAAAAAGTATGATATTTTTTATCCTCTAGGTGGTAGATTCAATATGTTTTCATATATATTTTTCATTATTTATGTTTTTAAAATCACAAACATATTTTCATAACAAAAATAGTATTTCTCAATGAAATATTTTCTTAAGGAAAATTTAATTTCTCTAAAAATATTTTAGACTTCAATTTTATCTTTCATCATCTAGTCAATTGTTTTCCAAAACCAAGACTAATCATATTTTTCTTATGTCAAAAAATTAGATCCTTACTAAACTCAAAATCATACAGTTTCATAGAATACAATTTCCCCAGAATTGAGACTCCATTTTTTGTTGAAATCAGACTTCAATTTCTTATAAAATCTAACATTGATTTCTCTTTAACTTTGACTTCGATTTCTTATGAAAATAAGCTATGATTTATCCTCAAATCACTCTCTGCTTTCATCTGAATTCAAAATATGATTTCATATGAAATCAGACTTACTATTCTTTTGAAATTAGACTCTGATGACTTCTTAAATCCAAACCTAATTTCATCTAAAATTAGACTCTGATTTCATCTGAAATAAAACACTAATTTCTTTTGAAATTATATTACTAATTCATCGTAAATTAGATTCTGAATTCTTCAATATTCAGTAACTGATTTGATATTATATCAGAATCCGTTTATCCAAATTCGTAGACTCTGATTTCTAATATTACTAGAATCTAGGTATTTATATTTTTTAATGTTAAATTTCATTTGTAACATATTGTTCCATGTTTATCAGATCCTAATATAAATATGTTTATTAAACTAGGAAATGTTTCTAAATCATGATATTGTTTTTTGTGTTATCTTACATGAAATAATTTCCAACAATATATTTTTAACTAAACATTAGATGAGTTAAAAGTGTGCTAGTCCTTCTAAGATTTAATTAAAAATATGACTATTGGATGAGGGATCAATCCATTGGATCCTTTTCTTATAAATACGACAACCATTTAAAGAGCTCAAAATTTTTTATGATGTTCTGGATGTGATAAATTATCGAAAGAGAATATTTTTTGTGTGATCCATACTTAAGATGCCTTGTGTGAATACTATGAACAACTTGTTCTAGTTATGAGCAAATTGTTCAGTATTCTTAGAGAGAATCTGGTTATTTCTGATCAATCGAGGGCTTCTAGGGATAGGAAGACAGAGGTGTCGATCGCCGTAGTGATTGGGGGCTTCCATGGATATGAAGTTAAAGGTGTCGATCACCTTAAAGATCGAGGGCTTGTGGGGATAGAAAGACAAAATCTGATATTTTTATAGAGGGCTTACCCTAGTGTTGGTAAGATATACTTTCTCAAAAGTATAAATCAATGGCCATTTATCCATGGTTGTTGGATACCCTTCTTGTTGGGTTAAAATATTTCATATTTTTGTTTACATTTCATTGTTACGTGTTTTTAATTTTTCTGTATTTCGTTAAACAACAAAATTATTACATTAATATACATTATTATACTTGTATAATATAATAAAAAACATTCTATACGATTTATAGTAGAATCATTCCCTAAGAAATCATATATTATGTTTCTTAAACAGATTCATTATTCCTATCGTAATCAAGTTAGTTTCTTTGTTATGAACATAATCGGGTTTGTGAATCCATCTTATTTATAATTGTTAATAATATATTTTATTATATAAAAAATGGATTTTTAAACGAAAATTTACCCACATGTAATTGAGCATATATATCTACACATGAATCCTATAATTGGTATCATAGTAGATATCTAAAATAGTTATATATGCATGTAATTTTTCTTTCTCAACTTTTCATTCTTACCATCATTTGTTCATGTTTTTCTTAAATATTTTATTTGTTCATTAAATTTTACTACTAACAAGTTGTGTGGAAATAATCATTCATATTTGTTATAGAATGGAATGAATTAACATTGGTTATATTGATAATATAAATGCTTTCAGACCTCCAATAATTGATGGGAATGACTATAAATATTAGAGTTATAAGATGATGACTTTTATTATCCATACTTGTGTGGAAAACATTTTTATGCTAACTATATACCAAAATAATCCTGATAAGAAAATAAAAAAAATCTCAAATCCAAAAAAACAAGACTGTCAAATAATATACAAGGTACACAATACTTTTTTAAGATCCATGACTAGGAATATTTATAGCCAAATATCCTCTTGTGAAGCATCTAACGGTATCTAGAAGAGACTTGATGTAACACACATTAGAACATCAAAATTGATAGAAACAAGAAGAACGATGTCAAGTAAAAACCATAATGGTTTTATATTTCCTTACAGAGAACATGTATACAACGTTCAACAAAAATATATTACTATATTTAGTATTCTTCACTCTTTGGGTGAGAAAGGAGTTGATGATGAAATTCATGTGGATAAGATAATAGATATCATGCACAAAGAGTGGGAATATAAAAGCAGAAGTACTAATGAAAAGAGGTAAGTTTAAATCATCACTCTTGATGAGTTATTTGGAACCATTCTTTAGCATTAAATAATGATGAAGATAGATGTAGACATTAATAAGAAGAATAATTGTAATGGAATTGTTGATTTCACTATTTCATCTATATAAAAGAGTCCTAAAATAGTTACTAGATCAAATTCTAAAAATAGGTTGTTAAATCAGAATCACATGACAGGGATAATTTTAAGAATGAACTGGAAAATATCTTTTGAAGGTGAACAAGATTGTGGGGAAGAAATATTTTTAATACCGATATAAGAAGAAATACAGAAAGGTAAAGAATGATTCGGATGTAAATTATTATGAATTGAAATGGTCTAGACATATCAGGCCATACTATCTTATGCTCAATAGAAAATATAGAAATTATATGAATTCTATATGGAAATAAATGAAGTACTACAGATCTGTATCTAAGAAATTCCTAAAGGAAATTTACACCTATTTTTCTTGTTGTGGAGATTCTTTATATGAATCCTCAGAATCTGAATCTTTTAGTCAGAAGAATATTGGTCTTATAGCCAGATTACCTATTGAAAATATTTTTCCTTTGGATAAGGTACACACTACTGAGTATTTAACCTATATTTCTTAAAAAGATAATTTTCCAAATAAATAATATTATAAATATTATAATGAAGAATCATCTTTATTAGAAGATAATAAATTACCTTAATTTGAAAAAGTTTCTAGATTTTATAAATTAGATGAAGAATGATATTGTAAGATAAAAAATAAGATAGATAGATAAAATTATACAATATTTATTTTAACAAAAGAATTATTATACCATACAAAAGATCTAGATCTGGATACCATTCATTTAGAAAATAATTCCAAAATCCTTAAGGATGTTAATTACGGGAAGGATAAACATTCTAAGGATCATGAAAATGTTATTTCTAAGGAAAATTTTATAGATAATAACATAAATTTTAGGAGTAATGATTATGAGGATAAAAATTTATTCATCAGACTAAAATATTAAATAATTTTCTTAAAGAATATTTGGGTAAATTTTACTTCTGGAAGGATTGAATTTGATAAAATGTATTCATACATTATTCCTATTAGGAATTGTTGATGTTTTGTTTATTCTAATTCGAAACCTATTTTTAATTAAAAAAACTTGTTTTACAAAATTTATCCTTTTTACACAATGTGTTAATGTTATAGAGATTGAGTGAATAATTACTCTCTAAATAAAACACATTCCATAGGCTTTCATAAATCTTATTTTTCTAAGAAAATGTTTATACATTTGATTTTACATTCTAATAACTCTGGATCAAAAAATTTTGTGATTCGAAAAGACTATTAATTTTATTTTATGGTAAAAAATGGAAGTTCCAACAGTAGTACATGGTACATAGATAGTTGATGTTACCAGAACATGACTAGTAAAAAAAATTAGTTTATTAGATAATCAATATGAATGGTGGAAAAGAAACATTCAGAGATATTGTTATTGGAGAAATTGTTGGTATATGTAATATTGTTCTTCATGGAAAAACATTAATTTCAAAAGGTTTATTTGTTAAAGGTATTAAAAACCACCTTATAAGAATAATTCATTTTTTTGATGAAGGTTATCATGTGAATTTTAGCAATGAAAAAATTATAGTACACAATTCCAATGAAGTGCTTAATCTCTTTTCCCATAGGCTTGAGAATTGTTATTCAACGAACATAAAATATCTTAGAATCCATGAACTACCATTCCATAGTTAAATGGAAGATCAATAGTGGTTATGTCATAGAATACTAAGACATTGTAACATTAGTAACCTATGAAAAATCTAAAAAACAGATTTGTTAAAGATCTAACAGAGTATGGATTTGAAATTTCAAAATTTTATGATCCCTTTCAACATGTAAATCATCATAAGGGGATATTTAAATCAAATAGTGATGTCTTAACTTCTGATACAATAAATATTGTGAATATGAATGTTTTTGGTCCAATACAAACTAAATTATTGGAGTAAATAATATGTATATTCTTTAGATGATGATTACACTAGATTTACATGGGTCTGTTTTCTAGAAAATAAATCTGAAGCCATTCTTTATTTTAAATAATTTTCAACATAAGATAAAATTGAAAAAAAACCCATATATTGGTAAATATTTATATTTTACATGGGGGATAATTTGAAAATTCATATTTTGAAACTTTTTCAAGTATGAAATGCATTACTCATAACTTCTCTATTACTAGAACTCCTCACGAAATTTTTGTTGTTGAAAAAAATTGAATTCTTCAGGAGATAACATGAACAATGTTAAGTGAATATTAATTTTCTAAATATTTTTTGGATGATGGTGTATATACTTCTTGCTATACTATTAATCGTGTTTTAATCAGACCTTTTTCTTAATAAAAACACTTTTTAAATTATTGACAGGTTGAAAAATAAAATTTTCATACTTCTAATTTTTGGGATGATAAGTATTCATCTTCAATACTAAATATAAAATACATAAATTCACACTCAAATCTGATGAAATAATTTTCATAGGCTATTCCATGTATTCTAATACTTATAGAGTTTTCAACATAAAAACTTTTACAGTTGAAGAAACAATACATGTTAATTTTTATGAAACAAATCCATTTTTTCCAACAACTCCAACCTATATCCTGGGATGTGTTTTAAAAAACTGATTATCAACATGTGATGGAATATTATTTTAATAAGTATAATTTTCAAGAAAATTCTTATGAAGTATTTACCCCAGAATATTTTTTAACTTATATGGATTAATTGGTTTTACAAAAGCATAATAAGTTGTTTCCTATGGATAATCCTAGTGAAAGTATCCTTACTGATGTAAATCAACATGTCAGGACTATATGTTCTATAATAAATAAAGTATAACATCTAAAATTTGTTTCCCAATTAGAAGTTAAAAGCACTGATGATGCTTTAAGTGATGAAGATTGGGTTAAATCCATACAAGATGAAGCGAATAAATTCTAAAGAAAAAATGTATGGGCGTTGGTTGAAAGACATAAAGAAAATTTTGTAATTGGTGTAAAATGGGTCTTCTAAAATAAATGTGATGAAAATGGAATCATTGTATGAAATAACACAAGAATATATGCTAAAGTCTATAATCAACAATAAGTACTATACTATGAAGAATCCTATTCTCCAATAGCAAGACTTGAATCCATTAATATTCTACTCTCCTTCGCAGCGTTTTATAATTCCGAAATTTTTCAAATGGACAAGAAGTGCACTTTCTATAAAAGACATGTTAAAGAACATGTTTATATACAACATCCTCCAATATTAGAAGTCATAAAATAACTTGAGCGAGTTTTCAAACATGCCAAAGATTTATATGGACTTACACAAGCCCCTAGAGCCTCATATGACTATCTTACAATATTTTTTTTACAAAACAATTATGTTAAGGGAACATAAGATCCAGTAATTTTTATTAATAAAGATAAGATAAATGTTTTAGTTATTCAAATATATGTTGGTGACATTATATTCTGATAAAATTAATAATATTTAACTGATTCCTTTTCAAATATTATGAAATTTGAGTTTAAAATGAGTATGATGGGTGAATTAACATTTTTTTCATGGTTTTAAAATTTCTCAAAAACTATAAGGATAATATATATCTAAACATAAGTATATTAATGATCATATTAAAAATTATTGATATGAAAACACTAAAATTATATGTACTCCAATTGGTACCTCAAACACAAATGATCTAGATGAAGCTGAGAAACAAATTGATCAGCCAAAATTTAGAGGTATGATAGGAAGTTTATTATACATAACAACTTATCATCCAGACAAAATGTTTTTAGTATGATTCTATGCAAGATATAATTCTAATCCAAAACAATCCAATTTAAAATGAGTGAAAATAAATTTTCTCTATTTATACGAAACTATGTATTTTGGACTTTTCTATTCATTTGGAAATGATTTAATTTTTTTAAAAAAGTTGGATACTGACATTGGAGAATATAGAATGGATAAGAAATGTACATACATAAAATTTCATTTCTAAGAATATTCAATAGTTTTTTGGTCATGAATGAATAATAATCAGTAGCACTTTCTACTGCTGAAGCTAAATATATAGCAGCTGGATGTTATTGTGCTCTTGTTTTGTGGATAAAATACACACTCATAAACTATGGTAGGTAGTGTGGCCATTAAACTTGACAATAAGAAATATTTTGATTCCATGGATTGGAGTTTCATCTTAAGGGTTCTCAATAACATTGAATTTCATGATGCTTTCACTAGTATGATAAGATATTTATTCAATTCGACTTCCATCTCGGTGTAGGTTAATGTGGATCCTAAAGGCTTCTTCAAATGAACCAATGGAGTTTGGCAAGGTGATCCTCCTTCTGCAATTATTTTTTCTATTGATGAGGATTACAAAATTATACTTCTCATGAGCCTTGTGGATAAAAACAAAACTATACTTGTCTAGGCTTATATATACATTAATGTTCCTACCCATATTTTATATGCTGATGATATTATTCTGTTCCTAAAAGGTGTTAAAAGAAATATCCAAAACTGCAAAAATGCCCTAAATCATTATGAAAATTTTCTGGGCCAAGCTGTAAGTTGGAGAAAGTCCTTGGTTTTCCGTGGGATGAATTTTGCCTCTAATAGAAAACGAAACATCATCAATTACATAGTAATCAAGGAAGGCTCATTGCCCAACACTTATCATGGTGTTTCTATCTTCTAGGGAAGACCTAAATCCAGTTATATTCCCCTCATTATTGATCAAATTACCAGAGAATTTTCTATTTTTGGAAGCATAAGTTTCTTTATATTGCAGGAAGAATTGGTCTTGTGAAATCTACAATTTTTTACAATATGGTTTACTCGATGATTGTCTACAATTGGTCTGCTGGTCTTCATAAGAAAATCAAATTTTACATTAAAAATGTTGTTTGGACTGGTAGTATGATTGAACGGAAGATTGTGACCATACCTTGGGTCACCTGTTGCAAGACACTGGACAAGGGAGGTCTTGGAATAAAATATCTTAGGCTTTTTATTGATTCTATCCATTCACAAGTGATTTGGAGGCTACTTCATAATAACTCTAATTCCACTGCCATTCTCAGAAAAAGATTCATTACCAAGCTCTAGAATGGTAATTATAACTACATTACTTCTTCCATATGGTCATCAATTAGGAAATACTTCATCAGCATCATGAACAACTCTAGATCGATGGTTTACACTAATTCCTCAATGAAATTATTGGTAGACAACTAGACCGGTGTTCCTTTATTTCTCAGGCATCCCCCCACCACTCTACCTGACAATACCAACTCCACTATTATGGATGTTGTTAACTCCCATGACATCACCCTCCCTAATCACACTAGTCATATCATTTAAAATTATCATTTCTCTAAAACTGAGGATTTCCTCATTTGGGAACCTTCTTTTAAAGGTGTTCTTGATTCTAAAAGATTCTATAAACTCGATTTCATAAATTCTGATCCTATCCTTTTTTGGTTGTAAGATTTTATTTAAACTTGGATTATGTAATCGAGATCTACAATTTTTTGGAATATTTATCATAATAGTGTCCCCACTGAATTACGCCTACAATATTTTGGGATTCATCTTTTCTCTAGATGTCATATGTGAAATCAACATAGAGAGGATGCAAATCAATTGTCTCTATCTTGTGCAAAAACTGCTGCTCTTCGGAATTACATTCTTGACATTTTTGGTATCATATGGTTAATTTTTGATATTATCTTCTCTCAATTGCAACAATTTATTAATTGTGATTCTTCGGTACAAATTAATATTCCTTTTTTACTGTGTTTGAATAACTCTTACATGTGATATGGTATGATAGAAAAAAATTTCATCATAATAATTACTCATTCTGAATCCGGAGGAGAATAAATGGAGATGACCCTTCCTTAAGAATGAAAGCCTGGAATTTTCTAAATTCATGGATGAAAATTAGATTATGCATCATGGGATATCTGGAGACAAATTTACAAGGTTTTATATTCAACGAGGCTCCCATCGTTCGGGGAGTCGCATCGACCGGTGCATGGCCAACATGCAAGCCATCTCTCTGTTTCCCGACACTCATGTATGTCACATGGTGAATGGTCTTTCTGACCACTCCCCGATTCTTCTCCCTATTTTGGCGGGTCATGTGAGGCATGACCCCTTATGATACCTCCAACACTGGGCCAAGATTTATGGTTTCCTCGACGTGGTCAGCGAAGTGTGGCATGCACCCATCTAGGGGAGGTTTTGGGTTTCCTTTCATAGTAAACTCAAAAAGGAAAAATTCAAGCTTCATGATTGGTCCAACTATCTTACTTAGTCTGATATGGATATAGTCGAAACCTTGTAGGAGATCAATCATCTTGAACAAATCTAGGAGGTCTCCTGGGACGATCAAACCTTTGAAGATCTTTGCATGAAAATGGCTATTCCTGCTAAAACGATACTCTTCCAGGAGCGTCTGGAAGGGGGGAAAGTAAGGATTAGATGGTTGGTGAAAGGGGACTGCAACACATACTTTTTCAATTCATGTATCAAAGAAAGGATGCTTTTGGTTTTCCTTATATCTTAATGTCAAACGGGTCGTTCTTGAATGACAGTGATGTGTTAGGGAGCCTCGCTCACTCTCACTTCAAAAATATTATGGCCGGTACAAATCCTTGCATGTGTGATGGTTACCCAGGCTGTGATTTGGGATTTATGGACACTACTTCTACCCATGATTCCTCCCAGATCAACATTGAAATGGCACCCTTACCAACAGATGTCAAAGTTCACGATGCAATCATGCAACTCATGCCTGATAGTGCTCTAGGACCAGATAGCTTTCTAGGATCCATCTACAAAGATTCCGTGGAGGTGATTAAATTCAATCTTACTACTCCCATCCATGACTTTTTTTGGGGTGGAAGTTTACCCATAGTGACCAGTTCCACATCCCTGGACCTTCTTCACAAGATGAAACACCCCTCCTCGATATGTCACTATTGTACTATTGGCTTATAAAACATCTCCTACAAGGTCGTTTCCTACATCCTTATTTCCAGAATCAAGGTGCAGTTAACTCATTGGATTTCATTGGAACATCACGTCTTCATGAGGGGTCGCATGATACAGGGACCGGTAGCCTTGGCGCAAGAGATGATCTGTGACATTAACACCAAGGCACATGGTTCTAATTTGTCCCTTAAGCTCAATATGAATAATGAATATTACAAAGTCGAGTGGGGATCAAATAAAAAGGTCCTCTCCAGTATGGGATTCTCTTCCCCTGATACTGATCACATCTTCTGTTGTTTCACCTTTTCATGGCTGGATGTTCAATTCATAGGAAAATCTCACGGCCTAATTAAGGCCACAAGGGGCTTAAGAGAGGGAGATCCTCAATCTCTGTCTCTATTCATTCTCTCCCATGAAATCCTCATTATCCTTATTCATCAGAGTTTTTAGAGTGGATACATTCTTCCGTATAAGAGAAAATGAAGAGCTCAACCCATCTCTCACCATATGTTTTCCGATGACACCCTCATCTTCCTGAATGCTTCCAAAAAATCTATTCAAGGGTTGATTTGTGTCATGGAGGAGTACTGCCATTGGATCGGACAAGTTATCAAAAAAATCAAGAGTAACATTTTCATCTCGATGGGGTGCACCTTTTCTCACGTTACATCTATTTTCAACCATTTAGGAATTCAAAGGGGCCATTGGGAAATGAATTATTTGGGTTCCCCTGTCTCCCCACGTCGTCTTCATATACAAGATTTTGACTTCATTGTGTGATGGATTTTAGAGAGAGTTCTTTACTGGGAAAAAATTTCTAGTTGATTGGAGGAAGGATCTCCTTAGTTAATAGGGTTCTTCTCGACACCTCTTTTCATGCATATTTCAGTGTCAAAGAACACAAATGGGTAATTTACAAGATTGAAAATCTGCTTTCTCATTTCATATGGGACACTTGCGCCGGGGGAAAATGTGCATGTGTGTCATTATAAAAGATGATGAGGCCCATTAATTAAGGGGGATCAATGTTTTCATCCTTTCGGATACCATCCTCCGTCTTCACATGAAGATGGATTGGGATATCCATGAACGCTGGTCCTTATTGGGTAAGACCATGGGTGACCCTCTGGCGAACAGTGTTTTGAGTGGAAACTATACGAAGCATCCCTTCATAATCTTGATCCTTCTGCTCTTCTTCTCCATCCAACCCCATGTCGATTGAATTATAAAAAATGGTAATGAGTCATTATAGCATGACAAGTGGCCGGGTTCTCCCCTCAGCATCCCTGGTTGACTAGCATATAACATTTCATATGACGAGGCCAACAGATTTCTGGCTTTTATCAAGGAAGTTCTTAACAAAGAACAACTTGATATCTTTCACCTCATCAACATCTCAGCGGAGCCAGAAAAATGTGTTTTTACCCCCTCATGATTGGGCTCCTTCTACTCATAGGACTATTGTTGTGCTCTCATGCCTCTACTGTAGGATCATCAGTGGAATGCTCTTCTTTGGACCATGAAAATCCCAAAGAAATATAACTTCCTCACTTGGATGGTTAGACATGTTGTTGTATACACTGATGAAAACATCATGAAATGTGGAGATTACCTTCCTTCTAGATGCATGTGCTGCATATTCCCCAGCGAGGAGAGCATCGAGCACCTGTTTTTTGAAGGAGAGTGGGCGTGAGTGGTCTGGTAATCCCTTGGCAGCTTCAATCACATTAATGTTCTCCCTATGCTCGTTGCCACCTTTTTTCCCAATGGTTTCACGGCTCAGGAGACAAGGGTTTGGAACGAATTTACAGATCCTTTATTCTCCATGCTGGTATATAGTGCTTCTGGAATGCCCGGAATAAAGGCAGATTCAAGGGTAATGGCTCGTCTGCCACCACTATCTTTGCCCATGCCCACAGCCTTTTGGTCGATTTGATGAGATGTCTCAACAATTGGCAGGAGGAACCTTTTCTTAAAATTCTCTTCTCATCTCTCCTGGTATGGATTGCAGGTGGTATTCCCAGTGGCCATTGGGTTCAGTGGCTTCCTCATATCTCGGGTCTAAAGCTCAATACAGACGACTCCTTCTTTGTGGGTGTCAAAAGGAATGGCGGGGTGGTTTGAGACTCCTAGGTTACCAAGGTGATGGCCTTCACGATCACACTTATCAAGGGTTCATCTCTCCAAGCTGAAGCCCTCACATTTCCATCAGTCCTCCTCCTCTACAAGAAAGGTGTAATTGTCATCGAAGAGGAAAAAATTGACTCTCTGGTCCTTTTTAACACTTTTTCAAGTTGTGGAAAATACCCCTAGTCTATCTCTAACCCCCTCAAAATGTGTCACACCCTTATCTCTAAAAACATCAACTTAAGGCACACATGGAGTGAGAGAAACCAGGTGGCTAACTTTCAAGAATAGCTTGCGGTGCATTGCTCAGGCTCCTCATGTTTCTATAATCCAAACCAGCTTAAACCTGAGTGTGGAATCCCCATTAAAGGGGATTCTCAGAGCCTTCACCAATTCAGGACCCCAAAGGACTTCTCCCTTTCATTCCCCCATTCCCCATTTTTTTATGTCCCCATTAATAAAAAAAGAATGATGATGATCATGATAACTTTGTTGGTGATTTTGAGATCATTCACCATCTCAGGATTGCGGTATCGAATAGATATCTCTGACGTACCTTTGAGGTATTTTGGTAAGCTCCTATTCCAAAATGGATCAAATTGAATGTCGATGGTTCCTCGAAAGGAAACACGGGACCTGTATCATGTGGTGCCATTATTAGAGACTATAATGGTAGGTGTCTGGGATTATTCATTGGAAATTGGGGTACGACCTCAACTCTTGAAGCATAAATTATTGGAGTGATCCATGATGTGGAATTTTCCAAGAAAAAAGGGTTGGAATAATCTTTGGGTTTAACATTATTCAACCATTGATTTCCAAGCAATTTGGAAGGGTTTGGGGCATCTTTCTTGACCACTTACATCTCGTTGGATGAATTGCCTTACTTCACTCACGGAAATCAACTACATTGCCACTCATGCCTTTGATGAACTGAATATGGTTGCTGATAGTCTTTCCAAAAAGGGGGTCAATCTGGATATTACATAGTTGGTTGATTTTCCCTGTGATTTACTCCTGTTTTATGATTTGAAATGTAAAAATATTCCCTCTTTCAGACTCTTGTAACCCCTTTTTTATATGTTCAAAATATTGTCTCGTAGTCTTTGACTAAGGCCCAACATTAAAAAAAAAACTAATACATTTTGAATACATTAAAAAATTGTTAGGAATCATAACCATAACATAACAATACATATTGAATTTATGTTGAATCAATATACTTAAATTGAAATAATCCTTCTCATAGTAGGAGTACATATGTTTATATTTTTTATATTTCCTTTTCTAAATTTTTGTGGAACCTAATTTATTGCAAGATACATGAAATTACAATTTGTGTGGAAGTTGTAGAATTCCATACATTTACAATGTAAATATTATCATCAGATTATTATCTAGATACACCCCAGGTAGCTCTACTGAATGAAATTTTGGTTGAGAGTGGGAAACTATATATGGATCATTAAAGTCATCTTTAAAATGTGGATGTTCCAATTGTATGAAATACATCGATATATTTCCTAAGGAATCACCTCACACCACCCAAGTATACATTTGTGTTTATCATTGAATTAATCCCTCATTAAATACGAATAATAATGAATCCTTATAGAGATCCGAATGTGGAATTGGTGGAGGTGAAGAAAAAACTAGAGGACATGAGTAATAATAGATTTATTCACCATAGTGTATCTCGATGGGGATCCAATGTTATATATGTTATGAAGAAAGATGGATACTGGATTTTGTGCAGTTATTATAGATAAATCAATGATATGACAATAATGAACAAGTATCATACGACCCATATTGATGATTTATTTGAAAAACTTAATGGATTTTATCATTTTAATAAGATTGATCTACAATATGGGAGAAATAAACTTTGAGTTAAAATTGGATATATTCTAAAGATAGATTTTTATCTAGGTAAGGACATTATTAATTTATAGTAATTTTGTTTTGATTGAATAATGCACCATTGTTTTTTGGATATAATGAATAGATTATTTAAGGGATTTAATGATTATTCTATTGTGGTATTCATTTATGATAATACAGTATATTCTAAAACATTTAATTCTATGAGAATCTCATATGTATCACTCATTATACTCTCATAAGGAAGGAGTTATATCATAAATTTATAAATTATGAATTTCAGTTTAAAAAAACTTATTTTATTGGCCATGTTGTCCATATGGATGGAATCTCAGGTGATCTAATGAAGAAAAAGGAAATCCAAAAATTAAGTACACCAAAGAACATAACCAAGGTACAAGATTTATTAGGTTATTAGGTTTCTATCCAAGACTCATTCAATATTTTTTCAACAAGGATAAATTGTTAACAAAGATCATATGTTAAGGGGTTATGTTTGAATGGAAAAAAATGTTTTTAATATTATGATTAACTAAAGAGAATATTAGTCAATGCTAAAATTTTTACTTTACCTCTAAGAAATTATGGGTTTATAATATATAGTGATTCCTCGAAGAAAGTACTAGTGTGTGTCCTTATGAAAAATGATATTGTTATTTCATATGCATGAAGGCAGTTCGAGATTCATGAACAAGACTATACCACTCAAGAACATTTGTTAGAAGTTGTAAATTTTGTTATAAATATATGGTGAGACAATATATATGCTGAAATATGTGATATATATATATATATATGGACCACAAGAATTTAAAATTTATCTATACATAGAAATATCTCAACATGAGGTAGAGAGGAGGGCTCGAGTTTCAAAAAGATTATCATTTCTCAATATAGTACCACTAAGAAATGAAAACAAAGTATTAGATGCATTATATACTAAAGATCATGGACTAGTTACACAGTTGAGGATTTAAAAAGATCTAATTTTATTGGATTTAGTAATGACGAGGATGATAATTTTAATGATGGGGAAACATTCTTCTTTTTTTAAATGATTTCTAAACAACATTTACTAGAGAAGATGAAAATTTCACAATATGATGATAATAAGTTTCAGAAAAAAAACTAATGTTGTGTAAGATGGAAGATTGAAATTCTTCATGAATAAATATGGAAATGGGAAATTTGGAAAGATGTTTTGTGTTCCATAAATACATGAGATAAAAAATTAACTATCAGATTATGATCATCGCTCAAAATTTTCTATACAACCATGTAGAACAAAGATGTATGGAGATTAAATGGAACCTTTTTGGTTCGATAATATGAAGTGGGAAATTACTAAATTTGTGTCAGGATTCATTATATATCAACATGTGAAGTATCATCATAGGATTACAAAGACCCCTAGAGATAAATATAAGACATTGGTTATTATTGATCACCTTAAAAAATCATCACATGTTTCTACAAGAGAATAATTACCTATTGATTGCCTAAGAAAAAATTATATTAATGAAGTTGTAATACATCATGGTGTACCCCTAACAATTTCTTTCCAATCATGATTTCTATTTTACATTAAAACCTGGGAAGATTATTCACAAGTTCTTTGATAATGAGCTTCATTTGCACACATCATATCACCCTTAAACAAAAATATAATCTAAAAGGATAATTTATACATTAGAATACATATTAGTATTACTTTTAATTGACTTTGACGACATGTGGGATCAATATTTTACATTGGTGGAATTTAAATACAGTAATAATTTCCAATCTAGTATTCAAATGGTTCCATATTAAGTATTAAATAAAAATATATTTCACACTCTAACTTTTTTGGATAATGTCAGTGAGATAAAACATATGATCCAATAACATACTGAATAGAAAATGACAATGTTAATGAATATTCAAGTGAATATTAATCAATCTAAATTTAGGGAAAAATGATGATTATAACTGGAGATTGGATTTCTAATTTCATGTAATAGATCATGTCATTCTGAATGTATCTTCATGGGAGGGTTTCATATGGTTTGATATGAAATGAAAATTAAGACCCAGGTACATCTGACAATTTGAAATTATAGACTGAATTGGAGCTAAATTTTACAAATTTGTAATACCTCCACATGTCTCCATTGCTCATAAAGTGGTCCATGTATTATTGTTAAATAATTACATGCAAGAACCAACACATGTTCTCACCTATGAATTAAATGAACTGGAACTTGATTTTTCTTAGTGTGAAGGACGTATTGAGATTCCAATCACTATAGAGAAATCATTGATAAATCAGATGACTATAATGTTAATAGTTCTTGAGAGAAACTAAGTAATGGAAGAAGAAATGAGGGAACCAGAAGTTGTTATGAATAAGAACCATCATTTCCTATTTAGAAAGTAATATTCCTAAAGAATTATCAGGATGAAATTTCAGGAGGAATGAAGAATATAGCACCCCATGATTTGTGGTATTTATCTTCATAAAAATTTTCAATTTAATCATTATCTTATGTTTCAGAGATCTTAAACAAACTATGATATTCTAGTTACTCCAAAAATAAATCAAAATGGAAATATATAATATTATATCAAATATTTTAAAGGCATAAATGTTTATGATGATCCAAAATCAAATAAATTATTTTCTAAATTTTAAGATAGAATTATGGTACCATAAATCACATATTTGGGTACATTTAATTTTTCTTTGGTGATCTCATAATCAAAGCCATATCCCCTTATCATCTTTTTATAGCTGATTCCCATGACAGATTAGTCATTTATTTGAATAATTATTCATTTAGTTACAGTTGAATAATTGAATATCATGGATTTATTTCATCTCCTAGAATTCATTTCCCCAATGACCATTTTAACTACACATAATAAAAATTATATGCCACTCATAAATTCCCCAGGATGATTATTTCCACAATCTTCACATAATGGGAATATCTTTGTTCCCCTCTTATACTTTAAAACATAACATTTTCCATGGTTATCAAATATAATTTTCTTCCCATTATTTCAATTGGACATATTTGATCTAAAAAATTCCATATCAATTTTTATAGTATATAATATTATTTCATCATATGAAGAAAATGATTGAGAATACAATTCCATTCGGATACATGAATTATGACCATCATATAAATGATCAAAACTATCTAAAAAATCATTTATCTAAGATATAGAATACCAAACATGTATTGGGAATGTATTTTCATAATCATGAGTAATATTATCAAACATTTTCATTAATATAATTAATTTTACATTCATTTATATACATTCCTCAAGAGGTAAACATTTTTCAAATAATGTTTCATGAAATGTTCTCCATTCCAAGTCTTCTGTTTCATCTTCATCTATAGTATTTTGGATCAATGAGAACCATTGATCATAATATACCTTGATTCAATATACTTCAAATAATTACTTTTCATTTTTATTTCATATCAATGCCAGAAAATATCTTCTCTAGGCACATAATCCACTGCAATGCAACAACAAGATTTGTAGTCTCATTAAAATATTGGGGAATCTTCTATATTAAATGATCTAACACAGTTGTATTATTGTTATTAATCATAACATGAGTCATTTTTTCGAATATGGTCATGATTTTATTAGTTCCAAAAATAACTGTGTTGACTTGCTTTTTGGGGAAATCCCTACATTTTCCACAAGTATAGATTCCTTTCTTTCCATTTGGCTCCATCACTATATAATGGAACACATGATGTTATCTCAAAATCATCGTGATATTTGAGTAAAAATTCACTGCTATGAAATTATTAAAATTCTCATTTTTTACTTATCATATACATACCAATGTTTTTACTAAAATTTTTTCTAATAACAACTATAACAACACCGACACCAATAGCCCATAGTTAGAGGTTATTTTATTATAATGGAATAGATACAATAGATCAAATCACCAAAGATCAACCCATTTTGTGCTCATGAAGAACTATATACATAAATTTTTTTCATTATTAGATTGGTAGTTAAACATAGGACATAAAAAAATAAAAATACTACTTTTTTGACACATATATCACTATTTAATCTTTGTGACCAGGTAAATGAAAAAAATAAAGAGGTGAGCTGAAATGCTTAATAAGGGTACATGAATCAATAATACGGGTAGTACTATCAAAAATGAAAAAGAATTTTTGTATGGTAAATAACTAAAAAACACCTGACACCAATAAATTGAGAATAAGAATTCATATATATATATATATTTCATATTGAAAATACCATGGAACGAAATAACTGAATATTGAATAAAGGTGATGTTTAATTTTCTAGCATCCTGAATCTAGAACATAAACAATTATAAAATAAATATTGTTTATATATTTGGGTATAACCATATTTGATTATTCTTGGAAACAAATAAGAATGGGTTTTAAATGACTATTTTTTCATGTGAGACCTGTCTATTCATCGAAGTGCTATCTATAACCTACTCCAACCCATCACCTCAAGTCAAAAGAATTCATTGAACATATATTCAATTAAATAACAAAAGTAAAAGAAAACAACATATGTTAAAAATATGTATGGATTAGATTATTATCATATCAATGATAAAAAAAATGATATTTTATTAAATATTCAATTAATTTTAATCATAATGAAAAGGGAAGGTTACATTCACCCCACACAATCAATAAGTGATGGATAAGGAATTACCAAAGGTAATATCATAATTGTGTCCCTAAAATAACGGATTTAAATCAATATTGTACATCAACAAGGGAATATAGTAGTATATAATGATAAATGATGTAAATATTTAGTGAAATAATGTAATTAGTGTGTTTAAGAAACTTTAAAAAGAGCTCCTTAATTTCGAATTAAGGGAAAATATTAATAAATTTTAAAAATTGGAAAAGGGATAATTTGTTTTTATAAAATTAAATGATATAAGATATATTTTATTCAAAATAATAGAGAAATTATAGGATTATTATTGTATTGAAAATAGATAATGGAGTGTCTATGAAAATGGTAGAAAAATATGGTAGTTCCCTTATATCTGGCTTGCTAATCGGGAGTAAATGAAAAGAAAACCTTAAAAATCACATTTTCCATAGAAAATAAAGATGAATTAAGAAAAATAAATCAAATTTGTACATAAATACTATATTTTTAATAACATAATAAAATTAAATAATAGTTAAATTATGTTACATATAGGGAAAATGAAACCAGAATATAAAATGGGTGTTCAAAAATAATCTCTAACACTATGAATAAAGTGTTATTCACTTAAGAAAACTGTCCATTATAATTAAATTAAATTAATTAATAATTTAGTGAATTTATTATTAATTAATTTAATTTAATTATAATGGACAGTTTATAAATATTTATTTGATTTATTATAAATTTATTATGTTCATTTATGTTTATTTTTACTAGATATAATATTCAATATCATCATTCGGGAGTGTTCGTTTACTTCGTTCTTGTGATTGGTTCACTTATATACATGTTGGAAAGGTCCTATAAAATGGTAAAAGTTATCTAGATTTGAGATTATAAATTATTACTGATCATATAGAATATTAAATGTTTCGTTTATATCTTGTTATCCAGATACGAGTATGATTCATTAGATAAAATGATAAATATAACTTTTTTATTATATTTACATATTTCCGATCATCATGAACATGTTTCTTATCAATTAATATTTTTTATATATACTATTTCCCTACCATTATATAAATTATAAAATTTATAACTAAATATTATCTTAAAATATTATTGGGGTTATGACCAGGTTTGAAGGGAAATTGAAAAGTGAAATGTCGCCATCCTTGAAGGGTATAAATTAGCACCACCCATATGATGTTATCATTTTTTGAATAAAAAGAGAGGAGAATAAAACTTTAACATAGATATACCAATTATAAAATATAATTAAAATATATTCATGATAGTATAATTATCAGGACCCTTTGAATAGGGACACTGGGGAAGTAAAAGAAAATAAAAATAAAATTCAATTAAAGATGGGGATGGTTTTACCACTTGAGTGATGTCTCCTTAAGATCACCATTAAAGGGATTGTGATTTAAATTTTGGTGAAAAAAGTATGAAAAAAACATGGAGAAATGTATTGGGAGAGTATTTTTTAGAATTTAGAAAATCATGAATTAAAAAAATGGTGTTTCAAAAAGGGGTTATGAGGCAATTGTACTTATAGTGGGGGAGAGGTGTGTTTTTCGATTATTTTATTCATTAGATTATTATTTTGGCTCATTACTATGAATAAATATTATTACTCTTAGTAAATATACTAAAGAGAGAAATATATTTTGATACAATTATTCTTACATCATCCATAAATTATTAATGACTCAATAATTAGTGTATTTAGTTATTAACATAAATGACCATATTTCATTATTTAGTATAAATTCAACTGTTTTAGGAACAACAAATTTCAAATTATGAATCAATATTGGGAAATTTTTTTTATCTTAAATCATTATATTTGTTTTAAATATGTAAATAAGTAGTAGAGTTTTATAAAAAACTAATACTTAATTTATCATTTTTAAATCAATTATTTACTTAATCCCCGACATAAATATATAATATAGTCAAGTATAAGATTCCTTAATTTTATTTATACATTCATAGGTGAGTTAATATTTATAACTCTCATTTATTATTTCTAACTTTCACACTACAATTTATAATGGTCATGAAAATATTTAATATCATATCACGGTTCATTTATGCTCAATGCAACATAAGATTTAGAGTATATTGAATTTATTAAAATGATAAATAACACAAATCACGAGGTGTAATATTTTTCATCAAATGTCCTTATTCTCAATTCAATTTCTAAAATCAATCGATGTTCAAGCCCTCCATAGAAGAAGCATTTTATAATTCCAAATCATTAAATCTCTCACTTTTGTCTCTCCATCTCTCCCTAAATATTTTTATATTTTTTCTAGACAGATAAAATACACTATTTTTAATTAATTTTCATTAAGAAAATACACCTTTAATATAATCTACTTTAATCATTGATACTTAGGTTTTTTTAACTGCGAGATATTTATATTGGGTTTCAATTGAAACCATGTACTATTGGACCTTGGGATTCATTATAATCACTAGAATCTTGTTCTTGGGTTACCATTACAACTAAGGAATAGTCTTCATAAGACATATCACCATGTTATGGTAGGATACATATGAAATATACGAGAGATATTGTCACAATACATTCTAAATCACGTTTTTATTCACATTACATTTCCCATTGTATCATTCAATATAATTATAGATAATTGTATAAATTTAGTGTAGTCATTTACTCTTTTAATATGCTTTGATATTAACTGTTTAATGTATGTCAAAATTTTAAATTGAATTATAATTATTTTCATTAATTTATTTCATTAACTTTTTTGGTTTAGTTTGTTTTTAAATTATCATTTCTATTTATCCAAAATTAAGAAAATTGAAATTCACCCCTTTTGGAAACCTCCATTACTTCGACCAATAGTGATCCAAAATCAAAAACACACTTTAGGGTGGTCTGAAAAAAAAAATCTTCAAGGTACTCCAAATAATATGTGGAATAAAATATACAATGTGGTTTTGAAAACACCCTTCTGGGTGATTATGATACAATTTGGAAAAAAACTCTACCGGGAGGTTGGGAAAACACCTTTTGGGATTGTCATGATATTATTTGAAAACACCCTTCATAGTAATTTGTAAAACATAATTTAGGTGGTTATGATACTATATAGAGAATAACATCTAGTTTTGTTTGGAATAACCACATGGGGTGGTCATGATTATATCTGGAAAACACCCTTTTTGGTGGTAGGTAAAATACCCTTCACAAAGGTGGTGATACCGACATAAATCCCATAGATGGTCATGAAACATGATACGATTTTGGTTATAATGGTAATATGATCTGCAGAGAGATATCCAACATTGGATGAAGCATGTTCAATCTGATCATTCCTTCCATTATGGAGCATGGATATCAATGAGGTTAATATATATTTAAATTTAATTCATAAATTGTTATATTATACCCATAACTCTCACGTATTTTATTTAATTGGTTATATTTATGGAAATAGTCGACGGTGTCCTACTTAGATATAATCACATCCTATTAGGTCTACCATGGATCTTGGGTAAATGATAATATGTTTCATGATTGATGGCCTAGTAATGAAAAATTAATATAATATTGATTCTTTATTAGGGATGTAAGGATATAAAATTGGATATGGGATAAATAAAGGACATGAGACAATTTTTGGAGGTATCCATTCCATGAATGCCTACATTTGTTTTTCATGTGTGGAATCCTAACATGTATTTTGTACTCTTGATTTGATATTTCATGAATTATGTTGATTATTTTTAGACAAATTCATTGATATATACATTATTAATTATTTATCTAGGTACTATATCTGATTGCATTTACTTTCTATGTTCTCTACTCGAATACAAAACTATAGTCTCCATAATATACCACATCAAAAACTCATTTCTAGTTGAAAAAAACAATAATTTAGGTAGTTACTTTTGAGGTCCTGGTAACTCTCTATTTTGGTCACTGTTCATAGTGGGTGTGGGAGAGGATCTTACATGTATGCTAGTTTTCTATGAAATCTAATTTCTATCGGTGATTATAAATCCAAATATAGAAATTTTAGAATGGAAAAAGGGATCCCGTCTAGTTCCATTTGAATTATTGCCTCTCTTGATGATCTTATTGAGTAAGAAAATGATGATAATGATGGGAAAGGGATAATGTAGGATGTAGAGTTCTAAAAATTGGGGGATCCTGGACCTAAAAATATCATTAATGCTCATCGTATATATAATGAGACAAGGTGGAAACAACCTAATTGGAATTCATCGAATATTTTTTGGAGGTCCAGTGGCTCTTCATTTCATTATTCTTTGATATCAAGATGGTTCTAGAAGTTGGGTGTAATAGAATGAGCGTTCAAGAACAGTTTTAATTTTTGGAAAACTATAGTATCCTTTATTAGCTTCTCTTATTTTTCCTCAAGATGATGGAATAATTATTTATTTTTCCACTTCCCCTCCTCATAATAATTTTCACTTTTAATCAATGAGGCCTCATATCCAGTCAATTATAACTATATCAATATATATAGATGTATTTATCTATATTTAATTATTTTCATACATTTTATATATATATTTAAATATATTAATATATATTTATTTTTATGTGTATATGTATATATTTATATGTAATTACATGTATTTATATATAATTATATGTATTTATATGTACAAAAAAATATTTATATATATGTATATATATATGTGTATTTATATGTATACATATGTTTGTATATGTATGTATATGTATGTATATGTGTTTATAAATATTTAAATTTATTATACATATTTATATGTATTTATATTTACTTATAAAAAATTATATTTATTTGCATTTATTTATTTGTATTTTTATGTATTTTAAACATTATATCTATTCATATGTATTTATATGTATTTATGTATAATAATATGTATTCCTATGTATATATTTTAATTTATATGTATATATATATATTTATAAGAATTTACTTGTATTAATATGTATTTATTTGTATTTATATATATTTACATATATTTGTATATATTTATATATTTATATTGATATTTATATTAATTCATGAATATATATATATATGTGTGTGTGTGTGTGTAGTAATATATATTTTAGTGTAATAATATTTATTTACATTTGAACATATATATATATAGTTTTGTGTGTGTTTTCAAAATATCCGTAGTTTCATGAATTTATATGTATATGTATAAGCATATTGTGTGTTCTATTATTATTATTAACAAATGAAGTCCATAGGTAAGTGAATATTTATTTTTAATTACGGGATAGAGGATGGGGGTTCTAATAGTAGTACCCTCCAATATATAAAAAATTCATATAGACAATGGGTAGGGATGGTCTTGGTGGGATTGGGTTGTTTTGTACATTTAGATTATTAAAAATTTTGATATTTGAAAAAATATTAAAAAAAAGTTAAAATCAATCACAATTTACTTAGAAGTGGTCCTATATATAACCCGTAAATATATATTTTCCAAGATTTTGTTAAAAAAAGAAAAAACCCCAAGAAGATAAATAATAACATTTACTAGTATTACTATTAATTATATTTTATGAGAACCATCCAAACATAAAATATTTCATACTAATAAAATAACTAAAAATGAATCATATAAATTTTAATAAATTTTCATGAAATAATTAGTGATATAAGTATCCTTGATGGTTTTCAAAAAAATATCATGAATCATTTATATATGGTTTAATCTATTATTAAATGCCATTTTCATCATAGTTTACCATATCATAACGATTAAACTACCTTATATAAACATATCAAGAATGCGGCATGGATTTTAAAATTATTCAAAACCATTTACAAGGCCATATGGTAATATTTATGGTAACATTCAGTTTAGTATTTTGTATAATTGTTTCACATTGGAATAATTTATGTTTAAATGTTCAATAAACTACTGATCATTGTCTTAATTAATCATCTTGAATGAAAACAATATACAACATGGTTTCTAATATAAATATTGTGTCATTTCCTAACACATGAAATTTTATGAATTTTTTTCGAATCCAACCTTGACGTGGAGAATATCGTATACTGTAGTCCCGATTTATTATATATTTATATCAATCTACGGGTCACTTAATTAAATATAAATAGTAGTAATGATATAATTCTTAAATTCTAAAAAATAGAAAAGTAATGATCATATTGAAAAAATTAATAAAAATGAGGTACCAATCATCATTAAAATTTTCCAAAATAATGAAAACCAAATGGGTAGTAAAAAATTTCTTAACCTTCCCAATAACAATACGATCACACAATATCAAACCATGACCACTCACTTGATCCTTTGAAGAAAATATTGACTACATTATTTTATCCCAAACCACGAGTAACTATCTATACCGATAATGCCATCAATTTCCAATCATGGCGATAGATCCAAATGGGTGTATAGTGTGTTTTCTTTATCCACTATAATAATCAATAATTTAATGTCCATGGAATTATCTGTATAAACACCAATGGAGAATAATACTTCCAATAGACCTATATGACCATACAAAAAAGATTATCATAGGAGAAAAACCCTTCTCTCATTTAGTGGAACTTATAAACTTTTGTTTTGTGTCCAAAATACACATAGATAAAAACCATTTGAAATGAAAAATAATTAATGATACAATTATTCACATAAATAATTTGATTGTATTTAAAATAAAATGCTCGTACATAGTCAAACATAAATCTGGGGTCACTCAAGACCCACCTCACTTTTTGGTAATAAAAAAACAAGAAAATCCCACCACAAATGTAATATTAAAGCTACTATATTCATAAAACAATAACAAAATTACCTAACCCAATCAAAGTGAAATGATACTCTCTTTTGTAAGGTTAAACGCACCAATCATTCCAAAAAATTCTATCCGTAATTATGATAAATTATTATAAAAAAATCTCTAATTCCCATAGAATCCTCGATAAATTGTAAAACTAGTTTTTGAATTATAAAATAAAAAATTAAAAAAATTGACCAGTTCCTGGGTTGGGTATATGATTTATAAACCACTAACTCTTACTATAAATTCCTTCATATTGTGTAATGTTATCCCGAATATTATTGTTTTATAGTGCATGATACATAAAAATTATTCTATTTTACAAAATAATTCATTAACTAAATGTTTTCATTATTTTACTTTATATATCTCTAACAAATAAAATAAAATTTTAATTTTAGAAAGCATTATCAGCTTCAAAAATTAAATCATATTTCAGTATAGCACACCAAATGAGAAGACAATGGTGACTCATCTATCCATATCAGTTATATAATTAACATAAAATCCAATTTTTGTCAAAATTTTTCCATTTTAAACAGAGGTAGTTTATATCTATAATAGTAAAATACTTTTTAACTTTTAATTAAATTCATGAATTCATCCACAAAACTATATCTGATAAGTTACTAAAATTATTTTAATAATCACATTTATGGAATTATTTTTCAAAATAGGTCCTCCAATAATATATAAAACCTATTTAATCGAGAATTCCATGAAATAAACTATAAAATCCTTTATAATTTTATTCATAATAATGAAAAAACATGATATATTTTCTCTATTACACTATTTTTTATTTCAATTTACAAAACCATCCAATGAGTCCATTAATGAATCCTTCCACATGTTCAAAATGATGAAATTCATTCAATCCATTAAAATTATTTATTTTTCAAAACCAAAACATGCAATGAATTATATTAAACCTAGTTTTAAAATTTACATCAAATCCTTCAATGAATATAGAATTCACTTATATTGATGTACAAAAAAAATAACAGTTATGAATTTAAAAACACCGACCCACTTAAATATACAGTGAAGGTCATGAAAATTAACTCAATATGTGAATAATGAATTTAACATAAGTATATTTATTTTTTACTGTAATTTAATTATATTAATTAGCTTTCCAATTTATGTAATAATAATGAAAAATTCTTTCAAAATCATTACATAGTTAAATTTCAAAATTTTACTAAGAGGGAAATCTAATCATCTTCATTTACCAAAATATATCATTAACCTAAGGTAGATATACATTAAAATATATAAATAAATTAATTAATTTAGATATTCACATTCATATAACTCATATGAAATTTGTACCAAAATATTCCTATATATTTCAATAATATATTTTAAAAAACAACTAACCAATCTCATTCTAATAAAAATCATATATAGAAATTATATGGATCTGAACATAATTTTTAAAACATGTTATCATCTTATATAAACATCCACCCATAAATCTTCTACAATATAAAATTTTATATAGAGGTATTCCACATTATGAATTGAAAATCCTATATTATAACATAATATAAGTGAAATTAAATAATTACGATGAAGAAAATGAAGAATAATGAATATTTTTAGGGAAGTATTATAAGTAAATATATTTTATTGATGGATTAAACATCCCGGAATCCATTGAAAATAATACACAGATTATGAGGAAACATTTATGGTTAACATGTCTTCTATAAAGAATTACTATTGGAAAAATGAAAAATGAATGGTTGGAATAATTAATTGAACATCACTATTAATTATTGGAATTTTTTTCAGACCATACTAGTTAACCTTTCTAGGATACTGTCTCACAAAAAAATGGAAACAAAGATTATAAACATTCAAAAATAATATTGTATAGTCTAAAATATACCATCATCATCTATCCTACCTCTTGACATCACCAAAAACATCATTTATGTTATATACTTAATCACGTTGGATATCTTGGTATTTTGTCCCTAATAAATCCATAAAAACGGTGATTCTCTGTCCATTTAACCAAACATGATATAAAAATCTCATTTACACCATATTTTCCAATTAACATTTAAAATTTGAATAAAATTAAATTAAAATAATTGTTGCATTATAATCATTTGAACAATAAATCATTTCATTAAAATAATCTAACCAACAAAGAAATACTAAATTAACTCAACAATTACTAGTCATATAAAATTACCTAATAAATCTTGGTAACTAAAGTCCCAACCAATAAATCTCACCAAAACACATCCTTTCACTATGAAATATATTTTAGAAAACTATTTGTTGGATAAATTATATAATTATTTGGGGTGAATTCAATTTTAAAACTGAAAATTAACGACAATGGGTAGTTTAAAAACAATTTTTATACAATTAAATAACTAAATAGATATATCAATTTATTATAATTTATAAGTTAAGTATGAGAAAAAAATGACAACTCAAATAATTTTGGAAATAATAGAATAAATTTTATGCTGGTATTCGAATCAATGATAAATGATACAATTGAGAAATATTAAAGTGATGTAAATGGATTTCATTATGTGTTTTAGGATATATTGATATAATCCCTTATATCTCCAAAACAAAAAATGAGTGGTCTAAATTATTAATAATAACATGATCTGGGAGTCGATCAGGAAACCAATCCATCAGGATTATGGTTTTTGATAACACTATTGATCTTTTCTTGAGCTATGACCTTGTCTGTCACTTTTTTGGAGTGAGAACATATTTGATAAAGGATAATGATATGATAGAGTAATACATGATTATACCCAAAACAATTCCAGTAAAAAAAATATCATGATGGATAAAAAAAATTTACCCTATGAGATTTGAGGTAAATCGTTTACATACTTGAGAGATTAAGAAGTTTTAATTGGGTATTTGAGAAGTTTTGGACAAACCAATATATTTGGTGTCAAAATTAAATTGTGAGAATCATTACAATGAATTGTTATCATCCCCAAGGCCATCCGGATTAATTTATAGGATCTAAGAGGTGAATGAAGGTTCTATAATTCATTGGTTCTCTAGTGTAAGGAATTAAAATATTAAACAATTTCTAAATATGATAAATTATGGTTTGATATAGTTTGTGGAAATGTTAAGTGATACATGTAAGATATCATCGGGTAGTAGATGGTCTTCCTGGTGGCATCAAAAATTTCAAAACTCTAACTGAATAGTTAGTACTCCTCGACCGGATAGCTAGTGGACTGCAAGTACAAAATATATCTGATTTCTTACCGCCATCTAGTTGGGGGGGATACATGGAATATCCAATGAGTCTCTATATGTAAAAGTTCTTCTAAATATATAGAATCAGTGAGATAGTTTTTTACAATGAGTGGTTTTTTTATTTTACACCACCATTTTCAAGGGTGGAATATTCCAATTTCTTATATTGAAATCTATTTTTTCAATTAAAATTTTAATGACATGAACACTACAATAATTAATTTAATAAAAGAATTTAAAATCTATATAATGAAAACAATATAAACATGGGCGGGTTCTTGTTATCTTATAAATGCCATGGGAGTGGAATGTATAACAATCTCATTATTTTTTATGATCATAAATGAATAAAATAAAAGTTAAATTATGTATATATTAGGATATAATTGGGTAAAAATTACATTAAATAGTTTAATAAGATATTAAATAAAATCAAGAGATAATGATAATTCAATATGACAATACATATTTATGTCTATAACAATTGAATAACATTTTAATAAATCAATTTTTATGAAACATACATAATCCCACAACATTAAATAAAATAAGGAATATTTTTCATTAAATTGAATGAGAATAAAGAACCCATAAAAAAATAAATTTCAACAAAATCCTCAAATATAGACGTTTTCCAATATAGTTAATCCTATTTCCCCCAATTTTTTATTATAAAAAATATAAAATAACGGAGGGAGGGGGGAAATAGGAGAGTGTTTTGAATTATACATCAAGAATAAATGATACAAAAAGAAAATAAATTAATGGGAGGAATGTCAAATAAGCTTATGTGAAAACTAGAAAAGATAAAATGAATTTTGAAAAAGTAGATGAGAAAACTTGAAGATAAAAAAAGAATAAAAATAAACATCATACATACATTTTCCCAAAAATAAATATTCTATAAAATGGATTTTTCACAATTTATATATTTTATCTCTTGAAAATGCTTGAAAAATGATTTTGATGAGATTACATATTTAAGAATCTTACTTTGTTTTGAATTTCATTAGTTACATAATAATAACGTAGTCATAAAAATAATTATATAAAAAACAATTCTCAATAAACATTATCTTAAATATAATATAGAATAAAAATTATTAAAAATAATATAAAATTTTACATGTTCCTAAAAAAATTAATTTTAAAAACTAATATATAATAATTATAATTATTAATTACTCTTTGAAAATAGAATTTAAAATTTTTTAAATGAATAGTTTTTTAGTAATTAAAAAGAAAATAAATTATCAATATGAATAGAAATTTCATAATTAAAAATGAGATAATACACCCTCTAAAATGATAGATAATGATACATAAAGTGGTCATATCCAAAATTGAATAAATTTAAAAAAATTAAATTTAAGAAAGAAAGATTAATAATATGATAACCTTTTAAACATATTTTAAAAGGATGACTCAATATAGGCATTGAAAAAAAATATTTATATTAGAACTTCATTAAATTCATCGTTAATGAATTTAGATGATCATGGGATATAATTTTAAAGAATATTTCAAAGAGATGAAATTTTTTATAACATAGTAAAATAATTTTTATTCACTTTTTGAAGTGATTTCTTTTGGAATGGTATTGAATGTCAAGGTGATTGGTGTGATAACATTGGACAGAATTTTTGGATATATGCCTGACAATAGTCTCATCACAATATATAAGGGTATTTTCATACATAAGCTCAAACTCAATGATAGTGTATTTCATATATAGAATTTTGACTCTATAATTCCCAGTGGTTATATATTGCACTTCATATGTTGAAAGAGAAAATAAGTTCTTCTTTTTACAACTACATGAGATGATGAATTTTCAACGTTGGTGAAAATTCCCACGTGTTGTTTAGACACCTCCAAAATCAGAATCATAAAATATTCAAAATAAATTACTAATGTGTAAAAAATAATTTTTTTTTTCAGAAACATTTAAATAAAAAAATCATTTTGATATATTTTAGGATATATTCATTTTCATTCAACTAAAAATGAGTACATAGCTAAAAATTGAAAATTATTTTAGGTTGGGTCACAGTATGGTATCGCTGACTACCAATCATACTTATATAAATATTTTTATTTTATTTTTTATGTATTCCATAAAATGATAACATATGATTTATAATTATGGGTAAAATAATATTAATTTTGAGTTCCATTATAAATTTTGTTTAACAACAAATTGATTTACCTTACTTTTTTTAAAAAATAATATTATTTTCTATATAAATTTTGAAAACATAGAAATAATTTCATTTCATCCATAAAGATTCAAACAAATAAATTCTTCATTTAATTAGGATATTCCAAATAAATGTATTATTGTCAAAAAATGAAATCATCATTTTGAATTAAATAATTAATAAATCATTGTATATGTGTTTTGAAAAGAACATTGAATTATCGTTTCAAATTTTAAAACCATGTAATAAAATATTATTTAATAAATATTAATTCAAATACAAAGAAGGTTCTTTTAATCCATAGTCATCATTTGATGTGTTGTTATTTTAATTCAGAAACGGGTGTATTTTCCAAAATAGTTGGTTGTTCCACGTCAACATTTTTATTGTTAAATACATTTAGAAATTAATTTTAAACATCTAATTGAAAAAAATTTCAATTTATAAGAGTGAAATATTATACTAATATTCTAATAGATTCTAAATGGGGGGTGAGAGAAATGGTTTCACCAGTTTTGAAACCATTATCTTATTTATAAATTTTTATCAACTATATGAGATTAATTTCTTGTGATATTTAATGATAAATTTTAAATTATTTCTAAAAGCATATTCCGATCATATAATGGGATAATCATAAGGTTAATACAAGGGATTATATACATCATTTCAAGAGAATTGATTTAATTATTATTTCATGGTAATAAATACATTTTCATTCTTCTAGGAATCATTCGGGTTTTAGGGTTCATCTTCAAAAAAAAAGGTTATATATTCAACCACATTTAAGAATGATATTTGAGACTGAATTCCATATAGAAAATATCTGATGATATTTTCTAGGGAAATATAAATATATTTTTTCTCTTTATAACATGATTTATAATGTCAGACTTGTTCATCTTCAACTTCATAATTTTCAAAATTTTATTGAAAAAAATCGTTTTCAATAACATTCAATGAAAGTCAATTCAAGAAATATTCATAAAAACCAAAAAAGATCATTAAACCATTATTTTGTATTTTTTAATGATGAAAGATAAATTAATTGTTTTTTTATTTATAAAATATAATATTATTATATTTATAATCCAATTTTCTATTATTTCCTAAAATGATTAAACCAATATTTGTAACCGAAAAAATATAAAAATAAGGCTTATGTATTTTTATTATTCCAATATTAGTATGGTCTATTTTACGAAACGGTATTATGATAATATAATTACTAATATATATTTTAGTATTCACGGCCTCATCCGAATAATTGTTTCCAATGAAACATATTTTAAAATAGTTCATGATTATTCATAGTTTATTTGATTTTTCATATCCACTACCCTATATGGTCACATGGTTCAAGTAGAAAATATAGGATTAATATATCTATGAAAATATGAGAAATTAATAAATTCAATGTAATTAAAATCATCACCATGATCACTTCAAATTGATATATTAATATAAAAAATTTATATTTTCACTGTTTTATAATACGTTATGAAATCTATATAAGATTGATTTATGTGAGATCATAAATATGTTATTGTGAATCCATTTTATTTTTTAAATAATAAAAAAGTGTATGATCTTTTACCAATGATGTTTAATATAAATGGACAAAAAAATATTGATATGATTTAATTAAATAGAATTTTAGGATAAATTTATTTTTTGTATTAAAGATATCACTTCTATTTAATACCATATTTGTATGATTCAAAAACCATTACATTGTTGAAATTTGGTTAATGAATATCTCAAAATAGTTGATAATAGTTTCATTGGAATAGTGGTAGTGTTCGACAATGATCATGGAACTTATGAAAAATAAATGACATACTAACATGTGAAATCAAACAATTGATGTTTTGGATAAAAATATTTTATAAATGAATTGTGTATGAAATTTTAAAATAAGATATATTAAAAAATAGTTTGATTTTCTATAATTGTTTTAGAAATAAAAAAGTTTTCCTATATTATTTTAAAATGGATACCAAGAATTTGACTAATAAATACAATTTTTTTAATTCCTTATTGAGTAAAATATTTCTAATGTGAGATGTGTTAGACAAACCAATGGGGACTTCACTGATTATATTACCCTTAGAATTATCACTTAATATCAAATTACCTCCTTCTGTATTATTTATTTAAATGAATTCAGAGTGTTCTTATTAAAAATAATATATATAGATACCATCAATAATTTTTTACACATAAGATTATTCTCTTAAATAAATTATCAATTAATAATTTTGGTACGGAAAAGAAATGTGTCATCTAATGTGATAAAATAATCATTTAGGAATATAAATTTTCATAAGAATATATTTCCCTTTTCTATTATTTTGAAATTAATTGCTTTTTGTTGTAACATTGATAATTAAATATATCACGTTAATAAATTTTATGAGAAATGTGTTTCAGAAAGATAGAAAATTTTTATGGGTGTGTCATTCAATAAATGACTTTTTTTTTCTAAAATTTCGTTTGGTGAATTATTGATTAGAGAAACCATGACCTATATATTCATTAAAAAATCATTAAGTGACCAATATTACAATTAAATTTTATTCACCTTTAATGATTTTGAAAAGATATCATTTTAGGTACCTAACAATTGATTCATTTTAATGACATCCAATTGATTTTTTTCTTTAACAGATTATTATTATTTTTCCATTATAATTAAATAGTTTTCTAGTTTTTTAATTTACATTTTATTGAATGAATTTATTTATTTCAATTTAATTATATATTTAATTTTTTTCACCATGATTATATATTAGGACATTATAGATATGTTAAATTGAGGACATACATTATGAGTAAGAGAAATAATAATTCGGATGATACGAAGAGAAATAAATTAAAAGGGTTGTGAAAACGTCAATTTCTTCATAAACATGTTATAAAAGGAAATTATTATATGTGTCACATGATGTGGATGAGGATTCTGATTCCATAAATTCATAACATTTAATCTACATTTATATATTGAAACCTATTTTACAATGGCTCTTTTATTTGTCATTCTTACTGTAAAATAGAAACTCATAATTAATGCGATGTTTCATTTTTTGATTTATATAATGTGACCTTTTGTTTTTTGTTATGAATATTGTTTTTGGATTGGTTGTGACACAAAGTTTCCTATTGAGATTTTTTGGTGTTCTTGGAAAAGTAAGCATAGTCTAGACCATCACCTCAAGATTATTCATCATTTGTATTCTATAAGGTGTTGGTTGTATTGCCTTGTTTTAATTAATTGGCCTCTCATTCCTCATATAACTTCATCCTATATCTTTACACCATTATGGATTCATTTGGATCCTTTAAAACCATATTTATCACATCATTAGCTTCTATAATAGCGTAGACATTTTGTGCCAAACATCTAGGAAAACCCATATGATTATCTTGATGTGGATTTTTTAGAGTAATAATTACCAAGGGACTTCCTAGAATTGAAAATGATAGTAAATATCATAAACATACTAGGGAATGATACTTTATGATTCAAATAGAATCATTCCAAGTCAATAGAATATATATCTGATATAGTGTCCTCTACATTATTGATTCCTTTAAATGTGTCTTAAAATAATTTACAATTTTTAAAATCCATTTGTCATGTGAAAAACTGATTAAAATCATTTCTATTGAAGGCATAATAAAAGGAATTCAGATGATTTATTTGTTGTTCAATATACACAAAAATTGAGTCGATTTTTTTTATATTTATTTTTTGGTACATACTCATACATAAAAATTCTTCAAAATGGAAACAAAAAAATAGATCTAATTTTCATATTCTATTAATATAATATGTATAATCAATTATAATAAATATAAAAGGATAAAACCAAGAATTAAATTCAATAATAAATCAACAATGATCTAAAATATATTACGATTTTAAAAATAGAATTTTGGAAACCAAATTTTGTAATCCAACAAATTATTAATCAAAACACAAATCACCTCCCAGATAAAAATTTACTATTGGAAAATTTTTATATTTTTGGATGAATCGCTTTTTTGAATTTAAATATTAAGATTGTGGAATGTTCCAAAAAAAATTATTTTATTGTATAATTAAATAAATAATGATACAAAAAATTGGGATATAGTTGAAAACATCGATTAGAATAAAAATAAAAATAATAATTTTTTACACATAACTGATCAAAATTAATTTATTCAAGTATGTGAATCCATAATAAATGACTTGATGTGGAAATAATAATCCAAAGTCTATCTCAATTAGTAACGAGTTCGGATAAACCTAAATGTGATCCCATAAGTCTCCACCCCTTGAATAAAGAGGTCCATGTTATTTTTAATCCCTTTATCACATTATAACAACCATGTATTAATTTATGTAGACATTACATCGTAATTGTTGAATACAAAAAACAATACCCAAATAGATACCAATATAATGTATTAGTTTAGTGCCATTTGAAACATCAACAAGTAAATTCTGGTACATCATTGAGCAACATTATCTTTCAACAGGTTCTCAAATAGTGTACCCTGAATTATAAATATAATAAATAAAACATAAGTTCAAAACATGGGAAAGGAAACATTAAAGGCGGTGGTATTAAATGCTTAGTAATAGAAAATATAGGATATATGAGAGTATATATGTGAGTATATGAGTATTTAAACATGATCATTAAAATACAATATCATACCACACATATCAATGATCATAGAAAAGACTCATGGAATAAATTTTTTTGACTCATAAGACATGAATGATAAAAAATATAGAATATAATCCATGAAATTATAACATAGGAATAAGACATGTAATTTGTGTCATACAAAGAAAAATAAAGAATCTTATCCAAAGGATACCATTGAATACCTTTAAACATGTTTTATGTGGGATAATAACTCATGTACCTACTTCATTTTTGGGTTAACAATCTATGTACCCTCTTATTTTCTTGCTTGAGATACAACCTTTATACCCTCTTATATTCAAGCGTTGGCTATAACATGTGGTCCTGATTATCTTCTATCATAGGCTACAACCTAAGTACACTTTGATATCATATACAATTTTAAAATAATAAATTAATTTAATGGATATTTTTGTAACACCAATCAAATAATTAAATCATACATATTTTTATTTATAATGTCATACATAATGATATCATGACAAATTAAATGAAATGGGTATCATGAACCTATACTCAAGCCATAACCTATAGAATAGTGACAGGTTTCACAATCATCTCATTAAAACCATAACACTAGAAAATAAGTGGGTTTCATAATAATATATCCCATGAAAAATATTTGGGTTTCAAAAACATTATTCCATCATAACATAAAACATTCATAGAAAAAATATTAATGGAACATTTGGATCATTTACTAAAAAAGGCATGAGTAACACCAGCGGATGTCATCTTAGATGAAATATTATTGAAATATAGTTTGAAACACATTAATGAGTAAAATATCATATATGAATTCAAAACATTATTTATGATACCTTTGTTATTATATAATCATGGATTAGGAATAATTAAGGTGGTGGTTAGTGAACCGAGAACAAAAGAGCTTGAGGAAGTATGCTACTTCCTCATTGGGTAAATCCTCTTGGTTTGAACAAAATTTCTTATTTGATTGGATTTATTCCAAAATAGAGTCTTCTAGGATGAGTGGAGGGATGTTGAAATACTGTTTTGATATATTTTGTATCATTCAATGTGTCTTGAGAGGTGTAATAAAGGGGAAGGTTGGATTCTTTTTTAAAGTGGTAGAGGAGTGGCATTCTTATAAATACTAAATGGTAAGCAGTAATGGAATGTCGCCCTTAATAAATGTTAATACAAAATGAAAAAACAATGGATTAATGTGATTTTTTGGTTGAAAAAAATCTCCACCAAATAAAAATATGATCCATTTGGTAATTTTTTTCTTTTATTTTTTCAGTTTACTTATACTTTCATTTTGGTTTCTCATTTAGGATACTTGTTTTCCAACCTCTATAATTTGAAAATTAATTATATATTAATTTTTGATTTGTTATAAAATATATTCCCAATAAATTATATATGTTATAACTATTTTAAAATATCTATATATCATGTGTGTTGGAAATTATTTCTAAAACAAGTGCATATAATGTCCAAAAAAACTACTTTTACTAGAACCATTCTTACAATGTTTTTACAATTTCTAGGACTAGATGATCAATATTGAAGATATGTTTTTCCACAAATAGACTATATTTAACATATAGTAATACCAAATTTTTTTTTGAAGAATTTACTATTTTTATCAATTTTAAATAATTAAACATAATATAATTTGTTATAAATTATCATTAATTTAAATTTTGAAATTATTTATTTAAAAATATTAAAAAGGTGGATTAAAATATCTTAAGTCCACATCAATGTAAACTGATATTTTATTATTAAACTTTTTTTAACACAATAATTCATTAAATTTATATTACTTTTAATGTTGTTAGAATTATTTATTTGCGTTAATTATTATCCAAATAATCCATGCATTACCATTTGATAAGTGATTAATGTAACTAATTTACCACTAAAATATAATGATAAATATTTATGATAAAAATATCTCAAATTTCCTTCAAAATGATATATATAACCTAAATTATGTTGTTTTTTACATATCTCCGAGTCTTATAAATATTAATTGTAAAGAATAATTATTTTTGTCTTTTTTCCATACAAAAATTATGAAAATGTAAAATGTTATTGAATATTATCTCACATACTGTTAAAATTCCATATAAAAATCAATATATTTTATAAATGGGTTGAAAATGGATTTTGGTAATGTATCTTGGTCATTTTCGCAATTAAGTTTAAGGATAAGTCCTTTTTTCATCTATTTTTTCTCTTAATCACTGCAATTATTTTTAATCACATTCACTAATATTTTTGGTAAAAATAATAAGGTTACGATAGTAAATATTAAAAATTATTCTTATTCAATTTATTTAATCCATTTTTTCAAATTCAAATCATGATATTGTCATAAATTTATTTAAATTTAACCTCATAGGCGGGACGACAAATTGTCTTTTTGATGTAAAAATGATCAAATGTTTGAAATGATTTTATACAAAATTTCAAAGTTAAAATTTATTACAATGACATAAATTGGGTTAATTGATGAAAAATTAATTTATGTAAACGTTTAAACAAAACTAAAATATAATTTAACTACATAAGTAAATTAGATGAAATATGCATTTTTTAATTAAAATCTAGTGTTGTTAATGATTTATTAAAAAATTAAACCTAAAATAAAATTCAAAAATTACCCATAGTATATTTTTTTATTTTCTAATTTCAAAAACTATGTTTGATATTTAATATAATAATACTAAAATTTCCACCCAAAATATTTGAAATGGGGTCTTCATTAAAAGGTGGTAAGCTCAAATTATAGAAAAATATATATTTTTATTCATGAAATTGATTTTATTCATACCTTATAATAATAACATCTATTGAATGAGTATCAAGAATATAGATGGAATATATAATATAAAATTATTATCAAAAAATTAATCAAAATTTGAATGTTCAACATATTTATATAAAACATTATTTTTACATAAAAGAATAGTTTTCATAAAAAATAATGTCATTATTTTAAAAAAGTTCATAAAATAACCTATAAAATTGATAACCAATTGTTTTTTTTATATATTTATATACATAAATAATATTTTCATAATTTAGTTACTCTAATTTTTATCTAATATTCCGACAATATGGTGGTGAAACAGTAATATTTTTCTAGTCGTATTTATTGTATATTGTAGTTCAGTAATAAGTCAGCCTTCTGTGATAGTAAAGATACCAATAGGAATCTGTATTGTGTAAATATAAGGAGAAAATAAAACTTCATGTAATGAACGATAATATATGTGATTCACTTATTGAATGAATTCCCAATGTAGAGATTTAATATATAAAATTACTATATTTAGTGGTGCGTGAGATGAAAATTTTCAAAAAGAATAAATTAATGTGAATAAAATATTTCACAAATCTCTGGGTGTTACACTCATTGTTTATAAAGAAATATATCCCTCACAATTATTATTTCTGATAACCCTCTTGAGATTCATCCATAGGCAAGGAATGTTTTTCTTCCATTTTCAATGTTTGAACCCATTTGAGAAAGAATGATTAGAGGAGATAGGATTTCATTAGTAAACTTGTAACAATCATGCTTGTAAATTTTATAAATCATGATTACATCAATGTTTTATATAATTTATAGAACTGGTTTATATCCTTGATAGATTTAAATTTTTAAACCGGTTGTTACAAAGGGTTTGGAGAGAGATATAAATGGAGCATTAGAATGACCATGAGATAATGATTGGGAGAATTTGTTACCCTCTAAAGGGAAGATTTTCACCCTTAATAGGGTGAAATATGTGAAGGAAGGTTATGGAATTATTCAAGGCCCATGAAGTCTTAGTGTAATAGAGAAATTATTATTTTCAACAATAAATGATTATTTTGGATGGCCTATTGTAGAGCCACTAGAAACCCAGTACCCACCAAAATGTAGCGGGTGAAAAAATTGATAAATCCATGATTGTGTAACATTAATCGGGTATTATAAACCCATACACAATCCTGCCGATATAATACTACTGGATTTTATTTATTTTTCCTTCACTATCAGATGACCGGTGGGTCTTCAATAGAAAAACTGATTATGGATACATGGACCCAACTTGACAGTTCCCTACACCATGTAGTTAGTGCTGTCAAAAAACCACTATCATCAAGAGTTTCTTACTCAGATTCCTTCCAAGGAATCCAAAGATTCATCAATGATGATTACAAGGATGTTAACACATTTATATGTTATTTAAGTAATCATTGAAACTCACATAAATGAAATCTTTTGAAATATGGGTGAGTGTTTGTAATGATTTAACACTACGTGGGAGAGTGATGCAATAGAAATTTTTATAAAGGGGAATCATTTTTTCTGTTTCTCCCTACCATAATAGATAAAATATTGTTATTTTTTTGGGAGAGACCTTCCCCCAAAGTACTGCAAGTTAAAGAGAACAGATAATTTCAAAATATTCTTATCAATACCGAATTAAATGTATTTTATTTAAAAATGGGTCATCCTATGATCAATAATTTATACTAAGTTATGATACTTTTAGGTAATTTGGTAATGTGGCCATTTCATGTATTGGGAACCTCCGCTAATCATTTTTTTCATTTTCATATGGCCGGTTTAAGGGGTTGCCGGTACCCAAACATCATTCCCTACCATCCAGTAGACCACAAAACCTCCATTCAAACTTCAAAATCAAATTCAAATTCAAACTCTAGCCACCTCGAGCTGACCCGAGCGTCCACGTACCCCTCTGCGCTGATAGGCCTCGTGCCGTGCGTCTGCAACGTCAGTCTGTCTGTTCAGTCGGCACGCCAAACGAAGGCCGAGTGATAACCCTCCACTGTCATGCGCCACCCTTCACCGGCGTCGGAACCATCATATTCATCTCAAGCCGTGAGACTGAACTCCGGCCATCGTCGACACCGCAAATCCAACGTTCCTCTGGCATCACCATAAAATCACCACCAGCAGAAACAAAGTGGGAACAAACACTCACAAGAAACAACATCACCGGTGACACCGTCGCCATCGCCATATACAAAATCAACGCCTCACCAAAGGCACCAAAAAACGAAAAACCAGTACAACCATACATCACCTCCCCAAGAAACGAAATGAGGAAGAAACACAAACCATATCCGGAAGGTCCGGCATCACAGGAACCACCCAACCGCACAAACAGCACCCAGAAACTGAAGACCCCGCCGCCACCAACCAAAACGACCGCTTCAGACACGATGGAACCCCACTGCACTCTCCTGGGAGAGGCCGAGACCCCAAGAACCACCGACGCAAGATTGCGACCATCAGACGCTGAGAATCACCCCGCCGGACACCAGCGAACTGCCGAGAACAAACCCTAGGGCGCTCCGAAGAGTATGCTGTCGACGGGGACCGGTCTTACACCCGCCGGTCCGAACCAGCAACCTTCGAGGCCCAAAAAAGAACTCCACAGCAATAGAAGACCACGAAATCGCGCGACGCCGTCAAGATCCTGGCCGGCACACCGAGTGTGAGGGGGAACACTGCGTCGTCCGCCGCGAAGGGGCGGCGGCGGCGAGAGGAAAACCCTATCACGGGAGCCCTTTACGGGCGCATTTCCATTCCAAAAATCCATGTATTGGGAACCAATGGATGAATTTCTGCGAGAATGTGGCATGACCTCTTCCTACTCATTAACAACATTGCATTAAACTTCTTTTCCAGGATTATTTGAGATTCGTCTTGAAGAATATTCTAAATAACAACATTTTGAAATTTCTCTCTAGTTTTTTATATTTTGATGCTTAAAATCATGGTTCTCATGGTTTTCTATTCAACTTATATGAAAGTTATTATTCTACCAAAGGATTATCTTATTTTTAATTTCATCAGTTTTTATAGACGATATCATCAAATAAAAATAAATGAAAGTGCAATACATTAGTGGAAGTGTATTAGTATATTTACATTTATCACTACACTTTATTTTCTAAATGTGACTAATGGTTTTCATAATTATTTTAATAAGTGATACATTTTCATGCTTTAATGTTTTGTTCCTCATTTCTACTTAAATTTCTTTGTGCGAACTGAACCTTGATTTTTGATGGTACATTATGATTTTATTGAAAATCATTATTGGGATCAAATGAATCATATAACATTATGAGATGCTTCTTCAGTAATAAAAAAATATTAATTGTGTCTAGGAGATATTTTTTATACATTCCATATATTTTATGACTGTTTTATGGTAAAATGATATTATGAGATATACATTCTTCTCTAAGAAAAAAAATCCCTATGAAACACTTTTAAATATGGTTGAAATATATTGATAATTTGTTTTCAAACATTGAGACTTAATAATGAGGTATTTTGTGGTTTAGATTTTGGTTTAGGGTTCTAAATTGAGATGAAATATTTAGAAACAATAAAAACCAATAATATTTTTCAAACCCATTAGTTTTCAACAATATTTTAAAAATTTTCACTAGGTGATAATTTTTATAAAGTAAAAACTATGTAATGAATCATTAATGATATTAATATTTATTAATATATTTATTTTATTGGGTAAATCATTTTTTCCAACCTTTTTGAAAAAAACTACTTTTAGTAAAAGTTTTTGAAAATAATTCATAATAATCATTGATAATAATCTAAATAAATAGACTTAAACTCATAATATATGCATCTTAATGGACTATGAAAATAGATTCCTAATCCAGGTTGAATCAATTTCTATCATTTTCATCTTTTTTATTCTTTATAAAATTTTATGGGTTATTTATCCCACTTTTCAATTATTATGATTTCTCATCAAAATAGGGTTTTGATTTATTATGGGTTTTAAATTACGTGATTATTTTTTCATGGATTTAAATATAATTTTTGAATTTATTTTTGATATAAAATAATGTTTGATTAATTATATTTTAATGTATTAAGTTTTAATATAATTTTTGAAATAGAAATAAAATTTTCACGGATAAGATTAAATTCAAGAGAGAAATAACACTTTTTACTCTATTGGATCCACAAGAAAAAATAACATTTATAATAAATTCTACAAAGTAGTTCTGTATTTCAGTTTTGTTATTAATTGTCTATAATTTAACATATAATAAGAGGTTCCATAAAGATAATAAAAAACTAAAATGTGGGGGAATTTGATTTGAAATTTATTTGATGTGTTTTACTACATTTTTTCTTGTATTAATTATGTATTTGGATGTCTAGATTTGTTAATAAATTTTTTTAATATATTGTAGTGGTTATTTATTAATGGATTTGGTAAATTATTGTCAATAATGACTATTATTTATTCTTTCATGTATAATTTTCCATCAATTCATTCTTTTTACTATTTATTTTTTAATACTTTTTTTAAATAGTTATTTGTTGGGATAATTATTTTTTTAATTTTTTTTAATTTATTTTATTTTTTTACTTAATTAATTAACAATTCTATTTAGAGTAATGAAATATAATTTTAATATACTATATTTTAAAAAATTTAATGAGATATAATTAAATAATAATATTATTTATAATTTTCTAATGTTTAACTTGTCTTTCTATTTTTGTGATATTATCATCACAAGTTATTCCCTACTACCATGTTTATCTATTAATAAAATTATAATTTCTATTGTCATATCATTTTCCACTCTTCTTACTACACCTATTGGTGTAACTTTTTTCATACTACCATATATGAACTGTAATAGTATCTATTTCATAATTATATTTATTTATTACTTCCATAATTCATATAAAATTTTCCCATCGTACCACATTATTTCACAATTAGCACTCTACTATGATCAAAAGTTACACCCTACAATCATGTTTTTATCTACATCACTCCATTTCACCGATTCTTGAAAGTGGCATCATTTATGATAATTTTATTTTTATAGTAAATACCCTCACATCCCAAATATTTTTTGACCTACATAATTTAGAGAAGTCAAACAAAAATTGATAAATTATTGAACCAAGGGATGATGATAATTGGTATAAATTGGTATATTCTATTATGATTTTGGAATTTTCTGACTCAGGTTCTCGTCTCTTTCAATTAGTAGTAAGTATTGGGATTTTTTATTGATTCGATCCTAAAATAAACATATAACGAATAATACTATGTTTTATTTGGAGGAAACTAGAATATTATAACCACTCATGAATCAATGGGTGAATATTAATACAGGGTATCCATTGAGAAATAATATGTAAAAAATATTTCATAAGAAACTAGTGTGTTTGGAAAATACTTGATTACATGAATCCAGACATGCTGAATAAGGTTTGAATGAGTAAGATATTATACCTAATGATGTTAGATTTGGATTGGTAGTTTGAATTGGTTCTACAAGAGGTAAATTATTTTATTTTTTTAAAAAATGATTTCGAACTCAACCATGTTTCTTGTACTAATGAAGAGAACCCAATACCATAGATGGTTGTAAATTCTAAAGAGCATGTCTTATAGAATAAGGCGTCTAATGTTCTTGTATAATATAAAAGAAGAAAATATTTATTTTAATATTAAGGTTCTATAGATTCATTGTGATTGAAAATTGTTTGAGATGTTTTATAATGGGGGAGATGTTCTTTTCGATGAATAGGAATTGAAAATATTGTATTTGTAGCACCATCGATGATGGTATTTTTATTATCATTATGTTTTTTCGGATCAATGAAAAGGTGAGAATATAAATTTTTGTGCATAATTTTGGTAATTCTAAATAAAAACTATTGTAATATTGAACATTAAATTCCACCTGATGGTCAAATTACGAATATACATTCAATACTATAAGGAAACAACCTAAAAAATTACTTAATCTTGAATCAAATAAATAATTCAAATTGAGGATCTTTTCAAGTTTAGTGTTTTATTGAATTAGTACATAACTATTACATCTCACCAGATTACAATGTAGACACTTATTCTCAGTTTCCATCATGAAATAAAAACTCTTAAAAAAATGTCTAGTTCCATGTTTTAGACATCTTATCTTTCCGTGATCCCATCCTTGACCATATTCATCTTTGAGTCCTGTGGAAAACATTTCAGAAGCATGGGATGAGCATAAAAATCTCAGTAAAGGATATAAAAATTTGGAGAGAAAATATTAGTACATTTATACATAAGAGTCAATGAAATAATACATTACTCTTAAAACATTATCACTTTAACATACCTCATGAAATCATAAGATTTATGAAGAACATGTAGAAAACATAAGACATAAAGGTAACTTGATGCATTCTTAACATTCTTACGTAGGGAGTAACCCTCATGGTTACGTTTGGAATACCCATCATAGTATATTCCATAAATCTCATTGGAGAAACCTTAGCGGTTAACCCCTTCACGTTACCCAATGCATTGGAGAGCTATCATGGGCTCACCCTCCCTTAGTTTATCATGGAACCACCCGTCTTCATAAACAATACCCAAGAACCATAACATAATCGAATCACATAAAACATGCATAAAGGAAACATAACATTTCCACATTTCAATCAGAAGATATCAAAAACACATTGACATAATCAAAATATTATCAAAACCATTTTCAATATCAAAATAAATTTAAAGTAAAACATGGTATTTATTCTTCATTTAAAAAAAGTTACGGCTTGTAGAGGAAGACGAAACTGAAATAATGGCCACGGCGGTGGAGAAATCGTTGTCGCCGCATACATACGAAAAAAACATTCCATTTTTTCAATTAGTAAAACACTTCGTATAAAAATATTTCATTTTATTAAAAGTAAAAGACAATGGGGTTTATGCACCGTATAAAAGAAAGTTGTGTATAAAACAAAATATGCCCCAATGAAAGGATATTGAGACGAAGTTCCATACAAAGTAGGTATCCTTATATTAAGGATAAATCAATTACATAATTATGTGTGGAAAATATAAATAAACCTAACATAAGAGGATATTAATTGTAAAACAATCGGATTTTATCCACACATATTCATAGTATGAAAAAATCAAGAAGTATAGGTTTAACCCAAATAATTGAAATTGGGTTAAAAGTTCCCTTAAAGAAATTTGACAGCCTAACAATGTCATTTTGAAATTCATAAAATGAGATGATGAGAGATAAAAAGGGTATATCATCACTTGGACATATCATTTATAGCAATAAGGATATATAAGAACATATCTCAACATAGGAATATGTAAATTAAAAGATCTAAAAAAATATGTCTTTTAAAAAAGAGGAGGGTGAAAGTTTCCCTTAATGATTTGGGTTACTTTCGAAACGTTCACCCCATGAAAGATGTCCATAGAAAGTTGATGTAAATACCCATAAAAGAATTTATATTACACAAAGAGTAGAATAATGGTCGGTACGTACACTAATCAAAGGAAATAGTGGAAAATGTAGCATAAATCTCACGGGAATAAAAGTGAGATGAAAAATCCCTTAAAAAACTCGGCAGCCTACCGGTGCCACTTAAAATGTCCAAAAAAATGGATTGATGAAATAAAATAGGGTCTCTCATCATATGAACAAAAAAATTATATAATGATGAATATAAAAGAACACCCCCAAACATTATAAAGATGAGCTTAAAATAATTGACATAAAAGAGAGTACTTAAAAAGGAAGAGAGAGGTAGGATCCCTTACCTCAAGACCGACTTGTCTTGGCCTTTTCTTTATATTCATTAATAATATACTTTGGTAAATTTATAATTTCTTAAGGACCCCATTTAATGTTTATTATTAAATTAATATCACATATTATAATGTTATAATAATTAGTTAATTATGCGAGTTCATGTTAGATGTTTTTGTTGATGTTTGGTACATGAGTCAAAAATGAACTTGTTCGAAAATGATAGCCCATGTAGTTATAAGTCAATCATCTCCAGAATAGTATTAATGATTTAAATATCATATATATCCAGTAAATATTCATTTTATACTATTCCATAACATTTGGAGATAAAAATAAATGAGATGCACCGTTCATGGAGATGGTAGGTCGTACGTACGCATGAACGCTACTTTCATTTCATTGTTATATTAATGGAATTAAAAATAAATGAGATATATATATTATAATTAAATTATAATATATATGTTATATAGGTCACATATGTTCATTAATTCCATTCTTTATACATTCCATGTTTTGCATTAATGAGTCACATCACTTTAGGGGGCGGTAGTCCACATTTCCTCGTATGAAATTATCGCATTTGCACAACATGATAAGAAGAAATGTATGTTTTAAATATAATATATAGAATCATATAGAAAACATAAATACCATATATATCATATATAAAATACAGTGACATTATAATGGCCACCATGAAAGGTGTTAAGAGAAGATTGAACAATCATCGTTTCGTGAGGCAGTAATTCGCCATCCACAGAAACATTATGTTCTTTAACCATTAGATAGAGGTGTGTGTAAGTGTAGCTTGAATATATCTCATAAAAAAATCCTAGTATATTGAATACACTAGCGTTGTTACAAAATAAATGAATAAAAATAGTTTAGGGGGTTGGAGATGAAAAATAAAAGAAATGAACATAAGAGAAGACTTTAACATTAAATCATGTAACTCCCCTTGGTTTAAACCAAAAGGGTTTCTTAAAGAGCTTTCTTCCTAAGTTAAGGCTTATAGGATGAAGAGAGGGATGTGGATAGATAAAATGATAAGAGTTTGGCCGAGTAAATGGCTTGAGAGGTGTGGGTATGGAGGTAGAGGTGAGGGCCTTTTATAAGAGGGAGGAGGGGCACTCTTGTTAAGTCATGCAATGTTACTTTATTTTAAAATGATTTACAGATTTTAAAGTTCCCACAAAGATATATTTCAAGTATTAGGTGATAAGGGATCGAAATATACTTATCCAAAATGTTACGACCCGTCCTCAGGGCCCATGCCATGACTACCCCAAGCCCGCCTTCCATAGGCCAGAGGATGGCGACTAGCACCAAAGGCATAAATCCCGATAAAAGGGAAGGAATTTCCTTTATAAAGTAACAAACACCACAGAGTACGCAAGAAAATATAAACACTATGTAAACTGAGTACAAAAGAATGTGTTGGAAAGTAGATGGGCCATAATACAAACCCAACTGAAAGTAAAGTACAACTGAAATGAAAGTACAACAGTAGAAAAGTAAAGCAGCAACACCGAGCCATCAACTGGAAATCACACCTAAAGGGTGGGTACAGATAGTATCCTCAGCTCCTCGGGTCCAATCGTCTGCTCTGTGTACGTCCTTCCTGATAGTTGACCTCCGGGTACCATCCAGCTCCATGAGCATCCACCTCGATCAGCGTTGTCTGTCGTCTGCATCCAACACAACGTATTGCGGGCATAGCTCGTGCAGGGGTGAGTATACGATACTCAGTGGGGATCCCGAGACCACTTAAGGTTTCCCAAAATCCACAAATGATAAACCACAAAGGAAAGATAAAATCAAGAATTATCAACCAACTCTACTTAGATATATTCCCATACATATACCTAATTCATCAATTCTAGTTCTGATCCAACTCACAAGACCATTTTCAACCCAGTCCACATAGGAAAGTACAACCCAATCCACATAGGAAATCACAATCCAATACACACTAGATAGCAAGTAATTAATTTCTAATATAATGATTGAAAGTCAAGACTCGGCTCACACATGTATACTACTAATAAAGAGGGGTGGATTTGATAGAAGTAGCCTCTGAATCATCTCCCCTACTGAAACCACGCAGGATCCCAGTACATAAGCCATCGCTACCAGACCCCTGTAGGATACAAGTACAGTAACCATCACTGTGGATCCCACGTAGGATCCTAGTACAGTCATCATCGCTACTGAACCCATGTAGGATCCAAGTACAATCATCATCGTTGCCGAACCCACGTAGGATCCAAGTACAGTCATCCTCGCAGTCGCAGCCAGCTCTAGGGTTCCCGCACACAGCACGCTCGATTCTAGTAGGGTCCGCTCCACGAGCCTAGGGGGTCGATCCATCAACTATCACAAAGTCCAGAGTTGATGTATCACAATGTTCCGTCTTGTCAAAAGGAACTCAACGCAACAGACAGTGTGTCAATCAGGAACTCGGCATGAGAGTTATTGGCTTTTTTGTCACAGGGGTCCGGTTGGATTTTAAGCTAAAAACATCCCTACCATACTCTAGCTACGTCCAATCCTTTATAGGAGTAATCCAAAAGAACCATCTCATTAAGAGGAATCCAACAAAGTTGACGACACGTCAATCGAACGTCCGGAGCTCAAGTAATAAATGTTTCCACTCCAAGGGCTAGGTTGGTTTCAGGTTCGAACCAACCCGGTCATATCCAAAGTTCTCTTAAACCTTGAGTTTAAAATAAAAAAATGACCATCTCAGTCAAAGTATCCCAATGCAACTGACGGTGCATCGATCAGAGGTCAGCAGCCCCAGATATGGGTGTTTTAACAAAACTTTCCGAAAAAATAGGGGGTTTGGGCCCAGACTGACCCGACGCAATACCCCCTGGGTCGGCACGAACTAGGTCGACCTGACCTGGGTCCAGGTCCAGACATTTGGGCGCAGCCCGGCCTGGCTGGCACGGCCTGTTATAGCCAGCGCGGCCCGGCCCGGCCGGCACGGCCCGACCCGACGCTGGTGGTCCGACCCGACGCTGGTGGTCAGGCCCGGCGTGGGTAGTCCGGCTCGTGGTTGGGCACTCGGCTCGTGGCCGAGTGGGGCGCGAAGGGGCCGCCGCCCCCTTGTCTCGAAACAGCCGACCCGTGGGGTCCTCCCTGGTGAGATGGCTGGGGGTTTCAACCCCCCAGTCGTCCTGGAAACAGCTGGCCATTATGGTTGTCCGGTTGAGCCACGCGGGACCGGCAGTGGGTCCCGCCTCTTGGAGTACCAGTGGATGGCTTGGCAAGCCGCCTCATACAGAACCACCGAGTCCAAAGGCATTGGCTCATCCCTGACCGGAGGGCGCGATGGCGCTGCACCCCTCCGCCGTGGCCCACTCCTGGCCGCGGCCCCCTTCTGTCTCAACGGTGCGGTGCAACGACGCCCCACATCTCTACTATGGCCCGCTCCTGCTGCGGTCCTTTACATTCCCGCGCGGTGCATCGGCAGCGCGCCGCCTTTGCCGCAATTTCAATGAGGATCAACAAAAATGGGAGGAGGATAGGCCTTGTTTGTGTGGTCCAATATCCTCCCGTTAAGTTGATAACATGCAGCCCAAAGAATGAGAATTCTCAACGACAAACAAAGAACAATTTTAATTAAATAAAATTGAACTTATCCCTTAACATAACACAAGTTGTCGAAAGATGAGCATCGTGAGAAACGGCGTCGTAGGGTGAGGGTCTGTATACGTCGACGGAGAACGTCTGAGGAGGACGCGACGTCTCCCTTCCTTTGACGCAGATAGAAGATTAAATGGCGTGACATTGTTGGCGAGTTCTCGCATCGGTGCCTCCTCCTTTATCATGGAGGACGAAGAAGACGGAAGAATTCGTTTCACCATGTCAATGATCCTTGATGATGTGTTATCGCTCTTTGTTGAGGATGAAGTTCATCAAGAGAACATAGAGATCTCTTCCCAATATCCACACACAACAAGACAACCTAATCAGATAAGGATTCCCCTTATTTTATTCTTTTGCCATGATTTTCAAAAACTCAAATATTAAAAATTGAATTCTCTTAATTAATTAATCTCGAGTTGTCAAATTAAATGGGGTGTTATGTTGGCAATATTAATGTGGAAGAGAAGAATCCATATAATTAAAAACAAGGGAGGTTTTAAGGGGGTTTAAGGGGTTATGTAGAATGTGAAACGATGGGGGCTCGTATGGGCCCCTCCTCTCCTTTATCCTCTATAGAGAAATAAACAACCAAGTGGGTCCCACCCCAACTTAAACACATAAGTTATAACTACATAGACAAGAAATAAAATTGTAACACATATTTTATTTCACTCTTCAATTAAATGAAATTTTTTAAAACAACTCCTCCATACCAAACAAAACATCAGAAAAGTTCCTCCTAATCAAAAATCGGCGATGCGGTATCATTGGTGCCCTCATATTTCAATTCCGAGCACCAGATCAAAAGTTAGCAAAACCCGCTCATTCGTTCACTAAACGTACCCGAGCTAAACTTCAGAAAATTATTCTGGGCACACCGGGCCTCAGAATTAGGTGCCATCAGAAACTGCGTACTTGAAAAATACCAAAGAATTTAATAAAAAATATATCCTTGAAATTTATGGGTCTTTACATTACTCCCATGTCAGGGATTTTAGTCCCCCTAATGGTACATCACAAACTAGGGAAACAAATGAGGCTACTGTGCATGCATCTGAGCCTCTCACTCCCATGTGCTCTCCTGGAGGTTCCCATGCTGCCACCTGATACGCACTAGAGGAGTCGACCATCCATGTAGGACCCACTACTATCGATCCTCAATCTCCACTGGAACCTCTGTAAATGTCTCCCCATCATCGGTGTCCAGCTCCCCATGGTCGATGATATGTGTCGGGATGTGCACGTATCCCCTCAGCTGAGATACGTGGAAGACGTTGTGCACCTGGTGCAACATAGGTTAATGAGCCAGGCGATAAACCACCTTGCCTATCCTGCTGAGAACCTGGAATGGTTCGATGAATCATAGAGATAACTTGCCGCCCTGGCCAAATCTCCGTAATCCACACTGAGGTGAGACTCGTAAGAAAACGTGGTCTCCATCTTCGAACTCTAGTGGTCTTTTCCTCATGTCAACATATGACTTCTTCCATCTCTGAGCTGTCTTCATCCACACTAGGATGATCTGAACCTTCTCAGTCATGGCCTGGACCATCTTTGTACCAACAAGTGCTGACTCCCCAGGGTCTGTCTAGGAGAGAGGGGATCTGCAAAGTCGGTTGTATAATGCCTCGTCTGGTGCCATCCCGATAGTGGAGTGGTAGTTGTTGTTGTATGAAAACTCCACCAAGGGTAGGTGATCCTCCCAGCTATGACCAAAGTCGAGGACACATGCACGGAGTATGTCCTCGAGAGTCTAGATGGTCATCTCCATCTGACAATCCGTCAGAGGTTGAAAGGCGGCGATCAGGCGTAGTTGTATCCCAAATGCCTCCTACAACCCCTTCCAAAATCGAGAAGTAAATCGAGCATCTCAATCAGATACGATAGATGATTGTACACCATGAAGTTGTACGATATCCTGAATTTAGAGGTGTCTCAATCTCCCCACTGAGCCCTGCTCTCTGATAGGTAGAAAGTGGGCCGACTTGGTGAGTCGGTCTACAATCACCCAAATGGAGTCGTGTCCTCTGGAAGTACATGGAAGTCCAGTCACGAAATCCATAGATATCCTGTCTCACATCCAATTTGGGACCTCCAAGGGCTGTACCAAGCCTGCTGGTACCTGGTGCTCCACCTTCACCTGCTGACAGGTGAGGCATCGTGAAACAAACTCTGCCACATCCTTCTTCATACCCATCCACCAGTGCTGTCGTCTGATATCGTGGTACATCTTCTCCACTCCTGGATGTACCGCTAATGGGGAAATTTGAAAATCTCTCAGAACCTCCTCCTACAAAGTATCTGGTACCATGGTACATCCTTTGAAAAGAACGACATTCTCACCTCCTATAGAGAATCCATCAGGTGCATGTCCTGAGGATATCTGTGCACATCGCATCTCACAGTCAACGTCCCCACACTGTCCATCTCTGACCTACTGAAGAAGTGGTGGAGTGACTATGACCGGTTGTAGAAAGGTTGCCCCATCCCTATCCACGAAGGATATCTACAATGCGGCTAGTTTCTCTATCACCTCTCTAAGTAGCTGAATGACCGACCTTTTTCTAAGATAATCAGCTACCACATTCCCCTTCCTAGGAGTGTAGACTATCTCAAAGTCAATGTCCTGGAGGAACTCAAGCCATCACCGCTGTATCAAGTTTAGGTCCTTCTGCGAGAAGATGTACCTGAGACTCTGGTGGTAAGAGTAGACTTTAAAGAGCTCTCCAATCAGATAATACTACCACATCTTCCGGGCAAAGACCACTACTGCTAAATCCAAGTCATGGGTAGTGTAATTCTGCTCATGTTGCCTCAAATGTTATGATCCATAGGCGATCGTTGCCCTCTCTTACATTAGGACACACCTGAGCCCGGTCCCTGATGCCTCGCAGTAAACTATGTACCCTACGCCCTCCTCCAGTAGCCTCAAGATAGGTGCACTGGTCAATATCTGTCTCAGCTACTCGAAGCTCTGCTGACATCTATCTAACCACATGAAGGGTTTCCCCTTCTTCGTCAATGCTGAGAGTGGTGCTGCAACTCTGGAGATGTCTGGAATAAATATTCGATAGTACCCAGCCAAACATAGGAAACTCCGCACCTCCTTCACATTCCTGGGTGGCTGCCAAGCTAGTACTACCTCAATCATCACAGGATCCACCGCAACTCCCGCCTCAGATATAATGTGCCCCAAGAAGTGGATCTCTCGAATCCATAACTCACACATCAAGAGTTTACCATAAAGATGGTGCTCTCGGAGTGTATCCAGTACAACCCGCTAGTGGTAGGCGTGCTCCTCCTTAGTAGTCGTGTAAATAAATATGTCGTAGATGAAGACTACGACAAATCGATTGAGGTAAGGATGGATTATCCAGTTCATGAGACTCATAAACACTGCTGGAGCATTTGTTATGCCAAAATGCATAACCAAGAACTCATTGTGGCCATAACGACACCTGAAGGCCATATTCTGCACATCCTCATCTCGAACTCTGAGCTGATGATAGCCTTACCTGAGGTCTATCTTCGAGAACCATCATGATCCCTTGAGCAGATCGAAGAGGTCGTCGATCCATGTTAGCGGATACTTGTTCTTCACAGTCACCGAGCTCAGGTGACGGTAATCGACACACATTCGCATGATCCCCTCCACCTTTTTGGAAAACAATATCGGGGAAGACCAAGGTGAAACACTGGGTCGGATGAATCCCTTGCCCTGTAAGTCCTCCAGCTGTACCCGTAGCTCTCAAAGCTCAGCGGGAGCCATCCAATATGTTGGAGTAGATATCAGGGTTGTCCCAAGTTAAAGGTCAATATAGTAGTCTACCTCTCTACGAGGAGGTAGTCCGGGAACATCGTCAGGAAAAACGTCCGCATACTCATCCACCACAATAGGAAAACTCAGACTCCGCACATCAACTACTCCTAGGATGAAACTAGCCAACTTATGGGTGATCGACTATCCTCTCCTCTGCGTGAGTTCGTCCTGTGCTACAAAGGATCCCTTCTCACTGGTGAAGGTGAAACTGTTCCCATCAGTGTGGACACATCACACCTTGTGCCTAATACAGTCGATCTGAGCATGGACCATAGATAACCAATCCATTCCCAAGATGACATCGTAAGGCCTCGAAGCTTCAACAAGAAGATCACAACCAAATCTCTCGCCTCCTAGAGTAAACTCACACTGCCAGAACCAATGCGTAATTGTCGAGTCTGCTCTTATTAGAGTCTCTAGCCGTAAGGATCGAGCCGAAGACTCCATCGGAATCTCCGAGATCTGAACAAGGGCATATGATATAAAATAATTACTCACTCTTGTGTCTATAAGAACTGCAGAAAGGGTGGAGTAGACATAGATAGTACCTCGAATCATCTCTGGTGCACCGTGTTCATAAGCCTCCACTACCTGGAACTTGGACTATCTCTGTCCACCAGCACCCTGTGGTCAGGGTGGACCTCTTGGTGGTGGTGGTTGTGGTGGAGCCTGAAAACATCTCCCTACACCTGCTGCTCGGCTAGCTCCATTGCCTTGTCCACCTTCTCCCGGTGGACCGCCACAGTCGAACCACTGCCTCTGCCTGGGTGGACCCTCAACTGTCGGCTGCTCCTCTTCATGGCGTGTCGGACAGTCCTGAGCCATGTGGAGCTATCCGTTGCATGCATAGCAATGTCTACCTCTCGTATGATTGGATCTACTGCGTGTGCCCCGCACATCTGAACGAGTGTCCTGATGTAGTCCACATGATGAACTACTCCACTTTGACCTCTGTGATGTATGTCTACTGCCAACTGCATAAGATTCCGCTATGTGCCGCCCTGTGGTAGGTCTCGCTGCTGGTGACGGCTCAGCAAGAATGCTCTCTACAAGAAGGGCTCGCTCCAGTACTCCAGCCTGCGTTGGAATGCTGAGGGAGATCATCGAAGCCCTGATCTCATTCCTCAGTCCCTTCTTGAAGGCCCGAGCCCGGATGAATGGGTCATGTACCATGTTCAGGGAGTAGTGCGAGAGATTGGTAAATCTCGCTGAGTACTGGGCTACAGTCTTGATGCCCTGCAGCAGCTATAGAAACTCTTGAATGTGCACCACACAGAGGGTGGCTGGAACAAACTCCGAGCGGAAGAGGCTCTCGAAGTCCGTCCATAGAAGTGATGCCTCGTCGTTCACCTAAAGCATCAAGCTCCACCATCTACCTATTGTCACGTGTAGGAGACTCTCCACAAGGATCACCATATGATTTGCCGGTGTACCTACCAATCTGAACACTCGAACTACAGCCTCCAGCCAATCCTCAGCTGCCTAAGGGTCTGTCTCCCCGTGGAACATAGGCGGTCTCGGATGCAGAAACGCATGCAGTGCACTCAGGCGATGCGCACTCTCAGCTGCTGGGGATGGTGGCATCAGTGGATCAGTGGGTAGAGGTATCGTCGGTGCATCCTCTATAATGGGGCCCTACACTGAGGCCTCGTCACTCGGTGGGATGCCGTCTTGCACAATGCTCGGAACCCTAACTAGCTGTCATCGTGGGGCCATCCTAGAAATAAATAGGTGTTCCATGGTTAATACAGTATACCTGGTGAGCTGACACAAGGTAATCATAAAGAAAACTTTTGAAACACACATGCAATCAATGTTTTCGTGCACTGAGTCAGAAATCAGAAGTCAGGGTCCTGGTGTATGGATAAGTCGGCTTCCGCACCAACAATGGACTCCCTGGACTGATAACCACACTCAATACCCTAAACACTATTACATCATAGAAAAGAAAGATTAGAGTCCTGAGTTCTACGGTAGAACCGAACTCCTTCAATACTAATTTGTCACGACCCGTCCTCGGGGCCCGTTCTGTGAATACCCCAAGCCCGCCTTCCATAGGCCAGGGGCTGGCGACTAGCACCAAAGTTGTAAATCCCGATAAAAGAGAAGGAATTGACTTTATAAAGTAACAAACACCCCATAGTACGCAAGGTGATGTAAACACTAAGTAAAATCGGTATAAAAGTAAGTGCTAGAAAGTAAATGGGGCTAGAATAGAAACCCAACTGAGAGTAAAGTCTAACTGAAAAGAAATTACAACAGTATAAAAGTGAAGCAGTAACACCGAGCCGTCCACTAGAAATACCACCTGAAGGGTGGGTACTGATAGTCTCCTCAGCTCCTCGGGACTGGTTGTCTGCTCCATGTACATCCCACCTGATAGTCCACCTCTGGGTACCGTCCAGCTCCACAAGTCTCCATCTCGATCAGCGTTTTCTGTCATCTATGTCCAACACAATGTAGTGTGGGCATAGCACGTGCAGGAGTGAGTATAAGATACTCGGTAGGGACCCCGAGACAACCGAAGGTCTCCCAGAATCCACAAAGGATTAACCACAATGGAAAGATACAATCACGAAGTATCAACCAAATCTACTTAGGTATATTCCCATACATATACCTAAGTCATCAATTCCAGTTCTTCTCCAACTCACGAGCCCAAGTTCAACCCAGTCCACACAGGAATGTACAACCCAATACACATATGAAAGTACAACCCAATCCACACAAGATTGAAAGTCAATAATTTCGAAGATAATTATTGAAAGTCATGAATCATCTGATACAGGTATACTGCTCATGAAGAGGGGTGGAGATGATAGAAGTAGCCTCTGAATCATCTCTCTTGTCGAACCCACGTAGGATCCAAGCACAGAAGTCATTGTTGCCAGACCCACTTAGGATCCAAGTACGGTAACCATCGCTGCCGAAACCACATAGGATCCTAGTACAGTCTTCATCACTGCCGAACCAACGTAGGATCCATGTACAGTCATCATTGATGTCGAACCAACGTAGGATCCAAGTATAGACGTTCTCGCAGTCACAGCCAGCTCTAGGGTTCCCGCACACAACACTCTTGATTCCGGGAGGGTCCTATCCAAGAGCCAAGGGGGACAATACATCAACTTTCACGACGTCCAGAGTTGATTTATCACAATGTTTTGTCACGTCAAAATGGACTCAACGCGACAGAGAGCGCATCAATCGGACGTCTGGTCTGAGAGTTATTGGATTACTCGTCCCAGGGGCCCGGTTGGTTTTGAGGCTAAAACCATCCCAACTAAACTTCATCTATGTCCAATCCTCGAGAGGAGTATGAAAAAAGATCCATCTTACTAAGAGGAATCCAACAAAGTCGACGACACGTCAATCAGACGTCCGGAGCTCAAGTTATAAGCGTTTCTTCTCTGAGGGCCCGGTTGGTTTCGTGTTCGAACCTACCCGGCCATACCTAAAGTTCTTCTAAACCTTGAGTGTAATATACTGAAATTATCCTCTCGGTACAAGGATCCCAACGCAACTAACAGTTCGTCGATCGGAGGTCCGCAACCCATGATATGGGCGTTTGAACGAAACTGCCCGAAAAATAGGGGGTTTGGGCCAGGACCGACCCGACCCAATACCCCATGGGTCGTCTCGAACCGGTTCGACCTGACACGGGTTCGGGTCTAGCCCAATTGGGTGTGGGCCGGCCCATGCTGGCGGTCTAGCCCGTCGCGGGCGGTCTAGCCCGGCGCGGGCTGTCCGGCCCGTGGCAGGGCGCTCGGCACGTGGCCGTGCGGGGCGCGAAGGGGGCGCTGCCCCCTTGTATCAAAACGACGGACCCATGGGGTCCGCCCTTGTGAGCTGGCCGTGAGTTTCAAACACCTGGTCTTCTTGGAAACGGCGGCCATTATGGCCATCCAGTTGAGCCACACGGGACCCGAGGGGTGTTATGCCTCTTGGAGGGCGGGCGGCCGGCTAGGCCGGCCGCGGCCCCTTTGTGCTCCGGCGCGGAGCGGTAGCGCCGCGCCCCTCCGCCGTGACACGCTTCTGGCTACGACCCCCTTTGGTCTCACTAGCATGGCACGACGGTGCTTCGCATCTCCACCACGGCCCGCTCCAGCCGCGGTCCTTTCCATTCCAGCGTGGTGCATCGACACTATGCCACCTTTGCCACAATTTCAACGATGATCAACAAAAAGGGGAGGAGGATCGGTCATGTCTGTGTGGTCTGATCTCCTCCCATTAAGTTGATAACATGAGTCCCAAAGAACAAGAATTCTTAATGGAAAACAAAGAGAAATTTTAATTAAATAAAATTGAACTTATCCCCTACCTTAACATAAGTTGTCGAACGATGAGCGTCGTGAGAAACAGCATCGTGGGGTGAGGCTCCGTATATGTCGACGGAGAACATCTGAGGAGGAAGCGGTGTCTCCCTTCCTTTGACGCGGAGAGAATATTGAATGACATGACGTTGTTAGGAAAGTTCCCACGTCGGTGCCTCCTCCTTTATCATGGAGGAAGAAGAATACAGAAGAATCAGAGTAGCCGAGTCGACGATCCTTGATGAAGTGTTGTCGCACTTTGTTGAGGATGAAGTTCTTCAAGAGAACATAGAGCTCTCTTCCCAGTATCCTCACACAACAAGCCAACCTAATAAAATAAGACCTACCCTTATTTTATTCGTTTTCCACATTTTTCAAAAACTCAAAAATTCAAAATTGAATTCACTTAATTAATTAATCGTGAGTTGTCAAATTAAATGGGGTGTTATGTTGTCAATATTAATGTGTAAGAGGAAAAGCCACATAATTAAAAACAAGGTAGGTTTTAAGGGAGTTTAAGGGGTTATGGGGAATGTTAAAATATTGGGGCTCGTGTGGGCCCTTCCTCTTCTTTATTCTCTCAAGAGAAATAAACAACCTAGTGGGTACCACACCAACTTCCACACATAGGGTATAACTACTTAGAAAAGAAATAAAATAGTAACACATATTTTATTTCACTCTTCAATTAAACCACAATTTTTAAAACAACTCCTCCTGAAAAAATACACCTTTGGAAAAGTTCCTCCTAAGGAAAAGCTGGAGCTATAGTATCATCGGTGCCCTTGGATTTCAATTCCGTGCACCAGATCAAAAATTAGAAAAACCCGCTCGTTCGTTCACTGAACGTACCCGAGCTAAGCTTCGGAAAATTATTCCGAGCACACCGGGCCTCAGAATCAGGTGCCGTCATAAACGGCGTGCTCATAAAACCCCCATGAATTTATGAAAAAAATTTCCTTCAAATTTACAGGTCATTACACAATACGTCTTTGAAAAGTGTAAGTGTTAGATTTTACATTATCTTTTCATTTTATTTAAATCGTTCATTAGTGATGTAATCTCTGCATCATCATGGTGTCTCAATAAATTTAATTTATTTAATGCCAAAAAATTATAAAAAAAGCACTATGATGTAGGAAATCTTTTTAGCTTTTTGATAACTATTTATAGTCCAAGATATCATTTATGTAGACTAAATTAATTTTTTTTTACTTAGGTGTCACATACTTTTCTGATATTCTTCTTTCTTTAAAAATAAAATGATAATGTGTCACTATTACCCAAAAATGATTCCATGGGGTCCCCAAGTTTGTCACAAGGCATCCCATGGTCAGCCATGACATAACCAGTAGCATTAGGACACATGTTTCGGTCATTTTATATTTTTATGATATTATTTTATTACCCTTAACTAGCTGATTACTAATTAATCACGATAATTAAAGATAATTACCGTCATTACTATTCAAAATGTCCAAAAACAAAAGAGTCTTAAATAAATAATTTGGAACTTCTGATTACAAATATGGAATAAATTTTACCAAATTATAAACACAGAAATTGTAGTAATTAATTTAAAATAATTCTCATTTTCAAAACCATAGACGGGTTTTTAGGATGTAAAATCTATCAAAAGATTGATTTTATTTTACATCCAATTTATAGTGAAATTACATCAAAAGACCAACATTGATTTAAATTATAAAAACATAAATAAATTAGACCTTAAGAGCAATTAAAATTACAATCTAACTATATAAAAAAATCGGATGAAAATGCAGTTTTTAAATAAAATGCAGTATTTTTAACTATTCATTAAAAATAAACATTTGTCAGAAAAAAATCAAAAATTCACCCTAAGAATTATTTGATATTCCAAATTAAAAAATGATATCAATTTTACCAAATTCAAAACATATAAGTTGCATTAATTAATTTTATAATCAATTCCCGCTGCCAAAAAAATAGCGTGTTTTTAAGAAACAACATCTATCAAAATATTGACACTTGTTTATATCCATTTTCAAAGTGAAATTTATTATAATGACCACCATTGGATTAAATGGTAAAAATATATTCTTATTTCAAATTAAAACCGATTAAAAATATAATCTAACCATAGAAATAATTTAGATGAAAAAGGCGTTTTGAAGTAAAATGTAGTATTTTCCACTATTCATTAAAAAAATGAACATTGTTAGAAAAATGCCAAAACATTGTCTGAAGTAAATTTCAATGCCCCATTTCTAAAGAAGGATTTTATTTTTTCAAATATAACATATAAAAGTAACAAAATGTATATTTAAAAATGGTTCTCCATCAAGAGGCGGTTAAAACAATCTTTTAAAATTATAAGAGTATTTTTTCTTAAAATTTGATCCATTTGAATTTTAAGCCTCTAAAATTTATTGGATAAATGTAAAAAAATACTTAACTGACATATTTAATCATTTTTTAGTTATTTCAATTCATTCCCTCCATTATAATGTGCAGACGTTAACTATTATATAAAATAGTATTATTATATTATTAGTGTGCAACGTAAGATTTCAAAGAAACTCGTTGTTGTGTATTGGGTACGCCATTGAGAATATCATTCCCTTTAATGTAATATTAACATTTTATTCAAAAATATTGATATATATTAGAATTTCATATTTTTATTTACCCGGTATGTTACGTCCTTCCCCCCTTTTGGAAATTGCGTCTTTGCAATTTTAAAATTGGACTCAGAAAATTCATTGAATGTCCCACATCAGAAAAGGAGTAAATTGAACTGTCAATTTAAAAGAAATAATGGGAAGTACAAAGGTCACCCGAGTTAACCCATACTAGGATTCCATGTAGTAAAACACAGACATGGAAGAGAAAACAAAGGGTCATGTTCTGATGGAGAGTGATGGAAAACAAGATTAGGAGAAAGTTAACCACAAGAAAATCACAAACTTGTGATAGGTTAAACAGTATTTGATTCCCTAGTATGAAAAGTTAACAGACATAGTTTTTGTTTTAAGTTACTTTTCATTGTGGAATTTAATTATGAGCTTATCTAAATCCTAAGGAAACAGACTTACTTGTCATGTATAATTTCATCTCTTACTAGATTTCTTACACAAACTCATATTTTCTCCAAAAGACGAGTATTTAGGATGATTTATTCACATTAAGAGTGCTATAATTAACCCCTATAGAATCACCTAATCCACAAAAGAGAACTATATATTTCCCATGTATTTAGACCATTACCAAAACAAAAATTTTTATAACAAGATCAGATAATCCACAAAAGGGTAATCCTTTATAAAAATAAAATCTATTCTTAATCTCCAAAATTTGTCCAACAAAATCCAAAGTTCAATGAAGACGAATCGATAAAACATTTGTCAATAAAATTCTTCAAAGTAAACCAAACTAAGATTGTAACCCAAATATTTGAAGGATTTACTCACATAGTCTTCTATAGTAAATATTAACATTTATCTCCAAATAACATCAGTTGTTCTTAAAGTCTCATATTAAAAATTAATTAACCTTATCCCATATTCTCCATGATAGGTTAATCATTATCATAAATAAAATGAAACGTCATATGCCTATAATAAAAATATATATTCTTCCAAAATAAAATTCTACCGTTTCTCCTCAATTGAAATCTCAAAGAATTATATTTTTTATAGGCATATATTGTTTCCATGAAAGAGAGAACATCTTCCAAAATAACCTTTATTCAACAGTCACAAAATCCTTTTCCTACGTTAAGGATATCCATTCAATAAAACATAAGTTTCCAAAATCAACTTATTCTTGATCCATAATAACATTTAACTAAAAAGTATAAGTCATACTAATCGGGGACTTCACGCAGGCTAGTGGTAGTCTATGCGCCCTTATCTCCCTTCGGTTGTGGGTTCGATTCATGTGGCCTTGCCGTACGCGACGATTTTTCACCCATCTTATGGGTTGTCGTTTTTATAAATCTCAAAAATAACCCTAACATGTTTTAACCTCAATGGTTTCCTTATTCCTATCATTTTCATCCAAATTCATTATGATCTCAACATATTAATTCTTGAAGTCTTATTTCACCAACATAAGATAAAATAAAATGATCCCAAAAAATAATAACATCATACCTTCATCAAGGTGTCCATTTGGTTTCATCGTCATCTTGTTCATGTAGGTAGAAGGTCCATGCATCACAACAATGACTTAGATATCCTTAAAAATCATTTACTTCCTCCATCCAAATACAACTTGAACAACATGGGTCATATGGGTGTTCACAAAAAAAATTGGAAAATAATCTTGTATGACATATAATTTCAAAACAACTGATAATACATGATTTCTATAAAATATTCTTACATAATTTGAGTTGAAACTATCAATTAATGGTCCTTTTAAAATACCATAGGTATATTCTGAGAGATTATATTTTAAAAGAAAATATAAATAGGTTTCACAAGGGTCTCCTTCTTCAACACCATATTTAAAATCATTATATGCTTCAAAATCTTGTGATAGGGTAAAATATTTGAAAATGCATAGATAATATCTACCATTCTTGAAAATATGAGAATATTTTGAGAATAGGATTTGTCTAAATACAACCCATGATCCACGAAGATAACGAGTTATAGTGGAGGTTTTTGATATCTCAAACACCTGGATGCAAGTGAGTTGTATCCTAGAAAAGGTTTCATAATCATCTGAACATGACTACAATAATTATTGCAAGAATGTCTTCTGGAAGAGATAAGAATGTCGTTTTAGATCCTCATCCTTCCATTTCCTTGATCTAAAAAAGTTATAAAACAGGGATTTAAATAAGATAAAAACATAGGGGCTAATCATGTGTTTAACGAAAACTCATAATCCCTAAAGTTTTCTAAAACAACCTCTGATGACAACTATAAGGAACCATCCTTAAAACAATACATAATATTGAATCAAATGAATAATTCAAATTGAGGATCTTTTCTAGTTTAGAGTTTTAGAGAATTAGAACATAACTATTACATCTCACAAGATTACAATGTAGAAACATTTACTCAGTTTCCATTATGAAATAAAAACTCTTAAAAAGAAACATGTCTAGATCCATGTTTTAGATTGCTTGTCTTTCCTTGATCCCATCCTTGAACCTATTCTTCTTTAAGTCTTATGGAAAACATTTCAAAAACATGGTATGATCATAATAATCTCAGTAAATTATATTAAAATATGGAAAGAAAACATTAGTCCGTGTATAAATAAGAGTCAATCAAATCATACATTACTCTTAAAACATAAACACTTTTACATACTTCATGAAATAATATGATTTATGAATAAATCATATAGAACATAGGACATAAAGGTAACATGAGGCATTCATAACATTCATAAGTGGGGAGTAACCCACATGGTTACGTTTGGAATACCCATCACAGTATATTCCCTAAATCTCTTCGGAGAAAACTTATCATTTAAACCCTTCGCATTACCCAATGCATTGGAGAGCTGTCACGGGCTCACCTGCCCTTAGTTTATCACAGAACCACCTTTCTTCATAAACAATTCCCAAGAACCATAACATAATCATATCACATAAAACATGCATAAAGAAAACATAAATTTTCACATTTCAATCACAAGATATCAAAAAAAATATTGATATAATAAAAACATTATCAAAACCATTTTCAAAATCAAAATAAAAAAAAGTAAAAAATGGTAATTATTCATCATTTAAAAAAATGTTTTGGCTTGTAGAGGAATACAAAACTCAAATAATGGTCACGATGGTGGAGAAGTCGTTGTCGCCGCATATGTACAACAAAAACATTCCCTTTTGTCGTTTAGTAAAACGATTCATATAAAAAGATTCCATTTGAATAAAATTAAAAGTCAATGGGGTTTATACACTGTATAAAGAAAGTTGTGTATAAAACAAAATATGCCTCATTGAAAGGAGATTGAGACGAAGCCCCAGACAAAGTCAGTATCCTTAGATTAAGGATAAATCAATTACATGATTGTGTGTGGAAAATATAAATGAACCTAACATAATAGGAAATTAAGTGTAAAACAATCTGAGGTGATCCACACATATTCATAGTATGGCATAATCAAGAAGTAGAGGTTTAACCCAAATAATTGAAATTGGGTTAAGAAGTTCCCTTAAAGAAATTTGACAGCCTAACGACGTCATTTTAAAATTCATAAAATGAGATGATGAGAGATAAAAAGAGTATCTCATCACATGGACATATCATTTATAGAAATAAGTATATATAAGAACATATCTCAACATAAGAAGATGTAAATTAAAAGACCTAAAAAAATAAGCCTTTTAAAAAAGAGGAGGGTGAAATGATACCTTACAGATTTGGGTAACTTTTGATACGTTCACCCCAAGAAATATGGACCATAAAATGTAGATGTAAATACCCATAAAAAAATTATATTACACAAAGAGTAGAATAATTGGAAGTACATCACCAATCAAAGGAAACAGTGGCAAACGTTGCATAAATATCACGAGAATAAAAGTGAGATGAAAAATCCCTTACGAAAACTCGGCAGCTTAACGGCGCCACTTAAAACATAAAAAAATGGATTGATTAAATAAAATAGGGTCTCTCATCATATTAACATAAAAATTACAGAATGGTAAATATAAAAGAACATCCCCAAAAAAAATAAATATGATCCTAAAAGAAATGACATAAAATAGAGTACCTAAAAAGAAAGAGAGGGGTAGGATCCCTTACCTCAAGTACGACCTATCTTGTTCGTTTCTTTATATTATTGAATAATAAACTTTGGTAAATTTAAAATTTATTAAGTAACTCATTAAAATATTATTATTATATACATATCACATATTATAATGTTATAATAATTAGTTAATTATGCGAGTTTATATCAGATATTTTTGTCGATGTTTGGTACATGAGTCAAAAATGAACTTGTTTGAAAACGATTGTCAATGTAGTTATAATTAAATCATATCCAGAATATTATTAATTATTTAAATATCATATATATCCATTAAATATTCATTTTATACTATTCCATAACATTTGGAGATAAAAATAAATGAGATGCACCGTTCATGGAGACAGTAGGTCATACGTACCCATTAACGCTACTTTCATTTCTTTGTCATATTAATAAATCAGAGATATATATATTATAATTACAGTATAATATATATGTTATATAGGTCACATTTGTTCATTAATTTAATTCTTTATACATTCCATGTATTTCATTAACAAGTCACATCACTTGAGGGGGCGGTAGTCCACACTTTCTCGTATGAAATTATCACATTTGCACAACATGCAAAGCATAAAGGTATGTTTTAAATATATAATAAATATGCATATAGAAAACATAAATACCATATATATCATATATAAAGTATAGTGACATTGTAATGGACACCATGAAAGGTCCTAAGATAAGATTGAACAATCATCGTTTCGTGAGGCAGTAATTCGCCATCCACAGAAATAGTATGTTTTTTAACCATTAGAAGGAGGTGTGTGTAAGTGTAGATCGAATATTTATCATACCAAAATCATAGTATATTTAATATACTATTTTTGTTACAAAATAAATGAATAAAAATATTTTAGGGTGTTGGAAAAACAAAATAAGACAAATGAACATAAGAGAAGACTTTACCTTTAAATCGGGTAACATTTCTTGGTTTGAACCAAAAGGGTATCTTGAAGAGCTTTCTGCCTAAGGTAAGCATTATATGATTAATATAGGTATGTGGAGATATAAAATTATCAGATTTTTTCTGAGCCAATGGATTGAGTGGTGTGGGTAAGGAGGTAGAGGTGGGGGCCTTTTATAAGAGGGAGGAGGGGCACTCTTGGAAAGTCGTGAAATGTCACATTATTTTAAAATGATTTTCGGATATTAAAGGTCCCAAAAAGATAATTTTCTAGGATAAGGTGATAATGGTTATAAAAATACTCATCTAATAGGTCTTTTACAAGTTTAATGTTTATATATTACGTTATCATTTCATTTTATTTAAATCGTTCATTAATGAAGTAATCACTGCATCATCATGGGGTCATAAAGAATTTAATTTATTTAATGTCCAAAAATTATAAAAAAACTACTATGACATAGGAAATATTTTTACCTTTCCAATTACTATTTATATTCCAAGATATTATTTATGTAGAAAAAATTATAAATTTTTTTAACATAGGTGTTACATACTTTTGAGATATTCTTCTTTCTTTAAAAATAAAATGATAAAGTGTCACTATCACCCAAATGTGATTCCATGGGCTCCCAATGATTGGAAAAAGGTATCCAATGGTCATCCATGACACAAAAAGTAGTATTAGGACACATTTGGGGGTCATTTTATATTTTTATGATATTATTTTATTACCCTTAACTTCCCGATTACTAATTAATCACGATAAATAATGATAATTACCGTTGTTACTATTCATAATGTACAAAAAAAGTGTCTTAATTACATAAATTGGACCTTATGATTCAAAATATGGAATCCATTTTTTAAAATTCTAAACACAGAAATTCTATTAATTAATTTAAAATAATTCTCATTGTCAAAACCAATGACGGGTTTTTAGGAAGTAAAATCTATCAAAAGATTGATTTTCTTTTACATCCAATTTATGAGAGAAATTACATCCAAAGAACAATATGGTATTAAATTATAAAAACATAATTAAATTACACCTTTAGACCAATTAAAATGACAATATAACTATATTAATAAATCGGATGAAAAGGCAGTTTTGAATTAAAATGCAGTATTTTTAACTATTCATTAAAATGAATATTTGTTAGAAAAATACAAAAAATGCTCTCTAAGGTTTATTTTTTATTCCAAATTCCAAAATGATATCAATTTTACCCAATTCAAAACATATAATTTTCATTTATTAATTTTATAATGAATTCTCGTTGTTAATACAAATAACGTGTTTTTAAAAAACAACATCTATCAAAAGATTGACACTTGTTTATGTCCATTTTCAAAGTGAAATTAATTATAATGACCAACATTGGATTAAATGGTAAAAATATATTATTATTTCACTTTAAAACCAATTAAATAGATAATATATCCATAGAATTAATTTATATGAAAAGCAGTTTTGAAGTAAAATGCATTATTTTCCACTATTCATTAAAAAATGAACATTGTCAGAAAAATACCAAAAATTTATCCAAAGTAAATTTCAATATCCCAATTCTAAAGAAGGATTTAATTTTATCAAATATAACATATAAAAGTGAAAAAAGTAGATTTAAAAAGGGCTCACCATCAAGAGGCGGTTAAAACAATATTTTAAAATTATAAGAGTATTTATTCTTAAAATAGGATCCATTTGAATTTTAAGCCTCCAAAATTTATTGGATAAATGTAAAAATATATTTTAAAAACATATGTAAACATTTTGTAGTTAGTTCTATTCATTCCCACCATTACAACGGTTAGGCGTGAGCTATTATTTAAAATAGTATTATTATATTATTAGTGTGCAACGTAAGATTTCAATGAAACCCGTTGTTGCGTATTGGGTACGCCATCGATCATGTCATTCCATTTAAAGTAATATTATCATTTTATTAAAAAATATTGATATATATTATAATTTCATATTCTTTATTTACCCAGGATGTTAAAAATAAAATAGGAAAATTCAATTAAATATCAAAAAATTTATTGATGATTGATATGGAAGATAAGGAATTATGATTCAACGATGAGATTGTTTTTAGATGATTATAGAGTTCATCATATTTATTTCATAATCTTGTGAACAAGATTAAACTAATGTTTCCTTTAATGTTAAATTCTTGTCACATGTTGGTGGAGTTGGATAGTCAATCTTGCCACATTGAATATTTTGATATAGAGTGCAGTGTTATGTAGGTACTTGAGCATTGGATCTATTTGTGTTTTTTAATACGGTGTTTCACGAAGGAGGTGTTATCCATCACATGGAGAACACAACTACTATGAGATAAGAATCATGGGATTTTGAAGTAGAATAAATAGTAATTGATGTATGGGGGTGGATGAAACATTGATTTAGATGCCTCTATTCATATATTTCATCATTTTTATTCTATTATCATATATGTTTTCATTAAATAATTATGTTGTTTTTATTGTATATATTAATAGGTAAATAAAATAGGCCTATTATAAATCAATTGATTAATTTTTCTAAATATTTAATTAGTATTTAATTCAATCAATACAGTTAAATTTTAATCCATTGATCTCTTTATGTTCAAAATGATCATCAATTTTTACACAATCTAATGACTAAGAGGTGATAATATGTAATTAATTAACTTTTGAGTTCTAATTAATGTATTAAAATTTTAAAAAGGTCATCATTTAAGTCCATATTAATTAACAATATTATCAAGAGATTTTTAAAATATGTTATTTAAAAGGACTGATAACTGATTTTGATGTACAGTTAAGTGAGGACCAGTGGATCATCACATTTTCACTCTATACTAGAATATTTTAAATTAAGAAGAGTAGAATATATAAAATATTTTAGATAATTTAATGTATCACTATAGGCTTGTCTCATTAACTTTTTATTTCTTCCGGTTTTCATTATTTCATCTCTTCTAACTTCCCAATTTCATATATTCCAACTTCTTCTTCTCAATATATTCATTATTTTAAAAAATTCTTCTGTGGTTTTGATATTTGTTTTAATTTATGTATCACATTGGTTGTACACAATTTTTATCCGCCTAACATGTGAATTGAAAAACCCCTCACCATTATATGATTAGTATTTAGTGTTTAGAAATTATAAATTTGACCAGATTCAATGACATCTTTACCATTAAACAGTGAACCTCAATATCTCAAACTATATACCATACATTAACACTAGACTATGATTTCACCAACATAGAGGAACATATAATTTCACACATGATATAAATTTCTACCCATGGTGTTGGATCCTAATATAAATATGGTGAGCTATCTCACTCCCATTATTTAATTAGAAACTACAAAATCCATGGACCTACCTCGATGAAACCATATAAGAATAATCCCTATATATGATCTATTTGACCAAAAATATTATATTATCTTATAATATCATGAAAACACTTGTGTAATGAAACTCTTTGAATACTATGTCATATCATGACTACATAACGAAAAGATCCACAAGTTGTGAAAATATCTAGAAACATGCACTTTTCCCAAAAATCGTGTCACCTAAAAACACTCATACATAAACCATAGAAAATAAATTTAATCTTATTTCTTACATTCATCACTATGGTTAATAAAATAAATTGAATTTTACTAAATTTATTTACCATATTCTAGACCACTACAATAAAATTCAATGTAATATAATGAAAACCAACATTATAACTTCTCACTATGCCCATGAAAATACCACATTGCCACAATTACATAAGTGAATCCACTAAATTTCAAAAATAAATCTTAAATATCATCATTAAATTCCATATAATCTCTCAGAAATCCTTTAAAATTATAAAATTTAAATTATAAAACATAAAAATATAATAATTTATCATAAGATAACATTATTTAAATACTATAAAACAAACTGAGTAAACCATAATACTTAGATATCTATATCTAATATGATATTAACTAATTATTTAGTGTATCTATGAAAGCATATTATAAACAATTTTAATTTCCAAACTTATTTTTAAACTAAAAATTATCATAATTAATCATAACAAATATCTTTGAAACTTCTAAAATTGACAATTTAACAATTTTTGTCATGTTATGACACATTAATGTGTAAAAGTAGATATTACCAGACAATATTCATAGTGAGATACCTAAATTATATCACCTATATACTACTTTTTTATCAAAAGAACCCATTTCTTTAAAAAAAATATTATATTTTTTAAAAAATAAATTTATATTCTTGTAATAAATGACTTTTTATGAATAAGAAATATACATATCATTTTCGTGAAAACCTCTTTATAATAAAATCTTTATAAAATCATTCAAAAAACATATTTATAAAAATAACTAGGTATAGAAAAGGTTTTCAATATCATAACACCATTTAAATTATGTAAACAACATCTTGTATTCTCTAAAATCTCTTATGTCTATGGATTTCAATGGGATTCTAGTAATGAAATTTTTAGAAGAGGTGATCAAAGATATTTCATTTGATTTTCCCTAATAGTTATAGGTATAGTTTCATAAAAATAATAAATCTAAGAGGATTATTAAGAAAATAATTTAAAAAATAGAATTAGAACTTTTAAAAGAATTTCCAGATGATTATCATATATTTAGTAAATTTTCAGAAGAAGTTCTGAATTTATAATGGATCAAATACCAATAGAATATTTTCTAATTTACAGTAATGTTATTTTATTAGAAACTAGTAATAATTAATTAAATTTGTATGCCTTGTTATAATATGGATCGAGTTGGAAGGACTTATATAATAAAATTTCTACCCATGAGTGATAACAATAATTTGTAATGTAATTAAAACCCATATATATTGATAGTTCAATATTTTTTGGTATTTGGATTTTAATGGAATGAATTTTCATAAATATAGAAGTTTATAATGTTCTACCCAAATCTATCTGATGAAAAATTAAAACCACAGAATAATTCAATTAATCATAAATGAAAAAAAAACATTATAAGCACCAGAATTCTCTCAATGAAGCCTATGTTTACTCTTTATGCTCTATGATAAAAGATACATGGGTCCATACCCAAAATGTGACCCAAATATATTTCTCTAATGATAAATTCAATTAGTACTGACCTTTTATATTTAAATTATATAATATGATGTTTAATAATTTCATTGAAATGGAAAAACTAATAGTTAATTTTTTTATATAATTTCAATCATGATACCATGATCAGTTTTGTGATGGATGAAGATGATGATTTTTAGAATGTCCCAATTTAGGATGAAGACTATACCATAAGACCACTTTTAACTTAATCTTATCAAATGATAAATATTAAATAATCATTTCCCAACAAATAATTTGTTGATATTGTTTGATTCAAAGTAACATATGGATGAGATTAGTCCATGAATACAATATTTATTAATATATTAAATTATTATAATTATACATATCATTAATTCAAAGATAATCAATATTATTGGATAAATATTCATTACATAACATAATGTTACAAACAAGAATTGTAAAGGCTTAGTGATTATTAAAACACGGACACTTAAATTTTTTTTAAGATCTGTATAATCTCCAAAATAATTGTTCACAATTATAAAAAATAAAATATAAATCATAACTAAAAAAATTTAATTAACATTGTGGTGAATGAAAGGTAATAAATATTGAGTTTCGAATCTGAGTAAGGGTAAAAAATGTGATATCAATGAACACATAAGTATAAAAAGATGATATTGGTGTGATAGAATGTGTATAAAATTTGAAACCATACCTCATATATCATAAATCATACACATGAATCAGGAATAATGGTTGTAAAATTATAATATATTAGTACTAGAAAAATAAAATTACATGACCATGACGAAATAACATTAGAAGAAGTCATATGTTTATACAATACAAATATTAATATAAAAAATATTCTTTATTAGTCAATGACTAAGTTGAAGACACTCTTAGTGGATTGGGTTCACTCCCAATTCAATAAAATTAGTCATGGTTCTCTTCCAAGACTTTCACAGTGGTCATAGTCCCTTACTAATTTGGGATCCCTCCACATTCAATTAATTTTTACCCCACTTGATATCCATATTTACACAATGGATAGGGAAATTAAGTAATGTTGGGATCACAATCCACATAATGAAAACCACACATATTTGTTTCATAGGTTAATAAAAATTCATCATGACACCATTCATGAATAATAAATTGGATTTAAAATCATTTAATTATTGAAAAACCCAGGGAAAATAAATTTTTTTCATAAACATTTCATAAATACATTATAGAATAACCCATATAAAACGAATTGATTTCATTAAAATAATTTCATCATAATCATAAAACATCTAATGAATAAAAAGGTTGTATTTTATGGATCATATCTTTTGTAAAGCATAACTAAAATAAAATGATGTTGTCATAGATGAAAATTAGTTTAAAATATCACTTAAGACATTTCTAAAAAAACACAATTAAAATTAAAATAAATTATTAAAAATATATAAATTTCCTCAATCATGATGTAATATTATTTTATAAAATTACATCATAGTCTTATAAATAATTTATCAAATCCTTGAGCGTTCATCACAATAGAAAATTATGGTCATGTCATATACATAATAACAATTATTTCAATTATATTATTTGTAAAATGAAAAAAATACCTCTTTTTGAAAAGGGATACGAAAATTATTTCAATAATATTTTATTTATTAATGAATATGTTAAAATGAATTTAAAAATAATTGGAAAATATTCAAAATATTCTTGATTATTTTTAATAGGGATATTGATGAAAAAGGATATTCGAACGAAGATAGAAATTAAGTATATTTTCCATAAAAACATTATTTATATATATTTTGTTAATAAATAGTGAAATTTCGAAGTTAAAAATGTTATCATAGGAAATTTAAAACGAGAATTAAATTCAGGAGTTTCTTGTGATGCATACCCAAAACATTCATCATTTTTAACATAAACATAAACACTTATAAAAAATTGAGATAGTATCTTAAGTCCCTTAACTCAGAACTGACTTCCATAACATGTGTTTGTTCATCCATTATAATGACTATATATATATATATATTATAAATATACTAAAAACCCTTAAAATAACTAAACTAACATATTTTATTTAGTTATAACCTTTTCTCACCTATTTATTCACAATTCCTTGTATAAATCATTTTTCCATGGGATTACAACTTCATTTTTATGTATTTTTTTAATTAAATTAGGTTTGTATTCTTTGATCCTGATTTTATAATATCCTAATTTAAATAATTTTATAAACATAATATATATTAATTACTTAAATCATTAGGACTATCCATATAGTATAGAGAGAAAGACTTATTCCCATCATTTATGGAAACAACAGTCCATACGTGTGTATGAATATTGATTTCACATTTCGATGAAAGGAAAGAATGAAGAAAACTAATAAGTATCATTTCTAGATAATTATTATATTCTATATATTCTATATATTTATTAAATATATTTTTGTTACTGTGCATCTAAATAAAAAATAAATAATGACTGTCATCGCTTAACGGAGGTTATGGTCCACATGCACACACATGTTACATTATTATCACCCAATTAATGGAAAAGAGGGTTAATAGTGTTTTTTAATAATAATAATAACATTGTAATATATATTATATATTTTAATTTTTACTTTTTCATCAATAAATTATATATTGGTTGAAAAATAACAAGTAATAAGAAAGTTATCTATCAGTGGTTACCTCTTCTTTGGATGTACTCATTTATATATCGTATTTTGGAACCTATGGATGGTATTTTGGGAATACCAAAACATATTAAACATGGATAAGGATATATGGGAGGTATTTGGTTTGTGGTTATTTGATATATATGTTCCAAATTATTGTCATAAAAAATGGGGTCCTTTTTATAATGGAGGTAAAAGAAATGCATAGAATTAATAAAAATATTAATTTTTAATTAAGTCCTTATATATTTAAATGCTTCAAAACATATACATTTCAAAATTAAAAGATTCTTAGAAAGAAATATTACCATTCAATGTAATATTGATATTTTTTAAAAATTTTATTAATTAATTTCTATTTTAAATTATGGTTAACATATTTTATTATTAACCATAATAATGACATTTTTAACATTACAGGGTTATTATTTTTAATTATAAGTTTATATTTTGATCATAAATGGGAATTTTTAAAATTTCTTGACAAATAATGATATATAATTTATTCATTGTGTATATTTATTATTTTTAAATAATGTATGAGAATATTATTTTTCATAAAACATCACAATGTGATTTTAGAACTATTATTTTTTAATTGACTTGTGTACATCAATAGAAATATTTGAATAAAATATAAATCATTTAAACATATATAATATCATACATTAAACAAAATAATTCATGGAACACAATTATTTACAAAAGTTTATTTATTTAAATATTTTTAAAACCATTTATTTCTATTTTCTATTAGTTGAATTAATAATTTGTTAGCATGACAAAAGATTTTCTATTAATTATTCAATCAATGAAAAATAGAAATAAATTCAAAGCTTAAATATAGTAATTAATAATGAAAATATTCATTTATAAATGTATATTTACTTAATTTTATCGATATAAAAAAATTAAGTGTTATTAAATTCCAAAGATTTACATTTTGTATTTATTTTTTCTAAAATTAGTATAAAGGAGATAATTAAATAGAAATGGAACCAAGTGACCATAAATTTTATAAATGGATTTAAATTTATTTACTAATCTCATATAACTATAAAATTAAGGTATTAGTGTACTTTTAATGTCTTATCCCAATGTTTAAACCTTGTCTTTTAAGTTTTACCCTTACTGAGGAGACACAATCATACCATAGTTACTATATATAACTAACCAAAAATAAAAGATAAATATATAATAAATTTTATAAAATTGATTTGAACTATTTAATACATTTATCATAATTTAAATTTTATAATTTATAGAAATTCACATTAAAATATGGGTACAAAATTTGACAAAACCCGTTTTATGGAAAAGTCTATTTTTAGCATAAAACTTGATTTATTATTCTACCATTTCGATAAAAAAAGATTACTTATTCCAAATATTATTTAATATATGATAAATAAATTTAATTAAATTCATTTAAAAATGGTGATTAATTTAATTTATTAGGTTAAATACACATTATTTGCATAAAAATAGTTTTTAGAAAAAAATATCTTTCATATTCAAATTATTTTTATTTTCTTATTTAGTTAATTTATATCTGATGAATTCATTTTATATATGTATAAAATATAATTTTTTTACAATTTATATTGTCCCATTCCTACTATCTAATCTATTTTGTAGGAGATTATTATCCCATTAAATAATAACATTTCAATAGTATATCATAGTTCATTTAACTTCACCTTTTTTTAAAGGATGTTATCGAACAAATAAAAAGTAAGTTTTAAAAAATTTAACAAATTATTATGGTTTTACAATATAAAAACATTAATATAAATTTCATCATCCATGTTTTATCTCCTCGATAAAAAATAATCAAGTCATTGTATTATCACATCATCACGTTCCCTAGTAGCTTCTTCATATTTCATGGTTCATCTAAAAAAATTTATCCTAAAGATTAGTATTACCATAATTTAATTTTTCTCTATGATCCAATATTTCTAATAAAATTATTTATATGAATTATAATCTTTTGGTGGTATGAATTTAGATTTCATATAATGGGATGTATCAAGAACATACTTCTTCATGAGATATATAGGGAATAAATAGTAAACAAGATAGAGGATTTATAGAAGCTTCATGTGATATGTTATCATCCATACCCCATCAAGAATATATAAAGGATGAATTTCCCTAGGGATCATACTTTTTTTCATTCCAATTGTCACAATCTTATCCCATGTTGATCTTCATTGAAAAAACTTTTTGCTATCTTTAAATTCCAAATTTCATTGATGTTTATCAGTATACATTTTTCTCCAACTTGAATATACATTGAAATAATTATGAATTTGTATTACTTACACTACCATTTTTTTAATCTATCACAATTCTCAATATCATTTATTCTTCAACATCATTCTTGATCATTGGGGTTCTAAACATCATTTATGGAAGGCTTTATGAGGATCCATCTGAATGATTGAGTGAAATCTATTGTTGTTAGAAAACTATATTATATAGAGTTAAAGATAACAACCACTAATGAAATCCAAAAATAAATGTATGAACATATCATTTTGGGTATAAATGGTAATCTCATTCTAGCAATTTTTCTATGTATGATAAGTATTACTGAAACTCAACTTTATAAATAGATATGACTAATGTCTTCGCTAGAACATCGAGGTAAACATCATTTCAAAAATATATGCATTAAAATATTGTATTCCATGTATCCTTATAAAATATATAATATATATCCTCAAATGATTTTTAATCCAAAAATCTTCTCTAAGGGAAATGATATGGACTGGCTTCATTAGGTGATCAACTATAACCCAAATCAGGTTATGAACATTAGATTTTTTGGAGAGAGGAACTAAAAAATCCATGGTGATTTTATTCCTTTTCCGTTCTAGTAAAGGTTATTAATGTAATGTAGACTTAGAATTATATCTCTGAAACATATCATGATTACATAGAAAACATAATGATACATAGACTCTAATATCTGTTTTTCTGATGTCTCACATGAAATACTCATTCAAATCCCTATAAATATTTTTGCTTCTTGGACAAACCGATAATTGTGAACAATGAGCCTTATACCATATCTTCTCTTTATAAATGGTACGGATGGAACAAATATATAGGGATTAAAAATGATTGCTCAATCATAATCATGGATGATATCAGAACAATTTCATTCATTCTTCTTCATTTCACCATTATACTTTTGTTCCTCATTAATCCTCACCCTGATAGATGATTGGACACTCATTTGTGAAATATAAGACACCATACCATTGCATATTAATTATATATCAATCCACTAAAAATTAGGAAATATTATATTTTTTGTGATACTTATTATATATTATCTAAGATTATCCTTTTGAATTTGATCGACTATTAAATTTTAGACTTTCTCATAGTGGTGTGTATTGATTAGTCATAATCACTAATCAACTGAAATCAACTTATCTAAATCTTATTCAACACTTTTTTATAGAATATAAAATTTAACAATTCATTTTCAATATATATATCAAACCATAATCCATATTTCTTAGAACTGAATTTCATTCAAAAATTACTTGAGCTAAATTTTAATCATATGCTTTGACATTTTTCACATAAACTATAAATTTCAATGAGGAATAAGATATTACCATATCACTAATAATATTTAGGCACCATAATCCCTTCTTTGATTCATCACTATAAATTTGAAAATGTTATCAATTTGAGGATAATGTAACTATATTTTCATTGACTAACATTCACTTCAATTCCTTGTTGTTTTTCTCATATTTATCTGTCTAAAAGATCATGGAACCTTTTGGGTTGACAAGGTGAGTGAATTAGAACGCTATGATAAATTATATACAATTATTTGATAATATCTATCAATAATATGAAATCTATTTATTTTAGTCACAGTGGTTGGTCTGGTCCAATGTTAAATAACATCTTTATTTGTAGGATCCATCAATATACCTTATCATTAGGTTAGATAAACCAAATATGATTTTTTATTGAAAAAAGTACCGCATGGTAATTTTTTAATATTGATTCTTATTCAATAGGATCTTAAGTGAAATCCTCATTTAATATTCATTATTTTTATTTCTCATTGAACATATAATAATATAATACATCAAGACTATAGAAAAGTGACCAAGTATATGTCTAAAGACTCAATAAATATAATATAAAAATGAAAATTGGAATTAGTAAGACAATATAGAATCATATCTGTTTCATAGTGTACATACATCATATAGAAGGCTTCATGGGTATATCCACTTCATTTGAAATAAAATGATGATATCGAAAAAGAAAGAAAATCCTTGAAAATTATTGGCATCCCTATAGTTTATAAATAAATTCATGAATATTGGGTATATGTTATGTATTATTGGTTTTGATACTGTTATATTTTTTATAATAAATTCATTGAAACATTAATAACGCCTTTTTCATTAAAAAAGAACAAGTGCACCCAAAGGTGATGAACATGAACAAATTAATCCCTTATAATATTTCTCTTGTAGATTCATCTTCATTTCCACGACCTCAATCAGGGTCCTTATTTATGGTTCATTAATATTTTTTTAGAAAAAATTATGAAATCCATTGAAAAATAAAATTCACAATTTAGCAGATGAATGGTCAATTCTTCCAGCAAGACATCAATATACTCCCACACAATATGAAAATATTCTTTGTTGATTTTCACTAAAACTGTATGAGATAAATACCACTTTTGAATTGTATTCAATCCCCATTCAATGGATTAAATTTCCATGGGGGTTAATATTTATTATCACACAAATACATGATTATTGGTCTTTTCAAAAGGTCAAATGTGACATTAATTCCTCCTAAATATTTATCAGAAATTCCAGAAGAAATCATTTCCATGGATAACAGAACATCATATTCATAATTGAGGAGAATAAAAAGATTTAAATTATTCACAAGACCACAAAAATAAACCATATAATTGTCATATGCTTGATAAGAAATCATCATACAATTATGATATTTCAATAAAAATTAAATTTATAATTTTTTAAGAGCTATTTTCTCATTAACCAGCCCGGGTACCCTGGTAACCTTATAAATGAGTAGGCCCTGACATGACCCAATGGGAGTTCTAGATCCCAATGGGATAGCGACTAGCACCTTGTATCAGACAACATACAAGTGGTAATGATTTTCCCACAAGAATGTGGAACAGAAAGATAAAAGATTGTATATATATCAAGACGAAAAGACCACTAGGTGTGAATGTACCAAAACATAGAGAGGCATAAAATCCAACGTACTACAACAAAAGTACTAAACGGTAAAAAATCCCCAAGTTCCCTAATTACACAACTCACCGTGTCCAAATCTCAATGGATGGATCCACATTTAAGAGATCCATTATCATTGATCGAGCGTAGAAGAAGAATGTTTACAATCCCCCGCAAGAAAATGTTGGGTTTTAGGCTAATCCTAGTTGTATACCACCAATTATTCCATTATAGATTCCAAATGTATATTATCCAATTAAAAGCATTCAATTTTCAAAAAAATAGTATTGGGAATTTCAAAGCGTATTTAAAGAAAACATTACAAACTATTTTGATATTATGGAACAATCATTTATAGCCTTGGATTTACATTAAAATAGTTGCAATATTTCTAAAACAATGGATTAAAGAAATAATCTATATAAAATAGTTTATACTAATTCCACAGGATTGAAAAGTAGTTCCCAAAAAAAATTCTCATACATTAATATCTCAAATATAAATAAACAAGTGAGTAACATGGTGATATTACAAATAGTATTAACCATCTCATGATATTGATAGCCATTTTTACATTGTACAAAAACCAAAGGTATAATATTCTCATGAAGAAACATGGCCCTAGAATCATTTATCTGGACTGGTTTCTCACTCAGGCTCGATCTCTAGATCGTTCCAGCACAAAACGTGAGATTTATCAAATTAAAACTTTATCTACTATGATATATGGAAAACATTATGTATCAATGTAATTTGTGATGGAAGTTCACAGAGGTACCTAAATTTCCCCACCTTCTCAACAACCTCAAATGGTTAAAAAAATGAGGATCAATCTTACATTTCCTCCCAAGCCTTCGATTACCCACCCGGTGGGAAAATTTCAATAACACCTGGTAACCACCTGAGAACTCCAATGTACTATGGTGTTGATCAGTATAAGACTTATATCGGCTCTATGATCTCAACATCCTCTAATCAATTTACTAAATCATTTCTGTTGTGTCTTACACCAATCTTGGTCTAGCCAAAGAACATTCACCGACCTCCAACCAACACAACAGAGACTTACATGGTCAGCCATGAAGGGCCTCAAAAGGTTTCATTCATATTGCAGACTGGTAAGTGCTGTTATAAGAGAACACAATCAGCCAAAATTGATCATGCTGAGCCCCACCAATGTCGCGAACAAATGCATTAATCATGTCCTCATGAATATTTATAGGTTTTTCTGTCTGGCCATCCGACTTCAGATGATAGGCCATGCCCAAATAGACTATAGATACAAGTGCCTCATGAAGGATTCCCCAAAAGTGGAATTGAATCAAGGAACCCTATTATAGACTATATCATATAGAACTCCCTGGAAATAAACAATATATTTCATGTAGATATCTCTTATCTCCTCAACATTGACTATATCACAAATGGATATAACGTGAGCCGACTTGGTCAGCCTGTTGATCACATCCCGTATTGAATTTTTCATTCTATAAATATGAGGAAACCCAACCACAATTTCCATATACATCTCATCACATTTCCATGTTGGAACTGGAATTTTTAGAGGTAATCATAAAGGTATCTGGTGCTCGACTTTTACCTGTTGTCATGTATAGAAAAGAAATATAAACTCAACAATGTCATGTCTCATACCTGGCCACCAGAACATCTGCCTCATGTTATTGAACATATTAGTGATTCCTGGCCACAAACCCATTTGAGAATTATGGAAATCCTCTATTACAATCTTTCATACTTCTATCAACACAATGAAGTGATTCTGATATCATAGAGTACCCTCTTTGGGGAAATATCATTCGATAACTATTTCCCAACCATAAAGTGATTCTCCAATGCTACAAAAATCATCAGCAAGATGTTGATCCTAAATATTTGTCTTGATAATAGAAGACAACAACTTTACATTGTCTAGAGAAACATCAGCCCCTTCCTCCTGAACTCCAATATGCAAATGTTCAAAGAGAGGCTTCAAATTCCACTCTTCTGATAAATTGTTCAAAGACAACAATAAAATTCCACTCTTCTGATTATTCATTAACTGCATGGGTAGAAATATTCCTTCTCAAAGAATCATAAAAAAAATTCTATTTCCCTGAGGTATAGGCGATTTCAATGTCGAAAGAGCATAGGTACTCCATCAGACTATTATTCCTATGATTCAAATATTTTTTGGAGATGATATAACTCTTGATTTTGTGGTCTGAATACACATTAATCATTTCTCCGAAAAGGTAATAAAACCATATTTTATGTGTGTGCATCAACGCTACATGTTCCAGATCATGGGTAGGATAATTCTTCTCATGTGGCCTAATCTGACGACATCCATATGACATTACATGATCACCATATATAAGAACGCATCCCCAGCCAGAACATGATGCATCACAAAAGTCCACATAGCCCTACCCAGCTTCTGGAATAGAAAACACTAATTAAGTAGTCAAAAAACTTTTTGTATCAATAAAATAACTCTAACACTTATCATCTCACACAATCTTCACCCCCTTCCGAGTCATAGAAGTGATCGGTGAATCCATCTTTGAGGAGTCCTTCACAAACCTACGGTAATATCCAGCTAGTCCCAAGAAGCTCCAAATCTAGAAAACATTTCGTGGTTGCTCCCACATTATAACAACCTTCACCATCTCACGATTAACTAATGAACCCTGTTCAGACACCACGTTTCTCAAAAATTTCACTTCCTAATTCCCAAACATACACTTTAAAATCATGGTATATTGGTGGTGATTACATAGTTGGCTCATAACTATTCTCAGATGCGGCACAAGATCCTCCTTGTAGATGGAGTAAACAAGAATTTCATCCACAAAGACTATGAAAAGGTATCAAGATACTCCTAGAAAATCATATTCATTAAAGACATAAAAACCATAGGGAAATTTTTCAAATCAAAGGGTATAAAAAGGAACTCAATGTGCCTGCACCTTCTATGAAAAGAGGTTTTCTGAATTCCAGGTTATTTTATCCTTAACTGATGGTAACCATGTCAATGGTCGATCATTGAAAACCACTTCACCCCTTTCATCTGATCATACATATCATCAATCGATCGAAATTGATATTTGTTCATTATTGGAACTCGATTGAGCTTTCGATATTCAACACATAGGAGAAGAGAACCATCAGTCTTTTTAGAAAATAGAATTGGCTCTACCCAAGGTGAATCACATGGATGTATAAATAATTTCTCCTGAAGATCATTCAACTGAGACTTCATATATTTTAGATCATCTATTTCCATGTAGTGAGAGGGGATATAGACCAGTTGAGTGCCATACATTAAGTAGAAAACTCTACCACTCCCCCTGGTGGAAGTCCAGCGAAATATGAAGGGAACACATCAGAAAACATAGAGACAACATGAGTAAGATCACCACCCAATGATTCTTGTCCATGGTCAAAAGAAAACACTAATATCACATTCTCCAAAATTGTATATGATGGTCCAGCTCTACTCTACCTTGGGTCCCACTCTCCATTAAAAACAAGGGGCACACCCCAAGGTTTATTAATGCAGACCTGTCAAGATAAGAATCAATTCAGACAATGTTGTAAATGAGACAATCCACACAAAATATGACATCAAGAGATTTCATATCAAGAACCAGAAAACTACAAGCTAGCTCAACATCTGATAGAGAGAAGACATAGGCAGGACTATAGAGACCCTGGTATCTCTTCATACATTGGGGTGTAGTAATATGCATTACACAAGATATTTGGTCCCGAGGAATATTAAGTGGATTAAAAATATAGGATGAAATAAATTATTTAGATGCACCAATATCAAAAAGAGGAATCAATAAGGATGAAGAAATGGTAATGGTACCTCTCACAGTCACTGGACCCGTGTCTACTTCCTCTGGAGACTTTTCTACTATGTGAAGAAGATTCATTTCAAATGCATGTGGATGGAACCCCTTTGAATATGATGCATTTGATTTCCCCATAGTATAAAGAGGATTTTATGGTCTTGTCCCACTATACAATGAAGAGAAGTGATGGTAGAACCATGGTAAATGTCTTGAACGTCCTCATGAGCTTCAGTTCTTGGGTGCATCTGTGCAAAACCTCTGTGAATTTCATGGCCTACCACATTATTATAAAGTCAAAGAAAATCCTCCTTGAGCTGTAGGAGGTCTATATTGACTCTTTTGTTGATAACTTATTCAATTATCATAAATCGTCCATTTTACATTAATAGAACCAACACTGCCACGTGGGAAAAAGGTACTCCTGACAACCCTGACATACCATCCATGTCCATCTCAACCATCATATCCCTATTAAAAACATCATAATTAGTTGGAAGCTTTATAATGAAACCCAAATAATGGGTATCTGGTTCATGTCCCAACTATAACTGTTGGGCCTCCATCCTCTCATTAGATTCAATCTCAAGAGTAAACTGTAATAGCTCAGAAAAGTTACTTGAATACTCAATCACAGTTTTGTTAGGCAGGTCTAGATAGAATAACTCTACAGCCTTATCCAACACCATCGACTCTAGATAAAAACTATTGGTAAAAAGATCATTTAAGTCATTCCATTCTCAGACCTCATGTTTCCATTCTATCTCCATCATGTCCCTCCATTTCCTCCTATATCCCTCCATCCCGAAGGTAAAAAAATTCACCCTAATCACATATTTCATTTCTAAGAACTCAAATAGATATTCTATCTTTCCCACACATTCATCAAAATGATGTGGATTAGTGGATCCATGGAATACCAGTGGCTTCCGGTGAAGGAACTCATGAGAGCGATTTCGATGAACATCCCCCTTGAGGATCCATAGCTAGAGCCTAAGAAGGAATTGGAGGTGGTGCATGTCCCAGAGCATGGATAATGTGCACAATTGTCTTAACCTGACTCAGGTCAACAATAGGATTTTCGTACTGAGGATCAGCAGTAGTATTTTCCTATATCTGATTCACATGTCTCCTGAGAAGCATGATACAAAACATCAGTTGATAAAAGGAGAACATTAGATTAACACTCCATAGGAGTAGAACATGGAAATATTCTCAACAGAAGGGACAAAAATTATTTTGGTTTCAACCTATCCAAATCTATATAGGTAAAATTCTATAAGAAATCCACAAGACGTCTTTCCCTTACCACCTATGGAAACTTAAGGTTCGTTATAGTGAGAGATGTCCTGACACTCAATCACAATGACCTCAGAAGACCCGAAAATATCTCAAAAATGCATACTAACTTCATGAAAAATTAATATCAACAACCTCCATTTGAAACCAATTTCTCAAAAAAATACCAGGTACCTAGTGACTTGATAACTGAACTTGCCCTGACATGACCAGAAGGGTGTTCCCGATCCCCACGGGCTGAAGACTAGCACCAGGAATCATAAAACATACAAGTTGAAACCGTTTTTTTCACCTGAATGCAGATAAAAAAGATAAAAGACAGTATGCATATCAAAAGGGAAACTCCACTATGAGTGAAATTACCAGAAAATAGAGTGGCATAAATACCAAAGTAATACAACCAAAATTAAAAAATATGAAAACAGACCTACAGACCCTAAGGAGACAACTAACCATGTCCAAAAAAGAACAGTTGGATCCACCTCTAAGAGATCCATTCCATTTGCTCGAGGATATAAGAAGAATGTCTACAAACATATGAAAGAAAAATTGGGGTGTGAACCTAAAACCAGTAGGATTCCACTAAATTTTTTATAACAGATGGTAAATAGATATTAAAAAATTGAAAGACTTCAATTTTAAAAATAAATAGGTTTGAAAATTTCGAATAATATTTAAATTCAACATGGTTATAAATTTTGAAATAATGGAAAATTGATTTTATCTAAGGCTTTACATTAAAATAGATTGAATATTTCTTAAATAATGGAATAAGTCATGCAGTTGTATAAAATATTTTAAATAAATTCATCAGTGATATAATGCAGTTCCAACAAACATTACCATACATTTATATATCAAATATAAATAAACAATAGAGCATCATGGTCATCTTCCAAAAGTTATAATATTATTAAAAATATATACAATTCTTCACTCTCTATGTGAACTCGGAAAAATATGTATACACACATCCCTATAAAACTAGCCAAATGAGACTCATCACCAACCAATTGGGGATGTGACCTGACACAATATGGTTTACAATGTTGTCTCATATCGTAGAGTGTATCCAAATAAGCCACTAACTACCTAAGGATTTCATGAATTATTACATGATTTTTGAACTATATTATGACTTTTTAAAATATGATCAATCCCATTCATCCATTTTCATAAATTCAAATCTCTTTTCATTTAAACCAAATACTCATTTTATTAAAAACATGCATTTTTTAATAGATAAAACCACTGGGTTTCTATCAAATTATTTATTCTATTTTCATGAGTTTTAATGATCTTCAAAACTAATCCAACATATTTTCAATTAATATCCCCAATTAAATTCAACAATTTAATTAATAATCATTTCCATAAAAACATTATTTAAAATTCAACAATTTAAATCAGACAATTTTCATAAACCAACCCGAATTCAATAGTATTGGGGGTTTTCCATGTTTTTGTGCCAAAACCACTTAAAATCTCCCAATTAATTGGGAATGGGTTTTATTACGTCATTTGAAAGTAAGATTAATCAATTGTTTTTAAATAAAAAAATCAAATTAATCATGCAATGTTATGGTAATGAATTTCTCAAATCGGGAGAGAACCACATATGTCTTTTCCAAAGAACTGCACTCACAACGGCACCTGTCAATGAGAAGGAAGGTGTAGAAGACCTTGAAACTAAACCATGTAACAAGATCCAACACAACAAGACATGGATCCATCAATCCCAACATGATACATTCAAAACCCAAGAGGATAGGAAGAGGGAAACTTGAATAATGAGGGGGAAAACTTACCAAAGATTCACACTGTAAGAAGAATGAAGTTTCCAAGCCATTTGTTTCGATCAAAAAGGAGTTAAGTCTCTCAAAGTGACACAAGAACATCTCTAGGTCGAGAGATAAGAATTATGGAATAAAAAGCACTGATAAAAACATCCAAACATGTTGGACACAATGGATAATTAATCTAAACACCTGTCACTTTATGTTAAGGAAATAATATTAAAACACTACATGACATGTAACTCAGTTACACTACATGTACCAACTCACGGCAATACCCCTGCTTCATGACATGAATCCATCCCAATGTGCATGTTGTGTGCTTCAGGTACACAGTGGGTATATTAGGTACATGATATGAAACTCTTCTGTAATTTCCAGTAAAAAATAGAAAAATATTTTTAAGGATTGTTAACCGAACGAGGACTTAGAAAAAGATGAAATTTACATATTCACGTTCATGGATTGTTATATATTTCTATACCATGTGATATATATATATAAATTACTTGGACGATCCATAATCACTTCTGAAAACTATAGTTATAGAGTGGTTAATAGGTCTACCTTTCTCAACGTTGTTATCCACATCAGTAGTAGTGATCTCATGAGATTTACTGTTGTATCAAGGCTTAAGTGGTTTTTAGCACTGATCATCATTATGAACCTTCATATTTGAGAAATAGATTATATAATTGAAAGTATCCTTGATTTTAGAACACATGAGTTTTGGTGGTGTATTATACTAATAATTTCATCATTCCCTTTAATGACATGTATATGTACATCACATTGGCAATAAATCTCCTCATGGACATCTTTTTCAAAATTAAATCATTTTCTATTTCAGTTAAGACAATGTTCTCCATGTTTCTTTCCACATATCAAGCATATATTAATTCTCATCTTCTTGTCTGAATGGTGTTTGTAATTTCATTTGAATTCAATATTTCATTTACAATCAATACCAATATATTAATGTGTAATAACAATATATACATCCATAATTAGAGCACATGAAAAAATTTCATCCTAGTTATTATATTAATATATGATTAACTCCCCTTGTGCATTTTTTTTAATCACTGAGGAATCAATCGACCACGCATTCAGGTGAAATGCTAATACCATAAGCATTCCTCTAAAGTATATTAATTTGTTCCTTATTATTATAAAAAGATTCATCTGCCCTTTTATTTTCCTCATGGAATTCCTTCTCTATTTTAAATTTAAGAATACAATGAATATAATTATTCCACAATAAGTTCATAAACATATCTGACTTAATATATTAAATTTCATCAATTTCCACATATTATTGACTATTGTACTCCATTGATTATCTTCAACATACAAATGATAAAAAACGAAAATAACATTTTGATGATCATAAAAGTGTATAATGAGAAACAACATTTTAGAGATATGGATCCATTACTCCATAACTATTGGATTATTGGACCGAATAAAATAAGGGTCATTTTATATCATGAAGGAATAAAATGAATATTTTCCCCTCCATTGATCATTTGGAATCTCATAATGATTCATAGATTTAGAATGTTTAATTGTAATATAAATTTAATTTTTATTATTAAATATCGATTAAAAATTGTTAACTTGTTAGGGGAATCATTGGATTGTAAATCCCAATTAGTATTTACATAATTCAATAAACTTCCATACATTGACTGAAACTAAATATCATAATGTGTTAAAAATTAATTAAAGTAGGAAACCACATTATTCTAGAAAATCAGTCATATGATGTATAATTCATAACACGAAGTTTTCAATCAATGACAGCATAGGTTTATCATGTGTCATTACCGGTAATCATCTAGTCATGTACATCATAATGGGTTGTAATAAATGTGTGAATAATGTTATGTATATACCACAAGAGTGTCAAATTATTTTCATAGTAAGGGAACACTCAATTTTCACAATAATAATGGTTGAGATATACTCAACCAACACATTTTTAGGTTATTACCGATATATATATATATATATATATATATCTGTGTGTGTGTGTGTGTGTGTGTGTGTTTAAACCTTATCAACATATAGTATCCAGAAATGGGTCTTTTATAGGAAAACCAAACTCCATTATTTACCATAACATATGATAGTATCCATACATAATATTATCCAAATGGTCCTCCCCAAATTTTTATCATCTTTATTTATAGAGGCAATTAATACCTGATATGATACTTACTATAATGATCATTTCCTTTCATACATAGATATTACATCTTATTAAATTAATGTTCATTTTCCTAAAATAATGATCCACTCTAGAATCATATAGGTCTAGGGCATTAGGGAACATGGATGCATAAAAAACAATTTCATATGAGTAAAAATCATCTCCCGCAAAATTCTTCATAAATATAAGCCTTGTAATGCATATTATACTAAAAAACATTCATCATCACTAAGGAATGTTAAACATAAGAATGGGTGAGCCTAGATTCTTAATAAGGGTAAAAAATGGACATATCAATGAGATATTCGGAATAACACAAGAAATAGGATATGAGAATTTTTTTACCATTTGAAAACATTTCCCAACATATTGTAGATCAATAACATGAATCATGAAATAAATATTGGTCAACTACCACTTATAATACTATCATATTTAATTGATTTCACTCCCCATACTATCATATTAGTCATGGATCACTCCCTATCCTATCAATGTGGGTATAATACCTTACTAAATTGGGTTCAATCCCCATTCCAGTCATATTTTTCATATAAGATATCAATATTTACTAAATTCCTCAGAGGGCTATGCAATTTGGGGACCACCCATGGCACAATAAAAATAATTCATATATGAGAAACATGATCATAGAGGATTCAACATATTTTTAATGAATAATAAGAAATATTTTTCTTATAAATTTCATCATATTATTACCCATAGAGATGAAATAGATTTTATAAAAATTTCTTCAATTCAACATATAATAACTCAAGAAAAGAAACATGATTCATAATCATATATTCATGGTAATCAAAAATACTTTATTAATGGAATAATAATGGTCTTATTGTATAAATTATCTTTTAATGCATATGAATCATCAATCGATATTATCTTTCACGAAATATAGCTTTAAAATATCACTTGGAACATTTCATAAAGAAAATACTTCATTAAAATTGAAATAAATTATAAAAAATATATAAATTAAGAAAAATATTAATAAAAACATTTCTTGGAAATTAATTATTAATAAATTTAATGGATGTTTCAAATAATTTAGTGTAGATTATGATGGGATATTATGTTCAATCTGTGAATGCAAAAATAAATATTCCTACAATATTTTTGATAAATACTCAAAAAAACTCATTAAAAAAAATTCAAGATGACTAATTTAAAAAATGTAAAAACTTAAGAATGGTAAAAAATGATATAAAAAATAATATTATAGTATGAAAAAATATATTTTTTTAGAATGTAATGATATGTAGAAAAATAATTTTTGACTAAACAGAGAAATAAAGTCAGGTTATCATAAACATTAATTAAGTCACTTGATATCATAAAGAGAGTAAAATGAATTAAAACCCTATATTCTTTAGAAATATCCATATAATTATATAAATAAAACATTTTTTTAGAGGTATATGATGAAAATTAATCATCATAATGTTATTCATAAACAATTTTAGCAAACAAATAGAATGTAACATAAAACCATTACATGAAAACAGAAATCATCTATAGGTGTCCAAAAATCCAATAAAATCAATATAAATTTATTGTGAATATAATTTATAACCTCAATCGTATATATAATATGATATATGATTTAATTATGACATTTTATTAACCTTTTATAAAAAAATATATATTAACATCACTGTTTTTGGATATGACTGCTTCGTTTCTAATTTAGGTTTTGGGTCCGTCTTTTTGGACATTGTACATTAATTATTGTTAAATAATCAATAAAATATTAATAATTCATTAATAATAATACATAACCATTAAATATAAATAAATCTATATAGGATAATCTATAAATTTTTGAGATATGAAATAGTGTTACACAGTTTGTGGAGATGGTAGGTCGTACGTATGTTGGAAAATTGTTTTTTCTTTTTGTTTTCTGGAACATAATAAACATAAAAAATAATTCTCCAATATATAACAATTATTATATCATATATATCACATATCATTAATAAAAATATCCTTACTACAATATAATTATTTAGAGAATAAAAAATGAATCACGCCATTTCGTGTAGGTTGTAGTCCACTCATACACATGAACGGCACAATCATTTTTTATTTGATCAAATATATGAAGGATAATATATGATTAATAAAAACAAAAAAAACTATTTTATACTTAGGATGGTAAATTTATTATTTGATTATAAATCCAATAATTTTATGTTTGGTGAAGGAAGAAGATAAATCCATGTTACGTGTCAAGGTGGTTACATTTTCTTTGAAATAACTCATTTAGATATCCTCATAAAGATAGAAGGGTTTGTATTTTGGGAATAAAATAACAGATAAAATATAGATACATATGTAGGGAAATAATTTTTGTTGATTTTTGATGAACTATATGGGTCAGTGTTATCTAAAGAAAACATATATGGGGTTCCATTTAATAATGGATTGAAATGTAACATCTGAAATTATAGGAATGGTTAAAATTTAATTGAGTCATTATTGAGAAAAATGATTTAAAATGAAATTATATTCAATGAAATGATGTTAAAGTTAAATGTTTTTTCTTCAATGTTCATTTAGATATGTTTTTTCGTCATTTTAATCCTTATCAATTGGTTTAATCCCCTACTTAAATTTTTTTATTCCTAATCATTAAAACAACTTTTGCAATATTAAAGTGTTGAAATTTTACATAAAACACAAAGGTTTTTTCATAAAATATGTATGGAATGAAATTTTGATCCTATTATCAACCAAAATTTCCTTATTAAAGATATTATTTTTTAATTTTAATAAAATATTACCTTTCATAAAATAACATTAATGTAATTTCTGACACGATTTATTTAATTTGGATTTAATGATATAAATACGAAGATGTAATTGGAATATAATCCTTTAAAAAATACTTAATATGATATAATAATCTATTAAACCACTTAAAAAGAGTAATTAACATAATTTTAATTACTCATTATATTTTTAAATTCATTTATTAACATTTTATATTAATTTAATAAATACTTATCAGCGTTGCATAAATATTTACATTAATTAATCAGTCAAAAAAATTATAAATTTATTACCATGATAAAAAATAATAAATCCTAAAAAGAACTAATTACCAATTTATATTCTTTTTATCCTTAACATAAAAATTTATTGTTATTAATTTCAATAGAAAGATATTTTTTATTTATTCTAATCTAAAATTTATATAAAATAAATAATCAAATATAAATAGAACCATGTGGTCATATATTCAATAAATATATTTAAATTGCCAAAATACACTCATATACTAGGATAAGAGAATGTTTTAGTGGAATATTATTGTCTTATCCCAAAATTTTTTCAATGTCTGACTTATTTTTCCCTTATTGAGGTGATATCATTTTATAGGGTTACTATTCATAATAATAAAAACTAAAAGATAAATATTCATCAAATATGATAATCTTGATTAAAAATTTTTAATCAATGTTTTATGATTCAATTTCTATTAGTGGAAGAATTACATTTTAAATTATTTTTCTAAAAGGAAATGCAGATTGTTTTTATAAAATTACATTTTAAGCATAAAACTATACTTATTCTTATCCAAGGCATATAAAAAAATAAAATAATGTTTAAAAATTTGAGTGAATGAATATTATATACATTTAATTTAATCAATTAACAAATAGTTATTATTTTAATTTTGTATGATTAAATAATATTCACTCCTAAAGAATATTTTTTTAGAAAATAATCTTTTACTTTCAAATGATTTTAATTTTCACTTCTAATTTGTCGAAAACCAATTATTTCATTTTGTATATATATAAACCATAAAAAATTGAATTAGTTTTTTATTCATATTCATACACTCTAATCCAATGGTTAGGTGATAATTTTCACATTAAATAATAATATTTAAATCGTATATCATGGTTCATTTTAACTCGACGTTACATATAAAGAATGATATTAAGAAAATAAAATTTATTTATCGATAATTATTTCATAAAATATCTGGGTGTTATAATGAATTAATTTTCCATAATATTTGGGTTTGGAATGATTCTTCTTTTGTTATTACTATTATTGTTAATGTACATTCAATCATGGTTGAAGAGTATCTTGATATTATTACATATTGATTTGTTATTGTCTATGTTGGATGGAAGAAGGATTTTTAGAAGTATGACTAGTTATAGGTTGAGTGAGATATAGATAATGTTGGATTTTAATTTTCAATTGCGTAAACTAAGATGTTAATATCATGATTAGAATATTCTAAGTTTCAAATTCTCTTGCGGAGATCTCACATATCCTCATAGGGATGGTATATAGATATTCATTATTAATTTATTTTAATTTCAAAATTTTCCATCGCAGTACAAAATTATTGTCCCTCTTGTAATAAAATAACTTTTATGTATTTTTTAATAAGTTTTGCGGAGCATGGGTTGTACTATTTCTCCCATCCTTATTTGTATCATGCACTCTTTTGAGAAAATGACAGATATCTCTCATATTGGTTCTATGAGATATGATGTTGTTTGTTATTTTTGGACTGTTTTAAAAAATAATACATAGATTTTGATTTATATATTTTCAACGATGGTTATGAGTAAATTATGGTAGATTCATCTAAATATTTCGTCTTTTTATAAAAATAATTATTCTCCCGTGTGAAAATTGAATTATCTATATATAATTTGTTTCCAAATTATTTTAGTAAATCTATATAAATTATAATTATTTAATATGTATTTTTGTAAAACCTTGACATTTTTTAGATGCATCGAGCTCATCTATAGGTACTATTTTTTCTTTCTGTTGAGTACATTTCTTTTGGGGTGTACCCTGAGATGTGTTTCTTTGAAATTTTTAATATTTCAAAGAAAAGGGGATACTGCTTGGTTGGAGCATGGTTTAACCAAACCCATAAACATTGGATAGTGAGTATTTGTATAAATGGGTCATTGTTTGTCAAACTGTGCACCCAAATTGGAGAAACTATGAACTCCTTAGTAGAGGTGCATTGTTAGAAGCGTGGTTAGGAGAAACCGCACAACCAGGAAAGAAAACCATGTATACAAGACTTTACTCCCCATTAATTTATTAAAGTATTTCTTAAAATTCAAAATAATACAAAAAAAATCAATATATTTACATATAGTTGATGAATATTGGTTACAAAGCCTCACGAAGGGATTCTATGGTCACCTGACCTCCATTCATAGTGATTCAATGCTCGGTTGGCAGATCTACACCACATTAGTTATGTAGTTTCCTCCATATAGACTTCAAACCTCTTGTGTGTTCATATCCCATACATTGTAGGGATTTTATTTCATGGTTTGGGTGTAAATAGATCTAATATTGGGAATCTAGATATATATTTAATGGATTCTGATTTGATTGATTTTGATTTAGGGATTATGATCTGAATCTCATTATATTTCATTACTCCATTGAAATTATGGATTCTTCCTTTGGATAAAATTGTTATAAAATTGAAGTAGGTGAACTATAATTCAAATCACAAAGCCATTATTTAAATTACATGTATATAATATTATGATTGATATATTATTTTTTTAAAATGTTTTCTTTATATAATTAATAAATTTTGAAATTTAAAATTTTTAAGAGATGTGGAATTAAGGATTTAGGGAGTTATAAAATATGATAATTAATTGTTGAAATATTTATGAGATATCGTGTTTTTTGATTTCAAATAATTAATTGTTGAATTATTCCTGAGATATAGATATTGGATAATTGAGATAATTAATTTTGTAATTAATTATGATGTATTGAGTTTGTGATTGAGATAAATAATTTTGAAATTAATTATGGGAGTTTGAGATTGTTATTATAAATTAATTACTTGATAAATTAATAAATTTGATTCACATGATTAATTAATGAAGGAATTAATTAAGTGGATTGAGATGATATTATAATGTATGAATATGTAATAAAATATGTGTGTTTAGTTAATTTTTGAATTTGATAATATAATTGAAGTGGTTTATTAATAATATAATTAATTATGATATTTTATGTCATTAATTAATTATAGAATTAATTAATATGAACTGTCGTCTTCAATATATTATTGAATTAATTAATTATTTGATGCGATTTGTTAATTTTTTAATAAATAAATTGAGTTTTTGTTCTTAACTAATTGTTCAATTTGTAAGGGAAATGATTTGATTAATTAATTATTAAATTTATTAATTTCATTAATGTAAATAGTTAATTATTATATTAACTAATTGAAATATGGTGGTTAACTAATTTTTTAATTAGAAATGGAATTGGTGTGTATAATTAATTGTTGAATTTTTATGTGTTAATGAAGGGTAAAATATTCATTCCAATGTGATGTATTGAATGGTAACATGATCATTTAGTTAAGAAATAATGAATAGGAACACGATCATTGTAATATGTGAAGTATGAATCATAACATGTGCATTAAATAGTATACATTAATGAATGATAACATGGTCATTAAATAGTGTGAATTAATGAATGGTATCAATGACATTCTGAGATAGGATATTCCCTGGGAATAGTTTAGCCTTCAGCCCAGGCTGATGAATGTATTGGGATATGGGTGCCTATGGGAACCTGAGGGTTTACGTGGCTAAATATAAAATAGTTGATAATTTCATAACTATTTATTTATACATTTTTATTTATTCATTTTAAAACTAAATAAATAATTATTTTTTTGATATTATTCTAGATGCTACTAGTGGTGGACAACTGAGTTTTAATCTCACCCTACTCGGGCTCCCTAATCAGTTCCCAAATTAGTTACATGGATGCATAATAGGATAACGGAATGTTTCCTGTGTTATATGGATGAGTTGAGATGGACCATGTATGAGGAAACATAGCATGGTTTATGTTCCTCATGGATCTTTTCAATGTCTTTACTTTTGAGTTCCATTTTGACACATGGAATGCACTTCAGCATGGAAAATATACTTTTTTTGGTATTGTATGTCTAGTTTTGGTCATAATGTGATATTGTAATCCTTATGGATATGAGTATATAGTGTTATTGATTATCATTTTCAGCTAGTATTTTACTCTGAATAATAGTGTATAGTATACCCAAGGCTAATATTATACCCTCACTGCTAGTTGGTAACCTCCAGAATATGGGGAGAGATGCTTGAGATCATGTGAATTACTGACTAGGTGAACCTGTGTGTGGCACCTAGGTTAGGTTTTTACAATGTGGGATTAGAGGTTGTTTTAATCTCTTTTTTATTTGGACCTACAATTTCAAAATGATAGGCAGAAACCTAGGAAGTTTCAGGCATTGGTTATGAGATCTTGTGTGGTAGTAGCCACCCCATGTACGGGGGCAGGAACCCATGTACCTAGGGTGGGATTGCTATTATTTTTTGTGGTTGTTATAGTCGATTATTATTTCAAATTGTGTAATTTACATGTTGTGGGATGTGATTATTTGGGCTGATTTTTTAGGAGATTTTACTTATAGCCCTGCATGGCACAAGAGTTCAGTTTACATGCATCATTCTAGGAAATCAAGGATATTGTGACATGCACCATTTTATGCATGCATGGGAAATGTGTTATGGTTATGTTGTTGGAATTGAATTTTTATTCCATTATTATAAAATTATAATAAAAAATTGTTCCGAATCTGAAATTATTGAAGATCCTAAATTTATAAAAGATGAAAATAAGTCTGTTTCTAATTTGGAAGAATGAAGAATGAATTTGTTTTTTCCCTTTCTAACCAGTAAATAGGTGTAGAATGGTAATGATTAGGGATAATTCCACATTTATGTCCATCTGAAGTGGGAAAAAGACCAGATTTATTGTGGATTGTTCTATTTACCTATTATGTAAACATGTTGATTTTTTTAACAATGTCCTATGTTGAGTGTTTAGAATTTGTAAGAGTATGCATCCACAAAGACACCTGTGGAGAGGAAAACTAGAATAAATATCTAGGGATGATATTCCAATGGTGGAACCTAAGGCACCAATCGTGTAAGGTGTGGTAGTTGGGATGAAATTTATATAGAACATCACTGACTTCATGCAGCCTATGGAAATAGATCCAAGGTGGGATGTGAACAGTATGTTTGACATGATGGGGTGTTTCAGTTCTTAAACACTCTGAATTTTAATAGAGATGTGGAACTGAGGGAGGTATATTCTTAGTTAAGACCATCATGGTGATACATGAACATTTAGAGACTCATACTGAGAGAAGGTTAATGTTGGATGCATATATGCTATGAGGATTAGAAAACCTCCAGTATGACATTTTGGATTGGAATGGATATAATGATGGAATGTTATCGAAGGAAATTATTGAGAATTTATTAGATAACTTATATATAGATACCATAATATAGAAGAGAGCTACTGAGTTCACGAGGTTGACTCAAGGGAGTTTCCCTATGTTGGACTATGTTTTATGCTTTACAGATTAACAGATATTTTCTCCATTATTAGTTGGGGGTGAAATAGATATAATGAGGCACATTACAAATGGTAATACATGTGAGATTAAGACACATAACAACAATTTTATGTTAAGAATGATTTGATGAGTTGGTGGATTAGACTGTCATAACTAGGGGTCCTGAAGGAGGATTCCAGTTTAGGAAACATTGCTAAATATAGATGAACTTGATGTGAAATTCTTGAGAGAAGGATGTATTTATACTACATGATTAGCTATTTCTTTGGGAAGTGGGTGAATAGATAGAGGGATCGGTTTCTCATGATCTTACTTTAGTAATCTATCAACAAAATTGTAGTTCTGAACACATCTAAATGTAGGTACCGTGACCACAAGTAGATTTCTAGTCTTTCAGAAATATGGGTAATTTACATTTGTTCTGTAGTCTCTAGAGACTGATGACTAGTGATATAAATGTTAAATAGATCAAGGGTGTGGGAATGAGATCTTATGCAACATACCAGTTAGGAAATTTCATATCTAATAGATGAGGTGGTATAGGTAGTTGACATGGATCTTAAATGAATTATAACTGTAATCAGTTGAGTGGCATATCTCAAGTGAGACATACAGCATAATTGGGAACAGTGTTATGACAGTTACAAGAAGTGAAACATAAACCTGTGGATAGTGAGGTTGGGACATTGACATTGAAGTTCACTATTCTAATATCATATACATTAGCTAGTTCCCTATTTGATACGGGTGCCTCTCATTCTTTCTTGACTACCAAAAATTTGATGGGACTGAGCCTGGAGATGTAGTTCATTAGGGGGGTGTTGATGATAGACACACCAAAGGGAATATGGTTGAAATACATGTTCTTGTGAATGGATTGTTCTCTTGAGGTTGGAGAGTATCATATTTCAATGATTTCTATATTATTGACATGTCAGGTATCAACCAAATTTTGTATATGGATATTTGTTTAGCATAACAAATCCACATAGAATATTATCATAGGAGAGAGACTTTTATGTCTCATGAGGGTGATATATATGTTCAATATGGATGGTGGGATATCCATGCAGACTGAGTAGGTATGATTACAGAATAATTGGGAGATTTCATGGCCTAGGTTTCTATTCAATTTCCAGATGATGGATGTGTATAGTAGGACTATCGTCCACCTGTATTGGACCTATTTTAGGATATCATTCCAAAAGACTTCTTAGGGTTTCCTCCTGAGAAGAATATGTAATTCTCCACTTGGATCTTATTGCGGTATATTAATATTTATATTCCACTAAATAAAATGGAAAAGATATAGATTCAAGATATCAAAGCTCATATGGTGCAGTTGGAGGATTTAGAATTTATCCATTAGAGTATGTCGCATTGGGGTTCACCAGTGTTATTTTCTAATGAGTCCAGCGGGGCCTTATGCTTATGTTTTGATATTATAATGTTTAACTAGATCACAAGGAAGAACTAATATTTGTTTCTTCATGTTGATGATATGTATAACCAGTTGGGAGAATCTTGTGTCTTATCTAAGATATAGTTTTTATCAGGGATTCTTCAATTGGAGTTTGGACATATGATATACCGAGGAATGCTTTCAGAAGAATTTATGATCATTTTGAGTTTTTCAGTAAGCCATATGGGTTGATGGATGCACCAGTAGTGTTTATTTCCTTGATGAAAACGATCTTCCATCTATACCTATATTTTTTTTGTGGTAGTGTTTTAGGATGAAATCTTGGTGTGCTCCAACATTCATGAAAATCATGACCAATATTCTGACCTCATCTTGAGAACAGAAATAGATCATTTGGTATACATCAACCTACCTAAGATTAAATTTTGGATTGATCAGTTAAAATTCTTGTGTCACTTAATACTAGTGGAATGTGTTTACCTAGACCCAGAGAAGGTTCATGTAGTGATTTCTTAGGAGCATCCCAATAATTCGTTCAATATCTATAGTTTTCTGGGATGGTCTTGATATTATCGGAGGATCATAAAATACATTTCTTGTCTGGTAGATCTTATTTTATGCATAAACTAAAAGGGAAAAACAATTTAATGGTTGGAATCATATGATTATTGTTTCTAGTAGATAATGAAATGTTTGACTAGGGAATAAATATTATTCCTACCACATCCATGTAAGGATTATATGGTGTATTGTGACTCTTATGGGATTATAAATTTATCAATGTTGATACAAAGAGATTGAGATGTGGCATATAGGTCACAATATTTGATGAAACATGATTGAAACTACACTATGCATGACCTCGATTTGGTTGTATTGGTTTATTCTTTATGTTGTTGGTAGAATTAATTGTTGAGTAAAAAAATAATATGTATACGAACGAAAAGATATTGAAGTATATCCTTTTTAGAGTTATTTAAAAATTTGGAATTGGTGGTTTGTTGATTATATTCACTCAGTCAATTTTCAGTTGGAATATACTCCCATAATGGGGGAAATGTTTTCCAATGATTTGAATAGGAATATTTAGACTTAGTCACTTCAGGAGCCTCTTACTGAGTGGAACATGATTGCTTTATTGGATGAGAGGCACATTGTGGTTCAGGAGAGTCGGGACTAGAATACTATCATATTAGTTTCAATGGATTATACATATTTTAGATGGATTTGAGATAGGAAACATGAGGATCCATATTGTTTGAACTTGATGTAAATCTTTTAGGGTGGGGTTCTAACATCCAAATAAATCATAGATGTGGATGAGGTCATATAGGTTTTGAATTGAGTTGTTGTTCCTAAGAACACAAAATTGTAGATAATGGTTGAGCTTCATGTCCCAATGTGGGCAATATATCTAGGTGTGGAAAAAATATATTGTGACCTAGGTTGAAAATTTCTGTGGTTGAGCATGAAAAATGACATAGTAGTGTTCGTGACATGATGCTACACTTTTCAGTATGTTAAGGACAATCATCAAAAACATTGTGGTTTACTATATACATTTCCTATTAAATAATGAAAATGGTATGATGTTACTATTGAACCTGCATTGGGTATCCTAAGGACACCTCAAAGGAATGAAACTATTTCGGTTATTTTGTACATATTGAAAAAGGAAGTGCATTTCTTACCTATATGATAGATTTTATCAGTGTAGCAGTTGGGAGAATTGTATGTTAGGGAGATAGTACGTCTACATAGGATTCCATAGACTTTTATTTCAGACCATGATTCTTGTTTTACTTCACCCTTTTTTGTAGTTATGATATAATGAATTGGGTATACTGGACTTTCTGTGTAAGGATATCCACCCACATAAAGATGGGAAGTCAGAGCATACTATATAGGTGATCATTTTGGATGTGATTGAGTTTGGGATAGATGTGTCATTTGAGGAGAATCTAATATGTGTGTTTGGTCGACGTGAGAAATTATTTTGTGGAAAGAAAATTTTTTAGAAACATGGATGTGTAAAAGAATAATATTGTTAAAGGAATGGGGATATGAAACTCAATAACCTAGTATTTTTTGATCTGAATCATAGAGATGGTTGATAGTACAACTTGAGGATGATCTACTATAGGGTCAGAGATTAAAACCCCCTATCGATTTATAGAGATGTCCCGAGTGTGAAAATATGAAATATTGTTTCCTGGTGTTGAGTATTAATAATTTATTTTTGACCCTTGGGTGTTTTTGGGTGAAATTTTGAGATTTTTAATGAAAAACGGAAACTGATTGGTTGGCGCATTGTTTATCAGAACTATCCACCCTAGCCTAGTAAATCACGAAACCATAGACATGAAAACTTTCATGGATGGGGAACAGTTTTTCAAACATGCACCCTAATATGAAAAACCATGAAACCCCTAAAATAGGATAAATGTTAGGGGGAATCATGGATATCTAGCATCAAACTATGCGTATGGGTTTTTACTCCCCCGAAATTTAATAAACAATTCCCAACCTCTTATTTAATACCCCCAAATAGCATATCTCGACAAAAAATAGTTTTGTCTTAATTCCAAAACCTACTAGTGGTATTCCATGTCCATCTGACTTTAGTTTGCCTATATTAAAATCATAGATTAAAGATATTAACATATTTGGGTATGTGGATTCCTCTGGATTGAATTCTCATCTACCTTTCATTCTTATCTCATCGTTTAGAGGGTTATTCTTCCTTAATTTTTTTATAAATCTATCTAGGATTTTGAATCATGATCTAGATTTAAGGGATCTTAATTTTTTTCAATCATTATTTAGGGATTGAGATCCAAATCTCATTCTACTTCATTACTCCATCAAAATTTTGGATTCTTCCATTGGAAAACATTGACAAGAAATTGAGGTAGGTTCTTAATAATTCCAATAAGAGTGGCTTCTTTGAATTTAAATTTATTAAATTGTAGAATTTCTATAGGAATTTTAGAAAATGTTTTCTTCATTGACTATATTAATTTATTAAATTAATTAATTGAGGATATATTGAATTTGGGATTTTTAGAACTATAGATTGAGATAATTAATTTTATAATTAATTATGAGATATCGATTTTTTTGATATGTTATAATTAAGTTATTAATTAATTATGAGATATTTATATTTGATAAGTGATATAATTTGTTGTGGAATTAATTATGAAGTATTCATATTTTGATTGAGATAATTATTATTTTTTAATTATTTATGGTATTCAGAGTTATTTGGATGTTGAATAATTAAGTGATGAACTAATTAGTGGGATATAGATTCCTGATTAACATGAGAATTGATTAATTGGATTGATGAGATAATATATTTTTTTTTAATTTGGAATTAAATTTATGTGGTTAGTTAATTTTTGAATTGGCTAATAGAAATGAACTGCTTAATTAATGTTCAGTTTGATTAATGTATTTTATGTGATCACTTTATAGTCAATTTAATTAATATTAATTAATGTGATAATTTTTTTGAATTAATTAATGTCACGTATTTGATAATTTATTTGATGAATTAATTTATAGAATTTTTATATTTAACTAATTGTTGAATTATTAATGGAATTGATGTGATTAATTAATTACTGAGTTAATTAACTTGATTAATTTGATTAGATACTTACTTAATTAACTAACATAGTTGCGGGGTTTAACTAATTTTGGCATTATAAATGGAATTGATGTGGATAATTAATTGATTAATTAGTTATTTGGGGATGAATGTCTACATGGCCATTAAATTGTGAGGTTTTTAATGGTAAAGTGGTCATTTTTTCATGAAATAAAGAATAGGAACATGATCGTTACAATGTGTGATGTATGAACAGTTTCCTGGGAACTCATGTATGAAATAAGGAATAGTAACATATTCATAAAATTGTATAAATTTTTGAATAGTGATATGGTTATTTAGTTTTGTGAATTAATGAATGGGAAATATGGAATTCAGAGATATGATATTCCTTGGGAATTGTTTAGACTTCGGCACATGTTAATGTAGGTATTGATATACAGGTTTCTATGGGTACCCTGGGGTTTATGTTATTAAAGAAATCATAGTTGATACGGTGATAACTAGTTATTTTTGGGAGTGTCATTATAGTTTAGACAACTAAATTAAATATTACATGACTAAATATTGTCTGAGACACCATTGGAGGTGTCTTACTGAGTTGTAAATTTATAATATTCAGGCTTCTTGATCAGTACACATATAGATTTCCTGGATGAAAGATAAGATAAGGGGAAACTCTCAATGTTAGATAGATGAGTTGGGATGGAGCATAGATGATGGAACCAGAAATGGTGTGAGACACAAATGGGAGTTGTCTGTGCCTTTACATTTGAGTTACATTTCGACACTAGGCACATACTTTAGAATTGAACATATTCAGTTGGTCTTGGTATTGTATTTCAAGTTTTTTCAATCATGATATATTGTCCCATTTCCAGTTAGGATTATATTTCCGGTTTTTATTTTTCTATTTTACATTGGGGTTTTACTCTAACAATGTCAATATAGTCTCCCCCAAGAATAATATTAGAACCTCACTAATATTCGAAAGCCTCTCGTGTACATGGAGGCTCTCTTCTGTTCATTGGACTGATCAAACCCGAGGCACTAGTGTGTGGTACCCAATTGGGTATGATGCATTTTGTGTGTGATAAAAAAGTTTTTTCCCAATAAACTTAATGAAATAATTCAAATTAAAAGATTTTAATATATATAATGACATTAAATTATAAAAAAGTAATGATGTTTTTATTATGAGATACTCTCTATTTTTTACAGATGATTACATTGGTTACTTTAAAAATGATTGGTGATTAGATTGTAAAAATATAAAATTATTTTTGTTTACTTCTAATTTAGATTGAAAATGATTCTATACAATGTGGGTGTTTTTCATTTCATGACAAGGTCTTTTATCAGTGTATTATGTTTATGATATGTATTTTCTAAATGTTTAACTAAAATTGAGCATACCATTGATAATAGCTGGAGTCATCTTTTTTATATTTTAGGAACATGGTTTTTTTAATAGTAGGTCATGGGAGTGGATATTGAGTTTTTTGGGGGTTTTAAATTTTTTTTATTGACTTTTTTTTGCTAACATTTTTGTTAAAATTATTTATTTAATTTTTATAAATATCAATTTCTTCCAAAAAATATTCCCTTATATATAGAAAAAATAATTAATCCACACCAAATTATATCTACATATTACCTTCTTAATTTAATTTATAAAATAGTCTATTTATTTTATTTTTAATGGTGTTGTTATGTTCCAAACAAAATCAATAAATATCTACAGAAAAATCATTTAAATTTCAATTACAAACTAATACATAATTTATTGAAAAATATTTTGAAGATTCACATCCAAAAAATCCATGAATATTTTATTAATATTCATCAAAGGAGAATAATTACATGATTTGTAATTATAGAAAAATATCATTCTTAAATATCAAATTCATATATAAATTATTAGATCATAAATTAAGTAAAATATTTTAAATTTTTCTATTTATTTTCAATAAATTTTAATTATATAGAGTCCCTTAATGGTCCAAATATTAAAATAAATTAAAATAAAAACATATTATCTGATGATTTTAATATTAGGTAAATAAATTCACAATATTTTATCAAAAGATATCAAGAGTGAAGTTTACATAACTTAAAACCATATCCATATATAACTTAACTTATATCACATACATCAAAATTATTATACCACACCCTCTATTTAAAAATACATAGATTTTAAAAATATAATTTCAACAAAAACAACCAAATAGAATAATCTTAATAAAAATAGACTCAGTGATGATAAAAGTCAAACAAATACCTCTTATGAAAAGAGATCATCTTGTATTATTAACTTAAATAAATACTAATAAAAAAATTCTTTTAGAGAGGGTTTAAATATTATTTAATATCACCCCTAACAATAATGATAAACAATAGATAAATAAACACAAAATAGAAAGTGAAAGTGAGAGAATAAGAGAGGATAGGGAGGAGATAATATGAATTTGATTTATATAATCAATTATTAAAAAATAATTTTTGAATAATGTGAAATATGGGTGAAAAAATGGGTGCTATGTTTTTTCTCAATGTGAAGAAATTGAAGATAAATGTGAAGGGAGGTTCTCCAATAATGAAATAAAATACCCATTAAAAGAAAAAAATGATATTCTAAACCAATGTAAGACAACCTTGAGTGGTCATTATCTCAGAACGAATGTAATATGAAATTTATAGACATTTTCTACTAACCATGAAAAATACAATTATTCTTTCTTATTATGTCCTTCAACCCTACTTAATTAACAAACCATCTGACTTCAAAGTACATAATTCCATATTTAATTTTTATTTTACTAAATTCCAAAATCTGTAAAGAATAAATTTTTTTTTGAACAAATAAATAAATAATTTTCTCTCAATTATAAATTCTTAATTAGCCTTTAAATTTAAAAAATAATTTTAATGAAATAAAAAAAATGGTTGTTATATATAATATATATATATATATTTGATTGAATCAGAAAGCAAGTCGGTATAGATAAAACTTGTTTTTATCATGTACCTCATAAGAACCGTATAATCTAGGTAAAATCACATTAACTCATAATGTTTCTTAAAAAATATGATATTTTCACTCCAACATGGTGCATTATGTTATATAAACCTCTTCAAAAAATAGTTTCCCATATTCTTGTGTAATACAAATAATTGTATTTACACTAAACTATAATGTATCATTTATATTGGAATGGAACCACATATATGTTTTATGAATAAATCTATTTGTAAATTTGGTTAATTTGAAATAAAATAATTTTCAAATACATCATAATATTTCAACACAATATGATTTTATTTAATTTATATATTATCATTGATATAATCCATTTGTCTCAAATATCATTGAATATTAAGCCACAATACCCATACATATGAAGGTGTTTCTAATGAAGATTCATAATATTCCTTAAATTAGAATTAAATAATGGTATATTTATACATTTTGAATAAAATTTCAAGATCTGAAATATTCACATTAGAGATGAATAATAAGAGTCAACAAATTCCTAATACATAATCATATTCCATGATATGATAATCAACTATATTTTTCTGAATAACATTCGTTAGAAATGTTAATTAGGGAATAGATTCACACCTGGGATATAATAGTTCCACTATATGGGGTTTTTGTATATAACTCAACATTATAGATTTCATGTGTTAATTCAATATTTGTTGAGAACATGTAATTTTTGAAAAAATTGTGTCAACCCAAAATTAAAAATTACATTCTCAATACTTACGTGGACAATTAGTATACTTGTAAAAAATTAAAATTTAAATCCACCCAAGATGTATTGATCTAAGATACTATTGAGAATCATGTTTTCAATCTTATACATTTGAATATTCAAAAAAATACTTTCATATATAGGAATTTAGATATTGTGAGATTCCAAGACCTGGTGATCCATGAACAACTGTTATAAAAATATTACATATATATTAATATTACACATTAATAGTTTTCAAAAAAAGGGGAATAAATCCTGAATCGATCCACCTACTAGTAATATGTGACCATGATTGAGTCTGGAATATGGTTTTTAACACTATCATGGCCAAAGGTTGGTGATAATTGGATGTTCATTTAAGGCAGCCATTTGTGGTCATGTTTTAAAAAAATAATGAAATAATTTATTTATTTATTTTATTAAATGACATAGCTAAAATAAATTATTTATAAACTGTTATTATGGTTCTTCAAGGGATTTCATCAAAACCATTGATATATCTAAGAGGATAGGAGATAATTCTTTATTAAAGGATCTGATTAGAAGAAAAATGAAGATTAGATCGATGTGTATCAAGAGGCATAAAATGAATTTACTCATACATAGTGATTGATAATGAATTATACAACAACGATTGATCTATAATCATGGTACGAAAATCATTTTTTTATTCCCTTTTGATTATTATATTGATAATAGATTTTTTTATCTTGTTTTGATATGGGATTATCCAGCCATACTAAGAGCTCATTCAAAAATTTGGTATTTTTAAGAAAAAATCATTAGTTTTGTTATCCCATTTTATCAAACATGATTATACACATGTTAATCATTAGATGGTATTTCAATAAAGAAATATTTTTATCACATGTATTGTGTTTCTACCCCTCTTATCTTCATTTTATATTTTTGGGCCATTAGATCAGAGCTCAACATTTCTTGGGACGGTTCGAGAATGACCAACCCACCAAAATCATGGAGGTTGTTCCAACAATGAGAAGGGGGGATTTCTGAGAATGGGTTGGACTAGAAAATATGGTTTTATATGGATATCAAGGATGCAATCATGGTTTGACAAGTACAATGGATTAACGGAGCTGTTTTAGGATCATATCGGTGATCCCTGCATTCCCTATTGGTACATGATGATAGCATGATGTAATGAGATGTATGATTAAAATGGATTGTTGGTAGAAATCCATCTTCAAAATACATCTAGGGTCTGTTGGATGTATATCTATGGTTTATAACATAGATGACAGTGGATTAGGTGGTGACTTGATATTCGAGGAGGCAGCACCTAACAATCTTCTCCACTGTGAAAACCACCCTCCAATGAATGATTTGAGATAGAGGGTCGGTACTTTTGTATGATTTTTAATAAAAAAAATTAATGTATTAAAAATTTTGAAGATTGGAATTGGAGGTGAGATATAAATATTTATGGGAAAGGTGAGAGGTATTAATCCTATATTATTATACCTTAAATATAAAAATAACTATATTATTATTATTATTATTTAAGAGGTGATTACATGGGGATGTGGTGCACACATGAAGGATGGTGGACATATGTTGGTGGACCTCCTTGAATAAAATTTTGTTATAAAATAATAAATATTGTTATTATTATATTGTTATTAAATCATGTTACGGTCATAACATATTCATGCGATGTCTGGATCCTGATCTGTCAATGGAAGTAAGATTTTGGTATTGAGATGTACTAGTCAATAGAAGGGATGGAATTTTAATCTAGAATCATGGATAATTCCTATAGAGTGTTTAATATAAATGTTATGAAAAAAATCAATTGTTTCATTGGTTTTTTGGTAAATAAAAAAAACATTATATCTAAAATGTTTTTCACAAGGATCTCAATTTTATGATATGTTTTCCTATTCCATGATATTATCAATGTCAAATTTTTGGATTGATGTTTTTCCTATCGGGCCATCGATGAGCCTCGTTGGTTCCTCATGCCGGTGGTTAGACTCAATTTTTTTCACACTAGAAAACTATTAAGAGACTTTCTCTATATTTAATTTGACATAATCCTTTTAGGGGTGGTTGAGATAATATACGAGATGTTTTGAAAATGATACTTCTTTGAGAGACATTAGATGATTGTGGAAAATAAGTTTGATCAGTGGTGTGTTTTTGTGGTCCGTAATCCCCTATTGCACCAGGGTACAACTTCTCCAAATCATTCTTACAGAGAATACAAGGTTCATTACTCCCATGATGGAATCCCTCATTCATATTATATTACTTTTCAATACATTTCAAAAATAAAGGAATTTTGTGCACTTTGGAAATTTATTTTGGAATAGTGTCTTGGAAATAAGGTACAAAACACAGGAAAAGATAAAATATTATTCTATTCCACTTGAAAGTATTCTTCCAGGTTCATCCTATGTATATTTGGTTCCTCTCCTAATCAGGGTACATACATCAAAGGATTGAGTGAGGATAAGGCCTAGTAAGGGAAAACAAGGGAAACAATTTACTTGTGATCTCGGGAAATATCAATAATAACAGGAAGAAATATATAAATGATTTAGAAAGAGGCATATCATTAATTAAATAACCTGAGTCCTATATTTTTAGTGTGTCTAAGACCATTAATTGAGTCATTCATAAGTATATCAACAAGGATTATTATGGAGACTTCATAGAAATTACCACAGTTATTCACCAATCCATCGTAATACTTGTAATCTCTAGAGAATAAATTCAATACCCAATGAAATGGATCACTATCAGGGAAACACTTAATATGTTTTAATTAATTTTATACACAATTATCATACTAAAACATTTAATAAATAACCTGTGTAGAATAAAAAAATGGGTTTCGTATCAAAATAATTGTGTATTAGAAAGTGCTTCAAAACCAGATCCTTTTTCATTTTAAAACCAAAAAAAATGGAAGGTCGATTTTCATGTAATATATTACAAGAATTAAATATTTCATTTATACATTTAGGTGAATACACCTAGATAATAATGATGTTTAGGTATTCCAATAATCAAATAATATAATTTTAAGATAAAAAGATGGAAAATTTGATATGAAAATTTGGCGGCATAATAGTTATGAAACATGTTTTCAGAAAACATTCAAAAGAGAGCAGAAAATGGGATACCATTCATAAATAACACCTTATATAGTTATGGTACATGATAAAATGTATAGAATAACATGGTAAGGAAATCATAAATATATACCATAAAAAAGATACTGTGAATAGAAAAGAGAAGTTGAGAGTTCTTTTATGTGACTCCAAAAACATGATGATCGGTAACATTGATTTTTGAGGTATCATTGGGAGGTAATACTATGAGATATTCAATGGGAAATAAGTGGGGAAAATTCAAACCAAGTAATGTGTTCCTATTAATGGAAAAAGTGAAGGATTTTTTTATTAATTTTCGAGGACACCTCAGTACTAGTATTTGCATAATGAAGGGAATGTGCATTGTAATTGCCAATGGTATTGGCCACTTGGGAAACCTATTTTATTATTTTATACGACAAGTTTCAACAATAAATATTATAACATTATTCAATCATTAATGATGTAAACTTACTAAACCACTGAAATTGTATTTTGTATTATTTACCAAAAACCAAAGTATTTTATAAAATTATCATTCATTCTCTGTATTCTAATACCGTCATTCATAATTCCAAAATTACATTTGTTTAATCATAATAATTTTATAAGTATGATAAATTTAACTTTTAACTATAAAAATACTTAAATATAAAAAATATTAGTGGACTGAAAATGCATAGTAAAATTTCCCACACTTGAAAAACAAATCTTATTTGTAATTAAAGAGGAATGTTTTTTATAACAATGTTTCATTTTATTATACATTATTAATAAAAACAAATTTTAATATAATAATATATATGTTTTTTAAAAAGTACAATTTTTAAATGAAACATCAATTTATGAAATTCCATCTCACTTTTTATGCAGTACTATTCATAAAACTAAAATGATGAAATAAAAATATTATTAAAAGAGGGATTGAAATTTTAGTATATAAGTCCTTGAAACATAACCCCTAATAAAACCCATATATAACATAAGGGTAATTTTTATGACGGTGATAAACTATTTTTGCATCTTAGACAACATTTTCCATGTGGTAATCACTACTAACATGAACTTATCTTATTGGAAATTAAGTTCAAGCTTAACATGTTGAATTTCTTCTAGGGAATGGTCCAGAGTGAAGCCTTGTGATGCTACCACCTTCCCAATATCTGAAAATGGGCTTCGTATGGTATGATTTTACTGGTTGTGGCCATCGAATCTTCTTTCATCTTTAATTAACCATTATCATTTAGATTTATAATAACATTTATAACATTAAAATTATTATTAGGAGTATTTTGTCCTATGGTCATGGTGACCAAGGGTAATAATTGACTAATGCCCATGTAATGGTTAAAACCCAAATGTCACATTTCAATTATACTCACTTAATTATTAATAGAAATTTTTTTTTATAATATAGCCGAAATTTTTAGGAAACACATTTATTTTAAAAAGTTCGAGCAGTTACATTAATCCCCATTGAAGATATTTTTTCCCCAAAATTTCAACTCATGCACTCGGAAGTGAAGAAGTGAGGGAACTTATGCGTTATTCTTTCCTCCGATTCCCTCATCGCTTCATTAAATTTTTTGATTCATAAACATCAATTTAAGAAGGTGGGTAGTATTATTTCATAGAACGTTGTCTCTATTTTCTATAATCTCAACAGGTTTATCCTCAAGAGAGAGGTCATGTCTAGCTATACGACCTCTAGTTTTAGTACATGTGTAGGGTTAGGTACGTAATACAAAAAAAGTGATATGTTGAAATCATCATGAACTTGTGATAGATTTGGAGGAAGTGCAAGCTGATATTCCACTGTTCATATATGATAAAGGATTTCATAGAGGCCAATGTACCTAGGGCTAAGCTTCCCATTCATACCAAAAATCATCACTCTTTTCCAAGTTGAAATTATGTGGCATATTTTTTTTGTCAATAGAAAAATCCAAGTCCCTTCGACGATTGTCAGCATAAATATTATAATGACATTGAGAAGCCCTTATATATTGTTGGATGACATGATACTTTTTTTTCTATCTCTCACACAAGATCGGGACCAAGAAGCATTCTATCACCACCATCATCCGAACAAGTTGGAGTTTAACATTGCTTCCCATATAGTGCATCAATGGGATGCATTTTATTGGTAGAATAGAAGTATTCGAGGTTTGAGAACAAAACTATTGAGAGATATAAATCCCATCCACCTATAAATTCTATTAAGTGTGTTCTCGGCATGTTCTTAGTGTCTAAATTGACCATTTAGATTTTCCATCAGCTTGAGGGTGGTAGGCCATTATAAAATTCAGTTCTGTTTTAAGAGCATGTTCAAGACATCTAAATAATTTTGATGTGATCAACGGATCACGACCAGATACGATATAAAGGGGTACCCTAGGTGACCAGTGACAACATCCATAGTGATTTTATCCAACATCTATGTTGGTAGGGTTAGCGGTTGTAATATCCCTTTAGGAATTTTTCAAATTTCATTCAATTGGTGACACACTCAGATCCTTCTAGTTTAGATGGAAATATCCATTATCATGTTATCCAAATAATATTGATAAAAAAGGTCACTATAAATTTCTGTGCTTCAAGGATTTATAGTGAAAGAAGATCTTTGAGCTTAATCCATCCACTCATTATTTATTTATGTAATAGATGGAACACATAGCCATATACAAAAATTCAGTATACCAACATTGATCAATATTGAACTCAGGATACATCCTATTCTTCATAGCCTCTATCAATTTTTGAAAAAAAATGATAAGATATTTATTCATCTTATCTAATAATTATAGTTGTGAAATCTTTTAGTATATGGTTGATTAAATACCTTCCCTTATGATTCCCTTGTCTAGTTTGACTAGGTATTTGATCAAAGGATCTCTGTGAATACTCATCATTTACAGAATAATAGAGTTTTTTGGGTTATTTAATTAGTAAATTTGTTCGATCTTCATGGGAGATAATTAATTAAAAAATCATAGTATTTAAGAAGGTCCAATTGTATCTTCTATCCAATGTTTAATTATTTTTTCATGAAAATATAATTAAAATTTTGGGGTTTGTGTATATATCACATTTCTCCCCATAATGATAGTGACTAGATATCATTAGCGTGAACCAACTATATTTATCACAAGTTCAGGTATTGAATTGTTTTGGTCCTGAGGTTTCAACTGTTGAGATGCATTAGCCATCAGCTTGTCATTTTTCATAAGGATTTGCCCAAGCCCTTTCAGATTTAAATCTATAAAAATAATATATCCTTACCTTATTAAGGGTATTGTTATAACTTGTTTAGTAATCAATCTCTTCTTCTACTCAGGGAATCTGGCTCTATACCCCTTTTCCCAGATGAACATAACCCCATTTTGAGTTTACATGGTTAGCAGATTAGAATGTCATGAAAATCATTTCAAAAACCTCCTATAATTTATTATTAAACCAAGTAAACAATAATTTTCCATTACAATTGTATGATGAGGACACTCTTCAACAACCTGTGTCTTTGTATGGTCAATTGAGATTCCTTCCCTAGTTTAAATGTGCACCAAGAAAGAAACTTTATGTAACCAAAACTCACACTTCATGAACATTCCAAATAACCTCCCCTTCCTAAGATTTATTTAGTATCACCTTTATATGATCCTCATCCTCCATATGAATTTTGGAATATACAAAATACAATCAATAATAACAACCACAATGCTATCATGGTTGTCCTTAATGACTCTATTCATCATATCCATGAAATAGAAAGAGCATTAGTCAAGACGAAGATAAAAAAAAATTTCATAATACCCATATCTATTTTAGAAGGCTGTATTTGAAATTTCTTAATTCTTCTCCCTCAATTGATGATAACCATATCAGAGATCAATCTTGGAGAAAAATTTATTCCCATGAAGATGGTCAAATAAATCAACAATTCCGGGAAGAGGGTACTTGTTCTTTACTATGATCCCATTATGTAATCTTTAAACAATGCATAACTACATCGATCCACCCTTCTTCGTCACAATGTGACAATGTGATCTCAAATGAGACACACATGGCCATATAAACTCCTTCTCCAAAAAAAAACATTGGGTTTCACCATTAATTTCTCCAGTTCCATATTAGTGATTCTTAATGTAGTTTCAGATATTGGCATTAAACTATCCACACATTTAATGAAAAACACTACCTCTTATTCTAGGAGATGTCCCAGTAACTCCTCCAAAAATAAATCAATGTATTACTGGATGATAGAAACATTTTCTATTCTTATATATTCATCCCCTTGTACATCGTTACCCGTGAACTCTATAAATAAGGCTACAAGTGGTTCATCTAGAAAATTATTAGGTCAAGATATCTCTCCTTTGAAGATTTATTTTGGTTTTACAATCAATACTAATCATATTTCAAAACATATGCATTTGATATTTTTATTATACATTGAGAGTCAGTCTATCTCATGTATAGTGTCTTATTCTTGCAAGGGAATTAATACTATATTTTGGATAATATTGTCCCCTCCAAAGTAAATACAAGAGTTTCTATAAAATGTTGATGCTTGGATAATCCCATTATGAGTCTTAATAGATAACTCTACTTATTAAATTTTAATGAATAATTCTATATTCATTGTAGAGATTGAGGAAAAAAGAAAATAAATAGAGCTAAAATCAAACAAAATACATTCTAGCATTGAGATAATAATGAGAGTATCTGCCACCTCATCATTTAGAGATTCAACTTCAGCCATCATGATGGAGAAATAATGACCTTGATCCTAGGGCCAATGATGAGGTTGATGGTGATTCCCCTCCACTATCCTCATATTTGGACATTTATTAGAAATGTTACCATGTTCTCTACATTTGATGAATTGGACTTTGGGTAGGGCATGTATCATATTCCCTCTGTCATTATTTTAAATTGTTGAGTCTTCACTTCACTATGATAGTTCCACTAGATATGAAAATATCTTATAGAAATGTAACACCTCCCACTACTAAGTATGAATTTCCCCAAATTCTTCTTCCCCCATTATATTCATGTGGAAATTTTCACTTTTTTCCTCATCTTCCTTGATCAAAACTCCTTCCGAAGTTTAGTTATAGAGATCCCTTCTTCTCATTCAATTTGTGACACCAATGCATCTCACCAAACTCCATTTCAAACCTTATAACACTCATTACAATTTCATCAGAGCTTTCATAGTCTCAGATGGAAAATTCTTCCATTGAAGAGGGCATAGTCTACTAAAGAATCTCTAAACCTTCCCATTTGGATCCATGAAAAAACCTAGAGGGATAATGGAAATGTCTTGTGATATTCCTTTCAGTGATTAAAATAGATTCATTCTCCTTTTTCTTTATTTCAATGAATTACTTATTCATTTTTATTCTCATCAAATGAGTGATATACATATTAAAAAATATTCTCCTATAGTCTTCCCATTTAATTGCTTTAATCTCCCCTCTTTGACTCATGTTTTAATCAGTTTCCACCATTGATCAGCTTCTCCATCTAAATGGTACATAGCTAGAGTGACATTCCCTTATTATGAACAACGACATAAAAAATATATCTTTTTTATAGATCTTATCATCTTTTTCTAAATTAATGGGTTAGTAGATCAACTTAGAATTGGTGTTCATTATTTTAAAATAGACTCAATGGAATGATGTTCCCTTAATGGTGAAATGAGTCTCCCAATTTGATTTATGTTATTTAGCATATCATGATTTGGTTGTTTCATCATTATCATGAATATTTATTTTAAGTATTCCATTAGAGGGCCGTCAGTTCATGGTCAGTTCTGATCACTATATAAACAACTCTTCCTATTTCTTGAAATTTTATAAAATAATTTAAACATACTGAGAAATGTGTTTTTTAATATTCATTTAAATCTAAAATATAAATATATATTAAAATATAATTCTCATATTTATTATTTACTAAAAAATGACATTTTATAAAAATCCTTCACTATTGTTTATAAACAACATCTGATTAACCCAAAATACACCCCAAGAGTTTCAAACAATGAGTGAAGAAAGGCTTGTTTTCATGCACCAGTTCCCGTTTAAGTCTAGCTCAAATTAGTGAGATCATGTTTTACCCCAAGTCCTATCTATTAAAAATCCACATCCAATTGTCTGTATATTGATAAGGAATTATTTTTTCTGAAACAACATACATAACCTTTCACCAAAATACCATGTTTTTTTTCTATATGTAAACTAATACATAGGGTTATTCATATAATTTCAAATCCTAATTTCCAGAAATAAATAAACCATACTTTTATACCAACTATGGTATCATACCTTTTTATTATATAAATTTTCAATACATTTTAGAAAAAATGATCATTTTGAAATTCAAAAGATAATTTTTGTTTAGTGCCTAGAAATAATGTATATAACACCTAAAAATGTAAAAAAATCATCTACTTAACTTGAAAGGATTCTTTTTGATTCATACTAAGTACATTAACTATATCTCGTAATCTAGGGACATATATAAATTGAAAGGGTGATCATAAGGCCCAGTAAGAGGAAACGAGGGAAATAGTTTATGTATAATGTTGAGGAATATCAATAAGAACGTGAAGAAATACTTTTTGGAATGAGAAAATACATATAATAATAATAATTACATGGATAATAAAGTATAAAAGTGTCAAAAAATTTAATTGAGTCATTCATATTTTATCACCGTGTTTTATCACTGAAGTGTAAAAATAATTAACATGGTTATTCACTAATATACCGTAAAACTTGTCATCTCTAGAGATTAAATTCTTTACCCAATGCATTAGAGTGATATGAAGGCACAACATTGACATGTAAAAATTAATTTTACCCAAATATTTCATAATAAAACATTTCATAAATATCTTGTTGAGAATAAAATAAATAGGTTTCTTATTTAAATCATGGTGTTTTAAAATGTTCAAAAAAAGGTCCTTTTTTCATTTAAAAACCATCATAAAGGTAGGAGGTTTCCCATGATTAATAAAACTAGAAATAAATATATAATTTGGAAATATATTTGAATAATCCTGGTGAAAAATGTGTTTCGGGTATTCTAAAAATAAAATAAAATAATTTCTTGATATAAAGAGAGCTATTTTGAGACGAAAATCTGACAGCTTAACGGGTACAAAACATGAATTTTTTTAACATTAAAAATAGAGGGGGGAAGGGTTTAACATTAATAAATGAATCATAATACAGTAAATTTTTAAATTAAAATGATTAGAATAACTTTTAATGGATATTTTAAATACACACAACATAAAAATGAAACTTGAAAGGAAAAGAGAAGTTGAGAGTTCCCTTACCATGAAGTGAGACTCCTAAAACACAATGATCAAGATATTTGTGGAACAATGATGCATGAGAGGAATACATAGGAGGTAAAAATAGAAAATATTTTGTGGGAATGAATTGGGAATAAAATTAATTGAATTAATGGGTGGGTATTTATAGAAAATGTGAGGGAGTTTTTTCATTAATTTCTTTGGAAACCTTGGTTTTGGTATCTGCAGAACAAAGGGCATTCCCATTGTAATTTTGTAGGTTATTGGTATAATGGTACACCTTTCATCATATTTTAAACCAAAATATTGTATCAAAATTTTTAAATCCTTACTACATCATTAATTTTGTCAATAAAAATTCTATAACTCAAAAACTATATTATTACTATTCATGATAACTAATGTAATTTTTAAAATTATCATAAATTCACCATAAACTAATATCAAAATTCTTAATTTAAAAATGACATTTTTTCATAATAAATCTCAAAATATGAAATATATAACTTTTATAAATAAAAATAGTTTACTATCAAAAATTATAGTGTATAGAAAATACATAGTAATATTTTTGACACTTGAAAAAAATAAAAATATTTTATCAATTGTAATTAAAAAGGATCATTTTTATAAAACAATTTTATTATAATAAACTATTTTAATAAAACCTTATTTGAATATAATAACGTATATATTTATGAAAAAGGTATATTTTTAACAGAAAATTAAATTTATTGACTTTCATCCCATTATTTATGAAAATATATTACTTAAATGAAAACGATGAGTTTAGTATTTTATAAAAATAGGGATAAAAATTTAAGTGACAATTTGTATAAAACAGAACCCCTTATAACACCTTAATATACACTATGGATGAGGTTTGTGATGGTGATAGACTCATGGAAAAAATCAGATAACATCTCTTGAGTGGTAATCTTCACTAACTTGAACATATTATGTAGGCAATTTTCTCAAGTCTTCGAATGTTGAATCTCAGACTGGGAATGGTCCAGAGTGAAGCCTTGTGATTCTACAACATTCCCAAGCTATGATAAATGGGCTTATTGTGATATGATTTTACTGGATGAGGCTATCGACTCTTTTTTCTTAATTAATTAACCATTATCTATTTATAATACTAACTAAAACTTTAAAATTATTGTTAAGAGTATTGTTTCTGATGGTCATATTGAACAACGGTCACAATTGACCAATGATAATATATTGATCAAAACCCAAAGGTAACATTCCCATTATACTCACATCATTATTAAAGGGATATAGTTTTGGTGTGTGATAATATAACACACAATTTCAGGAAACAAATCTCATTTAAAAATATTTGGTCATTACACCCTGATAAATATAGGGTTCATGTATCTTATATATGATACAAAAATGATACAAGGGAAATTACACCCAAGTCACACTAGGTTACTAGTTACCCATACCATTTAAAAATGTATTATATTGGTTGGTACAACCATGTTCCTTAAGGGAATACTTTCCCCATATCCATTACACATGTTTCACGGGGGATAGTACTCTCTTTTTGTAGTGGGTCATGGGTTCCCCTTATCCTTTACACAGGTATGGTCTGTACTCACATTACTAATATGGGGAACATGTTCCCTTCCCAAAGAGTTGTACTCCCCCTCCTTCGATCATCTAAGGTGTACAGTACCTCCAAGGGATTTGTGGATCCTTCATATTTTGAATGAAATTGGGAGGGGTGAGAACCTGCACTAATTTTATAGTGATGATTCATGATATTATTTTTTATAGTTATGGATCCCTAAAACTATGTTGCATATTAGTAATATGTTTATGGCTTCTCCACATAGTCTATATTGAGGTTGTGTGTGTTGATGGGAATTGAGTATGGACCTTTAGAGATTTAGGATGACTCATGTTCTTATATGGGATGTAGCAATGGATATTACCTTTCTTTCAGGGTTTAGTCTTCTTGTTGGGAATATCTGGATTATTTTTGAGAAAAGTGAGAACATAAGATCTTATATTGTACAAAAATAAAAGAGTTATATAATTTTGAAAGAGGTATTTTTACATTTGTCTCACACAATAAGGTGTATCATTTCATCAGGGACATTGTTCAGATTTTTGTTTCCCACATCCAAGACAGCTTTGATGGAAAGATCATCAAAAAATTGGTTCACTTCTCTGAAATTGTGTGTAAAAATGTTATTCAAAGTGGACTTCCATTCAAGTAAATTCATCAATTTACCTTCAATTTTCCATGATATGTGTTTTTGGCAAACTATTATTTCCTGAAAAACTGTAGTTGAGTCACACTCTAGAAAGATATTGTTCCAACGCCTTTGATAATCAATAATAACTGATTAAATAATCGCTATCATTTCATATTCCAAGGTAGTGGAATGTCCACATGATCCATGACAGCATTTCATGACTTCTCTCTAATGGTCCCAAAAGATAACTCTGAAGCATGATGGTCCCGGGTTTCGCCTGAAGGCACCATCCATATTGAATTTCAACCATCCACTGAAAGGTGTAGACCAAAATACCTCCATCATTCCCCATGGATTTGGAAAGAAAACTTTTTAATTATGATTATAGAGAATGGTGTATTAGTTTTCTTATTGAAATGCCATCATTGGGTTGATCCAAACACATATTTCATGTCTCCTATTTCTAACTCTTCAGTTTTTAGGGCATCCTATTAGGAATGTATAAACTCAAATATTTATGGGATTTTCTAACATGTTTCATGTCATATGTAGATGTTGGATTAATCAGGAATTAATTTAAAGGAGGAAATGATATTAGGATGAATATAATACATATTTTGTCCTCCTTTATTACAAACATCTATACTCTCCCACTTATTCCTTTTTCTAGTTAGTTTGAGGATGTGACATGTTTTCTAGTGGGTTATAAATATTTTGCATTTACCTTTCGCTTTATAATGAAATGATATTTTTTATAGTTCCCTTGTTCTCATAGGATGTATTATACTATACTCTGATGTATTGTGAAGATTTTATGATAGGTATAGTTTATATTTAGATGTTATAGTATACACTATTTATTCCTTTGAACTTTTACATAGAGATTGCTAGGACCGTGCATATAGGTACATCATGAAATGGATCGCCATTTTAGATATTCCTTCATAGAACTTATCAGTAGTATGGGGCCGATGGAGGTGGGATTGGGGTTGTGGTGGCTCAGAATACCGCAAGATATGTGGGACTCACTTCGTTATCTAACTAAAAAGTTGTATTAAGGGAAGTTGATCCTTATGAAATTTGTTGGAGTTTTTTATAAGGAATCAACCCTAGATTCCCAGAGTCAGTGCCATATTTTATTACATTGGAATATAAATAAGGAATATGCTTCCTGAATGAACTAGTAATTTAGTTGATTTTAGAAACAACATACATAAATAATTTCAACTTTATATCATGAATGGAAATATGACACTAATTTATTCCATTAGAAGTATCCATGTATCCTAGATTATTCTTGCAAGTATTTCATTATTTACTTCTTCATATCCTAGGAAAATGAAACAAAAGAAAATGGTGAGATAAAATTCTCAGTAAGTGTAATAAATACTACGTAAGATAGAATAAACATAATACATAGTGAATAATTGAAAACACATGCCTTTATAAATAATAAACTTCAACACATTAAGGTAGGAATATGAGCTAAGTAACTAATTCCATAATAAAACATAATCATGGGTATTATACTTGTCTAATAACCATAGGTACATTCAATTACTATCTTCATAATTATGTAAGATCAAATTCCCGACATTCTAAAACATTTTTTCAAGGCCTCGACCAAAACGTCTCAAAATGATTTAGGCCTCATCCAAATCCTTATATCACATTGGGAAAGGCCTTAAAAAATTCCACGTCTATTTGCCTCATGATACCTATTGATTCATCGAGGTGCTATTGTGGGCCCCAAATGTCACATAATAATTACAATGAATTCCTCATATGGGTGGGGATAAAACTACACAACATATACTTTTATATTGAAACTATCATATGAAATGTAACTAAATTTCCCTAATCAATGAACATAAATCACTAACCATTCCGAGTAATATGTTGAATAGTTTTAGGATAGCTCATCCATAATAAAATTAGTCACATACCATTAATTAATATATGTTATATGAAATAAAAAATTATTAAACCCTATAATACATAATAATCAACAAGTGTGTTGAATTAGACGAAAATACTCTTATAAAACCATTAAGCAATTCTTGTGATAAATACTCATTTATTTTGAAAAATGGTTCATTTGGATAAATCATTATATAAAAATAGAAGTGAAGTAAGATAATATTTTTATAATTAAATGGGTGATTTTTAAAGATAATTGTTTCAAAAAACAGGTTATATAGTGCCTTGGAATGAAGATAATAAATTTAAAATTTCCCTTGAATCAAGATTGTATTTTGGAAATTGTTTTGAAAGATTATTTCAAAACATCTAACTATCCATAAAATTGGGAAGGATTATTGTCGGTTAATATATATAGAATAAAAAAATAATTTAATAGGAGTACATAATAATATATAATAATTTTATTGAGTTAATTAGACAATGAATGTAACCCGAATGAAAATGGATGTTCGGGTGGAAAACCCTTACCTTTAGTCCAAATGAGTTCCCCTCTTGATCTAATGGTATTGTATTTTCCGATTAGACTCATTAATAGCATAATAATGAATCTATTATCTATTTATTTAATTTTTCATAGTACTTTTTAGTTCATTTATGTCCTTATGGATATGTTATAATACAAAATTCTATAATTCGAGAGTGTTCATTTTCTTGATTTTCATAATCAGTTCACTTGTTTTTAAGTAATGGAGTTTAGGTGTAATAGTTTTAAATATCTAGAATTTAATAAAATATAATTAATGACCATCCAAAATTGATAATGGTCATTTATATCAATTTTATACCTTTAATGAGGATGAATCATAAGAGGACAACCACATCGATTATTTGGCGTTATTTGGATTATTATGAACTAGTTTTGTCATATAATTTAATAAAATGTACATATACTGGTTAATGAATATTAATTTGGATATAATAATTATATTATAGTATGGTTCAATAATCTAAATGGTTTCATGACTAGTAATGAAAGATATATTGAAGAACGAAACATTGTCGTCTGCAAAAGTTATGAATTGGAACCTCATGGACGTTGATTTCATTTATAAAATTAAAAGGGAGAAACTATGAATTTTGATGATGGTTCTTCCATTAAAATGATATTATTACAGTATATAGATGATACTGGAGTTATCATGGTCATATTTATAGAGGAGGTTAGAAGAGGATAACAAAAGAAAATAAATTTGAATGAAACTAAATGAAAAAGAAGGGTACTTTACCTTTTGAAATAACCTCCTTGAGAACCTATTTAAGGGAAGGGGTTTTAGTATTTTAAAATAACCAAGATCTTCTTGGATGTTGGTAGTGAATAGGTAAGGGTAATTGGGTAGATATTTGAGGAGCATCAAGGATTAGAGGAGTGAAGAGAAGAGGGGGTGGGGGGGTTAGAGTGTAGGAGAGGGGTAAATTTTGAATATTTTATTCATTATTTTATTATATCCGTCCAGACAACCAATAGCGTGGTTTCATGTGACCCATAATAGTAATATGTGCATGTGAGTTATAAAAAAGTGCCCTTACATCACTTATGTTGTCATAAATACTTTATTTAACTTATAATTTTAATATACAGTATTTTACCTCACTTCACTATTCCTAAAAAATTCAAGAATTTCAGAAAATTTCCAATAATTCACCACTACCATTTTTTGAAGTGTATAATTCAAAAAATGAAATCCATTTTTCAAAAATAATTTTTCATATAGTAATAATCAAAATTTTAAATAAAATCATAGTTAATTAGAAAAATAACAATTTTAAATGTACAATTAGTGTTATATCACATTGAAAAATTAATTAAGATCACATTATCTAATAACCTTAAAACATAAAATAATATCATTATTTACTATCCAGAAAGGTGAAATAACTATTCATATTACTATTCAAAAGGGTATGTTACTATTCACAAAAAAATCAAGTTTTTTCTAACAGACTCCAAATTACCTAGTGATCACAACTCTAGATGATTGTTTTTCGAAATTCAAAACCTAGTAGAGGAAAAGTTGTGATTATTTAATAGATTATAAAATGAATTTATTTTCAAAACCATGGGTCGCTACATTCTCAACACCGTAAAGAAATTTCATCCTCGAAATTCACAAAATGCTACCAAAAATAATTTGGGTATGTATTCAACATAAGATCCTCAAGATCCAATGGTGCTTCCTCTATATAGTGGTTTATCCAAAGAACCTTTATAAGATTAGTTGTCTGATTTACCAATACATATTCTCTGGAATAAAGAATCCTAATAGGATCATCATAATAAGATAGATTAGGATCAAGATCAATTTCATCATAAGTGAGTACATGTGTTAGGTTTGGAATATATTTCCATAACATTGACAAGTGAAACACATTGTGATCTTTGGAGTGACGATGCGGCATTGCAAAATAGAAAGCTACGCCTTCAATTCGGTCCATTATTTCAAATTTTCCAGTGTACCTGTGACTTAAGTTTCTCTTCTTACCGAATCAGATAATACCCTTCCACAGAGATACCTTTACGAAGGTATGATGTCCCTTTTAAAATTCCAAATCCATCTTTCGGTTACCAATATAGATCTTTTGCCTATATTGACCTGTTTTGATATCGATTTAGATAATCTTCACCTTTTCTGTTGTTTCCTCAACATGTTCTAGGCCTATGAGCATTCATTCACCAACATCATACCAACACGATGGTGTACGACATCTCTTTCCATCTAAATCATCATATGGTGCAATACAAATTCTCTAATATAAGATTATGTTATATGAAAATTCTATGAGAGGTAAATAGTAATCCCACATACCTTGAATGTCAAGTTAAAATGACTTCAAGGTCTCTTCCAATGTTTTAATAGTCTATTCAGATTGTCCATCAGTTTGTGGGTGGTAGGCAATGCTCAACCGAAGATAAGTATCAAGGGACTTCTGAAGAATTTTATATAATTGTGATGTAAAATGGTTATCACGATTAGAAACAATTGATAAGGATAAAACGTGAAGTCTTACAACTTCATTAATATATATTATTGATAAATTATTAAGTGGTAAATCGTCTCTTATAGAAATTAAATGTACATATTTTGTTAGACGGTCAACAATGACCCATATCACATCATTCTTTCATGGATTCATTGGTATCCCCATGAAACATTCCGTTGTAATATCTTGCCATTTTCACAAAGGAATAGGAAGGGGTTTCGTGAATCCTACAAGATATTTTATTCCAGCCTTCACCTATTAACAAACCAAACATCTTGAAACATAATCAATAATCTCACTCTTCATGTTTTCCCCCCAAAAATGTTATTTTAGATCTCTATAAAAAAATTTCCTATAAGGGTGTATAAACAAATTTGAGTTGTGAGCATCAACCAATAGTCTCATCTTCGTCTTGGAAATAGGGGGAACACAAATCATCTTTCCAAATTTAAAAATTCATTCTTCATATACTAATTCAATAAACTTCCCATTATTTACAACATTAATTTACTTTTTAATCTCTTCATCATCAGCCTGAGAACATTTTATCCTTTCCCGTAAATATGTTTTGGAAACCATTTGAAAAATTATAGATGTGTTACCTTCCTTGATAATTTTGATATCTATATTTACTAGATCCATGAACAAAGGATCCATTTAAACTCTCATCTTGTTCATATTTTTGTTTTAATTTCTACTAAAAGTTTCTACCACCTTATTTTCCTTCCTTGGGAGGTCGTGTATTATGAAATCGTAATATTTGAATAGCTCAATCCATCTCCTTTGTCTCATGTTATGTTCTTTCTTTGAGAATATATATTTCAAACTCTTATGATCTGTATATATCTTTCATTTTTCACCATAGAGATAATGTTTCCAAATCATCAGAGCTAAGATTACCCCTGTTAACTCCATATCCTGAGTTGGATAGTTATGTTTATGAATTTTTAGTTTCCTAGATGCATAGGAAATCACTCTATCATTCCGCATAAGGACCCATCCGAGTCCTTTATTTGATGCATCGCTAAGGATCACAAATCCATCATTCTCTAATGATGCATTCAATATTGGAGCATTCACTTATCTTCTATTCAATTATTTAAAAAAATTCACATTTCTTTTTCTATATGAACATAACAACTTTTGTTTAAGACTGGTCATTGGGATGGCTAAACGGGTAATGTTCTGAATGAAATATCTATAATAACCTGCAAAACCAATAGAACTACGTTCCTTAGGTATGATAATTGGAGTACTCCATTCTTGAACAACCTTTTTCTTTGTAGGTTCTATAGATATTCCATATTAAGTGATAATGGTTTGATAAAGGAAGGTAATTGGATCCAAAAATCACAATTTCTAAACATCCACATAAATTATTTCTACTCCAAGTCTTCTGAATAGTGCACTAGTTATTTTCATGATATTAATTGATTATATAGTATACAAGGGTATCATCAAAAAAAACCACCAAACATTCATCAAGATACTCCTTGGAAACTATATTAATTAGATCCATGAAAATATATGGTGCATTAGATAGTCCAAAAGGCATTATGCTATCTCATAATGCCTGTACCTTGTTCAAAATAATGTTTTTGGAATGTATTGCTTTCTCACAAGAAATTTATGATATCAAGATTGAAGACCACTATATGAAAAATATTGGGCCCAATGAAGTTGGTCAAATAAATAATCAATGCGAGGTAGATGATAAATTTTCATTATTGTTATAGGATTTTTCTCCATGTAGTAAATGCACAACCTCATAGACCCATATTTCTTCATAACGAAATGAATAGGGCTCCCCATGGAGAAACGCTAGAGTGAATAAATCATATATCACTAAATTACTCTAGTTGTTTCTTTAGTTCCAATAACTCTTCAGTGGCTATTCAATAACAAGTATTATATATGGGCGTTGAACAAGAAATGAAGTCAATGGAAAGCCTAATTTCCCATTCTAGAGAATGTCCAGGTAAATTTTATGGAAACAAATCAGAATATTCTTGAATAGTAGGTACATCCTATATTTGTACATTATTTTCCTCATTCAAAGTTATTTCGATCCCTTAATCCCCAATAATTGAGTTTAGTTGAGCTACTGTGGGTGGATCAAAATGAGAACTAGATGGTGATGTTTCTACTAAAAAGATAAGAAATTAATTTTTTTCATTAAAAATTGTAACCTCCTTATTCTTACAATAAATTTTAACATATTGATCCAAAATCCAGTCCATATAGAGGATTAAATCAAATAAAATCATGGGTATGACAATAAGATCAGCAGATAATGAACATTTATATACCATAATGGTAATTGATTCACAAAACGTTATTACAATGATACAACACTTAAGAGTTTTGACTGACAACTTCCTTAATAAGTCAAATTGGAAATATCCAATTTTCTTGGAAAAATAAGAATATTTTAAAGAATGAGATGATTAAGAATCAATCAGTGCATTGGCTAATCCCAAAGTCACAAAAAATGGGTTCTTTGAGGAAAATTTTAAACTGAAATACATTCATAATGGCATTTAAAGAAAATGTGAATTATCCAAAGAATATCCCTCGAGAGTGTCAAAAACAAGAGTGTCGAACAAACAATTGTCATGTACCAGGAAAACCAATGTCTTTCCCAAAACACTTTGTCATTTCTTTCGCCCCTAGGTCCATCTATTCAAGATCCACCTCTACTTATTTGGATCCAGACATGGATGCATTTTCTAGAAAAAACCACATAATCTATTCCATACCAAAATACTAGAACATCCTCAAATTTTTGTCCTCAGATACAAAATTAGATCTTTGTTCCATAATCTATATTTTCAAAATCTAGTTTCCATGTTTTTTACAGAAATTCCTCTGATACCAACTGTAAGGACCTGACACCAGTTGCCTAGAGCTGATGCCTTAATTTATAAAATCGTTATATAAAAAAGGATTGTGCATACAAAAGGGACAAGTAGTTTACTAGATTTTGGAATCAAGAAACATAAATAAGTTCAACATTAAATCATTAAAGGAAACATGACAATAATTTATTCCATTAAAAACATCCATGCCTCCTAGATTATGCATGCAAGTCATTCATAATTTACTTTTTCATATCCCGGGAAAATGAAACATAAGAAAGGCATGATCTCAAACACTTAGTAAGGGTAAGAAATACGGTGGAAGATAGAATAATCATAAGACATGGTGAATAGTTGGATTAACATGTCTTTTAAAAAACTTGAACACATTATAGTAGGAATATGAGCTGACTAAATAATGCCATAATATTGGGTATTCTACTAGTTGAATGACCACATGAACATTTAATTACTATCTTAATAATGAGGGATGTTCCTATGGAAGATAATATAAAACATTTTCTCAACACCTCATCCACGACGTCTAAAAATGATTTAGGCCTCGGCCAAATCCACATATCACATTTGGAAAGACCTCATCCAATACCCCGTATATTTGTCTCATGACACCTACCTATGCATCGAGGGAATATAGAGGGACCCATACATCACATAATAAGTCCAATTAATTCCATATATAAGAGTGTATTAACATAAAAAACATATACAATCATATTGACACTATCAAATGAAATGTAAGTAACTTTCCCCAATGATTGAACATAAATCTCTAATAATTCCTAGTAATATCGTGAATGGTTTTAGGATTGATAATCCATAATAAAATTATTCATAAACCATTAATTAAATTATTATATATTAAATCATATATTATTAAACCCAATAATACATAATTTTCAACAATTGTTTTGAATCAGATGAAAATTCTCTAATAAAATCATTAAGCAATTCTTGAGATAAATACTCATTTATTTTGAAAGGAAGAGTTATTTTGGAAAAATAATTTTATAAAACTAGAAGTGCAGTAAGATAGTATTTTCCTAATAAAATGAGTGATTTTTTTAAAGATAATTGTTTCCGAAAATATGTTATAGAGCCGCCTTGAAAATATATAAAAATTGAGAATTTTCTTTGAATCGGGCTTGTATTTTGGAAACAGTTTTGAATGTTTCTTTTAAAAAATGTAACAATATTAAAAATAGGGAAGAATTATTGTTTTTGTAAATATATATAATACACATAAATAATTTATGAGGAGTAAATAATAATATATAATAATTTCATTGAGGAAATTAGACAATTAATGTAACCCAAATGAAAATGGCAGTTCGAGTAGAAAACTCTTACATGAAGTCCGAATGTGATACCCTCTTGAAATTAAGGACCTGGAATATTAATTAATACCAATTAATAACATAATTAAGAATAAATTAGACATTTATTTAGTTTATAATAATTATGTTTAGTTTATTTATGTCCTTATTGATATGTTATAATATTGAATTATGTTGTTTTGGAGTGCTCATTTTATTGATTTTCTTAATCAGTTCACATCTTTTTAAGTAATGCAGTCCATGTGGAATTATTGTAAATCACCGGAATTGAAATTAAATTTTATTTATGAATATACAGAATTGGTAATGGTAATTTAAATAATTTTTTTACATGGAATGAGGATGAATAATTAGATGACAACTACTTCGATAATTTGGCGGTTTTTGGATTATTAAGAACTAGTTTTGTCATATAAATTAATAAAATGTTTATATACTCTTTTAGGAATATTAATTTGTTTATAATAAATATATTATAGTCTTTTGAAACCATATACATGGTTTCATGACCAGTAATGAATGATAAATTGAGGAAAAAAACTCTGTCGAGCACAAAGGTTATAAATTGGAACCTCATGGACGATGATTTCATTTATAAAAATAAAAGGGAGGGAGTAAGATTATTGCTGATGGTTCTTCCATTAACATGATATAATTATATTATATAGATTATAATGGAATTATAATGGTCATTTGAAGAGAGGAGGCGAGGATTGGATAACATAAGTAAATAAATTCAAATGAAACTAAAGGAAAAAAGAATGGTGCTTTACCTCTTGAAATAACCTCTTTGAGAACCTCCTTAAGTGAAGGGGTTTTGATCATTTGACAAGACCAGGAGCTTCTATGACGTTAATAGTGAGCAAGGAAGGGTAATTGGGCAGATATTTAAAGAGATTCAGTGCATATAAGGGTGAATAGAAGAGGGAGTGAGGGGGGGTTATAGTGGAGGGGAGGGGTAAATTTTAAATATTTTATTCAATATTTTATTATTTCCATGAAGACAACAAATAGTGTTGTTTCATGAGACCCATAATAGTTATAAGTGAATTTTAGTTCTATCCATGTGGCCTTAAAACAATTATGATGTCATAAATAGTTAATTTAAATGATAATTTGAATATACAGTACTTTACTGTATTTCACTATTCATAAAAAATTCCAGAATTTCAGAAAAATCCCAACTATTCACCCCTACCATTTTTCGATGTGTAAATTTCAAAAATGAACTCCATTTTTCAAAAAAAAATATTTAATTATTATTAATTTAAATTTTAAATAAAATAATAGTTAATTCAAAAAAATATTATAGATATAATTAGTTTTATATCACATTGAAAAATTAATTAAGATCACATTATCTAATCACCTTGAGAAAAAAAACTAATATCACTATTTAAAATTCATAATGGGTATATTACTATTCACATTGAAAATCATAAGGTTATGATACTATTCTTAAAAAACAATTTTATTATTTCATAATCCAAATGACCTGCTGATCACAACTAAAAATGACCATTTTTTGAAATTCAAAACATTGTTGAGGCAAATTTTTTGTTTGATGGATAGATTATAAAATGAATTTATTTTCAAAACAATGTTGTGTTACAATCTTCCCTTCTTACAAAATTTTTTTCCCCTAAATTCAAAAATTGATTCCTAAATAGATTAGGGTATGTCTTCAACATATGCTCCTCAAGATCCCATGTTGCTTCCTCCATATTATTATTCCTCCAAAGAACCTATACCGGACAAGTGGTCTGATTTCTCAATACATGTTCTCTATTATCAAGAATCTTGATAGTATCTTCACAATAATATTGACCAGGATCATGTTCTATTTCTTCATAGGTGAGTACATGTGTTGGGTCTGGCATGTATTTCCTTAACATTTACATGTGGAACAGATTGTACACTTTGGAGAGACTTGGCGGCATTTCTAAAAGGTATGCTACGACTCCAATTCGGTCCATAAATTCTAAAGGTATGATGTACCTAGGGATTAATTTTCCATTCTTATCAAAACAGATAATACTCTTCCACAAAAAATACCATTAAGAAAACATGATCCCCTTCTTAAAATTCCAAATCCTTCCTTCAGTTATCAATATAACTATTCTCCATACATTGATCAATTTGTATATGGTTTTGGATAATCATTAAAATTTTGGTGGCTTACTCATCATGTTCTGGGCCTACGAGAATTCGTTCACCAACATCATCCCAACAAGTTTGTGTATGACATCTATTTACATACAACGCTTCATATGGTTCCATCTAAAAACATGAATAGAAGTTATTATTATTAGAAAATTTAAAGGGAGGTAAATATTAATCCCACATACCTTGATTGGAAAGGGAAAATTCCCTAAACATGTCTTCCAAAGATAGAATAGTCTGTTCTGATTGTCCATCAGTTTGTGGGTCGTAGGCAGTGCTCAAATGAAGATCAGTTTCTAGGGACTTCATAAGAATGTTTTAGAATTTGGTGTAAAATGTTGATCAAAATTAAAATAAATTGACATGGGTACACCCTGAGGTCTTAAAACATCATTAATATATATTCTAGCTAAATTTATATGTGGTAATTATTCTCATATAGAAATAAAATATGATGATTTTGTAAGGTGCTCCACAATGACCCATATCGCATCTTTCTGTAATGGATTATTTGGTAGCCCCATGAAAAATTCAATTGTAATATCATCCCATTTTCACATAGTAATAAGAAGGGGATTCATTAATCCTCTAGGATGTTGTCTTCCTGCCTTCACCTTTTGACAAACCAAACATCTCAACACATAATTAGCAATCACCCTCTTCATGTTTTCCCACAAAAAAATAATATTCCTTTAGATCTCTATACATCATTGTGATACCACGGTGTATAGAGAAATTAGATCTATGAGAATCATCCAACAGTTCCCTCTTTATATTAGGAATGGTGGAAACAGATGGCCTCTTTCTGAATTTCAAAATACCACCTTCATATATAATTTCAATCAAATTCCCATCACATACTACATTAATTTTCATTTGAAACTCCTCATCATCTTCCATATAACTTTTTATTCTTTCGTGTAAAGATTTTATGGAAACTATTTGTAAATGTAGTGATTTGTTACCTTCCATGATAATTCACATATCAATCTTTACTAGATCCATGAACAAAGGATCCGTTTCAACACTCATTGTGTTCAGAATTCCTTTTTTCTTACTACTCAAAGCATATGCGTCCTTATTTTCCTTCCCCGGGTGGTATGGTATAGTGAAATCATAATATTTTAGTTTCTCAATCCATCTCAATTGTCTTATACTATGTTCATTATTTGAAAAGATATATTTAAAACACTTATGATCTGTATATATCTCACATTTTTTCTCTATAGAGGTAATGTCTCCAAATCTTTAAAGAAACTATTACCGCTACTAACTCAAGATTGTCAGTTGGATAGTTTTGATCATGAATTTTTATGTGCCAATATTCAAAGGCAATAATTTATCTTACATCAGAAGGACACAACCAAGTCTTTTATTTGATAAATCACTAAATATCCCAAATCCATCATTCCCTAATGATGGAGTCAACATTGGATCATTCACTAATCTTCTCTTCAATTCATTAAAACATTCTTCAAATTCCTTTTTCCATACGAACATAACACCATTTCAAGAAATCATTTTCATTTTGTTATCTATTCGGGTGATGTTCGAAACAAAACACTAATAATAACCTGCTAAACCAAAATAACTATTTACACTAGTTATGTTCTTAGGAGTTGGCCATTCCTGCACATCCTTTGTCTTCGTAGGATCTATAGATATTCCATCCTTATATACTATGCGTCCTAGAAAGGAAATAGATTGGATCCAAAAATTACACCTGCTAATATTCCCACATAATTCCTTTCTTCTTAGTGTCTTTAGAATATTGCACAAGTTACCTTCATGATCATTATAGTCTTTAGAGTATACTAGGATATCATCAATAAAAATCCCCACAAATACATGAAGATACTCCTTGAAAACTCTATTACATAGATCAATGAAAATAGGTAGGGCATTAGTTAGTCCCAAAGGAATTACTGTTAACTCTAAATGCCCATTTATGTTCACAATTCTATTTTGAGAATGTATACCTTCCCCACAAGCAACTGATTATATCTAGATCAAAGATCAATCTTGGAAAACTATTGGGCTCCTTTAACTTGATCAAATAAATCATCAATGCGAGGTAGGGGAAACATGTTCATTATTGTTATAGAGTTGATCTCCCTAGAGGCAATGCACAACCTCATTGACCCATCTTTCTACTTAATGAAAAGAATAGGGGATCCCCATAGAGAAACTCTAGGGTGAATAAATCCTTTATTACTAAATTCCTCTAGTTATTTATTTAGTTCTACTATCTCTATAGTGGAAATTCTATAAGGGGTCTTTGATATGGGCCTTGCACTAGGAATTAAGCCAATGGAAAACTCAATTTCTCATTCTGGAGAATGTCTGGGTAAATCCTCTAGAAAATATCAACATACTCTTGAACAATTAGTACATCCTCTATTAGTACATTCCAATCCTTACCCATTGTTATTTGACTCCCTTCCTCTCTAATATTTGAATTTAGTGGTGCAACTAGGGGTAGATCTAGATGAGAACCAGATGGTGATGTTTCTACTCAAAAGATAAGAAATTCCTTATCATCATAAAAAAATTAGTCTCATTCTTCTTACAATAAATTTTAGCATCATGATCTGAAATCCAATCCATATCGAGGATTACATCCAATTCAGTAGTGGTTATGACAATAAGATCAGCAGATAAAACAACTTTATATTCCAATATGGTAACTGATTCACAAAACATTGTTGTAATGATACTTCCCTAGGGTGTTTTGACTGACAACCCCCTTAATAAGTCAAATAGAAAATATATAATTTTCTTAGAAAACAGGGTAGATATTAAAGAATGTGATCATCTAGAATCAAATAAATCATTGGCTAATCACATAGTCAAAAAAATTTCTTTTAGGAAATAATTACATTTAAATCATTCATAATGTCTTGTAAGGAAAACATGAATTATCCTAAGCATATCCCCCAGGTGTGTCAATACCAAGAGTACAACACTACATGTTTCCATGTACTAGGATACCCTAGGTCAAGCCCAAAACTCCTTTTCGAATCATTCACTCCTAGGTACATCTGTGGAAGAGCCCCCTCAACTTGTTGGTATCCATACAAGTTTATATTTTCTAGATAGATCCACATTATCTATTCAATATCAAAATGACAGGACATTCATGTAGTTTTGTCCTCATGTACTACCTTAGGGCTTTGTTTTGTAATTTACATTTTCTGAATATAGTTTCAATGTTTTCTGCTAAAGTTCCTCTGATACCAACTGTTATGACCCGATCCATGTTTCCCAGATCCAATGCCTTATTTTCTTACATTGGCATATAAAAAAGAAATATTAATCCTGAAGAACCATGATTTTTAGTATTTGTTGGAAATAAGATATATAAATAAGTTCAACATCACATTATGAAAGGAAATATGACACTAATTTATTCAACTAGAAACATCCATGACTCCTAAATTATGCTTGAAATTATTTCATAATTTACTTCTTTATATCATTGGAAACTAAAACATAAGAAAGGTGTGATATAAAACACTCATTAATGGTAATAAATATAATAGTAGATAGAATAAACATAATACATTAAGAATAATAGAAAACACATGGCTTTATAAATATTAAACTTGAACACATTATGGCAGATACATGAGCTGAATAAATAATGCCATAATAAAACTTAATCATGTGTATTATACTAGTCTAATAACAACATGAAAATTTAATTGATAGATTCATAATTTGGTAATTTCAAATGCTGGAAATTATGATGAATTTTTTCAAGGCCTCATCTATGAAATCTAAAATGATTTAGGCCTCAACCAAATCAATATATCACATTTGTAAAGGCCTCATCCAATTCCACGACTATTTCTCTTATGACACCTACCGATGGATAGAGGGGATATAGTGGGACCCACTCATCACATAATATTTCCAATTCATTCCTCATATGAGAGTGTATAAACATAAACATAATATACATCAATATTGATAATATCAAATGAAATGTAACTAACTTTCCCCAATCATTTAACATGAAACACTAACCTTTCCATGTAATATGATGAGTGATTTTTGGATATCTAATAACCAATAAAATTAATAAAAAACCATTCATTAAAATATTTTATATGACATAATAAATTATTAAGCCCAATAATTCATAAAAATGAACAAGAGTGTTTAATCAGATGAAAATACTCTTCTAAAATCATTAAGCAATTCTTGTGATAGATACACTTTTATTTTGAAAAGAAGGGTTCTATTGAAAAAATCCTTTTATAATACCAGATGTTAAGTAAGATATTATTTTAATAATAAAATGAGTTATTTTTTAAAGATAATTCTTTCCAAAAAACAGGTTATAGAGTGCCCTTGAAAGTAGACAAGAAGTTTATCAACTCCCTTGAATTAGGCTTGTATTTTGGAAACAGTTTTGATAGTATCTTTTAAAACATGTAACTATCCATAAAATATAGAAGGATTCTCGTTGGTTTACATATATATAATACTAGAACAAATTTTATTACAATTACATAATAATAAATAATAATTTCATTGAGGTAATTAGACAATGAATGTCACCTGAATGAAAATGGGCATTCTGTTGTGAAACCCTTTCCTTAAGACCGAACATGTTCGCCTATTGAACTTAAGGTCCTAGAATATGAAATTAAACTCATTAATAACTTAATTAATAACCTATTACACATGTATTAAGATTATAAAAAAAATTAGTTAATTTATGTCTTTATTGATAAGTTATAATACATAATTTCATCATTCTTGATTGTTCATTTTCATGATTTTTGTAATCGGTTCACTTGTTTTTAACTAATGGAGTTCTTCTAGAATGGTTGTAAATATCCAAAATTGAAATTATGTTTTATTAATGTACATAATTAACCGTTAATGGTCATTTATATAATGTGATTACATATAATGAAGATTAATCATTTGATGACAACAACTTCGATTATTTGGCGGTATTTGTATTAATGTGAACTAGTTTTATGATATAAATTATTAAAATGTACATATAAAAATTCTAGAATATTATGTACGTTATAATATATATATATTATAGTCTGGTTCAAACATATAAATGGTTTCATGACCAGTAATTAAATATGAATTGAATAATTAATCTTCATCATCCACAAAGGTTATAATTTAGATCCTCATTGACGTTGATTTAATTTATGAAAATAAAATGGAGGGAGTAAGAATTTTTATGATGGTTCTTAAATTAACATGATATAATTCAATTATATTGATTATAATGGATTCATCATGGTCTTTTGGATAGAGTTGGTGAGGATAGGATAACAAAATAAAATAAATTAAACTGAAACTAAATGCAAAATTATGGTGTGTTACCTCCTAATATAACATCATTGAGAACATTCTTAAGGGAGGGGTTTGAGATATTTTTGAAAGAATAGGAGATTTTTGGATGTGGGTAGTGACAAGGGAAGGGTAATTGGTTAGATATTTTACCAGCTTCATGGCATATAAGAGTGTAAAGAAGAGGGAGTGGGGGGGGGGTTATAGTGGAGGAGAGGGGTAAATTTTTAATATTTTATTCATTATTTTATAATTCCCATCAAGACAAAAAATAGTGTTGTTTAATGTAACCCCTAATATTACTAAGTGCATGTGAGTTCAAACCATGTGGCCTTAAATCACTTATGTTTTCAAAAAAAGTTTATTTAATGGATAATTTGAATATATGGTATTTTACCATATTTCACTATTTATCAAAAATTCAAGAATTTCAAAACAATCCCAAAAAATCTCTCCTGAGATTTTTTGACTTTTATAATTAAAAAATGAACACCATTATTAAAAGAAATATTTTTAAATATTATTAATTTAATTTTTAAATAAAATCATATGTAATTTGAAAAATAATAATTTTATGTGAATAATTTGTTTTATGTCACATTGAAAAATTAATTAAGATCACGTTATCAAATTACCTAAAGAAAATAAAATAATATCAATATTTAAAATTCATATGTTTCATATTACTATCCATATTACTATTCATAATGATATGTCACTTTTCACAGAAAAATAAGGTTTGTTCAATCAGAATCCAAATGAAATAATAATCACAAATCCAGATGTCTGTTTCATGATATTGAAAACATAGAAGAGGAAATGATGTTTTTAATGGCTAGATTATAAAATAAATATATTTTAAAAACCTTTAGGTGTTAATTATTTTCCCTTATGAGTATTCTTTGGGAATTTATGGAAATATTTTCATCGTGTATTGAGTGAGGCTTTTAGGACACGTAACCTAGTGTGGGTGTGCCAGTTTCCATATCCATACACCTAGAATATAACTACCTACATGTCAGATAATATAAAAATAAATCATTTTTAAGAAACATTTTTACACTAATAATATTCGATTGGGTCCATTTACTGTCCTTATTGAGTTAACTCCCCATATATGTTATTCATCCATGGTACATCATCGTAACATTAGAGATGTATTTATGAAGATATCTATCTAAGATTTCAATATAATGTCATGAGAAAGACCAGCTGAGGGATGATGCCTCAGTTTAGGGTCTTACCCATGATGTTCTTTTCTCTATGTGGGAAATTTGTACTGCTTCCTCCTATTGAGAGGTACGATCATCCCTCAATGGATCAGGAAGAGAACCGTCCACATTATGTTTAGTGGATATCTCCAACATGATGGGATTATGGAATGTGAAAACCTGTCATGTTAAATGTGTTCAAATTATGATACCACTAATAATTAATGATGAGATAGAATGTTAGGTAGATTATATTTTGATTTAGGTAGTGGTTTGGATTTTTTTTGGATTTTCTGAGACCAAACCAATCAAATGGTTTTATTTGAAACCATCTCCATCCTGTAGTACATGTTGTATTCAAAGGTACTGAGAGTTGATGAACTTATTTGGAGTGTGCATCATGGGTTTTGAATATAAATATTACCCAGGTTATAGGGTGATCCATAATCCCACTTATCATCTAGTCTAGGACATGAGAAATCCTATGTTTCAAATATCCCACTTTGATATGAATCCTCTTGTTGGTGGTCTGGGTGGCAAGACATCCCCATAGTGACATAGGGAATCATTATATCCCAGTAAGGGTATGGTTAAATGTGGATTTGAACACTATTGAAAGAGGTAATTTTCACATATGAGACAAATTTGTGGAATATTATTCAAAATCATTTTTTGAATGAATTTCAAGGAAAGTGGAATGTGTCGAGGTGTAACGGGAATGCTCATTGACATATGTGTTTATAGTTATTCTAATTGGATTGTTTACAGGTGATCCTTGGTTAAGGAGAGTATGATGAAAAAGTGGTAAGATTAATTTAATCAGTGGAGTATTTTGATCCCAAGGCTCCTAGTGTGTTTGAGTTGTTACCCAATTCTTCTCCACTACAGTATTAGTTATATTGTGGGGTCAAAAGAGACTTTCCATTTAAGCATCCCATCGTTGATAATTATTGATACTAGTAGGGGTATTTTTTTCACTACTGTTATACTAGAGGCTCCTGTATATAAGATCAATGATCAAATATTTATTTCGGAGGTGTGAACTGAATCTTTGATGAGAGAGAGCATCACATGAAGTCTATTAATAGTTAATATGGGTCCCTACAATGTTTTCCATGGTATGAGCTAGTCATTCAACATATATTATAAAATTATTAATACCAGTGAGTATAATATTAATATAGATTTTTTCTGGTTGATTTTCAACTTTTTTATGTAGGAACCCCTATTTAGGGTAGAATAAGAACATTAATAAAATGATACAATCTATTCCTCGCTAGTGGTAATATATTACACTTAGACCAGTTAATGATTTGAGATTCTAGATTCTTATAATGCTATTGAATTATAAGGGATTCCATATTGAGGGAATTTTTTGTTTACCTCCCAGTTGAGAATTTATTTTACGCATGGACTTTGTCTAAGGATGATTCAATTTCAATGATTTAATATGATATTACACTAGGTAATTGAGAGCTATGGAATTTTTGTTGGATTAGTCTAAAGAGTATAGGATTTGTAATTCCTAGTGTGTTATCCTAAAAATTCCTTTTATTTTCACATAGAGGTAGATGGAATCATGAGATTAGATGCATATTATCATCAACTGATCAAGATGACAATATAATTGGAGTTTCACCACCCCCAATAAATTTCCACTCCCCATAGTAGATAGTGGTGAAATGGATCTCATAGTTTGACCACCAGATATTTCATCACCTAATATAGGTTTCAAAGGTGGATATATTGATAATAGATTTATAAATACAATGTGGCTTCTTTGAGTTCTTGCTGATACTCATTGGCATATTGAACAACCCTAAGGAGTTTACTAGACTTATAATCATGATAATTTAACATTATTTAATCTTTTCATGGTATTATTTTATGATGGTACCGTTGTTTCCTTAGAATAATTCATTTAACATGCAAGACATAAGAGGATGGTTCTAGAAATTCTGTAGGTGTGCTAATTTTCTGGAATCTCTCATGGAATATGTTCTGGATTTGAATTTAATCTTAACATGATATGTATTCCTTAACTTGTGAGTGATAGTGGACACTATAGATTTTAAGGTGGAATAAAATTAAGGGCCATCCAGGGTGAGTTCGTGGTAATATAATTTCACAGAGATGTTTTTAACTAATATTATTGATCGAGGTGATTTTTTTGTTGAGTTATTTTTATTTTAATAATGTGGGGATGAACGGTGTAGTATACCACCAGTTAATGGTTAATTTTTCTATGATTCACTAATGAGTCAAGGAGGAAAAATGTGGATATATCTATAGTGAGATCATTCATAAAAAAACTCAAATAGATATATTCAAAAAGGATTCATTTAAGGTGAGGATCACGACAATATATTTCAAGGAAAGTTGGTGGAATTGTACATATTATGTTAGAAGGATGTTGTGGTGATTGTTTTTCATTAGTATAACTCCTAGAGGAATGGTGGTTATATATCGATAATTTGTATTTGTTTTAATTTTCCATGGATGTTGTGTCTTTTTTTAGTCTAACTCTAAAAATATCACCGACATATTGATGGAAATCAAGGTTCTAGGAGAAGGGGTATTAGGATGGTGATATTTTTGTTATCATTAATGGACATCCATGATTGTTTAGAGTTTTATATTATTCTTCAGTGATCATAAAATGACTCTATATGTTGGAACACATCCTTTCCATTTTAGATAAAGGGAATAGTGGAATGTTTGGGAGTCCTATTTTTGATGAAGGTAGTTAAGATTCATGGAATTACCTCGATGGTCATTCATGCCATAATCTTACTTCAACTCACGAATACATAGAGGATGCAGGAGGCCATTGGGACTCCATTGTTCTTATTCATAGTGTTTCTATCCTAGAATGATTTCCTAGCAGATATTACCATTTAGGTTATAAATTACATTCTTAGGTATTACATATTATCTTTGTGGGTCATATATGAGTATCCCAAAAAAAGTTTGGTGTATGTATCAAATCATTTTTTACCCCACTATTGGAGTTGAACCATATGGGTCCATGTATGGGAGACCCTATAGATAAACAAAATTAATGTTTAGAACTAGATGTAGTTAGCTATTCAAGGTATGTGGTTGGAGATAATGACAGTTTTTAATGGGTGATAGTTTATATAGGGAAAATTAGGACGTATAGGAAAATGTTTAGTGTCCTTACTCAATAGATGATGGTAGCCAATGGAGTTTGATAGGGATATCATCCACATAGAGATATGTCACCATGTCAAGGATAACAGGGTTTTTTAGGATGGAATAGTACCACCAAGGATCATAGGATCCTTTTAAAATTACTATATCTTGTTATTGAGGTGTTTTTTTATTGAACCTTTGATTTTTGATTGAAAAGGTGTGTGTTTTTTCCAATTGATGTTGCTATTCAGACATGTCCATGAACTGTTTCATGGTTTCATCCTAGATAATATTAGAGTGGGAGAGATGGATTCATGCTTATTATCCCCACCATTTATTATGTTTGTGATTTCTATGTATGAAAATCCATGAATAGGGGATAACGTAAAGACTTTTTTCTTGTATAATAATTTGAGATATTTATAGGATTAATTTTAAAGGTAGGTGCTAAGATAGTGAGAGATTAAATTCCTTAGTGATCCTGAATATTATGTTTAAAAAATATTAAATATTTTCATATCATGTGCAAATTTTTTCATGAGAAACAAGAATTACTCTTGAATGGAGTGTTGAATTAGAATTCCAAGACCACTATTAAATCTGGAATGTGGGGTTCAATTCATAAATATTATTCATTTGTGGGTACATTTAATTAAAATGAATATATTTTTCTATATTTTTATATTAAATAACCAAACTAATTTTTTTTAAATAATATCCTATGATATTTTTCAAGGGATAACTATATAGGCATTGCTAGATCTGAGTGCATGATAAGATCATTGTTTGCTAATGGAATGGTCCAAAGAAAAAAGGAAATTTTATTTAGATGGATAGAGTTTCAATGGACATAAATGGTATTCAATATTGATTTAAAATTAATTATTAACTAATTATTTATCTAAAACCATGTTATGGATCATAGTTTGTGTTTACTAACCTTTAGTTAATAGATTGATCATGGATTTTTGTATCCAGTTCTAATAGAAATTTATCGTCCCATCAAAAGAGCATGGTCAATAATGTTATTTTTTAAAATAAAATATTTATTAATTTTCTAAATTTTAACACCAGTACAATTTCTATTTTTAATTTTTGGATGTTGGGGTAGAATAGTATTTTTCTACTTCAATTCAATGTTTACAGGAGAGGTTATGAGTGGCCACATAATGTTTATCCCCATAATGGAAATGAAGACTGATAGGGTTTTCCCCATCTTCTACTTCTATCCTTCTTTTCACAAATGTAACTCCCCCCCTACACTTATCATAACCATCATATCGAGCATTACATTACCACCACTAGCTTTATGTATAGAATTATAGTATCCCAATAGTCCCCCACGTTATCCGAACACCCCTAAAAAATTTCCCCAACCATTCCCCAAAACCCCCAAACCACTAAGCTTCTTCCATTACTAAAACATTAAATCATTTAGAAAAACTATGGATTTAACCCAATTTCCATGTGTTAATCATAGATTCTAACATCTAGAATCACACATTTTCGGAGTGAATCCTTATTGGCCACCAAATGGAACCATCTAAAGTATTAAGTTTAATGCTAAAAGTGTCCTCCATTTTTTGGATGTTATGAAGTCACATAATTTCTTTAGTGGACAATTTTTGTTGTCGAAGAAGAATTAATTTCTAATAGAGATCCCATGATTCTGTACCTATTTAATGTTAGATGGGATCATATCAAACATTGAAAATTGTACCATTTGTTTTCATTTTTCTCCCCAAATGTTATTTAGGTTCTTCTCTGCTAGACCCTGGTGTTGTGATTTAACATTACCAAGGTGGGTTTGAGTGTGATAACACCACTAAAATATGGGTGGCTACTTGAAAAATTATTTGGATGAGTATATATGAATATATCAGATTTTAGTATGTGGGATGATGGATTTGGTGGTGTCCAGTGGCCACCGGAGGCATTACCCAACAACAATCATCAACGCGAAACCCTCTTTCTATGTGTAGTAGGGACAAAGGGTGGGGATCTGTGAATATTTTTAATAATAATATTATTATAAATAATATTATTAAGGGTTTAAAAAATGATTGAGAGGCATGGGAGGTTAAATACACATGATTACGGGGAAGGGGAGAGGACTTTTACCTCCTTCAATTCTCTATAAATATTATAACAGTATTAAAAATAATTATATATATATATATAAACGAGGAGATAACAAAGAGATTGGGTGTACACAGGATAGAGGGTGCAGTTTTGTGCATGGGCATCTATGAATTTTTTTTTATAATAATACAACAAATATTATTATTATTATTATTTTGTTATCAAATCATGATTAGTTTGCAGTTTCTTCACGAAATGTCTAAATGTGGATCCATATAAAATATCAAGATCATGGTATTTAGATAGTCGATTCATAACATGTGATGGACATTTAATTTGGATTCCTTGCATTAGCCCATGTAGCACCTTACACACATTTATTTAAAAAATCCTTCATTTAGTAGTGTAATTTTTGAATGTAAAAAGTCTATCCAACAATTTTCCCAAGAATATTGAAATGGTTTTTTTTTAAAAAAAAAAATTATTTTTAATGAAATATTGGTGAATTGATCTCTTAGCCCAATGGACGGACGAAAAGCCTTTGGAACACATTAGGCTTGTGGTTGGAATCATATTTTGATTCTTGAGTAGCCTATGCATAGATTTTTCCAATGTTAAGAATTATGGTATCCTTTATAATGGAATTTTTGATATGATAAAACATGTTTTTATTGTGATGTTTCTTTTGGTGATGATTAATAATGGTGCTAATCGGGTGTGAGCCTCAGTTTGTTATCATTTCAATGCTACCTTGTCACCCAAAGGCACTAGATCCCCAAATCCTTTATTGAAATGATACATGTGCTATTACTCCACTATAACACTAGAGAATGGTTTCCAATTATCATTTATACAGATAATACTAGGTTCAGTAGTTAGTTTCCACACAAGAGAACGGGTTCCGAATATACATTAAACTTGTTTCACGGGGGTTGCGTACTCCCATATCACCATGTTTCTGGTTCTCCATTTTCTATAAAAATGAGGTACTATGGACAGTTCTCCCATGTTTCTCAATCTACTGAGTTACCCATATCCTATATAATGGTGTGGTAAATAATTCCATTAATTATATAGGTTGTAGGATATATACATATGAGTTTTTATTTTCCTATATCCGAGCTCCAGCAACAAACATTCCCTCTATGGGAGTTCTTGTTCGCTGACTATGGGGACCATTTACAGGGTTCTGGTGACACCACTCTGATCCTGGTGAGGTTATGTGGGATTAATGTTTTAGAATCATCGCTCCATAATCTAATTTCATGGATCGAGATGCCATCTGAAATGGTTTCTTGAACCCGGTTGTTCACATGGCCTCAAGCGCATCTTCCCAAACACTAGTGTCTTCTGACTAGTAGAGAGAGCCTAGGTGAGTCAGTGGGGAGACTATTCCCTCATTACCAGAGTATCACAATAAAAGTATAATATATATACTATGGAAGGATTGAAAAAAACAAACAACAACTAAAAGTAAGACAATGAGAAATACATATTAACAACCAGAAGTATCTCATATTCAAAAATTATGAAGGAGGTAAAAGTATCTAGAAAACCATTATAAAAGTACATTTAAATACAAAAAAATAAAACAATACCAAAATATAAATGACCAACAATATATCCTTGTATCGCAAGCCTCCTCTTGGTCATATCCTCACATTCTCCAAAGCCATAATCAACAACATGTACTAAGGATCTTTCTCATATCATCACCTGCCACCAGATAATCTGTTAGGGACCCCAAGGAGGCCCAAATAGGTTGTGAGATGAACATAACATTAGGCAACCACCTATGTCTATACAATTTATAACATCACTTTTGGAAATACTATAGGAAGAGTAAACAACAAGTAATGTAATGTGTGTATTCCCGTGGAAGAAGTCTATTGTATCAAGTAAAGCTGAACAACCTTCATGAATAAATAGAATATAGAGTCATCACCTAACAATGAAACTATAATAAGTAAACAATAAAGTCGCGTGGCTATGTCGTACATCCATATGTATCAAGAAACCACATCCACGCTATATAGAGAAGTCAATTATCCCACATCCAAGTCATATAGTGAAGTGTAGACCCATGGGTTTGATCCAAGGTGTCAGTAAACTAAGGAATCCAAGTAATAAATATCCAGAACACAGAGGGATGGATCCAAGGATCTTTTCCAAGGCATCCCATCATGTCTTATGGTCATACCTGGTGTAAAATTTGTTAGGCACTAGTTGGGTTCATGGGATCATGCAAATAATCGGACCTACGTGAGCCCATGTAAGCTAGATCCCTGGTGTATCGAGGCTCGAGGAATACCACAGAATCAACACCCAATGGTTAGAGTCAACCCAATGCATCCACTACCATATTACAGATCCATTAAGGGCAGTACAAGGAATCTATCAAATAATTAAATCAGGCATTCAAGCATTCAAATTAAACATTCATGACCAGGTGAGTATACAATCTCACGTCAACATGCATTAGCCATGAGTATACCCAATCATGAAAACCATTTATCAAAACAGGAATATGGACCTACCATCCCATATTAACCATTTAACATTCCATTAGTCATTTCATATTGTTATACCCACCTATATTATCTGTTTACATGCCAACTTTATAAATAAACAAGGCATAACCTGATATTCAAAGAGATAAAAGGTATTATTTATCATAACCAAGATATTAAAGATATAAAGACATTAATGTGATTCCTCCAACATTAATATCCGAAGAAAATAAACCTTGGGTGGTTTTAACAGGCATAAACAAGCTATTTTCCTCGTGTTGCACCCCTTGAGGGACCATGAATTTTTTAAATGGTGCCAACTCACCTAAACATAACCTACATGCATCCTCACTAGGTCTAACTATAGATACAACAAGTAACTCACTGAAAAAAGATGCCTCACCGGAATTTCGGATGGGCAGTTAAATGGAAAAAAACCCTAAAAGCATCCAAAAAGCAGAAATAAAATATATAATACCTATCTCATGTTGTTAATAGACAATTAACCGAGTTTCAATTCTTGATTCATCATGTTTTGGGTGAAATATGAAGAATGAACGAAGAATGGGATATTAGGGAATAATTGCCTAAATCTCAATAGTGCAATCATTATTGTGAAGAAACAAGAACGAAAAAATGATTCGATTGCCTACATATGCAGTTCCAATGGGATAGACTACGCTTGAATCCGAGTCCGGATGACTTCAATACTTGAAAAACGAGAATAGATTGTTTTTGGGTTCAAAAATGAGAGGAAAGGATTTATTCTATCAAAAAGTTATGCTATTACCTCTTTTATAAAAAACCCCACTAAACAAGGTACATAGTTTGTACCTAAAGTACACAGTGTGTACTCCAATTTTTTTTCTGAGCCCGACACGATACACATCTTGAATTGAAATCACACGGCTTGTACTCATAATACATGAAATGTAGACCAAGTACATGATGTATATCTAACCTACAGCCAGCTTTTAGCTTGATTTCCCCTACTTTGCCAAAAACAACCCAACCAGACCATTGTTTACCTTATGTACTAATAAAAAAAGAAAGGTATAAACATTTAAACGAAAAAGAAGATTTGTACCTCAAGATAAACCAATGATCATACAATATTCCTCGATTATAGAAATTCATCCACGAATATCCCTCTAATTGGTGTTCAAGATTCGTCTAAAAACAACTTTTTCCCCTGATCATGTATGTCAGTCTCCCTCTCCAAAGCCTCGTCATGTAAATGGTTATTCTTATGTAGCACCCATACTAGAGAAACTGACGGACCTCAGAGAAACTTCATACTCTTTTCAATGATACAAATCAGATGCTTCTCAGAGGATACATCGCCCTGAAGCTCAACTTCCTTGGGTTGAAAAAACAATAACGGGTCTGAGTAATAGTAGAATAGTTGAGAGACACTGAAGACATTGTGCATGGCTCAATAACACTGTGGAAATTTCAACCGATAGGAAACCGACCCCACTCTCTCTAGGATCTCAAATGGCCTGATATCTCTCTAAAAAAGTTTACCCTGTCTCCTGATCAACCTGTGTCCCAATCTCAGTGAAACACGCAAAAAATTCTGATCCCTGACCTCAAACTCTAAAGGTCATATATGACAATTGACATATGATTTATGACAAGACTATATAGTAATCATCCACTTCTAAATCAACTAAACATTCTCAAAAGTCTCCTGCATGAGACATGGACCCAGTAAAGCTACCCCACCTACCAATAACCAGTACAGGGGAGTACAACATGGCCTACCATATAAATCCATGTAAGGTTCCATATGTATATTCTCCTGATAACAATTATTCTAGGAAAAATAAACCTTTGGAATGTGTCACTACCATGATACCCCAAAATCTTGGATGCATGCTTGCCACATGCCATCTAGCACCAGTATCGTATGATCTGACTAGTCATCAGTCTATGGGTGGTATGTTGTGCTCAGAAGCACCTATTTACACAACCCCCTTTGAAAAATCTTCCAGAAACAAGATTTAAAGTGAGAGTCCTGATATGAAAAGATAGATCTCAGAACCCCATGAAGCAATACAACCACATATATGTAAAAATTTCAAATATTATCAACACTGATGGTCTCTTTAATAGGAATGAAATGTGTTACCTTCTTAAACCTATCAAAGACCACCCAGAAAACATCATTTCCTCAAGGAGTCCTTAGAAAACCAGTCACGAAATCCATCCATACATCATCTGATTTTTACTCTAGGATAGGTAACTGCTATGAAAGCCCATCCAGTCTTTGATGTTACGCCTTCACATGTTGAAAGGTGGAACACCTCAAAAAATACCATCCACCCCTCTCTTCATTCCCAGCCACCAGTACTGGCATCTCAAGTCATGGTACATCTTGGTGACCCCGAGAGGCACTACACAAGCTAAAGTGTGAGACTCCTAAATCAAATCCTCATGTATTCCCACTAGAACCAATACGCATCCCAGGATATGTAGGATCTTATCATCACCTACCATCCAACAAGTAGGAGGGTACTCACTAGCCACACCTTCTGGTAGTATTAGACCTTCCGAATTTGATATCTACGTCATCCTAACTCTTTCTAGAAGGGTAGAGGTAACAGCTAAGGATGAAATAAAATTATACCCATGATTGTCGTGCATCTCTAAATGCATCTATGAAAACAACGCCATAAACGACCACTTACTAGTGGACCTTTTCCCTGCTTGTATCAGAGTCCTCTTGCTCAGTGCATTGGATACTACATTTCCATTACCAGGAATACATGCAAGAACAAAGTCAAAGGACTTCAGCTACTTCTCCGACCTTCATGGAAACAAATTCAGATCACGTTGTGTAATGATATACTTGAGGCTTTGTGGTATGTGAACACCAGAAAACGCTCTACAAGTAAATAGTTCCTCCAACAGCACAATGCATGAACAACTACAGCTAACTCAAGATCATGCGTAGGGTAACTCCTCTCATGACGACACAAATACCTAGACACATAAGCCACTACCCGGTCTCACTGCATTAGCACTACCCCGAGCCCAAAACTTATCGTCATAATACAATTTGTAACATTGTTCCTAATCTGCCAGTATCCAGACTAGTGATGATGAAAACCTCCCTTTTATCACATAAAAGGATGTCTCAGAAGATTCTATCCACTAAAACATCACACCCTTTTTATTCAGGACCATAAATGGCACTACTCTGTATGATAAATAATATATAAAATGATAGTATTAAATAGCTAGCCCAAAAAATATCCAGATATCAAAAAGGTTCTTGGGTTGTTCCCATTAAACTATAGTTGTCACCTTCTTTGGTTCCACTGACAATCTTGTCGCTAAGTTGATGTAACCAAAGAAGTAAATCTAATACATCCAAAAGTGGCACTTTTCATGCTTAGAATATAACAGATGCTCTCTCAGTGTATTCAAAAAAATATCAATAATGTTGGCATAGTCGTTCCGATTGTGAGAATACATTAATATACAGTCCCCAAAACCACCAAAAAATAATCAATGTAAGGATGGAACACTCGGTTTATCAAATCTATGAAAAATTATAGATTATTCATGAGACCATATGGAATAACTAGATACTCGTATAACCCATACCTACTAAGAAATGTTGTACAAGGTATGTATGTAGGTTGACCCCTCACCTGGTGATATGTTGACCTCAAGTCGATATTTGAGAATAGTCGAGATCCTCAAAGCTAATCAAACTAGTCATCAATCAGTGGAAAATGATATTGTTTTTAATCATAAACTAGTTAAATTTCTGATAATCGATGCATAGACTAAGGGTAACATCTAAGATTTTTTCAAAAAGGACCTTCGAACCCCACAGTGAATTACAGGGTTTGATAAACCACTTCGCCTCCAAATACTCTCACTACCTGTTGATCACCTGAAACTCCATAATAGACATCCCATAAGGAGGAATGGATAAATGTACATCTTATGGAACTAGCTCGATTGATAACTCCACCACTCTCTCAGGAGGTAAACAAGAAAAGTATTTTGGAAAGACGTCCCTAAAGCTCTCAAACACTGGAGAAAAATCTACCAGAATCACTTCCATATCATCCAGTAATAAAATAGAATTCTAGTCTGTCATCCCACTATGCCCATGATGCTCGGGACCATCTCTTCTTTCCTAGACATCCAATGAACCCTTGTGAATAAAAATTTCACCCTCTGGAATGTTTAATGCTACACTATGTTGATATCAGTCAATACACACTCAATAAGAAACTATCATGTCTATTCTGATAATGACGTCAAACTCTATCATCTTGAGGGAATAAAAACCGCAGAGGAAGTGGCACCCCCAACCTCAAGTTTACATTCCTTACATTGGTGTACATCACCCGTTATAACTCTAAAAGATGTTTCTAGTGTCAAAATACCCTCATAAAGCAAAACAATAGGCCCAAGTCTCATTACCACTAGTGTAGAGATTATTTTGTGAGAGGCACATGTATCGAAAACAACATATGCAATATTAGAAGCTACTAATATCATACCACTCATAGTAGATGGTCTAGGATACTGCTTCTGTTTGTTTTTTGGAACTACATAAGTCTGGAATGCACCTGACCCTGTGGCCATACCAAGGTACCCATATCTAATCCACCCCACTATCTCTGAGAACCTGGCGTATGGATACCAAGACCAAAACATTCACTTTCCTTTCCTGACCTGCCTACAGTACTCAAACATCCATTATAACGTGAAGCTGAAGAACCTTCTCCAGAACCAAATGTCGGAGCTGACCCCAACCACTCACAGCAGGAGGGAAGGTCCTACAAATCAGCTTCATGTTCCCTATCCTTCCACAATCTCAGCACTCAACTAGGTCACAGTCACACTTTTTTTTCATGGGGCCTTTCCTACCTCACTTATGGAAATAAACCAAGATGCATGTACCACAGCCTCACTAGCACACATCACGAGAAGCCTCGAAATGAAACTTCCTGCATGAAGACGTATATCCACAAGGGAGAGAAACATCAATCCCATATTTTTTACCCCCATCTTCCCTTAGGATACACTCTATAATCAGTACTTGATTCATAATCTCACTAAAAAAATGAAACGTAAAAACATTGACCTAATTTCTGATAGCATGTCTACACCCTCCCTCGAAGCACCTCACCCTTGACATCTCATCAGTAAGATACATCGGTGAAATATGATACAGCTCTATAAATCATGCCATGTATTCCATTACCATCCTTGCACCCTATTCAAGACATATAAACTCACTAGCCCTCTATGCTCATAGAGTCATGCAGTAATAGTAGTCAAAGAACCGGTTTTATAATTCAGCACAACACATATTATACAGACCATCATCCTTGTTTAAAACATTGCACTAGTGCCTTTCCACTCCATGTAGCATACAAGTAATGAGATTGACCCTCCACTATGGAGGTGTCTCTAGATGCTCAAAAATTGCTAACATGGTATCTAAACACATCTCTATAGCATGTGGTCTTCCATCCCCAGAAAATGTAGGAGGATGTTGTTGATGGAACCACGATGTTAGCTTATCCATAGTCAAGGCAGGATACAGTGCTCCTTAGAGAGACTGTATATAGGGAAATAAACCCTCATGGAAATTTTCCTCAGAACTTGTGACTAGAATTGTCTCAGGTTCCACTGTTGGCACTTTTAGAGGATCATCTGGTATCCCATGGCCCACCGTATCTGATGTATGATCATTTCGTCCATCTCAGAGTACAACTGGAGTTCATTATGATGGCATGTTTCTACAATGACAAATGTACACCTTAGGAAAGAACAACATCAAGGAATAAGCTCAATAGGGTAGGATAGGTCAAAACCCTCATAAAAACAAAGACAACCCACAACCTACTTCTAAATCTAGGACATTATAGAGAACAACCAACAATCCCCTAAAACTATTCTTCTGCCCACTCAAAAGCTAGATCTAGGTCAAGTCACTACTCACTATTTCATGTTTCCATTTCCATTTCACATTCAGTTATTTAATAAATTCCACTAAGGGTTTACCAATTTCTAAATCCATAAGGGCCCATAACACCTCATGACCCCAATACATGGCTCTCATCCAAACCAAACATATCATGTTCATTTAACACTTACATATCACCAACACGTCATTTCCCAATTCACAAGGGCCCATACTCCTTCTGGATTTATAGATGAAATCCCACCATTATCTACTGCACCCAACTAACACAACTACAGGAACAACTAACACATCAACAATTACAATAGCATGAAATATCTAATGAATCCTAGACGACATGTAAAAATTCATGGAATGTGATTGTAATATTTGTCTATGTGAGGAATGATAGGGACCACCTTCATCTCATTAGCTTACTACTTAATTATAACCCATAATTTCATCAATAGAAATAACATAAATCATGTGTTTCAGCCAACGATAAAAGAAAATCAACTATAATAGTCAAAATCTAGAAAATCATAACTCAATTAGAGGCAATTTGTTATTTCCTTGTTCATGGGATAGCTTCTCTCAAGCATAGTTTATTACCAAACTAGATTTCCTTCTTATCCCTTTCTGATGTCTCCAAATATAATGTCAAACCAGAAAAGAAAAAAACTCCTTTGATACCACCTTGTAAAGTCCCAGACCTGGTTGCCACCTAAAACATTGCCCCAAACCAATTTGGTCCCATGGCCTCATGTGTATCTCTCCAAGCACCAGTGGTTTCTAACTAGTAGTGAGGGACAAGGTGAGGCATTGGGGATACAATGCATTCATTACCAGAGAATCACAGTGAAATTCAATTATAAATATAATATTAGAAGTGAAATAAACCCCAGAAAAATAAATGTAAGACATGAAGAAACATATCAATAACAATAATTAACTCTTATAAAAAAATTTTACATGTGGTACAAGTATATAGAAAACAACTAGAAAAATTGATGACAATATAAAATAGTACAAGTATCCTGAAAGAACAAAAGGTCAAAAAGGTATCCCTGCATTGCATGCATCAACATGGTCCAATGCTCCACTACTCCAAAGTAAAGGTCAATAACCTGTACCAGGGCACTTGAACCTATCATCACATGCAACCATTTAATCATTCTGGGTCCCCAAGGAGGCCCAAACAGGGTTTGAGGTAAGCATTTCCTTAGGAAACCACCAAGGTCTATACAATTTTTAATATCAATTCTATAAAGTTTCTTGCCAATGTAAACAACTAGTAATGTAAACAGTGTATTCCCATGGAATAAGTCTATTGTATTAGGTAAAACTAAACAGCCCTCAAGGGTACCTATAAAATTTAGTCAGCTCCTAACAAGGAATCTATAAAAAGTAAACATGAAAGTCACACTACCATGTTGTACATCCACATGTATCATGAAACCCAATCTATGGTATATAGAGAAGTCTGGTATCCCATGACCATGTTGTATAGTGATGTGTAAACCCCAATGGCTAGATCCAAGGTGTCATTAGACCAGGTAATCCAATTATTAAATATCTAGACCATGGAGCGCCAGATCCAAGGTTCTTGTCCAGGGCTTCCCATCGAGTCCCATGAGAATCCATTGTGGAAACTTTGTTAGGAACTAGTTGGGGTGCTTGGAGAATGGAAATATAATGTCCTACTCAATACCAAGTAGGTCGGATCCACGAGGTAGTAAGGCCCTAGTCATCCTACAACATCAAGACCCAAGAAGAAGTGTCAACCCATGGCATCTACTACCACATTCCAGATCCATAGGGAGCAGTATGAGGTGTCTATCTAACCATTCAATCAATCATTAAAGAATTAAAATTAGACAGTCACAACCTGGATAGTATTCACACTCACATCAATAGACATTATTCTTGAGTATACCAACTCATTAAAACCATTTATAAAAAAAACATATGGGCCAACCCTCCCATAAAAACCACTTAACATTCCATTAGTCATTTTATATAGGTATAACCACTAATAACATCCATTAACATGACAAATATCAAAATAGACAAGGCATAACATGATATTAAAAGAGAAAGGAGGCATTACATATTTTAAATAAGTTATTCAAGATATCAAGGCATTAACATGATTCATCTAACTAGAAAAGCCCAAGAACACACTCCTTGGGTGGTTTCAACCAGCATAAATAATAAATATTCCTTAAGGATCACCCATTGCGTGACCTGGAATCATGTAAAGGGTGTCGACGCACATAAATGGAACCTATGGGCATCCTCACTTGGTCCAACTATATATAGGGCATGAAAATCTCTAAAAAAGGAGGCCTCGTCGAAAAGTCTGACAGGCAATGAAAAGGTAGAACACTATAAAAGAACCCAAAACTTCGTAAATAGTATAGAACTCCTACCTCGCCACAGTAGTTGACAACTTGTCTAGTATTAAGTCCTGGTTCACCCTAGTTTGGAAGAAATACGAAGAACATATGACTAATAGGATATTAGGGTATATAAATGAAAATCTAAATAGGGTATTTGTGGTTTCAAAAAATTGAGAACGACTAAAAAGTAATCGAGTACTTACTAATGTGGTTCCAACGTGATAGGAAATGCTCTAGTCAGGTATAAACATCTTCAATACTTGAAATACACGAATATAGGGTTTTGGTTTAAAATTCAAGAGGAAAAGATTCTTTCTATGCAAAAGATAATCTACTACCTCTTTTTTATAAAAAACCCCTTCATGACAAGGTACACGACATGTACCTTAAGTACACGATGTGTACTCCAATTTTTGTTCGGAGCCAGACTAGCTACACATCGTGATTGGCAAGTACACTGAGTGTACTAGAGGTACAAGATGTATATACCAAGTACACAATGCTTACATGGCCTTATGCAATCTTTTATCATGTATTACCCTTCATTCCGCAAAATATCCCAAGTATCCAATGACCCAGCTTAGGGTCTATGCCAAAAAAGAAATGTTTACAAAATTAACCCAAAAAGAAGACCCACAAAGACAAAAACCCCAGGATCATACATATTAGTAGTGGTACATAGAAGAAGTGGGGTGCAGACCGCTCCACATAGATTTTCATATAGTTTTTATTGATGTTGGGAACCAGAGATTGATCTTTGGAGATACATCCAAATTAAATATTGCTATTTTTGATTTAGAAATGAAGAACACACTTCCATCTTTGTTTGAGCTTCTCGTCCAAAACATCTAAATGATTATGGATTCTAAATAATTTTTTTATTGACATGCCTTTGTAGGTTTCAGAGGTCTACTTATATGTTGTCTCTTATTTCTCTCACATCAGTCATTATGGCTTCCTAATGGGTATGTATATAATTACCCACACAGAGGATTTTCCCACATATGTCATGTCTTATGTAGAAGAATGAATATCCATGATGATTTTAGAATATCAAAGGGATACTTAGGTGTATACAAAAAGTTTGGGTGTTTGGAATGGATATAGGGATCCATGATCTCCCATCTAGAATTTATTATATTTTTCCTAGATATGATAATTTTTCAGTTTGGGAGTGTATTTTCCTCCTTAAATTATTGTTTTTTACATTTGTATCCTTTATTATTTTTCTACTTTAATCTTTTATTTTTTTCTGTTTCTCATTGAAGTAGTCTCTGGAGTATATTTCAGGAATTGAACATCACTAGATGTCACAATATTTAATTATTATTGTTATGCACTTCATAATTGAAATATTTTACTATGTGCATACAAGTACGTTAGTTAATGGAATACCATTTTAGTTACTCATTTAAACTTTTCACTGGCCCCCAGACAAAAGAAGTGGGATTGGGGTTCATATGCTGAGTCTTCCACCAACTAGGTAGTCCCTGGTGGGTAGGGTACTTAGAAAATAAAATTGAAGCTAAATAATTAATCATGCACTAGATTTATCTCATGACATACTCTTGTTGTGTTATCAATCACCTAGATTTAGAAACGAGTTCAAGAGAATCAACATATATATCCCAGGAATAATTTCTACAAATAATTACAATTTAATATGTAATTAAAATTTCCCCTAAACATCATTATAAATATTCCAAACATTGTTCATCTAAAATAACTCGAAAAATATGGTTTTTCAAATAAAATATAAAAAATTATATATATTTAAAATAAACATCCTAGCATTACAACAATACATAAAACTAAAAACATGATGTGGGATAAAAATAATTCTGTCTTATCAAATACATATATAACTATACATAAATGAAAAAATAAAACAAATGAAAATCCCCAAAACATCATGTACCAAAACACAAGGACGATATCCATTCCTAATACCAACATAACTCCATGGTGATAAATGATGAAACAAAACCTAAACCAGCAACTGATGTGATAATGATATTTGTTATAATAAAGAAACAAATTCATGCTAGAAAACCATACCCTATATATTACATTTATATAAATGATCATATTAGATGTAGTTTGAAATAAAACATATAAAACAATGGGTTTTTTATATTGAGTTTAAAAACAAGTTTCATTTCATTCCCCATTTTGTAATTAAAATAGTTTCATTTTAAGGAAATATTTAAAACAAATAGGGATAATTACTATTTTAAAATTTTTAGGGAAATTTTCTATGCATTTTAAAATTATATTATCACTACCTTCTTTATAAATAATCGATAAGGAGAAAACAAGCACAATAATAATGTTAAAAAACGTTTCAATAAGATGAATAGAAAAGAGAATATGTTATTTGATATAATATATAATGATTAAAGGAAATGTAACCTATGTAAAAGAAGAATATACATTGTGATATGGGTGGGCATATGTATTCATCAAAATTTATAGAAAAATACAATAAATGATTAATAGTATCAGGGTTTTTTATGCATTAAAACCTCCTTAATGATCAATCCTAACCTACGAAGCCTAAATATGTTTCAGCACTCCCCAAACATATTATAACCCTAGTAGGGTCCATTAGTGATAGTGTGATCCTAAATATTTTTATCATCTTCTCTTGGAAATTATAATATTCCCTCTTAGTTTGTATGATATAAATAAAATATAGGTGATCCAAATTAAGAAAAACAAATTATAATATAATGAAAAAAATTATGTTTGAGATTATACATTTTGAAAACTCTTAACTATAAACTAGGTCTCACCCAAATATCCCACCATAGACATGGTCTAATTTTTATCAAACACATCCCATGACATATAAAACCCATTATTTTAAAACCTATTAATGAGGGATCTTCCCATTGTTTTATTATATTAGAAATTATAACCCATAAATTATTCCAACCAGGCCTTCCTAATATATTTTAGTAAATAAACATGAAGAACTACTTTTTAATGAACAAATATACCCTTATAAATTCATATAAAAAATTTAAACTCAATATGAATACTAAATCATCATTTGATATATAAATATTTTTTAGTATAGTCCCTTCATAAATTTCATCAAACACATGTTGTGCATGCTAGAGAGGTAAAAACATTCCATTTTGTTTCAAAATGAATATGTCATTGTATTTCATATAAATCTAGTGGTACCAAAAATTCCTTTAAAAAATGAAAAAAAAATATTACAATGATTTATTTACCTATTAATGAGTTTAAATATTTATGAAATAATGGTTCATAAATTAAAAGTAAAACAAAATAGTCACCTAACTTAATTGAAATGAAAATGATCTCAATCATCCAGCATGGAATAATCATGACCATAATGATAATATTCAAACTATAGTAAAGAAAATAAATAGATGGTGAAATGTCAGAACCTAGAAATATGGAACATACACAAAATATAAACATAAGGGATGAAGTAAAATATAATAATAAAGGGAAGATGATGAAGAAATAGAGTATTCAAAGGTCCTACCAAGATAAACTATTTTTAAAAAACAAATCGAGGCTCAAAAATATCCATAGAGAGGGAGAAATAAAGAGAGTAGGGCCTCCAGGTCTTGTGAATAAAATGGGTGGGGAAGTGTTGGAATAATTCTTACAATTAAATGACCATATTCTTATAAATTCAGGAGTTTTAAAATTTTATCTAACAACCCATTTTGGGAGAACAATTTATCAAATGGTTCTCTAACCATGTGTCCCATTCTATGTTCACAAGGTAACTCATACATTTTGTATAAACATTTTGGAAACCCATTATCCAATCGTATTTAATGGTTTTTTAAATAATCCATGTTATCTGCACACATTCCAAATTATTTTCACTAATAATGTGGGACAATCGTTCTCCCTGATCCAAATCCAACAAATTTCAAAATTTTAAAAAGGAACAGCTTCAAGTACATGTATAATACTAGAAATAAATGAATAGAATGAATAATAAGGGAAAAGAAGGATAAGGTGGGAATATTTTCTAATTTTATTTCTATCTATATATTTAAATTGAATTAGTATAGTGTATTAATCAATAGAGAAACAAGGAAATAACCTTCTCAAATAAAACTCAACCCTCTAAAACCATGTAACACCATGACCTATACTATTATGAATAATATGGAATCACCTAAAATGATTAATAATCATATCCCAGACTAAGATTTCTTTTAAAGATCCATAAAAATAAAAACAATTTTTCATTCATTTTTTGAGGTCATAATCATTGAGATTACTCCACGAGTACATATTCCTCAAAATAAGTGAAGAGTATAAATTGGAACGACAAGTATACTGGGGGGTTTACAATCAGATAAAGCACATAATGGATAGATTGGTATATGGAACATGATATGTTAAACAGAAATTCATAATGTAAAATTATATTCATAGTGGTCTCCCCTGCATTTTTGAATTTTCTGAGACACCAAAAATCTAGTGATATCCAACCATAACCAAGGATCAATGTTATAAAAGGTAACTATAACAAACAATGATCTCAATATCAAGAAAAACCCATCAATTTTTTTTCAAAACAAACCTTTATTAATATAAAATAAAATAATGTACATGGAGTAGATGTTATAAATAATAAACAAAAAAATGAAATTACATTAAACTTATACTAGAACAAAATCACATCTTGTAGGTTTGACCTAATAATTATCTAATCAATTTTATGTGTCTCATATCATGTTATTCATAGATCATTTACTGTATGTAGGATCTAATATAGTGATAAATAATCAATGACTATATAAAAAATTGCTTCTTAGGACCTATCATTATATACTAATGGCATAATTGTGTTATGTCCCTAGAAGAAGATCAAAATACTTCATATGAACATTCTAGGTCTTTATATAACTTCTCAACCTTATATCACATCATATTTCATTTATTGAAATTCACTAATCTAGCCCCAATAATAATGAAAGGTTTTTATTCCTCATTAAATCATAAAAAATATGGTACAACCTATACCACATGCCTCACTAAATCAACAATAGAGGTCATAATTAACTCCATTACCCTTGACTGTATATTTTTATAAAGTTATTTTCACATATTTATCCATTAATGAATCATCCTTTGATAAATAAAGAATTAAAGGGACTATATCAAAAAATGGAGGATGTACTCTAACACTAACTGATCATCCTTTGGGGATAGTACATCTCCATAACCACTGCCTCTTTTATTTCATTAGATTAATAATATTGGATAATGATACCCTTCAAAATATTCCATGTGTGTTCATTTGGAGGATTCTTCGAAAAAAATTATTTCTATCACTACTAACATAATGGTCGAAATCATGAACAATGTAGTATAGGTAAACTCAATAAGGCAAAATATTCTCAAGATACTTCCAAAAGATCATTATTCTTCACAGAGATCTAGATGACGAGAATGTATATGAGGATTCAACATCAGTAAATTGAGAAGTAATTCTCCATACTAATCGATAGAGGTAGACACTATTATATTAACACATCTACCATCACTATGGAAATCCATGATAATCAATTTCAGTTTTTTTGTCAATAATAAGTTGAAAAAAATCAATCAATTAAATCCCACAACAATTTTAAAAATCAAATACCGATGTCAAATATATATCATTAACCAAATTTTCAAATGTAATATAAATTTACTCAACCAACATTGAACACGTTACAAAAAAAATCAATAATTTCCTCAAACAGACATAAAATAATTCTTTTCACATTATTGAAAGGTATCATTTATTTAGATTCTGAATTATAACTTTATTACAACAAATTCGTGTTTTTGAATTAATGTTTTCTCTCATAATTAAAAAATGATTATAATCTTTATTTACATGAAACAACAAACCAAATAATCACAAAAAACATTATATAACAATTAAAATGTATCCATTGAGATAGTAGTTAAAAATAGTGGTTAACTTACATATATATATATATATATATATATATATAATGGAAATTTATTTTCATTAATAATTCATTAACAAAATTCATTTAATATAGCGACATAAATAATAAGATTTCTTCTTTTAAAAAATATATTTATCTAAATTTTTATTTTTATTTGTTCCGTTTTATGAATATTAATACAACATATAACTTTTTTAATTTAATAATACACTGATATAAATTTTATTAGTAATTAATAGGAAATAAAAATAAGAGTAGCTAATTTCTAAAAAGTTATTTTCAAATTAAAAATGTATTTTCATTATAATTTGAATTTCTATTTAAGAGATATATTCCAAAATTACTGAAATTTAAATTTAAAAAATAAAATTTATTTTTTATTTATAATATCAAATCATTTTGAATATGGTTTGTTTATATTCTTCTAAAATACCTGATTTTTATGTGATTAGTGAAAATATGCCTTAATTAATATCGTATCTTTATTAACATTATGATGGACAATTATTGAATAAAAAATGAATAATATGTATTTTCTAAAAATAAACTACCTAATGAAAAAATTTAATCAATTTAAGATACAATGAAGAAATTAGAAAAGTAAATTTTAACATTTTGAAACTAATTTAATATTTTAATTATTATGAAAAATATTTTTTCATATATTTAAATAATTATTATATCCCAATGTACTATTTTTTTTGACATGAATTTAATGACATATGAATATAAATTTTTAAATAATTAATTTCATTATTTATTTTATATTAACAACATATATAATTTTATCATAAATATTTTTTGTAAACTATTGAATAAACTTTTTATTAAAAATTGTTTTTATTAATTCTATGCACCAATATAAAAATAATAACATATCACTAATATAAATATGACATATAATAAATTATATAATATTTTGAATTAATGGGGAAGTTATTTTAAATGCACCATTTTATTTTTACAAAAAAATGAATTACAATGTCAAGGAGAACATTCCAAACAAAAAGAAAAATTAAGATAAAAATGGTTTAACTTTTTGTTAGAAAGATATGAAATTTTACAAAATTCCCTAAAATAATTTTATATGAGGTGGATCGACCATATCATATCATGTTTATATTATTTTTAATTATTGTATTATTTTTACCAATGAATATTTATATTCTACTTTATATTATTAAAAAAATTACATCCCTTTAACATATAAATACCACCATTCACATCCACATTTACGCACTCATCCTAATTATATACAAGAATGAAAACAATATCCTAGTATTTCATTTATTCCCTTCCCATGCAAAAAAAATTATATTTATTTCCAAAATACCATATTCTGGATTTTAAAGTTGTTTTCTAATCGAGAACATTATAATGGATATGTACTGTTCTAAACCATGATATCTATTTTTTCCACTTCTTTCCCCAAAAATAATTTATATATATGGATGTATGATAATATTGTATTATTGTTATGATTAAATATTTTTATTCATTTATAATATCACTTACCTACCTTCTTCTATTGATAATTATTAAATGAAGATGTCATTATGAACATACTAAGATTATCTTATCCATGATTGGTGAGTTATTTATAAACTCCTAACATTGATGTTCCAAAATATCTATTAATGTATTTTTTAAATATTTATAAAATTATAAATATAATAAAATTATAAATAATAATATTTTCTACCTCCTTCTCATTCTATGAAAACATAGAGTTTCGTGATTGGGTACAAACAATCTACCACCTCTATGAAATGAAGTATTTTTTTCATTTTCTACATAAAAATTCTATATTTAGTAGTTTATTTAACATATAAAATTCATATTTAAGTAACCATTACAATTTCTATAAGTTTATATCAGATATTATATAATTAATATTAAAAATAAACGGAAATAGGGAAGTAAATTGATAAAAATTGAACATATACAAAAAAATATTAATATTATTCCATTTTAGAAATCCAAGAATATTGTATAAATTTAATATTAATGGAAGAATAAAGGATATATACTTTTACAAACTTATATATTATTAATAAAATTTTTATATCCTTTTACCATAGTCAATATATTGAAGGAGTTATGAAAAATGTTCGTTGAAAAACATTTGGTTACTAAAATAAGAGAAATATAAATATATTAATTAATATTTGATAATAAATAGAACATAAAAAGAGAAATATAGATGATAAATTTTCCTATTAAATTATCTATTAATCTTAATTTTATTTTTTATGATCTTAGGAACATCTGCAATTTTAATCAAGACTTAAGGTATGAGTTTTGGATAAAAATGTTTTCCTTGAGATATAATTTTTATTCACCACTAGACAACTTTTAATACCCTTTTCATTTGACATAGAATTTTAAAACATTTTATTAAAAATAATTGATTTAAAAATACATGTAATGATATAAATTCCATATATTTTTAATTCAAATATTAATGGTGTTTAAAGAGTTTTAGTATCTTAATTTTACTTCATTGAGAAACGATTTAAATTCCCAAATTATTTATGATTTGGGATATAAATATTTCTATCAATTTAGTTTCATAATAATTTATTTGAAATATAATTTATCTAAAAACCAAGTTATACATATCTATACATTGTTTTTAATTCATGTATTTGAAATATAATTTTATGATTGAAACTTATTTTCATTTTGTTTTAATGCTTTATATTGATCTTATTACTCTAGTTATTTGAATAATTCACTATAAGATTTTATATTTATATTTAACATTATTTATATGGTGAATAAATTTTTTATTAAAAGATTAATAGTTAATTACTTTATTCCTTATAAAATAGTGACACTGTTAATAATAATTTTCATTCATTTTTGTGCGAATGTTTATTTTATGTTTACATTTTCCCATCATCATAATGTTCTCATATTTAATTTGAAAAATAATTTTATGTTATCTCTTGTTACATTATTATTCCTATTGTCCCTATTCAAATGTGTAGTTTTATTATCCCTTTTTATAATTTTGGACTGAAACAATTGCATTTAAACATATTAAATTGGTTTTCTTTCTATGATATTTTTTTCTTCAGAATCACGAACATTAAATTTTTTATATGTATTCTCAATAATTTTAATTATTTTCATCCTTATTCATTTTATGTAATTCCTCTATATTATATATGTATTTTTAAATTTAATATACACATATTATAATATAAAATTATTATTTGGGGATTATACATACATTATGTCCCCTTTGAAATTCACTCTTATCAGTAAACCCGATTTTAGAGAACTATTAAATTTCATATTTCATGTTAAGTACCACATACATAAATTTTTTTTAAACATGAAAATATATTAAAGACAATAATTATTTCAGGGACGGATCTATTAGATCAATTATGGATTATATTAAAATAAATTGCTTCATCCTTCTATAAAATATCTTTTACTCATTTCATAAATCCTTAGATAAGTGGCACATTATTTTTTCTAATTATCATATATTTTTAATGAATTATTTTACTATAGAACTCAATAATTAATACCCATGTTCATGTTTCAAATATTAACATCCAAAATATTTTATTTCCCATTTCTCCATGTGATCCTTATGATATTGTCTTTGGTTATTCCGTGATAAAATATTATTAATCCCACTTCATTCTCATGGGTTTAATCACCCTTTTAATTTATCAATGGTTTAATTTCCTACCATATAAAACATATGAATGTACAAGTTATGAAAATGATGTATTTTCATTAATAGATCTCAAATTCATTAGTATATGTTTTTATATAATGAGATACAATGTATGGAGAACATTCAATTAGCCTAAGCATGCAATATTACGTTGCCTGTGTGGTGATCCATGACTAATTATTATATTTCCATGATTTATGTATTTATAAATATTTTTTATTCCATATATTTATTATAACCTTATATTACATTTTATTCCAGTGATTATCTCACACTGATATTCCATGTTACGTGTTTTCTCATTAGAGATTATATGTTCTGTTATTATGAAATATGGACAACTCTAATTATTCCATATTCTATTTCATAAGATATTTATCAACGTATCATATTTTCTCCTATTCATATGATCCAAGCCTTAATAATAATATGATTTTTTCCTTTTACTAGTCATTTTACCTCATCCATATATTATGTTTCATTTTACATGGGCACTACGAGGATTAAAGCCTATGATAATTCTATAAGGTATTTTATTCATTCACAATTATAGAGAAATGATCACATGTATTGTGATGTAAGATCCTAATATAATAATTACATTGTTGACAATAAAACTTTGATTATTATTATTATTTTATTATTATTTGATTTATTTTCATTCACACGGTCATTTTTCATACATAATTTAATTTGTTTTATTAATGAACTTCAATATTTTATAATTAATTGTCCAATTAAAATCATTGTTCTAATAAAATGTGAGAAATTATAAAGGTGGAATTAAATTGATAACAATTGAATACATTTTTATGATTTTTATGCTTTTTTTAATTTTTATAATCTATTGAAATTATATTAAGAGTGATTTGTAATTTTAAATAAATATTTGGTAAATAATATGTTTCATGATGATCTGAATGTCAAATAGTGGCAGCGATCCACCTAGACAGCCCACAAGTGGCTAGCCGTCTAAGTCATCCCCTAGGACAGATAACTAGGGTTACTATGGGTGTCAAGAAGCATAAGGGACCATCCCAATGTTTAATGTGACTTGTGAGGAGTAATTGAAAGGTGTAGTGGTTAGAAAATTTCCACACGAGTAGTGGGGTATATCACAATAGATTTAATGTGCAGTGTACCGATAGCCCATCCTCATGGAATATGTCTAAGATGAAGATGCTGCTCAATTTCTTATAGAAAATTACCCCACCAATGGCCTGAAATGATATTGGCTATAATATTTTCTATAATATTTTTCACATACCATAATATTTTCAATCCCAATTGTAATTTGATCACTCGTTCTCAGAAAGAACCTACTAAAAGCATTTACTACTCGCTACCTCCATCCTCGAATGCCACCATATGAAAAACCATATATCTGTAATCAAATATTCCTTGTAATCTAAAAATGACCTAAGAACCACATCCAAAACTAGAGACCACCATAGAAGACCAAAAAGACCTTATATAACCACCTGGAATCCATAAGATTATATTTTACACTGTGATGGCCAACTGATGGCACTCCCTAGATATGAATCAAAAGAGAACATCATTATTTTATAATAACGTTTTTCATTGATCTTTAATTTGATTTTATTTTTTCATTTCATTTAATTCCAAACACACACAACACTTATTTCATTTTCCTTTTAGATTATGCAGATAATAAAAAATTATTCAGGTGATTTAGAATTACTATGAAATTATAAAGCTTTATAAGTGAGATAACCATGGTCCGTCGCTATGTTGAATTTAGAAAAACTGATTTACTAACGATTTCAAATATTAAATTCTAAAATCACATTTTTTGGGATGTTATAACCCAAAATGATTTGATTATAATGAAAATTTAGACCACAAAGGAAATTTTCATGCTCTTCAAGAAAACCATTAAATTTTTTGTTACTTATTGTTTGTAATGTCATGGATTTTTTCATTGCATAAAATATACCTATTATAAATACAATCAATACGAAATGAGTATCACTTCCAAATATTTTGATTTATAATATTCATCAAATCCTTGATTTACCTAAGATGTCAATGATGTGGAAAGAGATGACGGGCTGGAAAAAACATAGTGACCCATGATTTGGATGATCACACATTAGAGGAAGCGCATGAGGAATTCATTGTCGATGAGCCTATGGAAACAAAGGGATTTGATTCTCAAAATTGAACGAGAGAATTTTAATTTTGAGTAAAAATTATTTTATTGTCATAAAGATTATTTATATTCTCCCTCTATCAATGGAATCAACAATAAAGAATAAGAAGTCCATGTCTTAAAGAAAAAAAGTGGATATTCAAATCCGTGAATATCAACAGACCACTAGACCGTATATAATAGCTATTAATTCCCTAATGGTGGATTTTAGAAACTCTAACCCCCCTTTGATATTAAACAAATTTTATTCTTTAAATTTTATTTCTTGTAGTTTTTATTTCAATTTATTTTGTTAGGTGTTGTTTAAAATGAATCTATAATCCTTTATCACCTTGATATTTAATGACATTTTCCGCGAGTTTTAAATATTTATTGTCTTTTGTAGGCCCTTTATGGCATAAGGAATTCCCTAAAAAAGTGGAGGACCCTGACAAAAAAATAATGGGAAATTGGATTTCACTTTCAATTTTAGTCTAACAAAATCCTTAAATATTGGTCAAAATCCTATTTGGATATTTAAATAAAAAAATTCAGACACATAATAAAATTCATGATTTTATTAATATATATAGGAGAAATGAGTTTCTTAGTAACCCAAGCACTCCATGACTTATTTTTAATGATAATGATATTTGAAGGGTGTGATGTATAATTGAATGATTTGAGTTAGGCATTGATTTTAAAATGAGTAATCAATATTGGAGTTAATTAGTTGAATAATGTAAATAAAAAATCCATATCATCATTCATTTTATGAATTTATGAAATTTATGTGAATCGATTTATTATTATTATTAATTAAATGAGTGATTTTAACAAATAATATTTTCATTCTTATGGTGATCAATGGACCTACTACTTTATACACTATCATGATTATATTTCTTGAGTTGTCTTGGGGAATAAGAATTTCTATTACTAGTAATGGAATTTTTTTTTGAATATATGAATATATAAAAATTCATTGATAAAGACTAAAGTGTATTTTTATAGCCACTTATCTTTTTGAGAACCATATATATTAATCCCTCTCTATCCCATACATAGTGTAAATGAAATTGTTATGGATGATCCATATTTCATGTCATTATTATACATTCCATCCACCCTCTCTATTTTTATATTATTTTTTAATTTTAATGTGTGTGTGTGAGTGATTTCACATGGAAATGAATGAAATATAGTGTATGTAAATTGTGGGGGATGTTAATATGGTTATTAAGATAGGTTGGGTATTCATGCAATGTAAATAATTATTTTCCTCCCTTGAATAAATAATGCAATTAGGAAACAAAAAAAATAACAATTTTGACTTGGAGAACCATAAAATATACCTTCTTGACTGTTGATTTCTATCATATGTGTTTAGATAGTGGCTGTGAGGATTATTCAACGAATTACACATGAAACAGTTAGGAAATAAAAAAAATGTGTTTGAAAAGAATGAAGAAAAACAATTTAAAAAAATTCAATAGGTGAAAAATGCATTCATTATGCTTTTATTAATAATAACAATTAATTTGAACATTAAAAAATGGATATAAAATTTATATTTAGAGAATTACATTGATATTTTACGTTTTTATGTCATGTAATATTCTTTAATAGATAAAAATCCTCATTTTTCTTTAATTTTGAACATAAATTTCTACAAAACATTAGCCTCATATTCAATTAAAACATGTTTAGAAATAACCAATGATTTTATTTTAATTCGTTCATTATAAGGCTATGAAAGTAGCATCTTTGTACGATTATAGATAACAAGCATGTTTCCCTTATATGGTCATAATAATAGATGAATTTATATTATGATTAATGATGGAACAGATTTAATGGTGACATGAATTAGGATTTGGCATGTTTAATAATAATAATTATCTACAATCTGGTGAATACAAGGATATGTACCTTGATTTTTCAAAGTAAAAGGTAATTTTTTATTGATTGATCTTTTTAAAAGTGAAAAAATAGAGATTTTTTTCGATAAAAAAATTAATTGAACGTTGATGATTTTATACATATATTTCATTGGAATTGGAATATTGGAAGAATTTTTTACCTTTTGAATTCAATGTTGTTTTTTAATTCTTTAGGAAAATAATAGTTTATTTGGGTGGGGTATTGGAAACACATTTTTTTATTTATAATTTTAACTATTTTATTAATTATTTTCAATGGTTTTTAATGAATAATCCTGTAAAATTCATTTTCCTAATAAAATTGGGGGAATTATATATGGAGTATTAAAATGATTTAATATGAGTTAAATAGTTAAAAAAAGTTATTTTAATTTATTTATATAGAATTTAGATGAAATTATATTTAGGGTGTTTCATATTTTTTATTAAATTTATGTGATTCATTATTTCTAAACTAAGTCAACCCTCAACCATTGGAATACACAGACCTAAAAATCCCACAAGGGGATACACAACCAAACCAACAACCATGAGGGCCATCTCTATTTGGGATGGGTTTGAAGCCACGTGATATTGGCTGGGCATAACAAGCATGTGGCCCATGGGGAGGATCCCACATATGGAGAGGTTGGACATATCCTGTACAGGTTGTACAATGTAGCATAGACAATTTCATCTATGCATTGTAATTAGAGCCTATACCTAGAGTGATATTCTAATATATAGATTGAATTTTGTTTTCTTATAAATAATCTTGCCACCCATAATGTTAATTATTGTGGGATGATGATATTTTAGTTACATTTTACCCATAACAAAACTGTTTCTGACACTTTCGCGAGGGAAAGCGCGTCCGTCCTCATGGGGTGCGATAGGCATGGATTTTGTTGCCCCGCATTCCCACTTTCCAAAGGAGGGCGACATCCATTCCTTATTCAGGGACGTCTGCTCCTTCATCGAAACAGGATGATGGGATGTCGGTTCCTCCTTCCGTGGATTCCACATCAGAACTTATCACATACTCCGGGTATCCCTCATTGATTTAATACGTTGTTTCTGAAACCCTTCCCGGTGCCATGTTTCCATGGACGCCAGTTAATTACACTTCTTCTGTCAGGATATTCCAAGGGGTCCAGTTAAGGGAGCAACCTTCAGTTGGGGGAGTAGTCACGTTGAGGCATCATTAACGTGTCTGAACACTGGGGAATTGGCGTGTCTGTCTTTTGTTCCTTATTATAGGGATTCTCGAGGGTGCGGAAGCCCGATGCCTCCCACATTGAGCTCGGGGGATTATATGCCATAGAAATGTATCTGGGGCTTTCCTCAGCTTTCCATGTTTAACGCAGGGTATGCCGCAAGATTAACATCCAATGGAGACGGATCGGGCTGATCAGAACACTAGCTTGAGTGGATTAGATTGAGGAACCCCTCTTGAGGAAACACCGATATTGATGTCAGGCCATGGGTGGCTTCCCAAATGTTGTGGAGTGGAATGGGGTGGCATGATCTCATCGGGATGTGGCGTCCTGGGTGAGAATCAGGATGGATGATGGAAAACTACCTGATGTGGAGGGGGGAATGAAATGGAGCCGTCGTGGAGATGAGGGTGGTGTTGGGTTTGAGTCTCGAAGAGACTTTCTACGTATCCCCATGGCAGGGATTCAAAATCCGCATAGTTCAGAATAAATTTGTGGGGCTAACACTCTAGACCGCACAAGGTGGGGGGGGGGGGGAACTGATGTGAATGAGGTTAGAACGACCAGTTGGTGGGAGAACTGACATGAATGATGTTATAATGACCAGGTGGTTGGATTGAACCTCATGAGGCTTCCTACGTACCATGCCTTGGAATTGGTAAAAGTCCACGTAGTTCGGGTTGGATGTCGGTGAACTGATGTGAAAAAGGACCTTGGTCCAATGGGTTGTGGGATAGAACTTTGTAAGGCTTCATACGTACCATGCCTTAGCATGGAAAAAAGTCCACATTGTTTGGGTTGGATGTTGGAGAACTGACGTGAAGAAGGACCTTGGTCCAATGGGTGGTGGTCTTGAACCTTGTGAGGCTTCCTACGTACTATGCCTTAGCATGGATCAAAGTCCACGTAGTTCGGGTTGGATCAATTGAACTGACACAAAGTGGTATCGGAACAACTGGATGGTGGGGTCGCAACAGCTTACCGCTAGATTAGGATGCGGTATAATGTCACACGGGACATGGGAATGTTAGAGAACTGATGTGAAAAAGGACCTTGGTCCATGTGGACGGTGGGCTTGAACCTCAAGAAGGCTTCCTACGAACCATGCCTTGACATGGATCAAATACCACATAGTTCATGTGGTGATGGGGGCTTGGCACACTGACACGAAAATGGTCGGAGCCAATGATTGTTGGGATTGAACCTCGGGGAGGCTTTCTATGTACCATGCCTTGACATTGATCAAATACCTCATAGTTCGGATGTGAATGTGCGTGCCGGAGAACTGACGTGAAGAAGGACCATGGTCCGATTGGTGATGGGGCTAGAACCTCAGGGTGCCTTCCTATATACCATGCCTTGACATGGATCAATGTCCTCATAGTTCTGGCATGCATATTAATGTCATGCTGGACGAGGGAATACAGTTTAATGTCATGCTAGACAAGATGTGTAGTTTAAATTCTTGTTGGACGAGGGCATTGTCATGGTCAATGCTTAATCTAATCCCACGTGAGTCGTGCTCAGTGTGAGAAACAAGAGGCAGTAGAGACCTGACAATCACATCGTAAAGGGCGCGTTTGTGAGAAGCGAAGAGGGGCTTACGCATTAGGTGGCCCTATGGTGCTGGGACTTACTCCAGGATGGAGGCCCAAAGTGTGGCAGAGCACAGAGGGAGATGGATTTTTGACCGAATAAAGGAGGAGTTTTGTTCCATATTACACCCCCACTGGCCCTGGAGGACAGTAATTACGGAGTTTCATGGGTGATACCTTCTGCAAGAGGGGCTAGGGGGGGTTACACCAAGGTGGCTGCCCTTCCCCGCAGACAAATAGCACTTCCAGAAGTAGGATATCATCCCCTATGGGGACCATGGGGCGTAGAGAATGTCCGAGCTGGGGGGACCCCGCGCACGAGGCACGGGGTTAGGTCACAGTTTAACGACATTTTTTGAGGATGAGGTGCTTGTCTCTTTAACGTCCTATAGCTCAGATGAGGTGGGATTACTCCACACCCCTTGGGCTTACATAACTGGTACCCTCTTCTCCTTGTGGGAGGGAAGGCATCGACAAGGCCTTGTAGAAGGGGGGTCGTAGAGCAAACCATTGAGGGGTCCACGTTATCATGGCTATAGGAAGAAGCAATAGTCGTTAGCATGCCTATAAAAAGAATAAATGGGTGAAGAAACGAAATGGGTGGTGTTTTCCAGGGGACACTGAAATCACATCATGAAAACCAAGAGGGTCACACAGGAAGAGGAATTTCCAACCAAAGGGTTCCGCAGACAGGGGCCTTGCGGAGCTCGGTTCTTTTGCGTAGTGGACGACACTTGCGAAGGGGTGTGCTTCTAGAAGTGGAGTGCCTTGTCCTTATCATGGGGAATAGGTGCGAGTGGGAGGTTCTTAGAAAAGTGGAAGGGTGTTCTCAAAGCACCACCTCGCAGAGCATAGGTGCCACGCGGAGCAAGGTGCCGTGAAGCAGTGTTCTTTGCGAAGTATAGTGACCCTGCCTTGGCATGTGGATCATGCCTACATGGTGGGTGTCTCATGAAGCATTAACACTCGGTGACTTCCCGGGTCCCCTTGGGGATCCCCTTACTTCATTAATTCCCTTATTCTTCGTGAAAGGAATCCCTCATGGAAGAGGGGATCAAAATGAGACAAGACGGAGGCCTTTCGCGAAGAAAAAATACCTCACGGAGCTCATGATTCCCAAAGCGAAGAGTGCTTCGCGATATGGGATTTGAGAAGCTGAAAGGTCGGATTTTCTGTCCATATATCTCATGGGGAGAATGGTATTTATAGGCAAGGTGTGCCACAAAGTGTAGCTTACGCGGCGCGAAGGGGGATTCGGTAACCTCACAGTGAGTCATGAACGTCATCCGGATTCACAGATGGGTATCACCTCCTCTGCTTCGCGGCGGGCTTGCAAATGTCAGGGCGTTCGCAGAGCGTTACTGCCTCTGTTGCTTCGCAGCGGGCCCACGAACGTCAGGGCATTTGCAGAGGGTTACCGCCTCGGGTGCTTCGCGGTGGCCGCGTTGCTCGAGGGGCTTCACGTCGGGGCTTCGCGAGGCAGGGCGCGGGGACTCTTTTTCTTCTCTCCTTTCTTCGAATATTTTTGGTGCTAACAAATCCCCCCCCCCCTCAGCCTTCGAGCTATTGAGGGATAATGGGTCAGAGTCTGAGAAAAATCGCCAAAATTATTGGTTTCTTCGCAATGCGTGCTCGCAAAGAGGGCTCGCGAGGTGGATAGGGGCCACGCGATTCAGGCGCGCCGTGAAACTCCACGCTGGCTGGATGTGACGCGATGGCCTGGGGCCACCACCTATAAATAGGGGGATGAACTCTCTTATTTTTTTCCTTCATTGTGATGTTGTCCTTTTGCGCTCTCTATTCGCGATGCTCCACGTACTCCGCGTCTGCTCACCGCGAATCGAGTTTCGCAGCGAACCGCGAGTCTCTGACTCCGTGACTACGCCAAGAGAACATATGCTTGCGAGCCAAGGCCAGGCTTAATGTCTTGGAATTGTGCTCGAGCTCCGTGAATGGGCTCCGCAAACGGGCTTTGTGGCTAGACCAGAAATTTGTCCGAGTTCAAAAACTCGATGGCCATCGACAAGCTGCGCTAGGGGTGATTGCGGACGCCAGCCGGAGGGATGAGAATGCCAACTGTATGGGCCTGGGGGAGCTAGTCCAAAGCCACTCAGACCATAATTTTTTGACAGAACTCTTGTCCAAGAGCCAAAAGAACTATTCATTGTGCCAGAAGCTTCACTTTTATGGCTTTGGGCTAAGGGATGACTTCTTCATTCCTGAGGCGAGCAGGGAAGAGCTAGCTTTCTGGTTCAGGAGAACGTCGTGAAAACGCCAATAGTTCAGGGTGGACGATGGTCATGCGTGGGAGGACATCACACCTGTCACTGCCAACTGTCTTTAAAAACATCTGAACAACATCGACGGGAAACCACTATAACCGGAGTCGTCGCCTCCCACATACCGCACCATATGAAGGCAGCTTTGTGGGATTCGAAGAAGGGGTGGTCCAATGAGTGGGACCTGTGCCAGGGCGGAAACTTCACCAATGATTGGGAATGGGCCTACTGGGTAGGTTCTTCATGCAAGGAGATTAGGGCCGAGCTGATGAGAGTGGGTTTGTACAAGGCGGCTTAGGACTCCCAATTCCACATTTATCAACCAAAATAGCTGATGTCGGTACTCTTGAACAGATGGTCGTCTAGGACCAACACTTTTCACCTTCACCATGGTGTGGTTGGAATCAGTCTGTGGGATGTCCATCAGATCTCAGGGGTCCCGATCTTGGGGGCCATGTATAATGAGTTCCTCCCTGTCATGAGCACGTGGGAGGATCCAGAGCAGATGCCACTGATAGCACTGGCACTGATGAGACTATTCCCTAGAGAGGACAAGGAAGCGGGGAGAAATTTCCACTTTAAGAAGTGGTTCGAGCAATTTATGAACTTCCCGGTGAACCGCGAGTTTCCTCTGAGGCCTCGAACTTGTCCGAAGGGGGCTCAAAAGGGCAAGGAGCACTCGTATTGGCGGCTCTTGGAGGATATCCAATGGATGACCTAGGGTTTCAGTGTCTGCACTGAACAATAGCCGATAGTCAGGCAGGTGGCATTTATCGCGGCCCTTATCTACGGTTGGATCCTACCGGTGTGGGATACAAACATGGGGGTGTTTCCCAGCTCATTCATCCTGGCATCAATGCTGGCCATAGGACGGCGAGTCAATCAAGGGATTCCAATTCTCGCCAGATTGTACAAGATGCCGAAACACGTTAGTGACGGCAAGAACCCGCTATGGATTTGCAGGCCCTTCCACCTTCTGTATGGGTGGATCGCGGCGCACGTCAGGGGGGGTTTACAAATATCCAAACCCCATATTGACACAAGGGTCGAACATCCGCCCCTCCATTCGGAATGCAGCTGGGGGCTTCCCAGTCAAATTAACCATACTGATGGGGCTGAACTGGGTGTGGAAGGCAGACGAGTTTAATGTTCACCCATTTAAATTGCCGAAGGGGGTGCTCACCGATGACAGTTAGGGAACAGAAGAGAATCAGGATTATCTCCTGGCCTTTAATGGTGGAGTTTTGGTTGCTCAGGTAGACCGTGAGCCTCTCAGCGAGCCGTACACCCCGCACTGGTTCGTGAGGTAGTTCTGGTGCTTATTGTGGCTGAACCCTCAAGTATACTAGGAGGTGCGCCACGAGGAGCACCCATGTGTGATGAGGCAGCTATGGCTCATGTTCACATGGGAATATGAGAAAATTCAGAATGCATTGCCTACTTCCATTGCTACCCTCAGACTAGTGAAGGAGTATGCCATCAGCTGGGAGGCAACTTATCTGGGGGAAATCTTGAAGCAGCCAACCGTTCTGGCTGGTGACAGCGGGCCTCCCCTATCCCGAGGTCGGGGTCAGAGGGCATCAAGGGCCTCTCGCGGTGGCGGGGATGCCATGGCGGTGAGACATTCACCTTCTGAGGATAAGGCAGAAACGGCCGATCCATTGATCCTGGAAGAACGGTTCCATCCGGAGGGGCAACCACCGATGGGATTCTGCAGGATATCCACTTAGGATCTGGGGAAGAGGCTGCGCCATATCGACATGCCGGAGAATTCCATTTTCCCAGAGGCTTGAGGCATTTGGTTTGTCAACCGGCAACACCTCAGTCCGCCCGAGATGTGGGAACACCTGAACCGTCTCGGGATGGTTTTACCAGGTATAGGCCCTGTCCGGGCCGGTTTCTTGGTGTCTCCAGCGGAGGAGGAGAAGTATCTGGATGAGCTAGAGGAACTTGTCCATTCCAGTGGTGTCCCACATCCAATGACAGACTGGATGAGGGTACTACTGGATTAGACCGTTCCCCCATAGTTGTCGGTCACCGAACTGAGGGAGCACTTCCCCCTACCGGAAGAATCAGAAGAATCCTTTCGGGAAGATGAGGCCGATGGAGGGAGCCAATTGGAGGAAGGCGAAGTCAGTGATCTGGACTCGGATCTCAATGATTTTGGGAGGCTCTTGAGGTAACATTCCAGGTTTCTTTCCTCAGGGTCCACTCTCAGATCATTATGGACCTCTTATGAGCATCTGAACCATGTAGGTGGAACTTATATGTAGACATCATTCTCACCACGTGGTGGGTGATGATGCAGGATCATCAGAACCTGCGCCTGTGGCTGTGTCCAGTTCGGTGTCTGGTAGAGCTAAGGCACCCGAGGTGGCTCTTCCAGAATCTCTAGACCTTCCAACAATATACGGAGGGTCATGTTATGGGGTCCTGTCAGCATCAACTCAGGAGCAGCACCAGGAGTTCGATCTCCTTAATCCTTATCCAATGAATTTATTTCTGCCATATGTAGATCATGACAACTAACGTCCATGCCCTTCCCTGTCACGTACAGTTCTACGACTGGCATGGGATGATGTGGCATGGATGGTCGGGATGTCTGGTGGCATCCCTTCTAGGGGCATGCTGGTGATCGTGTAGATAGTTATCGTGCCTACCCGAACTACATCACTCTCTATCATTGGCGGGACCACCATCACGGTCGTGCCCGAGGATATTAAGGTTGAGTCCGACGATGAGGATCGAACGGTCGAGCCAAACCCCGCCATGCTTTCTCCAGTGCCAGATGTCATGCCAGATGCAACGCCAGATGCAGATCCTGCTGAATATTTCTTACGGTCATATCCCACATACGAACCTGCCAATCAAGCAGACTAGGACGAAACGACCTCTGATAAAGAGGACAACAAAATAGTCCACCGCCGATTGTGGAAGTTGATCACTTGATTCATCAATGACACCACCCAAGAAATGTGGTTGACTGAGATGGACAGACTCTGCTAGGGAATGAGCGAACTACGCGCTGGGAGAGTGGATGCCCAACGCCCTCATACGATCATCCGAGATCTCATAGTAGAGAACATAAAGTAGTATGGTCGTGGTCTCACTGTGGGGCTGGAAGTGGAGGTAGGAGAAGAACATCAAGAAGCTCTAGGTGGCTGAAAATGAAGTCCAACACCAACAGATCCGGGTGGATGAGCACTCATCCTCTCTCAATGCACAATCGGAGCTGATCTCGCCATTGATGGCCTAGCTGGAAGAGTCAGAAGATCATATGAGGCAGACTTCCGGAGAGATGGCTGCCATTCAGGCTGACATAGAGAGGGCCCAAGCTGAGGCTAATGAACTGCGCCCCATAGCTTCTGAGGAGGAGTGGGAGCTGAATCGGCAGTAGCAATTCCTGGATTCCACAAGTCGAAGGGTGGCGGAGCTGCAACTCTCTTTGGACGGGGTCAATCCGTCCATGGGGGGACTTGACCCCCAGGTACTATAATGATTACAAACCCTTAAACGTACTTTTGTGCTTTAATTTTATTTTAAATGTTGTATCATGCATGAGTTGTGTTGTTTTCAATGGTTCATTTTCATCCTTACAATTTTTGCGGGACGTTCAGCGACAATTCCCTTATCTCACATGGGTCTGGCCTGATGTGACAAACAAGAGATAGTCGCCTCATCATCCAATACAAACATAGGAGTGTAAACCAAGCTTTGGGAATCTGGGGTTTTCATAACCGGTCTGGATTTCCGGGAAATAGGAGAGACCTGGACAGAGAAGGAAGTTCTCAGAATAGCAGATTAACCATTTTTCCAGCTGCTCTTGTGCATGAACAGTGCAAAACCAGGGGCGCTGAAATTGGTCTGAACAAGATGGAATGTGAAGTGTGAATCCCGATTCCCATGATTTGGAACATTGTGAGGGTGGCATGACAATAAAGGAAAACCATTAACCGTGGAGGAAAAATAGTATCCTTACCACGTTATCCTGAAACGGGGACAACAAATGAGGGCCGACCGTTGACCATGTTCGCAACACAGGGCCTAACTAAAATATCGTCAATCAGCTTTCCTGGACATTGGCCCAGGATAACAGGTGGACCATAGGTTGGGAATCCATACTGTTAGGGGGATCCTCCTAACATGAATGGGGAAGAGGGTCTGAATAAAGGGCACGCGAAGCGTTGAATGTGGAGTGATGGATTGTTTGAATAGAATCCAACACCCATGAAATTACACCACCGTGGAGGGAGTATGCCAGATGGGAACATCGGTCTGATCATGGATCATTCCTTTCTTCAGACAGTGCCTCTCTGGTGAGGGGGTCTATCACTCCCTAATGTCATCCTAGGGCATCCTGAACTTGATCAGGGAAGAGTTATTGTTGTACAGTTCCCTACGAGAGGTCCGGCCAGGGGGGTCGGAAAGGAGAAGAACATGTTTTATAACTTCTGGAGGATGGAACCTAGCCAAAATACCAGGGTTTCCTTATGTATCACATGAGGATAGGAATCAAGCCACATGTAGTTCTAGAAGCACAGTTTAATGTCATTCTGGACGAAGAGAATCCTGGTTGTGCTCGTACACATCCTACCAAAACTACTAATCCAACGTGAGTCGTGATTGATGTGGGAAACATGGCGTAATGGAGAACATTCCTGACACAAGAAGGGGAATGTTAGGGTTAAGGGAAACTCAGTGAATACTACCCCAATGACGCTAACACGTCTATGTGGTGCACCTAGATGTGCAAAGAGGTAGAGCCGAGTATGTTGGAATTCCACTTGAACATGAGGAAGTGGAAATGTGTGAATCATGATGCTCGAGATTTGGATCACAATGATGGAGGAGTGACGATAGAGGATAACTGTTGACTGTGGCAGAAACGCAGCATCCATATCGCATTAGCCTAGAATGGGGACATACAAATGAGGGTCGACCGTTGACCATGTTTGAAACACAGGACCATGTCAAAAATTTTGTCAATGATCCATAGGGACGTTGGCCCTACACGATTGGAGAGCCCTTAGGCCCAGTATCCATAGAGAGCCCTTAACCCTAGCATCTATGTCATCCAATGGTCTTTTTGGCTGTGGAAGAGGAAGAGGATCCAAATAGCGAGCTCACGAATCTTGGTCATGGGACGAGGGGAATGTCCCCATGGAAATTCCACACTTTGTGCTCTTTGTCAAAACACATCTAAATATGACAACGAGACGTATTAGATAGAGGGAGTCGATCCCCTTCCCGCCGAGAGATCTTAGTTTAGGGTCGTAGAATTCGGACCATGGATGGGAGGAAACACTGGAGGCACGTAGAGGGTAATTACAAAAAACCAGACGTGAATGGGAACCAGGGATATGTCCAATGTGGTGAACAACCCGGCGTGAATGAGGGCATAATCCCACACCATTTCGCATAACCCCCATGAGAGAGATTTTAGCTCGAGGGACCGAAAATGATAGTTGAGTTGGGCCTGAGCAAAGTGCAAAGGCGTTTCTATGTACCCCATGGGGATGGGGATCAAGAAGCACATAGTTCTTGAGTGTGGCTTGGTAAGGCACCAGTGCTAGGGAAGAAGGGGACTGTAGGCGTGGCCCTTGCACTGACAGAAGTGGAATTTGATAAATCTTGTTTTTCCATTAAGGTGAGTTGTTTTTTTGTGAAGCGACATGCCTAAGATAGCAAGCCCTAGTGTCTCCATAAGAATCAAGATATAGTAGGTGTTGAAAAATGGTATGGCATGTGACCAATAACCAATGTGATTTCCTCTACAACGAGGTCATCACAATGTAGTGCCGTTTTTCGTGTTGCGGCTAGGAAGATAATGTCATAGTTTAGGGTCGTGTGATAGGACCAATCTTGCATTTTAACGTCATGCAGTGTAGATGTTGTAGAGATGATGCTAGTTGGGGAATGTGTATGTTGTCGTACGACCTAACCGACATGGATGGGGAATTGATCTCACATCACGCCGTACACAATTCTGAGATAGGAACCTCGGCCTAAGGGGCCCAAATAAGGGTGAGAAGGAAAGAGGCATGAGGAAAAAGCTCCTAGCTGAGCTGGAATCGAAGACTAGACGTCCAAGTGACCCATAACATCCCATGGGGACGAGGATTGATCCGCACATATCCCTAAATGGGGATCATATTTTATGGTCTTAGAACTCGGACCGTGGGAGCCCCGAAGGACGTCGTATTGCAGCTTTGTCTCCATGACTCGCAAAGGTGAACTGAGGGATAGCACTAAAAGTGTCACGATTCCACCTGGGCATGATGGGGTGGAATATAACATGAATCATGCAACCAAAATTCAAGGCCTGAATGGGCTGGCGTGGCGATGGAGGATTACTCCTGACCATGTTCGCAACCCAACATCCTGTCGCGTTATCCTGAAATGGAGTCAAATAAATGATCATTGACCGCAGACCATGTTTGCAATGTGGGATTTGTATCAATTTGTTGTCCAAAACCCTCGGGGCATTGGACTTTAATGGTAGGATATCCCTTAGGTGTAGTATCCAGACTATTCTTGGGGGTCCCTCTGGCTGTGAAAGATAATGGAAGCTCGAATGAAGGGGAGAACGATATTTCAAAAGTGGAAGGAACTTGACTAAGTTGAATCTGACACTCTTGGTCCTAGACCAGAGTACTTTTAACACATGGGTGAACCACAACAAGTGGTCGGGGGACTCAACTTGAGGGCGGACAAGAGATGGCGGGTCCCCGGGACAAGGGGGCATAGAGCCAAAAACCCTGTACCATACCAATGTATCAACCTCTTGGAGTGGGATAGGCCAAGGGGCCTAGGTGACCGGGAGATCAGAAGATCTCTAATAAGTGGGGCTGGACCTGATGTATAGATATTCAGGTGGTCCTACGTATCCCATAAAAGATGGGAATCAAGCCACACATAGATCTAGAAAGCCCCTTTTAATGTTGTGCGAGACACGAAATTGGAGGGATAATTATTTAAATGGGGTGCACGTGGTGCGGCTATTGCACACCCGATGTGAATGAGGACATAATCCTACACCACATCACGCGGTCCCGCAGTTAGAGTCCCGATGGTGTGATTGAGGAGACAAATTAGCTGAACTCAAGGCAGACCCAAAGACAGGAGGTCTGGGAATTCCTACATATCCCATGAGGATGGGAATCAAGCCAGATGTAGTTCTTAGAAGATCTTAGTTTTTGGTCTTAGATCCTGGACCATGGGTGGATAGAAACATTCCATGTAAGTGTAGACCTCGACTAGATCCCTAAGCCCACGTGAGTTAAACTCGGTGTGGAAAACAAGTGAGGAAGGTCCTTATCATAGTACCCAGAACGTCCATTGAGGGGAAGTCGGTGAAGAGCCCTTGAAGGAAACCTTTAATGAAGCTTTGTTCCCCTAATGCGTATATTCATACTGAGGAATAGTATCAAGAGTTTTGAAGCTCTACTTGGACATGACAGGGAAGGAGAAGGATGTGAATCATGTAACTGACATTTTGGGCTTAATTGGGTTGGCTTTGTGATGGAGGGTTACTGCTGACCATGGAGGAAAAGCAGTATCTATATCGCATTAGCCTGAAATGGGAACAAAAAATGAGAATCAACCACTGAATATATTCACAATGTGTAATTTTTATCGATTTGTTGCCTGAAACCCTCGGGGGCATTGGACCGTAACGGTAGGAGAGCCCTTGGGCGTGGTATCCAGGCCTTTCATGGGGGTCCCTGCAGTTGTGAACGGTGATGAATGCCCTGATGGAGAGGAATACAAAGCTTGAAAAATGGGAGTGGATGTTTCTGAGTAGAGTCCGACATTCTAGGTAACTAAACTGGACTACCCTTAGTCTCATTGGTGAACCACCGAAAGGGGGCAACAAAGTGGGTCATGATGGAGAGGTACCCAGCCTGGTCATCACAAGCCCCACTGGAATAAAGGCATAATCCCACAAAACACTATATACTCCCCTCTCTGGGGAAGGGTAGGCCAAGGGGCCATGGTGGGATGGAGATTGAAGGGTAGTCCAAGGGGCCATGGTGGGATGGAGATTTTCGTAAGATGGGGCTGGACCCAAAGCCTAGATATTTGGGTGGTCCTACGTATCTCAAAAGAATGTGAATCAAGCCACACGTAGTTCTAGAAGAAACCTATGGGGCATGATACCCTAACAAGGACTTGTATGTCTTGGTGAGTAACCCGACGCGAATAAGGACAAAATCCCACACCAAACCGCATAGTCCCGTAAGAGAAAATCTGGGCCAAGGGCTAGAAAGGTCCAAGGGGCCTGATAGCTAGGTTTTGGTCAGGAAGGCCAGGCCAACTCACTATTTAATATCTTGCGATGAGGACGAGGGTTAGGGAATAGGATTCGCTGGACAGGGGAGGTGTACGGCATGACGGGTAACCCAGTGTGAATGAGGACGTAATCCCACACCACACCATACACTCTGGGAATGAACTCGGGATAAGGGGATCGAGATGGACAAGGGGACTGAGGCTGGGTCTCAGATAGGAAGGCCTTACCAGATCGTAGTTTATCATCTTCTAGTAAGTACAAGGGGTCGGGGGCCCAGAAAGGCCGAGGGGCCTGAGGCTGGGCCACAGTCAGTATGGCCTGACCAGCTTGTAGTTTATCGTCTTGCAGTACGGACGAGGGGTCGGGGGCCCAGAAAGGCCGTGGGGCCTAAGGATCAGCCTCGGTCTGGAAGGCCTTACTAGCTTGTAGTTTATCGTCTTGCAGTAAGGATGAGGGGCTGGGGGCCTGGAAAGGCCGCGGGGCCCGAGGCTGGGCCTCGACCAGGAAGGCCTGACCAGCTTGCAGTTTATTGTCTGGCAGTAAGGACGAGGGAGGATAAGGTGTCTTTCCTGGGAATTTTTGCATCATGGAAAGTAACCTGATATGAATAGGGATATAATTCCACACCACACCGCACAGTCCCATCGTAGAGAACCAGGGCCAGGGGCCTGACAGTTGGCCATGCCTGGATAGATTTCGATGCTTTGGGATGGGGCAGAACGAACCACTTCACTTGATGTTTGGGAAATCTTGTGGTGGACACAAAAATCCAGGATAATTGATGACCATGTTCGAAACACAGTGTCCCTGAGGTGGCCTGATATGGGAGCATCAAATGAGCATCAAACGCTGACTGCATTCGAAACATGAGACTTGTATAGGCTTGTTGCTCGACATCCTCTAGGGCATTGGCCCGAATTGGTAATAGGGACCTTAGGCTGAGCATCCATACCATTCAGGGGCCCTTCAGATGGTTAAAGTGATGGAATTCTAGTCCATGATTGGGTGAAGCATATATGTAACCATCTACGAGAGAGGTGAAAATCTCTAGGGAGGGGGTACATACAACCGGATCGATGCTAGCTTGACGTGACTTTGGGGAAAAAGTATGCACCCTGCCATATGTCCTGACCCGAGGAGAAGATTTTGGCTTTTGGGCTGGGCCAATGGATGAAATGTCTGGGTGTTCCTACATATCCCATGAGGATGGAAATCAAGCCATACGTTGTTCTTGAAGGCCATGTAGTTTAACGTCGTGTAGTGAAGATGTGGGAGGGTAGAAAAATAGGAGTGGGCACATAGAGTGACCATTATAATCCTCGTATGAGTGGGGCTAAGGAAGCCTACTCTACCTTATGCGAGGAACCTCTGAGGAAGCTATACCTAGGAGGGATAGTCAAAGTGAAGAGTTTAGGGCTAGGCTCAAAACGAAGCATTTGTGTGTTCTTACGTATCCCATGAGGATGGGAATCAAGCCATACATATTTCTAGGAGCGCAGTTTAACATCATGCGGGACGATGATGTAGTTTAATGTCGTGAAAGACGATGTTGCAGTTTAAAGTCATACAGGACCAGGATGTAGTTTAGGATCATGCGGGACCGTACAGTTTAAGGTCGTGTCGGACCTTGGGGCTCAGGCTATGTATTTCTTGAGGAACATGAAGTTGGTGGAAGGAGCTATGCACTCACCATCCATGGTCAGCAAGGAGTATGCTCCATTGGGGTAAACCATATGGATGGTGTATGGTCCTTCCCATTTGGGTTCCAGCTTGGGTAGTTTCCTGGTAGGGATCATTAGCGCTCGGAGGTCCAACACCAGGTCGCCTTGTAGAAAAGTGTGAAGGTAAACCTTCTTGTTGAAGGCTCTGGCTATCTTATTCTGATTCCTTTCCAGATTGTGTTGGGCGCGGAGTCTGTTCTAGTCCAGTGATTCCAATTTAGCTAGACGAATTTCGGCCACCTTATCTGGTGCCTGCTTGTCATAGACTGCAGTGCGTAATGATGGAAGCTGTATCTCGATAGGTAGGACAACCTTATCACCATACACCATGGAATATAGAGTCACCTGGGTGGAATTGCAAGTCGTCGTCCGATACAACCAGATTGCGTTGGGGAGCTCATACGACCAACTTTTCTTGTTATGACCAACCATTTTCTACAGAATGTTATAGAGAGATATGTTGAATGCATCGATGTACCCATTTTTATACGCATGATAGAGAGAGGTATGGTTTGAATGGATATTGTACTAGGATTAAAATTTCCTCAGCTCATCTTCTTGGAAGTTGGTGCTGTTATCGGTGACGACTGCGTGAGGGACTCCAAATAGGTGGATTATATTGGAGGTCAAAAATTCAACGATGGAATGGGCCTTGACCGCTTTGAGTGGAACTGCCTCTTCCCACTTGGAGAAGAAATATGTAGCAGTCAGGATGAACCTACACTGACGAGCTGTCACCTGTGGATATGGTCACATGACATCGATTCCCCACACCGCAAATGGCCAAGAGTACTTGGTGGAGTGGAGAGGATCTAGCGGCCGATGTAGTAAGTTAGCATAGACATGGAATGCATGGAATCTCGTGGAAATATCAATATAATCATTGATCATAGAGGTCCAGAAGTACCCCTATCTCTGGATCTGATGGGACAGCTTTGGCCCAACCTGGTGGGCACCGCAAGAACCGGTCTGATCCTCTTGCATGACCTGAGAAATCTCGACTCCTTGAATGCAATAGAGGATAACACCATTGAAAACCCACTTATATGGGATCCACTCCATACTGGGACCACTCTGGGTGGTAAATTGCTGTGCGCGGCATCAGATTTACTCACGATCGGCCAGATTATCTGGGAGGCTGCCATTTTGGAGATACTCGTCAAAAGGTTCCCTCTAGTCAAGAGTGGGCTCAACCACTGTATCTGAAGAACCTGGGACCCCTGACGTGGAGGGTCTGTCAGTATGATGGCATACCCACAGGCCTTCTTCATCCTCTTAAGTGACAATGGAGATGACTCTTCAATGTGCCACATGTAAGATCAAATCATCCTACTCGGGTTCTGCGAGTGACGCAGCTAGGCCGGCCAAAGTGTCTACTGGACTATTCTGGGACCGAGCTGACATGGGTAACCACTGGTTGAGAAGGTAATTGGGCCAGTATATGGAGGGTTCACTCCAATAATGGTACGATCTCCGGCTTCCTGAAAACATAGTCTACATTGACCTACTTGATAACTAGTTCAGAATCCCCTTTCACATGCAGGTGGGTACATCAATCTCAAGGGCCATCTCGAGGCCGGTGATGAGAGCCCGATACTCTGCCACACTGTTGGTGCAGCCTAATGAAAACAAAAATGAGTATGGAAGAATGGATTGTGCTGGGGTGATGAAGACGATACACAAACCCACTCTGTTGATCTTAGGATCATTGAGAATCCTACCGGTGGGGATTCGAGAGGCACCGTCGATGTAAATTTGACAGCATGAGACGAAATGATCGACTGAGAGGATTGCCTCATCTAAAAAATCCAAGTCTAGGGACTGATCCGCGGAGGTTGGATTGGCAACTATAAAGATTTCAAATTCTTGTTCCTTCATATCCTTCTAAGGCACGAACCTGATGTTGAACTACTGGAGGATCACCACCCACCATGCAAGTCAGCCAATCAATATGGGGTGGGTCAAAATGTACATCAGTGGGTCTACACGAGAGATCAAATGCACCACATGGTGCTGTAGGTTATGCCGAAATTTTTGTATGGCGAACATGAGCTCAAGGCAACTCTTTTCGATGGGGAGGGGGTATCTGCTCTCCGTATCGAGGAGGATGCGGCTGAGGTAGATAGGTTGTTCTCTTTCCCATCATTGTTCTTCTAGGCAAGAAGTGCACCGAGGGACCATTCCAGGGAGGTCACATAGAGGACCAGTGGCTTTCCGGAGACAGGTGGCATCAAGATCGGCGGTTGGAGCAGATACTGCTTGATTTCCTCGAAGGCTGTCTGACACTCTTCATCCCACTCATAGGAAGAGCATTTCTTCATAAACCAAGAAAAGGGCTTACAATTTCTAGCCAGATTCACAATGAATCTTCCTATGTAGGCTGTGTGGCCTTAGATACCTCGAAGATCCCGAATATTTCATGGGTGAGGCATTTAGCTGGTGGAGTTGATCTTCTCTGAGTGGATCTCAATGCCTCAGTATCTGAAAACAATGCCAAGAAACTTCCCGGAGGTGACCCCGAAGGCACACTTCAACGAGTTCATCTTCAGTTGGTGGGAATGGAGGAAGCTAAACAATTTCTCAAGGTCCATGAGATGGTCCTGGCACTGACAGGATTTTACCACAAGATCATCCACATTGCATTGCACCAGGGTCCTGAGAATCATCTTGAATATGCGATGCATGGCCCGCTGATAGGTGGCACCTGCATTTTTCAGGCCGAAGGGCATAACCTGGTAATAAAAAGTACCTTGGGGATCCCTGAAGGCAGTGGACTCCTCTTCCTAAGGGGCCATCCGGATCTGGTTGTACCCGGAACAACCATCCATGAAAGAGAGGGCTTGGAACCAATCCATGGCATCAATCAACAACTCTATCACTGTTAAGGGAAAATCATCCTTTGTTCAATGGCGTTTGAGATCGTTGAAGCTGATGCGGACTCTGATCCGCTCATTCTTCTTCCCAACTAGCACAATTTTGGCTATTCACTTGGGGTACTGGACTTCTTTTATGAATTTGGATTTGATGAGCTTATCAACTTCGGCCTCAACCATGGAACCGTGAAAAGGGTGCATATTTCTTGGAGGCACCTTGAACCTGTGATGGTTTTTTGGGAGACCGAGGCGGTGGACGGATACCTGGGGATCTAGTCCTAGCATCTCTTCGTAACTCTAGGAAAACACGTCACAGTGCTGTTTGAGATAGTCCACGTACTATTGCTGCTCCTCAAGGGGCATGGTAGAACTAATCAATGTGGGTCTCAGATCTGCCTCACTACCAAGGTTCACCTGTACCAGTTCATCAACCGTGGTAGAAATGAATTCTTCAAAGGCAGGGGGAGCAACCTCTAGATCATCTTCTCCAACCGCTGAGGGTTCTTCCACGAGGGGAGTCGTTCTCGAGCCACCAGACTCTAATGGGAAGCTGTTTCCGGCCTGAGAGGCAGTGATCATCACGCAGGAGACTCAAGCGCCACTGAGACCCTAGTGATGAATGCAGTCGATCGAATCCCATCTGGCCTTCAGCCCAAGGGGCCACGCATGATGACATAAAAGCAGTAGTGATGCGTCGGCCTAAGACAGTTGATTCCAACCCAGCGGAAGAGACACGTATGACCTACCATCTTTACCATGAGCCTGACATCCCGATACCGTACAGGGGTAGGAGGTTCTGGGATCACCTGAGGCTGGTTGGTGTAGGAGTATGAGGTGATTTTCCGCCATCTCTTGGACTTGGGAATGTGACTTCCTCTTGTAACCGAAACAACAAAACACTGCCCCATGTCTGGGGTCATGGCCTCCAATCGATGGATCAGGAAGATGTAGGTGTCATCTAGACCTACCTAGGGATCACTTGTGACTGGGGTGAGTTCATCCTGGGATGCCAGGATTTTCTTATCCTTTCTCTTGTAACAGTCAGCATCCAGATAGTGGGCTTCATAAGAGGCAAAAGGAGACGCATCTCTTTGGATCACGCCTAATAGACCATTGGGGGAGTATTTGAGTCATTGGTGATATGATGAAGGGACTGCTACATGTAGATGGATCCATGGACTACCCATCAATGCATTGTATGCAATGTCCTGGGAGATTACCATGAACACAGTGCTGGCAATTAGGCCACTGAACTGGGTCTTCAAGCGGATTTTTCTGACTAGCGTATGCTCGGTCCTATCATATCCCTCGATTCTGAGGTCATAGGGAGTTAGATCATCCTCAGTCAAAACCAGAATCTGCAGTGTTCGAGTCAAGATTAGGTTAATCCCAGAACCCGTGTCAACAAGGAAGCGGAGGACTTCCACGCCATTGAACTGACCCGGGATGTATAATGGGCGAATGTTCCCCTGAATGGGATGGTCTTTGCCTTCACCAGAGAATGATATAACTACCTGACATTCGACATTCTCAATCGCATCAGTGTGGAAGGCTTATGTAGCTTCTACCTCTGTCTCAAACTAGAGGGGGCTCATTAGGGACTCGAAAAGTGCCTCACACATTTCAGATGACAGGCGAAGAGCCTCAAGGATAGAAAGCCTAATTGGAAAATTACAAGGTTCTTCTTAACATCATACTTCCATTCCAAAAGCGAACCCCTTATACTGGAGGTTGCTCTGCAATTGGAGGCATGGAGGGCCCTATCGGCTAGACCTGCGGCTTGCTGGTATGGGGAACATCCCAATACCTGCTAGTCGAGGCTTGAAGATTAGCTATTGGATGAGGACCATACAATTGATATCGTCCTGTAGTAGGGCAGGAATGCTTTCGGTATGGATGAGGAATCTCTTCCTGATCTAGTAGCACAAACGACGTTGGAGGTAGATCTAAGGGAACCAGATGAGGTTGCGCGTGATGAGATCTGCAATGGGCCTACTGTATGGTTTCAGTAGCATGCACGACCTGGTTGAAAGTGCCTGTTGAAGTTCCTTGATGACCTGCGTGGTTGCGGTTCCGCTGATGTTGATGTCATCTAAGGATGTTGGGGAGGCTCGCCTGGAATTCCCCCTCATCGAGAGTCATATAGGGATTTAATAGCTCCATGGTATTAACTGAAGTGTACTTCTGACTAGAAATTGAAGGATCATCCATCACTGGGCGGATTCTGGGAGGCATCCCCATCTCAAGAGGCATCACTGAGAGTGCGGGATGACGATGGCAGTGGTGGAGCGCGTTGCTTCTTCTTGCGTCGTCGTAGCTTTCCCTTTAGGGAAGAGGTCGAATGAGAATCTGACGCAGAGGTTCTGGTCAAATCTTCTAAAGGCTCCGGAAGATTTAACCATACCCGAATGATACCATGGGCATGGGTGAAAATTTTATGGGAAATCCAGTCGTCGTACTTCTGGGACCCACGGTTGGGAACCTGCTGCCACTCTCCTTCGTCATCGCTACAACTTTCTGACCTTACAAAGACACCATCCACTTGCGTCGGTGCTGGGCCCAACCTAACTATGTTGTTGTCGACCTGGTCTTGGATCCAGTATTTAAACACATTGCACTTATGGAGGGTGTGCCCCAATATCCAATGATAGGGGTAGTAGTTGGGGCGATTGGTGAGATTCGCCTCTGCCAGCCTTCTGCACTCGGGTAAGTGTGCAATCCCCTACTCTAGGGCTCTATGGAAGTAACCGGGGACCTGATTCTCATTAAACGAGTATTTCTGGTGCCTTCTTTCCAGATTACCGGCTCTGGGAGCCTGGACCTGACTAGGGGCCAGAGGGGCCTGCCGAGGTTGCAGAGCCTAATTGTCTCGCCTAGGCTGTGGTTGCGCATTATGCGGGGGAACCTGTCGGTTCTGAGGAGGTCACTACTACGCAGGAGCATGTGCATGAGGTGGAGGTCCACTGTGGGGTTGCAGAGCCGGTACCACTGGACGAAATTCTAGCTTCCTGGGGGCTTCTGGGCCCCCACAACATGTTCAGCTCTAGCAGCCCTCCTGGCTGGGATCACAGGGGGCGGCAGACGCGCCTGATGAGCCTGTTACAGAGCTTCCTCAAGGCGATGGGCCTTATCTGAGAAGTCTCGAAACCCTTTGGGGGTAGTTTTGGGTGATCAGGGATGGAACTAGTTATATTTTAACATTACCTATGAAAATCGTCTGCAATTCCACCTATGTTAGTGGCATGTTGAGGGATTATGTAAGCCCCTTCTACCGGGTGATGAAGTCCACGACTCACTCATCAGGGCATTTTTGCACATGAAGAGCTCTGCGATACTGGTCTTTCACGTGTTGGAGATGAACTTGTATAAGAACTGCTAACAAAGATCCTCCCAGCCGGTCACCGATCTGATTGGGAGCTGGTTGTACCAGAAAAATGGAGGGCCCTCTAATGTCTGCACAATGCATCGGAGCTTGGCAGCTTCCTACTGTGCTGGGGTCCCCAACATGGGGCCACACTTGGAGGAAAATTGGGAAAGGTGTTGTGGAGGGTCCCCTGTCCCATTAAAGGGAGAGAAAGTGGCGTTCCCAAAACCCGGAGGTGTAGGCATATCATCCACCCATGAAGGATATGGATTTCCATCTGGGGGGACTTCCACCTGCCATGTTTCCAATGCCTTGAGGCGGGTGATGAGTGCCTCTATAGGATCATCTGGGTTGGGGTTCCTATCTTGATGGGGATCCCTAACCATGAGTGCATTTCTAGGCTCTTCGACATGATAAATGGCTTCAATGGATTGTGAAGCGACTAGCAGGATGGCCCTTGGGGTGACTGGGGGAACACGGGATGGATTGTTCAGATTGCCTCACTGTTCAGGAGGGTTTGGAGAGATGTATCATTCCCTCTTGCCATGAGTTCTATCTTCCACCCTGTTTGCGAGAGTAGCATGATCAGGGTTTCCCAGAGGCATCTCTCCTGGGGGAAGTTGTTCTTGTCCCTACTACCCCGGCTTGGGATCACCACAGTCAGGTCACCTCTCAATAGCACGCTCGTATAGGAGTTCATCGACCAGCCTCTTCTGCTCAGCATGTTTTTGGCACATCATATCCTTTTCGGGGTCTTTTCTCATCTTATGTACTGAGGTGGATGGGTCGGAGTGCTTGAAAGTTCCGACATGTTCTTTACAATTACTGGCATTCCAACTGAGTACCACTGACTTGGTGGGCGTAGGGAGGCCTACACAGTTCCTCTGATGATGAGTAATCCTCCATGATGGGTCCAACAGCGGTGGTACACCCTCAGGAGGTAAGTCTCAATCGAGAAACTCCAATTAATATTCCTTGTCCACTATGTCTACCATGTGGACCACATCCCTTCTTGAGGGCATGTCCTCAATGTCGCATTACGAATCGGGCTGCCGCCAGATAGGACTGAAGCGAAGGGTGTCCTACTGTCCCCAACCACGAACTTGCAAATGGGTGGTAGCTTCCCTGATGATTTTGCGGAGTAGTTTGAAACTCTGAATGCATTTCAGTTGGAGGGCGCTCTGGCGACCTGGTGACTCAGGGCACTGGGCCATGGGAAGTGTGACCCAATCGACCAGACAACATTGATAACCAATTTACTCAAAGTGCACTTGGATCCTAGGGTATATCACATGATGAGAGAAAAGATGGAAGTGTGTTTTTCACAGGGTTTGACGGAAGCACTCGACATCCCCTGGGGTGAGGGATTCCGACACACAAAAGTTCGACGCTTCCTTTGGCCAGAACTCCTCCAGGAAGTGATCCGCTGTGAGAATGTTCTAGAAACTCCTGGGCTCAGACTTAGGGTCTAGCCCTGTATTTCCCCAATCATCAACCGAAGGTGTCTGAGGAACTGGTATCGGGACTGAGGTGGACTTCTAGGATAGTAAACTGGGCGGCGGAGACTACGTCGAATGAGCTGACTAGCCACCGAATTTCGGGCCATCCTCTAAAGAGTGTGGTGACCTGACAACAATGTCACGATACAACGGGCTGATAGCCACAGCTTCTGTTTAAAGGATCACAGTTACCAGTGATGGGTCACACTATAGATAAACCGAAATCATTCCCCAAAATAGCTCTCTGTGATCTCTGGTCGAGGGAGAGGGCGCTTCTGGTGACGATGGTGGTGACTGCATGGTCGGAACCTGCGGGATTCCCAAAATTTCTTCCTCCTGGATGTACCAGCGAAGAGGGGAGGGAATCCAGTGGACATCGTATTCCAGAAGGAAGAGACTAACATGCCTTGTTCCTTCCCCGTTCCATGACACATTGGACCGAGGTGAGGGTTCCACTACTAAGTCACATTCTGATTCCGAATCCGAGAAGCTGGCCTGTTTGATCTCTTCCTGGGCCTTCCCAGGATTCTTCTTGTGGCAGCAACGACCCGACCTCCTGCCCCTAGATGGATCCTTAGGAGAAGGCTGATTCCCGATAGGTAGTCTTGGGGCTATGATAGCCCCATGGCAGAGACAACATCCGCGTAATACAACCAATGTATGAGGGGCACCAGGGAAAATGTCGAAGGGAACATGGGAAGGACCTCCATGAACAGCACCGGAGCGGGTGAAACCTCCGTTGGAACCAGTGGGAGCTTGTGGAGGACCTCCGTGCTTAGTGTGGGTGGAGCGAGGTTGACCTTCCCCACTTTGGTTTCTAGGGAAAGGAGAACCTTCTCCAATTGCGGAGAGAACGTATCGAGGATCACCACGTTGGAGAGGGACCGGATGTGCAATGTCGTCATATCGATTTTCGGGGGAAAGAGGGACTCCATACCCGATGTGGTGGGCACAAGAGAGGCTTTCGCGCCGAGTGTCACTGCCGTGGGTTAAGTCTTCATTCCAGTTGGGGGTAGCACGGGGCATACCTCCATGATGAGTTTCGGATTGGGGAAGGCCCATGCTCTATGGAGTAGTGGTATGGGGAGTACCTCTATATGGGGTGACGTCACCGTGGGTTGGTTCGGGACAATCAACACTCAGGCCTGCGACCCGGAGAGTCAACCCACCCTGCCTGCACAGCGGTTGGGGCCTCGATCCCGGTTGGGAATAGGAGTTCCCCTGCTTAGCGTTAGTAGGGACTTCGTGATATGCGTCAGCGGTGGCTCGAGACACAGTATCTATCGACATTGACTCCCCTTGGCGGGCGTCCTCAGCTCGGGCCCAACACTGGCATCGGGTTAGGAAAGCTGGTGCGGGTGGTGCAGGGGAATAGCCTACCCGTTCCTCTGAAAAGGCCGAAATGATGTACTTATGAGGCCATGTGGGGGCCCTTGCTTGGTTTCCTTGGATCAAGACTCTGACCAGGCTGAGCCAGACATCACCCACCTCATCAGCATAAGGCAGGGAGTCGTCAAGGAATTATGGGGACATGCTTCCGAAATGGTTGAATGTTGGGGTGGGGAGCATGGTCTCCTTTCACTTCCCTCATGGGCGGCGTTGATGTCGGGGCCTATATGCCTCCAGGTCCAGGCAGGCCATATCCCGAATTGGGATTACTCCATCCTCCTCGTAATGACGTACGAGGTTGTTAATCACCCTTCGTTGGATGAATTATGATGGGGGGAGGGGGTGTGGGTGCCCCACGGTCATGGACGTAGATGTTTTTTGTGGCAGAAGTGGAGCCGCGTGGAGTAGTTGTGCCAGTATTTCTCATTCCCCTGTGTAGGCGGGTGGGCAGCGATCATGTCCCTATAGCAGCAACCTGATTCCTGAGATGCAAGGAGATTAACTCATCAGCACTGTGAGGAAAATAAATCGACATCCATTGCCACAACGTCATTCCTTCTTCGATGTCCGGTAAGAGAGATCCACGCTGACAAAATTGTAGAAGATAATGCCCCACGATCTACCACCCCAACTTCTAGTGAGTTTCATTCCCGGCCTACTATTTGCTTGGCCGGACCCGATGCTGAATATATGGATCTGGTGACATGTCAATCTAATAATGTATTGAACGTTAGTAATCTCCACATTGAGGAGAAGAACTTCACGTTGGGTTCACCATTTCTATTTCTGATGCTTTCGCTCGGGCGCACACGTCCGTCCTCTTGGGGAGCGACATGCGCGATTTTTGTTGCCCCGCATTCCCGCATTCCAAAGCTGGGCGGCATCCATTCCTTATTCAAGGACGTCTTCTCCTTGATCAAAACAAGATTATGGGAAGTCAGTTCCTCATTCTGTGGATTCCTCCTCCGAACTCGTCACCTAGTCCGGGTATCCCTCATAGATTTAATACATTGTTCATGAAACCCTTCCATGGACGCTAGTTAATTACACTACTTCTGTCAGGACATTCCAAGGGGTCCGATCTGGGCAGCAACCTTCGGTTGGGGGAGGAGTCACATTGGGGCATCATTAATGAGTTTGAATGCGTGGGAATTGGCGTGTCTGTCTTTTTTCCCTTATTATAGGTCTTCTTGAGGGCGTGGAAGCCCGAGGCATACCATATCAAGAACGGGGAATCATATTCCATTGGCATGTATCTGAGTTTTTCATCAACTTCACATGTTTAACACATGGTATGATGCAAGTTTAATGTCCAACAGAGATGGATCATGCTGATCAGAACACTAGATGTAGTGGATCAGATTGAGGAACCCCTCTTGAGGGAACACCGATATCGGAGCCAGCCTGTGGGTGGCTTACCGAATGCTGTGGAGTGGAATGGGGTGGCATGATCTCACCGGGATGTGGTAGCCTGGGTGAGAATCAGGATGGATGATGAAAAACTACGCGAAGTGGATGGTGGAATGAAATGGAGAATTCATGGAGATGACGGTGGTGTTGGGATTGAGTCTCGAAGAGACTTCCTATGTATCCCCGTGAAAGAGAATCAATGTCCATGTAGTTCAGAATGAATGTGTCGGGCTTACACTCTTGGCCACCCAAGGTGGTGGGGGAACTTATGTGAATGTGGTCAGAATGACGAGGTGGTGGGAGAACTGATGTGAATGTGGTCGGAACGACCATGTGGTGGGCTTGAACCTTTTGAGGCTTCATACGTACAATGCCATGGCATGGGTCAAAGTCCACGTAGATCGGGTTGGACGTCGGATAACCGACATGAAAAAGGAGCTTGGTCCAATGGGTGGTGGGCTTGAACCTTGTGAGGCTTCCTACTTACCATGCCTTAGCATGGATCAAAGTCCATATAGTTCAGGTTGGACGCCGGTGAAACGACGTTAAGAAGGGCGTTGGTACAATGGGTGCTGTGATTGAACCTTGTGAGGCTTCCTACATACCATGACTTATCGTGGATCAAATTCCACATAGTGTGAGTTGGAGCTATTGAACTGACACGAAGGGGTATCAGAACAACTGGATAGTGGGGTCGAAACAGCTTACCGCTAGATTAGGATGTGGTTTAATGTCACGCGAGATAGGGGAGTGTCGGAGAACATGTGTGAAAAGGACCTTGGTCCAAGTGGATGGTGGGCTTGAACCTCAGGAAGGCTTCCTACGTACCATGCCTTGACATGGATCAAAGACCATGTAGTTCAGGTGGTGATGGGGGCCTGTCACACCGACACATAAATGGTCGGGGCCAATGATTGTTAGGCTTGAACCTCTGGGAGGCTTCCTACATACCATTCCTTGACATGGATCAAAAATCATGTAGTTAGGATGTGAATGTGGGTGCTGGGAAACCGATATGAAGGGGGACCATGGTCAGATGGGTGATGGGGCTTGATCCTTCGGGAGGATTCCAACATACCATGCATTGACATTGATCAAAGTCGTCATAGTTCGGGAATGCAGTTTAATGTCATGCTAGACAAGGGAATACAATTTAATGTCATGTTGGATGAGGTGTGTAGTTTAACGTCATGCTGGATGAGGGAATTTCCATGGTCAATGCTTACTCTAACACCATGTGAGTCATGCTCGGTGTGAGAAACAAGAGGCAATAGAGACCTGATGATCACGTTGCGAAGGGTGCATCTGTGAGAAGTGAAGAGGGGCTTCCACATTAGGTGGCCGATGGGGCTGGGAATTACTCCAGGATGGAGGCCCAAAGATCGGAAAATAGTAGAGGGAGAGGGATTTGGGACAAAAAAAGGAGGTTCTTCATTCCCTATCATGCCCCCCACTGTCCCTAGCGGTGAGGATGTATGGAGGTGCATGGGTGATACCTTCCACAAGAGGGGCTAGAGGGGCTTACACCAAGGTGGCTTCCCTTCCCCATGGACAACTTCCACTCCTAGAAGGAGGATATCATCCCTAGTGTGGACCAAGGGGAATAAAGAATGTCTGAGCTGGGGGACCCTACGCACGAGGCACGGGGTCAAGTCACAGTTTAACATCATGTGTTGAGGACGAGGTGCTTAGCAGTTTAACTTCCTGTAGATTGGATGAGGTGGGTTTACTCTACACCCCACGGGATTACCTGACTGGTACCCTCTGCTCCTTATGGGAGGGAAGGAATCGGCAAGGCCGTGTAGAAGGGGGGTCATAGAGCGAACCGTCGAGGGGTCCACGTTAGCATGGATATGCAAAGAATAAATAGCCGTTAGCATTCCTATGCAAAGAATCAATGTGAAAAGCAATTCTAAGGGTGGTGTTGTCGAGGAGAATTTGAAATCACATCATGCAAACCTGGAGGGTCGCACGGGAAGAGGAATTTCCAAGCAGAGGGGTCCGTAGGCAGTGGCCTTGCGGAGCTCGGTTGTTTTGTGTAGTGGAGTGAAATTGAGAAGGGGTGTGCTTCACGAAGTGGAGGTCCTTGGTCTTATCATGGGGCAGAGGTGCGAGTGGTAGGTGCTTCACAAATTGGAAGGGTGTTCGCAGAGCACCTACTCGCGAAGCATAGGTGCCTCGTGGAGCAAGGTGCCGGGATGTAATGTGCTTCACAAAGTATAGTGACCCAGCCTTGGAATGTGGATCATGTGTACATGGACGGTGTTTCGCGTAGAATAAACGCTCCGCAACTGCCCTGGTCCCCTCAGGGATCCCCTTCCCTCTCTAATTCCCTTAGGCTTCACGAAGGGCATCCCTCTCGGTAGAGGGGCTCAAAACGAGAGAAGACGAAGGCCTCTCGGGAAGCAAAAATACCTCACAGAGCTCACGATTCCCAGAGTGAAGAGTGCTTCGTGATTTTGGAGTTGAGAAGTCTAAAGGTCAAATTGTCCATCCGGAGAGCTTAGGGGGAGCTCAGTATTTATAGGAAAGGGGCTCCACGAAGCGGATCTCACGCGGCGTGAAGGGGGCTTCAGTTGCTTCACAGATAGTCGCGAACGTCAACCAGATTCGCGAAGGGGTACCACCTCCTCTGCTTCACGGAGGGGTCGTGAACATAAGGTCGTTCGCATAGCGTTACCGCCTCTAGTGCTTCGCGAAGGGCTAGAAAACATCAAAGCGTTCGTAGAGGGTTACCGCCTCTGGTGCTTCACGACAGCCGCATTGCTCGGGGGGCTTCGTGTCGGGGCTTCGCGAGGCAGGGCACGATGCCTCGTTTTCTTCTCTCCTTTCATTGAATATTTTTGGCACCAACAAAAACACTATTGTACCAGTTCATGGTTGTGTCCCTCATGCAGGAATAAAACCTACCACTAATCTACAGTTCTCATCGACATCATCCTCAACAATCACCATATGAAATTCCATAAAACCGCTATTAAAGACTCTTCATAAATACATACAGGATGAAATATCCAAATACAAAGACTGGGACATTCATGGAAGACCTCTTGGACCTTGGACAACCCTTATAGTGATATTTAGAAGCATCCATCCACTAAGAAGGTAGGTTTTTCATGCAGGGTCACAACTTAAACACCTACTACAATCAAAACTAGACTTATACTCCTCACTAACACTATCAAATTCAATGCACATGATGGAATTGATCTTCCATTCTATTCAAGGAAATTCTTCCTATAATGGATTCTTTTAGTAAAAATAAGAAATTGGATATGTTCTATTGTTTCGAAACATTACACCCCACGTCATGGCGTTATTTTGATTAAAATATAAATAGATCACAAAGATAAAAAAATTAAATATTGTCACATGTAAAAATGGTACATATTGAAATGATGTGAAGAGTATCCCATCTCAATAATTTGAGGAGGGGATCAACCACTACAATGAAGGATCGAAATTACAGAGGATCCAAATAGATGGAAGAAGACCAAAAAAAATTATGTTTTTTATTTATCATTTAATATTATTTCCATATTATTTAATTTTTTTTTTGTAATTTAAATTTAGTATCATAATTAAAATATATCTTCCACGATTTTAATTCTACTTCAACACCAATTTATCTTTTTCACAGTATCATATTATTCTTATTCCATCTCCTATTATTTTTCTTCTCTTCATTTACTATTCACATGAATTTTAATTTATCCCACTCTCATTGTCGTTATCACCCATCTTTAGATGTTTTATATATTTTTTTAATTATTTTCCTTTTTCCTTATATATATCCTACAATAGTGAAATATTGTACTTATGATGATGATTAACTAACCTAAGGAATATCCAAGGGGAGTAATCTAGTGTTTATCAAAAGGCCATGTTAAACATCTAATTACAGATAATTTAAGGATGTCTTACATTATAATACTCAAAATAAATATATAATTTTGAGTTTATTATTCTAATGCAATTTCCCTCTGTTGAGGTGGTGTATTTGGAGCGTGGTTTGTGTTTTTAAGTTCACATTTCATTCAAAATAAGGAAAACATAATGATCGAAATCATATGATTGATTTTTTAGACAAATAGGTATTAACTAAGAAAATGATGGTACTCCATAAAAAACACATTTGGGTGAACTTCCTTTCATTTTTAATCTAGTATTTCATTTCATGTTATCTTCATTATAGTTTTAAATTTAATTAATTTCCAAAAAACCAATACTCGTATTTCATTTCATTCATAAATATTAATAAAAAAAATATTTTGGTTATTTATAATAAGCAAATAATCATTTGGGATGTTCCTCACGTGAGACTACCTGGGTCATCCACTGTGATTCCATATAAATAAGATAGAAACTAACTTTTTCCACAGTATATGATAGGAATGACTAATTTATCATAAGTAAAATATGAGAATTTTATGTATGCCAATATTGGTTATTTTATATGGTATGTACCTAATCCAAAATTTAGTCAGGATTTTTTAGTACATGTCCCATGGATATAGGTCTGATACAACACAATTTGAATCGGACTAGGGTGTGGTAATTATTTATGATTATTTTTGATATTTTTAGGGATGAGGATAGTAAAACATGATTAAAACCATTTAAATAATTCTAAATATAGGATAACATCTTAGGGTTTTGGTAAGTTTGTTACTTTGTGAATTTCCATGAAAATAAAGCCCAGTCTTCATACTAGAAAGCAGATTCGGCTATAGTGAAAATTCATCTAGGGGTAATCACCCTGATTTTTTAGTATTATAACAACCTTTACATTCTATATGATGAGTGGTAATAAGAATTATCAATTGAATAGAATGTATCGGTGGATGTGATATTGTAAATTTAAATTCTCTTAATGAACCATTAGTAAGGGATTGAGGAAATTTTTATAATATCGTTTGAAAACCAATTAATAATATGATGGCAGAAAACCAAAGTTATACAGAAGTAGTTATAGGTTCATCTATATTTATCATAATTAAAATAATAGAATTATATGGTTAAATTAATGTTCAATGATAAAATACATCATGAGATTTTGTTCTCAAATTCATATGATAATTTACAATGATTTTGTAGGATATTATGATAATCATTTTTGTTTTAATATTTTATTGGAAAACGGATAATGAAAATAATGTTGTAGAAGGTAAGTCTCTTAAAACTCATAAGATTTATTTATAGTGGAATATTTTAAATAAATTAATGATAATCATAATATATTCCTCTTATGATGGAAATGATATGTTATCGATTCATCATGTAGATGGAATGTTTTGTATATCATTAAAAGAAATAACTTGTGTAATGATTGAATTTTAGATAGCACATGTATTGTTATTACAAATTGATAAAAAAACACTAAGAAGAAGAATTTTATTTAAGAGGGAGAAGGTAATTTCGAAATATTTTTGTATTATTTTTTCCAATAAAATAAATAATGTCACTAACAACATCCTTTTCAAGTTACTCAGGACAATAAAAACCTTGAGATATTATATATTAATAAAAATCAAGATGTAAAATTGGAGGATAAATATGTATTTAACCGAATTCTGAAATAAATAGAGAATAAAAAAAATTTCATTTTAAATTCAAATTATTTGATAAAATTAAATTAGTGTGACGTGATAAAAAATAATATTGTTTTAATCTATTTAATTATTTTAACAAAATGGTATTTTTATATATTTTTTTAAAAACTAAATATATTTTATATATTTTTGATAAGAAAAATTAGTTATTCTCAATAAAATAATTAATTAATATGAAATGATTATATTAATAATTATTAATATATAATAAATCGGTATCATATTTAAAATGAATTTTCTCTAATTTTTATGTTATTATTTCAAAGTAAAATTAAATAATTAGAGAATTTTAATTTTAAAAAATAAACTCTAATCATGGACTTCTCATTTAAAAATTAGATTAGGAAGAATTTATTTGATTTTTTTAATTAATTTCTTTTTTTGAATAATAAAAATATTAATTTTTATTAATATTGTAACATTTATGACATAATTATAAGCTATGAATTTATCAAATAATTGTAAAAATATTTTCCTTCTTGGAATGTATTTATTGAAAAACATATTCGTTATTCAAAAATAATTTTTTTAAATTTAGAAACCCAGTATTTAGCATTTTGAAACATAGGTAATATTTTATTTAATTGAAATATTATTTTAAATTTTTCATATAATTTTGATATCAATATATAAATTGTTATTTAGAAATTATTTGTAAGCCTTTTAAATTATATATTTTTTCTAATAATCATATTAATGATTTAAAAAATAACATAATTGTAAATTATTTAATAAAACATAACTTTATCCTTAAAATTTAATATTTTTAACCAAAAAATGTTTTTCCGTGTTATGTACCGTAACATTAAAATTTTCATTTCCCACAAATAAAAATATTACTTTAAAAATGGGTTTTATTTTTTCAATTAGAGGGTCAAAATTGTATAATCTATCCAATTTTATGTATATTCATACAAATAAATTTCTAAGGATAAAAGTTATGTACCATTATAAAGGTAAATTATGATAAAAAGGTTTTAACCCAGGTTGAAAACCATAACAGAAGTTAAAAACTATCATCAAATGAGTCTATGAGAGGTGGATTTTATATAGCTCAAACCCTCTATATTATTTTCTATTATTGAATCTTTTAGAACATGACTAGTGACTTACCAATCAATATTATTAATAAAATATCACTCTTCTCGCATATAAATACCACCGTACCCCTCCTCATTTACCCACTCATCATAAATATTTATCTCGACTAAAACTCTACCCAAGTATATCTTTCCACTGTCCATATGTCTATGAATGATTTTCCTATAAAAAATATCATTATATTAACACGTAGGTTTTCATATAAGAGAGAACATCTATAGGGAGTGGAAATTTTATCTACCAAAGTCTCTTAATTTTTTTCTTCTTCTACCCTATCAAAATTTTAATTTCCATGAATGTTTGAAAACATCATTAATATTAATATAAAAAAAATATAATTATACTTATTTAATATATCAATGATAATCACCACCAAATCTATTTCAAAAATGAAGTTGTCACTAAGTGAACATGTGTAGTATTGTCTCCATCAATATTGTGTTACTTTGTTATCTATCATTCAGGAATGATTCTAAAAATATTTTTACTGAGAAATATAATATTAATAACATTTTTACTATTCTTAAATGATTAATTATTTGGTTTTATGCATCACTATAATTCTATGAAAAATGAGAGCATCCACTATGTGTATGTGCAGACAACAACATCCTCAAAATGATGTATATTATTTTCCTTTAAAACATAACATGTATGACATTAAAAATTACATTATATTATTATAAAGTTATTAATAAAAATATTAATATTCTATAAATTCAATATTGGAAAATATAATATTAATATTAATAATAAATTTTCAAAGTAAATTTATTAAAAAAATTAAATTATAATGGAAACATTATTAATTTGATTTATTTTTTGAAAAAACTATATAAGAGAATAACTTTTTTCCTAATTTACCAATAAAAAAAATAAAAATTTATATTGTGTATATTATTATGAAATTTAACAATGACTTTGACCATTGTAAATACACCTCAACACTTATGAGAATATAATTGACTGAATAACCTCATGTAGCCAACTTAAGTGAAATACATATAATAAATATATAATATATGATAAAAATGGAATTTATAAGATAATATATATATTAAAAAGGATCAAAAAAAATTTAATAATCTTAATCTGATTATTTAGGTTTTTATGTACATGTATAAAATAAATATGGGCCTAAGGTAAGGATTTTTGGATCTCAACTTGATTTCATTAAGATATTATTAATATTCACTTCATTTTATATTCATTATTATGCTTTAATTTGAATGTGGATTATTTTTCATTAATTTTCATGACATGTAAGGTATTTAAAAAACCTTATCATAGTCCACCTTTTATGTACTATAAATTTCTAATTTATGGATGTTGTAAGGGTTTCTGTAACTCAATATTTCATCATTGAAATATGACTCGTATTCCCCATTTTCCAATATATTTTCTATATATTTCCCATTGAATAATTTTTATAATAAATTTTAAAAATCTACTGGATCTAAGAACCCATCACATATTATATTTAAAATTAGTATGTAGTCATAATATATTATCTTACCACATGATTTAATTCATTGAGTTAAAATGTTTCATCTTGAACTTGTTACATCTATGCATGGTTTCCTTAACACTGATGTTTTATATTCCTAATTCAGATTCCATATGGGAAAAAGAATTTTAATTAAAATATTATTCCAAAATAAAATTTTTATACATAAACATATTTCATAGTTAAGAACAATTCTCAATCTCTTTAATGATAATTTTCCTTCTGTCTCCATGTTTTCCATGACCTCTAATATTCACAATTAGGTTTTGCAACATAATCATTTGTTATCTCATGTGACCATCATATTTACAATCTATAATTTTAGAAATGATGTTTTATTATTTTTTTATCTGATGTGGAATATCAATAAAGGTATTGTAATTTATAAATGACTTTTTCACTTTCAGGATCATTTTTAAACTTCTAAATAACCCTTGTTAAATTTAGGTTATAATTTAACTTTTATTATATCATGAAAACAATATTTCTCATTAATATCATATTTATTAAATTTACATGTTCTTTCAATACAAACACAATTTACATTACATTTCATTGATGTGGATAATGAATGCACTGATTTCTATTTCGAATTCCCTCTTTTAATTAAAATCTATTTAAGGGAACATCCCATTTTATAATCTCATGTTATGTACCACCTCCAACAATTTTTTAACAAGTAATATATATTTAATACCCTGATTACATTATGAAAAAAATTGTGTTTCACATCATTTAAAATGGAAAATATAAAACTTCTTCCTTATTTATAAAATCCATTACTAATTTCATAAAACATTACTAAAGTAGCTCATTTTCCTCTTACTTCTCAAATAATTTTTAAAAAAATTTATACGTTTGAAATAAATGTTATAGAAAAATATTTATTTTTTAAATAAATATATCTAAATTTGTTTAATTCCACCTTTCTTTGAAATCCTTATAATATATCATTTAGTTATGGCATGATACAATATTATGATTCCAATATCTTTCTCTAGGGTTTTATCATGATTACGAATTATTTGTGATTTATTTTACATATGTGGAAAACATATGAAATAAAATTTTATGATTCATAATGGGGTTTTGTGATATTTCTATAATTCATTAGGTATGTTTTTAATACATATGATTCTATATATTGTGTATGGGTGATTTCCCTATGCACATTGCTATGCTGTTTTGCTGGTGACCCCTATCATATTACTTACGATCCATGATTTACGTTGTTTCAACAAACACATTTTTCAATTAACATATAATATATTACCACTATATCATATTGTAAAAAATATTACATAATCTTATTGAATGGTACAAGTTTCTTTATTTTAGATTGCATGTTCCAATTTCATGATATTCGAACGACAATTATTCTCTTATGTTAGATTTAATATGATATATATCTGAAAATAATTTTTTATCGTATGATCATAATATAAACCATGTTGATAACCGGAATAGATTTCCATTAATATGATTTTGAGCTCACCGGTTTGGTATTAATCTATTTTTATAAGGACCCAACCCCAGTTACCAGAGCCGGTGCCTTATTTGATTACGTTGGCATAAATTCAAGGGATACGAATCCCAAAGGACCAAGTAGTGTAGTAGCTTTTGGAAACAAGATACATAAATAAGTTTAACAATACATCATGAAGGGGAATTAAACACTAATTTATTCCACTAGCAACATCATGTCTCTTATATTATGCTTTCAAGTCATTCATAATTTACTTCTTCATGTCCAAAGAAAAATGAAACATTAGAATGGGGTGAGCTAAAATGATCAGCAAGAGTATGCAATAGAATGGAAGATAGCATAAACATAAGACATGGTGAAAAATTGAAAACACATGCCTTAAATAATAAAATTCCACAAATTATGGTAGGAATATGAGTGGAGTAAATATTTCCATAATGAAACATAATCATTGGTTTTCAACTAGTTTTATAACCACATGAACATTCAATTACTAGCTTCATAATTAGGGAAGTGAATATGTCAGACATTCTAAAACATCTTATCAAGGCCATGGCCAAGATGTCTAATGATTAAGGTGTCGACCAAAATCCATATAACACATTGGGAAAGGCCTCAACCAATTCCACGTCTATTTGTCTCATTAGACCTACCGATACATCGAAGGGATATAGAGGGCCCCTCTTGTCACATAATAAGTCCAATGAATTCCTCATACGAGTGTGGATAAACATAGAAAACATATACATTTATATTGAAACTATCATATGAAGTGTAACTATCATTCCCCAATCATTAAACATAACACACTAACCATTCCGAGTAATATGGTGAATGGTTTTAGGATATATAATCCATAATAGATTTAGTAATAATAATTAAATAAAAAATGGTAGATGAATTCATAATTTATTAAACCCAATAATATAAAATAATCAACAAGAGTATTGAATCAATTGCAAATAATCTTATAAAATCATTAAGCAATGTTGAGATAAGTACACTCTTAATTTGAAAAGAATATTTCTTTTGAAAAAATCTTTGTATAAAACCAAAAGTGTAGTAAGATAGTATTTTAATAATAAAATGACCATTTTTATAAGGATAATTGTATCTAAAAACTGATTATATTTTTCCCTTGAAAAAATATATGAATTTGAGAAATTCCATTGAATCGAGATTGAATTTTGGAAACATTTTTGAATGTTTCATTTAAACAATGTAACTATCAAGAATATAAGAAATGTTTTGCAGGACCCTAGGACACCCTGAGAGGGGAGGGGTGAATCAGGGTGGAAACTTTTTCATTTAATGATATGGATCTTGTTCACATGTTGGTAGGAACTTGTTAAACATGTATGATGAATATGATCAGAAAGAAAACATTCACATATAGAGAGATACCACAACACTTTTTACTTGGTTCACCACTAAGGGTTATGTCCAAGGAGCATACACCGACAAGTATTTAGTCGTACCAAATTCCAATATTCTTCACTAGTTGTGGATTACAATTGTTTGGGCATAGTCACTCTATCCCAAGCTCACTGCCTTTACAAAGGTTCAGGAATAGCTCACTGTGTCCCCCAGGTCACTCCCGTTGACCCCACTAGCTCACTGCCTTAGGTTAAGTCCCACTCATTTTATAGAAATGAATGTCTCTTGATCATTGCAAAATAATTCATCCTCTGTTGTATGTGGATTCTCTGTTGAAGTCCAACTCTCAACAGTAGACTGATCTCACATTGCACTGAAGGTATCGGGAAAATCTTCCAACTTTCATGCAACCTCAAAAAGACAGGCATACTTCAACAACACCTGGCGTGCTTCTCCAGGTCATCATGCAAGTTTCAAAGATGAAACACAATTTATAATTGGAGTTCAAGTCTACCTAAACTACTTACATGACAATCACTTCTACAACTTCAAACTTGTGCGACTCACATTCCTTTTCACCCAAAACTGTTTTGACGCACAACAAACAACTGACGCATAACTTATACTTGCGCGACCACTAAACCTGTGTGATGGGAGATATGAATTTCTCTAACTCTCAAACTTCATTAAAAATGAGGAGGGTTGGTCTTCTATATATATAGGAAAACTAAACACCCTGCGCGGCGGGCGTGCATGCCTCCTCTCGGCGTGCATGTTCCGGCGCACAGCTCCAACCGCCAAAGCCTCTATCACGCTACTCACTTCTGCAACCAAACCAATACTTGTGAGAACCTCTTTTCATTTTCATATTTTGAAGTTATGATCTTGAAAAACATATGGCACTCAACTTTCCAATCCTCCTAGGCACTGGCGCACAAGTCCTTTCTCGGTGCGCAAGTCACTTATGCGACACATGTCTGGCGCGTAAGTCCCTTTACCAAAAAGCATTGTTTTCCCCTTTTGTCAAATTTGAGGTCCATAAATATGGAAAACATTGGAAAACAGTTCCATCTTCAATGTTGTTATCTTCTAGACCCGTCTGAGTACTTTGCAGGTAGACATTCTGAACTTCCTATAAGGATTGACACCAAACACAAAGCATTCTCCAATTCATGCATTGATGACCATGGATCCAAGAATCTCTCCCATTGGGTTTGTTGGAAATTAGAAAATAAATTCAATAGATCACCATCCACATGCAGACCAAAAACACAAGAATAAAGTCATCCAACACTCTAAGTCTACGTGTGAAATTATCGGTGTAGAAAACAAGAGAGAAAAATTCATTTGGGTGCCCATGTTTTGAAATTCAAAATGACGCCCATGAAATTATCTAACAGTGTCACCGAGGCATTACATGCCTGAACATGACTGAATTTATTTCTTTCTCCCCCATTGACAATAAACCCAAAGACTGTTAATAGTTCATTCTTCAAATAAAACCACACTCCCCCTGGATATTATCTCCCCCACAAACCTGCATCCCACCCATAAATAGATTAAAAACAATTAACATAACTAGAGAGAGGGGATTTCCATAACCTCTTTATGCAATGGGTTGTGGCTGAACACCGACGTTCAACCGATGCTTCACAAAAATAGCCATTCACAGTGGCTTGGTCAGGATATCGTCCACTTTCTCATCAGTTCCAACATGATCCAATCTAATCACGCCTTGTTCAACTTTCTCTTTGATAAGGTGATACCAGATTTCAATATGTTTTTTATGAGGATGCTGAACTGTTTTCTTTATAAGATCAATTTTTCTCTTTTTATCACATTAAATCACCATTGGTTGCATAACCTCATCACCAATATCTATTAATTGCTGCTTCATCCATAGTAGTTGAGTGCATGCCTTTGTGCCGGAGATATACTCAGCTTCAGCAGTACTAAGAGAATTACCTTCTTGTTTCTTGCTCAACTAGCCAAAACATTTATTCCCAATATATAATGCTCCACCACTGGTGGAATTTCTGTCCACAACATCTCCATCCCAGTTAGCATCAGAAAATGATGATAATTTACTATTATTTCCTACAGCAAAGTATAAGCCACAATTGTGATTACCATGAATATACATCATGATTCTTTTTACTGCTGCCATATGTTTTTCCTTTGGTTTACTCTGAATGTGGGTTGCAATACATGTGGTAGAGAAAATATGTAGTCGTGTCACTGTTAGGTACAGTAGGGTTCCAATGATCCTTATGTACATGGTGGGATCTACATAGGTCTCATCCTCATTATTTCCAAGTTTAGTTCCAACTGCAATCAGAGTTGACATTGGTTTGGAGTCAAGCATATTAAAATTCTTCAGCATCTCTCTTGCATACATTTCCTGAGAAATTAAAGTGTAATCCTTCATTTGAATCACTTTTAGCCCTATGAAATATGTGGGATTCCAAATCATAGACATTTCAAATTCTGATTTCATGTTATTGGAAAATTCATCCACTGATTTCTACCTGCTTCCCCCAAATATGATATCATCAACATAGACAAGAACCATGAATTGATATTTTGGAGAATTATTCACTTGTAGATTGTGATCTACTCCTCCTCTTTTGAATTCCAGCTTCTTGAGATAAGATTCTAACCAGGATTACCATGCCCGTGGTGCCTACTTCAAACCATATAGAGCTTTATTTAGTTTGCAGACCTTTGTTTCATCAGTACCAAGAACAAAACACATTGGTTATTCAATGTAGACTTCTTCTTTGAGTACAACATTTTGAAATGTTGTCTTGACATCCATTTGATATACATTATATTCTCTTTGGAGTTCCATTGAAAGGAAAATCCTGATTGACTCTAGTCTAGCCACTAGAGAAAAGGTTTCTTCAACATCAACGCCTTCAATCTGGGAGTATCCTATACACATCATTCATTCCTTGTTTCTAATAACACTTCCATGCTCATCAATATTTTTCATAAAGATCCATTTTGTGCTAATCACAGTATGACCTTCGGGTCTCTAGAGAAGATCCCATGTCTGATTTTAGTCAATCTGATCTAACTCTTCATTCATGGCTTTCATCCATGATTCATCCTTTGCAGCTTCTCCAAATGAGGATGGATCTACAACTGACAGAAATGCAGATTTCATGTTATTCCTCATCCTCCTTGTTTGTGTGGGTATACTCATGTCCCCAATCTTGTTAGATGGATAAATCTCAGCTCTACAATTTTCCCTGTGTGGTTCAGGTGCATTCTCTATAGCCACAATTTCATTTTCAGATTCTTCTTCAGAGTCAACATCATCATGTGACTACTGAGGGTTTTGTATAGCTTCTTATATTTCTGTATTTTTATTTAATTCATGTTCACGTTATTCCTCACTTTCTATCACATCAGCATATGAAGTCCTTGAAGCATTTGTGGTTTTATCTTAAATTAATGTAACATAACTAATTTCTACAATCCTCTCTAATCGCTTGTTGAAACACTTCTGGCTTTGCTGTTCATTGGATACCCAAGAAAAATTCCTTCATCAGCATTGTCACCAAACTTCCATTGATTTCCTTCTTTATTCCAAATGAACCATTTTCTTCCAAAAACAAGAAGGTATTTCAACGAAGGCTTCCATCCATGCCCCATTTCATATGGTTTCTTCGTCTATCTCATATAAAGCGCTGTTTGATTCTAAATGTGCATTGCAGCTTCAACAACTTCCTTCTATTAATGGCTAGTGATACCACTCTCAATCAACATAGTCCTTTCCATATTGTTGACTTGTCGATTTCAGTGCTCAAAAACTACATTTTTATGTGGGTTTCTCATAATAGCTACCTCATGCTGTATTCCATGTTTTTATCGGTAATTCTCAAACTCAATGGACGTGTATTCACCTCCATAGTCAGATCGCAAAACATTGATTGTTCGTCCAGTATCATTCTCGGCGATTCACAGATATGCTTTCATGCAGTCAATCACTTTGTTTCCTGTGAATGACCATAACACAAGACATTCTACTGTAATCATAAATGAAAATGACAAAGTACCTCTCTCCATGAGTTCCAGCAACATTCATCGGCCCACATACATATGTATGAATTAGATCAAGAAGATGAGATGCTCTTTTTTTCATTGGCCGATATGAACTGTAGACCAGCTTCTGACTAATTAAAGGATCAGAAGAATTTTCATGTTCATGTTTCATAATGGGGATATCCATGACAATATTTAGCATAGATATCTTTTCCATGTCTTGTTGGTTAATGTGCCCCGTCCATCGATGCAACAAATTGTTTACTTCTTCAACAGACAAATAACATGTTCTCACTTTGTTGTCAACCTGATATAAGTTTCCATCTGTTCTACAACCATTCATAAGAGAATTCCCTATTTTTTCCTTTAGAGTGCATCCGTTTTGATTGAAAGTTACTATGAGCCCTGAATCACAGTGTTGACTCACACTGATGGGATTGTGACATAGACCGTCCACAAAAAGAACTTCAGTATTCATTAGCTCTCCATTTGTCAGAGCAGTATTACCACTACCTTTAATCTTCAAAGCACCATTATTACCAAACCTCACTATTCCATCAACCGTCTTTTTAATGTTATTCAAAACGTCATCATTTCCCGTCATATGGGAAGAGCACCCACTATCATGAATTCAGGTGTTGTTGTTCTATGACGATTTGAGGGATACTTTTGATAGGTTGGATTTCTCAATTTTCTTCCTTTCTTTCCATGAGACATTAGATTGAGTATAGAGTACTGAAGTCCTTTCAATTATCTTATCTGCGTACATTGGTTCTTCATAGTCAAAGTCTTCTTCGAGAGGAGAAAACCTGTTTGTAATAGTAACACTATCTTGATGTTGAGATTTGAGTTTTCTTGAACTACAGTATGAGGTGTCCATGTCCCGTCTCGGCCTTCAATTAACAGCCTTATGACCAAATTTAGAACAATGAAAACGATATAAATAGTTTTTTTTCTTCAAAAAGAATTAGGATATGATTGTTTTCTCAATCATTGAACTCCCATATCTTCCCCATTCAATTAGCTCCTTTCTTCTTTGCAATATGAAATGGAATGGCCCAAATAGCCCCCGAACTGAAACTTCGAGAGAGGAAATGTCTTCTCAATTGAATATCTCCTCATAAATTTTTCTGTGGGAAAATAGTATGAGGGGTCCTTTTTCCACGATGCTTGAGGATAATCTTCTTTTATTCTTTCAAATAGAATTGGGGGATTCTATTTCATCACATCATAAGACTTTCCCACATCACCCACATTCAACATGCCTTTATTTTAGTTACCTTTATTTGCAGCATTTGATGATTATTCCACACAACCAATTCCATTATTTCCCATTTGTGCATATATTTTATCATTTAGAATCTTTTCAACTCCATTACAACCACATTTTTATCTATCAAACAGCTCAACATCTGAGAACCTTCCAAACTGTTTTTCATCATTGATTCTTTTGAAATTGAATCTTTTTCAAGTTTACTTCTAAAAGTAACAACTTCATCCTCAAGATGCTCAGAAGTCTTGGACTTTTCATCTAGTCTGGAGGTGAGTTCATTGATGACCTTTGCCTACTCTTCAATTCCTAGCTTCTGATCCACTACATCATCATTTCTTTCAAGTACTTTAGACTGTACTTTGACTTATTATTCTAGTCGTTCAATTTCAACTTCAAGTTGATCAACATATTCAGTTGATTATTCTACAATTTATTTCCACTTATTAAAACTATTACATTTAATCTTGAGCTTACTAACAGCATCCTTAAGTTCCATCTCGAGATCTACACTAGTTTTCAACTGATTTTCTCCACTAGTATCTTCTGATTTTTCAACAGTGGCCATCATGGAATCATGGTTCCTAGTTTAGAATTCTGGTTCTTCTTCAACACAGAATTCAATATCACCATCTTCCTCTTCATAGACAAAACTCTTCCTTTGTATCTTTTTCACATATTTGAAGTATCCCTTTTTCAAAAACATTTTTTGTGGCTTCTCAAAGTCTTCTCCTTCGCTTTCATCATCAAACATTATTTTTCACTGAGAGGCAATGTGACCAACTATTCCACAATGAAAACATGCCAGAGGTAACTTACCATTGAATTTACCTTTTCCCTTCTTCAGCTTCTTGCCGATGAGAGAAATAATTTCCTTATCCTGTTCATCTTCACCACCACTATCATTTTAAATTTTCAGTTTGTCCATGTATTTGAATGCCTTTTCCAGGCTTACAAGATTCGGGGAATCTTCAAGTTTGACTCTCATCTCATATGTCACTAGACTACTTAAAAGATCATCCAGAGAAAGTTTATATTAATCTCTTTATTCAAGGGATGACACCATTTCATTGTACATAGGAGGAAGTCTTCTCAAGATTTTCATTAACATATCAATGCCTTTGATTTCTTCTCCAAGACCTCTAACTTCTCCCAAAACTCCAGTAATTCGATTGAAGAATGAATATGCATTCTCATTAGGATTCATATTTAGATAGTCAAACCTGTTTTGTAGGACTTGTAGTTTTTCCTCATTCACTTTTTTATCTCCTTCATAAATATTTTCATGTTTATCCCACATGGAATTTGCTAAGGTGAAACTCATTACCTGTAGATAGATCTGATCAGAAAGGGCTGTAGTGAGATCTTTTTTCCCTTTAGCATCACCATAAAAAAATTCTTATCGGCCACAGCCATATCCAGCCCTGTCAGATCAGTATCATGTATACCTTTCATGGTGGAAAATAGAACATCCATTCCAAGGGATCATAGATGAGATCTCACTCTATCTTCCAAATATGAAAATTACTTCCATAGAATAGAGGGACTCCCCTGACATTGACTACATTCTCCATGACGAAAAAGGACAGTTTCAACACTAGCAAACTTTAGCCTCTGATACCACTTGTAGGACCCCGAGACACCCTGAGAGTGGAGGGGCGAATTAGGGTGGCACCTTTTTCTTTTAAAGAGATGGATATTGTTCCCATGTTTGTAGTAAAATTTAAAACCTGTATGATGAATTGTATAGAAAGAAAAAATTTACATATAGAGAGATGACACAATACTTTTTACTTATTTACCACTAAGGGCTACATCTAAGGAGAATACGCTGATAGGTTGTCAGTCATACCAAATTCCAGTATTCTTCACTAGTTGTGGATTACAATGGTTCATGCATACTCACTCTGTCCCAGGATCACTACCTTTATAAAGGATCAGGGATATGTTACTATGTCCCACGGGTCACTCCCATTGACCCCCCTTGGCTCAAATCCATAGATAAATTCCTACTCACATTATAGACGTGAAGGTATCTTCATCATTTCACAAAAATTCATCCTCTATTGTATGTAGAAGCTCTTTTGAAGTCCAACTCTCACTAGTAGACTAATCTCACTTTGCACCAAAGGTATCAGGAAATCTTCTATCTTTCATGAAACTTCAAAAATATGGGCGTACATCAACAAAACCTGGCACGCTTCTCCAATACGGCATGCAAGTTTCAAAGACAGCGTGGAAGTTATAACCGGTGCGCAAGTCTACCTCAACTACTTGCGAGATACTCACTTCTACAACATAAAACTTGCGGGACTCACATTCCTTATCACCCAAACTGGTTTTTACGTGAAACAAACAAATTTCATGCAACTTATACTTGCACGACCAACAACCACTTTCCTGACATCTACACCTATGTGACGAGAGCACTGAATTTCTCTAACTCTCTAACATTCTCCTCGTACTTTTTAACGGAAAAGTAAAAAAGAACCACATATGGTAAACAAAGGAAAGATTACTTCCATAACACAAAGAAAAGGTCAAAGAGGGATAAACATGACTTTAAACATACATGTAATATTATTAAACGTTTTTTTAAAACATTTTTTATGGATATGGATGAATAATATAACCCCAGTAAATACATACGTATCAGCAATCTCGGATAAAAATGAGATTGCAAAATTATCCCTTACCTTTGGTCTGATATACTTCGTACGTAGCCGAAACTCCTGTATAATGATTTAAATAATGTCATTGACTTATAACAGAATCATATTCATTGCTATGATATCATATATGGTTCACTTATGACTTTATATTACCCGTTATTTTGTAAATTCTATCTTAAAGCAGCGTTTTGGGTAAAATCGTTTTATTTATCGTATGTGTTTGGACTTGTTGTTTTTGATATTATTATTACTTATATCATCGTTTAATTACTTCCATAATGTAAATAATGATTTATATATCATATATATTCAGTATATATATATAATAGATAGATAAATGAAATGAAATACATCGTTCATGGAGACGGTAGGCCGTACATACGCATGAACACTGTTTTCTTTTCCTTATTGAATTGAATGGAAGTAAGTAGATGTCATATATATATATAAACATAAATATTGTATCTTTATAATGTCATATATTTCACTATTATTCATTACATATACTTTATAATCATTCTTGAGTGGTTAACATGGAGAATGAATCTCGTCGCATCGTGGAGACGGTAATCCGTACATACGCACGAGCGATGATATCGTTACAATAATTATTGGATGGAATTGGAGTGGATGATATAATATTTTAGAATCTTAATGTTTTTATAATAACCATATGTATTTATTCTTTAAACCATTATACCCATCCAATTAAGGTGGTGGTGGAAAAACAGATTACACCACGGTGTGGAGACGGTATTCCGGACATATGAACGCACAGTGATTTCATTTTTCATAGGATGGGTAGAAGGTGAAATAGAGTTGTTTCATATTTATAATAACATATCAGTATATTATTGATACTGATGTTATTTCTTTATAATGAAACAACTAAACAAGAAGAAGTTGAAGAAGAGAGGAAATCGAAAGAATAGGTAGAAGAGATTACCTCTTCTTAGAGGCATCTCCTTTAAACTTCTTCTTAGGGCACTAGAGTTGGTCTTTTGAGAAGACCAAAACCTATATAATATAACTAGAGAGATTTATAAGTGGAATTGGCAGGGTTTGGAAGAGCTTCAAGGCTCAAAATGGTGTGAAGATAAGAGGGAAGGGGTGCCCTTTTTATAAGGGTGGAGAGAACATCTTTTGAAAAACATAAAATATTATTTTATAATACAGTCATATTCAGTTTATAATAGCTATAAATTGATTTATTTCAAAGATAATGTGGGTATGGGTCTAAATACACTAAAAAATAAGTTTTATACAAGTTTATGTTACTATATTAACCTTATCATTTAGATTTAACTCTAAGTTAAATAATATAACTTTTACCGTGTCTTCCTGTTTTCTTACACTATATGTTTAATAAACGTACTATAATAAGAAAAAATAATTCCAAGTGGTTATGTTTTTACATATATAACCTTATCTATGTCATTTGGCCAAACCATATATTTTAGGATTAAAATAACAATTAATAATATAATATTTGTTTTAAAAACTATTTTTTGTCAATTTTGAAACTAAATGGTAATTGATTTTTTTCTAAAATCATAACAACATGATTAGTTCAGAAAAAGTTAATTGAATCAATAAAAACATGTCATATTAACCTATAAAATCAATGGAATTCATAAAAATTATCTAATTACATTTATTTAGGTATTTATAACATCAATTATGTTAATATTTCATTAATATGGTAATTACTGCATCATCATTGTGTCATAAATAAATTAAATTATTTAATGTCTAAAAATTATTAATAAAATACCATTATGTATGAAATATTTGTATCTTTCTAATTAATATTTATAGTCTAATTTATATTATGTATAACCACATATTAAAAATGTTTTATCTATTAAACATTGATTTTAACTATTTTAACTCTTCTTTAAATAAAATAATAATAAGTGTTCTAATCTAATCCAAGTTGACCTAAAGGGTAATATTTTATTCCTAAGGTTGTTTTTTGTCGAATTACACGTATCCAATTGAATTAGGACATGTGTTAGGGTAATAATAATATCATATTCATCCTTAATTACCCTATTTACTTTTAACCGTGGTAAATAAATGTAGAAAGTTACTATTCACCAAAAATTATTTTTATCTTATTGAACCACATTTTTCTTCCGGAGAATAACCGTGTCTCTCAGATTTTTGAAATTCCACTCATAGATGTAGTAAAATTATGTTTTTTGTAAATTTTCAAATTCTCCTAAGAGTTGGGTAAAATACGGTGAAAAGTTAAATAAAATCATAATATATCTAAAATTTTTATAAAATGACTCCAATTAATTAAATTGTTCTAATATAGTTATTATGTATCAATTTTTACCTAAAATAATTTAAAATAAAATGAATAATTATTTAAATAAAAAGTTAGTTTTTAAATAGAAATTCGGTGTTTTCACTATTCATTAAAAATTGAAAGTTTTTAGAAAAAATACCACAAATTCACCCTAGGATAATTTTGATATTCTGAATCCATAAAATGAAGTCCATTTTGAATGATAAAATTTATAAAATTTCAAAAAGTGGGTATTACTATTCATAAAGGCTAGTTCATAATAATATTATAATAATATCTCATTTAGTGAAACTCAGTATTGCGTAATACACACGCTATCGATGAAGGTCTAGATTACGTGTAATGAAAGCCAAGTCAGGGTTGCATATAGTTAAAGCTCTGTTTGGTGTTCTGTATAAGATAATCAAAACTTATTTCATTTATAAATTAAAAAAAATCTATACTTAATGTTGCATTGAATAATTTCCACAAAACGAACTTGAAATTGTGTGTAACACGAGCCAAGAATAGTGTTGCGTATACTACAAGATAATATGGTTTTGTGTATAGTACAAGATAATCTTGGTTTATTGTAAAAAAGAAGATATCAAAGAAATTAAAAATCTCATAAAATCTCGGGGTGTTACATTCTACCCCCTTAAAATGAATTTCGCCCTCGAAATTCATCGGGGTTATAAATCATTCACTACTTGAAAGTTTTATTCGTAAAAACCCACATCGTAAAAGGAATACTAATACCTAATTTTAAAACGTAATGTAAGAAATTTAACGGTTACCCAGATTAACTCATCACTGCGTTTCCATATTGGACAACATATGTGGAAATATGGATATGGAAGAAAAATCTAAGCATCAAGTTCTGATGGAGAGTGGTAGAGGACATGGCTATGAAAAAGCCAACAATCACAAAGCCATAAATTTGTGATGATCTTAGGTACCATCTTTTTAATCATATATAAGGGCACTAGGACAACATTTTTATTTTTCAAGATCATTTCCCTAATGTTGAAGAATTTGAATGAGATGAAATACTTAATTTATTTCAGTACAATCTCATCGTTGTTCGTGCCTTGAACAATTTCCACTTCAAATATTAAAGAAATTAATTTGAATTTTTCATTCATGAAGTGTTAGCAGATCATGTGACAGAATGATGGGTCACTCCATCTGTCTCAAACAAAAGGTTTGCATAAATTTTCAAATATACATAAGTCTATCTATGGTGAGGTTAATCGTAAATGTTTCCAAAAATGTACTTATACTTCATCTTTCATACCGCTTAATAAAATAAAACCAGTTTCTACTAACCAAGGACTTCCTGTAGTCCAGTGGAAGGTGATAAAGGCCTGTCATACATCAATTTTGAATTCGATTCCCGCAACCTTGTCCGACATGACATGTTGTCTCCCATCCTGCAGGTTGTCCTTTTTCTAAAACTATACTATCATAAAATTTCAGAAATGAAAACAAAAAGTTATATCCTTGCACAATAATATAGGATATCCATTCCAACCTTTAGTATTAGTGAAAATACTTCTATCTGATTACTAGAAAATTCGTCTACCGAGCATGTGAATTCCGTCATTTGTCCACCATATATCATAAGATATATCTTGTTGTTGGTCACATTCCAAACATGTGAATACCTTAATCATGTATTCTCTTGAAACATAAATTACCATAGAACCTTAGTGAATACATGAATGCTCTAAAAATTTAACTCTTTCCACATACCAAAATCCAAAAAATTCTAAATACTCAAACCATGATATCACATTGTCCTTACATCAGTCATGAGCTTAATAATACTATCAAACATATCATTATATCCTTATCCCTTCATTATTCACATATCATCTAATTTCCAAAAATATCTGAATAATCTTTCATGGTTACCCGTACCATTCAAAATATTTTTTCAAATACTTTAGGAAAAACAATAGTGTAACAATCCTTAGATGCATCTTTATTCCATAGTAACATTACCTATACAACATAACTCTTGATAAACATAAATCATTCCACTACATTCTTAAACCATTGACCGAGCATGAAAAATTATTTCATCTCACATATCATTTGTAGTCTCTTCATCATCATCAACATAAATACTACCCTTATGACCTTGTTTATTCTCTTCAAGAGACATTCCCTTAGGGAATTGTTTTTCATAATGCCCATACATTCCACATTTAAAACATTGAATCTTTGTTGATGTCGTAGCAATACCATTATCCTTGTCCATGGTGTTAACTGAAACTTTTCCATTTCACTTACTGGCTTTGTGTCCTTCTTTTCCACACCCAAAGAATCTTCCAGTTCCATTGAAACATTCTCCCTGATTCCTATTCCCCCATGATTTACATGAGGGAAATCAAACTTTCATTCCTCTATGATCATCATGAAACTCCATCATTCTCTTATTATCTGATATAGGAAACTTACCAAAGTTGATATTATTGATCATATTATGGGATTGATGATTAGGCATAATAACTATATGTCGACCTCTAGTTCCTATTTCATTTTGTTGCCCATGAAGAATATCATTCCATTGTCCATCAAATCCTCCATTATCATGAATCTTCCGGTTTCCAACCATTTTTAAAACCCAAAAAGAATAGTGTGAGAGGAAAATATCACAATCAAGGGGGAGTACCTTCAATATCTAACATCTTAGGTCAAATTCTAAGATAGTTACTGTAATTATAGGGATATAACCTATACTTATACGTAACCGTAGGGACATCCCTAGACATACTTTGAAAATATCTCTAGGGATTTCATTAAAGTTTTCGCATCCTTGTTTCCAAAGGTTAACTAATTCTTTCCTCTGATACCAACTGTACAGACCCCAACCATGACATACATGGAAATTAAATTACTTTTTCTGAATACTTAATATATAACAAGAACCAACACTCAAGGACCGTAATAGTTTAGTGACTTTGGATACTCGGAACATAATCTTCTAATCGTGGTGAAAGATCTTAAACATCTCCCATAAGGATCTTCCCCTTTTTTTTCTTACCTAAAACCGTTCTTTAAATCCTGAGGAAATGAAAACATATAAAGGGTGAGCTCAAATTCTCAGTATGGGTAAGCATCGAAAAAAATAAGAAAAATCAAATACATTTTAACTTTAAAAAAATGAACATAATTTTTAAACATTAACATCTTGAGAAATGACATAAAACATAGCAGTATGTAAGGGATAAATCATAATGGATCATCAATCATGACAAAATAGCATGGTAATAAAACACGTAATTGTGGAAAAACATTAACCTCATGTTATGATTTCCATAGTGGCCAAGGCATTGCTGCCAAGACCATCTTAGTGGACAAAGTCCCTTTCGGAATCGAGTTCACACCTCATTCCAGTCCTGTATAATTAAACCAGATTAACTTTCCATTCCAGAAATGTCTATCTCATGAGATAAAAATATTTACCTAATTCATTAGAGGGAGATATAGGTTCCACCCATCTCATAATGAAATCATTATTACTTATTCCACAACATAATCATAAATCATTCATCATAAACGAAAGGATAAAATGGGTTTCATAAAAATCATTCCTTCATAACATAATCCATATAAAACAAATGGATATCATTTCATCATAATAAAATTGAAACCATGTAAATCATAGAGACATTATACTTGAATCAAACACATATGAAATAATGTCATCTTGGATGGAAAATAGTTTTGATAAAACACTTGTAATAATTTCTTGAGGAAAATATCCTTTCTTATTCAAAAACATTTTCTTTTCAAAATATGCCATTAAATTTTAAATGAAGAGGATTTTGTTGAAAATATTCATGAAATATTGTAGAGTAAACTTCATGAAAATAACATTTTTATAAAATAGTAAAAATTCGTTCATGTCGTATAAGTTAAAAAAACATTCTCCTTGTACTTTTAACATAAAAGTCAAAACGTACCACATATGGTAAACAAAAGAAGGTATTCATACATAACACAATGTTACGGTCAAAGAGGGGTAAAAATGACTTTAAACATACGTGTAATAATATTAACCACTTTTTGAAAAACAATTATGGACTTGGATGAAAAATATAACCCCAATAAATATTTATGTATAAGCAATCTTGGATAAAAATGAGATTGCAAAATTATCCCTTACCTTAGGTCCGATATGCTTAGTACATATCCAAAACTCATGTATAATGATTTAAATAATTTCATTGACTTATTAATGAATCATAGTCATTGTTATGATATCGTATATGGTTCACTTATGACTTTATATTACCCGTTCTTTTGTAAATTCAATGTTAAAGCAGCATTTTGGGTAAAATCGTTTTATTTATCATACGTGTTTGGACTTGTTGTTATTGATATTATTATTACATATATCATGATTTAATTACTTACAGAATGTAAATCATGATTTATATATCATATATATTCAGTATATATATAAATCATAGATATATAAATGAAATTAAATACACCATTCACGGAGATGGTAGGTCGTACGTACGCATGAACGTTGTTCTATTTTCCATATTGAAATGAATGGAAGTAAGTAGATGACATATATATATATATACACATAAATCCAGTAGCTTTATAATGTCATATATTTCATTATTATTCATTATATATACTTTATAATCATTCTTGAGTGGTTTACATGGAGAATGAATCTCAACACATCGTGGAGGCGGTAATACATACGTATGCACGATCGATGATATCGTTCACATAATTATTTAATGGAATTGGAGTGGATGATATAATATTTTAGAATCTATATGATTTTATAATAACAATATATAGTTATTCATTAGACCATTATACCCATCCAAGTAAGGTGGTGGTGGAAAAACAGATTACACCACGGCGTGGAGACGGTATTCTGTATGTACACACGTGCGGTGATTTCATTTTTCATAGGATATGTAGAAGTTAAAATAGGGTTGTTTCATATTTATAAAAAAATATCAGTATATTGTTGATACTGATGTTATTAATTTATATTTAAACAACTAAATAAGAAGAAGTTTAAGAAGAAAGAAACTTGAAAGAATCGGTAGAATAGATTACCTCTACTTCGACGCACCTCCTTTAAACTACTTCTTAGGGCACTAGAGTTGGTCTTTTGGGAAGACTAGTACCTCTATGATAAAACTAGAGAGTTTTAGAAGTGGAATTGGGAGGTTTTCTCCGTTCTTCAAGGCTCAAAAGGGTGTGAAGAGAAGAGGGAAGGGATGCACTTTTTATAAGGGAGGAGAGGGGAATCTTTTGAAAAAGATAAAATATAATTTTATAATAAAGTCATATTCGATATATATTAGTTTAAAGATGATTTATTTTGAAGATAAAGTCAGTATGGGTCTAAATACTCTCAAACAATAGGTGTTAGACATGTTTAGGTTACTATATTAACCTTATAATTTATATTTAACTCTAAGTTAAATAATTTAAATTTTACTGCATCTTCTTGTTTTCTTAAACTATACGGTTAATAAACTTACTATAATAAGCCAAACGAATCCCAATTGGTTCATTATTAGTATATATAATAGAGAACCCAAACTTGATGTACACGGAAATTACATTACTTTTGTGGAATACTTAATACATAACAATAACCAACACTCAAGGACCATAATAGTTTAGTGTCTTTGGAAACTCGGAACATAATCTTCAAATCGTGGTGAAAGATCTTCTACATCTCCAATAAATATCTTTCCCTTTTTTTTCTTACCTAAAAACTTTATTTAAATCCCATGGAAATTAAAACATATAAATGGTGGGCTCAAATTCTCAGTAAGAGTAAGCATCAGGATAATAAAACAAATCATATACATTTGAACTTTTAAAAAATTAAAAATAATGTTTAAACATCAAAATCATGACCAATGACATAAAACATGGAAGTACGTAAGGTATAGGACATAATGGACCATCAATCATGATAAAATAGCATGGGAATAAAACATGTAATGGTGACAAAACATTAATCACATGTTATTATTTCCATAGTAGCCAAGGCATTACATCCAAGACCATCTTAGTGGACAAAGTCATTTTCTTAATCGAGTTCACTCCTCATTCCAGTCCTGTATCACTGAACCATATTAACTTCCCTTTCCAGCTATGTCTATAACATGAGATATAAATCATTACCAAATGAATTTGAGGGAGATATAGGTCCCACCCATCTCATAATGAAATCATTCTTACTTGTGCCACAACATAAACAAAAATAATTCATCATAACCCAAAGAATAAAATGGGTTTCATAAACATCATCCCATCATAAAATAATACATATAAAACAAATCGATATCATTTCTTTATAAGAAAATTAAAAGCATGTAAATAATAGAGACATTATAATTGAAACATACACATATGAAATAATTTTAACTTATATGGAAAATAGTTTTGATATAACACTTGAAATAAATTCTTTTGGAAAATATACTTTTTTCTTCAAAATCCTTTTCTTTTTAGAAAATGACATTCAATTTTAAAAGAATAGGATTTTGTTGAAAATAGTCATGAAATATTGTAGAGTAAACTTCATTAAAATAAGGCTTTATAAAATCTTAAAAATCCATTCATGTTGTATAAGTTTAAAAAACATTCTTCTCGTACTTTTAACAGAAAAGTCAAAAAGTACCACATATGGTAAAAAAAGAAAGATTCCTTCCATAAGACAAAGTAAAAGAAAATGAGGGGTAAAAATGAATTTAAACAAACATGTATTAATATTAAACAATTTTTGAGAAAAATTTATTATGGGCATGGATGAAAAATATATAACCCCAGTAAATACTTATGTCTAAGCAATCTCAGAGAAAAAAGAGATTGCAAAATTATCCCTTACCTTAGGCTTGATATGCTTCGTATGTATACGAACCTCCTGTATAATGATTTAAATAATGTCATAGACTTATTAAATAATCATATTCCTTGTTATGATACAATATATGGTTCTCTTATGACTTTATATTACCCGTTCTTTTGTCAATTCCATTTTAAAGCAGCGTTTTGGGTAAAATCGTTTTATTTAGCGTACGTGTTTGGACTTCTTGTTCTTGATGATATTAATACTTATATCATGATTTAATTAATTCTATAATGTAAATAATTATTTATATATCAATTATATTCAGTATTTATATATATAATTGATAGATTAATGAAATGAAATACACCGTTAATGGAGACGGTATACCGTACATACACATGAATGCTGTTTTCTTTTCCTTATGGACTTGAATGGAAGTAAGTAGATGAATATATATAAATTTATATACATAAATAAAATATCTTTATAATGTCATATATTTCATTATTATTCATTATATATACTTTATAATCATTCTTGAGTAGTTAACATGGAGAATGAATCTCATCGTGTCGTGGAGACGGTAATCTGTACGTAGGCACAAGCGATGATATCATTACCATAATTATTGAATGGAATTGGAGTGGATGATATAATATTTCAGAATCCATATTATGTTATAATAACCATATATAGATATTATTTACACCATTATACCCATCCAAGTAAGGTGGTTGTGGAAAAACAGATTACAACACGACGTGGAGACGGTATTCCGTACGTACGCACGCGCGATGATTTCCTATTTCGTAAGATGAGTAGAAGGTGAAATAGGGTTTTTTCATTATTATAATAACATATAAGTATATTATTGATACTGATGTTATTACTTTATAATGAAACAACTAATGAAGAAGATGTTGAAGAAGAAAGAGACTTGAAAGAATCGGTAGAAGAGATTACCTCTTCTTCGACACACCTCCTTAAAAATTATTCTTAGGGCACTAGAGTTGGTATTTTGAGAAGACTATAACCTCTACGATATAACTATAGATTTTGAAAAGTGGGATTGGCATGGTTTTTCCGAGCTTCAAGGCTCAAAAGGGTGTTAAGAGAAGAGGAAATCGGTTCCATTTTTATAAGGGAGGAGAGGGGCATCTTTGGAAAAACGTAAAATATTATTTTATAATAAAGTCATATTCGGTTTATAATAGCTCAAAATTGATTTATTTTGAATATAATGTGGGTATGGGTCGAAATCCTCTCAAAAAATAGGTTTTAGACAAGTTTAGGTTACTGTATTAACCTTATCATTTAGATTAAACTCTAATTTAAATAATTTAACTTTTACCGTGTCTTCTTGTTTTCTTATACTATATTTTTAATAAACATACTATAATAAGAAAAACTAATCCCAAGTGTTTAATTATTAATATATAATCTTATATAAGTCATTTTTCCAAACCTTGGATTTTTAGGAATAAAATAACAATTATTAATAAAATATTTGTTTTAAAAAACATTTTAAGTCAATTTTGACACTATTTGGTAATTGATTTTTTCAAAACTCCAAAAAACATTATTAGTTAGAAATGTGTTAATTTAATAAATAATAACATGTCATATTAACCATTAAAATTATTTTAATTCATAAAATGTCTCAAATTACATTTATTTTTGTATTTATAACATCAATTATGTTAATATTTAATTAATAAGGTAATTAATACATCATCATTGTGTCATAGATAAATTAATTTATATAATTTCTAAATATTCTAAATTAAATACCATTATTTATGATATTGGATTATCTTTCTAATTAATATTTATAGTCGAATTTATCTTATGTATAACCCTATATTAAAAATATTTTAGTTATTAATCATTGATTTTAACTATTTTTACTCTTCTTTAAATAAAATAATAATAATTGTCCTAATATAATCTAAATTGAACTAAAGGGTAATAATTTATTCCTAAGGTTGTTTATGGTTGAATTAAACTTATCTAATAGAATTAGGACATGTGTTAGGGTAATAATAATATCATTTTACCCTTAATTACCCTATTTACTTTTAACCGTGCTAAATAAATGAAAAAAGTTACTATTCAGAAAATATTATTTTTATATTATTGATCAACATTTTACTATTTGATATTAACCGTGTTTCTTGGATTTTTGAAATTCCACTAACAGAAGAGGTAAAATTATGTTTTATGTAAATTTTCAAATTATCCTAGGAGTTGGGTAAAAGAGGGTGAAATGTTCAATAAAATATTTATATATCTAAAATTATTATAAAATGACTCCAATAAATTACATTGAACTTATATAGGTATTATATATAAATTTTTACCTAAAATAATTTTAAATAAAATAAATAATTATTTAAATAAAAAGTTTGGTTTTAAATAGTTACCCAGTGTTTTCACTATTCATCAAAAATTGAACGTTTTCAGAAAAATACCAAAAATTCACCCTAGTCTAATTTCGATATTACAAATCCAAAAATGACATCTATTTTGAAAGAAAAAATTAATAAAATTTCAAAAAGTGGGTTTACTATTCATAATGGCTAGTTCATAATAATATTATAAGAATATCTCATTTAGGGAAACTCACTATTGCGTACTACACATGCTATCGAGGAAGGTCTTGATTGTATGTAATGCAATCCAAGTTAGGGTTGCGTGTAGTGAAATATTTTTTTGTTATTGTGTATAATATATTAAAAACTTAGTTCATTTATACATTAAACAAAATCTATACTTAATGTTGCATAGAATAATTTCCACAAAATGAACATGAAATTTTGTGTAACACAAGCCACAATAGTGTTGCATATACGACAAGATAATACAGTGTTGAGTATAGTACAAGCTAATCTTGGTGTAGTATATAATAGAAGACATTAAAGAAATTAAAAATCTCATAAAATCTCAGGGTGTTACAGTCGCGCTACTCACTTCCGTGACCAAACCAATACTTGAACGACACTCTTTCCTTTTCCATATTTTGAAGTTATAATCTTGAAAAACATATGGCGCACAACATTCTAATCCTCATAGGCACTGGCGCACAAGTCCTTTTTTGGTGAGCATGTCACTTGCGTGAAACATGTCTGGCACACAAGTCTCTTTACCAAAAAAATTGTTTTCCACTTTTGTCAAATTTGAGGTCCAGAAATTTGGAAAACACTGGAAAATGGTGCCATCTTCAATGTTGTTATCTTCTTGACCTGTATGAGTACTTTGCTGGCACACATTCTGAACATCCTCTGAGGATTGAAAACAAACACAAAACAATATCCAATTCATGAATTGATGAACATGGTTCCAACTTGTTTATGGGGAGTAAAAATATATTTAATAATCAATAATAATTTATGAGGAGTACATAAAAATACGTAAGAATTTTATTCAGGCAATTTGATAATGAAGGTAACCCAAATGAAAATGGAAGTTTGGGTGGAAAACCCATACATTAACTCCGAACGTGTTCGGATCTTGTAATTATGCTCTCGGAATATGAAATTACACTTATAAATAACTTATTTCAAAACCTATTTGACATTTGTTTATTTTATCATAATTCTGGTTAGTTCATTTATTTATTTATTGATAAGTTATTGTATTGAATTTCATCATTCTAGAGTGTTCATTTCCTTTATTTTCATATTTGGTTCACTTGTTTTTATGTAATGAATTGGAATGGATGTAAATATCCAGAAATGAAATTAAATATTATTTATGAACATCCAAAATTGTTAACTTCCATTTCTATCATTTGGTAACATGGAATGAGGATGAATCTTCAGATGAAAATCACTTCGATTATTTGGCGGTATTAGGATTGTTATGAACTAGTTTTGTAATATAAATTAATAATATGTAAAGATATTTGTTACTAAATTTTAATAAGGTTATAATACATATATTATAGTATGTTTCAACCATCAATATGGTTTCACGACTAGTAATGAAGGATATATTGAAGAATAAAACTTCGTCATCCATGAAGATTATAAATTGGAACCTCATGGACGTTGATTTGTTTAAAAACATAAAGGGGAGAAAGTAAGAATATTGATGATAGTTCTTCCATTCAGTTGATATAAGTCCAGTATATAGATGATAATGTAGTTATCATGGTCATTTAGAAAGAGGAGGTGGGGAGAGTATAACAAAAGAAGATAAATTCAAATGAAACTAAAATAAAAAGAAAGGTGCTTTACCTCTTGAAATAACATCCTCCAGAACCTCCTTAAGGGAAGGGATTTTGGTCTTCTGGAAAGACCAAGAGCATCGTGGTAGTGGGAAGTAACTATGGAAGGTTATTTGGGCCGATCATTGGGGTGCTTCAAGGCTTAGATGAGTGAAGTGAAGAGGGAGTCGGGAGGGGGTTTTATAGTGGAGGAGAGGGGTGAATTTTTAATATTTAATTCATTATATTATTATTTCTCTCATGACAACCAATAGTGTTGTTTCATGTGACCCCTAATAGTAATAAGTTCATGTGAGTTTGAACGAACTGTCCCTATATCACTTTTGATGTCATAAATAGTGTATTTAACTAATAAATTGTATAAATGGTATTTTATCATATTTCACTATTAAAAAAATTCTAGAATTGTAGAAAAAATCCCAAAAATATACCCCTACCATTTTTCAACATATAGAATTTAAAAATTAACCACAATTTTCAAAATTAATTTTTTTGATATTATTAATTTAAATTTTATATAAAGTCATAGTTAATTTGAAAAATAACAATTTCAAATGTGCAATTAGTTTTATATCGCATTGAAAATTTAATTAAGATATCATTATATTATTGACCTCAGAAAATAAAATAATAATATTATTTACTATTCATAAGTGTCATATTACAATTCATATTACAATTCATGAGGGTAGGTTACTATTCACCAAAAAAATCAACCTTGTTCTATTAGACACCAAATGGCTTAAAAATAACAACTCTAGATGTTTTTTTTGAAATTCAAAACATAGAAGTGGAAAAGATGACATTAACTTTTGGATTATAAAATGCACTCAATATTTATTTTCAAATCCTTGGGGTGTTACAATTTCTCTAGTTATAAATATGTGAATATCTTATTAAAAATTTATATGGGAGTCTAGGGTGGCTCAATTATGGATAAATTATCCAATTTTTCAGAAATGTAAGTTTATTATATAGATATTACTAAATGTCACAAAAACCCATTTTGTAAAAAATTACGCTCTTAAAACCATATATGAACTATAAAATTTAAAAACATTGAGTTCATTGGATGTTAAATTCCACCAAAAATGCAACACAACACAATTCAAAACTACCAGATCTTCCCACTCTATTTAATAGTACCATAATTAGGATATCCAAAAGTCCTTTAATCACTACCCCAGACAAAAAACATACACAGTTAATTGACATCCATTATAGAATAACAATTAAGGGGCCTAATATTTTCATGTTTCAAACATCAATCCAACATAAATTGGAGAACACTACTTCCTCTTTTATATTACTGGTAGTACACGATTTAAAAGTGATGTATTTCAGTAAGATAATGCTTAAAAGTTTTTAATTTAGTACAATATAGTAATTTATATCATTGTATCAGTAGATTTTCATATACCCTTATATAGAGGTTTATTTCTGGTAAAATAAGTATCAATGTCCTTAATGATTTTTGGTCATCAGTATGTTGACATCATTGTTTAGTAGATAATTCCACTAACTCAACCATATTAGTTTATACATTGTTCCTATCATCCAAAGACTAGTATTCACAACATATATTACATTTTTGTAAATATCCAGTGGCCTAAAATAGATGCCAATTCTTCATGCTACTGCATCACTATCAGGGTTAATGCGAACATCATAAAAGTAAAGTTATAATGAGAAAACATATGTTGATATAAAGAAATCTTTGGGATCCCAATAGTATCAATATTTAATATTTCTGAATGGAATATAATCGGAATCCTTCAAACATCTGGTAATCCAACACCCTTTTCTATATTTGTTTTAGTGTTCCAAGTACTCTAATTCAATCTATTATGACTAAGGAACAATATTTCCATTTTCTTTCCTGGACTGATAAGATTTTGAAAAGGTATTCTTTAATTTTCCACACTATGATAATAGAAATCTCAAATAGATATCTTTGGGTAGATTCTGAATAACATGGAATTTTGGGAATTTTTTAATTCATTAATGGAATAATAGATTATTGGAGAGGGGTTTTATAATGACCGAGGCTTATGGAACTTGGTCATCATATCATTTTTTACGGATTACATAACACAATAATAAAATATTATCCCAAGGAATGAATTAGTTTAGTTCCTTTGAAAATATAGAAACATATAACCTAGTTCTTAAGTGAGATATGTGCTCTCCCACTAGGTTATTTTGAACTGTTTATCATATTAGACAAATCATACCTGATACATATCTTCATGACCTAGGGAAATTAAAAATTCGAATTTGTGGTCTCAATTTCTTATTAAGACTGAACAAGAGAGAAACATATGTATAATCATGAACATAAGGTAATAATAACAGTATCATAACATTTGAATATCATACCCTGCATATCAGAGATCATATACATAAGTCATGCAATTACTATTGGTAGTTCATAATACATGAATCACAGTGGAATCATGATCATAAGCCATGAAATCATAATATTGAAATAAGGAATAGAAATATCTTTTTCATATAAACATGTGACATCATTCCCTATAAGTTAAGGAAAATTTTGAAAACATAACAACACAATTCATGGGGACAACACAGTCTGGGATGGATACACCACCATCCATAATAATAGTCCTTTAAATTTAATTGATCAGGATTCCTGATCTCCCCATTCTGGATCAAGTTTCCCTTTCTTCCCAATGTGGACCATGTTTCCCCATATTCCCATAATGGATCTGGTTTCCACATATACCCATAGTGTATTCGGTTTTCACCTTAAAAAATTAATTGGAAGGGTATTCAAGGATCAAATCCTCAGTAAATCATAAGCTATATCAAGTTATGATTGCATAGGTGGACAACGATTTTGAAAGATTGTGTGGAACATTTCTTTAGGAAAATAACCATTCATTTAAAATCATTTACATAAAGGCATTTTCAAAATAGTTTTATTATAAATAATGTTATAAAATTTCATTTTGTTCAATTCTTTAGGAAATATTTTTTATTTTTAGGAAATTTATTCATAAAATAGAAATCATTTTGAAAATCATTTATCATGGAAACATTTAAAAAAATATTGAATTCATTTTGAAAACCATTTTCCTTTAAGACTTATAAAAGTTTCATGATATAATTTTGAAATCTATATTATTGGATAACATATAAAATATTCTTGAAAACATTTTCAAAAAAAAAAATATTTAAATATTATAAAGGAATCTTGAGAAAATTTTAATAACATTTTATGTGATAACTTATATTAATTTTTTATAAACATTTGGTTAACATTTTCCATAAAAACATGTACAATATTCATGATAACATTTTAAACTAATATTATTTGAAAAAAAACTTTAAAATTACAAATAATGAAATAAAACATTTAATAAACTTTTTGAATGTAAACAATTGTTTAAAAATATTCTTTCAATATATATTTAAAAAAAAATGAAATGTTTGAAAATCATTTAAATCACTACATGAATTAAAAATAAAATTTGAAAACATTTTTCATTAAAAACCACCTAAAAACAATAAATTATGAGAATATTAAGAAGTTAAATTTTCATTAAAAAATAAAACAAGTAAACATGAAATGACAGATTTGAAGGAAGTATGGTTATGAAATAGGATAAATATATACATGGAAAATATTTCTTTTGTGTGGTAAAATTTTAGAAATATGTCATGATTTGAGAAGGAAAATAAGATTCAATTAAAAAACCATAATTTGTTTTTGGAAAACAATAGTTAATATTTTCATTGGCATTATTGGATGATAGTAAAATGATTTTGTAATAAATTTTTAGAATACATGTTTTTGAAATAACAAATATTTTTGACTAAAAGGTGAAAGAAAGAAATTTTTTCAAAAAAAATCATAATAATTTGAAGAAAAAAATGGAATATTTTGATAATAAATGAAGATATCATGGATACCCCAGGGGGAAGAAAATTAATAAGTTTTTCATATGATATGGGTACTAATATTTCATTAATGGAATAATAATCACAATCCTGATAAATGAAGATAATGCATCAATAAAATTTTTCCACATCGGGAAAATTGAATTCTAATCCCCCTGGAAGAATAAAATTACATGAAGTTATAAATTTATGTAAATAAAGATATTAATGATATAGAATTTCAATTTGAATTAAATAGGAAACATAAAAAAAATATAGGTTCATAACAAACAAATATATCAATAAAGGAAAATTGAGTAAACATTACCATAGAGATTTAGAATCTTTTTGAACATGTATGAATGGCCCGATGGCCTTTTTAATGATTTTGGATAACCCCCCTTTCAGGGGATGAGGGGGAACCATTAAAAGTCTCATAGGCTTTATAGATTACATTTACCATTCCCTTACAGACACTACAATACCCATAGGTCTTAATGAAATGATATACATTGTGAGTAATTGAAACTGACCCTCCCAATAATTGACATCGTGATTAACTCTTCACCTTTGCATGTTTGTTTTCCTAGCTTTCTTTTACAGAGATGCACATGCCTGATATATTTTGAAACATAATCCCTAAAAAATAATGTTTTTCAATTTGATATTTAAATACCCAAAAATTTAATTATATGAATAATATATTACATTCATGTGCAATATATACACTATACAATAGAATAAAGTGGTAAATATATCATATATCTTATGGCAATATAAATTAAAATTAACATTCCGTACATTTTTTCTTGACTATAATTGCAATCCAATATTTTTTTCAAATTATAAATATTAGATGAATATAAATATAATATATAACTAAATTATTATATATAATAACATGTATTATTTTTCTATGACATTATATTTCATGTTTTTCAAAAACTCATGTTAAATTAACATTTTTGGTAATATCGTTATTGTTTTTCGGACATCTTTTAACTTGTTACACTTTATAATATTACATAGCTCTTGATTTAATTATTTATAGAATATAAAACCTGGTATAAATATCAAGTATATTCATTATATATTTATTGATTATAATTAATCAATTATTTAAATATTAAATGCAATTTATCTTTCTTATTGACTGTTGGTCATACATATGCATGAACAATGTTTCCATTTTCTTTTTGTATTACAAGATTGAAAGTAAATAAAATATATATTTACATATATATATCATTAAATTATACATAATATTCTACATATAAAATATATTTTCATAATACCCATCCTTAATTTATTACATGTAATGAGTGAACAAATCACATCCCATGAATAGTCTTGTGACGCCCTAGGTTTTATGAACTGGTCCAAGTGAACAATGTTATGCTTTATAATGATGTCTCTTGTTTTATATGATGTGTTTTGCGTGTTGATAATGAATTTGAAACAAAATAGATGAAAAATAGGGAGAATAAGGTAAAATGGTATATATTAAAATATTACAATACAACAAAGACACAACCAATTGAAAATAACATGCACAAGACCTAACATGGCCACAACAATACTACTTAGAAGAAGAAATCGAGTAACCGGATAGTTTTCGTCTTTAGGGTCCATCAGTGTAAAAAATATAGTAGCCAGAGCCGCGACACACATACAAAACACCAAAGGTATGAGGAGAGACATCCTTCCTAGTTCAAGTGTTTTGATTTTGAGAAACACCATACACCCCCTGCTTTAATAATGGTCCTTTAAGTTATGACCGTTAAATATATATATAGCCATTGGGTTTCCAAAACAACCTCTGGTTTTCCATTGATAAAGTTTATCTTTATATGAAAACTTGGTTTTAATGCTCTTATAATGATATTTCAAATATTATAATATGTCTACGATGTTTTTTCACAAAAGAATCATAGTTTTAAAATAAAAAAAGAGTATTCTTGAAAATAAATCTAATTGTTTTTACAAAATCCCGATGGATACCTATATCGTTGAAAACATTGTTTCTTTTTGTTGAAAGTTATGTTTAAATGTTATCTATAATAATTACTTCTTTTGATATCTAAAACTATGTATTTTTAAATTAGGGAAACTATTTGTCTTTTAATAGAATGAATTTTAAGAAAACAGATGGTGGTGTATTTTAAAGATCCTAATATTTATAATGGTTTTGTATGTAAAATATGAAATGTATATCTTTTAAAAGATTTATATCAAGACATGAAATATTTTATAAAATATAGAAAATGGTTTTAGATTTTAAGTTAAATATTTTTTTTTATTTTATATTAACTCAATTTTTTTCAAATATTTATATTGCACATTATTTTGAACTAAGTACACTTATACATGTTATTTTAGAAATCTAAATATTTTTTTAATAAAACTTATGTTGGGGCCCGACCAAGCCGAGGGCAGCCCTTAGGGACAAGCCCTCAAGGCCGAGACCGCGCCCTAGGGACCCGAGGTCTGACCATCTGGGTCCCAATTGTGTATAGAGTGTCAACCAGGCCCGAGGCCGGAGCCGAGCATAAGTTCATCCAGTCGCACACGGTCCCGTGTGTGAGGCCTACGGCGCGCGCTGTGTAGGGTTGGGACAAGGCCCACATGGGGACCATGTGTAAGACCCATGTGTGTGTGAGTTAGTGTTATTGCCCCATTTCCAATGCAATTTGAGGTTTAAACCTCGCCTCAACCGTATTTCATTTCGATGTGGGACGCACTCCATGAGAAAAGGACTGTCCGATCGACTTCTGCACCAATCTCATCCGGCCAACCCTTTTAACCGCCCGATCCCCCCTCGTGTCTCCATAACCGTCCGATCCATGCCAAGATTTAATTGCAACCCTCGATCTCTTTAAATCAATCAACTCAATTCCCATGCTCCTCCAACCATGTGATCTCCATTTTTTTGATCCAGACCGTCCATTTCTTACCACATCAACCTCCCTGTCGTCTTCTTCTTCGCATCTGGGTCCCGCACCAGTAGGGCTGCATCAAGGATACCTCGGTCTTCTCCATCGCACTGCTCCTCTTGACCCCCGAACACCCCCTCCAAGCTCACTATATTCCCGTCTTCCCCACGATGGCCTACTCTTGAGTCGAGTCATCGATGTGCACTGAGGCCTATATAAACCCTCACACCTCATGATATCGGGACGGTTCCTCCTTCACCTTCTCGCCCTCGACCTCCCAGCAATCCAGCGAGCATACCCTTGTTCCAAGCTTCCTCCTCAAGCTATGTAAGGGTGTTTTAACGTTTTTTTGGACGAAACTATATTATTATATGCTCGGTATATTCTGTTTATATATATATATATATATATATATTTTTATATAACACAAACTTTCGGTTTGTAATTCTATCAAGGAAAGTTTCCATCATTTTACAGAAGAGATTAATATAAGAATCCTTTTAATGATTTAACGATTTAGTTTTACAAAATAAAAGAAAACCCCTAAAACTTATATGTATGTATATTTTGTATAAACAGTTTTGTATATATATATAAGTATAAATATTCATAACTCAAACCCAATCGGTTTATGGTATCCATGATTATTTCGGTAGGTTATACTAGCTAATATGTGTTTATAGAGGTTATATTTTTAACCGACTCTTAACATATTTTAATTTTTTAAACCTCATATATTAAAATAACTACGTATATATACATGTACATGTTTTTTTCAAAACAATACCGTTATGATTTTGGGGAATGAATACCTATCCTTAAATGATATTTTAGATTAAGACTAGGCCATTGGATTAGGTGTAATTTTGTTGTTGTTTAAAACCAAAGTTGTTACACATTTATGTATTTATAGTTTCACTAGGATTAAACCATCATAAAGTTTAGATTTTTGACTAAATAAAAATAATGTAATTTGAGTTTTTTTCAGAACTCAAGAATATTTTAATGGTTTTATTGTTTTAGTGTAATAACCCATATATACTTTCTTTGTGTATATATGGTGATGTGTAAACGTATTTATAAGTATAATTTCTAAAACACCACGTGTGTGATTTTTAATAATTTTGGGTGTTTACTAAACCAACATGATTTTGGTATTTATGTACACACAAATGAATGTGTGTTATTAAAGGAGTTTGTTGGACATTACCCATGACATATTTTTATGATAAAGTGTATTTCTTTTTCTTGATTATAATGTATTAAAGGATTTAGGATTTATGGGATCAGGTCGTCATAATGTGTTCATTTATTGACTTATTTCAAGATTCCACATTGGTTAATGTTACTAAATAATCATGTTATGGCTAAATTCTTTTTCAAGGGCCTGATTATCAACTTAACTGGTGGCACGTGTCTTCTCTAAACATTCCATTTTCAAGGAATAGTAATTTTAAAGATTCATCACATATTATAGCATCTTTTTCTTTTATTTCTTTAGTAATTAGCTTGTTTGAAAAGAATGAGTTTTCTGAACTATGTGTGCCTTTGATCAGTTATTATGTATACAATGCATACAGATGACATATCACTAAATGAACTAAGAAATTAGATAACCCAAATTTGTATGGGAAACCTCGGGTAATATGAAAATGAATGAATTATTCATGTTGGTACGGGACTTCTTGAATATACAAACTATTTATGTATGAACGATGTGGCTTACATGATAATAAAGACAAATTTAAGGGTGCTCCCTGATAGAGACCCATTGCATTGGGTAATGATGTAACCACTAGAGATTACAATTTTAATGGTGTGCCTAGATAGCGCCCCAATGCCTTGGGTAAGGATGTAACCACTAGAGATTAAAATTTTAACGATACCTTGGGGTTTGCCATGGTAATGTTTTTAATGACAGCTTAGGGATGGATCATGGTGAAACAAAAATGATTGTCTAAGTTAAATGGTGTATCCACATGTTCAAGTTATGTAACAAGTTATTTTCAATATAATATACCTATTCTTTCATGACCATTTCCCTTATGCCCTCATAAAGTTCATATTTCCCTGGTATAAGTTGGAGCATGATTTTTGTTTATCACTTAGTAAAATAGTAACCATCATATGAAAATTTAAGTTGTTTCCTCTATGCGCAACTCTGATTATTCTCAACTGATTAAGTTTTATGCTTATGGAAATCACATGTCATACTTGTTTATGATAACCATTATCACTCTTTTGAGAAATGACATAATTGTTTCATGTTCTTCTTAAAAACCATGATAGGGAATTTTGATGTTATGTGTCACAATTTTTCTTCCTTTAGAAAATGTTCTATGGATATTTCTTTTAAGAATGTTTTCAAAAGGTACACTGTTTTTATTTTTAAAACCCCATACTGATTATTTCAATGCTCACCCTAGGTTTTGATTAAAAATTTTCAGGTATCAGCTCTTAAAAGATGAATCTTTTCAGAATTTGCTGACTTCTCAGAACCCGAACCGCTCAGGATCCTCTGTATAGGGACATGATGTGTAGTTTATCAGTGCATGTCTTATTTATAAACAAACACATCATGTTCAGAAGCCACTGACTCCTGGGTTTCGGGGTTGGGGTCTTTGTAGTTGGTATCCGAGGTTTGGTTTTGATAACTCTGGAAAGCCAGAAACTAAAACAAAAAATATATATATATATATATATATATTTCAGTTTTACTTATGAAATGGGTTTTCATAAATTTTAGATGGAAAACGAAGGTATAAATATTTTCTCTCTCCCCACTAAGGCCCTAGAGACCATTGTTTCTTTCGCTATCCATGAGAATTTTCTAAACTATGCACATATCTGCATGACCTGGAAACACCTATACGACGTGTCCAACTCACCTCGAGTGCTTAGCCTACACCGGGGGTTGGGATTGGATTACCTTTTTTTGATGATGACCCAATTTCCCACCTTTGCACGTCGGGGAAGGTATCATGAGGGAATTTTCCGAGTATTCATGGTGGGTGAAGAATTTGACACTATGATTAATAACTCTTTCTAGGAAGCTGCTATTGATGGAGACCTCTGAGCGTCCTAGCTTTGTCAGATTTTGATCTACGTCTTCTGGGGTCTGTTATTGGACTTCATAATTTTAGGAGATGAGTCCACCCGACTGTCTTGCAGACAAAAAGTGTATCTGGATGTCTCCAAACATCATACCCATCATGCTAAACTCATGAGATTTCATAGGTGCCCCCATGAGTTTTTCCCTGAATTCTCAGCATGTGTCTGGTTCGAGGAGTTAGGGAGTTTTTCATCTCTGTGTGGAGTTCCTTTAGTCAGTGGTTAAGGAAAACTCAAGCACGAATGTTTAATAATAAAATTAAGTTTATTGAAATGTTTTCTTTCCCCTTCCTTATATTTACTTTGTATTTATCCTTAAATGATTTTCAAGTGATTGAACTCCCGTCTTAAACTTTCAAATGGAAGGACAAATCCACCTGTTATCTCTTCCCACTGAGATTCTGGAAATCATTGTAATCAAAACATGTGAGGAAGCGTATGACCCCTTCACAAATTTGTGAAAAATGTGCAAGCAGTGGTTTGAGGTAACAAATAGTCCGGAGATTCTCCGCACCTGCCAGGGGAATGCCTCAATCTTCTTCCGCATAGACTCAGAAAAGCTGCTCGAGCATGAACGGAGAGGAAGTTACCACGGAGGGATCTTTTTATGTTTCACCCTATGCTAGAACTATACAGCTAGAGTGAAATTTCTGGAGGCTGCGTTAGAGGGAAATCATTATGCGACATATATGTTCCAACTCCTCGGATTTAGCCTATTTGACCACATCTATGGCTTGAATGTTCTCGACTGAGACATAATTCGGTGAGATTATTGTACATTGGTCTACAAGGAAATTTTAGAACGTTATACTGTTCGAACTTCCCTCTAGAAGCATGAAGGCCCGAAATGTAACACCCCGAGATTTTATGAAAAATATTCTTTTTAATTTTATTAATGTCTTGTGTTGTACGCTACACCAAAAGGAGCATGGACAACACGCATGCTTGACTTGCCTTTCATTACACGCAATCACGACCTTCCTCGATAGCATGTGTATTACGCAATACCGAGTTTCACTAAACAACGATATGCTATTAAAATATTATTAAAACTAGCTTTTATGAATAGTAATAACCAACTTTTAAAATTTTAGAAATTTTATCTCTCAAAATGGACTTCATTTTTGGATTTGTATTATCAAATTGAGCCTAATGTGAAATTTTTTTACTTTTCGGATAACTTTCATATTCTGATGAATAGTGAAATTTACTAAATTTTAATTAAAAACAAATTTTTTAATCTAAATAATTAATAGTGATAAATTATTAATTTGAGTGGTTTTAAAGTATATTTAGAATATATTTTTACAATTTAAAACAATGTTCATCATTGGATGTAATTTCACATTTAATCCAGTAATAAACAAGTGTCAATCTTTTGATATTTATTATCTCTTAAAAACAAGCTATTTGTTTTGACGATGGGAATTAATTTTTAAATTAGTTAATGAAACTGATATGTTTTGAATTTGATAAAATAGACATAATTTTTGAATTCATAATATCAAATATAGCTTAGTCCTAATTTTTGGTATTTTTTTGAAAACTTTCATTTTTTGATGAATAGTGAAACCACTTAGTTGTAGTTAAAAAAACTGAATTTTTCATAAAAAATAATATTACCGCTTCTGTGAGTGGAATTTAGAAAATCTGAGAGACATGGTTAATATAAAGGACTAAAATGTGGTTCAATGATATGAAAATAGTTTTTGGTGAATAGTAACTTTTTACTTTTTTTAACCACACTTAAAAGTAAATATGGTAATTAAGGGTAAAAGTGTTATTATTATTACCCTAAAACATGACCTAATTCTATTGGATAAGTGTAATTCTACTAAAAACAACCTTAGGAATAAAATATGACCATTTAGGCCCACTTGGATTAGATTAGGACATTTATTATCAATTTATTTAAAGAAAGGGTTAAAATAGTTAAAATTTATGTTTAATAACTAAATCATTTTTAATATAGGGTTATACATAAGATAAATTCGACAATAAATATTCATTATAAATCTAAAAGTATTTCCAATATAATGGTATTTTATTTGTAATTTTTAGACTTAAAATAATTTAATTTATTTATTATACAATGATGATGCAGTAATTATCCTATTAATGAAATATTGACATAATTGATGTTATAAATACCCAAATTAATGTAATTTGAGACTTTTTATGAATTACAATAATTTTCTATGTTAATATGACATTTTATTATTTATTTAATTAATTTTTTGGGACTAATCATTCTGTAATGATTTTCACGAAAAACAATTACCAAATAGTGTCAAAATTTACATAAAATAGTTTTTAAAACAAATATTATATTATTAATTGTTATTATATTCCTAAAAAATATAAGGTTCGGCCAAGATACTTATATCATGATAGGTGTATCATTAATGGACAACTTGGGGGTCGCTTGGATGTATATGGTAAGTTTATAAACTATATAATATAGAAATACAAAGTTACATGGTAAATGTCAATCTAATTAACTATGAGTTAAAACTAAAAGATAAGGTTAGTATAATGACCTAAACTTGTCTAAATTCTATTGTATGGGATGATTTATACCCATTCACACCTTATCTTTGAAATAAATCAATTTGGATCTATTTAAAAACGAATTTGGCTTTATAATAAAATAATATTTTTGGTTATTCCAAAGGTGGACCTCTCCTCCCTTATAAAAGGGCACCTCCTCCCCCTCTTCCTCACACCACTTTGAGCCTTCAAGCTCGGCCAACCCCTGCCAAATTATCTTCTCCACTTCCCTAGAATCATCCTAGAGGTCCTGGTCTTCTTCAAAGACCAATTTTAGTGCCCTAAGAAGAGGACACAAAGAGGCGGTTTAAAGAAGAGGTAATGTCTGTTACCGATTATTTCAACATTATTTCTTCTTACACTTCTTCTTATTAGGTTGTTTCATTATGAAGTAAAAACATCAGTATTAATAATATACTGATATGTTATTATAAGTATTAAACAACCCAATTTCACCATCTATCCATCCTACGGAAAACTAAATCACCGCGCGTGAGTACGTACAGAATACCGTCTCCACACCGTGGTGTAATCTATTTTCCACCACTACCTTACTTGGATGGGTATAATGGTGTAAATAATAACTATATATGATTATTTTAAAGTGATATTGATTCTAAAATAGTATACATACACTGCTATATAGTCCCACGATCATGAGATCGATATCATCGCTCGTGCGTACGTACGGACTACCGTCTCCACGACGCGATGAGATTCATTCTCCACGTTAACCATTCATGAATGATTATAAAGTATATATAATAAGTAATCATGAAATATATGACATAATAATGATACTGGATTTATGTGTATATATATGTATGTCATCTACTTAATTCCATTCAACTCAATAAGGAAACGAAAACATCGTTCATGAGTACGTACGGCCTACCGTCTCCATGAATGGTGTATTTCATTCCATTTACTGATTTATTATATATATGTATATTCTGAATATATATTATATATAAATCATGTTTTATATTAAGTAATTAAGTAATCATGATCTAAGTAATCATATGAATAATTACAAGTCAAAAACACGGACGACAAATGAAACAATTTTTCCCAAAACACTCTTTAACATGGAATTTACAAAAGAATGGGTAATATAAAGTCATAAGTGAACCATATATGATATAATAACAATGAGTATGATTCTGGAATAAGTAAATGACATTATTTAAATCATTATATAGGAGGTTCGGACACTTACAAAGCAAATCGGACCAAAGGTAAGGGAAAATCTCGCAATCTCAATTTTTATCCGAGATTGTTTATAATTCAGAATTTTCTGGGGAATATTTATCATCCACATACATGTTTCCTCAATATTTAATATTTATATCCTTTTACAATAGTTTATATCCAATTTTACTCTTTGGTGAGTTTTTAGTAAAAGATATGAAAGGAATCTTTTTTCATTTTTCATACGAGGTACTTTATGACTTTTCCGAAAAAAGTATGAGAAGAATGTTTTTTTAACTTATACGACATGAATGAATTTTTAAAACATTATTTCCAAGAAGCATACATTAAAAGTTTTCATGTTTATTTTTAATCAAATTCTTTTAGTATAAAGTTGTATGACATGTTAAGAAAGGAAAGAATTTTTGAAGTAGAAATGATATCTTCCTTAAGAATGGAGTTCAAGTGTTTTATCAAAATTATTTTCGATCTAAGATAATACAGGGTTCTGTTTCTATCCCTATTATTACATTGATTTTATTATATTGTGATGGAATTATTTTTATGAATTCTTTTATCTTATATGAATTGTTTTATGATTTCATGTTGTTTAAGAATCCCATTTTTATTACATGAGTTATGCAATGATGTATGATTTATGATTTTGTGTCACACATAAGAATGGTATCATTATGAGATGGGTGTGACCTATATCTCCCTCCAATGAATTGGTTAAAGATTTTATATCTCATGAAATAGACATGGCTGGAACGGCAGGTTAAACCGGTTCAGTGAAATAGGACTGAAACGAGGAATGAACTCGGTTCAGAAATGGACTTTGTCCACTATGATATTCTTGGCAATGAGTATTGACTAATAAGAAATGATTCTCTATGATTATGTTTGTACGCCACAAAGTTTCATGTTTTATGTTATGATTAATGGGATTACATTTCACTACTATGATTTATCCCATGTTATGATATTATGATCCCTTTTGCAGGTTAAGATTTCCAAAATGTTATGTTCTTATGAATATGATGTGATTGATATTTTTTTTTTACCCTTACATAGAATTTGAGCTCACCCTTTTATGTTTTCTTTTCCCCAGGATATAAATAAAGGTTTTAGGTAAGAAAAAAAAGGGATGATCTTTATGGGAGATGTTGAAGATCATTCACTATGATTAGAAGATTACGTTCCGAGTTTCCAAAGACACTAAACTATTATGGTCATTGTGTGTGTGTTATTTTTATGTACTAAGTATTCCGCAAAAGTAATGTAATGTCCATGTACGTCAGGCTTAGGGTCTCTACACGAAACATGAGTCCAACCCCTCCCGTCCTAGGTGTATCTGGGTTAGGGGACTGGAAGATTTGAGCATCGCTACGGGGATCCCGCTAAATGCACCTGTTGACCCTATACATTGGTGGAGATGGTAAGAACATCATAGATCCTTTTTATTTTTGTGAAATAAATTTCGAGGAATCAATTTTCTAAATAGGGGGATAATGTGGCGCCCCAGGTTTTATGAACTGGTTCATGTGAACAATGTTCTTCTTTATAATGATGTCTCTTGTTTTATATGATGTGTTTTGTGTGCTAATAAATAATTTGAATCTAAATATATGAAAAATAGGAAGAATAAGGTAAATTGGTATATATTAAAATATTAAATTACAACAAAGACCCAACTAATTAAAAATACCATGCACAAGACCTAACAAGGTCACAACAAGACTACTAAGAAGCACAACTCGAGTAATCAGATTGTTGTCGTCTTTAGGGTCCATCAGTGTGAAAAATATAGTACCCAGAGCCCCAACACACATACTCAACACCAATGGTATGAGGAGATCCATCCTTCTAGGTCCAAGTGTTTTGATTTTGAGAAACACCCTACCCCCCTATTTTTATAATGGTTCTTTAAGTTATAATAGTTAAATATATATATAGTCGTTGGGTTTTCAAAACAACCTTTAGGTTTCTGTTGATAAAGTTTATCATTATATGAAAACTTGGTTTTAATGCTCTTATAATGATATTTCAAATATTATAATATGTCTAATATGTTTTTCACAAAAGATTCATAGTTTTAAAATAAAAAAATATATTCTTGAAAATAAATCTAATTGTTTTTACAAAATCCCGATGGATACCTATACTATTGAAAACATAGTATATTTTTATTGTAAGTTATGTTTAAAGGGTATCTGTTATAATTATATCTTTTGATATCTAAAATTATTTATTTTTAAATTAGGGAAACTATTGGTCTTTTAAAAGAAACAATTTAAAGATAACAGATAGTGGTGTATTTTAAAGATCCTAACATTTATAATGGTTTTGTATGTAAAATATGGAAGGTATATCTTTAAAAAGTTTTATACCAAGACATGAAATATTTTATATAAGCTGGAAAAGGGTTTTAGATTTTAAGTGAAAACTATCTATTTTTATTGTATATTAACTCAATTTTTTTTCAAATATTTATATTTCACATTATTTTGAACTAATTACACTTATACAAGTTATTTTGGAAATCTAAATAATTTTTTTAATAAAAATCATCTTGGGGCCCAGCCAAGTTGAGGGCATCCCTTAGGGACAAGCCCTAGAGGTCGAGACAGAGCCCTAGGGACCCGAGGTCCGACCATCGGGGCCCCAGTTGTGTATAGAGTGTCCACCATGCCCGAGGCTCGAGCCGAGCATAGGTTCATCCAGTCGCACGCGGGCCTGTGTGTAAGGCCCAGGGCGTGCACTGCGTAGGGTTGGGACAAGGCCCGCATGGGGCCCGTGTGTAAGACCCATGTGTGTGTGCATTTGTCTTATTTCCCCATTGCCATCAAACTTTGAGTTTTAAAGCTCTCCTCAACCACTTTTCTTTTCGATGGGGGACGTGCTCCGCGCGATCAGGACCGTCCGATCGACTTCCGCATCGATCTCGTCCATCAAACCATTTTAACCGCGTGATCTCCCCCGCGTGTCTCCGTAACTGTCTGATCCCTGCCAAGATTTAATTGCAGCCATCGATCTCATTAAATCGATAAATTCAATTCCCACGCTGCTCCAACCGTGTGATCTCTCTTTTTTTGGATCCAGGTTGTCCATTTCTTACAGCGTCGACCACCCTGTCGTCTTCTTCCTCGCATCAGTGTCCCGCACCAGTAGGCCTGCATCAAGGATGCATCAGCCTTCTCCATCGCACTACTCCTCTTGACCCCCGAACACCCCCTCCTAGCTCACTGTATTCCCGTCTTCCACACGATGGACTACTCTTGGGTCGAGCCACTGATGTGCACCGAGGCCTATATAAACTCTCCCACCTCATGAAATCAGGACGGTTCCTCCATCACCATCTCACCCTCGGCCTCCCATCAATCCAGCGAGAATACCTCTGTTCCAAGCTTCCTCCTTATCCAAGGTAAGGGTGTTTTCATGTTTTTTTTGGAGAAACCTATATTATTATATGCTCGGTATATACAGTTTATATATATGTGTATATAACACAAACTTTTGGTTTATAAGGCTATCAAGGGCAGTTTCCATCGCATTACAGAAGAGATATATATAATAACGCTTTTAATGTTTTAACGATTCAGTTTTTCAATAGAAAAGAAAACCCCTAAAAATTATATCTATGTATATTTAATATATACAGTTTTTTATATATATAAGTATAAATATTCCTAACTCAAACCCAATCGGTTTATGGTATCCATTATTATATTGGTATGTTATACTAGCTAATATGTGTTTATAGAGGTTATATTTTTAACCAACTCTTAAAATATATTAATTATATAAAACTTATATATGTAATCAACTAATTATATATACATGTACATGTTTTTTTTCAAAATAAGACAGTTATGATTTTGGGGAATGAATACCTATCCTTAAATGATATTGTGGATGAAAACTAGGCCACTGGCTTATGTGAAATTATGTTGTTGTTCAAAACCAACGTTGTTACAAAATTATGTATTTATAGTTTCACGAGGATTAAACCCTCATAAAGTATTGATTTTTGACTAAATAAAAATTACGTAATTTTAGTTTTTTTCAGAACTCAAGAAGATTTTAATGGATTTTTTGTTTTAGTGTAAAAACCCTTATATACTTTCTTGGTGTATATATGGTGATGTGTAAACGTGTTTATATGTATAATTTCCAGAACACAATGTTTGTGATTTTTAAAAATTTTGGGTGTTTACTAAACCAACATGTATTTAGTATTTATGTACATGCAAATGAGTGTGTGTTATTAAAGTAAATTGTTGGAAATTTCCCACGACGTATTTTTATGATAAAGTTTATTTTTTTTGGCGTGATTAAAATGTATTAAAGTATTTAGGATTTATGGGATCAGGGTGTCATAATGTGTTCATTTATTGACTAATTACATGATTCTACGTTGGTGAATGTTAGTAATTAATCAAGTTATGGCTAAATTCTTTTTCAAGGGCCTGTTTATCACCTTAACTGCTGGCAAGTGTCTTCCTTAAACATTCCATTTCCAAGTAATAGAAATTTTAAAGATTCATCACTCATTATATCATCTTGTTATTTTATTTCTTTAGTAATTAGCTTGTGTGAAAAGAATGGTTTTTCTAAACTATGTGTTCCTTTTATTAGTTATTATGTATATAATGCATATGGATGAAATATCACTAAATGAAATAAGAAATTAGATTACCCAAAGTTGTATGGGACACCTTGGGTAATATGAAAATGAATGAATTATTCAAGGTGGTGTGGTACATCATGAATATACAAACTATTTAAGTATGAAGGATGTGGATCACACTATAATAAAGAAAAATTTAAGGGTGCGCCCTGATAGCACACCATTGCATTGGGTAATGATGTAACCTCTAGAGATAACAATTTTAAGGGTGTTCCCTAATAGCACCCCATTTCATTGGGTAATGATGTAACCACTAGAGATTACAATTTTTACGATACCTTGGGGTTGACCTTGACAATTTTTTTAATGACACCTTGGGGATGGAACTTGGTGAAACGGAAATAATTTTATAAGTTGAATGGTATAGCCACATGTTCTAGTTATGTAGCAAGTTCTTTTCAAGATAATATACCAATTCTTTCAGGAACATTTCCCTTACACCCTCAAAAGTTCATATGTAACTGGTATAAGATGGAGCATGATTTGTGTTTATCACTTAGTAAAATAGTAACCATCATATGAAAATTTCAGTTGTTTCCTCTTTGAGCAACTCTGATTATGCTTAACTGATTATGTTTTATGCTTAAGGAAATCACAGGTCATACTTGTTTATGATAACCATTATCACTCCTTTGAGAAATGGCATAATTTTTTCATGTTCTTCTTGAAAACCTTGATTGAGAATTTTGACGTTATGTGTCATAATATTATTCCTTTAGAAAATGTTCTATAGATATTTATATTAAGAATGTTTTCAAAACCTACACTATTTTTATTTTCAAAACCCCTTACTGAGTATTTCAATACTCACTCTACGTTTTGATTTAATGTATTCAGGTATCAGCTCTTAAAAGATGAATCTTTTCAGAAGTTGTCGGCTTCCCAGAACCCAAACCGCTCACGATCCTCTATACAGGGACATGATGTGTACTTTATCAGTGCCTGTATTATTTATAAACAAAAACATCATGTTCAGAAGGCACCGGCTCCTGGGTTTCGGGGTCGGGGACTCTACAAGTCTGTAGTCGACACATCTACAAAAGAATATATCATGTTTACAAAAATTGGATAGAATGTAGGAATTTTATATAATAATTATAGAATTATAATGATAAAATAAATTTAATATATATCATATTAAAATAGCGTGTCAATCATAATTTCTTACCATAGTAGGTGGCAAAGGGAAAATGAACAACATTAGTTGTGAGGTGGTAGATTGGGAAACACAAGAATGGTAAGTTCATTACCCATAATAAGGAATTGTATGTGTATGTATATGGAACCCATAATATAAAATAATCTTGAAAAATTAGAATACTGTGGTTATCAAATAACTATTTAATTAAAATATATTAGGTTTGTATAATGAAAATAAGAAAGGAGCTTGAAAAGGGATTTTTTCACTTCTTTGGTTAACTCCTTTTGGTTTGCACAAAGCAGATTCCTTGGATGAATTTATTCCCAAAAATAGGTTTCTATGGTGATTTTATGAATTTTGGAAGATTATTTGAGTATATTTAGAGTGATCAAAAAGGGTAGATAGGTGTGAATAAGTGGAAGATTTGATTTCCATTTTTATAAATTAAGTAGAGTGTTATTCTTTTAAATTTCTACAATGGGATTTACAGCAATGTTATTAATAGTAAAAGTGGAACAAATAATGAACCAAATTCAATCCATGATATTTTAGGGACTATATTAGTATAGAAAAGTTCTTTTCATTATCTTTCATGGTCATTTTTTCCATTTTGAGTTTGGCATAATCCCTTGTTAGGCTAATTTTCTTCCCAACACTTGTAATTAATTTTAATTACATTCAAAATTATTTTTAGTAAAAAACTATGTTGAACTCATTTGAAATTATATATTATGATGATTTAAAATATGGAATCCATTTGGTTAAACTCTAATAACAGAATTTTCAGGATTTTATTCAAATTCAATTCTGTGGATGGGATGACACAACATGTTTTTAAAGTATAAATGGTCAACATTTTGGAAAGTATTTATATTAAATTTTAATTTGAAATTGGTTAAAAAATTAAATTTTATTAACTGATGTAAATTTGATATAAATTAACTTTGAACCCACTAAAAATAGAATTTATCCATATAAATTAATTAGTGACAAAGGTTGTCTGAAATTAAAATTCAGTATTATTCACTATTCATAAACAATAAAACATCATAGAAAGAAATTAATTGTGATCTATTTTTATGTTCTTATTTAAAATTTTTTTGTTTATTTTCCCCATTAATAATTATTAATATGTCAAAAATAATATTTAAAATTGGTTCTCTATTAAAATTCTATAAAATTAACTTTTAGAAAAAGACAACTTTTAATTTATAAAATTTGATTTATTATTATATTATTACTATATAATAAGTTGGATTATTCCCAAAAGTACTTATTGAATATTTAATATATTTTTTTAAAACATTAATCAAATTTTGAATGTTTAATTTTTTGAGATAAAATTGCGTTTTACATAAAAAATTGCTTTATTAGAAAAATAATTTCTTTAATTTAAAATAGTTCTTACATTCACCTATAGAAATTGATTACCACAGGATTATTTCTATATAAATGCATAAATCATATTTTGCCTATTTATTTAATATTAGTTGTAGCATCCACTACAATGGATAGGTTTTGAAAATAATAATATTTTAATGATAATATTAATAGTGTGTTGTAGTTTGGTAAAACTCAACATAGAATATAAAACATGGTTTATAAGAGACCCAATATTGTGTGTAATACAATACAAACATAATGTTTTGTGTACCTCAAACGAATCTAATTATATCATGTAACAAAATCATGAATTGGTGTTGCATATAATGCAAGACACATTTAGTTTTTTAATATACCAAAAACATTATTCAATGTTAAATGATATGAAAAATATCAAAATGATTAAATTAATTTGAAAATAAAAAATAAAAAATACCACTGTGTTGAATTATATCCCTCCTAAAATTATTTTTTCTCTAAAAATATATCTGGTTATTAAAAGTTCAAAACAAGAAATTTACATTCAATGAAAACCTAGTTGTAAAAATGATAACTAAAACATACTTTAAAAAATGAATGCTTGAAATGTAATGGTTACACAAAGAATAACTAAAATTGATTTTCACAAAGAATAACACATATTTAAGGGAAATATATGTTATGAAAGAAAAGTGTAAATAATCATTGAGATTGATAAATATAACTAATTATAAGGAAGTAGGAGACCTAGATAATGTTAAAAATAACAAAACCATAAGGTGTATGAAAGTGAAATAGGTCATCAATATCATAAAAATGATGATAATATGAAAATATTTTATTTCAAGACAATTTTCCTATTGATAATATACATAATTGTTTTCATTCCATTACTTTTACACAATTTCATCCATTAGATGTTTGTTGATCAAATCCCACTTCATCTTCGACTCTAGTGAATGTAGGTGAATTAGTAATTCCAGAAGAAAATATCATGAGATATATAAATAGAATGAAAATCAAACCCATATATATTTATTTATAAATATAAGAAAATGGTTTTTATATGTTATCCAATATGTATAAATCCTCACGTTCTGAGATAAAAAATTAATATCTAAATCCAAATCTGTTGTTTAAAATTAACCATTCAATAAATGGTTTTCCTTGTAACCCTTCTAAAGATGAAAATACAATAAAATAAAATAAAGTTGTGTGTCACTAAATAATCATAACATTGATAACCCTTATATCATAATGCATCTCTTAGTATTCAAATTCAAAACATGTGAATATACTGATCATATTTCTTCTTGAAACATTGCAACGTGTAGTATTACCATATATTCTTTTGGAAAACATTCATGCATCATTATTCTGAATATCACTAGATATATTTGTTGAATCCATGAATTTTTAACTTCATCCATTTTGAAACAAAACTCATTGTCAACAAATCAATAATAAGTTACAAGGTAATTATTATTATACAATTAACATTATCTATATCAATTATATATTTATCAAGGATATCCACAATAATATCAATATCTTGAACATGTTAAGCCTTACCTTCCCTTATTTTAAAATATCATATTTCCATTTAATCTCTTTTATAAGCCTTAATCATCATTAAAATTATCCTTTTCAATACATAATGAAAAAATTATATAAAAAATAATTATATATTTTAGTATTCAAATAACATATCATTGAATTAAAAAATGCATACTCTTCAATCATCAAACTTTTTTATCCAATAATTACCCGGGATTCATTATCTTATTCATTAATACCTCTACCACTAGAAAATGAAATATGAATCATGTATTATGATTACTCAAACTAAATATAGTTATGGTTATTATTTTCACTATAAACAGAATTTCATAAATATGGGATACCTTTCACAAGTATGTAAAAATCTACATATATTCAACAGTCTAACAGAAACTCATACCATATTCTAAATTCTTTCCATAAGATTTCTAATGATGAACATGATTTTCAAAAATCCCTTAATTTTACCTTCTAAAATAGACAATATTTTCCATGTTCTGTATACTTACCTCCATTGACTAAAACATAAAATCATAGTTCGATAACTGTTTATCATAATAGAAAACAACATAATCATGAAAAAATAATTTATTGATAAGAAATTAATACTAGTGAAAAAAGTATATTCTCTGTTGTTACACTTATAAATATATATAATAGAACCAAACCCACATGTAGTATTTAGATAGAAAATTAACACTAGGAAACTAATCACTCTATCCATTACCAATATTCTTAGAAATTTTCCTATATTTTTTCCTAATCCTTCAACTTATTGTAACTCTCTAAGATTTTGTGAAATATTTTGATTGAATCAATTTAATCAATTTATATTTTTTATTTCTCAAAAAATTGAAAATAGTTTTTTATATTAAATAAATATTTATAACATTGTTTTCATAGGCCAATGAATTTGCTTGTTATACACACAACAATGACTTAGTGTACATTACACACAACACTAAGTTTATAAAAAGAATAATTTAGTTGTTATAATTATTTAAATAAGATAATTTATAAATATGAAATATTAATTGTGACATGATTAGTAATAAAAAAGTGTAAAACATTATATGTAAATTTTTTATATAAATAATGCCTACTGATAATTAAAAAAAATAATTTTCGGTAATTTCTTGATATGTTTAAAAATATTATAATCTCAATTGAACGACTTTTCATGTGCTTTTATAGAAAAAAATAAAATTAATTTTAGAAAAATTAATAAATATTATTTTATAAAATAATATTCATTTTTGAATATAAAATTTTGAAATTGGAATAGGTTCATTTTTTGGGATATTTTGTGTAAACCTCATTTTTGATGAATAGTGAAAAGTAAATAATTATAATTCAAAAAAAATTTGTGTTAAATATTATTTATAAGGAAAAAATATATTAAATATGTTTCAAAGATTATATAGCTAATAATTTTATCAATTAATCCACTTTGGCCCATTTTAATCAATTTTAATTTGAAAATTATTATAAAAGTATAGAAAAATTTTGAATGTTTTTACTTTAAAAACTAATATTATTGACCCAACTATGGGATTTAATCTAGATTAATTTTTCCACTAATGTGATTTAAATTTGGAAAAATAGATTCCATATTTTGAATTTGAATAATTTATAATTTATAATTTTTTCAGATTTTTTGACCAAAATTATTATTGAATCTGATTGAAATTAATTACAACGATTAAGGTATGATTAAGATTAATAAGAAATAAAGAATAAATATTAAGAGAACCAATGAACTAGGAAAGTGTACAAGAGTAATATTCTAGCTGTATATTGTCATTATACACCCTTAGACTGTACTCTATCCATTATTTGATACACTATTCAGGTAAATAATGTGGGTGGAATTCCTTTTCCAATAATTTACCAGATTGCCACTCCTAATCCAAAATTAAAAGGCATCCTCTCCTCCAACTTCCTCACACCTCTCATGACTACTTTTCTTAACCAATATCTTCCCAAATAGATCTTTAACATCCTTAAACACATCTTTCAATCCTCCACATGGGATGAAATAAATCCAAGGAATCCCATTGGTGGAAACGAAAAGGATTTACCCAAATAAGAGGTAACATTCTTCCTCATGTAATTTTATTTTATTTCAATTATCCACCCCTAAATAGTAATTATTACATAAATTTATAAATACACAAATATCCTAAAAATAAAATTATTTATGTATGTTATGTTTTAGACCTAATCTTACACAAATATATATATATAATTGGTAACAAAGATACAGTTTACATGTACAACAAAGTACTACATCATGAAATGATGATTGTTAAATTTTTTAACTCCTCCCATGATGGTCATTATGTTGGAAACAAAATTTATATATGATAAATATTATATTTATAATGAATTTATGTTTATTTAAATTTTAATTAGAACATACATTTATTCTTTCCATCCTCTTTAAATATGATAATTTCGTTTGAGGAAGTTTGGACTACCACCCCCTCAAAGTGATGTGATTCGTTCACACACTACATGGAATGTATTAAGTATAGGATTAGTGAAAACGTATGATATATATTATATAATAATGATACTATAATAACGATATATACATAGATATATATAATTTACCTTTTTTATTTCAATACAAGTATTAAACGCAGACAACGTTTATGTGTACGTACGACCTACCCTCTCCGTGAAAAACAGTATTCCATTTCATACTTCTATATTCAATATATTATTATTATACAAATACACCAAATATAAATTATATTTATATAATGTTTTAAAATTTTGAAATTATGATATAAGTATGTGGACTAATGTTATAAAAAATTAAGACACGTGTGATGGACAAATGGGATATTACACAAAGTGAAACCTCAACATAGAATTGTTGACAAACAGGTAATATAAATCCATAATAAAACCATATTAGCTATTATATATAAGCATATTTTTATGTGATAGATTTATATTTAAATTATTATTATTATACATGAGGTTTTTACAAGTACGATGATAGTCAAGACATAAGGAACGGGGATTTCATCTCAATATTTACTTTCAAGAGATACATGACATGTTCACCACTCTTTCATTTTGTGTGGGGTATATACAGACCCAACTATTGTAAATATGTATTATTATTATCTTTTAATAATTACTTATCCATTAGATGATCTTCATTTCAGGGTGTTTATGTTTAAAAATTTAATAAATATGTAAGATAGTTTTGTCTGAATTTACCCACTTCGAGATATATGACATGTTATGTACCTATATTTTTATAGGAGGTGTTCATACTTCCATTAAGATGTTATATCTTGAATATAATTCCATTCATTATATTTTATGTATCATTTAATTTAACTTTCTTACATGTGTAGTAAGGTTAAGTGCTACTAAGTGATAAAAGTTTATTAAAATAGTGTCATTGCTTTTCGATATTGATTTTTATTATGCTTTCTTTCTTATACTATTATTATCCATATCTCATTAACATTCCTAAATTTTATTATCCTCTTGATATTCATGATATATTCATGTATTGGTACTATTTTTCTATTCCATGGAACATATATTTATTTAAGTAATTATTTTTAAGAAAGACAGACTTGACCCTTATATTCCGTTGGAAATCATTGATCCTTTAAAAATATAATTAAAAAATATAAATGGCAAGAATATTCTAATATTATCCCCTAATAGTTTAAATAAATTTCCCCCTTTTCCTCTTTGAACAATTTTTTCAATGGAATATTATTTTCTATTTCTAAACAATTCATTTTTATAAACATTTACCTTGCTAAGCGAATATTCTTCTTTCCTTGGTCAACATGTAGAAATTTACCCACCATAATTTTTGTGAAGCTTCCATTTCTTGTTTATATGTATAATTTCAATGAAAATGTTTCTAAAAATAATATTCAAATTAATGGTTTTCAAAATATTTTTAATTTATCATAATATTTTTTAAAAATATTTATAATGTATAGTGTTTTTATACAGGATTTCATGATTCTTTTTAAATTATTAATGAAAAATGTTTTCGAAAGTATTTTAATATTCCATTTTATGTTATTAAGTATTTTTTTTAAAATTTTCTCTACATTATTTTATTTTTTTTCAATGAAAAGAGTTTTCATAATGTTATTATGATTATTTTATATATTATTAAGTTAACGTTTTAACAAAAAGAATTCATGATTCCTTTATAAATTTTCAAGGAAATTTATTTTCATAATGTATCCAACATTATTTTAGCATTATTTGTGGAAAAATAATTTCAAAATCATTTCAAGCCTCATTTATATGACAGAAAATTATTTTCAAATAAATGGTTTTCAAAACTCATTAATGTTCCTTTTATTTGTTTTTGTGGAATATTTATTTTCAATTCGTTTTCAAGATCACATTACTTGTATACAAATAAAAATGATTCCAAATGTTTTTAAAATATCTATTTAAAATATTTCATGTTTATTTTAAAAAATGTTTTTCCAAATTCCATTATGTTTTGAAGTGCCTTTTTTTCAAAGAAGAAATGATATTTTACTTAAGAATGGTTTTAAAAATATATTCACATGTTATTTTCTATAAAAGAAGACATATTTTGATTTTAATCATACCCGTATAAGAAAAGATCCGAAGGATCCATTAATATTATTTGTTGAATTAAAAATGTTTTGATGGATTTATTCTTGTGGAACATGTTTCTTTTACAAGGGTTATATTCTTTTGAAACCCAGTTCAATTCACGAACTATGCTTTGATAAAATTTTTATTATATTTTTTGGTATGATAAGATATGACTACATGTTTATGATATCCATCTAATTTCATGGGTTTTTATATGACTGTTTATTATTTTTTGGAACAACTATGTATTATTTAATTATGAAATATATGGGACCTTTATCTCCTTATAATTATTTGGGAAAATATTTATATTTCAAGATACAAATAGGTTTGGAAAGAGAAATGAACTAGGATTAGTATTATAGGGGTGGAATGTGAAATGAAATTATTTCAGTATTATATGGATGGGATGATGAGTTAACTCAGTTTAGTATTACATGGTTGGAATGGGGTGTGAACCCGGTTTAGTAATGTAACTTTTCCATTAATATGTCCTTGACAGTGATACCTTGAATACTATGAAATTATAATATATGATTATGTGTCTGCCACAATTATATTTTTTACTCTTTTGTTATGATATCATAGTTTATGTTCTTTATTTGATTATTATTATGGTATTATGAACTGATAATCATTACTCCATGATTCAGGATTATGATCATTGATATTCATGGTAAGATCTCCTATTATCATGATTCTATTTTCATACCCTTATTCTCATGATTATGATTTCACACCACACTTGTCTACCCTTACTAAGAATCTTACCGCAACCATTTTTATGTTTACTTCCCCTAAGTTATGATGATATGTACTATTATTGAAGTGTTTGAGAAGGGATATAGATAGGAATAATACAATGGGATAGAATGAATCTCACATATGTTCTAGTGTATATGTTTCCATGATTCATAAGGTTGTAGACTTGTACAGTATTTGGGATTATATTTATTTAATGTTCTAAGTATTCCACCAACAGTAGGTATTGGTAATGTGTGTAAATAAAAGGTCTCTATATTTTGTATTAGAGACATGTTTTAGTTTACCTTTAGATTCTATAATGTGAAAACCTTACTATGAACTATAAGGAAATGTCGATGGATATGTCTAAGGAAAAGGAAATATATAAGAAACTATATAGGAATTTTGGTAATGGATAATGTGAGTGGTTTACAAGAAATAAATACCTGCAATGATAATATAGGAGGATATCCCTCTAGCATAGATGTAACATGGGTTAATAACTCTGAAACAATTTCACTTGTCTGACATAGGGTAATTTGGTACCCAAAAATAGGATATGCTTCACACCAAGTTTGAGATTCCCGGGGGATATGCCTTTCAAATTACCACACAATTCATAAACCATTATGATGGATTTTAATATGAAATGACTATGAATAACCTATGATAAACCAAAGATGTCCCATATAATGAAATATGTCATAATTTAGACCTAATATAAATAATTCATTTCATGTATATGTTGTATTATTCTATGGTAATAATTATTTCAATATGATTCATGGTTTACTCAATGTAGGGAAACATAATAAAATGGATTAAAAATTAATGCAAGGGGCGTTTTTCTAATGAGAAGTTATGTGGGATGATTACTAGAGTGATATATTTTGTGATCAAGAATAATCATTTTTCATAGAACATGGTTAAAAACATATACCTTAAACAACTCTCAGATTCATCATAAATGAAAAATAAGGTTTTCTCTGGGATTCTGGGTAATAGAGACCACAGAATGATTAATATTCAGTTTCCTTCATGTCAAGAAAGAGGGAAAATTAACCAAACTGATAGTATTAGAGGAATAATATGATGTTTTGATTAAGGAAAAGAAGAAAAAACATGTGAATGCAATGAAAAAAATGAAGAGATCAGATTTTGAAATAGATGAGAATATTGGTCTCCCTAAGGAATCAAAGTTTTTTATGTGTTTTATGTTTGGCATAAATGATAATTATGCAACCCAATATGCCAAGAGGAAATCCCCTAACGATAAATACGTTTTTGTGAAAGTGAAGGTTATATTTCTGGTGATCATGATTATATATATAAAATGTGAATGTAAAGTGGTATTATGTAATAGTATGAGGTATACTTATTGTGGATTACGGATAAAGTGGACCAATCAAAGATTTAATCTATTTGGGATTCATGAAATATGTTATATGAATAGTGAAATAAACATGGATATTTATGTTTATTTTTTTCTATGGATTTATATGATTATTTTTATTTTTCCAATGAATTAAAAAAGTTATTTAATGACAATGTGAAATTTTGTATGAGGGATGAAAACCCGTAATATGTTACTTATGTAAAGATATTTTAGTTTTGTTATTGTTATGTTGGTTATGAATAAGTAAATTGTATAGTATTAATTACCATGGAAATAATTTAGGACTGCTTGAAAAATAGTTTATAATATCAAGGATGAAGATTAATACTTCATATATTTATGTAATATATCTAGTAATATATGGAATAAGGAATTATGCCTATTTTCCCAATGAATTTATCATAATTCAGGTTTTTACCATGTTCCAGGAAAATTTACACTGATGGTATTCACATGTTTGGAATGTAACTACCAAAATCTACATTCATATATATGGGGGATCAATGTTAATCTTATTTCATGACCTCATTTCTATTTTTTTATTTTCAACTTTCGGAAGGGTTATAAGGTGAACCATTCATGAAAATTTCTAGATAATCATCGGTGGATCTATTTATGTATTCAGTTTGTATTGAATACCTTGTATAAAAGGATATGTAGTGAATAAATTTATTTTTATTATGAACAACTAATTAATATTGGAAATTATATTATTGTGGTTTTAGAGAAGGAAATGATTTATGTTAGGTGACAAACGATGAATTCTGTTAAGATCATAGGCCTGAATCCCCCGATTAAATGATGATAAGGGTTTCATACATACCCATGGACTATGCATTTTCCTTGTTAATGTATAATTATTTGTGATAAAAAAAATTATTTACATTGAAATAGTGGTGTTAATTTATATTTTAGGATAATAACGTATTAACAAAATTTAATTTTTATGAATAGTTTATTGTAAATAGTTATAATGTTTAATTTTTTAAAGCCTTTAATATCAGATAAAAGTACATGTTAGTGTGTCATTCATCTATGTATATATCCAGACATCCATTTCTAGATGTAATTGATGAATTATAAATAGTTATAATAACAATCAATGAATGAAATTTATTATATACAAATGTTTCAATTATTTATATTTCCATATATTAGTGTTAAATAATATAATTACTCGATGATAAGATAACGATAAAACAATGTTGTACAAAAACCATAATATTTGTTGAGTTGATGGCCTTATAAATCAGCATAGATTAGTGACATTGAGGAAATCGAAAAGTTCATTGATCATTCAAATGTTTCTAATTAATACATCCATCGATCCCTATGATTATTTACATTTTTCATCAATGTCTAATATTTGCTTCTAACCTATGTTCTCCCATGAGGAAACCCAGTTATATGTTACTTTGGATTACTATTATAGTTTGAAAATTCCATTTTAATTTAATTTAGCATTAAGTTTTATGATGTGGGCTTCTATGCATGAAACATTCAAATATTAAACCATTGATATTAGAAATGATTTTTGATGTAGAAATTAATTTTAAGGCGGTATAATGTAACACCCTGAGGGTTTTTAAAATATATTTATTCTAATTAATTTCATTGGATGATATTTATCATTTAAAAAAACAATAAAAATAGTTTTTTATATTAAATCACTAATTCAAATATTCCTTTCACATGACACTGAGTTGTCTTTTGTTACACATAACAACGATGAGGCATGCATTACTTGTAAAACCGAGTTTCTATGAACCATAATTTTATTATTATAACAACTCAAATGATATTACTCTTATATAAAAATTAAAAATATTAATATTAATATTAATAACTACTTAATAAAATTATATAATATTTTTATTTAAATAAAATATATTAATAATTAAAAATATAATTTTTTCAAAAGTTTTGATATGTTTAAAAATACTATATTCTCAAATGAATTACTTTTTATTTAACCTATCAATAATTATAAAATTTATTTTAAAAAAATTTTGGAATTTAATTTTATTAAATAATAATATTTTTTCTATTCATAATTTTGAAGTTATCTTTTGTTTATTTTTTGCGATTTTTCAGAGAAACAATAGTTTTGGAAGAATGGTGAAAAATATAGAACATTAACTCAAATATTCTTTTTCGGAAAATATTTTCTATAAGGATAAATTATATATTAAATTGTTTGAAAAGTTTAAATTGAAAATAGTTTTATCAATTAATTTAATGTTTCTGATTGGAATAAATTTCACATTGAAATTGAAAATAAAAACATAGAAATTTTTTAAACGTTCTTTCTTTAAAAACCCCAATTACTGACCCGACTATAATATTAAAGATAAATTAATTTCTGTAACATATGGTAATGGGATTTGAAGAAATGGATTACATATTTTTAATCATCATAATTTATAATGTTTGATATGGACAACAACTTTTTTGAAAAAATTAGTATATTTAATTATTCTTTATTATAATGATTAAGGTATGATTAATCATCATAAGGGGATAAAAATTACTCTTATGGTCCCAAATACCTAGAATATTTTCCAAGATTGATTCTATGGGAATATTTTCTCCCTATACTCCCATTGATCTAATGGGGACCACTATTTGATCGACATGACATGAGAATAATGTTGGTGGAATTCCTTTTCCAAAAAATTACTAGAGTGCAACTCCACCTCGACTGTAACATGTGAAATAGAAAAACGTTTATAAACATAAAACCCATGAAAGATAAACATTTTTCATATAAAACATGAAATTAAGCATAACCAGTTATTAAAAAGGTTATAAATGATACTTTTACAGCATTTCCAATAAGGTAACTAGTATCTTCAATAGATGTCATCTTAGATGGAAAATAATTTTTAAATAACATTAATTTTTTTTAGGAAAATATCATTTCATATTCGAAAGAATATTTTTAATACATAAAACCATTTAATAATAATATTCATATAAAATACATTTAAAACATATAAATAAGACTTGAAATCATTTCAAAATCATTTCCCATGAAAACCAATATGATTAGATTATTCTTTTGAAACATTTTTTTTCAAAAACTCATTGAAACTTTTTAATGAATGATTGAAATAATTTTGAAAATAATTTATAGGAAAATAATTTGGAAAATTATGAATAGTTCTTGAATACAATTTGAACCAATATTCATGGAAAATAATTTTAAAACTTGAAATTATATATTGAAAATGTTTTGAAACCCATTTACTTGAAAACAAATAAATGATGTTGGAAACCATTTTGAAAAAAAATTTCCTTGAAAACTTATAAAATAAATTTTAAAACACCTTGAAAACCTTTTATCTTGAAATTTTATTTAATAAATTTTCTAAAAAAATTACCATTATACATGAAAGTAATTCTTCAATGTATTTTTTTTAGATAAATCTGTGCATGTTATACGAGGTAAAATGATCATTCCTTTTGTATTGTAAAAATATAGAAAACATAATCTTTAGGAAAGGGAGAAAAAATTCATTTGAATATAATTTGTAAAATGTAAAATGGGTAAAAATATCATTTAATTTTCATATTATAATATAATAATATTCTTGAAACCAATTATATAAAACATGGTTTTTAATGAATATAAATTTCTGACCAAAGAGAGTGTAAAGTTGAGATTTAATAAAAATAAATTCTTAACTATCTTATGTACCAAACATAATTTTTTTAAACAAATTTATGAATATATCATGAATAAATATATTATAATAATTTTTTTGAATTTATTTAGAGATGGAATGTAAGACTTCAATGGAGGAGGCATAAATGTAAAGTATCTTGAAACGCGAGAAGACTGTTATAATAAACTCTTATAACATTGTAACATGGGATCATACTATCTCTATAAGAAATGTAAATTAAATGATGCATAAAATATCATTAAAATAATGATCATAATATATAACATGTAAAATGCAATTATAGACACCTTGAAAAATAATTTCGGTGCATAACGAAACATGAGTCTCAATGAAAGAAAAATTGAGAGAATACATTTTTTCCAATTTGGTAACATTTGTAACCTAAATCCCCCAGAATGAATGTTCAAAAAATGATAAGTTTATACTTTTAAATTTATGTATAATATAAATGTAATAAAATCATGGGATGTAGTTACAACACACATTCGGAAAGAGTATGAACATAGCATATATCTCATGGGAATAAAAAGTGAGATGAAATCCCTTTACCTAGTGTCTTGACTCTCATTTTACTTGTTTAAACCACATATATAATAAATATAAATTTATTAAAAATATTTTATAGAAAAATATTATTATATTTAATATCATATATGGTTGTATTACTACATTATATTACCCTCTTGTTATCAATCCTTATGTCAAGGTTTCACTTTGGGTAATATTCTCATTATTATTCACATTTGTCTTAATTTGTTATATATTTGTAATTTATAATTTATATAATTATTTAAGTTATTTTACCCATATTTAAAATATTATTTATATAAAACATATGTTTATTATAATAATATATGGAATAAATAAGTATAAAACATAATACACCATTCAAGGAGATGGTAGACCGTACGTATGCATGATCAGTATTTTCATTTAATTATCGTGTTGATAGAACGAAAGTAAAATACATATATGTATATATATGTATCATTATTATAGTAGATTAATTATATCACATATATATCTTATTATTCACTAAAACAATCCTTAATACATCCATGTGGTGTATGAATGAATCATATCACTTTGAGGGGGCAGTAGTCTACACATCCTGAAATGAAATTATCATATTAAGACTAAATGGATAGTAATAAAGATATTTTTTGTAAAAAATAATAAAGAATCTTAAATTAAAATAAATTTAATGTATGAAAAATAAAAATATAGTTTACATCCCAATGGATATCACGCTAGGTGGTAATTAAAAAATGAACCGTAATTGTTTCATGAGTTAGTCGTTCACCGTACCCAGAAATAGTATGTTTGTTACCCATTTGATGGAGGCGTGTGTAAGCGTATGTTAAACCATTTATATAAAAACATCCTCATAAATTATTGATAATATTTTTTATATCTTAATATAATAAAGAATGTTTTAGGGGGTGGAGAAGTAAAATAAAATAATGGACTTGAGAGAAGATGTTTCCTCTTAATCGGGTTACTCCTGGTTTTAACAAAAAGGATTCCTTGGAATTCCATATTCCCAAGAGAAGATATAAAGGATGAAGGTTTGATTTTTGGAAATTTTATTGAGCAGGTATTGGAAATAAATATGTTTTTTGAGAGGCTTGAAGAAGAGGGGGGGCTGGTGACATTTCTTAGAGAAGGAAAAATCCTTGCATGGGATTTCTGAAAAGAAGTCAGGTGTACACAAGTACTTACCCATAAAAAGTCATAAAAAAATTAAAGAATTATTTTTTAATGATATAGGGAAAAGGATATGTTTTATACATGTGTATAGGTCATTGTTTCCATTATAATAAAATTTTGGCCGCTAATTAAGCTTAATTTGACCGTAATAACTTTGACTAATTTTAATTACAATTACTAATATTTTTGGATAAACATTTATATTTATATTATTAGAATCTAAATAATATCTTGATTATAGTGGAGTAAGTTATTTTTTCAAAATTCAATTCAGAAATGTGGGAGAATTATTAATAATGTTAATCCTGTTGGTGGGATGAAATTATGGGTTTTTAAAGTAGAAAAGTGTTCAAAAGTATGTGAAGATTTTATATTCAATCTCAAAGTGAAACTTTTTATAATGACCTAAATTATATTAATAAATTTATAATTAATCTAATGTTACATTATAATTTTTTTTACAATTTAACATTGATAATAATTTATACAAAAAAAGGTAGTAGTTAACATAAATGTTGTATTTTTCACTATTCATCAAAAATGAAGTTTTTATGAAAAATTCAAAAAATTCAACCTTGGATAATTATGAAATTTTGAAATAAAAAATTATTTTTATTTTATCTAATTCATTTTCTAAAATATTCTACAAATAATTTTATTTTTTATCACAGGAGGACTTGAAAAGAAAATAATTTTTGAAAATAGTATTATTTAAAACACATTAATGCATTACCAAAATCTATGATGTCCATTATAAATATGTTATATATATATATATACACATTATAAAAATATTTTTGATGTAGTTATTATTATTCATATTACTATGTTTTAACAGTAAGTTTATAACTAGTTTGTTTAAGTAATTATAACAATGAAATGATCTTTCACTGAAAGTTGATATTGTGTGTAACATATGCCATGTTGATGTTTTGGGAGGAAGGATTTTTTTAATTAGATTATTTCAAGAAATAAATGAAAATTTAATTTATTTGGGTAAATAATCTCTGGGACAACAATAATATTCACTTTTATATTCAATCGGTTTCCATATTCATTTATAATTAATTGGTAAATAGTGAATTCATATTATATTGTATTAACTATATATTTTCATAATTAAGACAATACTATTCATACGCTCTAATTTAACTTCGTGGCTGTATCTTATTATATTGAATAATAGTATTTTAATAATATACCATTTTTAGTAATCCTCAGTCTTGCGTGTTACAAAAGACATCGAGAAAAGTCATTGTTCAGTATAACACATGCTATCTTTATTGATCTGTTTATAGGAAGAAAATGTTTATATTGCACATAGATCATGATTAACTTTCTTTTGCATATAATTCTAGGAAAACAGAGTGACCTAATATAAAATAATATATTTTCAATGTTGCAAGAAGTGTATAATATCAAAAGATCGAACAAATTTGAAAAAAATAATGAGTCACCAAATCTTGGGGTGTTACATTATACCCCCAATTAAATGATTTTCTCCTTTGAAATTCATCTGGGTTATCAATGTTTCAATACATGAAAGAATCATATATTGAAACACACATCGTAAAAATTAATTCTAAAACATACCTTAAATAGTGAATGTAGAAACCATAATGGATGCCCAGAGTAACATATAACTTGGATTTTAGATAAGAAAACATAGGTTCAGAGTGATGATTGGACATGGAGGAAAAGTTTAAATATTTATATAGACTTATTGAGATAATCAATCCCAAAAAAATTATGATTGAAGAAATGTTTTGGGCATAAAAATCGAAAATCTATGACGACAAAAAATGCAATTTGTTCCAAAAAAAATTAAGGTATTAGGAGAACACATTTTACTTCTTGATTATTATCCTATCATTGATTATTTCTTCTATTTATCAATAATTCAATAAAATTTTATTTATTTGGTTGTGATTTTTTATATTTTCAATTTATCCATTACTTTTTGAACTGGATGTCCAAAAATTATCATTGGTGCCCCAACCACAAAAATACCCTTTTAGAATATATTAAGGCCCATAAAAAATGAAATGTGTAACTATTTATGTATAACTTTTCATTAAAATTAATATGGTTAATAATTTAATATCTACACATAAAAACTACTAGTATTATTTCATTATTAATAATTATTCATAAAAAATTAGTAGACATAATCTAGCTCATCATGTAGGCTAGTGGTAGACGTGAAACCCTTATCGGCCTTTGGTTATGGGTTCAAGACACACAAAAATTCATGAAATGATTGGTTATCACCCAACATACATGGTGTCCTATTCTAAAACTAATCTATTATAATTTACAAAAAAATATTATAAATATCCTTGAAATAAGTTTAATCCCTAAAAAACATTTTATCCACTGTCTTTAATAAAAAATCAATACGTAAATACATCCTCTATAGTATAACCTTAATTATTAAGCAATGGTTCACCATATAACCTTATTAAAAGATGGAAATCAAAATCTATTGAATTATGGTCATGAAATTATCTTAATGTTGATCCCCCATATCTCATAAATTAACACATTTTTGGAAATTCCATGTTTGTGAATACACATATCATAAATTCCATTAAAACGTGGAAGTAACCATAATTACCATAAATCTATTTAGAAAACATGCATTATTCTGTATTCTATAGTATACTATATATATTACTAAAATCCAAAATTCCTATAAACATAATCAATTATATAATAACCCAGCTACTAATAATTCCTTACATAGTTACATAGTAATCAGTACCATCAAATTTACTTATTCATAACCACATTATATTCACAAAAATTTCAAATTATTAGGTTACCATACCATATTGAACATATTAAATTGACATTAGATAACCACACTAGTCCATCGATAACATTCATCACAAAATTTTAAATACATAACGAGAAACATAAGTAGAAAAAACCTTTTAAATTTCACAATTCATATACCTTAAATTATTAATCCATATGTATATAAACATTGATTATTCCACATCATCATTTTTCCATAAAAAGGTTATCTCATCCTATTACACAAAACCTATTTCCTTTTCATTTCATCTGTATTCTCATCATCAAAAACAATGTAACCATTTCTCGTATCCCCCTTGCTATCTTCTTCAATAGATTTCCTATTGGGACATTGAGTTTTGTAATGACTATTTATTCCACATTTAAAACACATAACCATAAATTTTTTCTTACGGAGGCCAATATTCTCATCCATTTCCTTAACTTAAATCTTTATTTTTCCACTGCAATCACTTTTTTTTATGTCCTCCAATTCAATAGTAAAAAAATCATCATGTTTCTCTAACACATTCACTTTGATGATTCATTCCACATTCACTACACAATGGAAGTTGAAGCTTCATTAATTCATGTTATCCATTACATGAACTCTCAGTAAACTCCTACTTTCTATTCATTGGAGATTATGAGAGTTGGTTAAGGTACCCATGGTTAATCATGTTCCATGAAAACTGATTAGGAATGATCACAACATATTTCACTATAGTGATATTCCTACTTGAGTCCTCATTAGAAAATCAACCATTACATTCAACATTAAACTATTTTTTCCAATTACTTCCATTGAATAAAACCACAAGTGTAGTGTTGGCATGAATTATCATACTAGAAAACCATATATTCATGAAATTATTTACCTATAGGATTTCTAACCCAAGACACCTTACATAATATATGACACCATAGGTTCATACTAGGTTATTCATGTAAAACATATATCTAAATCCATCATGATGGTTCATAATGATTTTGTGATTTTCCAAAGCATTTCTCCAAGGAGTGTCCAACCGGGTGTGAAAAAAAGGTTATTGTCGTGTAATAGCTTACCACGATTCAGGCCCGAAACATCTTTATCTAGGTTGTTACCCAAGGGTACATCTATTCTGGAGCCGCATATACATTTATTATGTATACTAGGATTCATTTATAGGAAACCAGTCACTCTACCCTTTATAGAAAATTCTAGGACATTTTCCTAATCTTTGAGTCATACTAGTACTTATCCATAGACACATCTCTAGAAATATTCTTCAAAATATACATTGGGATCTAAATTAATATTCATCATTATAGTTTAAAGGTTGACTAAACCATTCCTCTGTATAAAAATATATCCCCCTAGGCATAAAATATATGGATATTACATCATTTTAGATGAATAATTATTATATTGAAAAAATACCTACCCGAGGACCATAATATTTCAGTGACTTTCGAAACATAGGAAACAAATATTCTATCATAGTGAATGATATTCTCCATATCCCATAAAGATATAAACCTTTAGTAATTCTACAAAAACCCTTTATTTTTAATTTGGAAATTGGAATCATAAGAAAGGTATTTTCTCATATGCTCAGCAGGGTAAATAAAGAAAATGTGTAAGCATAACATGAAAAAATTAGTATAGAAGTTGAGCATGATATTTGAAGATCATACCCTCCATATCAAAATTTGTAATAATGATTGTATATTCATAATACAAGAATCATAAATAAATAAAGAACACAATGCATGAAATAATATCATATGAATATAACATGGAATTGTGGCGAACACATAAAAACATAATATTATGAACATTAATAATACAAATAGGTTCAATCTTTTGGTTTTTGACATGAGATCGGGCCCTCGCATAAACTAATGGACATGCAACCAAGTCCATGCATAAAATTGTGAACATGTAATGAAGTTCATAAAACGTATTCAGGGAATCATTGTAAATTTTATCTAGGTAGTATGGGTTCACTCCCCATACCATATTTGAAGTTGTGGTTCACTCCTATGGCCATCTTTGTCGCATGAGATCACTCATTAATTCATGGTAGTCGTGGTTCACTCCCGTGGAGATCATAGTAGTATTAATTCACTCCCCATTCCAACATGGTATCCTATTTCACTTCCATGACCATCTTAGTCTATCTAATGAGATATAATAATTACCCAATAAATTGGGGGATATATAGGTCCCACCCATCTCATTGTGATATCAAACATACATGTGCCGTCAAATCCAAAACAATCATATTCTAACCCTTGAAATTAAATGGGCATCATAAATATATATTAATATCATAACCTAGAGAAAATATATTGGTTTCATAATCACTTCATCAAAAGTATTACTATTTAATTGGAAATGGATTCCATAAATATATAACTACTGAAAGAGAAACCGTTTTCTTCAATATAAAACTCATGAACGAGAATGGGGATTCATAAAGTCCATGACTTTATGCATAAAAAATTCATATAGTGGATATGAATAAAACCATTTCATCATTTCCAAAATGGAATGAGAAACATCAATAGATGTCATTCTAGATGGAAAATAATTTTAAAATATCATTCAAAACGATTTTATGATGAAAATATATGTTCTTCATGGAAAAATGATTTTTAATATATAAAATAATTTGATAATAATTTTCATAGAAAACAACAATAGAACATATAAATAAGACATTAAATAATTTAAAAACCTTATTTCATGAAAATATTTAAAATAATCTTCGAAACATTTAAAAAACCATTTGCGTCGAAAACACTTTGAAAACCTTTAAAGAATGCATGAAAATGTTATGAAAAAAAATTTATTTAAAAATACTTTGGAATCTTATAAATAGTTCTCAACTATTTTTTGAAATTTTTTTCCATGCAAATACTTTGAAAATGTATAAATAAATCATTCAAATGTTTCAAATCCCATTCTCTTTGAAAACATAAAAATAATGTTTGAAAAAACAAGGAAAACATTTTTCCCTGAAATATTATTAAATAATTATGAAAATATTTTGAAAACCATTTTCATTGAAAATATCTTTTGAACTTTTTTTAAAAAAACATTAAACATCAAAATAATGCTTCAATAGAATGGGAGAGGATACATCTGTACATGTCATACAAGGTAAGAATATCATTATTTTTGTACGGTTCAATGGAGTGAAAATTGCATCATTCCAAAGGCGACAAGAAGATTCATTTGAAAATATATGTTATTGAAAAAATGGTAAAAATTTGATTTAATGATCATATGACATTATTATATTATTCTGGAAACACTTTTCCGAAAATATTTATTTGAAGTAACATAGATTTCTAATCGAATAGAGGGTAATGTTAGGATTTCTTATTAACACTTCATTAACATTCTTATGTACCAAAGAGTTTAAAATGGTGCTAAAAATTTAAAATTGAATAATATATATAGTATAAAAAAATTCAGTCTTTTATTGAGAGATAGAACATAAGAATTCATCAAATCAATAATGAATGTAAAAAATCTAGAAATGTGATGATATTGTCTCAATAAAATATTATAACATGGTAACTTTGAATCAAACTCTACAAGTAAGAAAACAAAATTACATAATTCTTAAAATATCATAAAAAGAAATATATTGATGATAGAACATGTAAAATAGATGTACATAGACAACAAAAAATGATTGTTGGTGCATAAAAAACATGTTTCCTAAAGGAGCCAAATTGAGATAAAATATTTTTCCCGATTTGGAATCTTTTGAAACATTTAACCCCATGAATTAAATGTCATAAAATGATATGTTAGTACCCATTAATTTTGGTATAATATAAATATATAAAAATCATTGGTATTACTTACACCACACAAAATTAAATAGTGCTGAACAGAGAATGTATCTCTTGGGAATAAAAAGCGGGATGAAGTCTACTTACCTCGTGTCTTAACTCTCATCATATATTGTTGACCTCACCTATTTTGATAATCTCAATTATGTTTCAATATGCTTTGAAAATCCCAAATAATGTTTATCTATATATTAATTCTTTCAATCTATGACATCCTACTATTGAGTTGATAGAAATATCAATATAATCATTGGAATATGTTAATAAATGTTTATATATGTTTATACATACTCTAGAAAATATATAACATATGTTTTTTCTTGAACAGATAAGAATTAAGTCCACTGGTATGTATAAGTTCATCGGTATGCACATAGCTATGGATACAGACAAACCGATACATAGCTACTGATAAGTATAAGTAAACCGGAACATAAGTATTCAGATATGGATAAGGTCACTGATATGAATAACAGCTACCGATAGATGAATAGATACCGATAGAATAAGTCTACCGGTATGCACTAGTCGACTGATAGAGACCTACCGATATATAGTCTTTAGATATGTAAAGGTCACTGATACGTAGTTACTGATACAAGCTACCAATAAAAATAGGCAGATAGACACTACCGATAGGAAGTCCACCGATACAATTACAAAGTCCACTAATACTGAAAGAGTAATAGCTACCGATACAAAAGAGCTATCATTACAATGAAGCTACCGATAAGAGAATATACCGATAGAAGGAGATACAGTTACGAAGAAGCTACTGATATATAGAGATACTGTTATAAATAGTAACAGCTATGGATACAAAAGAGATACTTTTACGACGAAGCTACTGATAAGAGGTGATACTGATAGAAGGAGATATCGATAAGAAGAGCTACTAATAGAAGGAGCTACCGATAGAAGGAGCGACCGATTCATGCAAGTTACCATTACAAGGAGTAATAGAAACCGATTGAAACTAGTCACTATTTCTCTAAACTCTATTTCTTTTTTCTTATTAAGAAACAGTCATATTTGATGTTTTTAATGCACCAACTATTAATTAATTTTTGTGGATGGAATTTCATTAACCATACCTCATACCTGTAAAAATGTAATTATTTTGATTGTCTGAGATAAATCTATATAAGTGAACCTCGAACTACTAAAGACACGTTAGGTTGGTTGTCTTTATTTACATGAAAATAAGATGCTTACATACTTATAAGAAGAAGGATGGATTCATACTGATTCAGTAGAACATGAACATTCAAGGGGAAAAGTTCTTCAACGATTTCAATTGTACTCAAGCTGATCAGACTGATCAACCTGGACCTGGAAGCCCAATACAAAAACAACACTCTTTTCATGGAAAAAAACTATATAAGGACTCAACGTGTTAAATCAATAAGGTTTTCCTTATGAATTTTCCATTCCATCTTATTTTGAAAGTCACAAAAAACTTATACATATGCAAATCTATATTTTACATTTATAAGGAAAATTTCCATTTCAAAGGAGTTTACCCCTACCATGTTTTTATTATTCATATCAATATTTTTCTTATGTATAAAAATCGGATTCATATCTAAAACCTTGGAATCATATAATACTTAGACAAGAAGCATTTTGTTTTAGGATTCGAATTCTAGGTACGAACTCTCATGAAGTTCCCCTCATAATTTTGAGTACAAACTCTCATGACGTTCCACACCGAATTCTGGATACGAACTCTCATGAAGTTCTACTCCGAATTTTGGATACAAACTCTCATTATGTTCCACTCCAAATTCTAGATACGAACTCTCAAGAAGTTCAACTCCGAATTATGGATACGAACTTGTATGAGTTCGAATCAGAACTCCTACTAGTTCGACTCCGAACTTCTATGATCTTGACTCTGAACTCCTAATAATTTGACTCTGAACTTCTATGATTTCATCTCCAAACTCCTACTAGTTCGACTCCGAAATTATACGAGTTCAACTCCGAATTCCTACTAGTAAGACTCCGAACTTCTATGAGTTTTAATCCGTACTCTGAAAGTTCATATTCTGAATTCTAGGGAAACAACACTCCGAATTTCCTTAGAAATTCAGACTCCAGATTTCTACCGAATTCAGATTACGAATTCCTACAAAACAGAATCCAAATGTCTCTTTATTATATACTCTGAATTCCATTTGGGTTAGAGTCAGAACTTTTATTTTCTTACATTCCAAACTACAGTTTTACTTATGATTACACTTGATCTAATATAAAATGATGTTGTACATTTAGTTATTAACTAACTGTTGGATAAGTGACACATGTACGGGTCCCTCCGAAATTCAAGGAAAAATATGATCGTTGGAGGAGGGATCCGACCATTGGAGCATCGCCTACAAATAGGAGCTCATTTGAAAAGAATAGACATAACACTTTGACACAACTTTAACATTTCTTACATGCTGTTGAAGTTATTTCTAGAGAGAGAGTCTCTTATCAACTCTCATGCTTCATGCAGAATGTTTGAACAACTTGTTCAAACTTTGCCTTGTGCAGACTTGCTTCATGCGACTCCGATTGTTGCTGATTACATTCGAGGGCTTCTAGGGATAAGAAGATAGAGGTTCCAACACCTTAAAGTTGAGGTCTTCCTTGCTGAAAAATAAAGAGGTGCCGACTACCTGATAGTTGAGGTCTTGCGGGGATAGCAAGATAGACTCTGATCTTCATAGCGAGGGCTTACCCTGGTGTGGGTAAGACATAATTTCATGAAAGTATAAATCAAGGGACCTTTATCCAATGTTGTTGGATACCCTTCTATTTGGGTTAATGTAGTTATTGTTTGTTACTTGTAGTTTTTCTACTTTATTTTCCAAATCATTTTATATTGTTAAGTAAAGTATATTTTATTATAATTCCTCATCCTTTTACTCTTATATAGTTAGATTCTAGAACCTTTAAGGTATAATATTAACCTTTGTAACATTATTTATGTTTCATTTTTCAGAATCACTTCTCCAGAAGAAAGCAAGCTATTAGAACTCATAGTGGTATTGTGAATTAACTTATTTAACCATGTTAAACATAACCATCCTAAAAATTTCCTAAGATAATTTTCAAAAAGGTAGAATTCACCCCGCCTATTGTATCAGAGAATCTCATTATTATTTTGATCCTACATTTGGAATTATAGAGTATCTCATACTCAGTCACATACCATCCTACCAATTTGTATCAGAGGGTTTGGTTCAATCTGAATTAGTCGCACGATTAGATTCAGAAGGGAATTCATGGATTCACATTTTACAGATTTATATTTTTCGGAATCTCTTTTTCAGATTCATATATTCTTATTTCAAAAATTCGGACCACTAATGATCAGATTCACTTTTTCTTACAGTTACAATATCTAATTTCTGGTATAGAATATTTTTTCTTGTTTATAAACTTATACTTCTAATATGTTTTTGTACCAATTATTTTCATAAGGAAGGTAGGTTTAAATGTTGGTTCTATCGACATATTAAATCCTACTAGACCACCTATTTTTTAAGGTAATTATTATGAATATTGGAGAGATCATATGACGACATTTATTATCAATACTGGGGTAGATAATTTTTTCATGCTTACCAGAGGATACAAAATCCCTGATAAGGAAGTTAGTGCTTTTACTAATCAAGAAAATCATGAATACCAACTCAACTATAAGGTAGACAATACATTAATTTGTTCAATGAGTTGGATCATATATTTCCAAATTTCTTCTTGTTAATCATCTAACTGTATATGGAAGAAACTTGAAGTTACACATTTTGGTACATCTAAAGTGATTGAGACTAGAAGAGCCATGCTCATAGCTGAGTATCATGGTTTTAATATTCCTTATGGAGAACCAATTTCTATAGTGCAATAGATATTCATGACTATGGTGAATAGCTTACAATATATGGGAGAGAATGCTCTATATGATGAATCACTAGTTGACAAGATTATTGAAATCATTCCCAATGAGTGGGAATCAAAGAGAACTTTTATCGATGAAAACAGTAAGGTTACTCAAATTTCTCTTCATGAACTATTTGTAACTCTTCATCAACATGAAACTAGAATGAAGAGAGATGCTGAAAAAATAAAGAAGAAGAATGGGAAAGGTAGTGTTGATTTCACTATAACTTTAAATCCCATGAAAGCTAAGACTCCTGAGAGAGTTACTAGATCCAAGAATAAGAAGGTTATTTTCCAATCCAAATCTAGCGAAAGTGATGTCTTATAAAATGTGTTAGCAAATCTTGCTCGATGCATAAACAAGATAGCTGGACAGAGAAATTTTCAATCCAAGTATAAGAAGAAGAAAAGGGAAGACATGAAACATTCAGAGGTCACATGTTATGAATTCAAGAGTGCTGGACACATAAGACCAGATTGTCCTTTGCTTAAAAAGAATGAAAGAAAAGAGAGGAATTATGAAATGAACATGAATAATTTTTATAATGCTAAAACTAATATAGTCCTAAAATCTAATGCTAATTGGAGTGCTAGCTATGGAGACTCTTCATAAAGTGAATCATAGTAAAATGATTCATCAACTCAAAAGAATATGGGATGCAGTGCCACTACTTCTTTCTCGAATACAAGACTTATGGCCAAGGTACGCTCTGCCGAGGCTTTACAAAATTTATCTCTTGATAAAATGTACTATTCATAAAATATAAATTCTAATGAAGATACTTCATCTTCTGAAATTGATGAACGTTCATATGATGAAGTATCTAGATTTTCAAAGTTATTTGAAGAAAAAAATTGTAAAATTTCTACAAAATTAGACAAGGAAAATACCAGGGAAAAAATTCTTACAAAAGAGATTTCAGATATTTCTACAGATCATAAAGATAAATAAGAGCTCTTAAAAATCATTTTAAAGACCATGAGGAAGAAAATTCTGTTAAGTAGGAACATTCTAGAGATCCTAAGAATGCTATTTTATAGATGAAAGTTTTTGAGGAAAAATATAACTCTAAGGATATGATTCCCGAGGATAAGAATTTAGTAATCAGATTGAAATTTGATATATTTTATCTTAATAAGGTCCTTTCAAAGTTTACCTCTAGGAAGGAAAATTTTGACAAGATGTATTCTCAAATAAAACCTCAAGGAAACACTACTGGAGTAGGTTATACTCGCAAAAACCGGTTTTCAAAACAAAAATTTTATTCCTTCTAGAGCCCCTTCTTGCACTATGTGTCAAAGTGGTGGGAATTGGAAGAAAAATTGATCCTCTAATAGAGTTCAATCTCATGGTTTTAATAAATAATATTTTTCTAAAAAAATGTGGATACAAAAAAAATTTTGGTCTAACAAATCTGGATCCAAGCATGTCTGGATTCCTAAAACCAAACTTTTTCTTATTTTCAAGAAAATAGGGAAAGTACCAACAATAACATATAGTATATGGATAGTGGATGCTCCCAGTATATGACTGGTAACAAAGACTATTTTGAGAATATTATCAAGATGAAAGAAGGAAATGTAACTTTCATAGGTAATGCTCAGGGAGAATTTATTGGTATAGTTAACATTGTTCTTCATGGAAAAATGTTTATTTCAAATTTTTTGTTTATTAAGGGTCTTAATCACAACCTCATCAGCATAAGTCAATTATGTGATAAAGGATACCTTGTGAGTTTTAGGAATGATAAATGCCTAGTACATAATTACAAGGAAGAGTTTTTTCATTCTGCTCCAAGGAAAGAGAATGTTTACACACATAACATTGAAGAACTTATGAGCCAAGAATTTCCTTGCATTAGTGCAATGGAAGATAATTCTTGGTTGCGGAATAGTAGGTTAGGACACTGTAACATTTGGAATATATGAAATATTTCTAAGAAAGGTTTAGTTAAGGATCTACTGGAGCATAGATTTGATTCTTCAAAAGTTTGTAACTCTTGTCAATATGGAAATCAACATAAATCCTATTTTAATTCAATTGGTGAAATCTCAACAACTGATAAACTACAGTTGGTGCACATGTATCTTTTTGGTCCAACACAAACTGGAAGCATTGGGGGCAAGTACTATGTATTTGTTTTTGTTGAGGACTACACTCGATTTACATGGGTCTATTTTTTAGAAAATAAATATGAAGCTTTTTCATATTTCAAAACTTTTAGAGCCCAGGTTAAAAATGAAAAAAACCTTCCTTTGGAAACTATTCATAGTGATCATGGATTAGAATTTCAAAATTCAGATTTTCAAAAAAAAAATTGTAGAAAAGGTATTTCTCACAACTTCTCATCACCCTAAACACCTCAACAAAATGGTGTTGTTGAAATAAGAAATGTTATTCTTCAAGAGATAACTATAACCATGTTGAATGGATATTCTATAGCTAAACATTTTTGGGCTGAAACTGTATGTACTTCTTGTTAGACTATAAATTATGTTTTGATTAAACCTTTTCTTAATAAAACTCTTTATGAGTTATGGAATGGTAGAAAACCTAGACATTCCACCATTAAGGTTTTTGGATTCAAGGTATTCATTCTGAATAATAAATATAACCTACAAAAATTCACCCCAAAATCCAATGATGGAATTTTATTAGGCCACTCCACAACTTCTAAGGCTTATAGAGTTTATAACAAAAACACTTGTACTGTTGAAGAGACATTACATGTCAAATTTGATTAAACTGATCCTTTTGTTTTTAAACAACACCAACCTACATCCTCAGATGTGTTTTCAAAAACTGATTATCAACCTTTGTTAGAAAATCCTTATGATAAGGAAAATGTTTAAGAAGATACTTCTGAAACATTTAACCTAGAATATTTTCTACACTATGTTGATGAACAAGTTTTACAAAACCCAAACTAGTCGTTTCATAAGAATCATCCTAGTGATAGTATAATTGGTGATTTAAATCAACCTGTATGGGCTAGAAGTTCCTTAAGAAATGAAGTATAGCATCTAGCATTCCTTTCCCAATTGGAACCAAAAAGCACTTATGAAGCTTTAGGTGATGATGATTGGATAAAATCCATGCAGGATGAACTAAATGAATTTTAAAGGAATAAAGTCTAGACCTTGGTTGAAATACCAAAGGAAACATCTGTAATTTCAGTGAAATGGGTCTTCAGAAATAAGTGTGATGAAAATGGAATCATCGTATGAAATAAAGATAGATTGGTTGCTAAAGTCTCTAATCAACAAGAATTAATAGACTATGAAGAAACCTATTCTCTAGTAGCTAGACGTGAATCTATTAATATTTTACTAGCCTATGTAGAATTCTTCAATTTTTAAATTTTTCTATTGGATGTTAAATTTGATTTTCTTGAAGGTTATGTTCAAGAGGAAGTTTTTGTTGAACAATATCATGGCTTTGAAGACACAAAACTTCCTAATCATGTTTTTAGACTTACCAAAGCTTTGTATGGCCTTAAACAAGCCCCTCAAGATTGGTATGATAGAGTTACATTATTTTTGCTTCAAAATAACAATGTTCAGGGAAATTTAGATCCAAACCTTTTTATAAATAAAGATAAGAAAAATGTTTTCATTATTCAAATTTATGTTGATGACTTTATATTTGGTTAAACTCAGAAATATTTAACTGATTCCTTTACGGATCTAATTAAATCTGAGTTTGAAATGAGTATGATGATTGGGTTAACATTTTTCATTGGTTTTTAAATTTCTCCAAAACTATAAGGAATCTACATATCCCAACATAATTATGTTAAATATCTTCTTAAAAAGTATTTTTATGACAACACTGAGAGTATAAGTACTCCTATTGGTACCTCAAACACACTTGATCTTGATGAAGTTGGGAAACCAATAGATCAAACATCTTTTAGAGGTATGATGGGAAGTCTACTTTACTTGAATGCTAGTCGATCAGACATGATGTTTTTTTATGCTTATGTGCAAGATATCAATCCAATCATAAGGAATCTCATTTAAAGGTAGTGAAAATAATTTTTCGCTAATTAAGGGAACCATGGATTTAGGACTATTTTATACATCTGGAAATGATTTTATCTTAAAACGTTTTTCAGATGCTGACTTTGGGGGATGTAGAATGGATAGAAAGAGTACATCTAGAACATGTCATTTCTTAGGAGATTCATTAGATTCTTTGTCATGCAATAAGAAAAATTTTGTAGCACTCTCCACTGTTGAAGCTGAATATGTAGCAGTTGGAAGTTGTTGTGCTGAAGTGTTCTTGATGCAATAGACACTGACAAAATATGGCTGGAGTTTTACTAAGACTCAAATTTTGTGTGACAACACTACTGCCATTTCCCTTAGTAAAAGCCCTATGTATCACTCCCGTACAAAGCACATTGATATTAGTCATCACATTCTTAGGGATCACAAACAAAAAAGAGATATCATTCTTCAGTTTATCGGAACGTAAGATCAACTTTCTGATATTTTCACAAAATCATTACCTTCTGATAGATTTGAATAGATTAAACAAAATTTAGGAATGATAACCATGAGGTAATATTCCTTCATTAACATCTTGTAGAACCATTCCCCTTATAGTAATAAACTCTTCTTCATAGGGGGAGTACATCTCATATTGTAGTTTTTTCAAATTTTTCATAATAAAAATTTATGTAGATGGTTTTTCAAAAAACAATTAAAGAAGTTTTCATAAGGGAAATTTTCATAATGAAATTTTCGTAATGGAAATTTTCGTAATAAAATTTTCTTAATGAAAATTTTCGTAATGAAATTTTTGTACTTGAGTTTTTCTTAATGGAAATTTTCATAATGAAGTTTTCATACTGAAAAATTCCATAATGAAGTTTTTGTACTGGAAAATTTCGTAATGAGAATTTTCGTAATGGAAATTTTTGTAATAGAAATTTTCATTCTAAATATTTTCATAGTGAGTTTTTCATAGTCAAATTTTTTTCAAGAAAAATATTACCTATTATGAATACACATCCTAGCCAATCTAAAAGGTATGACTTCTTTACTTAAGTTTTCGTAATAGTTTTTAGTTTCTGGTAGTTACATTTTCATTTAAAATTTCTCGTATTCACATCTTCATAAATCCAAATGTTTTTTCAAAAAACCTCAAATTATCGGATTGAAGATTTCCTTCGGGGCATGTTTTCAACCTTTAGATCAGATCAGAGAGTTTTTCAACCGTTAGATTGTTTTTCAAAGTTGAAAGGTCACCACCATCGCCTATATAAAGGGAACCAATAATGCTATCCCACATCATTTTCAAATCCCTCTCATGTCGAAGCACTTCTTCAGTTCTTAATGCCCGTTCTGAATCTTTCAGTGCTCCTCCATTCCGAATGTCTGTAGAAGCCACTTCTCAAGAAATTTCTACTATCAAGACAATCTCATGTTGGTTATTCTGCAATGAAAGGCTGGTCCATCTGAACTTTTTTGGTAAGTATGAATCTATTATTTCTAATAATATCAAGCTAAATGGGTGGGAATATTTCTGAATATCAAATAAAAAGGATCAATATGTTGTTTATACGGATTTTCTTGTAGAATTTTAGGAGTATGTTTCCTTGTATGATAAAGATGACAGGGAAAAATTCTCCTTTAAGAGCTATGGAAGGAATTACAATATTTCTTATACCAAGGCTGCAAGCATGGGGGGATTATCATACGATAGTGAAGCCAAATTTTGTTCACAAAATTTACTGGATGTGCAAGGATGTTTCAGCAAAGTGAAGGCAATGGAATAACTTGGACTCAAAGATGACAAAACATGAAATATTCCTCATCTCTCCACCAACAACCAGATGCTGCAGTTGTAGATTCAATTGTTTTTTGTTCCGAGAAGAGGTCATAAGGATAACCAAAATAAAAGTGATATTTAAATCTTGGATTTCTTGGTAAATCTAAGAAAGATCAATCTGATGAGGCACATTGTTATTACAGTTTAGAACATCCATAATGGTACATTGAAAGCTCAAATTATTATGTATCCTGCTCTACTCTCCAAGCCAATTATTCGGTGCCTTGAATCTTTCAATTATTATTTCACTTCCATGGTGAGGAATTGTAAGGTGATGTTGATTAGTGATTACACCTTAAAGAGGAATAAAGTCAGTTTTTCAAAATAGTCAGGTGAGTTTTATGATCTGCTAGAGAAGGAGGCAGAACCCATTCCAAAAAACGTAGATAATGCTAAACCATCTAAGAAGGCAGGGAAGAAGAGGAAGATGAAGGAAGTGGTGGTTTTAGGTTAAACTCCTATGTCTATGGAAGTTGAATCCACACCTCCCAAGCCAAAGAAACAGAAATCATATCCAGATGGCGTGGTTTCTAAATGGAGGGAAGTTTAGGAGAAAATGAAAGAAGGGGAACCTTAGTTCGGATTGGACCCTGCTGAAGCTAAATCCTTCTGGGAGAAGATTGCTGAATACCATAACAAGGTACAAGAGGAGAATAAGATGAATAAGAAGGTGTCTAAAGATGAAGTTGTACAATCCATTTTCAGAGACACAGTAGTAGCATCTAAGAATATTCCAGTACCAAAAACATTTGTTGTTCAACAATTAACAGAGACCCCTGGAAAGAACTACTTCACTCCAGAAAAACCTAATGAGAAAGAAGTTATTGAAAGAGAAGAATAAGATGAGGAATTATAAGAAAAAGAATAAGTAGAAAAATATTGTGGTGATCTTGATGACTTGATTAAAAAAGTTGAGGAATATCAAGAGAAGGAAACCCCATTAGAAAAACTACCACTCCGAACAAATGAGGTCCAGTCCTAAAAGCTTGTCACATTGAAAAAGAGAGATGAAAAAGATGGTAAGAATGATTATGACAAGGAAGAAGAGAAATAAAATGATTTATCTGTGGAAGAAAGCTCTGAGAAGCATTTTCTTGAAGGAGCAGAGAAGAAGAAACCTAATGAAGACAAAATTGTTCAACTATCTGAATGTGAGGAAGAATCTCCTGATGAGGGAACCATTCTGAAAGTTGATAAGGGTATGCATGTGCTTATGGACACCCCAACAGAAGTTATCATAATGGAGAAGGATGTTGGTGGCTCTTCAAGATGAATGTTGGTGGAAATTGAAGAAGGACAATCCCCGAGCAAGGTGTCTGATTCGGAATTATCAACACTGGGACATGATTTTTTTGTCGAATCTTCGAAGCAGTTGGTGGACACAATTCTGATCATTCCCACCATAGACTCCAGATGAAAGATGATTCAACACATCCTAAATAAGAAATTAGAATCCATATCCATGGTGATGGATATGTGTGTGAATATTGAGGCTGAGCATAGAAATTTACTCATCAATTATGAGGTCCACAGAAAATTTTTCAGTAAAATGACTTTTTGGTCAAAGCAAATCGATGAGGATTTGGCAGAGTTTGATACCTATCAGAATGATGTGAAAGATGTTTTTACACTGAGGATGGAAAGTTGAAGAATCTTCAGGATAAGCTGACAATTGAGCAAAATTCTCGAAATCAACAAGTGAGGGATCTGAACGGGAAGCTTAACTGAATTGCTCAAAACTGGAAAGGGGAAAGAGATATTCAGATTGAGATCAAAGAGAATCTTGAAAAGAAGGATGAATTAATGAAGATGCAGGAAGAGGCCATGAAGGCTCAAGAAGAGGACATGAAAACTAAAGAAGAAAGGATTACATCTTTGGAGAAATTAGCTAAGGAGGACCAAAAAGACTTGAAGAAGATGAAAAACCTGTTGAAGAAGTTAATCCCCAAGGAAAAGGAAGACAAATAGACCAATACAATTTTTTTGTAATGACTTTCCTTGTAAAAATTAGTTCAATTCTAATGAAATCTCTGGTTGTTTGTATCTTCTGTTATTATGTACTAATGTTTTAGGTACTTTATTTCATTTACATTCCCTTAAATTGATTTTGAAAATCACTAAGGGGGATAAGGAAAATGAACTACTCAAAATGGGGTGAAGAAAAATTTCTAAGTTAAGAACTATCATTAAGTATGGGGGAGTTTCCCATTACGAAGTTCTTCATTCCCATGATAATGAAAACTCCATTCCGGAAATCCAGAATACAATCCTTCGAGTTCCAAAGCCTAAAGGGGAGTTAGTTGTATTCACCATCATCCATGAACAAAGCAAGATATGTTTTAATTTCAAAGTCTAAAGGAATTTTTCAATGTTCTTATATTCTTTTTCAAAAGGTTTTGTGTCCATTCCAAAAAAGGGTATATTGTTGAGTCAATAAGGGTTTCCTTATGAATTTTCCATTCCTTCTTGTTTTGAAAATCAAAAACACCTTATACTTAAGCAAATATATATTTTACATCTATAAGGAAAATTTCATTCTCAAAATTCATTTTAATATTTTTCTTAACTATAAAAATTGGATTCATATATAAAACCTCAGAATCATATAACACTTAGACCTAAAGGATTCTGTTTTAGGATCCGAATTTTGGATACAAACTCTCATGAAGTTCTACTCCAAATTCCGAGTATGAACTCTCATTAAGATCCACTCCGAATTCTGGATACAAACTCTAATGAACTTCGACTCTGAATTCTGGATACAAACTCTCATAAAGTTCCACTCTGAATTCTGGATACAAACTCTCAAGAAGATCAACTCTGAATTATGGATACGAACTTATATGAGTTTTACTCCGAACTCCTACTAGTTCGAGTCTGAACTTCTATGAGCTCGACTCTGAAATCCTACTAGTTCGACTCCGAAATTTTATGAGTTCAACTCTGAACTCTTACTATTTCGAATCCAAACCTCTATGATTTCGACTCTGAATTACTACTAATTCAACTTCTAACATCTATGAGTTTGACTCCGAATTCCAAATGTTATGATTCTGAATTCTAGTGGAAGCAGAATCCGAATTTCCTTTGAAAGTTAGACTCTGGATTTCTAGAGAATTCGGATTACAAATTCCTAAAAAATAGAATCCGAACATCTCTTTATTATAGACTCCAAATTCCATTTTGGTTAGACCTTGAACTTTTATGTGCTTACATTCTAAACATCAGTTTTACATATGCTTACACCTGGTATAATATAAAATGATGTCGTGCCTTCAGTTGTTAACTAACCGTTGGTTAAGTGACACGTGTACATGTCCCTCTGAAATTCAAGGAAAAATATGACCATTGGATGAGGGAGCATACCATTAGAGCTTCGCCTATAAATAATATCTCATTTGAAACTAAGTGACATAACACTCTGACATAACTTTGACATTGCTTATATGTTGTTGAAGTGATTTATAGAGAGAGAGGATCTTAACAACTCTCAAGATTTATGCCGAAAGTTTGAGTAGCTTGTTCAAACTTTTCCTTGTGCATAATTTCTTCGTGAGACTCTGATTGTTGATGATTACAATCCAAGGCTTATGGGGATAGGAAGATAGAGTTTCCAACACTATAATCTTGAGGGATTCCTTGTTGAGGAAGACAGGGGTGTCGACTACCTGATAGTTGAGGGCTTGTGGGGATAGCAAGACAGACATCGATCTTCGTATCGAGGGCTTACCCAGGTGTGGGTAAGACATACTTTCTTGAAAGTATAAATCAAGGGACCATTTTCCAATGTTGTTGGATACCCTTCTCATTAGGTTAACAAACATTTTGTTTGTTACTTTTAATATTACTACTTTTTTTTCTACTAAATTTTGAATTATTAAAGAAAGTATACATTCCTATACTTCCTCATCCTTGTACTCTGATATAGTTAGATTCTATATGCTTTGAGGTATAATGTTAATCATTGTAAAATTATTTAATTTTCATTTTTCGGAATCACTTTTTTTGGAATCAAGAGAGCTGTTAGAACTCATAGAGGTATTGTGAAATATCGAGTTTAACCTTGTTAAACATAACGATCTTAAAAATTTCCTAATGGAATTTTTAAAGAGGTACAATTCACCCCCTTGAATATGAGAATCTCATTTTTATTTTGATCCTATATTTGGTATTATAAAGTATATAATAATCAGTCAAATACTATCCTAACACAAAGCATCATCTGCATCAATTCAAGGAGTCTGGAGCTTCACTCAAAACACATAGAGCTTTCTAATCCGTTCTCTATTAGTTTAGCTCTATTGTGTTTCATTTTTTTACATTTTGAGCAGTGTGTGTGCTCTGTTTTTTTTGACACACACTATCTCCTGTGCTGGAATGGAGGATTTCTAAATCCTCCCACAACCATTTCCCTATACACTTGTATCCCATTGTGGATAGTGGTAGTGGTCATGTGTGACATGCATAACCTTTGTGCTATTGTTTTGTTTTCCCACGAAGAACTATGGTAGAGGTCTTAGTAGATGGATTGTCTGTGTACTGTTGTTTATCATGATCCATGGTGTGGATCAAAAGTTTATATAAACTGTTTTAGAGGACTATGTCTTCTCTTGAGACTAAAACTCTTGGTTTAACCTGTTGTACATGTTTATTTTGTTTTAAACTATATTGAATATTCTGCTACAAAGTACATTAAATATAAATCTATTTTAATATAACTCCGATAGTTAAAATAGAAAGTGTTTATAAATTTTTTTAGCCAGTAAGTTAGTTTCAAATGATAATTAATCTTCAGATTGATTTTTCTGATATATAATCAATATTTTGAGAAACTAATTTAAAACTTACAATCTTTATAAATTCACTACAATTTAATTTTTATTTAATTTGGGGGATTTTAATCATAATTTTATTAACAGAAATTTTAATGGGAACTAAATTCACCCCCTATTGAGTATCCAAACTGACCAACATTTGGAATCACATGATTTTTTTAATGAATGATTTTCAAATAATTTGTTTTTCAACTATTATTTTAGTTGTATCTTAAAGATCATAAATTTTTGTCAGTTCTAAATTTTATCTCATTAATTATATTTGCTAATATCTAGTTATGGATAATATATTATAAGGTGCTGTTAACAACATGCCACCTTTATTTAATGGTGTTAATTATGCCCAGTGGAAAATGAAAATGAAAAATCATTTAGAATGTATGGGATTTGATATCTGGACTACTATAGAAACTTAGTATAATATTCCAGAAACTAAAAGATCTACTTGGGATGAACCTACTAAAACTGCTTAAAATAATAATTATAATGCAATGAATGCGCTGTATTTTGATTTAGGAGATGAAGAATTTAATCAAATATCTTCTTGTCAAACTGCTTCTGAAATTTGGGATACCATGGGTGTTTCTCATGAGGGGGAACATATGTTAAGGAAATGAGACGAAAAAATTATAATATTTAGTATGATATTTTTAAAATGAATCCTGATGAACCTATTTATGACATGTATCTTAGGTTCAACGAAATTGTAAATACAATCTGCTCCCTTGGAAAAGTTGTTCCTATAAAAGAACAAATCAAGAGATTACTTAGATGTTTTCCTGAAAGATGGAGAGGCACTTCAGTTTCAATAAGAGAATCATGTGACAAAAGTTCACTACCTATTAAAGAGATGATTGGTAATTTAATGATGTATTAAGAAGATATGAAAGTAAAAAAAGAGGAAGATGTTGAACCAAAGGGGAAGTCAGTGGCATTTAAGTCTATTACCTCAAAGAGCATGGACACATAGAAATTTCACATACATATTGAAAGCACAAAGAGTAGAAGTTAATATTTTGATAGTGATGAAGAGATGGCTCAAATAGCCAGGAGATTCAAAAAAATCTACAGGAAGAAGATGTTTTTTAGAAAACCAATTTATAAGGATAAATATGACCAATGAGGTAATTGGAAGAAATATTGGAAGAAAGCTGATAAGGATGATGAGATATTCTGTTACGAATGAAAAAGGAAAGGACACATTAAGGAAAACTTTCCAAAATTGATGTTCAAGAAGAAATATGTTTATAAGGACAGGAAATATATTAAATCTATGACTGAAACATGGAGTGCTTCAGAAGACAGCACAAGTGATTCTAATGTTTCTGATTCTGAAAAGAATCATGCCAACATGTGTTAAATAACTAATACTTCGGAGGTACCTGTTTCCCCTATACTGAATGATTATTATTCTAGGAATGAAATTACTGATGATAATATGTCAAACTCTGAATTATTTGAATACTATAATATTTTTGAGGAAATCTGCAATGATCTGAAAGATTAGTACCATTAATTAAAGAAAAATCATGTTTTAACTTGTATTGTACAATCTGCATTACAATTAGAAAAGGAATAGAATACTCAACTGTTAAAGGAGAATACTCAACATAAATTGTAAAACGATCAACTTTGAAAAGATTTAGAGATGTTCACAAATTGAAAGAACAATCTTACACAAATACTAGGCAAAAAAGTTTTACCAAAGTATACTACTGGGTTAGGTTATCAGCCTGGACATAGAAGTCTTGTTATGAATAAATAAATGCCTAAATCTGGACATTATGATGCTAGTTCCAGTTTTGGAAATTCTTATGCCTCAACTAACTATTCAAATATTTATAGATCAAACAAATATTATCTTTCAAAATTATTGGAATCTATTGATTTTATGAGCCCCATTAGAAAAATCTGGTTACCAAATGTTTTGCTCGCTAACCTGTCTGTACTCAAGAAGATCTGGGTACCAAAATCATTTTCTGTTTAAACTTGTTTTGTAGGAATCTTGCTTGAATAGTACCCATAAGAATATATGTTACTTGGAAAGGTATATTCAGGGTATATTACTATAGATTACTCATGTTTCAGTAGTTTAATCAAGGTTGATGGAGCGCATGTCAGCTTTGGTGATAATTCAAAAGGAAAAATCATCAACTCAGGAAAGATTTGTAACACTGATTCAGTTTTAATTTCTATTGTTTTATTTATAGATGGACTAAAATACAACCTGTAAAGTATTTCTCAGTTTTGTGATGATGGTTTCAATGTTAAATTTGAAAATGATGCTTGTAATGTATTTAATTCTAAAAACGCTTTGGTATTTTATGCCTTGAGAAATGAAAATGTTCATACTATAGACTTAAATTATTTTCCCAAATGAAAGGTTACTTATTTAAATGATTTTCATAAATAATCTTGGCTACGACATGGAATATTAGGATACTGCAACATACACTCACTTAAAAAAATGACTAGGAATAACATAGTTAGAGACCTACCTCATTTAAAATTCACATCAGGCAAAGTTTTTTCTCCCTGTAAAAAGGGAAAACGACATAAATATTCTTTTAAATTAAAGAAAGAAGTTTCAACATCTCAACCTCTCGAGTTGGTTCACATGGAATTTTTTGGACATTCTATAGTTTCTAGTTTAAATGGGAAGCACTGTGTCTATGTCTTAGTAAATGAATTTTCTAGATACACTTGGGTATACATTATTTCTCACAAAAGTGAAGCTTGTTCTTATTTTATGAAATACTCCAAGTCTGTAGAGAACCTTAGTGGACTTAAAATTAAGACCCTGAGAAGTGATCATGGCCGTGAGTTTGAAAATCGTGAGTTTAATCATACTAATCACCCAATGGATATCGTCACATCTTTTCTGCCCCAGGGATACCTCAACAGAATTGTGTAGTTGAAAGAAGAAATAGAACCCTTCCGTAAATTTCAAGAACTATGCTCAATGAATATGATTTACATGTTTATTTTTGGGTAGAAGTTGTGAATACAACTAGTTATATTATAAATAGAGTCTTAATTAGACCTATTATTAAGAAGACCCCTTATAAACTGTGGAATAATAGGAAACCAAAAGTTAGTCACTTCAATGTATTTAGTTGCAAAGTCTTTATTCTTAACACTAAGGATAATTTGTCATGTTTTCTTCAAAAATTGATGGGTGAATCTTTCTAGGTTACTCTATAACCAATAAATCAAATATAGTATTTAACAAAAGAACCAAATGTGTGGAAGAAACTGTTCACATAAAATTTGATGAAACTGATCCACATGGACCTAAATATTATATTGAAAATCTTGAAGAAGATCTGTCTATTCTAGACCTTAATGACAAAAACAGTTAACCTACTATAAAACCAAGAAATTCTGGAAATTTTCTAGAACCATCTCCTGCTGAACCCGAATCTAGAGAAGAACCTGAAATTTCTAGTACTACATTTACTAGATCAACTAGGATTCTAAAGAATCATCCTTTATATGATGTTGTTGGTAATCTTGATAGAGGGTCATATACTAGAGCTTCTTTAAGAAACCAGTTTGAACATCAAGACTTTCATTCTCATTTAGAACATAAAAATATCAATGATGTTATCAATGATGAATTTTGGGTAATGGCTATGCAAGAATAATTAAATCAATTTGAAAGAAACAAAGTCTAGAATTAGCTGACATACCTAAGGACACTTTGACCATATGCACTAAATGGGTGTTTAGAAATAAAGTTGATGAATCAGGAAACATAGATAGAAACAAAGAAAGGCTAGTTGCACAAGGATATAGTCAAGAGGAAGGAATAGACTATGAGGAAACCTTATCACATGTATCTAGATTAGAAGCTATTAGGATTCTAATTTCCTATGCCGCTCATCTGAATTTCAAGTTATATCAAAAGGACATTAAAAGTTCTTTTTTAAATGGTTTTATAATTGAAAATGTTTTTGTTGAAAAACCACCTGGATTTAGAAATCCTCATTTTCCAAATCGTGTTTTTAAGCTCTATAATCCATTATGTGGTTTAAAACAAGCCCCAAAAGCTTGGTATGATAGACTTAGTAGTTATCATATTTTGAAAGGGTTTTCTAAAGGGATTAATAATCCAACTCTCTTTATTAAAATAATTTCCAAATATTTTTGGACAGTACAAATCTATGTAGATGATATTAATTTTTGATCTTCAAAAAATACCTTTTTTATTGATTTTTCAAAGAGTATGAAAAATGATTTATAAATGAGTTTATTGGGAAAACTCAAATAATTCCTTGGATTTCATGTTTTTCAAACTGAAAATGGTATTATTTTAAATAAAATTAAATATAAAAAAGATCTTTTAAAGCATTTTGGTTTCGATAATATTAAGGAATGTGATACACCTATGAGTACTAATTGTAAGTTGGATGCTGAGGAAACTAGAAAAGTAGTTGATCAAACCAACTACAGTGGTATGATTGGAAGTATTCTTTATCATTATGCTAGTTGACCTAATATTATGTTTAGTGCATGTATGTGTGAAAGATTTAAAGCAAATCCAAAAGAGTCACATTTTCTTGCTGTTAAATGAATTTTCAAATATCTTAAACATGCTACTAACTTTGGATTTTTCTATCCGAAAGGACAAATATTTGATTTAATAAGTTATTCAGATGATGACTTTTTTGGTTGCATGTCAGATATAAAGATCACTTCTGGAACATGTCATATTCTAGGTATGTCCATAATATCTTGGTGTAGTAAAGAGAAGAACTTTGTTGCATTGTCTACTTCTGAAGTTGAATATATTGTTGCTGGTAGTTGCTTTGCACTAATTTTTTAGATGAAATATACATTATTGGACTAAGAAGATCAGTTTAGACATTTATCTATAAACTGTGAAAACACTAGTGAGATTAATATCTCTAAGAATCTCGTGTCTCACTCTAGGACCAAACACTTTGATATGAGGAACCACTTTCTGAGAGATAATTACCAAAAGGGTGATATTACTATTGAGTTTATAAGTACAGAACATCAATTAGCTGACATTTTCACCAATCCTTTATGTTCTGATATGTTAAGTTACATTAGACATTAGATAGTAATGATAGACTTTGTAAGTTAGAAACCTCACCTTTAGAAACCTCACCATTAAAAACCTAGGCATTAGAAACCTCACTGTTAGAAACCTCACCTTTAGAAACCTCACCGTTATGAACCTCACTATTATACCACACTATTATGAACCTCACTATTATACCTCACCCTTATGAACCTCACTGTTATACCTCACCATTAGAAATCTCACTTTTATACCTCACCGGTATGGACCTCTCTATTATAACTCACCGGTATGAACCTCACTATTATACCTCAATGGTATGAACCTCACTATTATACCTCAACAGTATGAACCTCACTGTTATACCTCCCTGGAATGTATTACCGTTAGGATTGCACTATTTTGAAAATAATTATCTTTAGCCTCCATAACATGTATCACTTATATTTTACTTATTATGTTTTATTTATTTATTTTGTGATTCCTAAATGATAAAACATAATTCTTAACCTCATCTCAATGAACATCAAACCCTTTACCTTTACTCCATAGCTCCCAATCCATTATTTCTCTCGAAACATATGCCTCACGATTCGCAGAATGGAAAGAGTGAAGAGACCATCAGTGAGTGAAAAGGATGATGAGCTGAATGCCAAGAGACTCAAATGAGTGTATAGTGGTGGAAGTGAAGTGAATAAACATAAAAATCCGCATAATTTTCCGAATGAGATATTAGTTGAAAAAGATCTCTTTTCAGAATGGTTGATATCCAAAATATCTTTAGTTATAGAAATATTGGAGGACCAGAAATGGGTAGAGTCATTCTCGCATAACAATGTCCCCTATTATCCGAAGCAGGTAAAAGAGTCCTATGAGTCTGTGTGTTGTGAGAAATTTAAAGAAGATAATAGAATGGTCTCATTTGTGAATGGAAAGGAAATATATTTTTCCTCTACTGAATGGGATAAATGGTTGAAAGTCCCACATGAAGGAGAGTTTGGGTATTTCTCGAAATCATTACCTCCTACGGGTGAAATCATTGAATATAAAGCTGCTTTGGAAGAATTAATAGGGGATGGTAAACCATGAAAGGTATTTTCTATAGAAATGGATAGAGAGAGTCGATTACAATTCAAGTTCATTCAACAAGTGCTATGTCCAAGAAGAGTGGATTTTGAAAATGTGAAATACCAATATATTTATTTGATTCATCTATTAAGACATGGTGTCAAGGTGAATCTATGTAGACTGTTAATGCTTCAAATTGAAGATATGACCGGGACAAAGTCAAAACCTAATGCTCTATTCTATGAAAATCTGATCTCTATGATGATCAAGGTAAGAGGTGTGGCTACGTCTCAGGATGAGATAGTGGTTATGAAAGAAAACTTTTGTATTACCAAAACTATATGCAGATTCATGAAGATCAATTGGAATAAATGGAGATGATAATGGGTCAGTGATGATAAGAAGATATATGATAAGTTTAATACTTTGGATCCTCCTTCTAGGCCTAAGGATGTGAGGGATCTAGTTTTAGGACCCGATGAAGGGGAACCTCAGTATATTGATAACTCTGATGAAGACGATAACTTTGTTGCTGATGTAAGGGATCCGGACATGCGTCCATGTCCAGTTGCTGGAGTTGTATCATATGGAAAGGAAACTGTGTTGGGAGTTAGCAATGAAGAATCCCATATTTATGTGGAAGACCATGTTAGTTTAGTTCATGAGGAGGCTGCACCAGTGAATGAAGATGAAAGAGAATCTGAAACTGAAGCATCTACTTATGCTTTCTTGAGTCTTAGAACACTGATTGGTCACTCCTCAATGCCTACTAAGGATGTTGTTGATGTATATAGACCTGAACCTATTCCTGATCATCCACCTAAAGTTGAAGAAATGGAGATGATTGTGGAGGATTCTTCTGAGGAAGACCGAGCTGGTGAGGGTGCTATTTCTATACATATAACGTAGAATACACCAGTTGAGGGGGAGCGTCCAACTAGAATTTGCAATGTTTCTATAGAAGATGGAATTGAAGAGTGGGAAGATGACCTAGGTTTTGAAGTTGGTGGGTAGGACTATCTTGATTCTGAAGATGAGACACCCATTAATAGACTACAAGTAAACTATAATGTCCCTTCCGAGTTTATACTGGAGGATATGTTAAGAAAATATGATCTAGACCAGTTGAAGTCTGATCGTAAGACCTATTTTGTGGAAAAGATAAGAAGAATGGAAACCTCATTAATATAATCCATTAAATCTGTTATGAATGAATCTGTGGATAGTATTGTGATAGAAAAGAACCTGTAGTCGTGCCTAACAATATGTTTACTCAGGCTGATCTTGAAGCATTAAAGGATGAGTTGATGCAGACCTGGACTGCATCTCTTGCAGATTTAATGATTTTCGTTGTTAATGAGAAGACCAATATGGAAAAATATTTATAACTATCATTCGAATGTATGGTGTCTGGCCCTGTGACAAAGATGATGAATGAGATAAGAGTGTGTAATTCTTAGATTGAGAGGTGGACAGGAGTCGTTGTTGCCTTGAAGCAGTATGTTTCTTCTCTAACTACCTTGAGTTGTTCTCAAGGTCAAATGAGTGGTGATATAAATTACATTAAAATTTTAGTAAGGAAATTTGAAGATGTTTTTGAGGGATTTAATAAGTCCATGGAGCATCATGTTAGCACCCAAGACTCTCTTGTCAAAAATCTCATAAGTGGACTCACTAAATCATTTAAGGAAACAGTAGCCTTTAATATTTTACCTCTTAGATCTACCTAACCTTCTTTGGATATTGATCAGTTTCGAGTTGTGATGAGAGAAGGGATTGGATAGACTTCAGCTAGTGGCTCTGTAGATAGTACTGCCTTGACCCATGTGGTTACTTCTACTAGGGATATAGTGAAAATTGTTGAGAATTTTATTAGAGAGGCCACTGATTCTCAGAAAGAGTTAAAAGACAAAGCGGATTACTATTTCCAAAGGGTCTATACCAAGCATCCGCTCAAAAACCATTTGAAGATTATGTTAGGAAACCTGAAGCTACCTCCAGTCACTAACTCATTCAAAGAACAAGTGATAATGATCAGAGAGTTGACTCCTTCTCTAGATAAATTTATGGAGAACAAGGATGACTTCATTTCTGCTATCGAAACTAGAGGAGTGATCATATTGTACTTTTGGAATTTGTTGCTTCCATTTTTGAATGTGGACATTACTCCTATCATTTCACCTCCAGCCATGCCTGCCTCTTCTTAGTCTACCTCCATTCCTCAGATGACTCCAGTCCAAGAAATCTGGAGCTTCACTCTTATGATCAAACCTAGAGCTACCCACTATAGGCAATGAATAGACTCTGTTTCTCAAACTCCAGTAATTATTTCTTGAATTCCCAAGCCTTCTAATGAAACATCCCAGACTGAGTCTACCTCCGAACCCAAATCCAAATCCAAAGTGTACATTTAGGAGGTGGATTGATTAGTGTCTAGGACTTTTGATAGGAATCACTTGTATTCCTTCTGATTCAATTCTGTATTTCTATGTATTTTTTCATCATGTAATATATAAATGCTTTCATTCTCTCTTACAATATGTTCCTCTTCTCAACTTTGTTTACTTATTTTTTCTAATCAGAAACGGGGAGAAATAAAATAAAGGGAAAGGGGGAGAAATAATACTAAGCGGGAGAAACATGAGAATTATGAGAAATATGAACTTAATATTTACGAGCATAAAACTTTTACATTTAGTACATTAGTTTTATAATTTTACCTATGATACATTTGTTTTGTAACTCTAGTACATTGTTTTTATTATTACCTATGATACAATTGAATTTAATTATATATCTTCTAATACATTAATAATTATTTTGAATTATAATGTCTTAAATTGTGATTATCAAAAAGGGGGATATTGTTGACCTCACCTATTTTGAAAATCCCAATTATGTTTCAATATGATTTGATAATCCCAAATAATGTTTATCTATATATTAATTCATTCAATCTATTAACTATTACTGTTGAGTTGATAAAAATATCAAAATAATCCTTAAAATATGTTAATAAATGTTTATCTATGTTTATAGATACTTTGAAATAATTATAAAATATGTTATTCATAGAAAAGATAAGTGTTAAGTCCACTGGTTTGCATAAGTTCAACAGTATGCACACAGCTACTGATACAGACAAACAGATACACAGCTACTGATAAGGCTAAGTAAACTGGTATAGGAGTCTACTAATATGGGTAAGGTCACCGATATGCATAACATCTTCCGATAGAAGAAGATATATTGATAGAATAAGTCTACCGGTAGGCACAAGTCCACTGATACAGACCTACCATTACATAGTCTACTGATAAGTAAAGGTCACTGATACGTAGTTACAGATACAAGCTACCAATACAAATAGACAGATAGACACTACCGATATGAAGTCCACCGATACAAATACAATGTCCACCAATATTGAAATATTAATAGCTACCGATACAAATGAGATACCGTTACAATGATGCTACTGATAAGAGGAGCTACTGATAGAAGGATATACCGATATAAAGAGAAACCGATACATTGAGCTACAATTATAAAGCGTAATAGCTACCGATTCAAAAGAAATACCATTACAAAGATGCTACCGATAAGAGAAGGTACATATAGAAGGAGCTATATATAAGAGGAGCTACAGATAGAAGGAGCTATCGATAGAAGTAGCAACCGATTCTGGCAAGCTACCGTTAAAATGAGTAACAGCTACCGTTGGAAACCAGTCACTATTTCTCTAAAGTCTATTTCAATTTGATTATTAAGTAATGGTCATATTTGATGTTTTTAATGAACCTGCTATTAATTAATGATAGTGGTTGGAATTTCACGAACCATACATCGTACCTGTAAAAAGGTAATCATTCCCATTGCTAGAGCTAATGCTATATAAGGGAGCCTCGAACTACTAAAGACATGTCGGTTGGGTGGTCAGTCTCCACATGAAAATATGAGACTTACATGAATAGAAGAAGAAGGAAGAATTTATAAAAAATCAGTATAACCTGAACATTCAAGGAGAAAAGAGCTTCAATGATTTCACTTGTACTCAAGATGATCAGACTGATCAACATAGACCTGGAATCCAAATACAAAAATGACAGTTTGTTTCTTGAAAAAAAACCAGAGAAGGACTCAAAGCCTCATCTGCATCAATTCAAGGAGTCCATAGCTTCACTCAAAAACATATAGAGCATTATAAACTATTCTCTATCTGTTTAGCTCTATTGTGTTTCATTTTTTTTAACATTTTTAGCAGTGTGTGTGCTCTGTTTTTTTTTGACAGACGGTGTGTCCTGTGCTGAACTGGAGGATTTCGAAATCCTCAAACAATATATTCCCTATACTCTTGTATCCCACTGTTGATAGTGGTAGAGGTCAAGTGTGACCTGGATAGCCTATGTGCTATTGTTTTGTTTTCCAGCGAGGAAATGTGGTAGAGGACTTAGTACCTGGACAGTCTGTGTACTGTTGTTTACCCCGATCTACGGTGTGGATCAAAAGTTTATATAAATTGTTTGAGAGGACTAAGTCTCAGCTTGAGACTTAACCTCTTGGATTAACCTACTATGATATTTTATTTTGATTTAAACTATATTGAATATTCCGCTGCTAAGTACTCGAAATAATAATATATTTTAAAGTAACTCTGATAGTTAAACTAGAAAATGTTTATAACTTTTGTTAGCCAATAAGTTAGTTTCAAAAGTTATTTAATATTAATATTGAGTTAACTGAGAAATAATCAATCTTTTGAGAAAATAATTGAAACCTAAAATCTTTATAAATTCACTATTGTTTAGTTTTTAATTAATTTGGGGTATTATAATCATAATGTTTTTAACAGAAAATTTAATTAGAACTCAATTCACCCCCTCTTGAGTATCCACAACGACCAACATATGTGTTAAAACCACCATTAAAATAAATATAAATATATTTTACATATTTTAAAGAACCATATTATTATATATAATATCATATATTATATAATTGTGATCTAATATTATTTTCTTATTATAAATCCTTATGTTAGGGTTTCACTTCGGGAAGTATCCTCTTAATTATTCTATTGTGTCTAAATTTGATATATATTTTGTATTTATACATTATACCATGATTTAATAAATTCCGAACATTTTATAAATATCATGTCAATACAGTATATATTTTTATAGTAATATATAGTATATATAATTATGAAATAGAATACTTCGTTCATGGAGACGGTAGGCTGTATTTATGCTTCAATTCTATTTTTGTTTAACTATCATGTTGATAGAATGAATGTAAATGGAATATATGTATATAACTATATATATATATATATTTATTAAAGTAGATTGAATATATCATATATATCATATATTATTCACTAAAACAATTCATAATACAATCCATGTGGTGTATGAATGAATCATATCGCATTGATGGGGTGGTTGTCTATACTCCCTCTAATGAAATTATCGTATTATCACAAATTGGAAAGTAAAAATACATGTGTTTTAAAAAATAATAAATTATCATAATTAAAAAAATATATAATAAATGGCATATATAAATAATGTTTCCATCCAAATGGCCACCATGGTAGGTGGTAATTAAAAAATAAATGACCATCATTTCGTAAGGCAATAGATAGACGTACACAGAAAAAGTATGTTCGTTACCCATTAGATAGAGGTGTGATTAAGTGTATATTGAAACATTTACATAATAACATTAAATTATATTTGGAATGATGTTTTCTTATATATTAATATAACAATTAGTTTTGTTGTAGATGATAAGAAAAATAACAATACACTTGAGAGAAGATGTTAACTCCTAATTGGGTTACTCCTTTTTGTTTGTGCCAAAAGGCATTGATGGATTTCCTTCTACCTAATGTAAGGCTTCTAGGAAGAATTGAGGATTTATAAAATGTGTATTGGATATGTCTATGAAAAACACAAATGGTTGTTGATGTGTGAATAAGATGGATAGTTGGTGTCCTTTTTTAGGGAAGGAAAAGGACCCACTTGAATATTTTTAAAACACGTTTTGTGTAAACATGTCCTTCCATTAAAAAAGAAATAAAAAACTTACCTGAATTAGGAATATAAGGTGTGTGACCGATATATAGTTATAAAATTATTGTTTGGAATGTTGATATTTCATTTGGGCCCTTAATATAAAGATTTAGTCCCTAATTATGCTCAATTTGACCTTAATAACTGTGATTAATTTTAATTACTTTTACTAATAAATTTTGTAAAAGATTTTAGTTGATATTATAAGACACTATATATTATAATGATTAAAATGGTTGATGTAAAATTTTTAAATCTAAATCCATAGAATAGGTAAAATAATTATTTATACAAATCGCGATGACGGGATGAAATTACAGGGTTTGAAAGTAGAAAAATGATCAAAAGATTGTTATCTTATTATATTCAATATCAAATTGTAATTGTTTATAATGAAATAAATTGTATTAATTGATTTATAACTGATCACATGTTACCTTAATGAAATTTAATTTATAATTTAACAATCATAATTATTTAAATATTAAGACAGTTTTAACTAAAACACATTTGTTTTCACTATTCACTTAAAAAATGATGTTTCACATAAAAATCCAAAAACTAACCTCATATAAATTCGATGTTTTCAACTCAAAATTGATGTTTATTTTTTCAAATTAAAATTCTAAATTTTTCTTAAATTAATTTTACTCTTTTTCAAAAATGGATATGAAAATTAGTTCTTTTGGGAAGATAATGTCTTTATAACATGTAACATTTTAACTAAAAAATAGAATTTCCATTATAAATAAGTTTTATTTATATAAAACATTTATAAAAGTATTTGATAATTATTTATTAATACTTGTATTACTATTTTTTAATGACTTGGTTAGAACTAACTCATTTAAGTATTTATAAAAATGAAATAATGATTTGTAGAAACTTTTTATTGTGTTTAACATCTGCTAAGTCGATGTTCTATGTAAAAGGAATGTTTGACGTAGTGTAGTGAAATTAATAAATGAATATTTAATTTTTTTTGGGAAAAACATATTTTTGACCACAAAAATATTCCATTTTATATTCAATTGGTTTTCAAATTTAATTATAATTAATTAGTAACCAATGAATTCATACTGTATTGTATAAACCATATATTTTCATAAAGTACTTAATAATATTCATATCCTATAATTTAACGTCAAGGTTTTATATTTTTATATTAAATAATAAAATTTTAAAAATATATTACTGTACTTTGAATCTTAGCCTTGCGTGTTATGCAAGTCATCAAATGAAGTAGTTCTTTCATATAACACAAGTGAACCTCAGTGTTCTACATAGGGAAAGCTAGTGTTTTGGTTGCAAGTATTGAATGATTAACTAGGTTTTGCATATAACACAATAAAAACATAGTGCTTTTTTATAAAGTAAACTATTTTAAGCATTGCATGAAATGTATAATATCAAAATATTAAAAAAAGATCAAAAAAATAACAAAATCTCCGGGTGCAACAAGTCAAATTAATATAAAATGATGTTTTATGCTAGGTTTTAGACCTACACATAAACACACTTCCATCTAATAGGTAGAAAACATACTATTTACATGTATGGTGAACTACCACCTCACAAAACGATGAATGTTAATTTTTCTCCATTATCACCTCTCATAGTGGATATTATGATGGGAACTATAATTATGTAGGATATATATAATATTTATAATGACATTCAGATTCAGAAATTTTTAAATATAAAATACCTTCATTCATTCCATTAACAATGTATTCTATTTTAAAAATATATATTTGATAGATTATTAGAAAACAAATATAAAAAAGATAAAATATTTTTTTTCATGTTTTAAATTATGGTAATAATGATATATATATAAGGACTAAATATATGACAAATTAAAACACATTTGTCAAACAAAGCGGATTTGACCCAAAGTGAAGCCTCTACAGAATATTGTTTACAAGGGGGTAATATAAAGTCATAATAAAACATTTAAAGGTAATAAATATAAAAATATGGTTCTTTGATAGATTTAAAATAACCATATATTTAATATAAATTAGTTTTTTACATGAATGATGATATTCAAGATAGAAGTTTTGGGGATTTCATATAAGTTTTTACTTCTATTAGATATATGACATGTTCACCACTCTTTAATTTTGCATGGTGTATATACTACCCATGAATGTATTTTTATAATTCTTTTTACAAATTTTCATGGTAATTACATATCCATTTTATGATCATCCATTTTTGGCATTTATGTTTCAAAATTTACCAAATTGGTAAAATAGTTTTGTCTTAATTTACCTACTTTCAAACAAAAACTAGGTTACCCATCCATAAATTCATATAAGGTGTATATACCACATTTTACATGTTATATCATGAATATACCTCCAATAATTAATATATAAGGTACATCTAATATAATATTATTTCTAAATGATTATTGTTCAATGTTAGATAGTGATAGGTGCATATTCAAACAATCTCACCGGTTTTAGATATATTTTCCAATTATGCTTCCTTTGTTGAAATTTTATATTCCATTTCTCAAGAAAATTCATTACATTTTTCCCCTATGTTTATTCATGATATAATAGTTCATTAGTACCATTTTTATACACAATGGTTCATATTATTGTTAAGATAATGTTTTTAATAAATCCTTACTTTACCCTCTCTTAGGTCAAGAATATGTGTTCTTCCAAAACCATATTTTCTAAAATGGGATTCTAAGAATGTTCTAATATTCTATTATAATATTTCGAATACAATTTTTACTTTTTTCTATTACGAATTTTTCAAAGGAATCTTCTAGTCTTTTTATGAACAATTATTTTTTATAACATTTTATAATTCATAGGTAATTTTCTCCCTACGTCATATGGAATTTTCAGATTTACCCACCGCCATATCAATAAAGACTCCAATTAATATTAAAAAGGAATTTTTCTAATAAATTGTGTCTTAAAATAATTTTAAAATTACTTTTTTCAAAATTGTTTCATGATATTATTATAAGGTTTCAATGTTTTTTCTACCAATTTGTAGTTCAAAATGTTTTTATGATTCAATTATATGTTTTTAAGGAAAATGTTTTTCAAAATATTTTTAGGCATCCATTATATGTTTTTAATGGTTTTGTTTAAAAATATATTCATTCTTATGTCATATGTTTTCAGAGAAAACTATTTTTAGAAATTTTTTCAAGATTCATTTATATGTTTTCTAGGAATTTTTTTGTATTATGTTTTCATGATTATTTTATAAGTTTATAATTAAAATTGCTTTAAATAATTTTTATGTTTTATTTATTTGTTTTCAAGGAAAAACGTTTTAAAAATTATTTAAAAAAAGATTAATTTTTTTTTGAACTTCTTTTATATGTTTTTAAGGAAAAATAAATTTCAAAGAAAATTCATCAAATTCTTATATATTTTCAACAAAATGTTATCGAAAATATTTTCAATGCTTTATTTATAAGAAATCATATTTATTTTAATGGAAAAAAATTCAACTGGTGTTTTTTTCAAATATCCCCTTTTCAAAGAAGAATGTATATTTTCCTCAAGAAATGTTTTCCAAATATCTTCCAATGTTATTTTCCTTATACGATGACATCCGTTGATGTTACTCATGCCCTTATAGGAAATGATCCAAAGGTTCCCTTCATAATAATTCATGAATAGTTTTTTATGGAATGATTCTTATGACAATTGTTTCTCTACCACAGGTTATATGATTTTGTCACTCAATTCCTTTCCCTACTTATTAATTGATAAAACATTTATGGAAAAAAATATTTTTCAAGAGGAAATGTAATGCTTACATGTTTATGAAAACTATTTCATTTCATGGGTTTTGATATTATTTCTATTGATTTTTCGGCACATATATGTATGATTTCATTACCATATAGGTGGGACCAACATCATTTTCCAATGCATTGGGAAATTGTGTATACCTAATGGGAGAAAAATTGATGGAATGAGAAATGAAGAAGATTCAGTATTATAAGGATAGAACAAGGGATGGATATAGTTCCATAATATAGAGCATGAACGGGGTGTGAATATGGTTCAATAATGGGATTTTTACACTAAGATGGTGTTGGGACAAAATATGTGCATGGAAAAATACTTGAAGAACACAACAATGAAAAAAGGGTGCTGCTTCACAAAGCATATTTATGAATCCCATCAGCACCTCAGTTGGTGAAATACTCTTTAACACCATGGTCAGTGAAAAGTCGAGTCCTCCTCTATGACTTCCATAAATGAAAGATATAGACGACTCTGCAGTTTCGACGCAATTTACAGAATCCTTCACACAACAGATGGATGAAAATCTGTTATACTATTCCCTGTAAATTGATGGAAGCATCTGTGAGCTCAACAAAGGGGATGAAGGTACCCTCTAAAATGTATAGGGGATGTTGATAATATTAAAAGTTATAATTATCTTGATGCAATCCTCTTCTGATGGTGAAGAAAAAGCGGATTCACAGCTTGCTGTTATTGCTTCGTTCTCTGTTGGCACCTATAAACACACTAATTTTCTCAATCCAAATGGATCATCACCCTATCCATTCGCCTTAAAATCACCAAAATTGAAATCCTCCCTTTTCTCAGCAAACCATCATAAAATAAATCATCTCATGTACTTGAGAATTGTGAAATACTATTCCCATTACTCATGTTTACCCACACTTCAATTATAGATGCCCTTCGTGGAGCCTATGGGGCCTCACTATGGTTGGAGATCCGCTTGAGTACTCAGGACTTTACGAAGTACTAATGCTTCAAGATGCACCCTCCAAAAACACGTATACTCCACACTATGGCCAAGACTCAATACATTGTGAAGTCCTCCTCTATAAAAATTCATACCCTATGTGAGCCTTTGTGAATTGAAAATACCTTTTCTTTATAAAGCCATGTGCCCTTCAAGCCCTTACGCTTTGTGAGCCCATGAGCATTTTGAGACCCTGAGCTCTACGAAGCTCTATTCTTTGAGATCCCTTTGAGCATTGAAAATCCACCATTTTAAAGGCCTATTGCTACCCAAAATATATTTTCATACAAACCATTAGGATTTTACAAAATTATTTCAAAATAACCTAGGTGGTGCTTCATGTTTCGTTTCTTTGCATCATGATTCTTGACATAGGCAAGATAAAGGCTATTACTTATTCTCATAAACATGAAAATGTGACACCCTCATTGGATCACTCCACAACCCTACCTCACAACGGCATTGCTGGTTCCATCAATTCAGCAAAGTGTTAAAGGAAACCATTTATGTATGTCACACGGTTGAGGAGTAAATCCTCATCATCTGAGATGAAGGACATTAAACTACCAAGCACCGTCATCCCCATAACATGATGTTATATTGTATCCTCACCATGTGTAATATACTTGGGGTGGACTTGCTAGGAAATTTTTCATGCCCACCCATCTCCACTGGAGTAAGATCTTCCTCGCATGGAATGAGATCCCCCTTGTATAGAACTACATCCATCTACGGGGGAGGGAAACCATCATGGTGTTAGCCCCTATCCTTTCTTATATAAGTTACCACACATTACTCCCACTCACCCTTTCCGATCATAAATACTAGAGTAGATATGGGAATATGGGACTGTCTATACATCAGCCCTCCCCTTTGGGATTTATTGCCATCGGGCCTCCATCTTGGAGTAAGTCATAATATCCATCTCCCTAGGCCACTAACTGCCTATATGCTCTGATCCATTCCATGTGGATGCACATTTTGGGACATGATCTTCAGGTCTCTGTTGACTCTTATTTCTTACACCGAGCATGACTCATGATGGATTAGAGTAAGCATCCACCATGACACCCTTTTATGGGCCACCTTAGAATGTAATCCCAATTCCACATCTCCAAAATTCAAGGACATTGATCTACTCCATCCTCTATAAAGGTATGTAGGAAGCCTCCCCGAGGTTCGAGCTCATCACCCAATGTTCCTGAATAATTCATATCAGTTCACCCTTGTCCCTCTTGATGTTAAACTATATTATATCAAAATAGATGAATTTTGATACATGTATTTTAGACATGGTATGTTAGAATCCTTCCTGAGTTTCAACCCCAAACACTGGTAAACTTCGGTGTCCCATTTGTTAGGACCCATGTCCTTGGTCTGTCCCATAGTGGTGTTGGACTAGCTCTAAGGCAGCTAACCAAGCATAAGCCACACACAATCTATAACCATCCAACCGATTGTTTCCCTCTTGTGATTGGATATTAACCATATTTAATCCCCAACATGTTCTGAGGTCATTGTCCTTTGTGTACACCCCAATTACATCCCACGTCCTAAACCTTGTCGACATTGATACCGTTCCATGGGGACCAGTAGGAAGCCTCTTTGAGGTTCATTCCCATCACTCATGTCTCATCATAGTACCTCCCTTTATATTTGTGTTCGGGGAATGTCATGCAACAATCCGATGGTTCTACTTCCTTCGAGTCTCATCCATGCATCCATTCTCACGAGCAACCTCCTCAGGTGCCCCATTTCCCCACCGAACTACACAGACATCAATTTCCACCATGGGGATACGTAGGAAATATTTTTGAGGTTAAATCCAAAAATCATCTTCATCCTCACATTATTTCCATCCCATTCTTCCCATCCACATATTTCTACCATCCATCATCCATCCTGATTCATAATTGGGCCGCCACATCTGAGGGGGATCATGCCATTTCCTTGGGAATCTAACCACACATAATCCCCACACAATCATAATCATCCAATCAATAGTGTCCCTATTATGATGGGCAGCTAACCATGCGTAAGCCATAACATGACTTCGGGTTGTAGTCCTTATTGTACACCCCGATTAATCAACCATTCGAACTACGTGGGTTTTGATCCATGCCTTTTATAATGTTTACATAGGAGGCATCCATGAGGTTTAATAAATGTGCATTATAAACCACGGTTTCTCCTTCATAGGGACCCTAGAATCCTCGAATCCGTATTCAATGGATATTTGGTTCCCCTCAGCCAGTAAACCCCTTGGTGATCCCTCTTAGGGATGTACCCAAGTGATCCCCTCCTATTAGTGTTCTGATCAAAATGATCTATCTCCCCTATATGTTGAATTCATGAAAAACCATTTTATAAACATGGTAAGGTGAGGAAAACCATAGGGACATGGCTATGGAATATAATTCCCCACACATGAAATGGGATGTCCCAGGGTTCTCCACCCTCAAGAAGCCCTCTTATTTGGGGACTAAATCGCGATGAACAAGTGATTCAATGTGAAAAACTGCCAGCAATGTCCAACATGACTACAATCCTAACTAAAAGTCTCTACCCCGATATAACCCCTTAGAATGTATTTAAAAAATTAGTGTAATTATCTGGAATACACAACGATATGGAATCTGTAATAGTATCACAAACAACATCTTAAATCATTAAGAGAGACACGAACTAGGCAAAAAATCTCGGTTAGGAATCCACAGAAGGAGAGACCAACATCCCATCATCCCATTTTGATCATTGAGAAAATGTCCATAAATAATCATTAGATGACACCAACCTTTGGAAAGGGGAAATGCAATGCAACAACCAACATGTCGTAGCATGATGGTGCAGACCATGAGGAAACTGTCCGAATAAGAAATTGTGAACTCGACGTGAATCTTCTATTCAATATAGTGATTATTAGAGTTTGAGACATCAGTGGTTATGTGTGTACCAAAATCCAGCTATCTAGTTCTAGGTCCCACCCTGAAAATAGTGGGTCTGGCGTAAAACTCACCAAATATGGGGCATTTGATCACTGGGAATTTCGGTCTATGATGTTTTCCGCAAGGATCTCTCTACCCGTCCATTGAAGAATTAACAACACGGGGGTATAGTGAATCACTTTTCAATTTTCCGAACTAATGAGTGATTTTTATAGATTTGTAGGAACTAAGATCAAAATATTGGAAACCTAACAAATACATCCTGAAGATGCAGAGGAAAGGGTAGTATGTAGGTTGCATTTCCCCATGACATCATCTCATCTGTGATGGATCCCACACTCGTAGCTACTGGGTGTCCACTCCCACTCTCACCATTCGAATTTGTTTAGTGAAGTTTTATTGATATTCTGGATCGAAAACATGAAGAGAGAGGGGTCATTCCAATGAGGGACATGGCCGACCAAGACTTAGATGAATTTATGCCCCGTCAGCATTGTTGACCCCAAGGGCTGCGTATGGATCCTCTCTTTCCCACTCCAACCATCAACATATTCGAGATCCTATCATTAGAGTTATTATTCAACTAACTACATTAATATGAATAATTAAAGGAGGAATGGGTCCTACCAGCTAGGATATTAGCTACGGGGCCTCCAACAAGGGCCCTCAACCAGCCACATTATCATCGTAGCCAGTCCTATGGACCAAAGAGTAGTAAATCCATTCCACTCCATAGCCATATCTAGTTTCGATGACATGGTGTCAAAACTAGGTGACAAATAAGGTGTGTGCCCACTGGGGGAATCATCATATTCAGTTTCAGTGGCCTATGACACATGCACAAGCTATGAACCCACTGTAATCATTGGTCATAGGATCCTCCTGGTTATCAGGGCTAGAAGAAGTTGTCACGGTCCAACCCAAGATGATTGCATCCAATATGATGGTCCTCCCCTTTCTAGTATTTAACAAATTGGTGGTCCTCCCTTATCCTTCACTAATTATAGAGGTCCTCCCCATGGCACCATCATCAACTCTAGTGGAGGCACTCCCTTCATCATTGAAACTCACCACAGAGGACCTTTCCTTGCTCCAGGTCCCAGGTATGAGAATTTCCCCTGCCTATAAGGTTATCAACACAAGGATAATCCTTGACCAGTCACCCAAAAAAATGGATTCCATCCACATGATCTCATCGATTATGGAAAAGGTCATCTATGATCCATCAATCACAAAAATTAAGGTCCTCTCCACATCCTCAACGATGAGCATGAGGCCATCCTCATTTCTAGTATAACCAATATGGATAACCTCTCATACCTCTAATATTAGGAACAAATGATGCGAATGTCCTCCCCAAACGATGGACAACCACCATGGAGGCCCTCCCCATGTATTTTCTAGCTCTAACAGAGTCCCTCCTTACTCCATTACTATCAAACGTGGAGTTACTTCTTGTGTTCTCTTCAATATTTGTACGGGTTCCCCCGCACCATGGCTCATCAGAGAAACATTCAACATGAAGGCCCTCATCATATCACCTCCAGTGTGGGAAGAGTTCATCACCACTCTAGAGAAATTTTCCATGGGGGACTCTCCTTTTCAAATACATACCCTGTTTTGAAGAACTATCATGGGAAAATAAGGTGGATTGCCTCCACTAATTGAAAAATCCATGGAAGATCCAAACTGTGATTAAACCTGTCCACTTTTCTGATTCTGACGTGGAGTACGATTCGGTGATAGAACCCTCACCATGTTCCAATTTATTAGGGGTTGAGGTAGGAACAAGTCATATAAGCCTCATCCTTCTGTAAAGTGAGATCCTTCGAATACCAACATCCTTCTGTAGATACATATAGGAGGAGGAAGATTAGGTCTCTTTCTTGGGAAAGGTCTTAGGATCCATATTTTTTCCAATAGGATCATTTTATACCTCAACAAAATATCATAGAGTGTTTTTCTGGGGACTAATTGAGGTTGATCAACAACGTTACCCACTGTTAGTAACTACAGCCCCCGTGCAGGATGTTATGGTCATTAGTCTATCTTACCGAGATGTGGTGGAACAATCCTTGCATTCATTATAAAACAATCCAAGTTGTGGTGTCTTGTTAGCCCATGATCTATACTCTCCATCGGTAAGCCTACCATCAGAAAGATCTGCTTCAGTTCCACTAAAAGTCCTCAACCACCCCATGTCGATGAGTAGGGAAACCAAAGCCTAAATCCCGAGTCTATGATGAGGAGATTGTCGGATATCCTTGTAGTAGACATCCACATAGAGATGTTATGGCCCCTTGCAACCATGAAAATCATTACTCCGGAATCTCTTACCAAGGAGGTGGTCATGGTCTTCCTCCAAACTCTCTAGGAAACACTCTTCTGCGTCCTTCATAAGTGAGTGGCTTACCCCAAGAGCAAAGAACACTTTGACAAAATCAATAGAAATTTCACATCATCGACACGCCTTCTCAACCCGTGGCTCAGCACCTTGAGTCTCCCAGTGTAGAGACCCAAAGCTTAACGTAAAAGGACATTACATTACTTTTTCAGAATACTTAGTGCATAACAAAAACACACACACAAGGACCGTAATGGTTTAGTGTCTTTGAAAACTCGGAACGTAACCTTCTAATCATGGTGAATGATATTCAACATATCCCATAATGATCTTCCCTTTATTTTTCTAACCTAAAACCTTTCTTTATATCCTGGGGAAAATAAAACATAAAAGGGTGAGCTCAAATTCTCAGTAAGGGTAAACAAAAGAAATATCAGTCACATCATATTCATAAGAACATAACATTTTGGAAATCTTAACCTGCAAAAGAGATCATAATATCATAACATGGGATAAAACATAGTAGTGAAATGTAATCCCAATAATCATAACTTAAAACATGAAACTTTTTATCATACACATATAATCATAGAGAATCATTTCTTATTAGTCAAGACTCATTTCCAAGACTATCTTAGTGGACAAAGTCCATTTCTGAACCGAGTTCATTCCTTGTTTCAGTCCCACTTCACTGAACCAGTTTTACCTGCCGTTCCAGCCATGTCTATCTAATGAGATATAAAATATTTACCCAATTCATTGGAGGGAGATATAGGTCCCACCCATCTCATAATGATACCATTCTTATGCGTGCCACAAAATCATAAACCATACATCATATCATAACCCATGTAATAAAAATGGGAATCTTAAACATCATGACATCATAAAACAACTCATACAAGATAATGTAATTCATAAAAATAATTCCATCACATCATAATAAAATAAATGTAATAACAGGGATAGAAACATAACCCTTTATTATGTTAGATGGAAAATAATTTTGATAAAACGCTTGAACTCCATTCTTGAGGAAAATATCCTTTCTACTTCAATTTTTTTCATTTCTTAAAAGTTCATACAATTTTAAAATAAAATAAGTTGATTAAAAATAAACTTCAAATCTTGAAAAGGAAGCTTCTTGGAAATAATGTTTTAAAAATATATTCATGCCGTATAAGTTAAAAAAACATTCTTCTCATACTTTTGTCGGAAAAGTCAAAAAAGTACCTTGTACGAAAAATGACAAAAGATTCCTTTCATATCATTTACTAATAACTCACCGATGGGTAAAAATTGATTTAAACAATTGTAGGTGGATGGAAACAATATTACATATCAAGGAAACATTGATGTGGATGATAAAATACACCCCAGTAAATACCAAAGTATAAACAATATCGGATAAAAGTTAGATTGTGATATTATCCCTTACCTTTGGTCCGATTTGCTTCGTAAGTGTCTGAACCTCCTGTATAATGATCTAAATAATGTTATTGACTTATTACAGAATCATACTTATTGTTATGATAAAATATATGGTTCACTTATGACTTTATATTACCCGTTCTTTTGTAAATTCCATGTTAAAGAGCGTTTTGGGTAAAATCGTTTCATTTGTCATTCATGTTTTGACTTGTAATTATTCATATGTTTAATTAGATCATGATTACTTAATTCCAGAATATAAAAAATGATTTATATATAATATATATTACAAATATACATATATAAAATAGATTATTAAATGGAAAGAAATACACCGTTCATGGAGACGGTAGGTCGTACGTACGCATGAACGCTATTTTCATTTCCTTATTGAGTTGAATGGAATTAAGTAGATGACATAAATATATATACACATAAATCCAGTATCATTATTATGTCATATATTTCATTATTAATTATAATATATACTTTATAATCATTCATGAATGGTTAACGTGGAGAATGAATCTCATCGCGTCATGGAGACGGTAGTGCGTACGTATGCACGAGCGATGATATCATTTTCAGGATCGTGGAATTGTATTGGAGTGTATGTATACTATTTTAGAATCAATATCACTTTAAAATAATAATATATAGTAATTATGTATACCATCATACCCATCCAAGTAAGGTGGTGGTGGAAAATGGATTACACCACGGCGTGGAGAAGGTATTCCGTACGTACACACGCGCGGTGATTTCGTTTTCCGTAGGATGGATAGATGGTGAAATAGGGTTGTTTAATACTTATAATAAAATATCAGTATATGATTGATACTGATGTTATTACTTTATAATGAAACTACCTAAGAAGAAGAAGTGGAAGAAAAAATAAAGTTGAAAGAATCGGTAACGGACATTACCACTTCTTTGAAGCGCCTCTTTGAGTCCTCCTCTTATGGCACTAAAATTGGTCTCTGAAGAAGACCAGGACCTTTAGTATGTTTTTATGGGAGTGGAGAAGAGAATTTGGTAGGGGTTGGCCGAGCCTGAAGGCTCAATGTGGTGTGAGGAAGAGTGGGAGGAGGTTCATTTTATAAGGGAGGAGAGGGGCACCTTTGGAATAACTAAAAATATTATTTTATTATAAAGCCAAATTCGATTTTAAATAGCTCCGATTTGATTTATTTCGAAACTAAGGTGGGTATGGGTCGAAATACTCTCATAAAATAGAATTTTGACGTGTTTAGTTTACTATTTTAACCTTATCATTTAGTTTTAACTTTAAGTTAGATAATTTTACTTTTACCGTGTCTTTTTGTGTTCTTACACTATAAGGTTAATAAACATAAAATAACAAGCCAAACGGGCCCAAAGTTGTTTTTATTAATAAATATAACCTTATGTAAGTCATTTGGAAGATGCATATATTTTTAGGAATAAAATAACAATTAATTATATAATATTTGTTTTAAAAACTATTTTATGTCAATTTTGACACTATTTAGTAATTGATTTTTGTAAAGCTTATAACAGAATGATTAGTTCTAAAAAAGTTAATTAAATCAATAATAACATGTCATATTAACCTAAAAAATTAGTATAATTCATAAAAAGTTTCAAATTACATTTATTTGGGTATTTATAACATCAATTATGTCAATATTTCATTAAAAAGACAATTACTGCATCATCGTTGTGTCATAAATAAAATAACTTATTTAAAGTCTAAAAATTACAAATAAAAAATCATTATGTAGGAAATCATTTTAGATTTCTAATGAATATTTATAGTTTAATTTATCTTATGTATAACCCCATATTAAGAATTAGTTACTTATTAAAAATTGATTTTAACTATTTTAACCCTTCTTTAAATAAATTAATAATAAATGTCCAATTCTAATCCAAGTGGGCCAAAATGGTCATATTTTATTCTTAAGGTTGTTTTTGGTCGAATTACACTTATCCAATAGAATTAGGATATGTGTTAGGGTAATAATAATAACACTTTTACCCTTAATTACCCTATTTACTTTTAACCGTGGTAAAAAAAAGTAAAAAGTTACTATTCACCAAAAATTATTTTCATCTCATTGAGGAAAATTTTATTTACTGACATCAACCGTGTCTCTTGTATTTTTGAAATTCCACTCACAGAAGCGTTTAAATTAAGTTTTATGAAAAATTTATTTTTTTAAACTACCACTTAGTGGTTTCACTATTCATCAAAAAATGAATGTTTCCAGAAAATTACTAAAAATTAGGCCTAAGATATATTTGATATTATGAACTCAAAAATGATGTCTTTTTTTTTCAAATTCAAAACATATATGTTGCATTAATTAATTCCCGTCGTCAAAACAAATAGCGTTTTCTTAAGAGATAATAACTATCAAAAGATTGACACTTGTCTCTGTCTGGTTTAAATATGAAATTACATCCAATGACCAAAATTGTATTAAATTGTAAAAATATATTCTAAATATACTTTAAAACCACTAAAATTAATAATTTATCACTATTAATTATTTCGATTAAAAAGGTTGTTCTTATTTAAAATTTAGTAATTTTCACTATTCATCAGAAAATGAATGTTATCCGAAAAGTACCAAAATTTCACCCTAAGCTAATTTCAATATTCTGAATCCAAAAATGAAGTCCATTTTGAAAAATAAAATTTACAAAATTTCAAAAAGTGGTTATTACTATTCATAACGTATAGTTTTAATAATATTTTAATAGCATATCGTTGTTTAGTGAAACTCGGTATTGCCTACTACACATGATATTTAGGAAGGACGTGATTGCGTGTAATGCAAGGCAAGTCAAGGATTCATGTTGTGCAAGCTCCTTTTGGTGTAGCGTACAACAGAAGACTTTAATAAAATTAAAAAGAATTTTTTTTCATAAAATCTCGGTGTGTTAGATTCTACCCCCCTTAAAATGAATTTCGCCCTCGAAATTTGTCGAGGTTATAAATGGTTTACTATTCGAAAGTTTCTTTGATATAAACCCACATTATAAAAAGTAATACCAAAACCAATATTTAAAAAAAATGAATGAAATGTAACGGTTACCCAAATAACCTAATCACTGGGTTTCTACATAGGTGAAAATATGGATATGGAAGAGAAATCTAACCATCATGTTCTGATTGAGAGTGGTAGAGAACATGGTTATAGAAAAGCCAGCAATCACAAAGACATAAATTTGTGACGATCTAAGGTACCATCTGATTCATCAGATATAAGAGCAGTAGGACAACATTTTTGGTTTTCAAGATCGTTTCCCTAAAGTTGATGAAATTGGAATTAGAAGAAATACTTTCGTGATTTCGGTATAGTCTCACCGTTGTTCATTCATTGGACTATTTCCACTTCATCTCTTAAAGAAATGAAGTTGAATTTGTCATTCGTGATGTGTTAGCAGATCATGTGATAGAATGATGGGCCATTCCATCTGTCTCAAACAAAAGGATAGAAAAGTTATCAAAAAATACATAAGTCCATCTATAGTGATATTAATCATATATGGTTCCTAAAATGGACTTATACTTCATATATCATACTGTTTAATATAATAAAACTAGTTTCTACTAAACATGGACTTCCTATAGTCCAGTGGTAGGCGATAAAGGCCAGTCGCACTTCAGTTGTGGGTTTGATTCCCACAGCCTTGTCTGACGCGATGGGTTGTTGCCCATCCTGCAGGTTGTCCTTTTTATAAAACTACATTACTATAACATCAAATTAATAATATCGAAAAAACTTCTATCCTTAAACAATTCTAACTGATGTCCAACATAATCCATTCCAATCTTTAGGCTTATCCATAATACTACAGTCCACTCTCATATTATAGTGAAAACGATTACCAGTGATTTCATATAACAAGCATGTTAATACCATCATTGATCCCCATATATCATAAGATATGTCTTGTTGGTCACATTCCAAACATTCAAATGCCTCAATAATGTATTCTCTGGAAAAATGAATACCCATTTAATCATAGTGAAAACATGAGTGTTGTCAAAAGTTAACTCTTTCCCCATACCAAAACCCCAAAATTCTATATACTCAAACCATGATATAACTATTTCCTTATTTCAATCATGAGCTCATGAATACAGTCAAAAATTTCATTTTCTTCTTATCCCTTCATTATGCCCATATCATATTATTTCCAAAAATATCTCAATCACTTTCCATGGTTACCTGTACCATAAAATTAATGAAAACCACAATATATCAATACATAAATATTCCAATATTCCACGATACTATATACAACATTATTTTGGAATCCCATTACATAAACACTTAATAATTCCACCACAATGTTGTCATATTCAACATCGCCAATAGTGATCACATGTGACTTCCCTTTTTTCCTTTGCCTTATGTGGTTGCTCATGTCGATCATCACTAACCCTTGGATTAGGGCATTAATTAGAATAACGTCACATTTCCTTGTACTTGAAGCATTGAAGTGTAGTAGTTTCATTATGTGTATCCCTTCCTTTGTTTGAATCATTAGACATCTTCTTCCCATCATTGCGACATTCAAATGCCTGATGACCTTCCTTTCTTCATTTGAAACATTTACTTGTCCCATTAAGACAATCTCCACCATGCTTCTTTCCACACTTTGGGCATAAGGAAACATTCATCTTCTTTTCACCATTATTCTAAGATTTCTCCTTGAACTCCATCTTTCGTTTCCTGTCCAAACTATGAGATGGATAAGTAACACCAACTTCCATTTCTACCTTGATAGCACAATGCACGATTTATTTATAGCTACTGAAGTCTCTTATAGCTAATACCCTTTGAAGATTTGGTTTTAAGCCACTGATGAATCGATCAACTTAAATTCCAAGTTGGATGATAAATCTTGATGCATACCTTGCAAGCCTTTTAAAATTTGCTTCGTATATACCAACAGATTCATCATCCTTTTGCTTTAGTTCAAGAAACTCTTTCTCCACCTTTGTTCGAAGAATACGAGGGAAGTACTTATTGAAAAATAAGTTCATGAAATCGTCCCATTCCATGGACTCAATTTCATCTCTTGGCCTCGTATTCTTGATAAGATTCCACCATTGATCAGCTTCACCTTCCAAATGATATACTACTAAAATGACTTTATCCTGTTCAGAACATTGAAGAACTGAAAATATCTTTTTAGTGGTACTTATCCATTGTTCAGCAACAAGTGGATCAGAAGACCCACTGAAAGAAGGTGAACGTTTCCTCATGAAGGACTCAATAGAATATTTTTCCCTTCTCTGCTCATTTGGAAGTCCAGAATGATTCATAGATTGTGTAAGTATAGAAATAAGATTTTGCACTCCATCTCCCATAACATTTGTTTGTTCAGGAGGACAATCATTGCATTTTCAATTGCATTTATCAACCCATTTCCTTCGGGTTCCAGCCATCGTCTAAAACCCAAAAAGAATAGTGTGAGAGGAAAAAATCATGCTAGGGAAAACAACATAATAAAGGGGGATTACCTTCAATATCTAACATCCTAGGTTATATTCTAATATTGTTACCATAGTTCTAGAACTATATCCTATACGTATACTTATCCTTAGGGAAGTCCCTAGACATACCTTAGAAATATCTCTAGGGATCACACTAATGTTTTCGCACACTAGATTCCAAAGGTTGGTTAAACCTTTCCTCTGATACCAACTATAGAGACCCGAAGCTTGACGTACAAGGACATTACATTTCTTTTGCGGAATAATTAGTGCATTACAAAAACACACACACAAGGATCATAATAGTTTAGTGTCTTTGGAAACTCGTAACGTAATCTTCTAATCATTGTGAAAGATCTTCAACATCTCCCATAAAGATCTTCCCTTTTTTTCTTACCTAAAACCTTTCTTTATATCTTGGGGAAAATAAAACATAAAAGGGTGAGCACAAATTCTCATTAAGGGTAAACAAAAGAAATATCAATCACATCATATTCATAAGAACATAACATTTTGGAAATCTTAACCTGCAAAAGAGATCATAATATCATAACATGGTTTAAATCATAGTAGTGAAATGTAATCCCAATAATCATAACATAAAACATGAAACTTTGTGACGTACACACATAATCATAGAGAATCATTTCTTATTAGTCAAGACTCATTGCCAAGACTATCTTAGTGGACAAAGTCCATTTCTAAACCGAGTTCATCCCTCGTTTCAGTCCTGCTTCACTGAACCAGTTTAACCTGACGTTCCAGCCATGTCTATCTCATGAGATATAAAATATTTACCCAATGAAATGGAGGGAGATATAGGTCCCACCCATCTCATAATGATACCATTCTTATGTGTGCCACAAAATCATAAATCATACATCATAGAATAACCCATGTAATAAAAATGGGAATCTTAAACATCGTGACATCATAAAACAACTCATATAAGATAAAGTAATTCATAAAAATAATTCCATCACAACATAATCAAATCAATGTAATAATATGGATAGAAACAGATCCCTTTATTATCTGAGATGGAAAATAATTTTGATAAAACCCTTGAACTCCATTCTTGAAAAAAATATCCTTTCTACTTCAAAAATATTTTCCTTTCTTAACATGTAATAAAATTTTAAAATAAAAGAAGTTGATTAAAAATAAACTTGAGAACTTGTAAAGGAAGCTTCTTGGAAATAATTCTTTAAAAAACCATTCATGCGGTATATGTTAAAAAACTTTTTTATGGTACTTTTGTCAGAAAAGTCAAAAAAGTACCTCGTATGAAAAACGACAGAAGATTCATTTCATATCTTTTACTAAAAACTCACCGATGGGTAAAATTGGATATAAAAAATTGTAGGTGGATGGAAAAAATATTACATATCGAGGAAACATGGATGTGGATGATAAAATACACCCCAGTAAATATCAAAGTATAAACAATCTCGGATAAAAGTGAGATTGTGATATTTTCCCTTACCTTTGGTCCGATTTTCTTCGTAAGTGTCCGAACCTCCTATATAATTATTTAAATAATGTTATTGATTTATTAAATAATCATACTTATGGTTATTATATCATATATGGTTCACTTATGACTTTATATTACCCGTTCTTTTGTAAATTCCATGTTAAAGAGCGTTTTAGGTAAAATCGTTTCATTTGTCGTCCGTGTTTTGACTTGTAATTAGTCATATGATTAATTAGATCCTGATTAATTAATTCCAGAATATAAAACATTATTCATATATATTATATATTCAGAATATACATATATATAATAGATCAATAAATGGAAATAAATATACCGTTCATGGAGACGGTAGGCCGTACGTACGCATGAACGCTATTTTCATTTCCTTATTGAGTTGAATGGAATTAAGTAGATGACATATATATATACACACACATAAATCCGGTATCATTATTATGTCATATATTTCATGATTAATTATTATATATACTTTATAATCATTCATGAATGGTTAACATGGAGAATGAATCTCATCGCGTCGTGGAGACGGTAGTCCGTACGTACGCACGAGCGATGATATCGTTCTCATGATCGTTGAATTGTATTGGAGTGTATGTATACTATTTCAAAATCAATATCACTTTACAATAATCATATATAGTTATTATTTATACCATCATACCCATCCAAGTAAGGTGGTGGTGGAAAATAGATTACACCACGGCGTGGAGACGGTATTCCGTACGTACGCACACGCGGTGATTTCATTTTTTATAGGACGAATATATGGCGAAATAGGGTTGTTTCATACTTATAATAACATATCAGTATATTATTTATACTGATGTTATTACTTCATAATGAAACAACCTAATAAGAAGAAGTGGAAGAGGAAATAAAGTTGAAAGAATTGGTAATGGACATTACCTATTCTTTAAAGCGCCTCTTTGATTCCTCATCTTATGGCACTAAAATTGGTCTTTGAAGAATACCAGGACCTCTAGGATGTTGTTAGGGGAGTGGGGAAGAGAATATGGCAGGGTTTGGCCGAACTTGAAGGCTCAAATTGGTGTGAGGAAGAGAGGGAGGAGGTTCCCTTTTATAAGGGAGGAGAGGGGCACCTTTGGAATAACGAAAAATATTATTTTATTATAAAGCCAAATTCGGTTTTAAATAGCTTCAAATTGATTTATTTCGAATCTAAGGTGGGTATGGGTAGAAATACTCTCATAAAATATAATTTGGACAAGTTTAGATTACTATTTTAACCTTATCATTTAGTTTTAACTTTTAGATAGATAATTTTACTTTTACCGTGTCTTTTTGTGTTCTTATACTATAAGGTTAATAAACTTACTATAACAAGCCAAACGAACCCAAAGTTGTTTATTATTAATATATATAACCTTATATAAGACATTTGGCCTATCCTCAGATTTTTAGGAATAAAATAATAATTAATAATATAATATGTTTTTAAATACTATTTTATGTCAATTTTGACAGAATTTAGTAATTGATTTTTGTAAAACTCATAACAGAATGATTAGTTATAAAGAAGTTAATTAAATAAAAAAAATGTCATATTAACCTATAAAATTAGTTTAATTCATAAAAAGTCTCAAATTACATTTATTTGGGTATTTATAGCATCAATTATATAAATATTTCATTAATAAGATAATTACTGCATCATTATTGTGTCATAAATAAATTAACTTAATTAAAGTCTAAAAATTACAAATAAAATATCATTATGTAGGAAATCTATTTATCTTTCTAATGAATATTTATAGTTGAATTTATCTTTTGTATAACCCCATATTAAAAATTATTTACTTATTAAACTTTGATTTTAACTATTTTAACCCTTCATTAAATAAATTAATAATAAATGTCCTAATATAATCCATGTGGGCCTAAATGGTCATATTTTATTACTAAGGTTGTTTTTGGTCGAATTAAACTTATATAATAGAATTAGGACATGTGTTAGTGTAATAATAATAACATTTTACCCTTAATTACCCTATTTACTTTTAACCGTGGTAAAAAAAAGTAAAAAGTTTCTATTCACCAAAAATTATTTTCATCTCATTGAACTACATTTTACTTACTGACATCAATCGTGTCTCTCGGATTTTTGAAATTCCACTCACAGAAGTGGTAAAATTATGTTTTATGAAAAATTCATTTTTTTAAACTACCACTTAGTGGTTTCACTATTCATCAAAAAATGAAAGTTTCCAGAAAAATACCAAAAATTAAGCCTAAGCTATATTTGATATTATGAACTCAAAAATAATGTCTATTTTACCAAATTCAAAACATATTAGTTGCATTAATTAATTTAAAAATTAATTCCCGTCGTCATAACAAATAGCCTTTTCTTAAGAGATAATAACTATCAAAAGATTGACACTTGTCTATGTCTGGTTTAAATGTGAAATTACATCCAATGAACAAAATTGTATTAAATTGTAAAAATATATTCTAAATATACTTTAAAACCACTAAAATTAAAAATTTATCACTATTAATTATTTATATTAAAAAGGTTGATTTTTATTAAATTTTAGTTATTTTCACTATTCATCAGAAAATGAAAGTTATCAAAAAAGTACCAAAATTTCACCCTAAGATAATTTAAATATTCCGAATCCAAAAATGAAGTCCATTTTGAAAAATAAAATTTACAAAATTTCAAAAAGTGGTTATTACTATTCATAACGGCTTGTTTTAATAATATTTTAATAGCATATCGTTGTTTAGTGAAACTCAGTTTTGCGTACTACACACGCTATCAAGGAAGGTCGCGATTGGGTGTAATGCAAGGCAAGTCAAGGATGCATGTTGTGCAAGCTCCTTCTGGTGTAGCGTACAAAACAAGACATTAATGAAATTAAAAAGAATATTTTTTCATAAAATCTCGAGGTGTTACACCCAGTCACCATCGGACCCTCCAGTTACTTTTCCCCTAGAGAATTACAATTCTCCACAGAATAATTATGGAGGCTTCCCCCCATGTTCAGATCTGTGGATAAGGGAAGTATGCTTCCATTCATTTTAGTTTTATTTTGTGATATCCCGACATTCTAGGTGATACTAAGGATATTCTTTTTTGGTATAGTTGAATTTGACATTGAAAAATCTTTTAGAGGAAGAGACCAAGCTAGGTGTCCTTGAAGACAACTTACCCCTGGTGGTGGTGCAACACCTATTGTATCCTTTGGACAGGGTTACTCAGTTGTAATGAATTTTATTTGTCATTAATCCACCGTATGAGTCATTATCCATCCATTGGGACCCCAATAAGTGTAAAGAGTATGTTGGGACCCTCAAGCCCACTGACCCGTCAGGATTATTGAAGAAGACAGAAGATAGCCCTGAAAAGGGGTTATTGTGTCAAAAACTCACAGAACATAAAAATATGGTCATTAGCCCTCTTTCTGAACGTTTTAGGAAATGACATACAAAAAATGGTAATCCTCAACTAGGGCAGTAGGGGTAGGTACAACCTACCCTGGGTGAGTTTCCTCTAAGTGACCATAACCAATTACCCATATAGATAGGGTAGAAGCTGGAGTTTAAGGAAAGTGGGCACAATATGCCTCACCAAATCAACCTGATTTGAATAATTACCATCCTCGGGACATAGCTAAGGATACCGCATCCACTCCACATGTCGTTCCACATATAATCCTTCATGCTATCCCACCAGCCACCACACAATCCACTAGCCCTACTTATCATTTTGATGAACATACCAAAGAACAAGTCGTCGGAGATTAGGGACTAGATAGGAATCCCCACCATGATGATCCAATGGATGCTCTAATAGACCACCTCTATGCCCTAGATACATGACAAGTGGTGATACCTCCTAATGTAAGGTTGTATCCGACAAGGTTGGATGATATTCTGCACCGCTAGTTTCTGAAATCCACCATTTTCCCCATTTAAAGGGACAATCAATCCACAACAACATATGGAACAAATTATTTAACAGTGTGGACCCATGCTGGGAACTCCAGTGTATAAGGAGTCCTCTATGATATAATGTTTCATACAGATGATGGAAGGGCCCATATTTTTTTAGTAAAGCCAGTTACCCATTTGATCAATAGCATGTTTGGATGAACTTCATAAACACTTTCTTTAGCAGTTCTATCCCACCCCACTAAAGATGAGTATTGTTAACCTCTTCAAGTGAAAGAAGAGGCCTGATGAAGATGTCACATGCATTGTCCGTAGGTGTAAAGGTCTCACGTACTCACTTGACAAGTCATTGACATAGGAACAGCGGTTAACAATGTGTGTGGGGAATGTCAAAACTAAATTGGTCCATTATCTAATCACTCAGAACTACACTAAGGGATTTATATATTTCTCAGATGAATCCCAATAGCTTGAGGAAGTCATACAGCAATCCAATTTTCCATGACCATTTCATAATGTTGTTCCTATGAGAAGAGCCGATAAAGATGATCCCAACACAGTTTCACAAATAAAGGCCCCCAGGTAGCTGGAGTTATTAGCAGTGGAACAACTGCTACAACCATGCTGAGGGACACCAAATCAGGCATAGCCTCCGGCCCAGCAGTTCCCACTACAAAATTTGTAGGCACCCTCGTGCAACGTCCCACCACTAGCTAGGTGAGATAATAAGGTTCCACATCCTTGACATGCTCCTCCAGTCCCTCATCTTGGATAGGCTCCAAGAACCCCCCCCCCCCTTCTGGGACCAAGGGAACTAGACATACTCATTTAATGAGGATTAGGTCCTCGGTTATTTCTAAAGTATCTTGGACCAAAGAATCCAACAGTTTCCGGAATACAAGAGGCCCAAAGAGGTGGATCTCACTAATCACCCAAATTACTTCTCCTATCACTCGATCATTGGGCTCTCCCTCAATAATGGTTAGGTTTTTAAATACTGGCTCCAAGAACAAATAAATAAAATTAAACTAATGCTAGATCTATCCTCATCATAGGTGGAATTGGTGTCCATAAATCCTTGAAGCAACAATGATACTTAAAGGGAATAACATCAGGCATCTAACCTTGTGTCTTAAAAATATGATGATCTGATAGATAATAGTGTATTTTCCCATACCCATTGTATTATCCATGCACATTTTAATTGACTCGAGTCTTCAAAAGTCACTGCATTACCTACTACCTCTACTTTTGCACTGAAATCTGAACCATATTATTCCCAGATGGGGAAGCATCGACGAAAAAGTCTACTACCGATGTCATGGTCATCCCACACTCTCAGTGATTTCATGCCCTCTGAGATGAAGATTTCCACCAGAATCCATCCATTGATGAAAGATTCTTTAAGTGATGGTCAAGGGTATGCATTAGTTAATACTGTAGAGATTGTAAATCCCTACATGGTTCTTAAGAATGGAGAGTGTCAGACAGACCCTCCAAACATCCCTAGCTGGAACTAGTGTTAATAGTGTCATGGTTACATGATTTGTTACAATACATTCGTCAGTTCTTCCATACATGTCGTCCAAGCCACTAAGACCGGACAGTAGGACCAATGTAGATCTTAGCACGTGCATGATTCCCTTCTCATTTCATCAGATTTGCTTCCACCACCATTTGTACATCATGATCAGGAGGATCCACTAAGATCATACCATGATCAACCACATTTTATTGTCGATATAGAACAATAATCTAGACCTCAGTAGGTAGTCAGTCCACACGGTATTTCTTGTGAAAAATGGTACATTCCCAACACCAGTCACAATACACTGGTTCAACCAACATGGTCTATCATACATCCTACCACAGAGTGACCTCCTATCAGCAGAGGATCATGCCTGGCATAGTAGTTTGATATTCTCATGAATCATTACCGAATTCATGAAAACCTCCCTATCCTCACGGATATTCACCTATATATGGATACGTGTGAATCCCTTGACGTGGCTATCTAGAAGTCCCCTCCATATTGATACAAAGGTAGCAGTAGCTGAATATTCCCATGTTATAGCATTCGAGCATCCAGAATTGTAGGATCGAAATAGTGATGTAGATGCTCAATATACAAGAGGGGGGTGAATTGTATACTTTAAAAATTCCTTTGGAACCTTTAAAGTTAGTTAAGAATAAGTATGTTTTCCTTAAGCAAAGGAAAATGCTAAGTTTAACAAAGTTAAATTAAGCAAATTCACAACACCTCTTAACACCGAATGCAAACTAGGAACGAGATTCCGAATGAGGGTTCCAGAAATATGGTTCCGGAAATTGAATCGTAACAAATGATTACAATATGAGATTCTACCTTAAAGCATATAGAATCTAAATGAAACAGAGTACAAATATGGAAGTATAAGAAAGTTATACTTTCCTTATAATACAAAATGCAGCGGAATAAAAACAAGTAGTAAAACTACATGTAACAAGATATAAGTCTTATAACCCAAAGAGAAGGGTATCCAACAACCTTGGATAAAGGTCCTTTGATTTATACTTTCAAGCAAGTCTGTCTTACCCACATCAGGGTAAGCCCTTGATATGAAGATCGGAGTCTCTGTCTTACTATTCTCGCAAGCCCTCAACTTCAAGGTAGTTGGCAACCTATGTCTTCCTCAGCAAGAAATCCCTCGAACTTTAAGGTAGTCGGCACCTCTGTCTTCCTATCCCCGGAAGCCCTCGAATGTAATCACCAACATTCGGAGTCGCACGAAGCTTTGAGATTTAATAAGAGTCTCTCTCTCTAGAAATCACTTCAAGCAGATTAGTCAGCCTTTCAGCACTTTTTTAGCCATCAGCTGTAACGAGCTATTTTAAATGAGCTTCTATTTATAGGTAAGGTCGACTCCTTCTCCAACATTCATATTTTCCTTAAAGATCAGAGGGACCTGTACACATGTCACATAGACAACGGTTAGTTTATAAAAAAACAGACGACATCGTTTTGTAACAAAACAAGTGTAACAGAATATATGACATCGTTTTAAACTCTAACATAAAAGTTTGGAAAAAAAACTTCGGAGTGAAGGTACGGAGTGTAAGGAACAATAGTAAAGAGTAGACAATTTTTAGAAATGTAAGCAATATAAAATTTCGGAGTCAAACAAAGATATTTTTTGGAGTCTGAATTAATTCAGAGTGTATATAACAGAGATACTCAAATTCTGTTTAATAGGGGAATTCAGAATGAGAATTCGGAATAGAAATTCCTCATCAGAAATCGTAATGAGAATTCATCACCAGGATTCGTAATGAGAATTCGTCATCAAAATTCATAATGGGAATTCGTCATCAGAATTCGTAATGAGAATTCATCATCAGAATTCGTAATGATAATTCATAATCAGGATTCGTAATGAGAATTCATCATCAGAATTCGTAATGAGAATTCTTCATCAGAATTCGTAATGGGAGTTCGGAATGAGATTTCTTCATTAGAACTCGTAATGAGAATTCTTCATTGGAATTCGTATCCTGAATCTAGAATAGAACTTAGTCAGAGTTCATATCCAGAATTCGGAATGAAACATCCTTATAGTTCTTATCCAGAATCCGAATCCTAAAATAGAATGATTTATAACAAAGTTTCAATGATTCCGAGAAAATGAATCTGAATCTCATACTTAAGAAAAATATGGATGAAAATATGATAAGGATAAATTTTTCTTATAAAAGCGATTTTCCTTAAGAAAGCAATTTTCCTTATAAAAGAGATTTTCCTTAAGATAAGGTGTTTGTGATTTTCAAAACAAGAAGGAATGGAAAAGTCATAAGGAAAACCTTATTGACTCAACAATCTCCCCCTTTTTGGAAAGCACAAACATCCTTACGAAAAAAGAAATTCTAAGAAGAAAGAAAAACAATAAGGCTTATCTCCCTTTGCTTTAAGGATATTGATGAATACGAATATCTCCCCCTTAGGCTTTGGAACTCTAAGGATCGTATTCAGATTTCTGGAGTGATAGATAAGAAGGTCTTCTTTAATGAAAAAGCTCCCCCTTTCACAAACTCTTATTAGAGTTTTTCTTTTTCTTAAGGATCTTTTTCTTCTCTCCCTTTGATAAACACTTATTAGAGTTATTCTTTTTCTTAAGGATCTTTTACTTCTCCCCCTTTGTGATTTTCAAAAAGAATTGGAGAGAATGGAAAAAAAATAACAAAGTACCTGAATTATTAGTAATGACAACAAAAGAAACGAGAGGCACAAATTTCATTAGATTTGAAATCTCGACAACCAAGAAAAAAATTACAACAAAAAAAACGGATTTGGTTATTTCGGATCTTTTTCCTTTTACATGATCCCCTTTAGAATAGTCTTGATCTTCCTCAGGTCTTTATGATCTTCTTCAGCTTGCTTCTCTAAGGCAACTATTCTTTCGGATTGAGCTTCAATTTTTTCTTCCTAGGCAATCAGCTTTTCTTCCTAAGCTTTGATCTTTTCTTCCTGAGCCTTCATCCTTTCTTCAAAATCAATACGATGATCTCTTTAAAACTTCCATTTTTGAGAAACGGAATTCAGTTCCCATTCAGATCTCTCACTTCTTGAATCTGGAAGTTATTTTCTTCTTTCAGCTTCTCTTCAAAGGATGAAGTTAACTAATTTATCTTCTTGTCCTCGGTTTCAAATGCATCATTAACATTGTCTTGAAACTCATCGAACAACCTCTTCTCTTCCACAGACTTCTTCGACCAATTTGTCATCCTCTTGCAAGATGTTTCTATGAGCTTCGTAACCAACAAAGAAGGTTTTTATCTGAGCTTCAATCTCAACGCACTTGTCCATACCCATAGATACGGAGTCAGTTTTCTGATTCAACGCATGTTGGAGAATCTGACATCTAGAGTCAATACTAGAGAATGTCGGAATGGATCCCACCAACTTCTTTAAAGACTGGACAACAAAATCATGCCCCAACGAGGATGACTCCAAATCTGAAATCTTGCTTGGAGAGTTTTCTTCTTCAATAAGCTCCAACTTCCTTTTAGTTGAATCACCATATTCTCTTTTCTTGCTAGCCACTGATTTCGGAGTTTCAACAAGGAGTTTCTTTCCCTTGTCTTTCTTCGGAATTGATTCTTGATCAGGAGTTTTCTGCTCCCCAGTAGATACTTGAACAATCTCATCAACAACCTTCTGAACAACATCTTCCTCATTCTTATCCTTCTCTGGAGTTACTAACTTAGAGGATTCATCCTCTGAAGTTCGGAGTGATAGATGTTCCGAAGGTGATCCATTATAATCATCCACTTGTTTCAAAAGATCTCCTGTTTCACCACTTCCTTCAGCAACTTCCTCTTCCTCTCCCACTTGCTGAATCTGCTCAATTTGCTCAACACGCTCAGCTGTAGTCTCTTTCGGAAAATCAAGGTTTCTTCCTGGAGTCTCAGGTAGAGATTCCAGGGAGAAAGATCTCAGAACTGGGATGCTTCCGGACACCATCTCATTAAACTTTAACAACGCTTGGACTGCCTCGGCTTCTGACATCTTCTTCTTATGCTTGTTTTTCAAGCTCGTCAGTAGTTCTCTCCTTTAATGCCTTAGCTTCCACAGGGTCCAATCCGAACTGCAGATCCCCTACTTTCCTTTTCTCATTATCAGCTCTCCACTTTGTAACTACCTCATCAGGATAGGTCTTCTTATTCATTGGTTTGGGAGGAGCAGTTTGAACTTCCTTAGACTTAGGATTTTTGACTTCAGCTGCAACTTCCTTTAACTTTCTTTTCTTCACTGGTTTGGATGATTCCGGTTCAGCAGCCTTCGGAACCGTTTCTTCTTGATTAGGCAAATCAACGAACTGACCAATCTCTTTATTGAAAGCCACATCCATCCTCTTAAGGGTTTCATCACTAACCAACAAAATTTTACAAACCCTTGGCTTAGATCTGCAAGAATCCTTGAAATATTCAAGGCACCGGACTATCAACAGTGATAATATTGCTAGGTACATTACGATCTGAGCTCTGAGATTTCCTTTCTTAAGATTCTCAATGGTTATAAGAATGTGCCTCATGAAGTTAAACTTCCTTAGATTTATCAGGAAGTCTAAGATATAGATCTCACTATTCATCATTCTGTCTTTATCGCCTTTTCTCGTTACGATAAGTCCTTGTACCCATAACTCCAGAATCCGGAAATTTGTAGATAGACTTGCAATCTTCAGAGCCTTGTCATCAGCCAGTCCGAGAGTTTCTAATGCTTTTTCCTTGTCGAAGCTACCCTTAGAGTCTGGCAAGAGATGCGAACTAAATTTGGCTTCTCCTACATAAGACCACCCTACCAAGCTTGCTACCTTGGTATAAGAAAGTTTGTAGGTCTTGCCATAAGACTTAAAAGAAAACTTCTCCCTATTATCTTCCTGGAAGAAGGAAACAGTTTCATAAAACTCAACAAGTAACTCTGTAAAAACATCATCTTGAGTCCCTTGTTTGGATACAGCAACATCTTCCCAGCCATTCAACTTAATGTTCTTTGAGATAAGAGAGTCATTGTTGTTGAAAAAATCCGGATGGACTAACCTTTCTCTGTAAACTAACCACTGAGAAATAGGCTTAGTGGATGACATTTCTTGAGATGCTAACTCCGCAGACATTCGGAACTGAAGTCCTCTGAGAAGTTCGGAATGGAAACAACTGTAGTTCGGAACGGCCTTAAAATGGAAAGGCAGAGATTCGGGACGCGAGAGCTTGAGATCGATGTGGGACGAGTATATGGGTCCCCTTTATATAGGCAACGAGATGACGGTTCACATTCTACAGTTGATCTAACGGTTTGAATGAGCTGAGATCAGATCTGACGGTTGAAAACTTGAATCTGATCTTTTTGAGGTTTTTATTAAAACAAGGAATTAAGAAAACTAAAATCCGAAAACATAAAACAAGAAAATGCCAGCATGTAAAATATGACTACAAAAACATGAGTAAGGAAATCATACCTTTCAGATTGTCTTAGGAGGATTATTCGTAATGGGTAATATAACAAAGACAAAAAAACATTAATATGAGAAGACAAATTTCGCAAAAATATACTTTGGAAAATAAACTTAGTACGAAAAACACATTATGGAACACTCATTACGGAAAACGCAGTACGAAAAACAAACAATAGAAGAAAATCAGTACGAAGAACATAGTACGAAAAATACATTACGAAGAATTTAGTACGAAAAACAACTGGTACAAAAATATCTGGTAATGAAACTGCCAGTACGTAAATTTTCATTTCGGAAATTTTAAATACGAACACTTCAATTCTAGAAGTATTCTGTACGAGAATGTCCATTTTGGAAAATTTTAGTTCCAGAAGTTCCATTCCGGAAATCATCGTTCCGAAAAGTTTGAAAACAAATTTTGAAAAACTTTGTTAAACAAACAATCAAATGTACTCCCCCTATGAAAAGGAGTTTATTACTGTAAGGAGATTTTTTTTAACAGAAAGTTAATTAAGAAATATTACCTTACAGTTATTATTCCTAACTTCTGTTTAATATATTCAAATCTATCATAAGGTAATGATTTTGTGAAAATATCAGCAAGTTGTTCTTGCGTTCCGATTAACTGAAGAATAATATCTCCTTTAAGTGTGTGATCCCTAAGAAAGTGATGCCTAATATCTATGTGTTTTGCACGAGAGTGATGTGCATGGTTTTTACTTAGGTAAATGGCACTTGTGTTATCACACAAAATTGGAGTTTTAGTAAAACTCAAGCCATAGTCTGTGAGTGTGTGTTGCATCCACAACACTTGAGCACAACAACTTCCAGCTGCTACATATTTAGCTTCAGCAGTGGAAAGTGCTACAGAATGTTTCTTCTTGCAAGACCAAGAAACTAGTGAATCTCTTAAGAAATGACAAGTTCCGGATGTACTTTTTCTATCCATTCTACATCCACCAAAGTCAGCATCAGAAAAGCTTTTTAGAACAAAATCAATTTCAGAATTATAAAATAATCCTAGATCCATGGTTCCCTTAAGGTAGCGAAAAATTCTTTTTACTGCCTTTAAGTGAGATTCCTTAGGATTGAATTGATATCTTGCACATAAGCATACTGAAAACATTATGTCTGGTCGACTAGCTATTAAGTAAAGTAGAATTCCTATCATACCTCTAAATGATGTTTGATCTACTAGTTTCCCAGCTTCATCAAGATCTAATGAGTTTGAGGTACCAATGGGAGTACTTATACTCATAGTGTTGTCATAACCATACTTTTTCAGAAGATCTTTAATATACTTATGTTGAGATATGTAGGTTCCTTCTGGTTTTTGTGAAATTTGAAAACCAAGGAAAAATGTTAACTCACCCATCATACTCATTTCAAACTCAGATTTCATTAGACTTGCAAAAGAGTCAGTCAAAGATTGCTGAGTTGAACCAGATATAATGTCATCAACATAAATTTAAACAATCAAAACATTTTTTTTATCTTTCTTTATAAAAAGGGTTGGATCTGCATTTCTCTTAACATAGTTATCTTGAAGAAAAAATCTGGTGAGTCTATCATACCATGCTCGTGGGGCTTGTTTAAGTTCATACAAAGCTTTGGTAAGTCTAAAAAAATGATCCGAATGTTTTTTATTTTCAAAGCCAGGATGTTGTTCAAGAAAAACTTCCTCTTGAACATAAACGTTAAGAAAATCACATTTCACATCCATTTGGAAATGTTTGAAATTAAAGATTGCTGCAAAGGCAAGTAAAATACGGATAGATTTGAGTCTAGCTACTGGAGCATATGTTTTTTCATAGTCTATTCCTTCTTGCTGATTATAGCCTTTAGCAACAAGTCTAGCTTTATTTCTTACTATGATTCCATTTTCATCACATTTATTTCTGAAAACTCATTTAACTCCAATAACAGATGTTTCCATAGGTCTTTCAACCAAGGTCCAGACTTTATTCCTTTCGAATTCATTTAGTTCATCTTTCATGGCTTTAATCCAATCATCATCACCTAAAGCTTCATCAGGGCTTTTAGGTTCTTATTGGGAAATAAATTCTAGATGATCTACTTCATTTCTTAAGGAACTTCTAGTCCTTACAGGTTGGTTTACATCACCAATGATACTATCACTGGGATGATTCTTAAGAAAAACCTGATTTGGGTTTTGTAAATCCTGTTCATCAACATAGGGTAGAAAGTCTTCTGGGGTAAATGTTTCAGAAGTATCTTCTAGAACATTATCCTTATCAGAAGGTTCTTCTATCAAAGTTTGATAATTAGTTTTTGAAAACACATCCGAGGGAGAAGGCTGGGATGGTTTAAAAACAAATGGATCTGATTCATCAAATTTTACATGTACTGTTTCCACAACAGTGCAAGTATTCTTATTAAAAACTCTTTAAGCCTTAGAGGTTGTGGAATATCATAAGAAAATTCCTTCATCAGACTTTGGTTCGAATTTATGTAAGTTGTCTTTAGTATTCAAAATGAATACTTTGCAACCAAAAACCTTGAAGTAGGAAAGTCTTGGTTTTCTACCATTCCATAACTCATAAGGAGTTTTATTAAGAAAAGGTCTAATCAAAACTCGATTTATAGTATATCAAGCAGTACTTACAGCTTCAGCCCAGAAATGTCTAGCGATAGAATATTCACTCAACATGGTTCTAGTTATTTCTTGAAGAATTCTATTTCTTCTTTCAACTACACCATTCTGTTGAGAAGTTCTAGGTGCTGAAAAATTGTGAGTAATACCTTTCTTACTACAAAAAGTTTCAAAATCAGAATTTTGAAATTCTCCTCCATGATCACTATGAATAGTTTTCAATGGAAGGTTTTTCTCATTTTTAACTTGAGCTCTAAAACTTTTGAAATAAGAAAATGCTTCATATTTCTTTTCTAGAAAATAGACCCATGTAAATATAGTGTAATCATCAACTAGAACAAACACATTGTATTTGCCTCCAATACTTCCAGTTTTTGTTGGACCAAAAAGATCCATGTGCACTAACTGTAATGCATCGGTTTTTGAGACTTCACCGATTGAATTAAAACTAGATTTATGTTTCTTTCCATATTGACAAGGATCAAAAACTTTAGAAGAAACAAATCTAAGCTTCGGTAGATCCTTAACTAGTTTATTCTTAGATAGTTTACAAAGGTTTCTCATATTACAGTGTCCTAATCTTCTATGCCATAACCAGGAATGATCTTCCATTGCACTTAGGCAAGGTAAATCTTGGCTTCTGAGGTCTTCTAAGTTTATGGTGTAAACATTCTCTTGCCTATTTGCTAAGAGAATAAATTCTTCCATGGAATTGTGAACTAAAAACTTATCATTCCTAAAGTTTACAAGGTAACCTTCATCACATAACTGACTTATGCTAATGAGTTAGTTCTTAAGACCCTTAACAAAAAGAACATTTGAAATCAAGGTTTTACCTAAAAGAACAATATTACCAATACCAACAATCTCTCCCTTAGCATTGTCTCCGAAAGTTACCTTTCCTCCTTTCGTTTTGATAATCTTTTCAAAAAAGCTTTTGTTACCAGTCATGTGCCGGGAATATCCACTATCCATGTACCATGTATTGTTGCTGGTACTTTCTTTATTTTCCAGAAATCAAGAAGAAAATTGGACTTTCGAAATCCAAACTTGTTTGGATCCGAGATTTCCTGACAATAACATTTTAGGTATCCACGTCTTCTTAGAAAAGTAAGCTTTATGAAATCCTAGAGATTGGGTTTTTTTTAAGGAACAATTCTTTGCCCAGTGACCACCACATTGACACTTGGTACAAAATGGGGCACTTTGAGGAACAAAATAATTGTTACTGAAAATAGGTTTTTCATGGGTATAACCAAATCCAGACTTATTTTTTAAAGGTCGTATTTGCGAATACATATTATCAAAATTTTCCTTACCATGGGTAAAGTTTGATAAACACTTCTTTAAGGAAAAAATTTCGGACTTGAGTTTTACAACCAAGTTTTTATCCTCAAAATCATTAGTTTTAGAACTAGAGTTAGGCTCAAAAACATTTTTCTTAGAAATTACTTTATCTAATTCTTTAGAAAGTTTGTTCTTCTAAGAACATACTTCCTCAAGATTTTTTGAAATATTTTCAAAATCAGCATTTTTCTTATCAAGATCTTTAGAAAGATATGATATCTCTTTTGTAAGAATAGAATTCCTATAGTTTGCCTTATCAAGTTTCTTATTGAGTTTGGAATTCTCAATCTCAAGAAGTTCAGCAAACCTAGAGACTTCTTCATAAGTAGGTAAAGTATTTTCCTCATCAGAAGATGATTCTTCATCAGAAGAGTTATAATACTTACTATCATTATAACTTAAAGAAACATTGGTCAAAGATTCAGCATTTCGTACCTTAGCCATAAGACAATGATTATCAATAGGTAATCTGGCTATAAGACCAAGATTCTTCTATCCCGAAGATTCATAATCAGAAGATTCATCTGAAGAGTCACCACCACTGGCACTCCAGGTGTCATTAGCTTTCAGAACTTTCTTAGCTTTAGCTTTATAATACTTCTTTCTGTTCCTGTCTGAATTTCTTTCCTTCCTTTCTTTCTTTTTGAGCATATGGCAATCTGGTCTAATATGTCCGGCTCTTTTACATTCATAACAAGTAACTTCTCCATCTTTCTTATCTTTCCTGTCCTTTTTCTTATACTTAGATTGAAAATTTCTCTGTCCAGCTATCTTGTTTATCCTTCGAGCAAGGTTGGCTAATTCATTTTCTGAGACTTCACTCTCACTAGATTCGGATTGGAAAATAACTTTCTTAGACTTGGATCTGGTTACTCTCTCATAAGTCTTAGCTTTCATCTGATTTGAAGTTGTAGTAAAAGCAACAGTACCATTTCCAATCTTCTTCTTGATGTTGTCAGCATCTCTCTTCACTCTTGTTTCATGTTGTAGAAGAGTTCCAAAAATCTCATCAAGATTAATTTGAGTGACCTTCCTATTCTCATCTATAGCTGTTCTCTTGGATTCCCACTCATTGGGAATAATATCAATTATCTTGTCCACAAGAGCTTCATCATCTAAGCCTTTTTCTCCCATAGATTGTAGACTGTTGATGATAGTGATAAATCTTTGTTGAACTTTACAGATAGGTTCTCCATAAGGAAAATTGATGCCATGATATTCAGCTCAAAGTATAGCTCTTCTAGTCTCAATCACTTTAGAAGTCCCAAAGTTTGTAACCTCTAACTTCTTCCATATACAATTAGCTACTTCACAAGAAGAAATTTGGATATATATATTTCTGGTCATTGAACATAGTAAAGTGGTGCGTACCTTATAGTTAAGTTTATATTCTTGCTTTTCCTGGTTAGTAAAAGTTCTGACTTCCTTGTCAGGAATTTTATAATCACCAGTAAGCATAACAAAGTTGTCTACTCCAGTATTGATAACAAAAGTCTTCATACGATCTCTCCAGTATTCATAGTCATTACCATCAAATATAGGTGGTCTTGTCGGATTTATATTGTCAATAGATCCAACATTAATTCCTGCCATACTTAAAATAACTTTGCACACAAACTTGTTAGTAGCAAAGATTCGTAATCACGAAGTTCGGAATGGGAAAAGTTCGGAATAGGAAAAAATTTCGGAATGGGAAAATTCTTAATGATAAAGTGATCAAGAAAAACTTGTATGTGAGTACAAGTATTTCAGAGACCTGCTCTGATACCAATTGTAAGATTGGTATAGAGTAAGAGGTTTCTAATCCTTTGATACCAATTGTAGGATCGAAATAGTGATGTAGATGCTCAATATACAAGAGGGGGGGTGAATTGTATACTTTAAAAAATTCCTTTGGATCCTTTAAAGTTAGTTAAGAATAACTATGTTTTCCTTAAGCAAAGGAAAAGGCTATGTTTAACAAAGTTAAACTAAGCAAATTCACAACACCTCTTAACACCGAATGCCAACTAGGAACAAGATTCCGAATGAGGGTTCCAGAAATATCGTTCCGGAAATTGAATCTTAACAAATGATTACAATATGAGATTCTACCTTAAATCGTATAGAATCTAAATGAAACAGAGTACAAATAAGGAAGTATAAGAAAGTTATACTTTCCTTATAATACAAAATGCAGCGGAATAAAAACAGGTAGTAAAACTACATGTAACAAGATATAAGTCTTTTAATCCAAAAAGAAGGGTATCCAACAACTTTGGATAAAGGTCCCTTGATTTATACTTTCAAGAAAGTCTGTCTTACCCACACCAGGGTAAGCCCTCGATACGAATATCGGAGTCTCTGTCTTGCTATTCCCACAAGCCCTCAACTTCAAGGAAGTTGGCAACCTCTGTCTTCCTCAGCAAGAAATCCCTCGGACTTTAAGGTAGTCGGCACCTCTGTCTTCATATACCCGGAAGCCCTCGAATGTAATCACCAACATTCGGAGTCGCACAAAGCTTTGAGAGTTAATAAGAGTCTCTCTCTCTAGAAATCACTTCATGCAGATTAGTCAGCCTTTCAGCACTTTTTCAGCCATCAGCTGTAACGAGCTCTTTTAAATGAGCTCCTATTTATAGGTAAGGTCGGCTCCTTCTCCAACGGTCATATTTTCCTTAAAGATCAGAGGGACCTGTACACGTGTCACTTAGACAACGGTTAGTTTATAATAAAACAGACGACATCGTTTTGTAACAAAACAAGTGTAACAGAATATACGACATCGTTTTAAACTCTAACATAAAAGTTCGGAATAAAAACTTCGGAGTGAAGGTTCGGAGTGTAAGGAACAATAGTAAAGAGTAGACAATTTTTAGAAGTGTAAGAAATATAAAAGTTCGGAGTCAAACAATGATATTTTTCGGAGTCTGAATTAATTCAGAGTGTATATAACAAAGATACTCAAATTCTGTTTAATAGGGGAATTCGGAATGAGAATTCAGAATAGGAATTCGTCATCAGAAATCGTAATGAGAATTCATCATCAGGATTCGTAATGAGAATTCATCATCAAAATTCATAATGAGAATTTGTCATCAGAATTCGTAATCAGAATTCGTCATTAGAATTCGTAATGAGAATTCATAATCAGGATTCGTAATGAGAATTTGTCATCAGAATTCGTAATGAGAATTCTTTATCAGAATTCGTAATGGAAGTTCAGAATGAGATTTCTTCATTAGAACTCGTAATGAGAATTCTTCATTGGAATTCGTATCCTCAATCTGGAATAGAACTTAGTCAGAGTTCATATCCGGAATTCGGAATGAAACTTCCTAATAGTTCTTATACAGAATCTGAATCCTAAAATAGAATGATTTATAACATAGTTTCAATGATTCCGAGAAAATGAATCCGAATCTCATACTTATGAAAAATATGGATGAAAATATGATAAGGATAAATTTTTCTTATAAAAGCGATTTTCCTTAAGAAAGCAATTTTCCTTATAAAAGAGATTTTTCTTAAGATAAGGTGTTTGTGATTTTCAAAACAAGAAGGAATGGAACAGTCATAAGGAAAACCTTATTGACTCAACAAGAATGTCATACCATTATATCCTTATCTGGAGGAGATGAAGGATCCCCGATACAGGGGAACATCTTCCCATTGAAAATCCATATGAATTTCAATGGAATGGAGGTCCGCCACTGTCTTATTGACATGAGCTATGTGGTCAACCTTATCCTGACTCAGACACTCATAATGATGGGATTATCTAAGGATGATCTGAGTCCCTCAAACCTGATATTTCAAGGTTACGGTAGGACGAAGTGGATTCTAGTTGGAAAAATATTCCTAAAGACCGAGTTTGGAGGCCTAGTTGAAAGAAAAAATTCATGGTTATCTCACAAGATAGCACTTACATTGCGATGATGGGAATTCCATGTCTACACATACATGTGGCAGTCCCTTCATCATAACACCAATGCCTTAAGTACTCTGACAATGGTCGATAAGGTGTACTCCAAGGTGATGCATCTCAATTTTCCTTTTTTTAATCCCAGTAAATTGATCCCGACTATTATAAGAAAACAGAAATTAGATTTTGGATAACAAGGCTGAAAATGATATGGTTGTGATCGAATCATTGACAGACCTGGATGCGGCTAACATTTTCCCGATCCACCGATTGGAGGCCACAACCATGGACATGGGATAGTGATTCATTTTCTTGGGAATGAAATATAGGTGCATTCCTAAGTCTAAGTAATGCTAGAAGATAACCTTTTATTACTATACAAATTTGGGTCGGGTGATCCCATAGCCCTTACTGCTAAAAGGTATCAGTATGTCTGCACCAGTGCGATTGCAATATGTCATACATACATGCCTTGTCGTGCTTGGAAAAATCGGCTCAATCCAGCACAACTATTTCTTTTGTATCATTAAACATGTACACTTGGGTCATTGTCTACTTGGGATCAGGTCATTAGATTTTTTCAAAATGGTTTAGGAAGTACAAAAGCTCCCCGATGAGGTGTCCACCGCCACCCAGGCTGGCACCAGTGTGCTGTCAGTGTGTTTCGGATCGGAAGAGTTGCCTCATGTCGAGGATCCTATGAAATTTGGATGAATAAGATGATTTGGATGATTCCCCTCCCACATTAGAAGAGTGTGACTCCACATAGATCGATGAACCGGTACAAGTGAACCTTGGTAAAAAAATGGATCTGAAACAAACATAGATATGCACTGCTACACAGTTGGAAGAGAAAAAATAAATGGATTTCTTATGGCAGAATCATGACGTATTTACATGGAGTTATGAGATGATGTCGGGGATAGATTCCCATATCAAGTTCCACCATATATATCTACCAAAAAATCTTTGTCAGATCAAACAACCTCTAATAACGATGCACCCTTCTCACAGTGTTGTGATAGAGGTTAAGGTTGATAAGATCCTTAGAGATAACATCATCAAGGATGTCTAGTAATTCATATGGTTATCTAATAATTTTCCCGTCAAGAATAATAGAGGATATATCCTATTATTCAATGATTTTAAGGATATCAACCATTACAGCCAGAAGGATGATTTCCCCTTCTTGCGATATAACTACTGATCGACACCACTGTTGGGTTTCAAGATCACTCTTTTATGGATGGGTATTCATGATATAATCAAATCCCAATGGCCCCTATGGAAGTGGAATCTGATAACTTTAGGTAACCAAATGCTACATTCTGATACCATTGAATACCCTATGGTCTAAACAACACAGCTTCCACCTATCTTCATGCCATGCACTGCATATTCAAACTAATCCTTGAGACTTTGGTGTAATGTTATGTTGATGATTTGGTTGTTAAATCCGACCAATGACAAAACAATATTAGAGATCATGATAAAGTGTTTGTCTTACTCTATTCCAACCATCTAAAGATATACCCAATGATGTATGTCTTTGGGGTCACCTATGGGATGTTTATCGTCATCATTGTTAGTTATAGAGGCATTGAAATAGATCTGGAAAAGATCATGGCCATTAGTCATATGTCTCTTTCAAGAAATATTCAGGACCACCAAGGATTTCATGGCCACATATCATACATACAGAGATTCCTCTAAAATCTGGCTGGATTATGTAATCCATTTTCATAGATCATGATGAAATTTATCGATTATCAGATGGATGAGGTGTGTTTGAACGATTCTAGGGAATTCATGTAGTACCTCCTACAAACTCTGGTGATGATTCCACCTATTTCTAGAAATCCACTGGCCTTTTATGTGGTAGCATTAAAATTATCTAATAGCAACCTTCTCACCCCGAAGAATAATGAGTGATCATAGAGTTGTTTATACTATCTCAGCCACATTCTCCTCGATACGGAGACTAGATACTCCTCTAACGAGAAGATATTCCTCATACTGATATTTATAGTGAAGAAATTATGACATTACATGTAGCACCATGTGATACTGCTAGTGTTCTTAGTGGATCCACTAATGTAAATTCAAAACCCTCCCCATATAGATAGGTTGTCTAGCTTGGTGGATAGAGATCCTCTAATAGTTCGACATCATGTGTGTCACCCATAAGGCTATGAGGGGACATGTGTTGGTCGACTTTCTTACCTCATGTCCTTCCCTTGCAGAATAATATCTAGTTCATGATTTTCCTAATTAGGCAATCATATTAGTAGATCAATAAATTCTGTGATGTGAAATTCACGTTGATGGATCTTCCCGAAGCTATACCGTCAGGAGACTCAACGATCATAGAGTCAACAGAATGGGCCTTAGTATTGTCTCCATTAATCATGCACAAGTTGTTCTACCATATTCATTCATAATAATGGAAGGCTTTAACAATAACTAGGATGAGTACAATACCATCATCATTGGTCTCGAACTAGCTCCTGAGTTTGATGTTCTTCACCTACAAGTGGAAGGGGACTCCGAACTATCCACCAATAAGATCTACGGTGACTACATCTTTAGGAAGATGAAACTCGTACCGTTATTAGAGTGTACTCACCAACTGATGATGTAGTTATATTAATATCCATATGTTACTCATGTCCCTTGATCGCAGAATGGCTGAGAAGATGACATGCCCATCCTGACCATATCTCTTGCAGAGCTAGAACATGATGATTTGGGTATCAATGTGGACTATCGAAGAATAATAACTCTCATCACTTTGTATGATGATGATAGCTCATATATAATCCAAAATATAGATGGTTCCACTATGTGAGGATCACATGGTCCCCTTGTTGCATTGTTGGAGGGGACCCTTGACAGTAAAACTCCCTTTATCGAGTATCTCCAACATGGTAATCTCCCGACATACTAGACCAAACATGAGTGAGTTTGTCGGCCACAGTTTAATTCACCCTCAGAGAGGTCATAGTCTTCAGAAGATGCTCTAAAAGCATGTGTTTTATTGTATTATAATCTATTTCATTCAAGGATGTGAGATTTCACCGATCTTGCAGGATGTTCATGCTAGTTCTAGTGGGCCTAATCAGGCAGGGCCGAATCATTCGTATTAGATATGAATATTGGGATGCTTTTGGCCCACCATGATATGTGACTGTATCGAGTTTTACAAGAGTTTCCATTCATGTTAGATCCATGCTAATTTCATTCATCGGCCACCAGATCCTCTCCACACTACCAATTACTCTTGGCTGATTGCAGTATATGGACTCGAAGACTTGGGACCATATCCACCGATGACAACTCATTAGTGCATGTTTATCCTGACCACTATATATTTATTTTCCATATGGGAATATGCATTTCCACTCAAGGATTTCTATGGCCATTCAATCAGGGAGTTTTTGTGATCCAATATCATCGACCGATTCAGAGTCCCTCGCGCCACCGTCATCTATAACGAAACCGACTTCTGAGCAGCTAAGTTGAAGAAATTATACTGCAAGTACAACATATTCTCTAATCAGACCATTGTCTATCATGATTTGGCAGATGGCCTTTTTGAGGTGTTGAAAAAAAGCACCTCTAACAACTTCCAGAAGATGGTTAGTTAGAACAAGAACAATTGGCCAAAAAACTCCCTAACACTCTATGGGATTACCAGACGACGACTCATAATTCCACATAGGTGACCCCATATTCCATAGTGTACCGAATAGAGGTAGTTTTTCACATAAAGATTCAGTTTCCTTCTTTACACATAGCTATCTACAATCATAAGGCACCTGACAATGTAGTTGAAATTTATATTGTAGAACTCGAGTCACTTGATGGGAATCGTCCTTGTGCCTTGCATAATCTGGAATAAAAGAAAAAATATTTATGATGGATTTCAATATAAAAATTTCTCATATAATATTTCATAAATGGTGACATGGTATTTTCTCTAAGAATTCCAATGATACCCAGAATGAAGCTGCCAAAGCTAGTGCCCAAATGGGAGGGACCTTACATCAATCACAAGGTTTACAACAATGGTGAATACTCCATATTCACTATAGATTATGAGCTTATTACTCCTCCCACAAATGATAAATTCATCATGAAATATTTCTCTTAACAGTCCCATATGACTTTAAACTGTTCTGTCTTCACTGCATGATGATAAAGTACCTGGTACGTCTAGGATGAAGGACGTAAAACATCCCAACACTCTTCCCGCATGGCGTTAAACTTTATTACCATTATGTTAGATGTTAAACTATCTACACTTATCCTGGTGGATGTTAAACCACCACCATAATCCTGCATGTTGATAAAAATTAATATGTATTGAGATATATGACCATAAACTGTGATCTCCTATGTCCTTGACACATGAAGTTAAAGTACACAAAATTTAAGAACTACATTTGGATTTCTTCCCATCCTCATGGGATACGTAGGAACACCGTGGAATTTCATCTATTGGCCATCCACAGGATCATCAATCATTACAGAACCTTCTCCCATGTTCTCACATAGGATTGTGCAGTGTGCTGTAGACTCTACAACCTCGTTCATGTCAATATATTTTTTCCACACCACACACATCTCCTTGAGACACACCTTCATCATCCCTTGTCCTTACCACAAGATGTTAAACATGATGGGTACCATCATGCTTTATTCTTCCTGCCATATGGACCTCCATCATCTTTCACATCTAAGAGTACCCCCTTAGCGGCTTGGTTTCATGCCACTTAGGATTACCTACTATTTTGTGCTAACATCCCAGAGGATCACGAAACACAATTTGACCTAAGTCCTACATTGTGAATATGTTCGTTGGTAAATTCTCATTTGTTAGATCCATGTATAGTTGACATGAGGGGGTGATGTGTTGTAACCATGGATAGTAGTTACCCTTAATCGATATTTCCATCCCATGGCCTCATAAATGATGGGCATGGTGATTCACCTTTTCTAACCTTCTATCCTATGAAGAAGACATTAAACAGTGTTCCTACAGTCCAAGATCTATAACCATAAACTAAAATCTACAACATCCATGTAACATGATGTCAAACTACCATAAATTTACAGAACTATGTATATCTTGATTCACATCCACATGGGATATGTAGGAACTCTAGAATATTTAGTTATTGGGTCCATCTCAGGTTCATATATTCTTTCTCTCAATCACATGGCCTGACTCCCCTCTTAGAAATATTAACTGTGTGGTGTATGTGGGATTCTATAGTCATTCACGCCATTTTATTTTCGACAGCATAAACATTCCTCTTGGAGATACATGTTCCCCTACTCTTTACTACAAGACATTAAACTATACTTCATTTTAGAACTATGTATGGATTGATTCCCATCCTCTTGGGATACATAGGAATGTCCGAATATTTCATCCTCAGGTCAAGACCTGTTTTTTTGGAATCGTTCTTTTCTTTCGGGAACCATGTCCTATGTTCTCCCAGGGGTATGTGGAGTATGCGGGCTTATGGCCGCATTAACATCGGGTTTGAAATACAGACAGTTCATACCTCTCTCTTGAGTTCTCTCCATTCCCCCTTTTTTCTCCAATCATATCCTCATGTTATCTTCATTCAATTAGTCCCATTGACCACTATTGTGTCACACCAACATTCTAAAAAACACTTTGGTTTATGACCTATAGTGTTGGGTTCCACATGGATATGTTCCATCCATTTCTATGTATCACGTTCTCCTATATTTGGGTTTTAATAATCCTTCACATACAAAAGGACCCCCTGACAATGTGGATGCTCGACCTTTTGGATAGCCTACTATTTTGGGGAAACAGCCTAGAGGATTTTGAATGAAAATATGTGAATGTTTCCATATTTTGAATATGGTTAGTGAAAAACCATCAATCATTGTTCCCACCTCCGGTCATGTGATATGGATGCTGTGATTTGAATATAGTCAACAACTACCCTCCATCATTGTACCACACTAGACGAATCCTAAATACTGGACTCATGATCCACATCCCTTTCCACACCATCGAATTCAAGTAAATTTTTTACATTCTCAGTGGTATCACACAACCTGATTTTTCATCTTAAGGGGATGAATCATGATTGTGGTTTCATTTGAGGTTTTGTGACATTTCCGCATTCGGTGTATTCCACATGTTTTGAAGATCTTATCCACCCTTTTTTCCCATATTGAGTGCAGGTCACATGGTATTAGTGACTTGGTCAAGGATTACTGTCGCTTATAGAAACCTCACTTACTTATGGTCTAATCTCTATGGCCATAAAAATACCCTTTCATTGTTCATGTCATATGATGTTAAACTACATGATATATTCTAGAACTACATATGGATTGATTCCCATCATTTTGGATACATAGAGGTTCCCGAACATTTCATCACCAGGCTCATCTTAGGATCCACTAATTATCTCTTCACATTTGACATCTTTTCCTAACTCTTATAGGATTGTGTGGTGTGGTGTATATGGACATATTTAATCATTCACATTTGGTCTATAGTATCCACATCAAGTACTACCCCTTAGGATCTAGTATCTCTCAAATCTTTCCATACTATATGACGTTAAACTACAAGACATTTTTAGAACTATGTCGGCCCTGATTCCCGTCATTAAGGGATATGTAAGGATGCCCAAAAACTTTTCTTTGGGACCACCTTCATGTCCTTTGATCTATTATGGCCCCTTGTCTAGAGGCTCCCCCCTAGGATTGTCTGCGGTGTGGTGTGGTCCGATGTCCTCATTCTCATTGTGTATACAACTCCACACCATGCACATTCCCTTCAAAACCATATTCTTCCTTATGTGTTGGATCCATATGATGTTAAAATATTTTTCCCTATATCACATGACATTAAACTATGGAATATTTTTTTCATGATGTTAAAATTCATGGGCAGGTCAAGTCATACGACCTTAATCAATGAAACTATCATCCTTGCCGCCTGATTAAAAACGGAACAACATTGGGTTGTCCTCGTCTAAGGGGACATCATGTTTGGTAATGGTCATCCATCCTTCCATTTGTCAAAACCTACAAATGGAATGATTCCTGCATTGAAAATGGATTTTCCATTATTGTTTTGTTTCTTAAAAAACATATATGCACCGTAATAGACGAACAAGAAATATCAAATGTTGAATCTTTTGGTGCCTGGGCCAGACCAACATGATGGTATTACCTCTGGAATTGGTACCCTATCATGTATTTTTCCAAAACTACATAAGTCTTAATTCCCATCCTCATGGGATATATAAGAATTCCTATAGATTTCATCGATGGGTCCCACCCAGGTACATCATATCCTGCCTTTTTATGGCCCCTTGCCCCGAACTCTGTTCGAATCACATATTGTGGTGGGGACCCACTAGGTTCTCATTCACATTAGCATTATAATAGCCATGATGCGTACATCTCATTAGGGATCTTCCTTTTGTTCTCCTTGAATTATAAAAACATTAATCTACATGGAATCTCAGTTACTACATATGGTTGGATTTCCATCTTTATGTGAAACATAGGGAGACCCATACATTTTGTCTTCTGGTCCAGCCCTAGGTTTATCGACATATTTTTCACCCATATTTTTTTACTTCATGACCTCTATTATGCCTCACCAATGTGCTCAGATGTACTTTGGTTTTAGACATCGAGTGTTGGATTCCTCATGGACATATTGTCATAAATATTTATGCTTCAAATTTCTAAATATTTGGGATTCCATCATCTTTTACACCCAAAAGGACCCTTGAACGACATGGATTCAAGGCCTTAGTGATATTCTAAAATCTTGTTCCATTTTCCCTATGCATTTGGAATTATAATTTGACACAGGTCCTACTATTCAATGATGTCCAGTGGTAGATTCCACTGGTTTGTTCCCATTTCAGGTCACACAATCTGGATGTTGTGTTTCGAACATAATCAATAGTTATCCTCCAAAATTAAGCCACCACATTAAGACATAAATATTTGTTGGGTGATACACATACCATTCCACTCCATCATGTTCAAGTGAATTTTCGACACCCTTGGTGCTATCCTTATTTTTACATATGCACATTAAAGAGGGTGACTCAACATCCTGAGGGTCATCTTTGACACCATACCAACTCCCCCATCTATGTATTCCATGTGATGGAAAGATATTCTACACCCTTGTTACCCACATCGAGCATCACTCACATGGGCTTAGAGATATGGGTATGTTTTTTGCATAAATAGAAAGGAAACACATCATTTGGTCCAAACTCTATGGCCTTAAACTAGAAGATTTGGTCCCTTAGTTCAAAAATTATGACTTTAAATTTTGTGCATTCTTATGGGAATTTATTGTGCTATGTAGACTATTTTGTCCTTATTCACATTGGGTCATATTATGGAACCATGTCACATATTACCACTTTTGTAATCTTCTCATGATTGTTCTGAGCTCTATCACTGTAAACTAAGGTCTTATACACCTTTATCATATGGTGATAAATTAATTTATCCTGGCCCCAGATTTGTGACACTAAATTACCTACAAATTCAATGTATTCACATTAGATGATTTTTCCCCTCTTTGTATTGTCTGCCTTCCATACCAACATAAAGAACTACATATGGCATGATTTCCATCCTCACGTGATACATACTGACACCCATACCTCTTTTCTATGGTATATCCACATCACCCGGAACCCTATTGTGTTGTTTTGTCCTGAGATTACTTATAATTATGTGGTGTGGTGTGGTCATATGTCCTTATTCACATCATGTTTATAGTAGTTGAACCGCATATCTTTCTCAAGAGTCCACCATTTCTATATCCTTACCACATGATAATAATCATCACAGTCATGTCCCACACAAACGACATTAAACTAGGAACCTTATGGTCCAAGATCCACATTCTAAAACTATGATTCGTACCATCTATTTTCCCAAGACATTAAACTGGATATCTATAATTATATTTCCCTTTAATGGAGTATATCTCTCCCTTTTTTTATTGGGTTCCTTCCATTTAACTTTCAATAACTACATGTGGCATGATTCCAATCTTTATTAGATATATAGTGACGCCCAAACATCCTTTATGTGGTCCAGTACCAACCATTTTCACCTTCCTAGACTCTTACGGTCTGGGATATCCAAAAATTACATAGTTTGGTGCAAAATGCAGCAGACCTCATTCATCGAGAGAAAACAATAATCATTAAGGTAATTCCTATGAGATTTTTTCTCCTTGCGCTCACCCTGCATAAAGCTTAAATCACTTGGGTAATGTTCATGATCCTCACATTCATACATTTTGGATGTCATTATATTTGACATCACATAGGACCCCCTAACGTTAAGTATGTTAGGCCTAATTTCTCTCCTACCATCCTAGGCCAATGCCTAGATGGATTCCAAAAAAATATTTGATGCAAATCCCTTGTCTCAAAAATGTTCAATGGTCGACCATCATTTTTTGTCTGGCTATCACGATATACATAATGTGTTTCCATTATGGTCAACCATTATCATCCACCATCATGACAAAGCTAAATGTGTTATGAATTTCATTTATCGTAATTCACATTTTTTATTCCCCTTTATTCGTTTTTATTCCAACACCCCTGGAATTATCCCTCTTGTGCGCTAGATAATGTCGGTAGAGGGTTGGTTTGGTGTTTTGAGAATCACATTTTCTAAACATGACCCCTTGTTCTTCCCAGAATCCTAGAGTTTTCATTTAGACCCTATACTCTCAAATATTGTTTTTCACCCTCATATTCATATGGAATATTGATGATGTCATCCCTTGCTTCTAACATCGGAAAAAACCCATATGAGCATAGCAACTGAACACTTTATATCTCTCTGATATGATGGAAATGAAAAAATAAAATTAGATAATGGAAGTCATGTAGCCAAAATAATGAAGAAATCCAAAATGTATGTTCATGATTTCAAATTAATTACAATGACCATGGATTGGCCAATATATGATATGGATTATTCTCTTCAACGGAGTCTCCCTACTCTATCACTCTCAGGCTTATAGAATTCAGGATCTGTTTTCACCTATGAAGATCCCTATTCTCTCTGATTGGGATGGGGAGCAACTCATTAACCCCGACCTAGGTCTGATCCTCATTAGCTCGAATAATAACCATCTATTAGGATTCTATCCTCATTAGTTCCTCAGCCTATATTAACATTTCCTGCAGTCAGATATGAGTCCCAATTTTGCATCAATGAAGGCAGAATATTCATTCACAAGTTCCATCAAGCATTGGATCTCATTATCTGCCTCATTAAGATTCATAATATTGATAGACATCATCCAAAAGAAACCAACTTTGAAGTCATGGTCATGTTCCATAATTTTTTCTACCACGTAATCTCAAATGATCATGTGGGGGAATTGTGAATCCATTTCTCCAGTGCATAGTTTGCGTATTCGGGAATGACACCACCCCATATGGAATATCATTCATACATTAGGGGTCTCCCTAATAAAGTGTGTAATAAAATTCCATGACTAATGATGGATGAACTTTCTATCATCTTTTTCGGAAGTAGTCTCACCCCAGTCCTTAGGGATGGCATGTTTATATTAGTGAATAACCTCTAGAAATTCATCAGAAGGATCTTCCTCTGATGGTTGGTCAGGTACGTCGGGTACCATGTCATCCTATTGATCATCTTCATTAAATTATACCTCATTTATCATAGGTTCTATCCTACCAATCTATAACTAGGAAAAGAAATTTTGGTTTGCATTGGCGTCTGATTCCATGACCATCGACGTTCCCCTAGGAAAGGCAGTGCCAGGGTACCTAGCCATTCCCGCCAGTGCAGCCCATTCAATTTGAATAAATATGCATATAAAAATACATAGACATCAGTTGGCCTGGTTGAATATAAATAGTTACATATTCTGGGAAGACGACTTAAAAAGGTCAAATAGTTGGTCTCTCTCACGAGTTGCAGCCACCAGAACCCTGAGGTGTTTCCTCCCATATATGGTTGGGATATATAAAGACTTTGGGAGAACTACCCTGGTTGTCGTGGCCCTGTTAGATGTGGTAATCACCATTTTCATAGGTTTAGACCCCAAATATGCATCTATTAGTGGGCATGATCAGGTTTTGCATATGAGGTTCTCTTACACAGGGTGAATGTCAGTTGAGAAGGCCTATGTGACTTGAATGAGGTCCACAAAAAATGGTTTAGGTTTTACCTCAGGACCCTTGACAAACTCTTCCAGATCATAGATAGAAACCTGACCTTCCACCAATGGGATCCCATAACCATCCTCCACCCTCAGGTGTACTCTTCTAATTCTTCTGGTTGGTGGAAGCTATCCCTCAATTCCATGATAGACAACTGGAGAAGAATTTTTTTATTGAGCAAAACATTTCACCCGGTCTGTCATTGGGAATTGAGTACCCATAGAGTAAAACATTTCTTCTAGATCGACAATGTTCTTCACCCCTTCCACTTGAGAAACGGAAAATACAGCTCTGGAATGACCTATCTATGATTGATCCATCATGAGATTGTTCACATGCTGCCACAACAAAGATGAACTAAAGAATTTTCTATTAACATCCTAGGTGTCCCAATCCTATGGAAAAAAGTGTCTTTAGGCTTATATATAAGGCCCCAGCCTTAAACCTTACTTAATCTTGAGTTATTAAAAGATTACACATTGAGGATCTTTTCGGGTTTAGACTTTTAGAGAATTAGATCATAAAAATTGCAGTACATTCCACATATAAACAAAGTTGTTACATAAAGATAGTATTCTTATTTACCATCAATGGAATCATATTTAAAATAAAACATGGATTCTTTCTTGACACTTCCTTGACACTATCATCATATCATGTACCTTTCCCTTGACCTGTGAAAAACATTTCAAAAACACATGGGATGAGCATAAAAAGCTCAGTAAGGGATATAAAAATATGGAAAGGAAACATGGGTACATACATACATAAGAATGAAATCATACTTTACCCATAAAACAAAAGCACTTTAACATACCTCATCAAATCATGAATAAATCATAGAAATCATAAGACATAAAGGTAACTTGAGGCATTCATAACATTCTTACGTAGGGAGTAACCCTCTTCGTTACGTTTGGAATACCCATAACAGTACATTCCCTAAATCTCTTCAGATAAACCTTAACGTTTCACTCCTTCGTTTTACCCAATGCATTGGAGAGCTATATCGGGCTCACCCGCCCTTAGTTTATCACGGAACCACCCGTCTTCATAATAATGCCCAAGAACCTCAACATAATCGTATCACATAAAACGTGCATAAAGGAAAAATAACAATTGCACCTTTCAATCACAAGATATCAATACAACAAATTGATATAAAAACATTATGAAAACCATTTTCAATACCAAAATAAAATAAAAGTAAAACATGGTATTTATTTTTCTTTTAAAAAAAAGGTATGGCTTGTAGAGGAAGCCGAAACTCAAGTAATGGTCACGGCGGCGGAGAAGTCATTGTTGCCGCATACGTACGAAAAAAATATTCCCTTTTGCCGTTTAGTAAACGCTTCGTATAAAATTATTCCTTTTGAATATATGTAAAAGTCAAAGGTGTTTATACACAATATAAAAGAAGGTTTGTGTATAAAACAAAATATTCCTCAATGAAAGGAAATTGAGACGAGGTCCCATACCTCGGGTCCGACATGACTCGATCGTTCTTTAATCTCCTGAATAATAAACATGAGTTAATTTCAATTTGTTAATGAACCTTTTTAAAGTTCATTATTCCTTTAATATCACGTATTTCCATGTCATTAACACTATGTAATTATTTAAGTTAATAACGGTCGTTTTAACGATCATTGGTACTTGAGTAAAAAATAAACCCTTTATAATTACAAGTTGTTCATGTATCCATTTTATCTAGAATTATAATCATGATGTATATATCATATATATCCAGTATATACATGCATTTATAATATTACATAATCATTTAGAGGTACGAAATGAAATGCACCGTTCATGGAGACGGTAAGCCGTACGTACGCATGGACGCTACATTCACTTCTATTTCATATTTTATAGAATGGAATCATAATGATATAAAGGTATATTATAATTCCAGTATAATATCATATATAATATCATAGTTCTATCCTTTATACATCCCAAATATGGTATTTGATGAATCAAATCACTTTGAGGGGGCGGTAGTCCACACTTCCTTAAATGAAGATATCACGTTTACCCATAATGGAAACCATAAAGGTATGAACAAAATGAAAAATACTAAAGCTTAAGGAAACAATAAACATATTATATATCATATATAAATATAGTGACATCTTAATGGACACATTTTAAGGTGTTAAAAGAATGCTGAACAATCATCGTTTCGGGAGGCATAAATTCACCATCCACGGAAACAGTATGTCCTTTAACCATTATATGTAGGTGTGTATAAGTGTAGCTAGAATACTTCTTATAAAAACATCCTAGTATATTTAAGATAATGGTGTTTTTACAAAAGAAATGAATAAAAAGAGTTTAGGGGGTTGGAGGAGAAAATTAAAACAAAAGGACTCAAGTGAAGACATTACCTTAAAATCGGGTAACTCCCAATGGTTTGAGATCAAAGGCTTTCTTGGGAAGAAATCATCCCAAAGTGAGGCTTCAAGGAGTAATATAGGTATGTTTAGAGACAAAATGGTCAGGTCTTGGCTGAGAAAAAGGCTTTGGGAGTGTGGGTAAGAAGGTAGAAGTGGAGGCCTTTTAAAAGAGGAGAGGAGGGGCACTCTTGGAAAGTAAAGAAATGTTACATTATTTGAAAATGATTTGCAGAATAGAAAGGTCCCAAATTGATATAATTAGGGGGTAAGGTGATAAGGGTTCGATATACACCCATCCAATAGGGTTTGGACATGTGTAGGTCATAGAGTTTACATTATCTTTCCATTTTATTTAAATTCTGTATTAATGAGGTAATCGCTGCATCATCATGATGTCATAAATAATTTAATGTATTTAAAGTCTAAAAATTATAATAAAAATATAATGATGTAGGAAATAGTCTTAGCTTTATAATGAATATTTATAGTCCAAAAGATCATTTATGTAGACAAGATTAAAAATATTTTACTTAGGTGATACAATCTTTGTCACATTTAACAATCCTTAAAAATAAAAAGATAAAAAGTCACTTTCTCACAAAAGTGATTCCATGGGGCCCCCATGTTTGGCACAAGGCATCCCATGGTCGGCCATGATACAACCAGTAGACTTAGGACACATGTTGTGGTCTTTTTGTATTATTATTATATCATTTTATTATCCTTAACTACCCGATTACTCATTAATCAAGATAATTAAAGATAATTACCGTCGTTACTATTCATAATGTCCAAAAACAAAAGAGTCTTGATTACATAATTTAGGCCTTATGACTCCAAATATTTAATCCATTTTACCAAATTCCAAACACAAATATTGCAATAATTTATTTAAAAAATAATTCCCGTTGTCAAAAAAAAAACGGGTTTTTTTGAAATAATATCTATGAAAAGTTTTGCATTAGTTTATGACCCATTCCAAATTGAAATTAATCCTAATGGCCATAATTGGATTAAATGGTAAAAATATATTCAGATTACTCATTAAGACCAATTAAAAGGATAATCTATCCATATAATGAAATTAAATGAAAAAGCAGTTTTGATGTAAAATGCAGTATTTTTCACTATTCATAAAAAATGAACATTGTCAGAAAAATACCAAAAATTTATCCAATGTAAATTTCAATGTCCCAATCATAATTAATATTTTTTAGTTTGACAAATATAGAATATAAAATTGTCAAAAGTTTTATTTAAAAAGGGTTTTCCTTCAAAAGGCAATAAAACAATCATTTAAGAATATTAGTGTATTCCATGCATAAGATTGTATTTATTTTCATTTTAAGCCTCTAAAACACAATCTAATTCATTAAATGACATAGATAAAAATATCTATTATTCATTACTTACGTGAGATGTTACATCCTTCCCCCATTTAGAAAATTTCATCCCCACAATTTATTTACTTATCGAATAAATGGGGGTACTTATCCCTCGTTGCATTTTTAGAGTCCCATGTTGCCTCTTCCATCATGTGGTTTTCCCACAAAACCATTACCTGATTAATCACCTTATTTAGTAACACTTGCTCCATGTGGTCAAGAATCTGGACCGGTTGTTCCTCATAAGATAAGTTCTCTTCCAGCTGAACTACCTCTGGACTCAAAACATGAGATGGATCTGGCATATACTTTCTCAACATCAAAACGTGAAAAACATTGTGTACCTGAGATAAAATAGGAGGTAAAGCCACTCGGTAAGCAACTGATCCAACATTATCCAAAATTTCATATGGTCCAATAAACCTTGGACTCAGCTTTCCTTTTTTACCAAATCTCATCACACTTTTCCAAGGATAATCGTTGAGAAAAACATGATCACCTACCTCGAAAGATAGATCCTTACTCCGATTATCCGCATAACACTTCTGCCTTCTCTGAGCTGTTCTCATGTGCTTCTGAATCAACTGAACTTTTTCTGCCATCTCTTCTACCAATTCTGGTCCCATCAGCTTCCTTTCACCCACATCATCCCAAAATGCTGGAGTTCGACATCACTTCCCATATAACGCCTCAAATGGTGCCATATGTATACTAGAATAAAAAATGTTATTATATGAAAATTCAACCAAAGAAAGATGTTGGTCCCAACTTTCCTGATAATCCATAGAGCAAGAGCGTAACATATCCTCCAATGTCTAAATTGTTCGTTCTAACTGCCCATCTGATTGAGGATGAAATGTTTTACTAAAATTTAATTCAGTACCCAACGACATCTGAAGGCCTTTCCAAAAGATAGAAGTGAACCAGGGGTCATGATCAGATACAATGGAGAGGGGAACTCCATGTAACCTGAATATCTCTTTAAGACACAAACAGGAAATTTGATCTAGGGAAAACGTATCTCGTAGATCTAGGAAATGAGCAGATTTAGTCAAGAGATCAACAATAACCCAGATTGCATTATTACCTTGAGATGTCTTCTGTAATCCCTCAACAAAGTCAATGGATATATTCTCCCATTTCCACTCTGGAACTGGTAAAGGTTGTAGCATCCCTTTTGGTAACTTCTGCTCTGCTTTAACCTGTTGACATGTCAAACACTTCACAGTAAAATCAGCAATATCTCTTTTCATTCCATCCCACCAGTAATACTCCCGCAGATCTCTATACATCTTAGTATTGCCAGGATGAACTGAAAAGGGAGAACTATGAGCTTCACATAACAACTCTCTCTTCAACTGTGAATCACAAGGCACACATAATCTCTTCCCAAACCTCAAAACACAATCATTATCAATGTTGAATTCAGGCAACATACCTTTATGAACCATCTCTACCTTTTTCTGCAACTCACTGTCTTGCTTCTGTGCTTGCTTGATTCTATCTGATAGAGATGATCTCACTGATACCTAAAACAAAACAGAAGAACTTTCTACACCAACAACTTCTATGCCAAAGTTCATCAAATCCTTATCCAAAGTATCACGTTCCAAACGCAACATTGCTAATGAAGCATTACTTTTTCGACTCAAAGCATCAGCCACTTTATTTTCTTTTCTTAGATGTTAATGAATTGTACAATCATAATCCTTGATTAATTCCAGCCATCTCCTCTGTCTCATTTTTAAGTCTTTCTGAGTGAATATATACTTTAATCTTTTGTGATCAGTATATATTTCACACTTTACTCCATACAAATGATGCCTCCAAATTTTTAAAGCGAAAACAACAATAGCTAATTCCATATCATGTGTGGGGTAATTTACCTCATGAGTTTCAACTGTCGTGAAGCATAAGCAATTACCTGATCATTCTGCATTAGGACGCAACCAAGTCCTTTCAATGAAGCATCACTGTATATAAAAAACTCACCATTCCTGGAAGGTAGTGCCAAAACTGGAGCATTCACCAATCTTCATTTCAATTCATGAAAACAATCATCACATTCTTTTGTCCAGATTAGCTTAACACCCTTCCGAGTTAGCTTATTCATTGGACTAGATAACCGTGAAATATTTTCAACAAACCTTCGGTAGTAACCTGGAAAACCAAGAAAACTATGGATCTCTGTTACATTTGTGGGTCTTGGCCATTCTTCAAAAACTTTTTTTTAGCAGGATCAAAAGTTATGCCATCTTTTGAAACAATTTGACCCAGGAACGAAATTTTTTGTAACCAAAACTCACAGTTTATGAATTTACAATATAGTTTCTTTTCTTTTAGGGTTTTCAAGAATAACCCTTAAATGACTTTCATTCTCATCTTTACATTTAGAAAACACCAAAATATCATCAATAAAAATGACAAACATTTTTCACATGATTCAACTAAGCCATCACTGCAGAAAACTGTTTAGTTCTGATTCTGACCATCTCAGGATACTAATTTGAAAGGACATTTCCCTATGTATGCCTTCCCAGAAGAGATGTTCTGTTTCCTCTATGAAAAACCATTCTTAACAAACATGTCTCAGATGAAGCAACATGGTAATCTTCAAATGCTATATCATTTTAATCGTACCATAAATTAACTTATAAGTTTACACTATTATAACTCCTAAAGTTATCTAAACCGACCTTTGATACCAACTATAAGTCCCTAGCCTTAAACATTACTTAATCCTGAGTTATTATAAGATTACACATTGAAGATCTTTTCGGGTTTAGATTTTTAGAGAATTAGATCATAAAACTTGCATTACATTCCACATATAAACAATGTGGTTACATAAAGATAGTATTCTTCTTTCCCGTCAATGAAAACATATTTAAAATAAAACATGGATTCATTCTTGACACTTCCTTAATACTATCATCATATCATGTACCTTTCCCTTGACCTGTGAAAAACATTTCAAAAAAACTTGGGATGAGCATAAAAAGATCAGTAAGGGATATAAAAATATGGAAAGGAAACATGGGTACATATATACATAAGAATGAAATCATAATTTACCCATAAAACATAAGCACTTTAACATACCTCATCAAATCATGAATAAATCATAGAAATCATAAGACATAAAGGTAACTTGAGGCATTCATAACATTCTTACGTTGGGAGTAACCCTCTTGGTTACGTTTGGAATACCCATCACAGTATATTCCCTAAATCTCATCGGAGAAACCTTAACGTTACACTCCTTCGCGTTAACCAATCCATTGGAGAGCTATATCGGGCTCACCCGCCCTTAGTTTATCATGGAACCACCCGTCTTCATAACAATGCCCAAGAACCTCAACACAATCGTATCACATAAAACATGCATAAAGGAAACATAACATTTCCACCTTTCAATCACAAGATATCAATACAACACATTGATATAAAAACATTATGAAAACCATTTTCAATACCAAAATAAAATAAAAGTAAAACATGGTATTTATTTATCTTAAAAAAAAGGTATGGCTTGTAGAAGAAGCTGAAACTCAAATAATGGTCACGGCGGCGGAGAAGTCGTTGTTGCCGCATAAGTACGACAAAAACATTCTCTTTTGTCGTTTAGTAAACTCTTCGTATAAAAATATTCCTTTTGAATAAACGTAAAATTCAAAGGGGTTTATACACCATATAAATGAAGGTTTTATTATAAAACAAAATATGCCTCAATGAAAGGAGATTGAGACGAAGTCCCATACCTCGGGTCCGACTTGACTCGATCGTTCTTTAATGTCCTGAATAATAAACATGAGTTAATTTCTACTTGTTTAAGAACCTTTTTAAAGTTCATTATTCCTTTTATATCACTTATTTCCATGTCATGAACACTATGTAATTATTTAAGTTAATAACGGTCGTTTTAACGATCATTGGTACTTGAGTAAAAAATAAACCCTTTATAATTACAATTTGTTCATGTATCCATTATATCCATAATTATAATCATGATGTATATATCATATATATCCAGTATATACATGCATTTATAATATTACATAATTATTTAGAGGTAAGAAATGAAATGCACCATTGATGGAGACGGTAAACCGTACGTACACATGAATGCTACTTTCACTTCTATTTCATATTTTATAGAATGGAATCATAATGATATAAATGTATATTATAATTAAAGTATAATATGATATATAATATCATAGTTCCATCCTTTATACGTCCCACATATGTTATTTAACGAATCAAATCACTTTGAGGGGGCGGTAGTCTGCACTTCCTTAAATGAAGATATCGCGTTTACCCATAATGGAAACCTTAAATGTATGCCCAAAATGAAGAATACATAATCCTAAGGAAAACATAAACATATTATATATCATATATAAATATATTTACATCTTAATGGCCACCTTTGAAGGTGTTCAAAAAATGTTGAACAATCATCATTTCGGGAGGCATAAATTCACCATCCATGGAAACAGTATGTACTTTAACCATTAGATGTAGGTGTGTGTAAGTGTAGGTCGAATAATTCTTATAACAACATCCTAGTATATTTAAGATACTGGAGTTGTTACAAAAGAAATGAATAAAAATAGTTTAGGGGGTTGGAGGAGCAAAATAAAACAAAAAGACTCAAGTGAAGACATTACCTTAAAATCGGGTAACTCCCTTTGGTTTGAGCTCAAAGACTTCCTTGGGAAGACTTATGCCTAAAGTGAGGCTTCAAGGAGTAAGAGAGGGATGTGGAGAGACAAATTGGGCAGTTTTTGGCCGAGACAAAGGCTTTGGGAGTGTGGGTAAGGAGGTAGAGGTGGGGGCCTTTTATAAGAGGAGAGGAGGGGCACTCTAGGAATTTAAAGAAATGTTACTTTATTTGAAAATGATTTTCGGATTCAAAAGGACCCACATTGAAATAATTCTATGGTAAGGTGATAAGGGTTCCAAATACACCCATCCAATAGGTTTTGGACATGTGTAGGTCATAGATGTTACATTATCTTTCCATTTTATTTAAATCCTTTATTAATGAGGTAATATCTCCATCATCATGAGGTGAATAAATAATTTAATTTATTTAATGTCTAAAAATTATAAAAAAAATATCATAATGTAGGAAATATTTTTATCTTTCTACTGAATATTTATAGTCCAAACGATCATTTATGCAGACAAAATTAAAAATATTTTACTTAGGTGATACATTCTTTGTCACATTTAACATTCTTTAAAAATAAAAAGATAAAAAGTCACTTTCTCCCAAAAGTTATTTCATGGGGCCCCCAAGTTTGACACAAGGAATCCCATGGTCGGCCATGAGACAACATGTAGCCTTAGGATACTTGTTGTGGTATTCTTGTATTATTATGATATTATTTTATTATCCTTAACTACCAGATTACTCGTTAATCAAAATAATTTAAGATAATTACCGTCGTTACTATTCATAATGTCCAAAAACAAAAGAGTCATGATTACATAATTTGTACCTTATAATTCCAAATATGTAATCCATTTTACCAAATTCAAAACACATAAATTGCAATAATTGATTTAAAAAATAATTCCCGTTGTCAAAACAAATAGCGGGTTTTTTGAAACAATATCTATGAAATGTTTGGCATTAGTTTATGACCAATTCCAAAGTGAAATTAATCCTAATGACCACCATTGGATTAAATGGTAAAAATATGTTAATATTACACTTCAAGAACAATTAAAAGGATAATCTAACCATATAATTAAATTAAATGAAAAAGTAGTTTTGATGTAAAATGAAGTATATTTCACTATTCATAAAAAAATGAACATTGTCAGAAAAATACCAAAAATTTATCCAATGTAAATTTCAATGTCACAATCATAATGAATATGTTTATTTTGACAGATATAGATTATAAAATTGTCAAAAGTTTTATTTAAAAAGGGGTTTCATCAAAAGGCAGTAAAACAATCTTTTAAAAATATTAGTGTATTCCATGCAAAAGATTGTATTTATTTTTATTTTAAGACTCTAAAACAATATATAATTAATTAATATACATAGATAAAAATATCTATTATTCATTACTTACTTGGGATGTTACATTTTCTATATGGTGTATCCCTTTACCTAGAACCTAAACAGGTATCCTACAGAACACCCTTAGTGGCCTCCCTTCTTGCGGAATTTTCTCCTCTGTGAACATCAGGTCTGCCACTGTCACGTGGCTCCTAAATCTTATCATAGTATTTTACTATCCCATTGAAATATGTGGGTGGAGGATCATCATTCTGTATCTTCCAATCCTCCTGTGTGAGGATGATCCACATTTACCTAATCACACATGGATGGTACTCATGGGATACTCCTAGGTAGACATGTGGGGTCAACCCCTTTCATACACTAGAACATCCACGTTAAGTGGACTGGGGGGGGAAGACTTGTAGATTGGCTTGTGATCAACCCACACCCCCAGAACTCCACCTCGAATGTCTCGGAGATTGGTCTGATGCTCCTATATTCCCATGAAATCATCGATGAATACACATGTTGGCAATATAAATTGATGGAAGATGAATTTATTCGCTTTACAAAGTTGGTTCCACAATAGCGGCGGGTTCAACATAGCTGAGAAACTCCCAAAAACATTCAGAATAGATGTTTCAAAGATTGATCCGAGAGGGGAAATGGGGATTGGGTATTCATAAGATCCCATATGCCCCACTATCCATCCATACAGAACATGGAGTCACTTATGCACCCTATGTGGGTTCTTCCCCTCACTAATTTTCCACAATACCTTGTATATCTTGGCCAACATCGGGATCACCTGATTGTTATGTCCCTCCATCTCTTGCACAGCTTCCAGGATGAATATTCTTGGTTTCACCCCAACATTTGTGTACTGGACCATCAATATCCAACCTCATATCATCATAAAAATAAACTAAGCTAGCCTAACTATCAGATGCTTCTCAGTATTGATGCTGTGCCCCCACAGCTTCCATTAGATGTCATCAAGGGTTTTCTAATAAGATTTCTCTTTACTGTTCTACATAGCCTTTGGATAGGTGGGAGGCCTGAATTTTTGCTTCATGGATGGTTCCTCCCCTTCAGCGGTAGGTTCTATTGGGATGTTGATTAATGGATTAAAACAAAACATGAAGTGGATATCCCTCTCCAACTACTTTTCCTCTATCGACACCAGATATATTAACTTAGATGCCATCCATGAAATCTTTTATGAATCATCCCATGCATTCTCAACAGGGAGGAACTCGTCCTACATTTCTCACAATACCAAATTCACAATATCTTATGATGGTCCAAGAGCTTGATACTGACCTCCCCTACTGAAGATGAAATGTTTTGGTCCTCAACGACCACATGCTCAACTACTCTACATAAAGTGTTTCAGATGGTAAATTTAGTATTGGGAGGCCCACATAGTTTCATATAGTCGTAATCGCTTATGCTTTGCCAAGAACTCATCGTACGAGGGACATACCCTGATTTCCAATAGCCATTCCTCAGTAAAATTTACACGCTGGGGAAAGATCCAATAGTCTGTCCAACCTTACTATGGGTTCCCCATAGCTTCCTTGAGGATGGTTTGTAACTATGGGGTTTATTCCTCTGTATCCAATGCCATCCCATCAACGTTCTTGATGCGATTACACAGGTAATCAGTGTTGACAAGTGTGTGATCCTCTCATGTTTGATCCTAGGCAGCCCAGAACAACTAGTGCTTCCACGATATACTCCTAAACCAATAGGATGGCTCATCCCTACTTGCTTCAGGGATGATAACATCATCCATCTTACCAAATCCATAAAGCGGTAATCTTTTTCATAGAGGGAAATGATTCTGTCTTTCAGAAAATATCTCCACCAGGGATTTGTGGTATGAATGGCTCCACACTCATTCCCTAGTGCCTAGGTTATCCGTCATTTCTTCCCTTTGGGAAATATCTGGAAGTCCTCCCCTAGTAGTTTCTTGATATGGGTCATAGAGACAGGTCACATAGCTCTTCCACTAACCTCACAGACATAACTCATAGAACATACAATCGTAGCATCTGATGACTTGCTATATGGTACATAGAAAAAGACAACCTAATTCACAAAGATCAGTCGCAGAGCGTGTGGAGGTTTTCAAATCGAGAGCTCATGAACAAATCTATAGATATATGGTAGAACAAAATTGGGGCCATCTTCCCCTATATATAAGAGATTACCTCTAAGGATTATAGTGCACATGGCCTCTGCGAGCTACATAGCATTCTAAACCTGCTCATTTCATATCTGAACTATGACCACACTTCCCAATTTATCTTCACGACATACCTAAAAATTTGGAAATCCACCCTCAAAATATGACCCTCATATTTTTCTCATCTCCAATCCTAAGGGGGGAATATGTTGGAGCCAAAATATGTTCATGGATTACACAAAAAAACCCATCAATAGAAAAAGAAGATTGCTTCACGAAACACCTTCGAGAATTCCTTCAGCACACTATCCAAAAGAATTCCAAGGCCTCCTCTACAACCACTGTAGAAGAAAGATATGGGTGAAACTTCAGTTATAATGAAATTGAAGGAATACTTCATGATGAAGATAGAATATGATCACCACGACGATTCCATGGAAATTGAAAGTAGCCTCTATGAGCACTGTACAGGGAATGAAGAAAACCTATGTGCCACAAATGGGATGATGGATGACTTCACAATTATGATGAACATGATGAAATAGTACTCTAATGGAAAAGCGAAAGAAGCTTTGTAGTGTGCTACCAGAGCTTCTCCCCCCCCACCAGGAGCTTATATATACCCTGGTCTCTTCAATCCAAAGGGATCAACAATATGACCTTTTACCATCCAAGCACCCAAATCGAAAATCACTCTTTTCTCTGTGAACCATCAGAATAATGAATCATCCAAGGAACTTGAACAATGTGAAATCCCTTTCCCATTCCTCATGTTTACCCCCTCATCAAAGAGGGATTCCCTTCGCAAAGCCTATGGGCCATCCCAATAGAATGAGACGTTGTTGGGTACTCAGGACTTCACAAAGCACAAAAGCTTCATAATGAACCCTCAAAGAACATGTGTGCGTGATGCTGAGACTAAGATTCTCTATTTGTGAAGTCGTCCTCTTTGAAATTTAATGCACTATGTTAGATGTTTTTCAATACAAAGCCTTGTGATTTCTGAAGACAAGTGCCCTATGATACCGTTTTCTTTGTCAGTCTATGATCTCTTCCAGACATGAGCATCGTGAATCACTATTCTCTACCACCCCTAAATATTTATAAATCGCCACTCTGTAAGGAATCATACTTAACAAACCCTATTTCTGAATGTCCCTACTGTTTTGTACAATGTGATTTCAATGTATCTTGGGTGGTGCTTCTTTCTGAATTGATTTTCCTCATGCTTCTTCGCATATGTACACTAATAGCTACGGCTTCATCTCATAGAAACACTAACATGAGTCCCTCAATGGATCACTACACAAACCATGCTCTCCACAACATCACTGGTTTATTACATTAAAAATGGTTAATGTGAACCAGTTATGTAAGTCTTAGGGGTGAGAAGTGAATCTTCATTGCCTGAGCTGTAGGACATTAAATTGACAAGCACCATCGTCCCCGGAAAATGATGCTAAACTGTAGCCTTTCCCCACGTAATATACATGGGATTCGATGAATAAGACATTTTCCATACCCATGCGTCTCCACAGTTGTGAGATCATCCTCACTTGGAATGAGACCCTCTATTAATTGAATGACATCTATATGTGGGGGAGGGAAACCATCCTAGTGTAATCCACTAGCCTTTCTTGTAGGAGGTAGCTCCTTTTTCTCCTCCTCGCCCATTCTGAGCATAAAGATAAGAGGAGATATGGTACCAGGCACAGTCGATACCCTACCCCTCTCCATTTTGACTTTATTTCCACCAGGCCTCCGTCCTGGAATATGTACCAATCTTCGCGTCCCTGGGCCACTAACTATGAGTAACCTGCTCTCCAATTCTTATAGACACACATTTCATGATGTGATTGGTAGGTCTTCATTGACTCTTGTTTCTCAAAACAGGAATGAATTGTGTGTGCTTATATTATTCATGAACCACACACCCCTTTATGGGATGACATAGTGAATAAGACCCATTCCACAACTCTGAACTACATTGAATTTGATATTTTCACTCTTCAGGCAAGGTAAGTAAGAAGCCTCATTGAGGTTCAATCACATAACCCATCGATCATGACTAATTCATGTGGGTTAACCGTCATTTTGCATGATTCTAAACTATATTAATTCGAACTATGTGGGTTATGATCCTTATCTATTAGACAGGGTTCATAGGAATCCATCTTTAGCATCAACCCCAAACACTAGTAATCTTCTCCATCCCCTTTGTTGGGAACCATATCCTTCTTCTACCCCTTAGTGGTGTTGGACCAGCACGCGGGGATATTACTATGCACAATACACACCAAATACTGAACTATCTAACCAAGAGTGTCCCTCATGTGATGGTATGGTGACCACGCGTAAGCCCCTACATGTTCATTGGTCGCAATCCTTTAGGTATTCCTCGATTCCATCCCCTATCCTAAAATACGAATAATCTTATTCGTCACTACAAGGGAACAGATGAAGACTCTTCGTCTTAAAGACCATCAATAATGTCTAATCATGATAAATCCCTAGAGCCTATGTTCTCTCGGAAAGTTATGCCCTAAACCGGAGGTTCTACATCCTTCTGGTCCCATCCATGCATCCATTCTCATGGTACACCTCCTCATGTGTCCCATCGACCCACAAAACAATGTGGACATTCATTCCCTACCATAGGGATATGTAGGAATCATATTTTATGTTCAAGACCTACATCATCATCATCATCCTCACATCGGTTCAATCTCATTCTTCCCATCCAATTCATTCAACAATCCATCGTCCAAATGTATTCCTACCTAGGCCTCCACATCCTGATGGGATCAATCCATTTCCTAATACAGATAACCACTCATAAGCCCCACATAATCCCTAATCGTCCAACCAATAATGTCACACTAACATTGGTCTCTAAACCATGTGTAACCCCACCATGTCTCCGGGTTTTTTTCCATAGTGTACACCCCAATTCATCACCCATTCGAACTATGTGGCTTCTAATCCCTAGGTTCTATAAAAGGTACATCGGAGGTGTTCACATGGTTCAATCCCAGTCCACAGTAAACCATGGATTCCCCATTGAAGGGACCCATGCATCCTCATATCCATCTTCACCAGATGTTTTCATCCACTCATCCAGTAAACACCTCATGTTCTCCCTCTCAGGGATATTCCCATCTAATCCCCTATTATCAGTGTTCTGATCTGTCTGATCCACCTCTTCTAGATGTTAAAGTCATGGGATACCCTGTGTCATATATGGGAAGTTAAGTAAATCCTCAAGGACATGACTATGGAATATAATTCCTTGCACTCGATGTGAGATACACCAGGATTCTATGCCCATGAGAATCCCTATTATATGTTAAAGAAATCAAGTTCTATTGGTGTTTCAATATCCAGACACACCAGTCATGTCCAACGTGACTACTAACCTAACTGAAGTTATCTTCCATGACTTGATACCTTGTAATTTGCTGACTGAATCAGTGTAATTAACCGGCATACATAATGATATGGAACTAGAATGAGTTTCGTGAACAACATCTTAAAACATTATGGGATTCCCAGACTATGTGATGAATTCATTGGAGGAATCCATGGAATGAGAGAAAAACATCCCATTATCTCATTTTGATCAAGGATAAAATTTCCATGATTATGTGATGGACGTCACATTCTTTTGGGAAGAAATAATTCTAGGTAATAGCTAGCGCATCACAGCATGATGGCGTATACCTCAACGAAAGCGTCAAAACAATATGGTGTTTATACTTACGCCTTCACTAACATTGAAATCATTTTTTATGCTTATTTTTATTCCACAATTATATGTTTTATTACTATGTTATTATTTCTTATCATATACTCGTTATTTCTTTATGATTCATCACATGTGAAAATCCAATATTTATGTTGTGATTAATGTTTATGATCTTTTATATATAGGGTATGACCTTCTACATTCATGGTCATGTTATCATACCCTTATACTCATGATTATGATTATATACCTCCATTTTTTACCCTTATTGAGCATTTGATCTGGCACCTTTTTATGCATCCATCCCCCATTCTATGAAGATGTGTATTATTTTTTATGTTTCTATGAAGGGTGATAGTTATGAGGAATATAGTGAGAGAAAATGTAGCTCACATTTGTACCAATGTCTATGATTCCATGTTTCTACAAAAATAATAATAGTACAATATTTGGTTGTCTATATATATAATGTTTTAAGTATTCCTCAGTAGTTATGTTATGTTAATGATTGTAAATAGAGGGTTTCAATACAAATCCTTAGAGACAACCCAAGACATATCCTTAAAAATATTCCATGGGATATCACTAATTTTTTCTCATCCTTTTTTCCAACGTATTACTATACATATTATCGGATACCAAATATAACGACCCAAGAATAAGATACAAAGAAATTAGATCATTTTTTATAGAAAACATAATTCACTACACATACAAATTCCAAAATACTATATTACATTAGTTCCATTGTAAATATAGAGACATAAAAACTGGAACATAAGTGGGATAGGTTCTCCCCTACTATATTCTACATTTCTATAACCCTCCTAAGACCCATCATTCCTAATTCATCTCAATATAACAAAAGGAAGAGAAATATAAGAAATGGAAATATAAGATTCACTGTAATGGTTAACAAGGGAGATATGTAAGCATAATCATGAAAAAAATGGTATGAGAACCCGAGAATAACATTAGAGTACCATACCTTACATATCAAATATCATATACATTATTGAAGGCATAAATAATCTCAGTTGATAAGACATGAATCATGATAGAATCATGATCATAATCCTTCAATGAGTAAAATTGGAATAAGTAATAGAATTGTTGACGAAATTTAAATAGTTAACATCATTCCCTATATCTAAAAGCACTTTTCCAAAACATAATAGGTCACTTCAACAGGAATATCCCTACTTGGTGGGAAACACCACCATCCCCAATAATATTTCGTTCCATCAAAGGGATCATGTTTCACATCATCCCATATTATATCAGGTTTCCCTATAATCCCACAGCGGATAAGGATTCCCCATATTCCCATAGTGGATTGGGTTTCCCCATATTTCTATAGAAGATCATGTTTCCCCATCGGCCCATAGTGGATTATGTTTCCCTATATTCCCATAGTGGATTAGAAATACTAGTTTTATACATTGGATTAATCCCATTTAAATGATTCCAATTATTATCCAATGAGATATAAATTATTTCCCCATGCATTGGAGGGAAATATTGGTCTCACACATCACATAATAAAATCATTAATACATATTCCACATGAAACAAAAACATTCATAATATAAAGACACATAAAAAGATATAAGTTTAATAAATATCATATCATAATCCATGAAATGAAATGGGTATCATAAAAATTTCATTATATGAATTTCTGTGGTAAGTTATTGGTATTATAATCATTTCATCATATTGTAAACCAATAAAAGAAGTGGGTTTCAAGAGTATATAATACATGTAAGAGAAACAAGTGTCAAAAAAATCAATCAATAAACTCTTAAACTATTCAAGAAAGAATGAGAATAATATTATTTGATCATATTCTCAGAAATGTTTAAACTATAACAATGTATGCCATCATATTTGAAGAAGGATTAAGAAAGTTCACATTTAAAATCTATTATGGAAAGAAGACATACATTAAAATATTTTCCATAAAGAAATTTAAAAAATAAAATTATTTTAAATAAATAAATAAAATTTAATTTAAAATATTTCTTTAGGGAAATATATTTTCTTCATGAAAAATAATTTAAAAAACCATTGGAAAAAAAATTTCATTAAAAATATAATATTAACTTAAAAGTATTATGAAAACCATTTTACTAGAAATATTATAAACGAACATTTAATTAATTTTTTAGAACCATATTCTATGAATACAATTATTTGGATCTTTAAATCATTTTGAAAACCATTTTCCATGAAATCATTACATATAAGGTTGAAAATGATTTGAAAAACATTTTCCTTGAAAATTTATAATATAAGCCTGAAATAATTTTTGAAAACCATTTTATAAGAAAATATACATTATAATTTATAAAGGATTATTGAAACATTTAAAAAAAATCTTAAATTTAAAACAATATTTAAAATCATTTTTGATGAAAATATCTTTCAATCAATTTAAAGGAATCCTTGACAATAATTTAAAACTCTTCTTGAATCCAAAATAGAATTAAAAAAAATACAAACAAAAAAACTATTAATTTCCAGAATATTTGGAAAAATTTTTTTGATTAAGAAAGTATTTGAAATTTTCAATGAAATAATCAAAGGAATGTTGTTATAAAAGTGGAAACATTTGTACATGACGAACATTCCTTTTGCACCATAAAATTTTAGTAACAAACCTCTATCTTAATACATTATGAAAATACATATTTAAACATGTTTTTTAATAGGTGAAATATATATAATGTTTTAATTTATCATTATATAATTATATTATATCATCGGGAATGTTTTTTTAGAAAACAATATTTTAAAAGAACACAAATTCTTAAGGGAAATGAAAAATAAATTTTTATTTTCATAAAAATATTTTATTAAATCATATTGGTACCAAATACTAGAAAAATTGTACTAATAAATGATAAAATCATGGATAGTAAGACTAAAAGAATATTTTTTTCTTTTTGAATGATTGTTCATGATATTTCGTCAACAGACGGATACTCGTAAACAATCTCGATAATTGATGAGATTGTAGAAATAAACAATTTCCACATTGGTAACAATAAATTATAACACCCATGAATGAATATATTAAATGAATATTATAATATCATGAAAAGTAATATATTGACGATAAAACAATTTAATGGTATGTATATACACTCCAAATAAAAATATAGTTTCTTAACAGGGCATGTATCTCAATGAAAGAAAATTGAGGTAAAATTATTTCACCGATTTGGTAAATTTTGTACCATAAACATGCTGAAATAAAGATAATCAAATATATATGTAAAGACCCATAAATTTAATTATAGGAATCATATATAACATTTATGGGTAGTATATACACCAAATAATAGAATAAAATGGTGAATATGGCATGTATCTCAAAGAAATACAATGTGGGATGAAATTCCATTACCTTAAGTCATGATTCTCATTATACTCCAAAAAAATATATTAAATTAATTTTTATTTTAGTATATATTTATTTTGTAACAATATTCTTATATCTAATTTCATATATTATTTGGATACAGAATTATTTAACCATTCATTAAAAACACATTGATAATGTTATGTTTTGTGTAATATTCAATTTTTTCACACATGTTTTGACTTTTTATTCATGGTCCTCTTACAATGATCACGGTTTACTTATTTAAATAATCTATAACATGATATTAATATCATATATATTCAGTATATATGTATTTATATTAATCTATAAAATATAAAAATATGAAATAGAATACAACGGTCATGAAGACTATAGGATGTATGTATGTGTGAAGGTTGTTTCCATTTTTTATCTTATTGAAATAATGAAAATAAAATTCATATATATTTTTGTGGGTGTGTGTGCTTATATATATATATATATCATTATAGTAGAATTATTAGGTCATAAATATAAAAAAATTTCCCTAAAACGATCCCTAATGCATTTCATGTAATGTGTGGATGAATCACATAGCATTGAGGTGGTGGTAGTCCTCACGTCCACAAAATAAGTCATAAATTTTTATCAAAGTTAGATTCATGAAGGTATTTTTTATATAATAATTTTATAATAATAAATTTCATATACAAATAGAGTGTTTATCATAATTCCCAACCACAAAATATGATAAAGGAAGAACGAACAACATTGTTTCATTAGGTGATTGATCACCATACACAAGAATGGTATGTTTGTAACCAATTATATGGAGGTGAATGTACATGTAGGTAGAACCCATTATATGAAAACACCTCATTATAGTGAGTAAATTAAGGTTATTATATAATCATCTAATAAGAAAAATTCATGGGATGGAGAATTAATATAAAACAAAGGATGTTACCACATCCTTGGGTAACATTTTTTTGGTTTCCAAAAAAAGGATTCCCTGGATGGATTTATGTCCAATGGGAGGTTTACAGTATTAATGTATGGGTTTGGGGATTCTATTTTTTTGTAGATTTATCATGATAAAACGGAATTTATAGGTTTGATTTAGTGGGAGGGCTGAGTGCATTTTTATAGTAGATGAGGAGTGTAATTCCTGTAAATTTCTTAAAATTGAATGAGATATTGTATAAATATATACAATTAAATTATAAATATGTGTGTGGTTTTTGTAAATGTTTGTGAAATATTTTAATCCATTATTAATTTTTTTAAAGGATTTTTACTCAAAAGGAAAAACAAGGTATGAGATTTTTATCACAATTTTGACATCCAGGAGATAAATGGTAGCACATGAGCCTCATCACAGTTGGTGAGGACTCGTTAGGTTCATCCAAGAGACCCAAGATAAAATATGAGTGGAGGCCTATTTCTGGGGTATTGTAGCAGGACTATTCATTACGGTAACATTTGGAACTATTCATACATCTGGGCCTTTGGGTCACCGGTGTGGTCCTCAGGTCCTCCACGACTTTCGGGCCACCCAAGGCCTTCAGGCCAGTTGATTCTCAAGGCCTTCTGGACACCTTTAGGCCTTTAGGGCCACCCCAAGGCCTTCAGGGCACATGAATGCAGATGTGACAGTTAGACTACAAGGGACAAATCTTTAGAGGAGGATTCAGGGTAGGCGCATTCACTGGTGCAGAGCTAACCAGATTTGGAATAATGGGAGAGTATGGCTTTTCCATCAGTACATGACATGTGCATCTTTGCATAGGAAAACTAGCTGACCAGCCCTGTGATGTTGGAGTGCTGATATTAGGACACATGCTGTCGAGGATCAGTTCCATGTTTTATTGTCTGGGTGATTCCCTCTAAGTCCTACAGGTCATGTTTGTGTCTTTGAGCCTTTGGGCCTTGTTAGGGTTCCACCTCATCCCTTAAATGGTGTATTATCAGAAAATAATAAAAAAGGAAGGCCTCCGGGCCATTCTGATCGAGTTAAAGTTTATATTCACAACGTACATATTTTATGTTGTGTATCAACTTCACATTTTTCATATCTAATGTCATGAATTAATTTATCTTCACATTATTTCAATGTTTCATATGGTGAATATTATTATTTTGGTATCTGATTCAAATCTTACAACAATTGTTTGGGACTTCATATAAAATTACATTCATTGATGCATACATTATTTTTGTGCAAATAATTTTTTATATATGGGGAATAAACAACAACATTAAACTAAAATATCATGAATAATTTATTCTTTATGGTTTTATTAGATTCAATTTGAGTTATTTTTTCTATGGGGATTCTAGTTAAATGTTACAAACTGGTAAAAAATTTCCTAAACAAATTCATTTTTATTTGGGTTATATTACTTCCTCATTGTCATCAATATTCTAATATTATGCATGTCATATATTTTTACTATATATTTTGGTATTTCCACTTGTTTTTAGTACATTAGCATTGGCCACACAATATCAATTCAATGATTCATTCTCACAAAAATGTTATTGTCTTTTTAAGGGTTTATTTTACAATATCATTTTATTTGTGATTATTTACACTTAAATTTACATTAATTCAAATTATTGGATCATTATTTAACAAATAATTTCCTTTTACTATCCAATGGTTATTTCTGACATTTTTCATGTAATAGTACCATTTACAACTCTTTAGTAAACAAAATGTTGTATGAAAATGTTTCTTGGAAAACATGACTTGTATTCTCTCTTCTAAATGGAGAACAAGTTTTCTTCTAAAAACACTATATTCGAAAAAGTGTTCAATAGATGTTATAATCCTCCCAAAATTATTTATTAGAGAAATATTAACCAATTTTTTGTAATGTTTTTAATGGAATATTCTTTTCTCTTTCCCAATAATGTAATTTCATATCCTTGTTACCTTTAAAAAGGAATTAATTTTTTACCATGCACTCATATACCGAATTACCCCTAATAATTTCATTATAGGTTCCATTTCCAATTTAAAAGGAAAATTTTGAATGAAATATTTTTTAAAAGTTATTCTCAATGAATAAAAATATCAAAATGTTTTTCAAAATTAAAAGTCAGTTTACCTCAATAATGTTTTTTATAAGACCCATTTTATTTCCATTTAACCAAGAAATTAACCCCGTATTTTTCAATAGTTTTGATATTTTGAATTGATAACATTCTTATTCATCCTCTAGATTGTTTGTGAATGATTTTTTAATAGATAATATTGACATTCAATTCCATGATCCCTTCGTCATTCCCCTTGTATTATGCAACATCCTATTATCATTAAACATTGAACTATCTTAATTATTTATATCATTTATCATGGATTTGTTAATTTACTAAAATGTGTAAAAATTTAACATATGACTTTTTACATTAAATGTACTTCTCTTTATTGAGGATATTTTTGTAAATCGTTTTCCTTTATTCAATAGGGATATCTGATAAGTACAGTATCTTTGAATTAAATTGATTATTCGATATGTGAGTAATAATTTGGACATGAAATAAATGATTTGATTAATGTTTAAAGTATGTAACTCGATGCATCAGTTGACTCATGAGATGAAATCATTTTAAGATAGATCCTTCGAGTTTATTTCCATGTAGAATAGATAGGATTCTCCCAAATACAGAAACTACCATATGAATGGTCATGACTGTAGTACGTTAAAACATATTGTGGAAGGTATTTATTGTAATGATATATTATTAATCAGAAGCATGATATATAATTATTATGAATTTACATCATTAATAATAATAATGTTTTATATGTTATTCATCCTGATTTGAAACCTGAAATATTCTTTTATTCCAGGTTCCTATATCATTGGGCACACCTCAAATAATTCCAATGGTTTCTGATTAGAAATGATGGTGTAAATAGGGTAGAGTGGAGAAGTTATATCCTCAAGGGATGATATAATAATGGAATGAGTGGAAATAGATACATGTAGTGGATGAAAATAATAAGTATACTTGAACAAGAACCACCATTGGATGGAGAACAATCAACAATATACCATATCAAAATCATAATGATCAAATGTCGTAAATTTAAAAAATATAACAAAATACCATTTAAGACTACTAAAAATAATAATGCATCCAATGAAATCCATCTAATACACTATCCAAAAGGGATCACCAATGGAATACCACAATATATACATATATCATAAGGATGATTAAACAAAAAATTAACAAAAAATGTAAAATCCAACATAGGCAAGAACCTCAAGGCCTCTTTCCTTCAATCCATGACAACTCAACTACGATCTATCTCCAAAGACTGAACCCTTACCTAAACATAATAGCATAGAGTCTACACATTCCCCAAGGGGCCCATGTATGGTGTGATAATGAGTGTCAGTAGGGTATTTCCCTTATATGTATACCCAACATATGTGTTTAATATGGTGTGTAATATAATAATTACACCATCACTTGAAATTTATATAAAATAAAAATATTCCCTAGTGCTCAAAAACTACACGATTGTTGTCACCTTCATTTTCCATTGTCGTAATAACAAAAATATAGGATCTATTGTCCATGGGCCCAATTATACCTTGGTATAAAATAGTCTAAGGATAACCCTTAGGCTCCACCTCTAATAAATTATCATGTATTATTTTTTCAACTAAAAATCCATGTCTCAAATCATGTCTCCAATGTATGGAAGGCATGTCAAATAAAATAGAACCCCCGCCCTTGGACCCCTTCTCAAAATCCCTTGTAAAACCAAAGTATGACATTTGTTGGCACAATTATATATTTCCACAAATAAAATCATCATTGGATTAAATCGAAACATTCTAATGAACAAAAATATTCGTCCTCCCAAAGTATTCATGACCCAAAAACCTCAATAAAGAGAGCTTCATCCCACAATAGATGGCCTCAACACAATTCTCTAAAGGATCCACACCATAATTGTGGATTTATATGGAACAACCCCAAAAAACAAAAAACTAGGACAATATTCCCATGAAATATACCCACAAGAGTGGTCAAAAACATCTCATGACTCAATTAAAATGTGTGAAAAAAACTCCAAAAAATAATTTGAACAATCAGAGATGACCCGAAATCATAAAAATATAATGTAAGACCCTACAAGACTGTAAAATAATTCCCCTATAACCATGTCTTTGAAATATGACTGTTGAAGCATTTCACATCACCATGGAACATGCCAGTTACATGATGGCCTCACCATATCAAATTGACACCCATGACACCCAGTTGTTGTATCAACGTCACTCAAAATGTTAGGGTCAAGACCAACAAGATAACCATCATTTCCTCAATCCGAATGGCCATGCAACCTCAATACCTTGGGCCAAGCCCATAACGATCCCTTGAATCATGGAAATACAACAAAATAATTATATATATATATATATAATTTAGTTAAATTTAAATAAATTATTCAATTTAATTAAAGGAACACACTGGACCAACCTCCAATGTGGCCTATGGCCTCTAAACCGGGCACATACAATCAAACAGGTTTAGGACATGCTCGATGGATTCACATCATTTCATACAAACAATTTTACTTGAAGAATTTAATTTATCAAGAATTTTCTCAACTACCTGAAAAACTCTAAAATAAGATACCCAAAACCACCCCAAAAATAAGAATAAGGGTATACACCCCCATCTTTGGAATAATGGAAATATTAACATCAGAAAGTAGCCACTAACTATGAACATTTTGGAAGAAATCAGTGACTCTTTTGAAATCCTTGATTAAATGGGAAAATGGATTCAATCGATTTAAAATTTAGTGAGGTGGTAGAAATGGAAAGGAGAAGCATGGGTGTAGAGATCCTTACTGTGATAGATATGACACAATAAATGATGATCAAAACAGAGTCCAAAAATAGGAGGGAACCCACCCTAAGGAAGGAAGAAATGAATAAGATTCCTACAATTGGGTGGAACCAAAATTGTGGAATATAAGGTTGATGAAATATTTATAATAATAGGGGAAATCAACATTAAAACTGATTTAATGAGACTCACGGTCTACTCACATAGTTAGCTGACACATGCGGCAACTATGCGAGCTATAATGACGATGTACTATAGAAGTATAACTACCCATGCATCTTATATATGTTATTCAATAACATGGAACAACACTTATGAAATACCTCATCAAAAACTATAATGGTTCATGAACGACCATAAACCCAATCATGAATGGTATGACAAACCATTGGGAATTACATAATTGGGCAACCCAATTTTCTAAGATATTCCACAAGGTATACCTAAACTATGTCCCTCAAACTAAAACCTCTAAGACATGGCCTTCGTCCCTCTAACACATGTGAAACCCATCCGAAAACATGATGATTTCACTATACCTCTAACTCCTTCAAAAAAACAAGATATTGGGTTGGATAAAATCTGGGACATATGTTATGATGATTGAAAAGTAATTGGAATGCCCGCCAACTCCATAAACAGAAATTGGGATAATTTTTTAACCCTCTATAAAATATTGAGATATTAAAATATCTCCAAAAAAACATAGATTATCCCCAGGATACAAAAAATCTATATATCATACTGAACAAAACCATCCCTATAATAATAACATGGACTACCCTAATCAAATGGGCTAAGTCCATCTACCAAAAGGGGGTCCCTACCTTATGAGTGACCTACCGTAGCCGTATTTTGACCAAAAAATCAAATCAAACCTATATTACACATACCAATTTCCAATTTCCAAAGTCCTCATCTTACGCATCATCAAACTTACACCTCATTATGTTCTTCAATTTCTTATCTGACTACCATCCGTATCCTATATCGCATCAATTCATGCCTCATTCCCATCCCTCACATGGAACCTATAATGCCCTGTATCTTAATTGATTTTCAAACCAAACATGGTTCCTCACACCTCAATCTAACACCACACCAAAATTATACCTAGATCCTAACACCCCTACTTATCTTTGATGCCCCACTGCTAAATCACCTCACAATCCACACATACAATAATGCTCATATATAACACTCGGTGCCACTCATCTCAAATATATATATATATAATGCATATGAGATGATTACAACCTACTAACCATAATTTTTTATTCCATATATATAAATCATGAACCTTGTGAACCCAAAATAGATATGACACAACTGGTTAGGCCATTGAAACAAATAGTTCTACCCCCATAGCATACCTTTGATCATCGTCAGCACACCAGCCTTCTCATACCCTAATAGCACAAAGACATGGACCTAGCTAGATGTATGATGGCCTAAATCTTGACCTCCATGTGATGTTACACAATCCAATATCCATTGACCCCACTCATGGGGCCCTCTTTATATTCCATGAACATCATGTGTGGATAATGCTCAGCTGCCCTCAACTTGTACTGATCCTACTCTGATATAAGAAACTTGAGTCTGCCCTGATCCATAACTTTTGGCTATCTGATAATGCTTCCTCCTAAACCTATCAAGAGGCCCAACTTGTGGACATGCATGAAACTCCATTAGTGGATTTTCACACTAAGTATGGTGGTGTCATGGAAGCCCACACTAGAATCACACCATCAAATACCCACTTCAAGGTGGAATTATCTAGTCCTTGTCTGCACTAACCCACTAAAACCCATCTGGTCCTTACATCATTATATTTTATGCATCACAGCTAATGTAACATGAATTCATACCTTGGATTGATGAAGACCTGCCCATTAAGATTCCCTTGGAAATGAGTTTCTGGTTGACTTCCTATGACAATTATACCATCCTAAAAAGATTCACCATGACACAAATGGAATGTAGTAAACCATTCTGAAAATGCCTCACCCTCAAGTTGTCATCGTTCAGCAGCCTGGGTGAAAAGAGAGAACACGTGTTGAACATATCTGTACAATCTATGATTGACATGTAACTCTGATAAAGGCTTAAGAACACACAAGCCCTCTATTCCCACTATGTCATCGAGTAGTAGTGCTTGAAGAACCCTGCCTCAAAATTCATACAGGAAAGTCCCTCGTGTCTAAATTCCTAAAAATATATGTCCCATAAGTTCTTATCTAATATTCTATGTTGTTGGTTTCTATCCATGGAGGGCTCTCTAGCTGCTCAAACATCATTTGCATCGACTCAATATATTTCTCAGAATATTGTGAATTTACCATAACCATAAATAGTGATGGGTGTTTCAATTGGAACACCCTTTTCAAATACACAATAGAAGGATCTTATCCCTAATCTCCCCTTTCAATACCCTGTATCATAAATACTTGGCTCGCTCTGAGCTTCTCCTGAAGCCATAACTCGAAGGCTTCCAATTCAAGCCACTAAACCACCTACAATGGATCTTGTACATATGTCTATTATACTTCATGACCCTTAGGGGTCTTATCCTTCTTGTTCTCCTATAATAGTAAATCATCACCATCCAACACTCCATTCGAGTAGTCTAGGATGAAAGCAGTTGAATACCATTTCATGTGCAAACAACCTAGGTAACATAAATACACACATATATAGCCAAGATAGGGAAAGAATAAATAGGAGTCTTAAGATCTATTCTCATACTCTCACCTATTGAAACCATTCCACACAATATTCGGACCTCATGTCATATATACCCACACTCAAGAGAGCCATGCATCAAATATTCCTAGGGCCATACCCATCCTAAGAAACCATGTCACCTAACACTGAAAAACTCATCTCCCAACAAGGTGGTAAAAATCAACCCTTGTTATTCACCTCTCTTGATCATATAAGAGAAATATCCATAAAAATATATCACATCATTAGAAAATTTTATCAAATCACCTACAACTATAATTTAAACATCCTACCATGTGCCGATTAAAAATATTAACCCCGGATGTAAACACCCTGTACATATCAGTATATGGTTCCAATAAATTTTCTATTACCATACTAAGTTAAGGGTAACATATCGTAATATGTATCAATTCAAATTACAAATACAACAGTCATGGTTGAAATCAAATCATCTGTAAAATGACAAAAAAAATAATAGAAATTCCCACCCCTGGTAACATGGTCCATTCCACATGCATGGGGTTCAAGCACCCAAGAATGATCTATAAAACTAGTTCTAATGATGTAAAAATCTCATCTAAACCAATATGAAAATAGTAAAATATTAAAAAATATATGAATTGGTAAACATTAGTAGCCATAGAAATGATGCTACAAATTCCCCTTAAGTAATGTGTTTTGATACCACTTGTTGCATACCTGACTGAATTATCTACCCAAATAGGGATTTTAGTATACATTCTGCCATCCTTAGGCTCAATTCCACAATCTCAAATTCATAGAGACATTCATCGAGTGTGTAATGAGGGATAATTATAATGGTTATACCATCAAGGGGTGATATAATAATGGTCCTAGTAAGAGTAGTTAACATGTAACAGAAGAAAAGACTCATTAGCTTCGAACTAGACCCTCCAATGAAAAAAGAAAAAGAAAAGCATACAAGAGTATAATAACAATGAACCAAAACAGTGAAAATAAGTAAACATAACATCATACCACATACAAATACTAAAACTGTGAATTCATCCAACATAATTCAAACAATACAATATCCAAAAGGGGTCACCAATAGTCGGAAATGGTATATAAATATATCATAATCATGTTAAAATATTAAAGTAAAAACAATAGGATAACTACAACTACGGTAGTAACATCAGGTTACCCTACCAAAAATCCATTCCAACTCAACTAAGATGTCGTTCTAGAGCACAAACCCTAACAAGAACATCAAATCATATTGTCTACACATATCCCAAATGCTATGTGTAGGGTGTGATAATGAGTCTCATTAGGGTACCACTAAAGTGTGCATTCACAAAATATGTGTTTAATAAGACATGTAATCAAATATGTACCAAATATTGTGGAATTTAAATAAACTTATCAAGCATCCATAGTGATCTACAAGTACCACGAATTTGTCACCTTCTTTGGCTAATGTCAAAATCATTGAAAAAAAGAGTATCCTGAGCCTATGCACCAAGTGTCCCCTCATGTCAAATTGGCCCAGGTGAACCCTCATGACCCACCGCCATTCATTTAATCTAGTACATCATGCCAACCCATACCTCATGTACCAAATTAGGTCACCAATGTCTTGAAGGAACACCAATAAAAATATAACCCTTGTCCATTGGAAACAATTTCAGAAGGACCCATCGTCTTGATGCCTAACATTCAGAGGCACATCGATATCATTACTCAAATAAAATCATTATTGTATTAGAGAAAAATGTCACATGGAATGTATATCTCCATTATCCCAATGTTTTCTTGACGGAATAACCTCTATAAGGTGAGCCTCGTTCCCAAAATGATGACCTCAATGTTATCATCTGATGCATCCTTACTATCCCCACGGGGCTCTACAATAAGCACCACAAATACAAATATATATGACACAATACTGGGGGACTCTACCACTCGAGTGGTAAAAAAATCACTATAGATAAAAAAAAATTCCCACAACTCCTAATGGAACTTTTTCCAATCATATAAGTGTGAAAATCAATAAAATATCACCTAATCCACACAAACTTTTACCCGCTCATGCCCATGCGACCATGACACTTTAATATGATAGATGCACCATCCCAATTCATCATGGTATATTCCATTATTATAAAGGGATCAAAATTTCAATCTAATTTACAAGAAGCCCAATCATTGTTTGAAGTCACTGAATATGTCTAGGACATCCCATACTAGATGACTATCATCACATAAATCCTATTGGCCATGCCCCATCCAACCCTTGGGATGAGATCATCACAATACCATGCATCCTGGAAATATATAATAATCATTTAAAATATATATTATTCAAATCAAATTAAATAAATTAATAAATTAATAAAAAGGAACTCACATAAGGCAACATCCCAGGTTGTATTCTACCTCTAACCTAGTGTCACATGATCAAACATGTTTTTGACATGTCCAATGTTATCCCATAATTTCATATGATCTGTTTAACACCAATATTGCAATGTATTATGATCTCTCTAAACTCCCCAGAAAATTCCAAATTATGCACCATCATATTTTTTTGGATAGTATAATGAAAGGTATGCACCACTTACTTTGGTGTTATATACATAGGCACATCTGATCATAGCCTCTAACACCGACCAGTTTGGATGAAATTGGAGTTACCATCAAACGCCATAGAAATTAGAAAAAATATATCAAAATGATATATTGGGTTGTAAGGATATATAATATGAAAAAATAATCATGGCTGAGAAAATCTTTACCAATATGAATTCAGGGTACTCAATAGAGAAGAAAATGGAGTCTGTATGAATTAGAGGTATCACACCTTGTGAAAGGAAGATGGGGCGAGCTCCATGCTTCTATATTAGAAAAATATAGGAGAAAATATGGTGGGAAAATGAAATAGATTAAATGGTTATGTCATCATTTCAAAATTTTTATTGATCCACATGGATAGCATGTTTGGTTAGTCAAACTATATGGAAACTCTGTGGGATGTAATGTTGAGGTACTGCCTATGTTGCACAATCTATGTGGATTGCACAATGTTCTCACCAACTGTGTGCAATCTGTATGAATCCCCTCTTCAAATACTGTAATGTTTCATGTATGAACATGTCCCGAATCCCAAAATTTATTCCAATCCCTACGAAAGTTCAAAATTGGGTTGCACTGAATTTTAAGAGTGGCTGCATGGTTTACCAAAACAATGTGCCTTGACAAACAACCTCCTTGTTTGCTCCATCAAGCATCTGATGCACCCAAAAACCATTCAAACACCATTATATTTTAATAAAACTCTAAACCCATCTAAAAAGATAATTTTTTGGATACAAACTCAGAAATAGGTTACGATTATTTAAAAAAATGAGCATACCCACCAATTCAAAAAATTAAAAAAGGGAGATTTTTTTTCACTCTCTTTGAAAACCCATGGGGTTACATTAATTATAACGGCAGTTTTCTCTTTGAAAATATATATGTATTAAATTAATTTGGGTTTTATTGATTTAATGGAAACCATTTTTATTTTCTTAAATTTCTATATTTATTATTCATTATCATGTTATTTAAATGGGATGTGTCATTCGTTATTTACCTTTCCATATTGTTAATGAACTTTATTATCATTTTATAGATTACATCGAACATATGTTCAGTTATTTACCATTACATAATGATTATTTTCATTGATTCATTTTTTATTCCAGTATTCAATATCCTTACAGAGCATTTGATATCACCCTTATTATGTTTAATTTCCACAAGATTCCATGATGTTTACTACTAATGATATACAAAGATATACTATATGGAATAATGTTTTTATCCTCGAGTGAAAAAAATAATTTGAATTTTTTTATTCATGTAAAAAAGAGTCATTATGTATCAAATTTTCTGAGACTAATATATTGTTCAGTCCGATGGTAAAAAATATACATGTATTTGATGCCAATGTATAAGTAGCATGACACCATCTCTATGATTTATGGGGCCAGGTCACAATGGTTAGAATCAAATCAAGGTTAGTAGAAACCATGGGAACTATATTTAATAAAATATAGACTAGAAAACATAATCCTACTATATAATTTGAGAACAATAAGAGAATAAAATCTTAAGGATTCAAAAAAAATGTAGAATATTTTGTATTTATAGAAATAAATCCTTATCTTGATACCATAATTGGATGTGTTTCAAGAAAAGCTTTATATAGGCGTAACAAGTCCAAGAAGGTGTATCTGTCCGGACATAAGCGTATCATGGTACATGACAATGTAACTTTACAAAAACCAGTTTGACACTCTTGGGGGTATGTTTAAGATAATTAAATATTTCCGTATTATCAATTATAAAATGATTTTAATAGATAACGACAATGAAGGAAAATGGTAAAACCGTACACCAAGGAATGACCTATTTTGAAATGAAACATAAGAAGTATTTATCCATTTAGATGGTATTAAAAACCATAGTTAAAAGGTCATTCTATGATAAAATTTATTTCATGGATGATATTTATTAAGGAAAGTTTGTCAACATGATTTTAGAAAATAAAACATGTATTCCAAGAGGCAACCCATCATGTTGGAAAAAACCATGAGACTTGAACCCATTACTGAAGGATGATAAGGGTTTTACACCTACCATTAACCTACACAATGTCCATATTAGTGAGTAATTATTTTCAGTTAAGTAATTTAATGAATAAATATTAATAATGAACAATTAATGTCACATTTTTTTATATATTAATTTTCTGAAAATATTATAATTGAAAAACAGTTAGAGTCAAATATAATGACTTTTTAATATATATTATGATCTATTAAAATAAAATTTTGGGATTCAAAAAATGTTTTCATTATAGGATATCAATTTCTTGGAGATATGGATGAATTATAATTTTATTGTAGAAAAAAATGAATTATTAATAAGAAATTGATATCTAACAAATAAGTTTATTAACTTATATTCTTTATCAGTAAAATAATTACCCATCATTAGAAAATTTATTTAAATATAAAATATTGTCCAAATATTATAATTTTTTTAAAGTAATGGTCTGTTAAATCATTTCATATTTATAACAGTTATACCATAAACATTCCATTGATATTTCTCTTTTTTGTGATTAATTACCTCAATCACTTTATTTGTATTTACACTTTTCCTATTTGTAAGAATATCTAGTTTTTATGAAAGTTCTTCTACTTAGAGATGTAGTTATATACTATTCCACTTGACCCTTGTACATCATATACTCTATATTATCATGTGAATTTTATAAACCCTAATCATGATGTGGGATTTCAACATTAGAAGTATCAAAAAAACCAAGGATTAGTTTAAATTGAGAGTATTCAATTATATTAAGGTGGGGAGAATGTAAACCCATTAAATTATGAAACATGAACATTGTATTGGATATCGTGTATGTCAGACAACAAAAAACTCGAAAGGGAATATAATATCAGGGGAGGTTACAAAATAATTAATATTTTTGATAAAATAAATATTTTATATATCATTCAATTCATGAAATTAAGAGTTATCATTTTTTATTTCCAACAAAGACTTCCCTTGATACCTTACGTCACAAGCTAGACAGATTTTTACCATACAAAATATATTATTATAATAATAATATTGAAGATAATTATATATAAATAATCAATTAAAATAGAATTTATGGATATTATTTGATAACTTATTATAACATATATATTGTAAAAATATATAATGAATTTAGATATAACCAATTTATTAGAAATGAATATAAAACCCTATTTTTATAAAGCAAATGTTTTTTTATTATCACATTGGTTATTTATCCTTATAAATTAAATTCATTACTATTAGTGATTGAATTTATTGAAATATATTATTTATTTAATAAATAAAATATTTTTTACATTCATTAAATGGAATGGACTTGCATAAGATAAGACCAAACCCAATTTTACGCATAAAAATCATTATTTTCTAAAGGCAATTTTACCAACATTTAATGATTAACATATTTTAAATAAAATTTTGAATATTTTATAAATTATATATCAAAATAAAATTATATATAAAAATTAAATATCAACAATATATTAGAAGAAAAATAGTATTTTTCAGTAATGATCCATTTTTTGATGCCCCTTCCTCCGTTAGAAATGTTGTTGAGGGTTAGGTCATATGGTGTGGCATGACGTTGTTGATTACCCCAAGGTTTCATGGATCCAGTGATTTTGAACCTCATCTGATGATATTTTTTCATATCCGAACTGTCACACCTACAAGTTCACCAATATATTTCTCCACTATTTCTATAAGGTCCCAGCCTTAAACCTTACTTAATCTTGAGTTAATTCAAGATTACACATTGAGGATCTTTTCAGGTTTACAGTTTTAGAGAATTAGATCATAAAACTTGCATTAAATTCCACATTTAAACAAAGTGGTTACATAAAATATAGTATTCATTTTTCCCATCAACGGAAACATATTGAAAAAATAAAGGATGGATTCTTTCTTGACACTTCCTTGACACTATCATCATATCATGTACCTTTCCCTTGACCTGTGAAAAAAATTTAAAAAAAACATGGGATGAGCATAAAAAGCTCAGTAAGGGTTATAAAAATATGGAAAGGAAACATGAGTTCATAAGAATGAAATCATACTTTACCCATAAAACATAGGCATATCAAATCATGAATAAATCATAGAAATCATAAGACATAAAAGGTAACTTGAGGCATTTATAACATTCTTACGTAGGGAGTAACCCTCTTGGTTACGTTTGGAATACCCACCACAGTATATTCCCAAAATCTCTTCGGATAAACCTTAACGTTTCACTCCTTCACGTTACCCAATGCATTGGAGAGCTATATTGGGCTCACCCGCCCTTATTTTATCACGGAACCACCCGTCTTCATAATAATTCCCAAGAACCTCAACATAATTGTATAACATAAAATATGCATAAACGAAACATAAAATTCCCACTATTCAATAACAAGATATCAATACAACACATTGATATAAATACATTATGAAAACAATTTTCAATACCAAAATAAAAGAAAAGTAAAACATGGTATTCTTTTTAAAAAGGTATGGCTTGTAGAGGAATTCGAAACTCCAATAAAGGTCACGACGACGGAGAAGTCATTGTCGCTGCATACGTACGAAAAAACATTCCCTTTTGTCATTTAGTAAAATGATTCATATAAAAAGATTGCTTTTGGATAAACGTAAAAGTCAAAGGGGTTTATACACTGTTTAAAAGAAGGTTGTGTATAAAACAAAATATGCCTCAATGAAAGGAGATTGAGACGAAGTCCCATACAAAGACGGTATCCTTGGTTTAAGGATAAATCAATTACATAATTATGTGTGACAAATGAATACACCAAATATAAGTGGATATTAAGTGTAAAATAATCAAACGTCATTCACACATATTCAAAGGATGAAATATTCAATAACTACATGTTGAACCCAATGAAATCGAAATTGGGTTAAGAAGTTCCCTTGACAGCCTAACGACGTCACATCAAAATGAGTTAATGAGAGATAAAAAGTGTATCTCATCACTTGGACATAAAATTTACATCAATAAGGATATATAAGAACATATCCCAACATAACAATATGTAAATTAAAATACCCAAAAAAATAAGTCTTTTAAAAAAGAGGAGGGTGAAAGGTTCCCTTACTGACTTGGGTATCTTTCAAAACATACACCCCATGAAATAAGGACAATATATCATTGATGTAAATACTCAGAAACGAAATTATATTACAAAAAGAGTAGAATAATGGGCAGTACATACACCACTCAAAGGAAATTGTGGCAAATGTAGCAGAAATCTCATGGGAATAAAAGTGAGATGAAAAATCCCTTACGAAAACTTGGCAGCCTAACGGCACCACATAAAACTTACAAAAAAGGATTGATGAGATCAAATAGGGTATCTCATCATATTAACTTAAAGTTTATAGAAAGAGGAATATAAAATAACATCCCCCAACATAACAAAGAGGAGCTTAAAAAAGTGACATAAAGGAGAGTACTTAAAGAGAAAGAGAGAGGTTAGATCTCTTACGAAAATTCGGCAGCCTAACGGCGCCACTCAAAACTTCCAAAATGGTTTAATGAGAGATAATAGGGTCTCTCATCACATGAAAATAAAAAATACAGTATTTTTAATATAAAATAACATCCCAATAACAAGAAAAATGAGCTTTAGAGGTAAATACATAAAAGAGTTTACTTAAAAATAAAGAGAGGAGTAAGATCCCTTACCACAAGTCCAAATTGACTCGATCGTTCTTTAACATCCTGAATAATAAACTTGAGTTAATTTCAACTTTATTAAGAAACTTTTTTTATAGTTCATTATTCCTTTTAGATCACTTATTTCCATGTTATAAATATTATGTAATCATTTACTTTAATAATTTTTGTTTTGTCGATATTTGGTTCTTAAGTCGAAAGTGGACCTCTTACAATTACATGTTGTTCGTGTGGTCAAATGTTCATTATATCCAGATTTATATTCATTATTTGGATATCATATATATCATATATATCAATAACATACATGTATTTATAATATTACATAATCATTTAGTGGTAATAAATGAAATGCACCGTTCATGGAGACGGTAAGCCGTATATACGCATGAGCGTTACTTCCATTTCTATTTCGTATTTTATGGAATGGAATCATAATGATATAAGAGTATATTATAATTCCAGTATAATAACACATATAATATCATTAACTTTATCCTTTACACATCCCACATATGGTATTAACGAATCAAATCACTTTCAGGGGGCGGTAGTCCGCACTTCCTAAAATGAAGATTTCATGTTTACCCATAATGGAAACAATAATGGTATTCCATAAATGAAAAATAGATAAGCTTAAGGAAATAATAAACATATTATATATCATATATAAAAATAGTGACATCATAATGGACAACTTTGAAGGTGTTAAATGAGTTTTGAACAATCATCGTTTCGGGAGGCAGAATTTCACCATCCACGGAAACTGTATGTTCTTTAACCATTTGATGTAGTTGTGTGAGATTATAGCTCGAATAAATATTATAACAACATCCTAGTATATTTAAGATACTGTTGTTGTTACAAAATATGTAAATAAAAAGAGTTTAGGGGTTTGGAGAAGCAAAAAAAAACAAATGAACATTAGAGAATGAATTACCTTTAAAAGTGTAACTCCTTTTGATTTGAGCCTAAAGGCTTCCTTTGAAAGGATTATGCCCAAAGGGAATCCTCTAGTATGAGGAGTGGGATTTGGAGAGAGTATATGGTCAGGGGATGGCCGAGCCAAAGGCTTTAGGAGTGTGTGAAATGAGGTAGAGGTGGGGGCCTTTTATAAGAGGAAGGAGGGGCACTTTTGGAAATCATGAAACTATTATTTTATTTTCAAATGTTTTTAAAATTTCTAAGGTCCCACATTGATATATTTCGAAGATAAGATGATAAGTCTTAGAAATATTTCTATCCAATAGTTTTTGGACAAGTGTAGGTCTTAGATTTTATATTATCATTTCATTTTATTTAAACTGTTCATTAATGAGGTCATCATTGCATCATCATGATGTCATAATTAAATTAATTTATATAATGTCTAAAAATTATAAAACAAATATCTTGATGTAGGAAATCTTTTTATCTTTTCAAATATTATTTATAGACAAAATTATTATTAGTATAACCCCTTCTAAATTTTTTTTTAGTAAAACAATTTTTGTTAGTGTCATTTCACCTTTATTTTTAAAAAAAGGCATTAAAGTCATTATCTCACCCAAAAGGCTCCATAGGGTCCCATAAATCGACCCAAGGGTTGTCTTGGTCGGCCATGACTCATCCAATAGGGGTAGGACAAGTGTCATGGTGTTTTCACATTTTTATAATATCATTTTTACCTTAAATTACACTAATTACCTATAACCGCGATTAATGAAAAAAAGTTACTATTCACCAAAAAATTATTTTCATCCCATTGAACCACATTTTACATACTAATGAAAACCATGTATATTGGATTTTTCAAATTCAATACACATTAGTGGTAAACATTCGTTTAATTGAAAAATCTGTTTGATTGATTACCACTTAGTGGTTTCTCTATTCATTAAAAATTGGAGTTTTTCAGAATATTACAAAAAATTCACCCTAAGATATATTTGATATTACGAATTCAAAAATGAAGTCTATTTTAAAGAATTCAAAACATATAAGTCACATTAATTAATTTAATAATTAATTCCCACTTTCATGACAAATAGCGTGTTTTTATGAAACAATAAGTATCAAAAGATTGACACTAGTTTAAGTCCAATTTCAAAGTGAAATTGATTCCAATGACCACCATTGGATTAAATTGTAAAAATATATTAAGATTACACATTAAGACCAATTCAAAAGATAATCTAATCATATAAATAAATTAGATTAAAAAGAGGTTTTGAATTTAAAATACAACATTTTACACTATTCATTAAAAAAATGAACTTTATCAGAAAGATACCAAAAATTTACACAAAGTACATTTTGATGTCCCAATTCTTAAGAGGAGTTTTATTTGGTCCAATAGAATTTATAAGAGTGAACAAAACTTTATTTAATGACGGTTCTCCATCAAAAGGCGATAAGTGAACCTTTAGTGAAAACTAGGGCATATACGCCTAAATTTGAATTCTTTCCGTATTTTAAGCCTTTATCTTTTATTGGATAAATGTAAAAACATTTAAAAAACATATATAATCATATTTTAGTTATTTCTATCCATTCCCGCCAATACAACGGCTATATGTTAACTATCATTTAAAATAATATTATTTTACTATTAGAGTGCAACGTAAGATTCCCAAGAAACTCGTTGTTGCGTGTTGGGTACGCCATCGAGCATAACGTCCCCTTTAAAGTCATATTAATACTTTATTCACAAATATGGATAAATATGAAAATGTCATATTATTTATTTACCTGGGGTGTTACATCCTTCCCCCCTTTTGGGAATTGCGTCCTCGCAATTTTTAAAATTGAGCTTGGAAACATCTTTGAAATTCCCACATCGGAACAAGAGTCGGTAAAACAATCACTTTAAAATAAAGAAAGACAAGTACAGAGGTCACCTGAGTTAACCCATACTAGGACTCCATGTAGGAAAACATGGACATGAAGGAGAAAACATTGGGTCATGTTCAGATGAAGAGTGATAGAAAACATGTTTAGGAGAAAGTTAACCATGAGAAAATCACAAACTTGTGATGGGTTAAATGGTATTCGATTCCCCAGTAGGAAATGATTATAGACAACATTTTTGTTTTATGATACATTTTATTGAGGAATTTTTTCATAAGGAAACATAATCACTTATCATGTTGACTTTCAACTTTTATTAGATTCCTTACACAAACTCATATTTTCTCCAAAAGGTGAGTATTTAGGAAGACTTGTTCACATTAAGAGTACTATAATCAACTTTTAGAGAATCACCTAATCCACAAAAGAGAACTATATACATCACATGTCTTTAGGCTTTAACCAAAACCATAACCAGAAAGGTTAGTACATGGTCACATAATCCAAAAAAAAGATAACCCTTTATATAAAAAAAATCTATTCTTAATCTCAAAATTTGTCCAACAAAACCCAAAGTTCAATGAGGACCATCCGATAAACAATTTGTCCATAAAATTCTTCAAAGTAAACCAATATATGATTGAAACCCAAATATTTGAATGATTTAGTCACATATTCTTCCAAGTTAAATCGTAACATTTATCTCCAAACAACATTAGTTTCTCCTAAAGTCTCGTATTGAAAAGTAATTAACCTAATCACATATCCTCCATGATATATTAATCATTTTCATAAATAACACAAAATCAACTTACTCTTAATTATTGAAATCATATAACTAAAAAGAATCAATCAAACTAACCAGGGACTTCACGTAGTCTAGTGGTAGACGTTAAATACCAGTCACACTTTGGTCGTGGGTTTGATTCCCGTAGCATTGGCCGATGCGATGGGTTGTCACATGGTCTGCGTGTTTTCCTTTTTCCAAAACTATATAATTCTCAAAACATTTCCCAAAACGAGATAAAATATTCAAAAATAAACATAACATGTTTTAACCTCAAGTTTATCTCATGCCTTTCATCTTCCATCATAACATATAATAACTGATAATTACCTCAAAAGTAAGGATCATATAAACCCTAATGGTTACCTTTTTAATTATTACCTGAACATCCACATCGATTGGTCATCTCGTACATGATGCATTATAAAACATACCAAGGTTCACGTGGTTGATCATGACTCCTTGATAGTTGGTTTAGAACAACCACGAGTTTCCTCATTGAATACCCCATTTCATCGAGTCTCTTAATCAGAGAACCACCATAGTTTCCTTCAAACCAATTGTCACTTTGGTGCCTGTGAGATCCATACATTCACTAAAAACAGAAATTTCAGTGTTAGTATACCAACAAAACCATCATGTAATAATGAGGAAGGTAAACATTAAGATATACTTACTCATTCACTTTATCTAAAACTAGGAATCTTTCTGAAATCCTAACCATTATGGTAATGTCACTTATGCTTAGAGAATACCCTAACCTCTAAAGTTATCTAAACCGACCTTTGATACCAACTATAAGGCCCCAGCCTTAAACCTTACTTAATCTTGAGTTAATTCAAGATTACACATTGAGGATATTTTCAGGTTTAGAGTTTTAGAGAATTATATCATAAAACTTGCATTACATTACACATTTAAACAGAGTGGTTACATAAAAGATAGTATTCATTTTTTCCCATCAACGGAAACATATTGAAAAAATAAAGAATTGATTCTTTCTTGACACTTCCTTGACACTATCATCATATCATGTACCTTTCCCTTGACCTGTGAAAAACATTACAAAAAAACTTGGGATGAGCATAAAAAGCTCAGTAAGGGTTATAAAAATATGGAAAGGAAACATGAGTTCATAAGAATTAAATCATACTTTACCCATAAAACATAGGCATATCAAATCATGAATAAATCATAGAAATCATAAGACATAAAAGGTAACATGAGGCATTCATAACATTCTTACGTAGGGAGTAACCCTCTTGGTTACGTTTCGAATACCCACCACAGTATATTCCGTAAATCTCTTTGGAGAAACCTTAACGTTTCACTCCTTCACGTTGCCCAATGCATTGGAGAGATATATCGGGCTCACCCGCCCTTATTTTATCACGGAACCACCCATCTTCATAATAATGCCCAAGAACCTCAACATAATTGTATCACATAAAAGATGCATAAAGGAAGCATAAAATTACCACCATTCAATCGCAAGATATCAATAAAACACATTGATATAAATACATTATGAAAACCATTTTCAATACCAAAATAAAAGAAAAGTTAAACATGGTATTTATTTTTCTTTTAAAAAAGGTATTGCTTATAGAGGAATCTGAAACTCAAATAAAGGTCACGGTGGCGGAGAAGTCGTTGTCGCTGCATACGTACGACAAAACATTCCCTTTTGTCATTTAGTAAAATGCTTCGTATAAAAAGATTGCTTTTGGATAAACGTAAAAGTCAAAGGGGTTTATACACCGTATAAAAGAAGGTTGTGTATAAAACAAAATATGCCTCAATGAAAGGAGATTGAGACGAAGTCCCATACAAAGACGGTATCCTTGGTTTAAGGATAAATAAATTACATAATTATGTGTGACAAACGAATACAACAAATATAAGTGGATATTATGTGTAAAATAATGAAAGGTAATTCACACATATTCAAAGGATGACATATTCAATAACTACATGTTGAACCAAAGAAATCGAAATTGGGTTAAGAAGTTCCCTTGACAGCCTAACAGCGTCCCATCAAAATGAGTTGATGAGAGATAAAAAGTGTATCTCATCACATGGACATAAGATTTACATCAATAAGGATATATGAGAACATATCCCAACATAACAATATGTAAATTAAAAGACCCAACAAAATAAGTCTTTTAAAAAAGAGGAGGGTGAAAGGTTCCCTTACCGACCTGGGTATCTTTCAAAACATACACCCCATGAAAGAAGGACAATAAATCATTGATGTAAATACTCATAAATGAAAGTATATTACAAAAATAGTAGAATAATGGGCAGTACATACACCACTCAAAGGAAATTGTGGCAAATGTAGCATAAATCTCATGGGAATAAAAGTGAGATGAAAAATCCCTTACGAAAACTCGGCAGCCTAACAGCGCCACATAAAACTTACAAAAAAGGATTGATGAGATCAAATAGGGTATCTCACCATATTAACTTAAAGTTTATAGAAAGAGTAATATAAAATAACATCCCCCAACATAACAAAGAGGAGATTAAAAAAGTGACATAAAGGAGAGTACTTAATGAGAAAGAGGGAGGTTAGATCTCTTACGAAAATTCGGCAGCCTAACGGCGCCACTCAAAACATAAAAAATGGATTGATGAGAGAGAATAGGGTATCTCATCACATGAACATAAAAATTACAGTAATTTTAATATAAAATAACATCCCAATAACAAGAAAGATGATATTTAGAGGGAATGACATAAAAGAGTGTACTTAAAAAGAAAGAGAAGAGTAAGATCCCTTACCTCAAGTCCAAATTGGCTCGATCGTTCTTTAACGCCCTGAATAATAAACATGAGTTAATTTACACTTTAATATGAACCTTTCTTTATAGTTCATTATTCCTTTTCTATCACTTATTTCCATTTTATAAACATTATGTAATCATTTAAGTTAATAATGTTTGTTTTGTCGATATTTGGTTCTTAAGTCGAAAGTGCACTTCTTACAATTACATGTTGTTCGTGTGGTCAAATGTTCATTATATCCAGAATTATATTCAGGATTTGGATATAATATATATCATATATATCCAGAACATACATGTATTTATAATATAACATAATCATTTAGAGGTAATAAATGAAATGCACCGTTCATGGAGACGGTAAGTCGTACGTACGCATGAATGCTACTTCCATTTCTATTTCATATTTTCTGGAATGGAATCATAATGATTTAAGAGTATATTATAATTCAAGTATAATAACATATATAATATCATTAACTTTATCCTTTACACATCCCACATATGGTATTAACGAATCAAATCACTTTTAGGGGGCGGTAGTCCGCACTTCCTAAAATGAAGATATCGTGTTTACCCATAATGGAAACCATAATGGAATGCCATAAATGAAAAATAAATAAACCTAAGGAAATAATAAACATATTATATATCATATATAAAAATAGTGACACCATAATGGCCACCTTTGAAGGTGTTAAATGAGTATTGAACAATCATCGTTTCAGGAGGCAGAATTTCGCCATCCACGAAAACTGTATGTTCTTTAACCATTTGATGTAGTTGTGTGAGAGTTTAGCTCGAATAAATATTATAACAACATCCTAGTATATTTAATATACTGGTGTTATTACAAAAGAAGAAAATAAAAAGAGTTTAGGGGGTTGGAGAAGCAAAATAAAACAAATGAACATGAGAGAATGAATTACCTTTAAAAGTGTAACTCCTTTTGATTTGAGCCTAAAGGCTTCCTTTGAAAGGATTATTACCAAAGGGAATCATCTAGGATGACGAGAGAGATGTTGAGAGAGTAAATGGGCAGGTTATGGCCGAGCCAAAGGCTTTAGGAGTGTGTGAAATGAGGTATAGGTGGGGGCCTTTTATAAGAGGAGAGGAGGGGCACTTTTGGAAATCATGAAACTATTATTTAATTTTCAAAGGTTTTTCGAATTTCTAAGGTCCCAAATTGATATATTTCTATGATAAGATGATAAGTATTCGACATATTTCCATCCAATAGTTTTTGGACAATTGTTGGTCTTATAGTTTATATTATCCTTTCATTTTATTTAAACTGTTCATTAATCAGGTCATCGTTGCATCATCATGATGTCATAATTAAATTAATTTATATAATGCCTAAAAATTATAAAACAAATATCCTGATGTAGGAAATATGTTTAGCTTTCCAAAGAGTATTTATATACAAAATTATGATTAGTATAACACCTTATAAAAATTGTTTTAGTAAAACAATTTATGTTAGTGTCATTTTCACCTTTATTTTTAAAAAAAGGCTTTAAAGTCATTATCTCACCCAAGAGGCTCCATAGGGTCCCCTAAATCGACCCAAGGTTTGTCGTGGTCGGACATGACTCATACAATAGGGTTAGGACAAGTATCATGGTGTTTTCACATTTTTATAATAACATTTTTACCTTAAATTACACTAATTACCTCTAATCGCGATTAATGAAAAAAAGTTACTATTCACCAAAAAATTATTTTCATCCCATTGAACCACATTTTACATACTAATGACAAACATGTATGTCGGATTTTCAAAATTCAATACACATTAGTGGTAAACTTTCATTTAATTGAAAAATCAGTTTGCTTGATTACCACTTAGTGGTTTCACTATTCATTAAAAATTGGAGTTTTTCAGAAAATTACCAAAAATTCACCCTAAGCTATATTTGATATTTAGAATTCTAAAATGAAGTCTATTTTACAAAATTCAAAACATATAAGTAAAATTAATTAAATTAATAATTAATTCCCACTGTCATGACAAATAGCGTGTTTTTATGAAACAATAAGTATCAAAAGATTGACACTAGTTTAAGTCCAATTTCAAAGTGAAATTGATTCAAATGACCACCATTGGATTAAATGGTAAAAATATATTCAGATTACACATTAAGACCAATTCAAAAGATAATCTAATCATATAAATAAATTAGATTAAAAAGAGGTTTTGAATTTAAAATACAACAATTTACACTATTCATTAAAAAATGAACTTTATCGGAAAGATACCAAAAATTTACACAAAGTAAATTTTGATGTCCCGATTATTAAGAAGTGTTTTATTTGGTCCAGTAGAATGTATAAGAGTGAACAAAACTATATTTAATGAGGGATCTCCATCAAAAGGCGATAAGTGAACCTTTAGTGAGAACTAGGGCATATACGCCTAAAATTGAATTCTTTCCGTATTTTAAGCCATTATCTTTTATTGGATAAATGTAAAAACATTTAAAAAACATATATAATCATATTTTAGTAATTTCTATCCTTTCTCTCCAATACAACGGCTACATGTTAACTATCATTTAAAATAATATTATTTTATTATTATAGTGCAACATATGATTCCCATGAAACTCATTGTTGCGTGTTGGGTATGCCATCGAGTATAGCATCCCCTTTGAAGTCATATTAATACTTTATTCACAAATATGGATAAATAAAAAAATTTCATATTCTTTATTTACCTGGGGTGTTACAATTTCCCCCTCTTTTCTTTTCTTCTTTCAGTTCAACATAGGAAACAATCTGCAATCTGTTTTATCTACATCGCTTCTCTAGAAATGTTCCTTCCTTAATGGATTTCTTGGTGGAATTAAGGAAGGGTATTATCTATGATTTTGTCTTGGTTTATGATGATTTTAGGTTATAAAGTTCTACTAATGAATATTTTTCCTTCGGTCATCCACTATCGTGGATCTTGTGTGGTTTGAGGGTTTTCCCAATTTTCTATGGTTCGGTCATTCCCTTCTCAGATTTGATTTCATCTCTGGAGGTCCTTTTATTCTCTTATTTACCTATTACCTTATGCACGAACGAACTTTTTTTTGGTTTTTGGGTTTCTTGGGAAACTTGGTATGGTAGTTGTAGTCCTAGTTATGGCAGTTCTCACAGTGGTCTGGCTTCCTCGGTCAAATATCCTTACTCACAAAGTTGGTGGTCCAGGGATAATGGATGGGCCGTCCCAAGTGTAGTAGTTATACATCCCAAGGAAGGATGATGTGTTCACTAGATTCAATGTGGATTCAATGAATAGTTTCAATTGAGTGACATGCTGCATTTTTTTTGGTTCTGGGCCAGTCAATCCTCCTTGGCCGACACATTTTTTGATTTGTTGCTATTTTGGGGTTTTTTGTTGTGTTTTTTCGATGGGTCAGGTCTAGGATAGGGTTATTTTCCCATCCAACCAATTTCACCTTATAGTGGCACTGTATGTAATCTATATATCTATTTTCATCAAAGTTATTGATTTTATAAAATAGAAAATTTATAGAGGGGGGGGGCTGCTTTATTTTTTGATGAATAGTGAAAAATACTGAATTATAATACAAAACTAATTATCATATAATTTATTTATAAGGTTAAAATATATTTTTTATAGTTTTTAATGATTATGTAGATAAATTTTATGTATTTGAATATAATTTAGTTATTTGGAATTAATTAAATAATTAATTAGAAAATAAAAATGTAGCAATATTTTGAACTAATTTTCTTTAGAACCCCGTTTTTTAATTTCATATATATGAATAATTATAGATTACGTTAAACCACTACGGATATATGAATTTGAAAAAATGAATTCCATATATGGAATAAGAATAATTTATAATATATAATATGATAGAATAAGTTTTTAACGAACAATATTACTGAAATAAATTAAATATAATTTTTTTATTAAGAAACAAATTATCAAAACAAAGGACTAATCTATAATAATTATGGAGAAATTTACTTATTCACTTGTCTAATACAAATATATTAGATATATCGTGACCTTATCCTTTATTTTTTAGATCTTATCCATTATTAGAGCCACAAGAGATGGGGAAAATATATATGGAATTCGCACTTTAAAAATTAACAAGAATTCCACTCCTTCTCCACAATAAAAGGACACACACCCAACCAAATTATTCAACCACATAAATCCATTTAGATCACCCAAAATCGTCCAAAATAATCTTAAAACATATATCCCCTCATACTAAAAGCCTCTCCTTTGGCAGAAATCAAACATTGGATTTCAGTCTATATAAACCAAATGGAGTATCCTGAAAATGAGGTAACAATATTCAAAAATGACATTCTACAAATGTTCTTATCGACTGCATAAAGAAATAATATTCCATTAGTATATAATAAAATAATCATTCTAAATCTAATGATATTTTTCTTCTTCTTCATTTTCTACCAACACCTACACACATATACATCAAATGAGTAATGAACATACCATTCATATGTATGGTGGACTACCTCTTCACAAAACGTTGATTGTTAATTGTTTCGTTACCACCAATCATGGTAGTAATATTTATGTATATTTTGTTTTTACATGTTTTATATTACAATTATAAATTTTTTATATTTATTTAATTATTATATATAACATACCTTCATGTGTTCCATTTTCCAAGGATATAATAACATCGTTTGCTGATGTGTAGAATATCGACTCCTCAATGAAATATGATTTATTCACACTATAAATGGAATATAAAAAAGGATGATTTTAATAAGACTATGTGAAATATTTTACATAAATATTTAATAATATTTATAATATACATATATATCATTTACATTTCATTATTTTGAATATATTTAGGAAATGGAAGTAGCATTCATGCTTACAAATGGCCATGAATGATGCATTTCATTTTTTTTCTCAAAATATTTTGGATTAATATAAATAAATACACAATGAATATATATGATATATTAATCATGTTATACATTCTATAGATGATTAAATTAGTATTTAATTAATATTTATAAGAAGAAACAAATCAAAACTGACTAAAAAAACTAGATAATTAACACATAGTATAGTGAAAATAATAAAACATTCTTAACAAATAGGTAATGAGATGGTACTATTGGATATTATATGAAACTATAAATAAAATTATGGTATTATTATAAGATATTTACATGTTAAAAATCATTTAAAATTAATTTAATGTATGTTCACCTAAAATAAAACACAATGTAATAGATTTTCATGTCACCTTTTACACCCATGAGATAAATGTCATATTCAACACTTACTTCTTTTTCGATGGGTATATGCATCCCCATTTGGTATATAATATTTTTTTTTTTATATTTTCATAATTTAATTTGAATTTTTCTTTTTTTTGGACTGTTATTTTATGGGTTTCTCATTCAAATGTTGCAGTACTTGAAATTTAATTTGTCTCTTGTTCCATTCATTAAAGAAACACCTCATTTCTTATCTATGGTTTACAGAAATCCATATTGAATGTTAATATTATGATTCATTAATTCCACATTTTATTTTGAGTTTTAATATTGATTATTTATTCTCTTCTTATTTGAATTAAAAGTTATCAAGTGGTATTGAATTTCACAATTTGATTCCTTTTTATGGGGTTATATTGCTTCCTCATTATTGATAATATTTTAAGAATTTGTTTTTAAATGTTTTTACTATCTATTAAAGTGTTCCAAATTTTTTATGTGGATTTACATTTGACACACATAATATATTCATTAATTTATTCTTAGATCTTTTTTTTCTTTTCAAGGGTTTATTTAACAATCCCATTTTCTTTTATATTCATTATACTTGAATTTACATATGAGGAAATCATGGGACAATTTTTTAATTAATCCATTAATTATCTTATACTATAGTTAATAATTCCATTTTCAATGCAATAGTACCATTTCCCACTCATTGGAGATAAAAATGATTTAGAAAAATGTTTTTATGAAAGATCGACTTAATTTCTCTGTTTTAGTTAGAGAACATATTTTCTTCAAAAAACCTTATTCCTAAACATGTTTTAAATAATGTTATAAAACACCAAAAATTATATATTAATTACATTTTTACTATTTTTTTATGTTACAAATATTTTTAATTAAAATTTATTTTCACATTATAAAACAAGCTATTTTCAATCTTGTTTAACTTGTTAAATGATTGTTTATTTTAACATGTACAACATAGGGATAATTAATCACCATATTTTATTTGAATATTCCATAGTATACAAATTTTACACAATCTATTTAATATTACTATTATTTGATTTATTCAGGAAATATTTCTAAATTTGTATCCTTTTCTCAATATTGATATTTGATAAGGTACATTGTTTTTTCATTAAATAGATAATTAGATATATGTGGAATATTTTTTCCATTAAAGACACATATTGGGGTATATTAAAAATAATCCCCTAGATTTATCAACATCCACATTAGATGAAATCAGTTGGAGAAAATCCTATTGAGTTTGATTCCATGTTGAATGGATGGTTTTTAACCCACATATTTAAACTGTCTTGATAAGGGTATTAACATTATTATGCTAAAACATCATAAGAAAGGTCTTGAAGGTAAATGAATCATGTTCCTAGGAAACATGACATCTGATTATTAGGAATTTTCATCCATATTATTTAGTATTTATTATCCTTTATATTTTTTACTATGAAAAATTTTATGGATGCATTTAATTTTCATTTTAGTAATTAAATCACATGTTTTTTAGTTTTTTAACCTTCCACATTTTTATTACTTATCTAGTTATTTAAATGGAATGTGTTTTTAGTTATTTACCTTTATATATTACTTATTCAATTCATTCACAGTTTATTGAATGTATTTCATGTGTGTTGATTTATTTATCATGCCATAATTATTATTCTCACTGATTCAATATTACTTCCACTTTAATTTACCCTTATTGAGAATTTCATGTCACCCTTGTTATCATTCCTTTCCACATGATTTATAGAAGTGTACTAATAATGATACGAAATGATAAACTATATGGAACAATGTTTTTATCCTAAAAAGAAAAAAATATATCTTGTAATTTTTCAATTCATTTAAATTAAAGACCCGTGTTGGCATCTAGTTTACAAAAACTAATAAACTATAAAATACTTCTGTATGTGATTTACTTGTGACATATGCTAATATAAAGGTATTAAAATAATGAATTCATGATTTTTGGGGAGAGGTCATTATGTAAACACCCTACTAATTAATGTTGTCACAGCATAATCTTCTTTAGTTTTAGAAAAATTAAAAAATGGATACATCTAAGGAATCTGCATCATATTAATTCCAACCAAACATACAGATAAATTATATTATATATTTCAGAGTTCGAGATCTCCAATGAAACCAAAATAAAAAATTCCATATAAAATATTAACTTTCCCAAATAACAATGTCATATCAACTGATCCTTTTTGTTATTAGATGATCCACTTCATAGAATCACAATGCTTTTTTATAGGGTATGAAATGAAAAAATTACCATCACCTCTGAAAGGGTATTATAATGATACATATATATGATAGAATACATCAATCATATGATTGAATAATCATATAGGTCTTTTTTACCTGTACTAAACCTCATATTTTATTTAATGTTCTTTTTCCATGGATGACATGAAGTGCCCAATGTATGGAGTAACACTATATTTACATATGGTCATTTGAAATTCTTCAATGATCATCTATAGACACTCTTTCTAGGATGAAACATGAGAACAACATCTTATATTTATTTCAATAACCATCCTAATGATTTTCTAAAATTTACCATGTTCCATTAATTCTCTTCCTATAAAAAAATTAATCTTAATATCTTTTATCCATTATTTATCAGGTACAACTAGTATTATGACATCAACATAATGTAGAGAAATTAAATTCATTTTCCTTTTTCTAAAAATATAATAAAAATAGTGATCAGATTCACTCCTCGTGAAACCATCACCATTCATGAATGTATTAAACTCCTGCTTCAATTATGGATGTGGAAATTTTAGGCCCAATTGACCTCACTACAGTTTTTTGACAATGTATTCCTTTAATGGTCTTCAAAACCATTGGGATACATCATGTAGATATCCTCCTCAAAATACTAACTAAGGAATGAAATTTTCACATCTATCTAGTCAAACTATAATCTATTGTATAAGAAAATGATTTTCTCTATTTCAGATTCTATTAAGATTCAATACCATTGAGAAAATGTGTAAATATTGGAATACTTCCTTGTGTTGGAATATTTTCATGACTAAACATGTCTTATTTCATATTATTTTATATATTGTCCATTAAAATGATAGAAACATTTTTTTATATATTTCTCATTTGACCTTCAATAATTTCATTAGCTCCGTAGTTTTTTAAGGATAGTAGAACACCATGAGAGGGGAGGGGTGAATTTGGGTGTCATATATTTCTTTGAAATGGATGTATCATGTTCCCACATTGGTAGAAACATGTTAAATAAAAATATTTTTCAAAATTAGAAAACAAACAATTATAAGAAAAGTATTGACTGAACAAATTTACTTCGTTCACCACTAAGGGATACGTCCTGGGAGAATATGCCGACAAGTTTTCAGATGTACAAAAAACTACTAATCATTACTAGTTGTAGATTACAAAATTATACCATTTTCACTCTATGTGAGGTGCACTATGTTTCCAATATTTTATTAATAACATATTGAATCTCTTATATCACTTCCATTGACTTCCCCTTGCTCACTATGTTGGGAAGTATTTGAACTTAGTTTATTGACATGAAGGTTGATTCAATGATTTGTAATTAAATTATTCATCATAAATTTTAGTTTCATGATATGTTGAAGTTATGTTTTTACCCACATATTTATATCTCTTTTCTACATATTGATAGTTCTCCAAATGATCCACTGCGAACTGACCATCTTCTTCCACGTACTACACTACACGTCGTACAATGTGTGCAATGTGTACCAGCATAGAATAATGCCATCACGAAATTCCTCTACGAACTAAATTTAAATTATTCCTCCATAAATAGTCTACTACGAACATCCCCTGCACTACATACTACGTCTAGTTCAACAAATGTTTTTCCTCCATGAACTGTCTTTAATTTGTAGACTATCTCTACATCCTCTTTGTGTACAATAAGGACTATGTGGACCGAGTACTTCCTATAAATTACGCATATCCTACTAAGACATGTCTTCGTGTATACCACTTCACACTTCACCAATTTTTTTTGAATTCATAATTATAATCTCCTTCTGATAGTTTTTTCCCACGAACAACTCTAGACTTCACCGAAATCCTCCATATATCTTAATCTCAATAATATATCCTAAAGAAGGGATTAGTGATCCTTATATAGGAGAAATAGTTCCCAAAAATAAACTCAACCAAGATTTACCAAATTTTGATTGAGGAATTGCCTTCACCATGTTCCATGCGTCTCCCAAGAACTATATTCCCTATGCATTCCATCTACTAAAATTCTCCGTATATGGCAGAAAATATCACTGCCTCAATTTCACAAATAACACCCTTCACAATTTCACAAAACACAACCACATTTTTTTTGAACGAAACCTCATCCCACCAAACATTTTCATTATGGGATCCTCAAGGCTTCTTGCAAATCATTCGTTCTATAACTTTTTTTGTATCATTTTTCATTCTACGAAAAATTTCCGTCGGGTCTGCGTAGTGACCTTCAACAACCATGAACCGTTTTTGATACATGGTACATAGTTCATATCTAATTCAAAATTCTTCCTTTACTTTTCCAATTCCATAATCCATTCATCCTCAATTTTAAAACAAAGTTATTTTAAAACACCTTGAAAAAACCAATGTCGATTTACAAAAAAAACAATCGATACTCCATTTCCTGCAAAGATCATCCTTTGTTCCAAAACGATTGATCATTATAGAATCAATTTATTCATCCATAAATGACTCCCATTACATCAATTACATGAGTCTTATTACCTGTTATAGACATTCAGGTTCCATAAATTACATAATAATTAATAATCCCCAATCAACCATAAAATGTTTAATTACACATATTACTTTATAATATCGTGTCCTATAATACATTGTGTTCATTGGAATCTCATTCTATTATGTGTTAACATATGGTTATTTGACTACTGATTATTCTACGACAAAATATATTCCCCTATGATCAATAAATATCAGTAATTTAGGAAAAATAACACTTCCTTCAAAAATCGATTCATTCAATATGATGTTTTTATTGTTATAATTTTTTAATCTTTTAAACATCTCATTATGTCATATTCTGATCCATGAATAGTATCTTCTCATTGATGGTCACATATTGACATCTGATAAACTTATATTGATTAACACTTCATGTTTAGTAACCAAAATATTCTTTTCAATTAACTGTGTGAAAACAACATTTGTACTTTCTGTCAAGATTATCTGTTTGGGTGGAATCAACATGAGATTAAGAAATAGAACCAATGATTTGGAGGTTTTCAAATTTTTATTGGTTATGAGAAAAAAATTATTCTAATAGAATAATTCCTACAATATAATATGGAGTTTTATTAACCAATTAGACATTGTGTTAATTTATTTCTTCTAGATAAGCATGGGTATAACAATGCGAACATGGAAGAATATACCCTTTTTTTCTATTTAATGTTAATTCTCTCTAACCCATATTTTTTTTGCGGAGTTATTTTTACATTTCTCACATTTTTTTATCCGCATATTTTGATATATGTTTTATAAGATTCTATAATTGTATTGACTCCCATTATCAAATATTAATCACTTCATGTTCTAACCACATACAAAATATACCATGGATTTTAACTTTAAGAGGGAGTCAAACAAATCAAATTTATATTTTGAAAAATAAACCCACAACATTATTATGGTAAGAAAAACAAATATAAAAAATGTATCATGTTCCTTTGTGAGAATGAAATATTAATGTATCCCATGTATATTTTCAAAGTGGATCAAGATTTGAAGCACTTAGTTTTTTACCATTAAAAATATACGAAACCCTCTATTTCTTTCTATGAAAAATTATCTCTCATCTCTTGATGGTTGTATAACCATGAATCAGAATGATCGTCCCAATTATAAAAATCATGTTCTTGCCAATAATTTGGCACAATCATCAATCCCACACCTATGTATTTTTAATGTCATAATTATAGATATTTCAGTCTGTTATGAACATTAATACAAATGTACAATTTTGTCCTTAACATCTCACACCACATGAATGGATACCTTGGTCCCCTTCTAGACAACATTATTTGATGTATTAAAAAATACATGATTGTTTAGATTCCTTATTGAAATGAGAATAATCTATTGATATGGTATATGTCTCACTCTATTCAAATAGAAGAAAAACCTTTCTATATTCGAATATTTACATATCTCATAGAAATAACTTCTAATTATTTACCTTCTTCTTGAAAACCATCATGGAATAATCCATATAAATAGCTCTTCATGCATCCTAGATTAGTTGATTTGAATATGGATGCACCAGATTCAACCACACATTAATTTGTAATATTATAAAGAGTGACCAATAAATAGCTTCTATCCTCTAATCTGTTAAAAAAAATTTAAAATTTAAATAATAGATTTTCTATTTTTTAAAATTGGATATCAATAGTTCATCTAGAGATGAGATTACATACATTAATGATTGAATACAATACATGAACAAGTCGAAAATCAACTAATCCGGTCATTTATCTTCTCTTGTGATTAACATTTATTCTTCTAATGCGTTGAGTATCCACTTATGTAAATATCAACACACTAACAGAAGAGTCTTGGAGTTATCCTCTCTTGAGATCCTTAAGGAGTACTAAATTCTAGAAAATCATCAAACATAAATTCAGATTTTCTAAAATGAATTATTTCCATAATAACCATGCCATCCCAATATTCTGGTAACGATGTAGGTAATAGTATATCTCCAGCATCTGGTAAAAAAGATACTTTAACTAACCCAAGATATCATCATATCATTTTGATATCATTGACATTAAATCCTTCCAAACATTATATGGATTTGATAAAAATAAACATTCCCATCAGCATGAAATCTTTTTTTAATGTCATTGGTTTTTAAAACATGTACATTAATGGTTCTATAACTACAATTGTTTTCATGTTATTCCTGATGATTATAGAAATATTATATTCCAATTCGACCAAACCAATAATAAATCAATCCTTTAATTTATTTCTCATTCAATTTTCTCCGCTATTTCATGTTACTCACACAATATAAGTTTCATAAACATTTGTATTAAATAGTCCAATATCATCATCTTCGGGAAACCAAAGTCGGTTCCATTTAGCTACCTATTGTGAACCATAACATCATTTTTATCAATATTTTTAGACGATAGTAACCACATAAAATTCAATATGAAATATTAGAAAGGGATAAATTTACCAAAAACATCCCAGTGTGTCCAAATAATGTTTTCTATGATACCAATTTTTGTGGAATAATATGCCTCCTAAAAATCCAATATGAAATTCAAGATAGTGAAACATTGAGTACACCAAAATATCACATCCATTGATAGATAAGAACCATATAATTTCACAATAATAGCTGTTTCTATTCAATTATAGCTTATAAATATTGGGAAACCAATCAAAACCCTAATAAAAAAATGAGATACACACAGCTCAAGAACATTAATTCAATAGCAGAGAAGAGGGAATATTTGTTTTATCTGGTTCAAAAATTCATCCATTGTTGATGGGAGAACACATATAACCCTTTTATATTACTATAAGTACAATATTTTAAAAAAATTATCTAATTAATATAATTTTATTATTTTCATAATTTATTATACAACAATACGTTATATTTCCATACAAGAATCTATAAGCGATGTCCCTTAACCATCACATATTCTGGTGGCTTTAGATGTGAATTCATTTTTTTCATTACCAAAGATCTATTATGTATATAGTTTTAGACAATTTTATCCTAATTCATACAAAACATCCCACAATCATATAATGTTGACACTACTACAACAATATCTGTTTTCCATAATACAGAATTCATTAAAAATGATTACTTTTCTTGAAAAATCAACACAACATTTAGATTGTCTTCTTCATTTCTATTAAAAAAGATATACACAATAAAAATTATTTAATACATGGGATGATCCCAAAAAAGTTGTAATGGGACATAAAAATAAATAATGAATCCATTAGTTCTTGAATACTTATAAATGCTCGTATGATATATATTCCACTATTAAAAGTACACACATATATACTGTTTGATAAGTTGTAGTTTCCACAAAAAAAACTAAATCACAAAAACCCAATTTAGGTAACTTGGGGAATCATCATCATAACACAAATACATTGTATTTTGACCCACATGTCTACTATATTATTTTTAACCCCCACGTCTACCTTATAATGTAACCATCATAACTACATTATGATGTAACTATCGTTTTTTACCTGACAAATAACCATTACAGTCAACTTCCAACATAGAAAATGTAATAGAGGTAAATCATGATACCACCTATATTTACTGAAAAATGGAACCACCCATCATTATAATTAATTTTAATTAACCATAACATAACCATAAAACATGAATACTTGCATCATTAAAACAGTTCTTAATGAAAATCACTTATTTTAAATGAATAATGTACACATACTAAGGAAATTGTTTTATTGGAAAATAAAATTTAATATTGAAAAGGATGATTCCAAATAATAGTGAGTCAGGAAAAAATGTCATCTCATATCGTATAAGTTAAAATACATTCTTTTTATGTTTTCTAAAAAAACATTAAAGAATAATTTAGAAGGAATTCTCCTTAACTCATGTTCAACTTCCTTTAAATGTGTTGAAACATCCTGTATAATGGTTTAAAAAGTGACATTATATTATTAAATAAAGACAATTAAATTTATAATACCTTATATTATATTCTTATATTATCTTTCAACCATCTCTATTAATCATATATTTTTTTTTATTTTCATGGTTTTGTGTGCCTTCATTTCATGATTTCATGTTTGGGTTTTTATGGATTGTCATCTCTAATAGAAATGATACTCAATAATTTAATGAAATGGTATTAACGAACCTAAAAACGACTAAATTATTTCATATGTATTATTTTCTTTCACCCCAAGGATGATTCATTTGATAAATTGCTAATGATAAATGTTTAGTGTATTATGGCGGTTCTTCTACCTTCATGAAGTACTATTGTTTTATTAATATTTGTTCCATTTATTAAATATTTAGTTTGATACAATATGTAATACAAATACTATGTATATTTTAATCAATTATATATGAATTTAAATTTTTTCTATGAATAGTGTTATTGAAAATGAAAACTCATCACCAATGAAGGTGTTTAATTAACACATAATGGGTGAAGATTTTTTTAGGTATAAGGAGAAAAAATAATAAATTTTTTGATAGATATACCATTAAAAAATTTATTGTATATATATATTAGATACTAGATTTATAATGTCATTTTGGATTGGGGTGGGGATAATTTATATGTTATGAGAAATTTACAAGAGAATAATGAAGAATATACCTCTTGAATATTCAATCCTTGATACCCTCTTTATTGCACATGGAATTGGATTTTCTATGAAAGACCACACAGTAATTTTCCATGGGATGAGGAGAAAAGAATTTTTTTATATTATATTCAATAAATATGGATCGAGGTGAAAAAAATAAGTGATGAAATTGGCCCTTTTTATAATTGAGGTGTGTGACAATTTATAAATTACATAAAATATTAAAATATAGTGTAGATATTTTCGGGTTAATGACATACAAAATGAATACAAGGATTATGGGATATTGTATCATCCTAATATTATATAATTACACCTTATTTCTTACTTTTTGAGTTTTATGTAATTGTTAAAAATGATACTCATGAAATAAAATCATTGTCAAATTTATCACTATTAAAAACTATGACATTAAAAACATCAACAAAAATATTAAAATTACAACGAAATTATTTATTATATCTTATAAATGTCGTAATTATATGTATAATTCATGTGTGAACCTATTAATCTCATATTATATTTATTTTACTATTTTTAATATCAATTATTTCATTATCCATTAATTTAATAATTAATTCTTCATCAATGCAGAAGCTATTAAGTTATAATTATTTTTGAAAAAAATTTAAAATAATTTTTCAACATTAAGACGAGCCTTATATAATTAAAGAACTATTTATTGTTGATTTTTTGTATATCCATATATTAAATTTTATACAAAATAAAATCCTTAGGAGAACAACTTGACTTTCATTCAAATAAAAAATTTAAAAACTGATTAAGGCGGTCTAGATGCATCCAAAATATCACAAATTCTAGCCAAATAATATTATGGAAGAAGCATACTCATATGAAATATTTATTAAAATTTTTCTATAACATAATTTTTTTAATATGTTTAATTAAAATCATTTTATTGATTTGTTTCTGCCTTCACATGAACTACGTTAGTGTTGACTATGAATTTGAGTTAGGTATTTCATATACAAAAATTAAATAGAATTAAAATAAAAAAAATAAATTAATTAGCTTCATGAAAATTCTTTATATTTTTTCATTATATGTAAATACACATATACATGTCATGATAACTTCGTTAATTTTTTAATTTCACTTTTATCACATTACACAAGCAATTCAAAAGCATCTAATTATGAAACATGTTATATAACTATAATATATTAAACAAATCTTCCAAAAACATAAATGATACATTAAAATTATGAAGTAAGTCCTGAAAATACATTTAATCAGACAATTGTTAACTATAATTACCCAAATTTCACTTTGTCATCGCTACACAGGCACTGCGTCAGAACTGAAAATGATTCCAATACTAATAATGAAATAAAGAATAATTTAACTATTTTGAATAAGTTTTTTTATATTTCTAATATAATCTAAAAACATAGTCTATACATAAGTTTAATTAAGTTTATATCATAATTACGTCCTGATGATGTAAAAACATACCATATTTAAAAAAATGGTATTTTTTTACTATTCAAAAAAATTTGACATTTCCAAAGAATTATCAAAATAATAATAATAATATAATTTAGACATTATGAATACATTAATAATTATTTTTTCAACTTAAAATTCCATATTTTGATAATAATCCATTTAAATATAACTGTATAATAATTTTTTTGTATAACATTATGAAATAATTAAAATAATGAATTTAACTATTATTTGTAGAATAATAATAAATATGAAATCAAGTTATTCTATCAAAACCTGGTTCCATAGGTTCACATCCCTTTAGGAAATATAATCCTACCAACTTATTCAATTATTAAAAAAAGGGGATACTTTTCCCTCATAATTTTTTTTGATTCCCATGTATTGTCTTCAACCATATTGTTTCTCTAGAAAACCTTATCATAGTAAATTAACTAGTTCCAAATTTTTTTAACTCTATGATGAAAACCCTGAATTGTGTTTTCCTCATGTTAATGGTTATCATCAAACTAAAACTTCTTTGAGCTCAAAACAAGAGAAGTATTTGTCACATACTTTCTTAACCTCAATCCTTGGATGACATTATATAATAGGGAACAACTCAAAGGTAAGTATAATTTTTTTAAAACTAGTCTAAAATTATATAATATATCATAATGTCTAATGAACCATTGAATTATAATTAACTTCTTATTAAAAAAATATTTTCTAAATATATAAATTTCTCGTAAACCATGATTTGTAGCCTCAGAATAAAGGCAATTCATCATTTTATCTGTATATCTATTATTCCTTATTTGAGATATCATCATATTTTGATGGATAATCATTTCTTTATCATCCACATACTCTACTAATTTTTTTCCAATTAACTTTATTTCCCTGACATCATTAGAAAAAGATTGAGTCGAAATTTTTATCTCTATAATGCCTCTAAATGATCTTTCTATATACAAGAATGAAATATATTATTACAAGAATCCTATATAAATAAATAGTTTTATCTAAACATACCTTTTAATCCATTGAAAAATATTAAATGATATCATTTTATTTCTAAATATTTATCATCTAAGGTATGTCAAATTATGAATGAAACGTAATGATGAAATGGTGTTCAGTTCCAAATGAATTCAGAAGTCCTTCCAAACGATAGAAGGGAACCAAGGATCATGAATAAATATTATGGAGAGACGAGCTCAATGTAACCTAACTATATCATTATGATAAAATTGAGAATATTTATCTATAGACCTGGTTTCTAAAATAAGAAAAAATGTGATTATTTAGTTAATTGATCAACAACAACCCAAATCACACGGTTACCTCAAGATTTATTTTTTAGTCCCACCATGAAATATATGGATATATTTTCCCATTTAAATTATGGAACTAGAAAAGTATAAGTCATCCAATTTTGTTGTTTTCATGTTGAAAAGTCAAACATTTCATTGTAAAATTAGAAACATCTCTTTTCATTCCATCCCAATATTAACATTTATGAATGTCTCTATATATCATTATGCTCCCGGGATAAACTAAAATTGATGGAATTTGGGATTCACATATCAATAATTTTTTTTAGATACAAATAATATGAGAAAGATAATATAATTCAAAATACTAAGACACAAACTTTACTAACATTAAACTGAGGAAGCATACATTTATTAAGCGATTCTACAGTCTTGTATAACTTGCAGTCTTCCTTCTAAGCATGCATAATTCTATATGAAGGAGATGATTTAACTTTAAACTAAAACCAACTAGGATACTAATTAGCACCCAAAAAATCCCATAAAACATTCATCAAATCTGTAATCAAGTGTTCATATTATACAAATAACATGGATTATTATGCATGATGTTTTCAACTCAAGGAATCAGACACATAGTTCTCTTTTCCCAAATGGTAATTGATCAGTAAATCATAATACATTTTCATCTCAATGTATCGTCTCAACATCATGTTCAATTCATTCTACGTAATTATATTTTTTAATCTTTTATGATAAATATATATTTCACAAATGGTTCAATGTAAATTATTGCTACAAATTTTGTAAAGTGACAACAATAGATGATATTGGATAATCATGTGTAGAATAAATTAATTCGTGATGTTTTAGTTCTCCTAAATCATAAAAAATTACTAGGTAATTGTGCATTATAACACAACCATGTCCCTTCAATAAAAAATCATTATAGATAATAAAATCATCATTTCATGAAGGTAAGGATAAAACTAGACTATTTACCAATATTAATTTAAAATCCTTAAAACAATCATCACAATTTTTTTCTAGATAAATATGAATTTGTATTGATTTAATATAGTTAGTGCTCTAGATAACCATTAAATATTTTAAAAAATCCAATGGTAAAATCCAAATACTACATGCAAACTTCAAATATATATAATATTTTGAGGTCTAGACCTTTCATTAATGACATCTTTTGGAAGAGATCAACTGATATTCAAAATTTATTGAAAATTTTCACATGGAAATCATTCTATTGAAACGTAAAATCCCATTTTATATATTTACCATATTACTTATTTTATTTGAGAGTTTTATTGATAATACATATATCTTTTTCATGATACTCATAGCATTTTATAAAACCAAAATATCATCAATAAATAAATAGCATATTTATAGAAATATTGATAGAATTTTTTATTCTCGTGAACTATAATGGAATAATAGGAATTTTTCAATCCAAATTGAATAATAGAAAACTCATAATAAAAATGTATACTATATAATTATTCTTTAAAAATTCCATCCTCATATACCTTCAGCTTATAACACCATGATCTCAACACAATATCGGAAAAATAATGAACTCCGTGGAGCTGACCAAACAAGTCATCAATATGATGCAATGGATACTTATTATTAATAGTAGTGTTATTAAAATCTCTATAATCAATTAAAAACCTCATTTATCTAGCATTAGATTTAATAGAAAATGTAAGTGAACCCCATGGTGATGTTCTATAATGAATTAAACCATTATCAAGCATCTCATACCACTTCATTTTTAACTATAGACATTCCACTGAATCCATTCCAAAAGAGGGTTTTAAAATTATATTATAATAATGAACTAATTAAATGGTAAATATATCTTCCCACTAAACTATAACACCATGAAACTAATCAGAAACAACATTCTAGTATTGATTTATGATTGGTACATCCTTATTTTAAATAGTTCACATGGTTTAAAAAATATGTGGGAGATAACTTTATTTCCATATTTTAATTGTTTCTCAACATTATGATATGTTATAAATGGTATAGTTTCATTCATGTAAACAAACAAAACAATTTTTAAAAAACAACTTATTTACCTCTATAATCTATCTGAGTATTGTAATCTTAAATCCCATCCAAAACCAAAATAACCTCAAACTCATTTATGGGAAGGTTCACTTGGTTTTAATGTAATTAATTTACGTACAAAATAATAGAAATATTATTATAATTCCATTTAACTTAAAATTTACATTTGTGTTTTATCCATAGGTTATTGATTCATTTACTAAGGAGAAATATCTAATTTACCCAAGCATTACACATAAATAATGGAATATGTAGACCCTATATCAAAGAAGGAATTAGACAAACCTGAGTAAACATAAAATGTTCAGATATCACTTTATTTGATGGCCCAACATATTATGAAGTAGTTGCAAATTACTTCAATGAATATTTCAACATATATTTTTAATTCTTCCCATCATTTACATCCTTCTTTTTGTAGTTATGTGAATATTTATGCATCTTATAACATATAGAAAACATTACAATTTTCATATCTTAATTATATATAACTACATGATGATATTTTTAATTGTAATATCAAAATATATATGTAAATTTAAAAAATATTAAAAACTTTTTAAAATTTTAAAGGGATTCACCATTGTGTTTTTACCACACATTCTATATAGTGGAAATTGTTTTCATTACTTCATATTTATTTGACTTATTATTACCGATTTCTTTCCATCAAGATATCTAAATTTTCTATCATTCAATGTCCAAAATTTGGTTAAAAAAGCAAATTTATATTTTTCCACCCACATCCCAAAAGTTTCTCATAATTTTTGAGTTTACAAAAATCCTCTTAAGTATGATATTTTGGCTTCAATCCTATATAAAAAGGATTGATTTTAATATTATGATCTAAAATAATATTTGGATAATTCCCTGCTAGTTGAGTGAATATTTTTTTATACATGACAACTTATTATTCCTTATTTTTTTTAATTAACGTAATTTATTTTCTATACTAATTGTATCATACATTTGAATATATTTTTCAGGGATGAGATTATTAAATTCATTCCATTCTGTGTATAAATATATTCTCTTACCTTGATATTCAATATAATTGACCACCACTAGTTGGATTCACCTTCAAAATGATAAATATAAAGACTACAATTTTGATTATCTGAACACCCCATGACATAAATTATTTTTTCATGCGATTTAATCCAACCTTTAACTACCACTAACTTATATTATGCATTGAAATAATGATGAATTTTCCTCACAAAATGTTATACTAGCACCATGTTCCATTATTATAGATTTGTTTTTGTCTTTCAGGGATGCCAATGAAATATATAGCATATATGAACGAACCTATTACTATAACCAGAATCACATTTCAAATCTCCACCATTCTAGGATGTAGATTCCAAATGATATCATCCTCTTAGTGCCTTCCCACTTCTACTTCCCAATTTCTTCTATAGAAAACCATTATAAACTAAAATAATTAATATGAAGAGAAAATGGAAATATTCAAATTCAATATAATTTTAACTAAAAACATAAAGTAAAAATAATCGATGATATTCTAATTACATCATATTAACCACTAAATATATCTAAATTGTGCTCTGATCCCAGCTATAAGGACCTTACCTTATCCTTTACGTACTCTAGTAAATTTAAACAATAATTATTTTTCATTCATTATTAGAAATCATTTTGGTTTAGAGTTTTATGTTATTTTGTCAGAACACATACATAACAACAAAAATGTATAAAAATATTGATACAATAAAAACTAAATCCATTTATTTCATAATTAAAAATTATATAAATAATAAAACATGATTTATTTTTATGAAAAATGTTGACAATGTTCATATTTTCTTCTTCTTTACTCTTACCCATCATTAAATCCAATGAAAAACATTTCAAAACATATTATAATCATATAAATCTCATTATGGGATATAAAAATGGAAATAAACGATTACTACATCAATTCTTATAACATAAGAAATATGTACATCCCACCCTTCAAAGTAACATATACATACATTATGAAAACATATAGTTTCCAAAAAACATAACAATAAGAAAAACCCATTTAGGTAACTTAGGTAATAATTTAATTTCCATAATTAAATATTATTGTAATACTCACATCTAACATATGTTTTATAACCCTCACTTTAGCCTAACAAGAAGATCCTCATGGCTACCTTATGAATTATCCATCACACGTACACATGGAATAGCCGTTATAGTCAAAATACAATATAACCAATTAATTTTAGTTTAATCAATTAACCACCCATAGATAGATTATAATGGAATCACATGTCATAATAAACAATTCCCAGGAACCAGGACATTATCATAAGACATGAATATATTCATCATAAAAAACATTCCTTGAGGAAACTGAATTTTTTTTATATTATTCTTATCACATACAAAGAACATCATTTTGTTGAAAATAAACAGGTAATATTTTATATAGGGGTTAAAAAAAATAAATCTGATTTTTTGTGGTAAATTCATCTCATTCCTTATAAGTTAAAAATAAATAATCATTTTGGATAATGTAGAAAAAGAGACATTAAATAGGATTTTAAAACGAACATCCCTTACCTCATGTCACACTTCCTTCAACTGTGTAAACTGTAATTATATAGTGAATTAAAGAGATTTATGGGATTATTATTGAACTATATTGATATTTTTATTTCCTTATATGGTCTTCTAATAAAATCTATCTCCCAATTTATTAATAATATTTCTTGATTTATATTTTTTGTGTGTTTCTTTATCAGTTTCATCATTACTTCAGTATATATTCTTTTTTTCAAATGATTATAATACTCTAGAAGTAAAAATATTTAATTAATACACCTAAATATGCTTAACTAGTCATAAAAATCTTTTATTAATTACAACATTAATATGATTCATTTGATAAATAATTAATTATAACATTATAGATCATTGAAGATATTTATGATCTTTGTGAACATGTTTTATTTTGTTAAATATTGTGGCCATATATTAATTCCAAAATGTGAGGCCATATATAATAACTACACTAATGAAATTTCCAAACATTATATGTGATTTTAATGTATCCCTGAATTTAGTAATGTAAAACGAAAAGTAATCATCCATGAAGGTGGTGAATTGACACACCATGAACAATGATATAATTTTTAAGATGAAAATGAGAAAATAAGGTATTGGATGATGAATATACAATTAAAATAAAAAAATTATAGTATATATATGATAATATAGTTATCATTAGACTATTTACAGGGATTGAGAATAATTTATAGATTGTAATGAATTTAAAATAGAAGACTAAAAAATTTACCTCTTTAAAATTTTTCCCTTGAGAACCTCTTTATGGAACATGAAATTGTTCTTTTTGGGAGACAAGTAACATTATAAAATTTAAAGGGTGAAGATAATATAAATTTTTAGTGTATAGTATAGCATGAGGGCTCGTAGTGATAAAAGTAAGTGTAGAAATGAATCCCTTTTTATAATAATGGCAAGGAGAAATTAGTTATTACGTAAAATATTAAAATATATTATGGATATTAGAGTGGTAATGAATTATGAAAGGCATAAAAGGCCCATATAAATAAATGATCGACCAAATATTATCTCATTTGACATTATTCAAGATTTCTATAATTTTTACGTAATTTAATAATATATTATAATCAGGAAATGTTTTTTCCCGAATTTAACATTATTCATAACTATGATATTCAAGAAATCAACCAAAAGATTAATAATAAAAAAATATTATGTATTATAAATGACACATTTATCTATAAAATTTCTCGACCAATTTAATTATACAAGATTATATTTATTTTGATATTTATAATTTCATTGATTTGATTTTTTTTTCTATTTAATTAACAACTACAATATCATCATTGTAAAATCCATTAAGGTATTTATTTTTTTATAAAACTTTTACAATAAAATAAAATGATAAATATAAATATTTTATCTTTTTTTAAAAATTATTTGTTTTAAATTATTTTCAAGAAAAAATGTTATTAAAAACATACAGTAATTAAAACTCATATTATGAACAACTAGATTTTTTTGAATAAAATATTATAAGATTCTTAATGTGATGCATGTATATAAAAAATTTCATAACTATGAACCAAAAATGATTATTACTGATTTTCACAAATAAAAAAACAATTTTTTTGTTATTTAATGGTTCTATTAATTTTAATTAGAATAATTTTTTTTTCTTTCTTGCACAAGCACTGCATCAGCGTGGCATACAATTTTATTTTTTTTAAAGGTTGGGGTCGAAGCCTCATTTGTTAGTAAATCAACGCAAATACCTCTATTAATTGGTTAGAGGGTGACCTATTACATAGCCTGAAGTCCCAGTGGTCATTTAGCCCATTACAGGGCCCGTAGGCCCAAATTTTGGGCCCAAAGCCCATTCTGTGAATAGTATTTCTATAGTAGCTATCTGCTACTGTACCGCATAGTACCCAGCCACTGCTAAAGTACCATGCCGCTGCTATAGTGACTTTTCACCCCTACAGTACTCATCGTTGTTACAGTGGTTCCACTACTAAAGTATGTTACAGTAATGCTATGGTACCTGCACCCAATGGGGTTTAACCCACATTTCAATATATTACTTTTTATTCATTCATTTATATTTAGTAATATATATATCAAGATAACTTCATTAATTTTTTAATTTTATATCCAATCCCTGCATAAGAATTTAATATGATTTTGTATAATATTTCCATTATATAACCATAAATTTATAAAACTTCAGAAAAAAATAAAAAAAAAATAATTATTAAGAAATTTTTTTCAATGACGTTTTAAACCCATTTATTATCTATAAGGAACCAAATTTTACTTTTCCAACACTGTGAATGCATTGGGTTGGCACATAAAAGGATTTTTGTACTAATCATAAATTTCTGTATAATTTATGTGTTTCAAATTAATTTTAAATTTTTTTATATATTAATATCATAATTAATAAACTAAATAATTTTAATAAATTGTTTCTGATAAATATGTCTTGAATATGCCACAAAAATAATTTATTCTTAAGAAACTGTATTTTTTACTATTCAAAATATATTTATATTTTTTAGAATATTATCATAAATTAAAAATAATATAATTTTGACAATAAGATTTCAAAAAATTAAAATCGTTTTTTTTCGAATTAAAATTTATATTTTTTTAAAATAATTTATTTTAATATAACTGCATATGAAATTGGTTTAATAAAATTATTTACCTTAAGAATTGTATAACATAATGAATTTATCTTTTAATTCAAGAACCATATTAAATATTAAAGCACATTATTCACCCAGTACCTGGGTAGTTACAGAATTTGGCCCCACCACATTTAATAAAGGTTAATTTCAAGTCAAAAAAGAAAACATCATTCTACAACATTTGTGAACAACCACCCGTTAACTTCTTAGTTCAGTTGAGACTTCCACCTACTCAACCAACTCGTCCAATAAAAAATTCATTGAAACTAAATAATTGTTTCAACCACATCAATTATAAGTATAAAAACACAGAAATGTCTAACTTTGTGCTAAAGGATCATTTTGGCAGTTTCTCATCAAGGTAGATGTGACCAACTTGAAAATGGACTTCCAATTAGAAAATATCTATTGAATTAATGAAAATATGTTGATATCCACAAATACATTCATTTTATATATTGTTGTATTATTGTGAGATGTAATTTTTATGCTATAAAAATTATTTGATATATTTTTATGTTAATATTTTGTAATTTTGATTGGTTTAGGTCAATGTTAGTATATAAATAATGTGTTTTTGCCCCAGACATGGGGGTGAAGGTCCAAGGTGCCTCATTTATAATCCAAATTACCATATTTTTTGATTTTTTTAATAATGTTAAAAATATCGCATCTTGAAAATAATATTAGAGAATATAAAAAAATTAATTTTTGATAAACTAATTTTATCAACATTTTCTAAATTAAATCCAATTACCTTGTATTTTGTAGGATAATTTATGAAAATCATTTAAAATTTCCAAAATTAAATTATTTCAAATAAATGAACTTTACAAAATAATAATTAACAATGATTAATTCACTAATGTAAGCATTTCATATAGAATATTAAATGTTATAGGATTATAATATGAACATCATATGGGATTAGTAACCATTAATGATTTGGTTGCACGGTATGAGGACAATGTTATAATCAAACCATTTTCATTATGATTTATTCTTAATCCTTTACCAACGTTCTACATGATATTATAGAGCATTTGTGTTTGTTTTTGACTACCAGTTCAAATCCCATTATATCCAAAAACATGAGAATATTTGAAAAAAACACCTAAAAAATCAACGAAATCGAAAAACACCTTGTACATGATCAGAATAATATAATGAATACAATATATAAAAAATCATAAAATAAAAACATGACATCCCATGGTAACATAATATTTAAAAAAAAGTGTCATCCAAAAAGATATTTATACTAATAGCACATGCTCAACAACCCTATCTCCAATATAACCTATCTAAAAAAATAATTGTGATGTTTATGAAAAATAATCCATGTTTCGAATCCACAATTTGATAAAATTTTCTCAAAAATAATTTCCTGGTAATCCCTTAACTGAACACCAGAGTCAACCCAAAACACTACAGATGATTGTACTCTATCAATTTGTGTTTGTAATCAGTCCCTGAAAATTAGATGAGGGCTCAAGTGAATGATTTATCTAAATACATAATGTTTAATATATAATGAATTTTTTCTAAATTCCATCGTGACCCATCCATATGATGGAATTCCATTTCAAATAAAAAAATTATAAATAACATATTATAAAATATATATATTTATATATAAAATAACCATTAAAATAAAATAAAAATACCTAAATCTACTAAAAGGATATTACGTACAAAAAAATCACCTAATCTGATATGGATACAACTACACATAACAAAAAAGGAAACTAAAGAAAATACTCAAACACTATATAACACAACCACGAGACATTGTGATAACTATCAATTACCAATAATAACACTAATGTAAAGAAATTAAATAGGGAACAAAACATGATCTGGCTAGTTATGTGATAATGATAGAAATGAGAAAAAATATTGGTTTTTATTCCATGCAATCAAACCCAATATATCACATTAAAAATGTACATTTTCGGTCAATATTTATATAAAATTTATAAAACAATTGTTCTTATTTTTTAAATATGGAAAATAATATCTATTTTTTCATCATTACATGGATAAAAAGTATTTATTAATACAGTTAAAATTATTTTATTCAATGGATAAGTTCATTTTTAATAATTTTGTAGAGGTTGTTCTAAATAATTTTGTATAAAGTTATATAGAGCCATATTTTTAAATAATGGATATGGGGGTAGTAGTAACAATAATAATAATAGTAACAATAGTAATAATACGTAGAATTGAAATGAAAAAATTATTATGTCTAGTACAATCAGATTAATTTAAATATATCCAATGATAAAATAACAAGTAAAAAGTGTTCATGTGATGGAATTGGGGATTAATGGAATTTTTGGAATGATAATATAAATGATTCGGGGTACCTGAATGACTGAATCCTTAAAACCAACCAAACACTCAGTTGTACCCTCTTTGACCTAACTATGGGGGAAACATCCCCAAACATAGAATATTATTACAATTATCATCTAGTTATACCCCAGACATAGAAAATTCTAGCATGATATATCAAAAATACAACTATCATGTCTTTGTTCCCATGGTATACATAAAATGGATGTGATCTAACTTAATAATAAAAAATCAATGGTATAATCATAAATTTAAAAATAGATACATATATATAATTAATCAACATGTATTATAATTATGGTCTCTCCCCTTGAACCCCTCTTGTAAATATTCCTATTTTAATGAAAAATATCTCATTTTTTGGTAATCACATTATTTAAAAAAATATAGATTAACTCAATGGTTTTTTAAAACATAAATTATCTTCCATAAAATATGGTAACTAATCCATTTGAATATAATTTAGAAATCAAATTCATTAAATCCTTTCTATGGAGCCAAGAAATCCCTAAATAATTAAGTGATGTATTTTCAAATAAATTTTTAGATAAAAAGACCTCTTGATATTTGGAAACACAATTATTAGGGACACTTGGGAAATTTTTTCAAAATCTTTTAATGAATGGTCGAGTGATACAAGCATTCCATCAATTAAATGAAACAATAATTCATTGAATTTATTTTTAAACTTTTGAAAACCTTAATTTTAGTTCCAAAAATAATTGAACATATTAAATAATATAATTTTTACTCAATATATGAGTTAAAATACCAATGTAATATTGGTTCTAAATTTTGAAATAATATAATAGAGTCACCTTGTATAATTTGAATGAAGATGGTGCAGAACATTAAAAAATTATTGAAATGATGTTTGGAGATAATCTATAGATCATAAAAACCATTAAAAATAATAATGGTTAATTTCTCACCATATGATTCATATATTATAGAAAAATATATGGTAAGAATATAAAAATAAGACAAAAATAATAGAATGGAAATAATTACAGTAGGTAAGGTTGTTACATTAATGAATCAGCTTCAAGACATTAAAAGAATGTATGATATAACAATGGAGATGCAATTAATTAAAAGAAGGAGGACATCTAAGAATTTTACATTAAATGGGGGAGATTGGTAGGCTTATGGATTATAATATAAAGATGGTTTTTGTGTAAATTCATCATTTTCATGAACATTGAGGACTTAAGGGTTTTTCTCATAGTTTTCCAAATCATGCACAAATCATATGAGCTAACTGGGTATATATATATACACATATTATTCGGACACATAGTTCTGAAAACCTGGCACCAACCATGTGAATTGTAATTGTTTAAAATTATATGCCATCATGATTTTAGGATGTAACAATGTGGGCTAATTCATCAATACGATCCAATATCCTAGAAGCTCATAATTCCAACATTGAATGGACCTCAGATCAATTATGGGTAAAATGTCAATTAGTAGAAATTTTAATAATCGAAATGACTTTCATTTTTTCATAGAATATGAGAGAAGATAGTAAATTATTTCTTTTATTGGTTTGTTAAAAAATAAATTATCATTAAGCTCAAATTTTTTAGTGTACTGGTTTCTATAATTCCTAGGTTCCTTCCCATTAAAAGAGTAAAAAATTTCATATTCATCGAGTGTATCATTCCCTTCATCTATAAAAATAATTATCATATTCATTTCCCTTATATAGTATATTTTTTTTATTACATCCATTTTCATACCACATATATTTTTGGATTTCCATAATATTGATCCTTCATTGTTTCATCACTAATTTTTGAAATGTCTTAAAATTAATATTTTAGAATATTTCCCATTATTATTTAATCTTATGAAATAATAAATGATTCATATATTTTTTCACTTGGTTCTATTTATTTTTTATCACACTTCAAAATCCATCCCAAAAATGAGATCACATCATGGAACTACATTAGTACCCATAACTTCTCATTAACTTCTAAATAATCTATTAATTTTTCTTGGATGAATAATATATATATATATATAAACCTTGAAATCTTAATGAAATTTAACAAATATGTATTGAATGATATGTTCTCTAATGTCTATATTTATTAGAATTATCCCACTATTTTTATACATATACATTAAAAAAATTATTTTTCGGAGCTATTATATAAAATTATTCATAATATATCAATCTAAAATTATAATTTTGATATGTATTAATGATATATTTCCATTTCAATATTATTTCAACATTATAATATAAATAATATAGGGTAAATTTTTCCTTCTTATAATTATGATGCTTGTTTGTATATTTTATATTGTATTTTTTTCCAGTATATAGTTGATTTGAATATCTTATAAATAACAATTTTCATTGTAATATGAATGTTTCATCTATTTATTTATCATTATTTGATAAATATAAACAATCGTAATAGTTCATGTTATTGTTCATAACATGGGAAAAATATTGTATACCCCCCATACGCTACACAAATCTATCCATCATCACATTAGGTAGGCTATTAGGAAATGATTTACATTATCCAAAAAAAATTGATATTAACAATGTAACTCATATTTCCACCCATGTATTCATACAAATATAATATTTTTGATGATAAGATAGGAAATATATAATTTCATAAAAAAGGATGCGAAAAAAATGAAATTTTAATATTAATCCATGGATTTCTGACAAACATGAACATATTATACCATTGGTTCATCCAAATTTTTCTTTAACAAATTTAGCCTTATAATATTTAATTCAATTACTACAATTAAATTAAAAATATACTTTATTATAATGAACAAATTCTAAAATATAGAATGTCACATGATAAAAATATAGATAATTAAAATTTTAGTATTACATCCATAAACCCAATGTCCCATTATTTTTACATTAGTTTTCATAATTCACAATCCATATATGCAATATTATGAAACCTTATTTAATACTTCATTATATTTTTTTAATAGTTTTATACTACACACAATATATGTGATCCCTTGAGGACATACATAAATAGTTAAATGTGATATAAAACATGTGTATGGTGTTAGGAAATGAAAATCCTGATAGGATGATTAAACATGAATTATATATCTATTATAGTTATATTAAAATAAATAATAACATGTAAGAGACAAAATAACCTTCATATGAATTTTATATAATCAATATCAAAGTGATTAATAGGCCTCTTTAAATGTTCACTATAATGAGATACTAACATAGTGGTCCAAAATCATAGCCCTTTCCCCATGCATGGAATCACACAGGACTTAAACAATTCACAACACATTGGGAGGAGGGTTTATAATTTTATGGAACCTCTTACATTATAATGTGTCCTAAATACTATATATAATATATGAATGAGATGAAAACACTATAAAATAATAAATATATAATATATATAACTTTATAAAAATATATATAATGGTTATACCATAATTGAAATATAAGAAATAGAAATATATGTGAACAAGTATAAAATAAATTTTTTTTGGATGATGTCCATTGCCCAAAACATCCATTTTTCTTGAATGAAATATAAATTCACATATAAATTTGGTTGATTTGTTAATAATTAACCAAATAATAATGTTTTTATATATAATATATTATATGTAATTTTAGAAAATTATTGGTTAGTTATTATTCAATTGTAAGTTATATAGTCATGATAAGGTTTTCATATAAAAAGAACAATTTTCTATTTGGTGTCCCTGTCTGACTCAATGTTTGTTGTTTAACGTATTATAAACTCTAGAAGAAAAAATATAAATGTTATAAATGGGTCATTTATTTTTAAATTTACATATTTATTCATTAAAATTTATGGTTTAACATTTTCATTGCGGTGTTCCTAGTCCATTCAGTAATGAATTTTTTGTAATGAGATGTTATTTAATATAGCTATTTAACCATGACGTGATGTCCCAATAATACAGAATACAAGTTGGTGGGTGAGAATGAGTTATAAATTTTTTATCTTTTCATAATATTTTTTTGATATCATCCAAATATTTTCAATCACACTTATAATATATCCAAATAATAAAATGACTATAAAAAACAGTACAGAAATGAAATGACCATGGACATAGACATTTTTCAGGGTTCACTCAAAATATTCTATATCCAAAGGGAACATAAAAATTATTTTTAATAAGGAAATTAATATTTAAATCACCAGTTGGTTATTTAATTTGTTGTGTGTTGTCTTACAACTAATTGACAGTCCATGATATCTTCCTCTATTCATCTTAGTAATTTCGAAGAGGGACACAATTAACACAAAACCTGATATAACTTTTTTATTAAAAATTTTATTTTATAAGGAAATGATACTATATAAATAATGATTCTCATAATGATTCTATATTATTCCCTTCTAGATAACTACATGTATATGAAATAAAATATTATTCCAGAAAATAATTCATAAATGACAATCTATTCATAAATATCTCACCCTTAAAACCTCAAATAATCACTAAAATATTTATGTTTAACTTCTTTATTATACACCACTAAACTTCAATGTATCCTTTATCCTATATTCAAATATACATATCAATCTCTACCTCTAACACCCTAAAGAATTTTTAATTTTAAATTAAAATTAATCACCACTTTTAGTTTCCCTTAATTAAAACTTATCCATGGGATGTTCCATTAATAAATCATCTCCTTTAAACTCAATATTTCTTACTCATATTTCAGAAAATTTCTACCATGAATCTTTAAAATTTTAAAGATCATGTTTCCACAGGAAATATATATTTTCTCTTATATCCAAATGTTGCATCACCCATTTTATCATGATGTGTTAGTTTTCCCATTGGTTTCCATTAAATATTAGATCCATTGTGGTGTAATGTCATGCTCCATAGTGATGTGTAATTAATTTAACATTACCTCTAATAAAACCAAAATTAGATGGATTGTGGGTTTTCAATAGAGTGTTATTATCATGAAATAGCCATTGTATAGTGGTTTGATGTTTTGTTACTCAATTCACATAGAATTTACATTTTGACTAGCAACGTCATGAAAAAATGATAAATTATCACTAAAAAATGTAAACCTTATATTCTATGTCCAATAATTAAAAATTCAAAACTCCCATTAAAAATAGATAATTCCTTTAAAGCCATATTTTCTATCTTGTATCATGGTATAAATTCACTATCCCTAAATATTTCAATTCAGATCATCCTATCATGATGTGATCAATATAGTATCATGTTGATATGCATTTATAGTGAAGGAGTACCTTCACAACATCAATAAAAACTGTTTCTAAATATTTGATGTGCTCCATTGATCTTACTCTAACTCTCCACAACACTAACAATAAAAACCTGTTGAAAACATTAAATTTTATTTCATCTAGTTACAATATTACATTCCTTTTCTTTTGGATTGTTAGGTCCACTTTCAATTACTATATTAATATTTTTCATAAATTTTGTACATATATATCATACTCCATAGAAGTGTGTGTTTTATATTCTATATTTTTTTATTCCATTCTTTAAAATTTCATCACATAGATTCATGACATGGATAAAACGTATCAATATGATAATACGATATCATTCCCAAGAGGAAAAGTAAGTCATTGATTATTTTTAATGTCAACTGAGCTAGTTTTTTTGCACAATTTATGGGAGTGTTTTTAAATGAAATTGGGTATTTACAACAGTTTTGTTAGATGTGGGGTTAATAATGCTATTATACTTTTATGGTGAATTATAAGTCATTGATTTATATTATTCAAGAAAATTAGAAAAGTTTTATATGTTTTGACGTAAATTGTAATATTGAAATTGATTACATAGATCACTTATATTTACATTTTTTTAGATTTGCTGATAAAAATGATGAAGGGTCAGTAATCATAGAAATTTACTAGATCTGGGATTTTGTGGAAGAATGACACACATTTGAAAAACATGTAACTGTTATTTTATTTATAAAATTGGAGTCACAATATCCAAATTTCATTATTTAATGGTAAAATTGTATTATATATGTTTTGTTATGAATTATATGTTTATACCAATTATAATTTTAACCGCCGAAAAATTATTTATTATTTTAGACCTGAAATTTATGAATTATATATGAAATAAATGAGTAAGGAATGATATGATATAATGGTGGTTCATAACATATGACTTCATAATGATATATAAAAATTATTTAAATTTTTTTGGGATGTTTTCAGTAAAAAAAATTAAATGTGTATTGCGTCGGCTATAATTCTTCACAATATTGATAATTTAATTCTATGATAATCTAAATATTATTTTCATAAGTGAAAATAATTTTGGTGGTATAATGATAGGGTTAAACATAATATTAAATCAAAATACAATAGTTTTGAATCATTACATATTTTTAGTAATGATGACATGTTGGATCAGTAATGTGTTATTGATTTGAAAATAATGATGTTGGTGTGGGTAAATCTACTGTTTATGAGGTGTTATATCATTCATTACATAATAAAAATGGGAAAAAAATTAATTACTCGGTCTTGTGTTGTTAATATAAAATATATATATTTACATCACATATGGAGAATAAATCATTATAAAGGACAATCAATTTTTATGGTTGGGGACATTAAGAAAAACTGGTACGGTAATCCAATAATATTTATAATGAAAATTTGATATATAGATTATACTTATAAAACCTAATTAATATTTTATATGAACTCAATTGTATATTATTTCAAAATATTAATACTTTTGATGTAAAATATGTTTTAAGAAGGAGAAAAAAATGCATTGTTAGTGGGTAAAAAATATCTATATTGATTTTTGAAAATATATATAGTAGTTTGATATTAATTGAACTACTAGATTGTTTAATGAATTTAATAAATCAAATAAAATGATCAATTAATGATACAATTTACCTCAATTTTATATTTTTAAAGTAATTCATGACATTTACATTGAGGAAATTATTGAGTTATAATAATGATTATGCATACTATGAATATTTTGCAGAGAGTAAGTTAGTATTTTATTTGAAGTGAAACAAACATTTCTGATAATAAATTTGTTTTTCTTCCTTGACATTGAACCTAAAAATCAATTTATTTGATTAGTGGTATGATTTATGTTATTAATAAAAACTAATATTTAATATTTATTTTTTTCATTTGGAAAAGGCATATAGTAATGTTCCTAGAGTGGTATAACAGGATACTCATGGAATAAAATAGGTATAGGTGGGTTATATTAATATAATCCAATATATTTATGAGGGAGTTTGTCATGAGTTAGAAATCTTTAACGTGTTAGTATATAATTCCATGTCTCTATTGGATAATATCATGGTTTAGATTTTTGTCCATACATTTTTTCATTGGTCATATATGAAATTAAAATGAATATTAAATATGATATACATTATTAAATTATTGTTTTATCTAATATATCATTGGTTGATGAATCTAAATACATTGTCAATATAATGATATATCTTTGGAGTGATTCTTTCAAATCCATACGCTTCCATATTGATAGGGATACGACTGCATATATGAATGATATTTTTAATAATATAGTTTGAAATAAAATTTAGGACGTGCGTTTCAGAGGTCATTTTATTTAAGTTTATTATTTCTTTTGTTTTATTTAGGCTCATTTCTACAACTATGTAGAGATATTAATATAGATGGATCTCATAGGATTCAAATTGAATGTATAAAATGGAGAAATAATTCTGGGGTTTTTTGTGATTATAAAATCTAATTTTAATTTACTGGTAAATGTTTTAGGATTTTTATTAGAGCTATTATTCTATATTATAGTGATTGGTGTACAATAACTAGTCATAATGGAAAGAAATTCATGCAGAAAAAATGTACATGTGAAAACACTAATATGGATAAGATTGTATGTGAATGTAAAAGATCGAAAATTTATATTGCTCTGATTGATTATAAGTTCTCTAATAATACATTATTATTCTTCAAATATGTTAAATGAAGTCCAATTAATATAGATTTTAGTTGGGTAATGTTTATGTCTAATTCAGACATTAAAATTGGATGTAATAGAATGAAAATCATTTATTAATATATCATTAAAGATAATCTTATTCTAATTAGATTCAATGATAAAATTGTATTCAGTAGAGCTAATTAGAGAGATTTTACCAATGTTATTGAAAATATATAATTTAATTTGAGGATTTATTGTTGTTGTTCATAAGAATATATCTCCATTTAATAATAAAATTAAATGGTACTCATTTCAAGTTTTAATATTTCTATGATAGGATAAATATAACACCTTTTTATATGCATAATCCTCCACAAATTTCACTATCCAATCAAAGATCCATTAAAAATTATATAATCCTACATTAGTCAATGATCATTGTACGAAACAAAAGGATCTCTCAATTTTAATAGTTAAATCCATATTTATATATGATCTTTCTCTAATATTTCACATTACACACCACTTTTTGATTTCTGTTTACAAATTTTAATGATTTACATTCCACCATATTATTATAAATGGATGATATAGGGTATATATTTTAAAAGGATTCTTATGATACACACATGTAAATCACATAATAACCAAATAGATAAATATATTCATCAGGGATAGGGAATCTCTCCAAACTACCTAAAGATGAGGGTGATAGTTAAGCTCTGAGGATCAACCAAATATTATCTGGAATATGAGTATCTGACATCTTCAAAAATACGTCCACTGCATCATGTTGAGTACCAGTGAACTCACATACTCAAACTTTTCCTCTTAAAAGTTATAATGTATCGCAAATTTTTTCATTTGAGAAAAGTGTTCTAGGTCCATTCGCAACTCGATAACACTCTTTTTGTACAAATAAATCATCATATATTTTTATGAATCTCCACCATGTATTTATCTTCCACTTTATCTAAATTAACTGAGTATAATACATATCTAATGAGATGTAATCTTATAATATAGTGCTCAAACATATAGTTTCATACTATTTACTCAATCATACAATATAATTTATTCAAATAAATAATAATATTCAGATTTTCGATTTTTGTTCCAATATATCAATTACACAATTCATATATGGGTCAGGTATAAAATCATTATCCCCAGAAATTGTTTTCCCCAAAACTCTAAAATAATGTTACCTAAACATAATTTATTATTATATATACTATTTAGATATTTTCATCCATTATTCATTTATAAAAATGTTTTTTCAATAAATTAATAAAAATGATATCAATAACTATTATGGAAAAATACCACAAAATTCTGGAGATATTTTTTTTATAATTGTGTGGCCTCTACCTTTCAATATTCACGTTTTCAATTTTTAGATAAAAAGACTAATTGTTTTGGAAATGTTTTGGAATGTTCTATTCTAGAAAAAAGAAATGAAATTCTTCATTACCACACCCATTAGATTATTTTGAACCAATCATTATGATAATAATAAAGAAAAATAAAATTTGGTAATTCTCTATTCATTAACTCCTCAACATATGAAATTGTTGAATTATCAACCAATTAAATATAAAATTTCACGATTCCAATTCTAATGAAAATGTATATGTATGTCATTACCACGAAATGATCATAATTCAAAACACTCTCATTATGGAAATGATGAACTGATCATCATTAATACTATGTCATTTTTTGCTATGAGTCTAGCTATGTATACCAAAAATAGAATTCGTTGCGGCCATATAAATTCTATTTTAATCACTAGTATTTTACATCATAACAAAAAATAGAAAATACTACCATTAAATAAAAATAATTATCCTATTTTGAATATCAATTTTTTGAAAATGATATTTAAAACCATTTGATAAACCCAGAATCATTCATCAAAACCCATCGTTGAATAATAATATAATGGATTCTTTACTAACAAAATTTCAAAAAGATTCCTTGATTTTAAATCCTTCAATATGAGAATTACATTTTCATTATAGTCATTCTTTATCCCAAACCACTCTTCCATGTTCGTTATATTTATTTTGAAGAGCAATTTTTCAACAATCACGTTATAATGTTTAGGTATCTTCAGAATTTTAGATATCTTATTATTTACAACTTATTTGAGTTATTCATTTATTTATTCCACTAGTGACACATCATAAATATCCTCTTCAAAATTTTTAATCTCCACCAGTGATTATAGTGAACTATGGTCTATAATTCTCTTCCTATGAGTTTGTGTTTGGGATAATTTTGTGAAATAATTTTTTTTAGTTACATTTATCCTTAACAAAATATTTATAATGATTAAGATTTAGTTTACATTTTAACTCATACAAATTCACATTTCTATATTCTCATTCATCACACATTTATTTAAATAATGTATATTGCATTTTTTTATTTTCATTTATGAACAATAATATTTACATCACTTCTTGTTGAATTTTTATAATGCTTATAAATAAAACATTTATTGAGTTTTATATGTTTTTGTGTAAAATAGAAAATTTACATCATTAGCTACATCTTTATATTATCATGATTAAGTTATTTATTCCATATGAAACTCTAAATTCTAATAAAACAAAAATTAATTCATAAGGCTCCCTAATTTTTTGTATCCCACACAATATCTATTTCTCATTAGTACTCATGAATTTGAAGTTTTCAGTGTATACAGACACACACAATGATTTTTTTCTAGTAATGGTGGGATAATATAATATCAATAGATAAATTATTTTACATGTTATTAAACATGAAATTACACATTTTTAGAACACCATTTTTTTATTAGTTCATTCCAAATAATCATTACACATTATTACATGTTTCTCTAAAAAAATTTCAACTTTTAATTATGTGTATTGTAATGAATTTTTAAACTACGAGATCATTATTATTTATCCTACCTAACTGTATAATTTTTTTGGTATTTTTTTATACATTTTCACAATTAATTCATAGATGAAATTTCCATAGCTATTTCCATAAAAATTTAATCTCCCAGAAATAAGATAAAATAATTTTTACCTCCCACTATAACGTAATTAATATGACAAAATAAATCATTGTAATCCAAATCCAATAGGTTAAATGCTCACAAATTTTTTAGGGAGCTATATATCTCATAGTCTTTCCCCTTTAGAGATCATCATATACCATTCCATTACAATTTATATAGAGGATATACACTTATTCTTTTATTTTTAAAATATTTTTTAATACCTTTTTTATTTAAGTGGACATTCGTAAAATGCTAATTAATGTCTCCCTTTTCTAAAATATAGATTCCAAAATTTTTTATCCTATCTAAATTTTATATATTATTTTTAGTTCTATAAACCTACATTAAAAAATTTCACTCCATTCTTTGATATGATAACCATTTAGATGAAATGATACTTCTAATAGAATGTTTCATAATTGGATCAAAATCAATAAATTATGCCATAGACTATCCACTATTCATCTCTATAAAGATGATGGTTACAACATACATTAATCATCAGAGTTATATATTTCCCAAAAAACACTATTTCATCAACTATTCCTTTCACATTATTATGATGATTCATGTTATCTGTCATGTTTGTTATTCACCAACACTCAAGAATCCTGTTAATGATGTCCTTCAAAAAATTAATATACATCAACAAAATTTTTTCCTCCACCTTTAAATTCTTAAACTGTTATTTAAAAGATATAATATGTTGAGATGAGATATATATTAGTCTCCTTAATTCTATTTGAAATATAAACCCAATTTATAATTTCATTATTCTAGTGGGAAAAAATTGTTTTGCAATTTAATTGTATTCAATTGTCTCAAATCCATATTTATTGAACTTCGATATAAATAGTTTTCACTTATGAATTTATTTAAATTAAAAACATTATGAATAAAATTCTGATAGTAAAAGAAATAACTATATAAATGATTCTATATTTATGATGTACAATACACTTTTATTCTTATTCATTTACATTTAGGTGGATCTGCATTTAAGAAACTCTCTACATAATCATAACATGACATTTTATGATCTCTATTGAAATATAATTAACAATTCATCCATGGAATAAAAAATTGAACTATATATCGACATATATACATATTTGAAGAAAACATTTACGGTTTATAGAATCCAAAATATTGAAAAAATATCTAAAATTCTATATCTTTTGTTATGCATACTCTATATATTAGTCACTGATGTTTTTATATTGAAACCATGCCATATTTTTCAAATAAAATTGGGTCATTGAGGACTTAAACCATATCCATCTTTTTTCTGCTCTTTCCATTAATTATTATTTTGAGACAATTATACACTATTACTTTGTCCTTATAAAATATATTAGTTTTTAAAATTTCAGATTATTTCTCAAAGATACAACTTCCCCTTGAGTGTTTCAACATTCCATGTTTTCTCTTGAACACAATTTGTATTATTTTCAATGATCTTATCCAAATCATAAATTATATAATTTAATTCATAAAATCATCATGTTTAACATGAACGTTTTTATATTACTGTATAATTTTTTAAACTCGTTATTTTTTAAAAAATTTTATAAAAAAATTAAAACTCATTTAGTTAAAATTCCATAATTCCTTTTCATTTTTCAATCAACACATTCTTCTTAAAATATCATTTTTGATACACATTATGATCTAGTACTCCATCTGATTGATTATGTACTTTGTATTCAAATATATATCTCTCCATAGTATCCATCATGAATATTTTATTCTTGATGAAATTTTTTCTTAAATACCATTCATGATATGTAATTCAATATTGTAATCAAATTTCCTTTGTTGAAATTTTCACAAAACAATCATTCTAATTTTATTTCTATAATTAGAATATCTTCTGGCGTGATATTCTAATTTTTTTCCATTGAGTGTATTCACTTTCAATATCCCAAACAACTTTTCTTCAACACTTCACAATAATATGACCAAAAAATACATAATTAAAACATGTTGGTGTATTTTTCCATTGAATGCAACCATACCATTCTCAGAAATTCCATTTATATGTGATAAGAACTCTTCAAAAATGTATTAGTCTTCTTCGTTATAAGATTCATGTAACTACAACATAACTATGGATAAAATTTTAATTTAATTTGTTGATAAATCTCCATTTATTTATGTTTCACCTAGATTTTATAAGCTACTAATTTTATTTATAGATCATTAAGAGATTGTTTTTCATGATTTATTTATTAAAATTCCAACACCATAGGATTTTATAATGTGTAATGTATCTATATTATCTTATTCATAATATCTATATCATTTATCATAGCACTATGTATAAGTATAACTCAAATTTCATCAATGATGTGGATGAGAAACCATCAATTTTCTTAAAAGATCTCATATTTTAAATAATCAAGACAATTATGAAGAACTTATGGTTTCATCTCCTTTACCATTCTTACACCCTCAATTGTTTTTCAAAAATCACATTCACTATTTAATAAGTCATAAACATTATGTATATTTTATTTAATATTGATTCAGGATAAAATTCTACCTTTACATAAGTATTAAGTAGTTTCCTATCCACTTTTGTTAATGAAATATTTAAAATACAATAATGATGTATTATATTATTCACAGTTGAAAAAAACCAAAAAATAGATAATATTATATGAATCTCATTCAATTTATGAAAATAAATAAAATTTACCCATCATGAAATGGTACTCCATTTTCATTTACAATTTTCTTCTTTATAATTGATTTTCAATGATAAATTCATTAAGGTAATACTTATGTCTATTATATAAAATGTTATGTCTTGAGTTCACAAAATAAACTCAAATATAGTGGGATAAATTTTGGATTCCCAAATTTTCTTCTAAATAAATTCATTGGATCTTATTTATATCCTTTAATAAAATCATTGAATTTGGAATAGAAATAAAACATCCACACAACCAAAATGAAAAATATGAAGTTACCATGAAAATCGAGATTTCACATAGTCTACCCACAAAGTGATACATATATGGATTAAATATATTCTCAATAATAACTACTTCACTAGTTACTAATTAAATCATATGATATGTTCAATACCCAACTATGGTCTACAAACACTATCTCTCATCTATATAATTTTTTATATTATTTATCAAAATTACTAAAATGAAAACAAAAAGACTAATCCAAAAAATATAAAAGAGAATAAAATACCACCACATATACTAAGGTGTTGTTTGTGAAGATTAAATAATATCTTTATAATATTTAAAAGTATTACATCGAATTGTTATTCTCAAAAAAATCATTAATGACTATCCCATCAATTAAAAATCAACCATTATATCTCTTATATTCATTGAAATCAAATTTAATATATTCTTTTTTATTATACACTGATATTTGGAGTTCTATTTCTCCCCTATTATTTCATACATTACTCCCCCTATATAATACCGTGGATTTTTAAATAGAATTGATATTCATATAATATTTTAAAATATTCTACTTAAAACTTGTTTATTAAATGTTCAATGAATAAATCATCCCCATTGAAATTCATTATAAAATTTGAACGTCAAGAAAGTTACATATACGAGTCATCAAAAGTGAATTTTCATCGTATCTACATGAAATATATATTTTTTCCATAGATCACATCATGGAATAATCAATTATGGCTGGATGAGCTTATTTCTCTATCTATTTACTTTAAATGGTAGATCCAAAATAGAATGATGTTATGCTTCACAAGATATTATTGTCAGTGTCAGATAATAAAGAATATAAATAAAATTTCATTTATGATGTGTTTTAGTGTCACATATTATACCATAGTGTAATTAATTGTTTTTAGAATGATGTATTCGACTTGACTTATAGAACACAAACCATTTGATGTTTGAAAAATCTCTTCACTGCACATTGATGAATTTTTACCAATAAAAGCTACACAATAAATTTATATCACTATAATTACATAATGATAAAACCCAAAGTTGAACACATAATTTCATTATGATATGATTTGACATGTTTCAATATGACATACCTTCGGCATTTATAACCAAATCAATTCATAACATCCTCTCAGGACATGATCAACATGGAGGAATTCTGATCTTATTATTTAATAAAATAGAATCATCAAATATTCCCTTTATAACATCAATAAAAAGATCAATCTATCATGTTATTTGATTATAAATCACTAAAAATATAATTAGAGACTCCAACTAAAAAAATCATACTTTATGATCTTTGTTTTCAATAGTTTATTTTTTATTATATCAATATAGAAACATTATAATAAATTAAAAATATTATAATTGTGGTATATAACTAATAATTATGTTGTATCAAACTACCATGGTGGTTGTGATAGATATAAAAAAATACACCTTATATAATGTTAAATCAGTGATGCAATAGTCATTTCATAAGAGATAATTTATATGAATGTTTTAACATTTAAATATTAATTCAAAATAAATAATCCATATAAAATTTATCACACAATATTAAATTTTTTAATTTCATTGAGAATGTGAACATATAAAAGAGTAAAATGAAATATATAGAATATTTGTAATTACCAATTACATGAAACAAATCATTTACTTGCCTTATTTTTATCATCATAATGTCGGTTTTACTAATAAAGTGAACCTCTATAACATGAATAAAAATTTAATGAGACTATTTTAGAAAATTCAATTTATAAAAAAATAAAATTGGTTTTATGTGGGTGTTGGATGGGCTAATATTAGTTTCCATATGAAGAATTTTCAAAATTATATATTGAATAAATTATAATTTATTCTTAATAAAAAATTATAATGTTCAATTTTGAGAAAAGCAATATTATAACCTCACATGGGATGAGACAATTTCAGCATTTATTCGTAGATTATTTTTTGTGATGATATAATTTATATGTTTTTACAACCTCATCTTATACAATTATATTATAACATTTTTTTAAATAATCCCTTAAATTATCCTTATATAGTTTTTCTATTCTGATTAAATATTTTTAACCTATGTAAAAATATAAATCAACGTATCAGTAAAAAATAATAATTTTTTTAAAATGTAATATATTATAAATAAATTTTTCACAGTAATAAATATTTGCTAAATAATTAAAAAATCCATTTGATTTTCATAAAATTAATGGATATTTACTATGTTTATAATATTTAATTACATATAACTGAAATATTATTTACAATGAATAATTTTTTCTTTTAGTACTGACATAATCATTAATCAAATTGTTCACATAATTTTCATAAAATTAGTCATAAGAACTAATATTTTGAATTTACATATACAGAATATTTATTTTCATGTTGTTCATAATCACAAGATAATATAATTATTGATTTTCTCTTTTAAAATTAGATGTTAATTTTCTAAAATATATATAAAAAATCATACTTCTAATTAATGCATTTTCCTATTGATTCCCAATATATTCTTGTACACATTGCTAATCCAATTAATAATTTTTTTCAATTTATTATGAAGTAAATTTTTTAGGAATGATTCTTTTGGGAGAGGAAGAGTCATTTTTTTAAACCATGTAATTAATATTATATTTTTGTTATTTGACATGTTATTTATAATAGTTTTCAATATTATATATATTGGTCTTATACAAGAAAACATGTTGAATGTAATAATTTTTTTATTTAATGATAGGATGAATAACATCAGGATTCTATTTTTATAGCCATCTAATTCAGATGAAACATTTCATAACATCAAATGTAGAAAAAAAATCTAAAACTACTATAATGCAGTGACCCTGAATGTTGAATTATTTGAAACTAAGAAGACTCTACACCCAACCCATTGACCATATCCTATAAAAAATATAGACAATACATTATATAGATTAATGTCCCAAAAGAAAATAATACAATAAAATAGGAATGAACATTAATAATTAAAATGGTTTGGGACATCAAATTCTATATAAGCAGAACAATGCGATTTTAGGATTATAAATTATAAGATTTATAAATTATAACCTGATATAGACATACCTATTATGCTACTATATATACAATTAAAAATGGAAAAATATAGAAACGATCTTTATTGAATGATCAAGGCACCCCGGCCATATATTCATAAAATATCTCCATAATAGCAAGATGGTATTTTATGTTCCACTACATTCTGAACATCACAAATTCCTATTACATTAACCAAGGAAAACTCCAAAATCCGAGTAACACACTAAATTATTATATAATTTATACTAAATAGTTCTTGCAATTAGAACTCATCCTTTATCCCTTTTTCACTTCATGAATGTATTTACTAATACATCTATTCAATGACGAAATATGAAAATCTCTCACAGGATGGATTTTTTTAATATTCAGTAATTCATTTGGTCTTATCTATATTTCTACATCATACTATATTCAACTATGAAACTACAGTCCTCTAACCATGATTTTATTAATCTAATCTTTACTGAGAAGAATCACTACAATTTTTTTTTGAACTATACCATTTATCATTATATATAATTTGTTATAATAAATATCTTCCTGATATTTAATTAGAACACCATCCTCTAAAAACCACAAATGATGGGATATATCAGTTGAATATAACTTTTTATAGATTGAATCATTGGGTTAAATGAAAGATTCATTAAACTCTTACTATAATAGAAAAAATTTATATTCTATAAGATTTTATTGTGATACTTCAACATTTCATTATGAATGATCAACTCATTCAAATATTCTATGTTTTTAAAATACATTATCTCTACTGTAGGGAGTGAAACTACTAGTTTATGTTTTGATAGCTAACAAAAAAATTCATTTTGAATTAAAAATATGTATATCGGTGCATTTTAATGTTCCCTCGTATCATTCTTATTCAAAAACAATAAATCACTATAATGGACCATCCATTATAAAATCGGGAATCATGTATACAAAACCATTCAGATAAAACATTATATATTTCACCATTTCCTCATACTACATTATAATATTTTCCATGGACTTTCTAACAAAAACCACAAGAAATTAAAGGTTTGGAGTTTCAAAAAAATTATAATCAGTCTTAACACTACTAATCTATATGGAGTTCTTTATATCTATTAATCCTCGTCATTCATTCATATTAATTATAGTTTAGATAATTTGATGTTTATGGATAGGAGGATTAAAAAAGGCTTATACTAATAAATTATCAATCATTCTAAGATAATCTATATCTATTACAGTTATTATAGAAACAAAACCTCATTAAGAAAATCACTTTTGATCAATATATCCAACAACAAATTTACATCCCTATGATATTTCATCTCAAATATTCCAAATAAAAAATTTCGCTCCATGATATGATCTAATATTGATACTTCAAGAGTCACATATTCTATACGTTAGTGATGTATAATATTCCTAATTAATCCATATATTGTTAGAAAAAGTTTCAAAATTTATATAAAAACACTTTAAATTCTATAACGTCTTCAAACATCTAGATCCATTACATATTTCTATGTTTCAAGCCACATAAACTCTATTTAGTTCTCATACCAGTCTGTTGATTCAATTTTCCATGGATACCATAAACTAATCAGTATATATTCACTTCTAAAAATAAAACTGAGTTATTATTTTCTTCATGTTTAATTTATCAAGATGTAAAATCTTCATAGAAACCATTTTTTGCACCCTAAAGTTTTTTAAGTTTTTCAGAAATGGAGAAATTATTACACTAAAAGCACAACATCCATTTATGATAATCCTTTGAAATTAAGAAAAATCATTCAACATATAATAATTTCTTATTTTAATATCTCAGGTTCACCAACATCCATAAGAATTTATAAGTTCATGTCAGTTTCATAACATTTCATAGGTATATATAACAATGTAATCTAATATAATTCAACCCAAGACCTTTCCCATTCTAAAAACAGTACATCCAAATCTACAAATTCTATTTCTCTTACCTATTATTTATTAGAACATGATATTTCTAGTAAATATTTCCTTCATGATATATATGTAATCCAACATTTATACCAAAATTCACTTTCTAAATAGTCTTGAATATGCTTATATGACACAATCAATGAACTAATAATACCTTTTGGAATAATTTCTAAATTAATCATAGAATGTGTAGATTTTTAATCTCAATGGAATATTTTTTAAAGGTCCAATACATCCATAATATATTATCATTAATGAGAAAATTCATACTTTTTATGACCATCTGTATGTTATTTTCCCAAATTCAAAATTAATATTTTTCACCATTGTAACCAAAAAATAAACACACCCAAGACATTATCTCAGGTTTTTATCTTTTAGTGTCATCAATGTGGTCAAAAGTAAAAAAGAATAAAAAATTACTTAGGATACATGAAGCCTAATTTTATAATAGATAGCTTCCAAAATATCCAATCCCAATGAACTTGGAGTCTTATTAATATGAAGGGACACATAGTTCATTAACTTAGATGAAAATACCATGGTAAAATTTACCTAAAACAACATGCTCTTAATTTTCTCATTAATTATCTGGTTAACCTATTGCATTATACTATTTGATATTAGTTTTCTAGGTAACATATTCTCAAACCATACAACATTCCATTATTATATTCATTGAGTATCTATACCATCACACATTCGAACATTATCATAAATCAAGCCTGGCAATTTATATCTAGTATCATCACCACTACGACTCTCTAATTAATCAGGATTCCAAAATAATGGAATTACGATAGAGAAAGAGAACCCAAACAATAAAATTAACATAAAAAATGGATATAAAATACTATAGTGCGATCCAATGATAATAAACATGGGATGGATCCAATATATCTATATAAAAAAACTCAAAATTTTGAATCTCTAGGGACCTTCCATCATTATTAAATGAAATCTTTTATAACATACTAAGGATAAACACCCCATAAATTCTTTATAGCATGTGATTGAATTTAAATGTTCCATTCACATACATTAATGTTTTAATCATCTCACCCATGTGTTCAAGACGTTCATTCCACAATATTATAGATCTAGAGGTTGAATGTTAGGGATGAATTTCACTTTCCAATATTCCATATAATATGGAATGGTTCATCCTTAAAACATTTGGATGCCACTATTAAAACCTATGTGATATTCTTGTTCTCAATACATAAAATTTATACATAAAAAACATCATCCAGTTAACCCGCTGATATAAGGTTCTTTTATGACCCTTGTATGTTCCCCACACCATCTATATCTAATAATAATACATTTAATGGTCCGAAAGAAATCACAATTTCCTAAAATATGAAGAGATCAATCATTTTCATGGTTTACCCTATAAAAGAGTTTAAATACATAGTTATACTTGAATAATACCATTGATATATAGTGAATATAAAACAGATTATAAATAATCTATGACATAAATAAACTACAACACTAATCACCCAAATTCATTAATGAAACTTCTTGTGTTATGTCCCTATGATTTTGTAGAAAATATCTATGGAATTAAACATATAAAAAACTATATAATTCCCAAAATAGAATAAATTTTAATGTCTATGTATCTAAATCTATGTGGATTGTGCACCACAAAAAGGCACTTTATCACAATCACATGCCAAAAAAGTCATTTGATTACATAATTATCCTAACGAAACAAAATGAAAATAAAATGTAATGAAAAATAAAAATTAAGATGGTTCAGTATGTTCCCTATTCAATCGCTGGAACACTATTATACAAGAATTAACTAAAATTGAAGAAATAAAAATTCTTATATTACATATATTTTTTCCTCACACTATTCTCACTATGAAAATAATCTAAAATAATAGAAACATATTCTATTACATAAAAAACTGAAAACATAGATCTATTTATAATCAATATATATAGTAAAAAAACTATTTAATTAGTTCCATTCTAATCTCATATATGTTTAAACTGATCCCATCGACTATCGAAACAACTAGTAACCCAACAATGTACCGAGTTCACCAATAGCTTTCATGAATTGTCATAAATTACAAAACTAATCCATTATATCATTCAAAACTTTTCAAATTTTACAACTATTTTTTAATTCTAGTAAATGATTATGTTTCCAAAATTTATATGATTACAAATCATAATTTCTAAATTCAATATATCCAAAAATTTATAAAACATATCAAATAACTATTTCTTTACGTCAAAAAATAACAAGGTTGTCGCCTAAACTGTAATTTTCTACATTTAGAGATGGGTTTTTTCAATTATTTATTAATGATTCAAGGAATATTATTTATATAATAAATATAACCTTTAGCACCTCAATTGTGGATGCATGAATAAACTTTATCATTTATTGTGTGAAATTGTTGATGATATTTGCATTATATTTCCACTTTAGAGTAAAATAGTGATTTTATTGATTGAAAATTAAATTGTGAGTTTGTTATTGACTTAAGAATATTTAAATTTTTTTGGGAGAAAATTGGATAAGAATCAATGAAAAATTATGTTTCAAATATATTTGGGGTTATTATTAATTTTTTTATTTATTCTATTACTTTATAAAATAATATTTTGCGAATTATAACAATTGTTATTTTTATTATTTTTATTTCGTTTTGGATGGATATATCAGAAGAAGATGCACTAATTTTATAAATTTATTTTTATAAAATTTAAATTAATATTTTAAAATCGAAGTAGGAGGAACCTTCATTAGGTAAAGGAAAATTAATATAAGTCATTATTAACATAAAATGGGGAGAGATATTGATTATTTTTTTGGTAATTATACAAGTATTTCTAACTATAGATGAAATAAATTTCTTGCTTATATATCATTAAATAACGAAATTATTATTGTGTAAATGGATGGAAAGGGATTATATTTATAATATTTGAAATAAACTCTCCTAGTTGATTAATGATGTTTAGTTATCTAAAAAGGGATATTATTTGTTTCAATCAATCATTATTTAATATTTATTATAAGATAATTTTTTCATTGGTATTATTGTCTCATTTTTTGTAGACTTATTTTTATCCATGTAATAATGGATGAGAGTTTATGTGAGGATTATGATGGTATAATATTTAATTTTTAGGATTATTTTACATGGAAAAAGGTGAAATTGAATTAATGTAATTAAAATTATAGGATTATAACATTAACTAATATTTGGATTTATTTATGTTATTATATGTGGAAAATGGATTATATAAAATAATGTAATATATTTTGTTAATGGTATAATACCTCTTATAATGTTTGTATGGTGTAAAAAAATAATATTTAATTAGGGCGAAAGACTTTTTATAAATTCAAATTTGTGGATGGTAATTCATGTAAGTCCTATTAGGATCATTTAAACACACCAAAGAGGTGGTTAATCACGAGTAAGTTGTTTTACCTAATAAAAATATATAATTTTAAATATATTCTCCCTCTAATGAATTTATAAAATAAATGGTTGGTTAAAAAACCCTATGTTCTTTTGTTCACATAAATTATAATCACCATATTAAAGAAAATAATTTTAGACAGTAATGGACATGGTTATTTTCTAATTTTCACCCTTATTGTGGTAAAAATACACCTGGTTTTCTTCAAAAAAATTTATACTTGCATTCTAAACTATATATTTTTTATCAAATATAGGTATAATGTGAGATCTTCTTATCCAAACCCACTAACAGCATGTTTTATATTTTGTGGTTCACAATATTATTCATGTTATCAAAAACTCTACAATATTACACCTATAAGATGTTCTTTATATTTCTTAAAACAATATTCTCAATAGTATCACACTAGCATGTATTAATTATTTCATCCTCCTTTTGATTAAGGTAAACATTATTTTCCTAGGATATCTCTACATCGAAATATTGATCTTCTTCTTAAAGAATAAGGTGATTTTTACTACATTAATGTGTTCAAAATAATCACAAATTCCATGAATACTATCATTAAAACCATCTCATATATATGAAATTATGTTTCGTTATTATTCTACATTAATAGATTCCTTTTTTAATTTGAATCAAAATACATAAACTGAATCCCACATGGTAATATTATCCTATTTATAAAAATATATAGAAATTAATATTATAGAATTTAACTCTTCTAAATAACATATACATATTATTAAAACACTTAGTATTTTCTTGTTGTAAAAAAGACAAAAAAATGAGCTTCATATAACCGAACAACATTTCTATAAAACAGACATTCAAAAAATATTGTTCTTGGTGATACAAAAACACATTTAATGCAAAAAATTCATAGTTTTGTAATCTGTGTTATTCTTTAAAATATATGAATTTCAATTTCATGATTTATAAGCTCACATAGTTGATCAATCAATAAATTTCCTTATTTCATATCATTCAATATATGATTATATCATTCCTTAATAATTATTAAAACCCTAATTTATCATGATAAAAAATATAATATGATATCTATAGGATATTTTATTTTATTCCAAAATAAATATGGATTTCACTCATTTCATATAAAAATGTCATACTCTCTGACCCAAATTAAACTTATGTGTAGAAAATTTCTCCTACCCATTGTTCAATTATACTATAGGTATTTAAATACTTCTTATGGGTTTAGGATAAACAATGATGTGATAAACTAACATGGGATATGATGAATCAAATTTCATATCGATAAATAGAATGTCATACCTCCTTCTAAAATATCCTATATGGACAAATATCCTATACGACCATTAATCCACCCACACACCAATCAAATTATCATAAGGGTCACTAAAATGAGTCAAAATTTGGTTAATTCACTTCCACACTATATAATTCACCGTATCATTTTTCCAAAATATACTTTTAGTTTCAGAAGTCATATATATTGTCCAAAAAATTAAATGTGTTACAATATTATTCCACACTGGAATAAAAATATCAATACCGGTCTAAAATCACTGGCATTTCTCTCAAAATACAATATTTAAACAAATTCTTTTTTTGCATAAGATGATTTCCAACTCCAATTTTTCAACTCCTCTTTACTGGATGGATGCTCTTATGATTGGAATCCATATTTATTTTATATAGATAAAATATAATATGTGAGGATCACAAGATATTATAATTTTTTGATTTTTGGATTCCAGTATTGGAGTTCCAAATTTAATCAAATTATGTTCGAGTGTAATAAAATAAATATAAAACTCATCCTTTAACTTTAAATATCCTAAAAAACACATGAAATTGTTGAGTGATTTTTTTTCTAATTACACATCCCATTAATATTGTTCCATTATATTTTTTTGTATAAATAATTTTCAATATTTTTTTCACATAAATATCCACCCTAATTAATTCATACTTCATCCAATCTAATAAATTAATCATTTTTGTTTTGGATACAACTAATATCAAATATTAAGAATAACATAACCCAATGATTAGTTATTTATAACTTGTAAATTTTTTTATTCCAACAGACATAGATCTTCTACGACTCCACGTATCCACCCACTGTCAAAAATATCTAAACCATTATATTCAATGCAATAACCCTTAATTTTTTACATTATGTTTTTCATCAAATATATTATCCCATTAAATCACCTAAGGATATTTTACCATTGAATATATCTATCTATATTCTTCAGGGGTCTAAAAAATTTCATGTCCCATTTCCTAAACGAGATATATGTTCCTTTGTATGGACCATGGTAGTTAAATATTCATTCATTGAACATGTTCCCAAATTTCATATTGATAAAAAATAAATTCAAAGATTATTAATATAAAATTACTCTTAAATCTCCACCATTATAGACTTTTTCGATTCCCAATTTCACATAATGTCAATTTAGTATTTCTCCCAGTTCTTGATAATAAATATTATTAAATAAAATGGTTCTCCAATATAATAATTTTTTATAAACAAATTAATTATTTTCTCCCTCAATAGTGTCACAAAATCTATGAGATTGTTTCTGCTTCTCAAAATAACAATTCTAAATTTATAAAACATATATCATCCCCCATTTAATTCATCCACATTCAATGATCATCCACTTTTATGAGAGATTTTATTTATTCTATAATAGAATGTTATCACCCTATTATTATACAAAAAGTGTCATAAAATCCCATTAGTAACATTACTAGGATATCCCAATGTAGAAAAAAATGTGTTTAATTTAGATAACCATTTATTACCCTAAATAACCTTAATGTGATTCAAAATAATCATTTCTAAACATAATATCTGGTGAATGATATTTACTGGAATGTTCATAGTTTCACATTACTTTTACACACAATCAAAAAATTTCATGTGAATGGTTTTAATTTTGAATATGGTATGACAATCACTCCCCCTTGATAATATTTTTTTTCTCATGATAAAACTTCAATTTTTTCTTTGCTCTTTTCATAGTACACACATTTAGTTCAATGAGTAATTAGGGATTTCCCTTTGATTCTCATTTTTTCTATGGAGGATAGTCATACATCCCTACAATAAATTTTATCAATACCCATATACAAATTAAAATATATTGGAATAACATTGGTACATCTACCAATAATATTTGTTTACAATTGGTTTATATCCAAAAACATTCTCATATAGCAAAGGTTTTTCATGACCATTGTTATAGCACCAAATCATTCACCATATATGAGTGGTTTTTTTATTAAAACTAGTTTAACACTATAGAAATTTTAGAAGATTCGCCAATGGTTCTCTAAAACTATTGTTATAGACCTATACTAATGTGTTTGGAGAACCATTGTTATTTTTACATAAATTTATTTTTAAATAATTGGTCAAATAAAATAAAACACTACTAAATTTCTGTTAGATTAAAATAAATATATATTTATATACAAAACAAACTTTTAATATATATTGGACCTTCATTAGTGGTGGTTTGAAAAACATCCACTACATAAATATTTTCCCTATTTGTTAAAATAAATATATATACCCAACTAAAATCACAAATTAAATCCTTTTCCAATTTCTACACTAAGACCCATCACCCTACTTCCCCACACATTTTCCATTTCTCCCCTTTTCAACTCAAAATCCCTCACATATTACCGTCATATGACTACATCAGACTCCTTTCCCTTGTCATCATAATGATCAACCCCCCCCCCCCCTTAAGAATTTGGTTTCACCACACACCACATATCTCATAACAGATCCGCCAATCCCTTCAAAAATTAGGATCCTTTACACTCCATTCCACATATAATCAAAGATATTCACACATCATCGGTTTTATGATGTAATTCATTCTCCAATGTGAAATTATGCTTCATTTGTTTTTAAGAGTTTATTTTTAGGAATTTATCCTTATAAAATGATGTTTATTTCTTTTTTTTTGTAAATGTAGTTATGTATTTTTATTTATAGAATGTATCACTTTATAACTCAATTATAATTAAACATTTTATTTTTTAACTAATCATCTTGACTAAATTGTTTAACATTGGGATTTGTTATGATAATATAGATAATTAATTCCATATCTATGATAATTGTTATTTGAAGATTAGAATTAGTCAAAGTGTTGTGTTTTCACAAAGAATCAATTATTTACTCAATTAGAATCAACAATACTATTTATTTTATTGGGAAACATGATTACGTTTTTTTGGTAAGTTGTGGTCTCTGAAAAAAGTACAGAATTTACACATCAGTTGACATAAGGTATATAATAAATATTTACTTAATAATTTAAAATATTGTTTACACAAATTTACACTTTGAAACTCAATTAAAAAATCATCAGTGTTATATATATTAGTATTAAAATTTAACTTTTTTAATGAATTTTATCAAATCATTTTCCCCAATGAAAAACCAGGTGAAATTTAGAACATTATTCAATATAGATATCTGTATTAATTTTTAGAAGTTTTCATAAGATTATATGGAATTATAATTAATCAAATTTGTAGTAATTTAATATCATTGGAATATAAATAAATATTATTTATGTTTCTTCAAATAATACAATTATAAAACATGTTAGATGAACAATATTATAATGTTTACATGCTTTCAACATAACAAGATTCTAATGATTACTTGATCAATATTCATTTCCAAAAAATAATGTATTTACTGAAGTGTTTATATAGTATTAAAATTAATAACAACAATATATTTATTTTAATTTTTAGGTTATTATAAGAGACTCATTGGATTATTTTTTATTGAATCGTTAGAGGAAATCAAAAAAGGTGATTCCCTCATGATGTGATCACCCAATGCTATAGGACCTGCAATGTTGTCAACAATTTTAGTTGGTCTATCCACTAAAAAATATTATTGACAAAATTTATTTGAAAATATAATCAACTAGATTTCAAAATCATTAAATTCCGAAAACACACACACAAATGAAGTCATAAATAAATAAATATAAATAAATATATATATATATATATATCTCTGTGTGTGTGTGTGATAAAATATTAAATAACCACAACTCCCTTATTTCTTTGAAAATGTATAGATCCAAAGTGTATATAAAATTGTGTATCAAACACTCAACATAATGAAAAATGTATATATTATGACTATAATATGTTTTATTATATATGAAATAAAAAAGTTTCAATCATCACCAATGATGTTCCATAGAAATTAGGGTTTTGATGAAGGGGTTGTTGAGAATGTACTCTCAATGATTCCCCCATATAATTCGATATACATTTATATTTATATCATTAATTAATGTATATTCCAGATAAATATTATTTATGTATCCTGATTATTCCTATGAAAATGGTGGTTATGTCATATGTATCAAAATTTATTTTTATCTCATACTCAAAATTAAAAATAGTATTTTGAGTTATTTATTATGTATAAATTATTAATTTTTCATTATATAAAATAATATATGCTAATTTTTTAATTTAATTGAATGTAAGTTAGTTTATTTTAGATATATAGATAAAATATTGGGCATATTAAAGTGGAAAACATCTCAATATTCAATAGTATGGTGGATTTTTTAGAATTTTAAACTTATAATTGACCTATTGATTGGTAAATAAGATGTCCACAGACTAAATGTATATTTATAAAATAGTGGAACATATATTTAGTTTATGGACTTTTAATATAGAATAAATCCCCTAATAAATATCTTTCAAGGATTTGAAATGGAGGATAAAATGTTAGAGAATGTTGGAGCACTGATGTTAGTATAAAAATTAACAATGAACCATAGCAACATTAGAAAAAGAAATTCAGAAACCTAAAAATGATTCTTTCATCATTGTAAGGAAAAATAATAAATTTTTAAAAATATCCTCACAACAAAAATTTATTGATACGGTGCTTACATTAAAAATAATTTTTTTCATATGAATGAAAAAATTGATAAATATTGCAAAATATCAGTGTGTTATTCTTCTGGTGTTTTGGATACTATTATAAGAGTGTAATTATAAAATTAAAAATTATGTTTCATTATTTAGTTGAATTTTGAAATCAATATATTTATGAATGATTTCATAAATATTAAAATTATTCATTTATTTTCATGTTATATCACATTAATTACCTATATGGAATTATAATAAGGTGACACCAATGATGTTGGAATTATTGTGGGATTGATTTTTCAAACCTTTGAACATAAAGTATTTTCATGATTTGGAGAAATTACATAACAATACTAGTCTGAATTATAATAAAAAACATGCTTATCCAAATGATTTTATACTTTATCGATGATTGCATGGTAGAAGATATGAATGGGGACAAATATTTATCTTTTAGATTGAAGTCATTGGGTATTGTTAAATGCTAGAATCAAAATACTTCTATGAATAAAAATTAAATGAACAACCCTATGAGGGGTTTCCATTACATATCATTTGAAATTCAATTTCAATAATTATTCATTTCATTATAAACCATCTACAACATAATGTGGAATGCTTTGGATAATAAAATTGACGAGTTAATGTGACATCTAAGAGATTCAAAATTATAGAATTTATTTTATTGACTTTATCTAGATATCTCATATAATCCAATGGATGTGAAATTTGGATTGTCATTCAATAGATTTATCATATTTTGGACATTGATTACTATTTATTGAATTTGACCAATTATTTTTATCCCTTATAATATTTCTCTTGATATGTGTTTGAAACAACCGTTATTTATATTTTTGATGATTATAACTATAACAAATATTCCACAATTTGATATTGATGTATACTTGAAGCCATTAATTGATGTATTATCATAGTTATAGAGGAATGGTGTCAATATGTATGGTGTATATTCAAGAAATATTTTTCAAAATGCACATATATCTAATGTATAAAATAAGTGATATCCTTTTACACGGGGAATTATCTATGTAGAAAACATACATGGGTTTATCTTTTTCTATTTGTAACATTAATTTTTACAATTAATTAATATGTTACAGTAAAATTTGGCAATTCCTATATCATCATAGATTTCTCTATTCATTTTATAGTTTTTAGTTGATAATTCCAATATTCAATCGGTAAAATGGTTATAGACCACAACAAAAGTTATTAACATGTTTTAAAATAGTGGACCCTGAAGAAAAATAAGTTTTGAGGTATTACATTATTTCACGCCTCAGGAAAAATATTTAGAGTGGTTGTGAAAAATTACAAGAAGTGTTCATAGTGATTAAAGAGAATGTAATATGGAATCTAGATATTAGAATTATTCATACCGTGAATTCTCAGTCATGAAATTACTTTTTTATATATTGGTACCAGAAGTTATTTTCATGGTGTGAACAGATTTATAGGAATAATTATAACATGGTGTGGGATTCCAACACAACGTGAAATGGATTTTGTGATTCAAAAAACGAGGTGATGTTAATTTTGTTGTATTTGACTTCTCGAGGATTATTGATGTCTTCCCTTAATCCATTCCATGAATTAGGTTGGGCATGACATATATTAATCGATACAATTATTGTAAATAATAATTAAGTTCTTATAATATTTTTATTGGATTCCATAGTTCACTTTGGTGGTTTATGATAAAATTTAACATATGAAATATAGTTCTATAAAAACACAGATCATTTGATCAAAAAATAAATAAACATGCACGTATCATTCCTTCTCATGTTGGGTATTCCATGTTGATTATTAAATTGAACAATATATCAGTTTTGTATTACCTAGATATGAGTGACTATTTTTTTGATGAAATATTCTTTGTATATAATATAGGAACAAAATAAAGTCGTCAAATCTATGGTATAATCATAAATCCTTAACTCTAAGTGGATCTAAAGTAGGCAGCTTATCTCTTACTCAATACGTCTAAAATACAATTGCTTGAGACTTTATAAGATTATGTTTTTTGTTTTTTAAAATATCATGAGATAATAAATAGTAAAACTATTTTTGGTTATGTTATTTCATAAGGACTATATTGAATGATGTAATAAATAATCTTTCTATAAAATCACGGTGGAATTTATTTTTTCAATAAAATTTTTTATATTCAACTTGAAATAATTATGTTAGAATTTGTTAAATTTAATGTGGGATATATCATGGTTTTAGGTTAAACCATTAAATTATAGTGATCATTATATTGATAATGGTCATAGGTACCATCATCAAATAGGGTGACAACAAAAGAATCGATGATATGAGGACTCACCAATGGAAGGTATAGTTTAATCCAAGGCATGCCTCTATTAATAGTTTTTTGAACTTGGGAAGGTCATGACACATGTTATAGATAGATAAAATTATTTTATTTACAATTTTCATATATGTATCCCATGCTATTTTTTTGAATTGATTAATTTGGTTTCTAAATAATTATACAAAATGAGTTTACATGTTCTATCCTATATATTGTGTTTTGGGAATTGTTTGGGAATTAACATATGTTTTTATACTCACACCATTTATCATAATAATTTTTTTTATTGATGATTTAGATTGAGATACATAGAATATAATAGATTCAAAATTATACAGTGGATTTCCAGGATGTTATATATTTACTTCATGCCCTATGAGGAAAAAGTGAATATATATTGGTCTGTAGTGGTGCCACATTGAATCTAGATTCAATATATTAATCGAGTATTATCCTTTGATTAACATTTTTTTAAACTAGAATTATTATATAATTCATTTAATGATATTTCAATTAGATTTATAGTTTATTTGGTATTTAATCTTGTTGTTTTTTTGTTATCAGTTATTCATAAGAGGGTTTTTTCTTCTTATTGGGAAAACTACCCACCAATTGTTTCTAAACCATTGGAATTTATTTCTATTTTTTTGTGTCTTTTGATTGTTAAATAAGCTTAGTATCACCACTATATCCTATCAATTCCATGAGGTGGTTGGGATGGTACAAATGGTGGGATCCTTATTCATTTATAGAGTAGGGATGGTAGAAAGGAGATAAGTATCTTGGAACATGAAATGAATGATGTAAAAAGATATATATAACCTCATTATGATTAATTTCATGTTACCAGGGTGGTTTTGGAACAAATTTTTTCTACTAAACATCTTGGTTTGTTGTAATCAAAACATCATGGGTTTATCTAATGGCTTTGAAATATCTTGTATTGTTGCTCTAAATTCCTACATTGAATGCATTATTAATATTCAATTTTATAATTGTTTTAAATTTAAATAATATTGTTATGATGTTTTCCATTTGAAATCACAATTTTATAGATGGTTTTACAAGATGTGTTGTAATTTTTAAAACCAATGTTCACTACAGAGTGATAAATAAATAATGTTTCTTTCTAGTAGAATAGAATAAAGCTAGGTATATGATATAGAAACCTAATAATAGAGGCCGTAGAAAATGTGGTTTCACATGATCTACATCTGTTAAAAACCTTTTTAGATAATTTTTTATTAATTTGAAACCATTTATAATGAAAATTTAAATTATGAATACGAGAAATTTGATTTTTCGGTATAGTTTCTGAAAAAAATACAGTAATATTTCAACTGAATTCTAAACATGAAAATGTGAATGCATGGAATAATAGAATGAATTGAATATTTTAATTTTTTTGATTGAAATAATGATTATTATGGAAATATAAATATTGTAGGATATTTAATGTTAATAGTGAAATTTGGGGTTTCAAGATAAAGATTAATTAGGACAATAATGTAATCGATTTTATGAATTTTATAATGAATAATTATATCCCCACAAATTCACCATACTATGAAAAATAGAATTCTTGAAGTTAAATCGTAATAACATATCTAAAATATTTTTTGTATCCATTTATATTAACATAATTTTTTTTCTTTGGATATTACAAATAATAATCCTTGAAGTCTTATATACATGAGTAAGTAATGAAACCAGATAATCGATACAATATAGTTATCCTCCATGTTAAGGATTACACATAGCTAGTTTATAGGCTAAAAGATGATGAAAGGTATATTTTTGGAAATCCAACAACAGTATGTATATATGTTTCATTGGGAATATGTGGAAACTCTTATTCTATAAACAAGAAGATGAGAGAAATCTGTTATCAATAAGGTTTCACATACTAAGAATATTGAATCAGTCGACATTCATCCATGTTTCATTATAAAACCAGGTTATTTCCATTATGGTTCAATTATGATATGAATAATGAACATACTATATAGTAGATGAATTTCCACCACTAAAAAAAGAAATGTCATATCAAGAAGTATGTCCATAAACATATAAAATCATCTGAAGGACTTGTTTTCAATTGTCCTCAGGTTTCATATGCCTGGATGGAATGATCATATTATAATTGTTCTCTAACACTACTCTAGGTGAATCAAGAAAACTCTAGGAATACATTTTTTTTCCAATTGACATCTAAATAAGGAAATAAATGTTATCCTATAAGAGATGATAGATAACATTATGGAGTGGAAAAAAATATAACTAGTAAGAAACTATGTTTATCCACAATGATAAGATCAATTATTATGTACAATATTTTTATTAATTCCTTTTTTGATAATGGTGATTATCATTAATTCTTTATGAACACTATGATTAAACCATTGGGGCCAAATGTGATAATAATTCATCAAATCCAGAGTATCAAATCAGCCATAGGAGAACAAGAGTGCATATTATTAAAATACACGTAATGTTCTACAACCATTGATGTATTATAGATTCGTGGGGAGTTAATGGCCTTGTATATGATTATATTATGTTAATATTTTTTATGGAATGGATCGTGGGATTTAATTCCCATAACAACTAAAATGCTCAACAACTAACATTCACATAAAAAATAGATATATGCATGTATTCAAGGGTTATTAAGATATACAATCTAGTAAATTATGATAACTATTGATAGTAAAATGAACTATATCTATAAAATTCGTAGAAATTAACTTGGAAAGTACAGATTAAATAGAAAATTCCACTCATATTTCCATTAGAATCAATACCTTAAGGTATTTCTGCATGATTTTTTTAGGTTACCACACGATTGAGAAATAAAAGCATCTACGAAAATTTTCATAGGATAATACCCCAATAACACTATTTTAATATATAAATGATCCAAAATAGTTGTGAGATTCAATGGTTAAGCTGTAAGAGTGGCAATGAAAAGGATTCTTCAAACCTACCACATCACCATAAGTTACAATGGTTTTATTCTTCAATAAGGAAAACACATCTCTATACTAATGTGTTATTTATAATTTATAGAATCATGTGGTAATCAAAAATAGGTATTCTATTATAAAATATAATGATTTATTTGATCATTTAAAAGGATCCAAACTATCCTACATGATTGATATATCCTAGGATAAAAGCATCATAGATATAGAAGAGACTATATTCCAAAGATAATATTATAGAGTAGATATGGACCTCATGAATACCTCTTAAAATAATTATATAAAACAACAATACATGTATTATTCCCCTTCTCAAGGAACCATGTCTTATTTAGTTACCGTAACTACATTTTTCTATGTTTTTAATTATATTTTGGTTTACACTAAAAAAAATAATAACTGTGAAGATCACATACCAATCATATTGTGAACATTTCCTGACCACCGACTATATAATAAGTATTATAGCGGTGAATTTTGGTCAATGTATTCCATTGCCTTATGAATTTCATTTCAATGAAAATAATATCAGTTGATCAGGAAATCAAAAAATCCTTCATCTCTTAGAATTAACATATGGATGTTTTCAATATACATAGTTTCTTATGGTTATCTAAATATTATCATTAAATTTGTGATGATTTCATAGGAATTTCCTTTCCCATAAAAATTATAAAAACAATGGGTATCCCATTCAAATGGAATAATGAATGGTATAAATTGTTTCTTTATGTAAAATCTCACCCCACATCGAAGAATATACTAATTGTTTCATAACTCGGTCTGGGTTATATTGTATGTTTCGATGCATCTAATCCTATATTGAGTTATGATCTTATTTATGGAATATATTATATATTCTATGGTTTACAGAATATGTGAAATAGTGATAATAAATATCCACCACATTACCTGTAATTAGAATTATTTTCCTACCCCTTAGTGACATGGTTTCATTACCTCATTGGAGAAAAGCTTATTGTGTTCACTGAGAATAAGAGAACGGAATGTATGTTATATCATTGAGAGTTACACAACAGGAAAAAAATATGGATTAAATATCTCAAAAATTATGACTTCCATATTTTTTAGAGAAATGGGAAATAGAATTAACTTGTATATTACCTAAGTCACATGTAATATTATGAAGCTATCAAGGAATCTTATGTGAAATGGAAGTTGATGAGTACAATTTCTAACACACATCTTGACTATGCCACCAAAAATGAGAATATAGTTTTCAATCATGTTAATCTATTTTTAGACATAATTTAATTTTTCAAAATTATTCAAATTTTTGATATTTATTGCATCACTATGAGGTCGAACCATAACAGTGGGGAGGCATAAGATGGTTTGATAGGGGTTTCAAATGTATTTTTATTATTTCATAATTGAATTGTAGTCCCTTATTATTTCCATTATTATATTATTACACTATATAACAATTAATGATTTTGTATTAATTAGGGTATCCATAAAAATTACTAGTATACTAATATTGATTTCTGGTGGTCATGTATAAAATTTATGATTCCATATTTTTTTGGAATATATAACTTATCAGAAGGTAGAGGATGAACACCACATACTGACTAGTATACTAAAATATATGAGTATTATGGTATAGATGTGGTAGTGGATTACCATGTATGTTTTCATAGTTATTCTAAGATTATTTTAGAAGCATGACCCAATTTTGGTGATTGTAGAAAGACTCTTTTTGTTAGAACACTATCTCTCCCATGGTTTTGACATCATAGATGACTTTTCAATATTTTCTATATATTCTAATACAATTTTAGAAATTAATTGTAATCATATTCATGTATTATTTTATCATTTGTTATGATTTGTCTAGTATTAGTTTCAATGTTTTTCTATTGAAAATTGAGAATTTTGGAATAAAAATTAGTATTTCATGGTTGACATTTTTCTTTCCCAAACTATAGTCAACCCATATAAAACCATAAAATAATTGACATATGTGAATTTCATTGTTAGAAAATGCTCTTTAAAACCATATGACCTATTAGTATAACTCATTCACCCCTAAATGTAATCATAGATTTAGGGTACATGATTTGGAAAACTGGGTGCTCCTTTCCATGAAACTATGTGAATGTGTTTTTAATTTACAAAACATTTATTTTAAATTACCTAACCCTATGGTATTAAAATAAATTCATCCCCACTCATGATAAACCCAATTACATTGATTTTTGAATCTCCTATAAGGATTAAAAGTCTCCTTGAACTGCGTTATTGATAAATAAAAAGATCCAATTGAGATATAATCTATCATCCATTGTCTATATTCTTCCTCGTTTGGATTTACCTCCCTCCCAACGCTCATTAAAAATGAGAGTATTGATTAATCTTTTATTGGGGATGGTTTATGTCAAAATTTTTAAGGATGTCATTTTCTTATCATGATCTTATATTTTGGATTTTGACTTCCAAAAACATTGTGAACTTGGTTATTCATTTTCAATTTTTCTATATTTGAATTAGAAAACATCTATCAATGAACTTGAGGTCGGTGGCCTAATTTCGAATTCCGATAGTGTTGTTGATAATTTTTTATATGTATTATTTCAATTAAGAACACCATGTTGGGAAATAGAATTTTGTAATTAAATTAATAAATCAATTATTGGAATTATAAAATTAATCAATTAGGGGGATTCATAAATTGGTCAATTAATGGTCTTGTGAAATTGGTTGATTAATGAGTTTGTGAAATTAGTTGATTAATGTGATTATGAAATGATTGATAAATTTAATTATGGTATGGTTTTATTGTACTTGAATAGTTATTGTTTTATATGATTAAATATTGATATAGGGTGTAATGGATAATATTTAATATTATTCCATGTGATTAAATAGTTCAACTGTATTAGTTTTGGTAAATTAGAATGGTGCATCAGGAAAAGAATGGTTGTAAAGAAGGTTAATGATGATTTAACATGATGAATATGATATATTTGATATTTATATTTATTGAGAAATGCGATATGGGACAACGGTTGATGCTCTAAAAACCTATGTGCTGCAATATATGTTGTTCTAGGCCCTAATTTATGAATGTAAATATTATTATTTTTGGTAGGGTCAAATTTTAAAAATATACATGGGGTGTGGGATTATTACTGATGGTAAAAATACCCATGGAGTGAAAGAAAATATTTTCAAGGATCAATACATTTTTATTGGACCTGATTTCCAAGTAGTCTTGATATGAATCATGAATTTAATGATCTAATAAATTCTTGATGATGTAATGAATTATGATTCCCTGAGATATATGGTTCATACACCATCATTGGTTGAATCATTAATTTATATATAATATTTCATTTTTGTCTTAATATTCTAACTTGGTAGTTAAATAATATTTTAAATTATAAATAGTTTACATGATTTTAGGTATATAATATTTTTTACACAACATCATAAACTATTATAGATTGGATTTTTTGACACATATTCAATAGTGGCATATTGATTTGAAGTCACACAGTAGTTATACTACATAATCTGCACCCAAATAGATTTCATTTATTTCTGAGAATAAAAGGGGTAAGATACCTATCTAGGATAGATGATTTGGGATAGAGCATAGATGGTGGAACGAGAAATTAATTCTGGACTCACATGGTGAGTTTTCAATGTGTCGTTATTATATTGAATGAAATATATATTTTTTTGTATGGTATATTGTTTTCCTATTATGTTAAATAATATTAAACATGTTTGTATTTTGTTATGATATTATTCATGGGTTTTTAGTATCATTTGAAAATTTGTTATTTATTATCTGTTTGTGATATTCTTTTATAATGATGGTATACTGTCACAATTTTATATATTATAACCTATCTATTAGTCAAAAGCCTCTGTTGTATGAGGAAGCATTCATAAGGTCATGTGACCAACCATCTTAGGGCACCAACAAGTGAGACCTGGTGCACGACTTTAAAAAGTGATATCAATGGATTTTTCATTTCATATATTTTATCCTAAAATTTGGGAAAGGTATACAGTAGAATATGATGAGTTGGTCCTTATTAAAGTGATATTTAATTGGAATAGATTATAAATGTTTGAGGGATAACCCCAGTACAGAGTTTGGGAATGTTGTTATTTATGTTATTTTTGTTATAGTTGGATGCAATTCCTCCTTGGGTGATGAAAATTTTGCCTCCAATTATTGTTTAATGATAGGGTTCCAGTCACACAATATTCCATGAAATTAGAGTATATAGGTATCATTCTAGGAACTCAGTATTTTTGAGACATGAATAAGTTTAGGAATGCACGAGAAATCATGTTTTGGGCGAGCTGTTTAAAATAAAAATTATCTTTATTATTTTTTTATAAACTAAATAAGAAAGAATCATAATTATTTATAAAATATATAAATGTTTTTAAATTATGTGAATGATTGTTAAAAATTGGAGTCTAATAAGAAAAATTATTTATTAAATGGGTTAACCCTATGTGATCCATGACCTAGGATAGGGATGATTGAGGGTAGTGGTAGTTCCTTAGTCTTGATCATGTGGTAGGGTAACTAGGAATGAATTTTTATGTCTTTATATGAATAAGAAATATGAAAATTTGATAAGGTTGTGTTATACTTGAAAATATGTGTTTTTAAATTATATATATATATTTATAGGGAGACACTTGATGGAAGTACTAATGAAGTATATGGTTAGAAATGAACCGTCTGTAATAAAACCTGACGCTCTGATGGTACTAGGAGAAGGATCAAGAGGTAAGATTATTGAGAAAATTTATTGATTTATATTGTTTATTGAAAGATACCAATAGAATGTTTTGTATAATATATACAAGTTTACATGGGAGTTCTAGTTGCATAACCCTCTGAAATTAACCAGAGTGTGTGAACCTGAGTCATGGGTGTTCTGGATTCAGTCTACCTAGTAGATCCTTGACCTCTAAGAGATTTTTGTTGAGAAGGGAGTCAAAATGGATTTATATATATAATAATTTCAAGAGACAAATTTGTTGTAAATCTAGTATCAAAATAGATAAATACAAAATATATATTATAAGGACCATTAAGAGATGTTCAGGGAAAATATTTTCCCTAAGATACTCAATAAAGATATTGGGGATGAGTTTATATGGCTGACATATGGGACCATGTTTATGATGGAGTACACTGGTTATTTTATTGATTATCATCCCCTTGTTATATCATTGGTAGGAGATGAGTTATATTTGGTTAAACATTTTATGGATGGGATTAAGAGTCAAATTAGAATCTAGGTTAACATAATAGGGATGTAGTGTTTTTATATGGGTTTGAATCAGGTTACAATTTTTTATGGAAACATGAAGGATAATTCTATGGGAATATGTGTGCTTTCATCAAGGTGACTAGGAGGTAAAATAATCAAGAGCAGGAAGCCCCACTGTGAGAATTCCATATAGAGTAGAGAAAATTAGAGTGGCTATGGAGAAGGATTAGTTAATCATGTCATTACCTGAGTGCTCTACCAGTAATTCCTTAGGCCGAGTCACTTTCTTATATAGTTCCTCCGAAAAAATGGTTGAGTGTCAATTGGGATATTTACAATTATTCTTCGAGAACCCATTAAAGGTGAGTAATGAAAGGGGGACTAGGATTGGACCAGAATGACAGAAGGGGTCTTATACCATGTATTAGTCTATCAGTTGGAGTTATCATGACCAAGGTAGTTGAGGTAGTGTACATGGAATGTCAGGAAAAGAACATACTTATTGACAATGTGGTGTCTCTCCAAGAAATCTGACTATAGCATAGGTAAGAGTTGTTAGATATTCATGTTCAGTTCATCATAAACTTATAGATATCAATCCCAAACCGCTGAAAATTAGAGGTATTATTCATATATATTCTATAAATTATAATGCCTTTTTTGATAATGGTGCCTCTGATTCTTTTATAGCATCCGAACATTTAAATTGTTTTGGTCTGCAAGAGGAGATTTTTAGTGGGGTTATAAAAATAAATACACCTTTGGGAGTACATAATAGAGATATTTACTTATGCAGTGGGTGTTCTCTAGAGGTTAGAGAGTATCATTTTCTTTAGGATCCTTACATCATTGATATGTTATTATTTTACATGATTTAGGTTATATAAGCGTTTGTATCTTTCCATACCCATATATATTGTTACAAAAATAGTGTGATCGTTATATCTCTATAGTTTGTCAATTATGTTCATTGTGGATAGTGAGATATCTATTTCATCCATTAAGGGTCAGTTCACCAAAAAATGTGGGATCTCACCGCCCAATTCTGATGCATGTTATATGATGATGGGGGTGTGAAAGATGCATGAAATTATACGCGTAGTAAACTAGTTTCAGTAAATGCAGCTGACAAGTTTTATGAAATGTTTTTTAAGGAATTATCTAGGGTTTCACCTAAGTGGGATTGAATGATTACCATAGAGATCATGCCTAGAGTTTTTGAAGTTTCTATTACAGATTATATAATAGAACCAAATTTGATCCAAGAACATAAGACTCAATTTGAGGAGTTTAATGATAAGGTGTTTACCTATGAAATAATGTCTCCTTCATGTTCTCTACTTTTTTCTATGATGTCTAATGATTCTTTCCTATTAAGTGTTGATTATCAGAAGTTATACCAAAGGATAGTAATGAAATTTTATCCTGATCCACATATATAAGATCTCCTTGAATAGTTTAGGTGAGATAATTTGGTCTCCAGTATTTAATTGAGATCAGGGTCTCAAACATTGAGTGTTCATATTTTTGATATACTGTAGAATACTTTCAGATGTATGTATGGCCTAAATGAGTTCATCATGATGTAATTCGTACTAGATAATGCACCAGATGTGTTTATAGAAATGGTGATCATATTCATCATTGTATACCTATATCTGTTTGTGGTTTTATTTGTGGACCACAACTTGGTGTACTCCATGTTTCATGATTATCATGCCCAACATAATTAAATCATTATGAGTATAGTAAGAGTGCATCACCTATACCAAATGTTATATATATTTCAATTATGTGTTTTTCGTGTTCATTTTTTTGTGTTAAATAATATTGGAGGAAGGTGTGTTGGTTGATCAAGACAAGATAAAGGCATTGATTTCTTGGGTTCGTCCCAATATTTTTTTTTTGTTATCAGTATCTTTCGATGTTTGGGGGGTTATTATTAAAGGATCATCATGGATATTTAATACTTGTAATAACCATTTTACATCTAGATCAATATGGAATTTAAATTTTAGAGGTCTGTAGCATGTGGCAATACATTCTAACAGTTTATGAAGTGTCACAATAATGAACCAATAATCTTCCTACCTAAGACTGGTGAAAACTATATAGTGTTTTTTTATGAATCTTGGATATGTTATGCATCAATGATGACATAGTGGTATCAATTTGGGAGTTATGGGTCATAAAAATTGATACAACATAAAAAATTACCATATTCAAGTTCTTGAGTTATTCATAGTGGTTTATTCCTTGAGTTTTTAATGTATTATCTAATTAGTGAAAACTATACATTATAAATAGACCATAAGAAAATATATTATATTTTTTCACAGTTAGATTTGAATCTCTGATAGTCGACCTGGGATGAGTATATGAATTCATTTGATATTTAATTTTCATATACACACAGAAATAGAAATGGTGTTGTTGATTATTTGATAAGGAAAACTCATAATCTGTATGTTTAGGATTCTAGTTGTGAGTGGAAGATGATGGATTTCATATCCAATGTACATATTTTCAGTTGGTATTCCCAATAGAATATGTCCATTATTCCTATACCGATGGATTTAAAAGTTTTGAGTTATATCCTAGAGGAGAAATGTGAGAATCCAATGTGTTTATCCTTAGATGAATTTATCAAAAGTGGAGACTCACCGTCAAATTGGACTAAAGATGTGAATGAGAGAATCTATGACTGCAACTATGTTTTTGTTTCTTTGGGTATGTGGAAGAAGATAATGTGTGAGTTTCATGCCTCTATGTGGGATGTTCATCCATGAATTACAAAAATTTATTGGGTTATTTCGATATATTAATGGCTTCCATGTTTGAAAATGATATTTTTAGGTTCATGACATGATGATAAACTATTCTTTAGGGGAAGGTTGAGCACTACAGAACCAATTTTTTACTTCATTTATTTCCTATATTGAAATGGTATAAGGAAAATTAGTATGGTTTTTTTGTGTTTCTTCAAATAATTAAATGGAAGAATGGTGCTATTTGTGTGATTATAAACCGACATAATTTTTTTTACATATTTCATGCCTATCTGGGATACATTCCTAATAGATATTTGGGGGACATGTTTGTTCCAGAGATAGTCAGTCAATACTGGGAGGCACATAGCATTGTTTTAGATCCTGACTCATGTTTCACTTCATACTTATTGAAAGAATTATCGATGTTCCTTGTAGCACATGTATTTTAGAGTATGGATTTCCACCTATAAAAATATTGTTAGTCTGAACATACTATATAGGTTTCAGAGGATATGTGACGGGCCTGTTTCCTAGACTTTGGATGATCTTGTTAGAATCACTTATTGATCTTTGAGTACACCGATAAAGTAATTTGTTTGAAAACTATTTAGATGGAACCATATGAGGCACAATGTGTTAGGCCTTGTAGATCACATCTATACTGGTTGGAGGTGGGTGAATCTGAATTTTTCAAATCAAGTATCATGTAAGAGATGTTTGTATAGGTCTAGTTAATTTGGAAACATATTGACATGGCTCATTGTAAGAAGACATAATATTCTAATCAATATAAATGACCCCTTGAGTCTTCACTATGTGATCTTATATTCATTCAAGTGTCGCCTAGATTAGGTCATTATCAAATTTAGATATAGGTCATTTCGGGGCATAGTTTTGTTGGAACCTTGAATATTATGTGGTGAATTGAATACTTTCATACCGAATAGATCTTTCACAGTGTTATAGTTATATGATAGATTTTTTTTAATATGTCAGTTCTTCAATGTTATGACCCAAAACATTATCATGCGATTGATGATGATTATGTTAATCATGAAATTGATTCATCTTTTAGGATAATTCGTTATCTATTTTGGATCACAGTGAGAGTTCTTTTCATGGATAGACCATGATTATAGTTCAATTATTGTGGACAAATTGAATTATTTAGGATGAAACATGAGAGTGGGAAGACGATATATGGACTCAGTGGCCTGATATTTTTTACATCGGAATCACTGATATGTTTAGGAGTATATCGTGAGGATGAGTTGTTATAATTTGGGGGGATTGTAATATTCCTACCTTTTCAATAGATGACTAACACTCATTTTTTGGTAAATCTATTTCTCTATTTTTTATACATTTTAGTGGATTTTTTCAGGGTGTTTTGACTAAAAATTGAAAATTTTAGAAGTAAAAGGGAATGTGTTTGGATGGAACATGGTTTTCCCAACACCTATAAATAATCCATAAAAATATTGAAACCTTATATAGAGGGTAATATCCATGTTTTCAAATACTTTTTTAAACCACTATCGCTTATAGTAGTAACCCTACAACACTAAGGAGTGGTGCATGGTTAGGGTGCATGGTTTTACAAATTGTGAACCCCTTACCAAGAATGTGTCAATGTGGGATTTTAATTACCCATTTTTTTAATTCTTGAACCCTCAATATAACCCATATTTTCCCCAAATAGACAAAAACTATTTCATTCGATTTTTATGATCCTATAAGGACTCTCAGATTCAACAAAAAAATTTATTGACCAATAGAAGATCTTTTGAAATGTTCATTTCTCATCCAGTGTATTATTTTTTAGCTATTTGGATTCCTCCCTCTCGTTTACCAATTTCTCAATTGATATGGTTTATATCTATGTATGGTTTAATGTTAATCCATTTTATCTTGATCTTAGTTTGGATCCCAAATCGACCACAGTATTGTGTTCATTGTTCTTTCTCTTCAATTTTTGGATTTATGGTTTCGTGAATGTACTTCAATGACAATGATTTTGTTAGTATAATTTATAATTCCTAATATTATTAATATAATTCAGTGTATTTATTTTAGAAATTTTTATTTCCTTGTTGGCCGATTTCATTTTGGAATTAAAATAATCAATCTGTTATCAGGGTTTTGAAATTGTTATTTAATGGTAATTGGTAATTGGTTAAGTAATGGGATCCTGAAATTTATGGATTATTCAGTATGATTAATTTGTTGATTAATATTAATTTATATTGGTTTATAATATACATTAAGGGATTGTTGGATTAACTTTTAAGTATTAATGGTTTATATTGTTAAAGGTGGATAAATAGTTTCATGGTGAACTGTTCATACAATTCCATGGGATTAATATGGAGATCCATATTTATTTTGATTAATTGAAATGATGCACCATGAAATGAATTTATTAAAATAAGGTTATTGTTGATTAACATTAATGAATATTATATATGTGATATTGTTCTTGATTGATAAATGGTCTATGAGAAATGAAAAGACACTAAAAATAACCAAATAGATAAATACATGATTTTATAGGCCAAAACACGTGCATGTGAATATTATTATATGAAGCATGGACTAATACTCCAAATAACCATGGGGTGTGGGATAAGAACTAATGCTCTAAATACACATGGGGGTTATAAAGGATGTTCTCGTCCCATGACATCATCATTGGTCCATAATTCCATGGTAGCCTTGATGCGAAATTTGAAATTAATGATCTAATAAAAGACCATAATATTATGAATTGTCTTTCCCAATGATATATAGTTCATACACTAACACTACTTGATGTAGGTATTGATATTTTGGGTGTCATCGTGAAACTGGGATATTTATGTTGTAATAAAAGAATACATTTAATGTGAACCTTTTTAGTCAATTTTTGATTTATTTTATTCATTATAAAACAAAAAATATGTTTATAAAATACAGTTTGTTTAATATATCATTAGTTTTGGTATACTATGTTGTATGCACACCCTACTCTGGTTTCCTGATTAATATCTGAATAGTGATTATGTTTGTAGGACATGGTAATGGAAACAACTCTATCCTCGATGAATGATTTTGCGAATGTAGTTGGATTAGGGAACCAAAAATGTTTTCAAGACCTAATTTTGGAGTTTTGTGTGTGTCTTTACTTTTAGTTTTCATTTGACACATGAAACATATGTTTCATGACATATCTGATATTCAATTCTTGATGTTTTTTTCTTTTTCTGGTTTATCATATATACATGTTTTTATTTGGTTATGGAATTATTCTGGTGATTGTGTGTTGTATTCTAGATATTTGTTATTTATTTTCCAGTATTTTTTCATTGAGATCAATGGTATAATATCCCCATGTTATATATTAGATGATCACATATAGTTTACATCCTTTGGTGTATTAGGATATGTGTATGAGGTCATATGATGAAATGTCTTGGGGAACTAGCATGTGTCACCAAGGGTAGGACATTGAATTTTAAATTTCAATGGGTGTAAATTTTCATGGAGTTCCCCTTTTAGTTATATCCAATAAAATACTTCATTCACAAAATGATTTTTATGGATATCAAAATGGAATATCAAAACAAAATCAATCTTGAGAATGATATTTCAGCCACATAGATATGGACAGTTAGAAGGAAAATTTATTAAATTGGAAGTCATTCTCATATTATTATTAATGGAATTCAGTGGATCTTGGGATGACTATATTAATTTGGTATAATTATCCACTAATAATTTCTATTTATTGATAATACATATGGACCTATTTGAGGTTTTTATGGTTGTACACAAATTTTTCCACTATGTTGGGTGGAAATGGGAGAAAAATTATTTATTGGACTCAGTCACATCTATGGGAATATGGATAATATAATTATTTTTAAAAAAGAGATGAAAATTAATCAATTCCAATAGATATCCTATATATAATATTTTCCCACACCATTATCATTTGATATGAGTGACCACATCGTACTGAATGTCTCACCTACACATGGTCATCAATGATTGGGAAAGTAAGGGAAGTTAGATCGATGGTATATTGGAATATTTTAAATTATGGAATGGATTTGTTATATTGAGTATCAGTAAGATTTATAATTATGATATAGTTATTTCCATAATGAATATCACGTATCCCACCTAAATAAGTATCACATAGTACCTAGTAATGTGATATGTTTGAATCATGTAACTATAGAGCTTGATGTGATGATTCATCCAGAAATAATTCAATTTATTGATAGATAGGATATAATTTGTGAGGGATATATGTTTAAATTTTATTATTAATATGGAAATATGGGAATATAAAAGTTATAAACTTGTGAATAAAAGGTGTTTATGTTGGAGAAATTTCATAACATTTTCAACGTTTTCGCATAAATCCAGCATTCTGTGGATGGAATTGAAAATGGACGGGGAAATATAGAACCCCACTGATTGAGGTATTTCAGTGTGTTATGATTATCATTTGATAGATATAATATTAGGGATAATTTATTATTAGAGCTATGAGGGTTATGAAGAGGGTAACTTTCAATATGGCTAGAGGAAATATTCATGTTATTAATTTATATTCACAATAAGAACGCTTTGTGAGATTTTTTTCGTAACTGTTTTTCAATTGAGGAGTGGGATTCATGATAGAATTAGTTAATGAAATATGATTTATTCATAATATGAAGTGGTTATTGGAATTTAGTCCTAAGGACACACAACCTTTTCTATATGTGACCTCTAAATGATTCATGAAATGATTCATTAATTTTTTACTTGAATCAGGTTTGGTACCACATATTTTAATCCATAATAAATGTTTAAATCCTCAGTCAATAAATATTCTATTTATATTGATATATAGGGTTTCATTTGGAGATTTAAGATGATATTTGATGTTCGTACTCTGATTATAATCAATCATCCAGTATTCAGTCAAGGAAATCAAAGATTAGGCCCTCTCTTTTCATTTTCTTCTTAAATATTCTTAGTTATTCTTTAACAGAACCACTTATTAGAGTTTTAATACACATATCAATATTATTTAAATAGTTTTGATGATATTTCTATGCTATTTAATAGAGTAATGGTAGAAATGTATCTGATCTGTGGAGTCATCAAAGACCCTTAATTTTAAATGGTCCCCATGAAGGTGGCTTATCTCCCACTCTACTAATTTAGAACATTATTACATGACTTTTTCTAAATTATTCATTTTATTAATTTGGAAATATTTTCATGAATTCATATTGTAAACCACTAATACGATGTAATTTAAAAGGGTAGTTTCAAAATATGGAAATGAATTTACATTCAAAATAAAATAAATTGAATTTATGTTTTAACTAAATAGATAAATTTGAAACACATCATAATTTTATTACTATAAATTTAAATTCATGTGGGATAGGTAATGTTTATAATTTAAATCATAGAATTACAGAAAAAATTGCTATGAATAATGGAAGGATTTAGTAATGTAAAAATTTGTCACCAATTATGTACATGGTGATATAATGACTCACCACCTGGGCGTATTGGGAGGTTGAGGAAATACAAGTGTGTGTGGGTTTGTGTGAACATGTTAATGATAAAAAATGTATTAAATAAAGATAAAAACAACTAATTTACTATTTTATTTCATGGAACATGTGTTAAAGTGTTTTTTGAACATTTTAGATACTTCATATGAGATTTATATACATTGTTCTATTTTTTTATATCAATGTTGTATGTTTTGGATGTCTATAGGGATTACCTACTGAGTTTCATACTCACTCTATATATTTAAAAGTTCGTGATTATTATAAATTATATTATAAGTAAAATAAAGAATGAAAATGTTTATTACTTCTCTACTCATGTTCATTAACATTAATAACTAGGTTGTTGGAGTTGGAATGTTTCTATGTCATTTCATATAGTTGTGTAACTTTTGTTCTCTCTTCTTTGAGTTTTTTTCTCATCATTGAATATATTTATATTTTTCCACTATACATTTAATTTAGTTCATTTATTGGTATTTAATTGAGTTGTATGGTTTATTTTCTCACGCATTATATAGATGGGTGTTTATTCATTCATTTTTGAATAATTAATTGTAATTTTGAAAAAACATATCCCAATGTTTTAAAAATACCTATTTATTAGTTTCTAGGATTTGGTGTCTTGGGGGTAAAAGTAAGTGGTATTATCACCTCTCCCAACTCTCAAGATAACAAGTTAGGGATTGGTTTTATGGAAACACTAGTAAATACTGAAGGAGAACTTGGGAAGGTGCATCATTTTAGTGATAGTGGGATCCATGTTCAAAGTTCATCATTTGTTGAATTCAGAATAAAATATTGGTAGATCAATATATATTTTTCAAACATTGATTTCTTATTTTTGACTTGTTATGTAATAATATTAATGTAATGCATATTAACAAGAATGTTTGTGATTATATGAACTTTAGATTAATTTATGAGCATCTAAAATTGAAGTATGACCTCAATGATTAGATAGACTTAGAAAAATAAATATAAAGAGAAATATATGTCCATATAAAAAGAGAAAGAAAGGTATATAAATTTTTTAAATAGAAATTATAGAGAACAATATTTTCCATCAAATTTTAAAACAAGTGAAATTATATTTTGGGTATTCAAGTAACATCTTAAGGTGTAACAACTTAATGCAACATATGTTACATGAGATAAAAATTCAAGATTCACATATTCCATTACAAAGGTTTATACCATTGGCATTGAGTCAATTAATTACTAATTTTGATAATATTGTTTTACTCATGTTCTAAACATTTTTCAAACTACTTAGTGATATAATATTATATCAATATCATATAGATGAACTTATAGATACATTTAATCTAGAATATTTTGGAATTGGGATAATAAAACCTCAATTATTCTCTTACAACCATGATTCATTTAACTATGTATTTAGTAAAGGAGACTATAATATGAGGTATTATAAATTATTAATGGATATATCTAATTCAAAGGTAAAAAATTTATATGTTTTTCATCTTAATTAATCCATTATTAACCATTCCATTAGTACAGAAATATGTTTCATGCATTTAATTTATTGTTACATTAGTATTTTGAGGTTATATGTGAAAGATAATGTTTAAATTTAAGGCACTATTTATAAATTTTTAATAGTAGAAGAGTATCTTAGCCCTTGTTTTGGTTTCTTAGATGTCATTTATATAATATTTAATCAGGTTGGATGTATTGATTATATAAAGATTTAATATCAACTGTATTATAAATCAATAGAATTCTATATTACTGGATGACTAGTTTGGAGGATCTCAAAAAATACATTGATTGAAATGGAATTATTAAAAGAACATAACTTTTTTCAATGAAATAGAAAAATTCCATATTCATTTATTGAATTTCTCGGGATACAAAAACATAGACACAATATAATTTGAACATTGAATAAAAAAGATATAATATATATTGATTGTAAAAATCGTATATCATTGTTTTTACATAATGTATGTTCATAAATACTATAATGAACAATGATATTTGGTTGAATTATATATTTTACAAATTTAATAATGTATATTACATTTTATATATCATGGATATCATTACTCAACAAGAGTTGTTATATAATTTGAAGCTTTAACCTAATGGTACTCTAAAGTAGGATAGAAAGATAAATTCTTCCAATTTGAATGCATTTTAATTTCCTAATCTTTATAAATAACAAGTTTTAAAAACATATAATACTATTATATTTATAGTTTCTTAATTGGGAAACTATGAAATGTTTTTTGATATTTTCCAATTAAACTACCATAACCATTTTTCAGTTGTTTTATTCAACTCTATACTGGTAAATATTTCATTGGCTATTAAAAGATATTAGTATCAAAATACTTATATGAATTTCTATTTCTAGATAGATAATTTTGACCACGAATTATATGACTTTTTTATATTCTAAAAATCGGTTAAAATGGAATATTATGTAGAAAATGTTTTTGATTATTGGTGGAGTGTAATTATTCACATAAAATAATGAGACTTGTATGATAATATTTATGAAGTGGAAGATTTGACTTAAGAAATTCATCCCCATTTTAAAAGAGAAATTTATATATTTTATATTCTAGACATTGAAAACAATTTCCTCTAAGGGTGGATAAAGATGAATAATTATTTATAGATTAGGACAACAACATGATTGAATGAATAAATAACTGTATTTTAAGTCCTCTATTAAATTCTCAATAACATATATTGTATATTTTTAATTTATAATACCATAGATATATCTACATAATTAAATTCATTTTTATGCAAGAGTTTTTTATTTTTGAAAAAAAATGTAGACTTTTATTTTTTCTCTATGTATTCATAATCATTCATATATATATATTTAATTTTTTTATTATTTCACCTCTATTATTATTTGTAAATTTATTATTATGAATTATTTTTTAAAAATAAGTGTCACTAAGTTGTTTTTACTTGATGAAATGATAAGAATTCCAAGGAAGACGTGGTACAGTAATTGTATTCTACTTCTATTTGATGCTCCCTGGGCTATGCATATGTCTATGGTGTTTTATGATAATCCCTAGGGATCCATTCCTATAGCATATAATATCTCATCCATATCCCTTCAATTATAACTTAAAAACCCATTATGTCACTTCCTATGCATTTGGTGTAATGTATACTGTTTTAGTTAGTGAAATATGTGATGAACCAATAGTGAGGGAACTAGTGGTAACTCAATTTTAAACAAAACTATATTAGAGGGTCAGAATTATTATTAAAAAATTTAATATTAATAATTTTATTTTGATTTATTATAAAAATTTAATCTTTCTTCCAAAATTATAGGATCAATGTTTATAATGATAAAAAATTGATACTTCAAATGTTTTGAATCAGAATTTGTTAAAGATAGTAGTCCCCATTTAATGTTATGGGGTCCCAATCGATGACAATGTATAAATATTTTCGAATATTCTATGGAAGTTGATGAATTTTCTAGTGACCCTTCTCATTTCATATTATGATTGGACTTATATGTATCAGTAATTTCATAACATTGTATTTTTTTGTAGATAATGATAATTTTAAAAAATTATGGCTCAATTGAATATCAATGAGTAATTAGATTATAATATTTTAAATGTTTATGATTTTTTACATAAGTTCATCTACTTTAATTTCACTGATGTCATCATAATAAAGTGAATGTAGAAAAATTTGAGTAAGAAATAAAATGATTTTAAATTGATACTGTGGAATTAATTCAATGATAAAAAATTTACCACATAGAAGATTGATGATAATGTACCTACAGAGGTACTTTAAGAGAAATGCAATGTGTTTTCTGATAGTGGTTTCCATTGGAAAAATATTTATTGGATAACATTTTATAACCTTAATCTCATTTTACATATATATATGAATATGAAAAGGATATGAAATTTCAACCCTTAATGTCAAATTTACTCAAACTATTTCATGATTTTTTAGAAAAATATGTTCCATGATATGTGAGTCAAATCAAATTCTACATTTTCAGTTTAAATAAATTTTAAAGAAACATATTCCCTTGGGTAATATTTTCATTATTTCAAATATTTATCTGATACATATTATCAATTTCATATATTAAAATATTGATTTAAATCTATTTAATGTAGACTATAAATTTATGAAAGCAAGTCTAATAGAGAAAACATTAGTTGTATAATTATATGAATTCTGATGGAAGTCATGTTGATTATTAGGACAAATATTAAAGGGCTTGAATTCCGTTATCATTTTAATTTTTTAAATAAAAATCATTAGTAAGTTAATAATTTATATAAATAATATCAATTTAACATTCCACTCAAAATAATCAAGTTTTAGTTATCAAAAAACATTTTTTATATGGTATAAATAAAAATTAATATTTAAATATTTACTTAACAATACTAAATATAATTTTTTTTGATAAGTAGTGATGTTAATAATATATTTCCGCTTTTTTATTCTCACACATTATTTAATGTTATAATTTTTATAATATTTATTACATTAATTTGGTCTTATATATTATTTATATGTAATAATAAATAAATTATTTCATTCTATTCAAACATAGTCATTCTGGATCTCCTGAGATGATCCACGTGGTCAAGTCCTTCAGAAGGAGTATCCCAGCCACACCCATTGGACGGGTTCTATAAAATTTCCATCTGATGTATTTGTAAGATCACTAGGGTGTATATTTAATCTACACATAGTTGATTTTAGTAACTACCTTAAGATGCTCATAGGTAGCTCCGTGCAGTGAGCAACAAAATTTAGTAACACAGAAACACAATCTAATAATAATCAAGTCATATAAAGCTTTTGGATTCATTGGTAATTTCTCTAAAAGTACATTTTTTAAAATTATATAAAAATATTTTTTGGTGTTCCCCTTGTGATGTTGCCAAAGTGTGTTGTTTGGGTCAATATGAAAATCACAAAATATCATCATAAATTAGTACATAAACATTTATTGGTTTTATATGGAATTAAAAATATACACAACTATTTAATTTCCTGAAAATTCATATACAAATTTCAGGAGAAAGGATTGGTTATAGGAGTATATATGAAGATGGTTGTGATCATAGTTCTCCCATTTGTGATATGTCTTGAAATTGGATTTATTGTGTTTTTTTATAACATAAATAATTATTTTTTACTTATTGTATTAATTTATATACATGTGTTCATTATATTAAATGATTTTTTTCTACCTTTATAGGTAAATTATTTTCTGTCTCTATTTCTATTGTTGTTTCTATCATTGTTTGTTATTTTATTTTATGGTGGATTGTAACTTCTGTTTAATTTTTTTTTAATCTAAATATATTTCTATTTTAAATAGTAACTATTTATAGTAATATATAGTCAATAATTGTTTATACCATTTTAGTAGGATTTTTTATAAATAGTATTGGTTTAAACCAGTACTATAAATAATAATATATAGTGGTGTTTTATAATGCCATGGAAACATTAAAATATTACATATCATGAATCATTTAATAAAAAATGTAATAATCGTCACTAGAAGACATTTCGTGTTATTTATTAAAACCCACAGATAAATTGATGAAACAATTTTGAGATGATTAAAAACAAGAAAATTATTAGTGGTTTACGGAAAAATATTGTAAACCATATAGAATTTGTCTAAACTACGTAGATTCTATTGATTTTACATCATGAAATATATATCTAATTCTTTGCAAAATTTATTTTAAGCTTAGTTTCTATCTAGTTATAGTTGAACCCTAAGGTGTTGGGATCAAATCTCATTGTAATTTTTAATTTCATTATACATGAAAATAGTATTCAAAAACATTGTGTTGGTAATTTCATATGAATTATAACAATAGTTTGGAGACCATTGGAATAAAACACCTATAACAATTGTTTTCTAAAAACCCATTGAAGAGTCTTATTCCAATGGAAAAACCCAAAATGGAACATCAAACCATTATCAAAGGATATACTAATGGTTCCAAACTATTTTTATATCCTTATTTTTTCAATGTGAACTAAAAATCAAATTACATTTCTTCTGAAACCTTCTAGATCCCAAATTATCCACCATTGAGATTCCCTTTTGAGTATCTATTCTATGTATTCATTAAAAGTTTCAATTGATATACCAATCTATTTATCTATTTCATGAATTGATTCACCATTTCTTATATGTATTCTCCCTGAATTCATGAGATTATTTGACATTTTGAAATGGTCAATGATGTGATCTATAATTCCAAAATAGAATCATATACTTCATATAGTTCGAAAAATATATTTTCCATTTATTGGTATCTTGGGAGTTATATTATTTGGAAACCATTTCCACTTATATATCTCCAATGGTAGTTACAATTTTATGGTTCACCAATTTCTCTAAATATATTTGTTCTCTCTTCTGTTAAATATGATAATTTTAGCAGGAATTTTTTTTATAGTTTTTATGATAATAGGGACAACTAGTGTCGTACAACTGATTAAAATTCTAAAAATCATTTAAATTTCTTCCCCATCAATATATTTCTTCTTTTTAATTAGTATATTTAAAAAATCCATTTTCTTTCATCATTTCCTACTTGAATCATGCCTTATATAACTGTAATCAATGTCATATTATTCGAATAATAAATGTTTCACTTCCAAAATATATAATTAAAAAACACCTTAATATAAACCATGTTTTTTTTCAAGTTGGGTTATATTTAACCACTATAATATTAATTCTAGTTTTAAGCTATAGAATGAAATTTTGGGATTCATTTTTTTTGTGAAACATTTCATAGATGAACTCACTTCCACCCCTTATTTAATGGAGGATTTTTTATAATTTTTTACTTTGGAAACTTTTTATTGTTTTTTTATTTCCTAACTAAACATATTTTTAATAAAATTTAACACCGTCATATTTAACTCATTTTTTGGAAAACGTTTTATAGGATCTTATTGAGGGTCAATCAATAATTGATTCATTTCCCTTCTTATTTAGCATTCTGTGTTCTGTATAAATTGTATTTACTTTCAATTTTCTTCATCTCAATGGTATTCAATGAAATAAAAATATTTCACTTCTTCTAATATTTTATGTAGTTAGATTTAAATATGTTATAATTGTATCTAATAAATATAATCATGATAGAAAAGTTAATGTTTCTTGAAAAAATAGATAAAGAATAATGTAAATAATTATTATTCTCTTATAGAAGTTCATATAAATAAATTCTGTTTATAATATTGAATTTTTTTTGAATTTATCTTCATGTCAGTGAATTGTTTCATTTTTGACACATCGATTACAAAAATTGGGAGATAATTAGATTTTTTATTCCCAAATTAAAAAAGGAAAAACAATTTTATAATAATCAAAAATAAATTTTTTCCAGGATGTATAATTTGGGTGTCAGTAGGATTAGTTTTTTATTATTTAGAGTTATTTTTTATATAAATCAATGATTTAGCTAACTCATTATATAATAGTATAATGAAAAATATATTCATCCATTAGATAACTAAGGACCACCATGACAACAATTCTAAGATATTTCTATTCATGCACATGAGATGTAGTCAACCTGGATAACCCATAGCTAAATGAGAGGAGAGAATTGTTCTCACGGGGTTAGCATGGAGGGTGGACACATATATCCCACAAAATATGCACATGGTTAATCAGAGGTTCCATGGTGGGATTCACAATGGTGTGGAATTCCCCATGTAAGTAATGATTGAATGAGTTCCTGGTATCTGATCTCAGTTGCATAGATCGAAATGTTGATGGAACATCATCATTTATTATGTGGTCCATGAATGAGAACCATACCAATTCATGATGGTCAATAGAGTGAGTACTATTACTCTTCTCAAATGATATAGATATAACACATCCTTATAATATGAATTGATATTACGATCATTGAACCTCTACAAACGCATCTCATTTCATGAATCCCAAGATCTTATATATCATTGGAATTTCAATGATCGACCACCACTGATGATCAAGACATGCACTGATAATCATGTTTTGTGACCTAAATGAACATGAATTATCTAGGTCCTCATGTCAATATTCATGTATGATATTGTTTGTGTACAAAAAGGATTTCATAGAACATTATTCATTCTAATCAAAAAAATATTCAAATGTCTATTTGAGTTTCCATGATTATGGATGAGCTTGATCATAGGAAAGATGACCACAGGTTCATCATTACTCATATTTGAGAAACACAACACGAAAGAAAAAGGAATCATATCATTAGAATTTGTTATGTGTTATTTTGTATCACATAACCTGCATTCAAATAATATGAATTCCATGATATTCTAGAATTCAATATATTGAATGAAATGACATAAAAAGTAGAATACTAGGTCAATTATGGAACCCAAAAGAGGTGGTGGAACTCATCAACTATAAAATAAGATAATCCTCAAAAAAGATATGGTTCCTCCATCTGTGTTACCCTTTTTACTACATTTGTTTTTAATTAATAGAGAATTTGTAATGCATTATTTTATTTGATGAAGCAAAGTGTTCCACAGGAATATTTAATACATGAAGAATTATGGTTCCATAATCATCCATAGTGTTAATAAAAACCATTATGATTTATTATTACATGAATAAAAAAATTATACTATGAGTGGATCCATGGACACTAAACATATCTTAACACACAGTCATGGTTTTTTTTAAAAAAAATATATATTGTCAGGAGATTCATGAGTTTCTTACTCCAACCATGTTTCACAAAGAACTAATTTCGTGAAACCTCACTATTTTTTGAGTGGGATTGAGATATAGTTTATCCTTACTATAGTGTAGTAGATAGGATCCTTGAAAATTAAAAATATACATTGTGCACACGGGAATATTAAAAATAAAAAAATCATATTTTCATGGAATAGATTTCAATTAACAGTGCAAATAAAATAACTGAATATAAATTCATGGATATGTGAGACCCTTGAATATATATTCACATTCCCATGACCATATAATAAATAGTACATGAATATATATATGAACTCATCTATACATGAGAACATGAAATCATTATCCATTGTTAAAATATAAATATAAATTATAAAAAAACAGTTATTATTGTGTGCTATAGATTACATTTTATAGAATACCCATACAAGTTGTCAAATATCCATATGTTTGTATGATATGTTCAATGAAATGTTATTATTATTGAAATAAGTTGTAATTAATGATACAATCAATTATAAATAATGAGTAATGGAGAAAATAGAGTATGACACTACTGCAAAATTACACATTATTGCGTGTTGATAAAGATGTGGGTTCCAAAATATATTTCATTTCATTATCATATGGTTAGAAGAATTTTTTTTAGATATATAATATACCAAACATTCATATTATTCTTTCGGTATAAGAATGAATTTCAATTCTGATGATCTGAAATTTAATTATTTTTAGAATTATAGTAGTGATATTTGATTTTATAAAGATGAAAATTTTAATATACATGAGGGAAGTATTTATTTTTTACAAGATACTAGAAGAATATTTTTATTATTATTTGTTATCCATTGAATATGGTAAAAAATAAAAGTTACTTTCCCCATGTTGTGTATGTAACAAGTGAATTGGAAGGAAAAGAAGAAAAAACAATAACGGAGATGTCCATAAGAAGTCTACACATGAAGAATAATTTCACTGTGTAAGAAAGATCCTTGAAAACAGTTATTAGACAATCCTCAAAGGTAGTATAATTAACAGTTGAGTATTTTTATGTTGGATTAGTTTTATTCCCATCTAGGAAAGGGTAATGTTACCCCCACCACCACAAAATATCTTTTAGGGACACACACATGGAATAGGATTTTCCAATTTCCAGCCCTCTATAACTTGTTTCTCGTTATATTGATGAATACATGTATTTATCATCACCATACATGACCATGGATAACTAATCTTATTGGGTAATGAACCCTGTAAAATATCATGATTAAATTTTCCATGATTTTATATACTTTCATATGAAAAAGTAAAGATAATAAGTGAATAAAATTTAGAAGAGTTATAAGAGGAAAAAGGGACAAATGTTTTAATGGATAAAAATGTTCCCAACACATATTAACCCACCACCATGAAATGATGTGTATAAATTGATATGCTCCACTAAATTTTTATTGGTGAAATGTTTTACTTATATTTGAATATAAACATTGTAGTTATTATATTTTGAATTTTTTATTTTTTTTTACTTTTTTAACAATGATGTTACAATTTTTTGATGATTTATTTATCTCTAAGAAATATTATATTTAATCTATTACCATGATGAATAGTAGAATGATGAAAAATAATCCTGATGATAATGTCCAAAATATCTAATGAATTTAAATTATCAATATCATTATGCCTTTTCATAAATGAAAGCATATGTTAAATGAAAGGTGATGTGATGGTGTATCATGTGTCAACCATGTAGTTGAAAATCATCCATCCAAAATTAAATAAATATATTCACATGTTCATAAGGTATGTATTAATTATTATCATAACTTCTCTATAAAAAAACCTAATCACCAATGGGTGTAGAACCATGATAGTTTATTTTTCATTGATACATTAAGGGGCATGACACATTGAAATCACAAATAATTAGTTTTTATTATCTACGGTTATAATAATGAAAGAAGGAATTAATAACTCATCTTTAGGATAAATCATACGTAATAAAGAAGGATTTGAATGAAACCCCACAAGAATGTATAAATATCATTAATAAATATAGATCCATTGGAGAATGTAAACAATATATTGATATATGTTACTCATAATTTTTTTACAGGTGGATAAATAATGTTGATGATAAGTAGTGAGATGTGAATACAATTGAGTAAATGTTACATTCACTTGAATTATAATTGAAAAAAATCATTGGTGTCCTGGATTCTCAATTAGATGAAAAATACAGAAATATCGAGGTACATGATTTTTTTATTGAAATACAATTCCACTATACATGAATAATAAGTTGATGAATTAATATGATTTTTGTATAGAATATAATTTGAACTAATGATATAAAAATATTAGTTAATATGAAATGTCAAGAATTGGATATTCAATTGGCTAATATTTAGAAAAATCATATTGAGACTTCACAAGAGAAATGGGTATTTTTTTCTTCTCAATTAAAATAAGAGGATTATAAATTTTAAATAATTCCAAATAATCATAAGAAGATCATGAATTCATGCAGTTATCTTTCTGGAGTAGTCGTTAATAAAGGGGTACAATTCATATTATATTGTAATATTATTTATTAATATGGTTTCATAAATTGATTAGGGGTGAAAGAAACTATAAAATTAAAGATGAAATAATAAAATATGAAGCCTACCATAATGAAAATGGTGGATTGAAAAAAGAGGGGTAATATGGTTACCCATGAACATCTGAACAAGTTATAATGAAGAAACCCCATAGCTGGAATAAATTAGAAGGTCAAAGTTAGTGTGTCAATGTTTGTGTTCCATTAGATTCAGGAATTTTACATTTGATTATTGGTACAATATTCTAAACGATAAATCCCATTAATATACCCAGTAAAACATGAGAAATATTGTGATGGTGATTCGATGTACATAATGTATGAAAAATATGAAAATGTATAAATATTTATTAATGTTTGTTGATACCTATGATGTTTTAAATTATATTTTTAACATGAATGGTTAGTGATCAACACACCATGATTAAAAATATTATAATAAATTAAAAAAAATTATTTAAATAACGAAAAATCTTCCATTGATATTAATAAGAATAATAATATCAAAAACTACAATGATTATTTCAATTAGGAAGGATGAAAATAACACGGGTTTCTTAACTGAGACTGTTAGGAAGAGAACATTGAATAATATAATAAAACATAAATGTAACATAATTGAATACATTTGGACAACCCAAAAATTCAACAAATTTTCAGAATTATTTTTTAGTCATATTTCTATAATATTTCAAGAGAATCTACAAAATGGATGAATCAGAAGATAATGATACTTCTAATAGGAATAAGATTCCATGAAATAATGAATTTCATCAATGTGATGGGGGAAAATATATGACTACACTCGGAGAGATTGTACTAAAATATTTCAATCATATGAAAAATATTTTCATAAGTTGAAAGAAAAATTAGGAGATATATTTTATTTGAATTAATTGAAGAATAATTATTAATATAAAATGAAATTTGAGATGTGATAATATTCAGAAAACCTCAATAATAATTTAAGATCATATTTTCCACCTTAAAGATTAATGGAATAACGAATCTTGGTTAAGAGAACCATATCAACCTTACTATTAAAAATAATGATATAAAGAAGGTTCACCTTAATCTATTAGTGATTTTTTATATTTGTTCATATAATTTAAGTAATTTAATGTAATGCATGTTCTTATGGGTATAATTTGAGATGTAGTGAGTGATTTAAATTCTTGAAAAAAAACTAAGAAGCCATAATCCTTCAATGATTCAAAAAATCGTATTAAAAAATATTTTTAGGCCATCCTAGAAAATGTTCAAATCTATGTTATAATATCATATAAAACATAGGTAATTATGATAACATTATGAATTTATTATATATTTTGAATAAAAAACAATTATTGAAGAATATTATCCTTGGTTTTGTTATGAATGTTTTCCAATCTAGAAACTCCCATGTTAAAGATCTATTTTTTTACATTCACCATATTAGACATCTTGCAATCCAATCATTTATAGATTCACCACTCTAAATATGATGAGTTATGTTTCCCATTACTGGTTGACAAATGATGAAATATGATGTTACTTCTAGAATTATTATTTCAATTGGAATCAAATTTAATTTTTCTAGTCTCTCTCTAAAGATGATATTTATAGAAACGATATGTTTTGTATTATTCACTCACCCTGATCAACAAAAGTAATGAACATAATATGAAAGGGAAGTAAAATAATTAATAAATTCAAAAAGATAAATATAAGAATGGATGATCTATAAGGCTGCATATCAAGGTTATTAAACATGAGTATTGTTGATTAGTTTTTTAAATTTACTGTAGGATATTCATATTGTTCTTTCTTACAAAATTTTAATGTATCATTTTAGTTTGATATTTCTGGAAAAAGTGTGGATAATAATTGTTGATATTTAACCATGTTATTATTTAATGAGGTATCCTGATCATTTAGTAGTAGACCAATTTATTTTTAAATTCAATCCTCTTTCATTATACACTGAACGTGGATGACATCGAATTAGAGTGAAATAATTGATGGAACGTTCCTATTTTATAGACTAGTAATCTTTTTCCTCAGAATTTTTTATTTGTTTTCATTAAGTGGTGAGAATATAAAATAAATGTTTATAAAAGTAATGTTGATAGATTCAAATATTAACATAATCATTCACAAATAAAATTGATGTTATTTCAAAAATTTAGGGAGAATGAATAGTCCATTTTCTATTGGAGTTGTATTTTCATTCAATTATTGTTATTGGATCTCCATGGTGAAAAATTAAATAACAATACAACCTTGATGTCACTATTTTTAATAAGTTGGAAGGAAATAAATTATTGATCTATCCATGATATCTAATTGTGATAATAAATGTAAATATTTTATAGTTAAATGGATTAAAAATATATTACTAAAACCTTATTGTATGAAGGACTATCTTCTGATGAATTTTAGTTTATGGCCCTTATATTGTTGAACTGATATTCAGCACAAATACTACTATCACAAGTTACATATTTTTTACAACAATTAAGTTTTATTTGGAATTTATTTTACAAAATTAAATGAAGAGGAAAAATTAAGTGTCCAAGAAAAATAATATTTTAAATATAGTATATTTGATGGTTATATTGGTTTGGAAGTTTATACATGAGAATAATATGGAATATTTATTTATATTTGGTTAAAAAATTTAATGGGGTTTACTAAAAAATATGGTCAATCATAGGCCATGAAGGACCACCTCAACCCCAATTGCGAGACACATGGGGTCATCCTTTTTGGTGTTGTTCAACCTATGCATCCCCTAGTGGTAGGAAATGATGGAATACAACCCACTATGAGTTCTATGTGGGAACACACAAAGATCTTGTAGAAGGAATTTATGGTACGAATGAGGTGCTCAGATAGACTACGCAAAGTTGTGGTACGGCCCATACCGAGCATCGGTGAAGGTGTTTCTTGGTGAAAAACCTGGTGATTTTGATTTATTAAGTGACGAACTACATTTCATGTGAAGAATACCATCAAATAATACTTTAGAGATGTATTATATAGAATAGAGTTGGTATTATTCCACTACTAAACTTATACATACATTATGTGTTTGTTTGGACTAATTTGATCTGAAGATAACCAAACCTCTAGGTTGTCATATCCTTCTACAAAAAACATTATCCTACATAACTCTATCATTTCTAATATTGGAAACTATCAGTGATCAATCAACATTTCGATAATCAAGTCTTTTGATCCAAACAGGCATGAATGATCCCCTTAATCATGTCAATATATGTCCATTCATTGATTTCATATTAAAATGAGTTCGATGAACATGATTTTTCAAAATGAAATTTTTTTTATAGAAGGGAATACATTTATACATATTTATAGATGATTTTGATCTTAGTAAATATGAGCACAAGACAATATCATCAATAATTTCACTTGAGATACTCAATATGAAATTCGAATTCCTCATCACATAAGAAAATGAGACATGGTTTTGGCATCATGAAACCCATGTTTGAAGAATATGAATTTCAAAATCTTATAGAGTTAATTATATTGATTCACACAACATAAAAATATAATGTCTTGTTTAGTGAAGAATCTATTGAGAGTTGGTGAAAACACATATAATAAGAGTATATCTATGGTCGAGGTATATTTATTCCATATTGACAGTTTTTGTTTTCAGAATGTAGAGAATCTCCAATGATTTATTTTATGTAATTATTAAAATTATTTTACGAGCATCATGGGTACGGGAAGAGGGGGGTTCCATGACCATCCATATGTTTAATAATAACCACATAGAATTATTTTTTCATAATGAAGAAGACCTCCAACAATACTCTTCTGTGATGGAGATGAATATGGATAGAAAATAGACATGTGTTAACACACACACTACTTTCTAATGGTGAACGGTTACCATAAAATAGTTCATCTGTTTGTTACTCCTAATATATTTTATAATTTCCTATTAATGTGAACCCTCACTTATTTTCATGAAGGGTATATATACTGTATAACCTTATTCCCATGCCTTATAACGGATATTTGAGTGATCACACATATCAACTACATTTAAAATAACAATGGAAACTGCACCCATTCATAATTTATTGAATGATAATTTAGTGAATTGTATGAATAAAAAACAAGGAAATATAAACATTCACCTGTGAGATCAGTTCATATTTCATTGTGTGCATTGAAACAGTGAATAAAATTACATATATTCACTTTAGAACCCATCTAGACATGAGAACATAAAAAAATCACTTATGAGAAGATAAATTGACATCCCACATGAACCAATGAACATTTTATTTTAGGGTTTAAAATTTTTAGAAGACCCGTGATTTTTTTTATAAATAAAAATATTTATTTGACATGTTCAATGAATTTTTTTATACATTCAAATATTATGAAATTGATACTAAAATAGATTTTTTACATTTTTTATCGATGAAAATAGAAATGACACTATAGAAAAATATTATATTATTATATGTTAAAGAAGAAAACAGTTCCAAATATATATTAATTTTATTATCATTTTTTCCAAAAAAAATAGATATCTATTATACAATGAATTTATATTGTTCATACAGAATAATAATGAATTATATATATTCTAAGCTGACCAATCCATGTTTTGATAATCACAAATGATATTGTTTATTCTAGAAAAAACCCATAATTTTGTGTATTAGTGGGAAATAGAATAAATTCTCTAAATATCATAAAGTTATTATATTATTATCATTTATCATAAGATCATGATAGGGAAGATGATTTTACTTCCCTGTTAAATGTAAATTACAAATGAGGAAGAAGAATGATAAAAACCAGAACCGTGACCAACATCCGATGTTGCAACTATTGGAATCCGTTCCTGGTGTTACAAAGTACCTTGGTTTCCCACTTTTTTCCATAATGCAGTATAAAAACAATTATATTTGAAGAGTCATTAGATGCCTTATAATGAAAAAAGGAGTATTTGTAGGTTGAAAAAGGGTTTTTCCTATCATATGTTGTGAATTTTTACCCTCACCATCGCATGTATAGGGATTCCCAAGTGGAAATGTAATTCCATATAGAAAGACCACTATAACTGATGTGTCATCAATGTAGCCAATATGTGTACTGGTCATCGCCACACATGGTAGTGAATTTCTAGTCATATTTATTAGTTCACCTTGTAAAAAATTCCATCTATCATTTTTACTGGCATTTATATACATATATATGATAAATCAAATAAAATAAGAGAATTCGGATCCTAATAGGTCTATGTGGTAAAGGGGATAAATGTCTTAAAAGAATAAATAATTCCAATCCCTGATCCACCCACATGGTTTTTATTATATCCTAAAGTAGTACATTCACATCCCACCTTTTTGGACTACTTATATTTATGAAAAATATTAGAAGCTCATGATGTGGTAATACTCCTACCATCTAATTCTAAAGATTATACAAGGGTGACTTTCATAATTTTAATATTTAAAACAAACTCTATTTATTTCATATTGAGAAAGTATTATTTTTTCTCAAGACTATAAACCCATTATTCTCATTCCATCCTTATCCTCCCTGACTAGTTCTCATGAATTTGACTTATCTCTGAGAAAAAATAAAACTTTTTATTGCCTTTTTTTCAAACTGAACACTTTTTACATTTTTGGAGAGAAGAAAATATTTTCCCAATACAGGTTTCTAATCCTTGAAAACTATTTAAAACACATAAAAATCCTAGTGGATAATTTTCAATATTCATAAAATAAAGAAACTATTTTATTTCATTGTGATTTAAATTTTTTTATATATTTTACATGCATTGTGAAGGAGTTTTAGAAACTCATTTTCTTTATTAATTCTTAACCATTTTATCAGTATTTTATTCAAGGTATGAATTATCATATCACATCCCATTGATAAATGAAAACATATATGTAATATATTTGAGTGAAATTTTATTCACATACTCAATAACATTAGAATCAAAGACACTATATGAATCATCGAAATCATTTTCATCATATCGTGAGCTTTTACAACTAGAGAAATCATAGTAAGAATATTGATTAATATGTTTACCACTCTGAACACATTCAAATACCAGTTTTTACTCTACCATTATGGATTATTTTAACTTATTATCCCCTCATTATTTTTAATGCATGTCAATGAATTGGGTGATGCATCTAATTGTTTTTGATTTTGTGGAGGGAAAATATTCATTCTAAGGAATTTCTTTATAATAATCATTGAAAAAAATTAAATATACACTTCATAATTAATCATGTAAAAATAAATATCATGTGATAAAATATATATACATATCATTGGGAATGTAGTCTCTGATAGAACATGAATGTCCTAATAAGATTATGTAGATATAGCTAGAGATGAATAGGGTGTGTTAAATTTCCACCTTAATCATGTTTCTTATTTTATGTATCTTGCATACATTTTTCATTTAAGAAATATAATTTTTGTTATAACATAACTTAATATTATATTTTTTAAAAACATAAACTAAAAATAATTATTCAACATGACAAAGTATATCATATACATTATTTGAAGATTTATCCATAATATAGGAAATACACTCATCTTCAAGGTCAACTGTAGTAGTTACATGAATTATTTTCTAAAAATTATTATCATTTATATAAGGAGTGAGGTTTTTTAACCTATCACAGAATATCTATTTTAAACAAGTGATTGATTAAAAATATTATTCATGTGATTGAATCTATAATTTTAAACATGACAAGACATCAATAAACCGAATCTCATGGACTTTTCAGTCACATCATACCAACTCTTATTCACAACATCATTCTCCACCTAATTTAAATCAACAATTTTAGATAGATATTTCTCTACACCAAATATTTATTTATTTTTATACCACATAGTGCCTTTAACTACTAAAATTTCATTAATCTCTATACCTGAAACCAAGATTATTTTCTTTCACACAAATTCATAGTTCTTATGAATCAATTTATAACAATCTATACTTCAAAATTCTCAATAATGAAGACTAAAATATTATTATATGAATGTAAAAAACTTATCAATATAGATCCATAGAATCTTTTCTAATTATGTTGATTGAACAACTCGAGTGTTATCATTCTCAATCATTATATTGTCCATAAAAAGATCACCTCCTGATCTTGATTGGATCTCTAAATTTATTTTTGTTTTCTTCTTTCTCACCAGTAAAATATTTCATGGATCATTCAATGTTGGATTATTCTTATTCATTGATTCATGTCACATCCATTTATTCATTCTCTTCTAGAGTTATTTTGTTTTTTTGTCAACAACATTCAGTTGGAACTACTATCAAATCATTGATCGATGTTGATTTTTACCCCTTTTCTATTTCTGAAACCTTAGTTACCTCATACACTCACATACATAGTGACATGTATGTTAAAGATTAAATCATATTCAATAACTATATAGATATAACATCATGTTGAATTTATTGTATCCATATAAAAGGTGAAATTATAAGTTACTCAATTAGTGTTCCAATGATATTCCCTACACTGGTGTGTTATCTCATTTAATATTATCAAAATACCCTCATTTAATGATTATCATTTGGATAATTTTTTTTCTATTTTTATTTTGGATCATCATGAATATATTTTTCATCAAAAAATAATTACACTCAATACCACACATTAATCTCTTCAACTGTATAATAATAAAGATAAACACATACAATGATATGGAACTATCCATATATGGTTGTTGTGGAAAAATAAAATATTTATATACTTTCATGAAGGTATTTTTTTTAATACATAATAATGTTGGAAACTATTTATTGAGATATAATTTTTAGTATAATAGAAACCACAAAGAGGTTCGTCTTTCCACATAAACATTCACTATTAAATAATACAATTCTGCATGGTGTTATCCACAATGAATTTTGTTTTGTAGAGGGGTGGTAGTGATGTCATATTTCATTCATCTAAAAATTTTATGCGCGGTGATACAGAAATTCTACCCCCCACCAAATTCCCATTTCCAAATTTGTTGTTAAATCAAATCCCCCGAAATATGTTTTCAATAATGGGTGGAAGACAATATAATTGGACCCACCTCAATGGATTTTTATCATTACATCAGAAGGATTCCTATCAATAGTCCATAAGATGACTTCTGTATTTTTTGTGAGCATTGGTGTAATCATGAAACCCGCTAATGAAAACCTTTTATGGTGTGGGACAGTTTCCCTACCAACATCTGAACCAAATTTCTTTATGGGAGAAAATTTTAATAGTCGACCATATGAAACTAGGAAGACTATGTTAGAATAAATTTATTATAGGAAAATAGTTATTTTCTATTCTTTATAAATACATGATATTATAAAGTGGTATATTATAAAAACATTCAATGGATTATACCAGAGTAGTCTTTGGTAAGTAATTCATGTACCGCATGTCGTGAAGAAGAGAAAAAATGGAGACTCATAAAGGTATCCTTCCTGAAATATTATACTAGTGAACCAAAAATAAAATATCATTTCACCCATAATGTAATGCCATCATGAAGAATCACATATACAACAAAGAACACCCTTCACAATCCCCAACCCCTCATAGTGATGATACGTTTGTAGAATTGGGTATTGTTATTATGTCATTGCCTTCAACACTCACTTACATCCTTTTATAAGAAATGTAGACCTATATTGGCCCCATATTGAGCATTCAAATTGAATTCTTGTACCCCATACCAATACTAGGTAATCCAAACATTAAGAAATCCCCCATGACCTCTAGATAAATTCATCCTTGGGATAAGACATAGTAGTGTGCCCAATCTAACCATGCATTCCCATGGTAACAGAAGTCCTTCATTTGACATTCCAAATTATTAGGTTCCTTTTAATGTTTTAAATAATTAATTCAAAAGTGCAGGAAGATCCCATCCTCTAGGATGGTGGAAGATGGCTTCTCGAGCAAGGCGGCGACATGAGTCCCCTATAATGTGAGGTGAATATGATAAAAATCCCTACTTGTTTTATATATTCAAGATGTGGAAACCATTTTTTCTATCCACATAAGTGTGATCCCAATGATTTAAATAATATATGGTAGTTTAATCATATTTCAATTGAAATTCATAGGAGCCCCAAGTAAGGATCAATCCCAATACCCTCAAACAATACTAATTTTTTCTAAGAAAAATTCTTATTATGTTCTAAACCAACCTAGAGGTACACATCACTTATATGTCATTTTTATTCTCCAAAATGATGGTTCATATTACCATTATGGTAATGGTCTCTACTGGGGTAGATATAATACTTATAGTTCCTTTTCACCTCATCTTCCTTTTTCCAAACCCCCAGTACACATTTTCTTAATATAGGGACGTACTACATGACAGACTAACCAGAATAGGATTCTCATGCAGAATTCCACCACAATAATTTATTAGGAACCTTCCTCTTTGATATACTCATCCATTTACACTATATTTCATGGTCTATTATATGTAACAATACATTAAATGGTATTATGTATAATGGGATGTGACACCAAATTACATGGGTTCAACTTTCATTCATAAGAATATTTAGAAATTTCTTGTTTTGGGCTTGATCCCGACATAAAAAATCTTAGCACCTACCTGGATGGAAATAAAATTGAGAGTACCCACTCACGAGTTATTTATCAATGATAATATAATGAATACATTACCAGGTATTGAATTATACGAGATAAGTATATTTTGATATTAAAGGTAGATCCCTCGATAGATAACCTCAGCTGCATATAGATGTTTCCATTCCTTGATATCCTTTGATACATAAAAATAGAATATCATTCATTTATATTTGATTGATTTCATATGTAATGGGTGAAAAATTTTATTTTATGGTTTTTAAAATATTCGCGAATAAGACATAAAACTATAAGAGGGTATAAAATAATGAAATAATTATCCACAAAAAGGGTGTGATGATCCAAACAAACCATCCCATTGAAAAGTGTTAGTTCCCAAGATTCATTGGTAAAATTATTCAATGAATAAATGAAATTTTAATGCATGTTCATAAAAAAGTATTGAAATTATAATCATTGGGGTTTTCTAGTTCAATGACCATACCCCATTGTAAACTACCTGAAATGGGATACGAAATGAAATTTATTACTCAACATTAAGGATTCCCTAACCCAACCAATTCCCCCAAAAATAAATAACATGTTCAAGCTGGTTTGTGTTTGTAATAGAAATAGTTAATTCATCAAGAATAATTTTATTAATAAAAATATATTTTATCCCACATTTCTGGACATTCCATATAACCACAAAATGAATTGGGTGAAAACATAGATCCTTTGAGAAAATAAATTTCTCAAGTGATCATTAATTGTGATTCTAATTTGATAGGTTTCCTTATCTATTTTTGTTATTTATAAACACATTCAATTTCAATATTGTTCTCTTCAAACAAAATAGAATACTTCCAGATGAAAAAAAAACACATTCATTATTTTTGTTACAAGTTGGAACTTAATCAATCCAGAGGATACCATAAATTCACCAGCATCTCCAACACCTAGATTCAAATGAAATGGTTCAGATGTACCTAATAAAGGATATGATCCAAACCATGGATGATTCAAGATGAGACCTCTAAAACATGAATCCCCACTAAACATCTTCCCAACGTTTGCTGGTCGAAAGGGAACAGATGGAACACATCATATTCTCAAACTATTTTGGGACACATAACCTATAATTAAATATAAAATTCTTCCCTTATATTATATAGGTAGATCAATATTTCTCTAGGGGATTACATTTACACCATATGAGTCTCCATGGAAGAATCATTTAATCTATAGTTGCTACCAACACCAATCAACATATTGTCCTTAGTAAAATGAAGATGAAATACAAAGGGATCTTGCTCAGGTCATTCAGGAATGTGCAGCCAGGATACCCACTGAGGGGAATAATCAAACAACAGAGAATAGGCTAATATTATTTACTATAGAATCCCACTAAAAACATAGTGGAAACAATTGAGTAGACCCAAATACCTAGCTCACATGTATCAAGCCTAAAAATGATGTTTAGTAGCATCTAGGGAAACCTGCAGACACACCTTGATAAAAAATAGATATTACAATCAAATATGTTCACCCATAAATGATGACTATTGGTATATATATAAAGGAAATGGGGAAAGGAGTTCAGACACATCCCTTCTCACTCTATGGAATGTGAGTATATTCCCTTTATATCTAAATAAGTCTCCTAGTATATCCATGAAATGATGGAAAAACATGAATATATTCTTTCACATATTCTATAAGTCCCACATGATATAATGATTTCATATGAATTTGTTAGTAGTTTAGAATGTAACGGTTCCTTCATATTGGAAGTTTCCTTTAATGTGATATGATGGTCACTCTAGAGCATATGTAATTTCTTTCTCCTTTCCTATAGTTTTATTGAATAAAATTTGTGATAAATGGTCAATAAGACAAGAAGGACACACCTATTCCAATTAGAGATTATATTCACACTACAATGGCTAATTCAGGGTGGACATATATTCCTAAAAACTGCAATGCCATGTGTTTATATATTATATGATGCACCATAGTCACTCCGACAAGATCCCATTCATGAATGTCATTATCCCTGACAAATGAATTCGACTACCCAATTAAAAAAATCAAACTGAAATCTCACCTAAGGTGATTATAAATAAAATAGGAAGACCAAAACCATACTCTGCTCAAGGATGATATTCTTGAGTCCATAAATCATATATCGATTGTTTCCCTAGATCCTGTTTATTCATTACCAAATTATGAAATAATTTTTTTTCCTTTTTTGAATATCCTCTTAAGAACATTTAAAATTGAAACTCTATAGGTCCTCCAAAGAATATTTACCACAACGGTCTTCTTCAAGGTCTTTTGTTGATCAATCATGAGAATAAATTGGTTGGTGACCACCATGGAAAACCTCCTCAAGTACATAATATTAAATGGTAAGAATGTCTTCTATTTGGCATTTTCCACCATGGATGAGTTCCAATGGAATGTTCCATAATATTTCTCCCAGAATTCATATGGAAATATATAATTATATTACTTCACATGATGGGATTAAAATATAATTTCCTTCTATTAGAGATACCTTATTTCAATAAGACGGTCCACCCAATGCAAAACCAATTTTGACAAGGCCCCGATATTGAGAGGAACATGATAATAAAACTCCATTCATACATGATGAAATATAACTGAAAATTGATCTTTATCAAATATAAGAAAACCCAGGGAATAATTAATTCTATGAACAACCCTTAGATCCTCTGATGTCCAACACAATGAAGAAGACTCCCCTACTCATTCCATTTATATCAGGTTACATGGGAAATTTTCATATTGTCCAAGGAAGGTGTGGTAAAAATATACAGAAAATAATGATAATTCATTTCATATGAGGGAAAAATTGCTTAATGAAAATATACCATTCATGATTGGAACTTAGAGAATCATCAATATAACATTCTTGAATAATTGTAAGAGGAGTGTGTACCTAACATTCTCCTAAAACTATGCAAAACTCTCTATCACTAGAATGTTAAATTATAGATATATTATAGATATTAATATAATGTTAAGGTAATAAAATAAATTCATCATCAAATAATTTTGACAGCCATTCTCACTAAAGTGATCTACTACCCCCTCCTTGATTAGCACAAACCACGGAATAGATTAATGGTGTGTACATATCTATCCTAGAAACCACAGAGGTTCAACCAATCATAGTTGAGGGTGGATTTTAAAAATTGTCGGTATAGTTAAAGGATATCATCAAGCTAGATGTGGATTTTCACAAGGGAGACATCCACTAAGGGTATATTGTTTAAGAAGAGCCTCATATCACAAACTCATGAAAAGTACCTTAATATGGTTAGTTTTTCGTGGATGAAAAATGTGTTGATTGAATATCCACTCAGTTTTGGATAATGAAATCCAATATTCCCAGAACCTAAGAATGTAGGATATATGGAGTTCTATCTGTTAGTGAAATAGTGTGAGTAATGTCATATTCATCCTCAAAATCTAGTGCATGAAGCTTGTTAACTAAAAATTTTGAATGAGAATCCACATATTGATAATCATTTTTCTCAATGTTCAAGACCTTATTTAGTTATATATTTCCGCATCTCATCAAAACTATTGTGTTACTAGAGGCTCTATTGGAAGCTATGGAAGGTTGAAATTAACATGAATAACTAGAAATGATATATTATCATTAATTGGTGGAAATATTTATTCCTACATGATATATTGGGAATCTGAAAATTCAGACAGTCAGTGTTGTGGGGGTCTTTAACAATATATGAGACACATTGTATCTTGATATCATCCAATAATTGGAACTCTTGAGTAGGAAGAGGCCAGAAACATATTTGTTTCATATAGGCTTTAAAGGGACTATCCTTTATCTGGAATACCAGTTCTCCAACTCAATCTATCAAAAGATGGTCACACCATCACCAACAATTAATATTTCAATTATGACATGTGATTCAAATGAAAATATTCATTGTGATCTCACAATTCAATTTTCTAGAAAATGAAAAGATCATAATATTTTATTTCTATGTGGAGGGGTTTGAAATAATACCTAATCATACATCTTATTCCTAAAGGACAGTTGGGTATTTTATTTAGAAAATTCATTATGATATTCTAACACTACTTATGTCAATAATGTATCTATGTAGATTCTGTGATTTTCTAATAGATGCGCAAATTTTGAGGGATTATATTATAGAAGCTAGATTCAGATCTAAAATAACTATAGTAGATCAAAGAATGAGAGAAAACCATAATAGAATCCCAAAATATCACATTTAAAACCACCTCTACATCACCTCCATCTCTGAATCCAACACCTCCTCGCACATCACCTCCTCCTAAAATAAAAGGTCAACTAAAAAAACCCAAATGTGATGAGGGAAAGGAGAATAAATACCCCCAATATTAAAATTGGAAGAATAATGTTTATTCAATATATGAAGAGCAATTTCTAGGATACGTTTTAACATGCAGGGTAAAAAATTTATTGAGGTCTCAAGATCCCAAGAGTCCATGTCATTATAGCGAAAATTATTAACCCTTTTAACGATTGTTTGCACAAAACATTGGAAATTATATTATTTATAATGAAATTCCATAAAATATGGATGATTATATGAAATTGATATTAGTTAAAATGTTGGAACATGTTCCATATGTTTTTTCATCAACTGTAGAAGAATATGGTGAGTGGAAGTAACTTATCAGTATTAATGGAAAAAGGAAATTAACTGGACTACCATGAAAAAAATAAATAAGAATCATACTATATCTAGTGAAAAGATAAACCAACTGACTATTCATCCAATTAATTTTTTTATGATGTAGCCAACATTATCTGTACCTAGTACTCCAGGGTCCAGTCCTCCATGAAGATGCATAATTATTTAATCATAAATCATGTGCACATGTATGAGCATATAAAAATAAAAATCCAACCCTAACCAAACGAATGATATTACATGAATCTAGAGAGCGTGGGAAGAATCCCACCAATATGTACCGTGATAATATTCTTATTCAGGTGTAATCCTCATCAATGAACCATTAATCATCAGATCCATTTATTTTACTCACTAAATGGATCCCTTATACAATTATGGTTAAAATTATGAGACTAAGTTACCTATTCCAAATCTACGAACCACTATAAAAGGCTACATGATCCAAGTATGAAGGGGAAGACACAATCGTAGATGAAAAAATAATTGTATACATATTCTGGTAGTGCCATTTATGATGCCAAGACTCAGAAAAGGGATATTTATCAAGGAAAATAATTTTAAGTAAGAATATAAATAATTTTAAAGTATTTCATAAACCTAATTATTTTTATAGATCAAATATATTGAGTGAAATTCTCTCATCCATCCATACAAGTAGCTAGGCCAAACCATCCTAACCCAAGAAAATCCCTTCAATATCTTCACTACTACCTAACATATCTACCATAAAAAATTCATCATCTAAAGATAAATTTATTGGATAGCACCCCATTAAAATACATAAGAATTTGAATAAAAAATACGACATCCAATTGTACCTCTTTGTACTTATAGTAATACATTCAAATGTGGATTATCATTAATAATCTAATGATTCATGATATTGAATTGTAAATTATATACTATTATATCAATTGTTTGATGATTATCTCCCCACAACTATGGAATACCATGAACATATAGACCCTATTAAATTTCACACAGTTATAAATATTATGTAATAACACATAGATATTTCGACGAAAAGGAACATAAGTCCCTTTTGTTTTTATAATTTACTATATGACATTGAAATCCAATGTGATTTCATATATAATGGAATAGGAGTTAATATCATTACAAAATGAAATTAGTTAGGGATGCGATATAGTGAATCCAACTTATCTCCACCCCCAAGATGATTCTATGGTGAAACAAAATTGGAAAAAATTCACATAGAAGGATCATTATTAGATCAACATTTGGGTTCTTGATGACTAACATTTAATTTATCTTCATTTAGAAGGATATAGAATTCATCAACCAAATAGGATGATATTGGTTTAAACAATATATGGAAAACCATATATTATATCATTAATTACACATGTAATGTATCAAGGGGAAATTTATTATGCACCACTGTGATAAATCTACCATGATTTTTTTAGTCACAAATCATTTACATAAGATATTATTAGACAAAATGGAATATCAACATGATAGATGAGGTCTCTTGGGTCAATGTCCCAAAATATGTAGAAATATCCCTGAACAACTCATTCATGTAGATCAATGTTTAGTATGTTCTACACATAAATGATTAAAAATGGTAGTTCAGAATTTGGCAGAGACTCATATATTTTAATTAAATCAGATAATTTACATAATCATGGGAGTTATAAAGTTATGAATAGATCAATTTTCAGTAGTGTCACATCAAATTAAAATAGAATCACATTATCCCCATAATCATGGAAGTCCCAATAACAATAACATGCATATGTAAAAATTAAATTTTCATCATTTTATAATAGTGATATATGTGTATAAAATTTTCAATACAGTAATCATTATATAAAAACAAAAATATTTCCATCTATCACTCAACCAACATGACATAGACTTGAAGTAAGTAGAAGTGGAGTATGAATATGAACACTCTAATCATCCACTTTAGATGAACTATGAATGGTAAATCTGGGCATAAAAGAGGATCTAAAACCTAAAGTAATCACTTCCACTAGGCCAATTGGAGATTAACTAGTATATACCTATTTCATAAAGTAGCATAAAGATTTTTATTTATTCAATTATAATAAAATTATAGTCCTTGATCTAGATGTTTCTGTCCACTACCAAGCCCATCCTGAAAAAAATCATTGTTACATGTTGGAATGTAGGAGAATGAATCCAACTCATGCATCTAATGTCGAAGCAGATGATATTCTATTCATGTCAAAAATATTTCATGATATTAAATTACTAAAATTAATCACATATAAATATCCTATTAATAAGAATAATTGGATGATTAGAGCGTTAATCTACATTAGATATGTCAAATTGATTTTTCTAAAAGTTGAATTCTCGGTCTGGATTATAGTATATAAGACTAATACGATTAATTGATACTATGATCTCTCAATCATGTGTGGATAATCAATATATATTAAAAAATTGAAATATCCCATGGAGATGATGAATCCACTACCTTCATACAACCCCATTTATTATATTTCAATATAGTGATTCACATTGGCCTAAATAAGATCTATGTTACATACCAACATGAAATGAATCACATCATTAATCCCTTTTTGTTAATGTCCAATGATTTATATTTTAGATATATGGTGGTGAAATTTATACAAAATTATATTGTTCTTGTAGACTATGAGGACATAATAAATAATAAGTAATATCATAGCCTAAAAATAATCCCCTTAAAATGTAATTTTGGTGTTACCAAGTGAAAATATAAGGGATTCATTGTACTCAATCAATGAATCGATGTGAATCCTAGGTAATCAAAGGATACCCTTAACTTGATTCCCCAAAATAACCAAATTAAACACAGGGAACTATTGGGGTTCAGGAACTGCATTACATTCCTTATAGAAAACCTTTCATGTAGTTATTTTCCCTTACATGCGATAAAAAATGGGGTCACAAATCAGTGGGATGATAACTATCAATAACCATTAGATAGTATCAAGATATATCATTTTTTCACAAGTGAATTTTTTTTCCAAAAAACAAAATATGTTCCTCATATATGTGAAAAAATTTGAGGTATAATATGATTCTTTCCTCACACAAAAATATGACTCTAGAAATAAAATCAGTCAATATAATACTATAAAAATCATATTGGACATTGAAATTTATAATTTATATATTTGGAATGGACTTTTGGAATTAATATCCATCGTTCTAATATTTAGGAACATCCTGGATCAGAACATGGTCCATTTGGATTACCAAAATGGCCCACTCTTGTCTATCATAGACCGTACATTAATAATTGGATGTTTAGTGCAGTGAGAATTCAATACGAAGCAGTTTAACATTCGGATCATTCCATATAAAGTGAAAAAATGGTATCCCCATTTATATTCCTTAAAATAGTATCACACTTTTTAAGAACAACCAATGAATATAAAATATTATTGAAAATGGATCTCCTCTATATAGGGATACCCCAAATCCAAAGAGATCTATTTTAATGGCATGTTTAGTGGCCCAAGAGGTAATATATTTTTTGTCAAAGACATGTTGGAGGTCATTATCTTCACTCTAGAAATGGGTTTTCAGTATTTTTTACTTTATATTGAATAATGGTTTCACTACTAATGATGTATAATACTAATATACTAGTATAGGCATAAAACTCACATTCAAAATATATATAACCCATATAAATTAAAAGGTGGATTAAGAGTTAGAAATCAAGAAAGAAAATGGTGATTACATTACCTAAAAATAATATCTCACCGCTATGAATGATTGTATTTGAGGTTTAGTGATTGAATTCCCCTTATTATAAACATTATCTCACATATTTTGAAAACAGATGCTCATATAGATGTTCCAGAAAATTTGGCTATAATATTGAATGATTAATACAAAGATAAAATAATTATTTGTATTTAACATAACTTAATGGTAACTCCATTCATTCAGAATCTCATGGATAATATCAAAATGTTAAATTACATCCATTAATTATATAACAGAATGAAATTTTGGACGAATAAAATATCATGATATGTTTAATGTTCCACACATCAATTAGATAGATCCCTAAAACTAAATATCTGAAGAATCGAAGAAAAATTTATTATTTATGGATGTCAACTTCTTCAAAATGTTCTCTAAAAATAATGCATTAACATGGTTCTTCTAAAATTAAATTATGGAGAGGATATTATCTTCATTATTAATTAATTCCATGTTGGACCATGTGGTTCATATAATTCATGAATGATGATTTCTCCCCAAATTATGAGGATTGGGTCTTTTTTCACTTCAATAATATAGGACTCCACACCATTCAAAATTAATTTTCATTCATATCAATGGAAATTCATTTTGATCCATCAAACCCTAAATTATATTCATACATGAAATACTCCTCGATATTCATTGTATGAGGATTGGATATCCTTGGGACATTACCCCCAACCAATATATCGATGCATTTTAAATATTTTCTCGTGGATATGGAATTCTTTTCTAAATGACTACTGAAATACCCATGAATGATTTCTAGATAAAATATATCAGTGTTTTCATTAATTCTAACAAAATTACAATGTTTGAAGACCTATATCAAAATTTGATTGAAAATGAAACCCATTATTCATCATCTAAATTGAAATGGTTGTTCTAATATAATAAAATTGAGTCCAACCATTCATCCAACTATCATATATTTGAAATCGGAAAATATATTTATTCCACAAATCGTTATTGAAAATATTCTATAATGTGGTGGACAAGGACAAGAAATCATGGCCCAAAAATCTATTACAAGACCTATTTCCCTACCATACCAAAACTTTTACTACTAAAAAGGTGATAACATAATCAATGGTAAATGAGATAGGTTTAGATTTTCATTTTTTGACCAGTTTTCTTCACATCATATTACAATTTTTTATGAATTTTCCAAAGATGACCAGTCACAAAACATTTTGGATTGGATTCATGAGAATAGAATTTTAAACATTCTTCACATAGAGGTTCATAAAAACCTAGTATATTTATATTTAATCCAGAAGTTTTAACTTTATTAATTCCTATAAGTGGAACTATTTTTATATATCTAGACACTGATGATACATGGAAATAATCCTTTGAATCTTTAATTGAAATGGGAAGGCAATTTTTTATCCATATATCCTATATGAATATTTCATATTCATTGATCACATTGGGTGATGATTGTACTACACCACCTTTGAATGAAGAATTTATCGAGGATTATTCGATATGATTAATGATCATTGTCATAGTCATACAAACTAAAACTATAAGACACTATTCTTCCATACTCTATGATGTGAGAATTCATATAGCTGTCCTTGTCATAGGAACCTAAAATGAATGACCCATACCATCATGATCAAGTTGCGTTAAATTGTATTATAGTTTCATTTTAATATGATGTCAACATGTAGTCTTACAATGTTAAATTATCATTTGATTCCTGATAAATAATACTATGAATCCTGGTACAATAAACATTAGATGATTCACTTCAGATGACTTCCCACACAACTTTGTAGCTTTTCCCATTATATTATAACCCAAATTCCATAGAATAATTTTAGAAAATTTGATTTTATGAACCCCTATGTATATCGAATTCTTAATCCTGAAATCCCTTATTATCACCTGTTTCATAGAACATAGGTCCTAATTGCACTCCCATGAAAGGAACGACCATTGGTCCACATTGTATGACATTAAAATGAACATTTAACATCCAGACCACAATATATTAAACTACATGGTTGATATCCCCTCCCATACATCATAATTGAACATGTTTCTTTGGATTTTTTTTAGTGTGACTTTGGTTCATTTAATATAATCATGCTTCACCATATATCCTTGAATTGTCATTTTACAATAAGGGAATCCCTAACTCATTGTGGCTCATCATGGAATATGAATATTTTTAAATGAATCCTTTCATGGTTAGGTCATTTTGTGGTCCATAAAACTCGACCATATACAATATGTACTTCATTCAAAAGGATTTTATATTATGTGGGACCTCATACATTTAATTAATGTTGGATAATAAATTTCCTAGACACGAGATTATAAAATACATGCCTACTTTCAATACCACATGATATAAAATGGCAAGGTTAAAATCACTTCCCAATGTTGTTAAAAATAACATATTGTGGACCTCATAGAAAAGGTCCACCATTCCAGGTGCCAATATTAAATCACACCTTCTATGAAGAACTATATGTGGGCGGATTATAATTTCAATGAGGTCTATAGTAATGTCTAGTTCCCCATCTTGGTCCCAGTTATAAATAAACCCCCAACTCTCTTATGTGTGAATGTTATTTTATTGGGAGAGTCTAATGTGATTTCTTTCATTTCATTGTTAAATTTTTATATTTATAATTCTCTTCTTTAATTGTATACAAAAACAAATTTCATATGGAACATCTTTCCATCTTGAACTACATGTGACTTTATTATCATCTGTACGATATACATAGTGAAACATAGATCCTATGTTATTTTCAATCAACACTATGATAAAAATACCCCTCCCTCGGTAAATAACTTGATCACTACAACGAGTCCCATTATATAAAACAGTTTTCTGACTTGATTATCTTATCAATGAAATAAGTAGTTACACCCAAATCCTATATCCCATCCAACCACAACGTAGTTGTAACCTTTCATATATGATTGAGAAACATCAATTCAAATTATTATTAAATTACATCTAGGATTAGTACCATAAAAGCAACACATGGATTCCTTGAAACATGATTTTATAATGTAGTGAACCTTACATTACATAATATGTAAACCTGCATGGTTTACGTCCCTACTGAGTGATGTAAATATTTTCATAATTGTGGAGATTACATGAGAGGGCCATAATTCTAGGGGCTAATCTCCCCTAAAATATTGTTGTTTGAACACTATGTGGCTATATTCTCATCGCAATGAGATACATAATGTCACTTGAGTCCATCATTTCAAGAATATTTTTAGACAAAAAAACCCATGATATTGTCCTATATATGATGTTGGTCTATGTAGGATTTCAACCATTGAGTTCCATTCAAAATTAAAATAAATTATAATAGAACAATACATACATATTTCACAAATCCTACATTGTGTCTTAGGAAAACTAGATCACTATAATCTTCCTTAAAAAATCTAGGAATGAAGAATTTATCAAAGATGGATCCTTTGTTTTAAATTTTCATACCATTCCATGATTTTTCCCTATATAATACACCAAAAAATGTTTCTTACCAACCAGAGGATACTTCTCCCCCAATAGAAAACCCTTTTATATTTATATTCCCTAATGATATCATATTAGAATAAAATTTTAAAATTTGTCCAATCATCATACCTTATATGTTTTCATTATATAATTCCTTCGATACAAGAAATCCCAAAATTATTATTTAATACCTCCTTCAATTAAATGTAGAAATTTCTAGACATTAATTGAGTTTTTTTCGATTTCCCAAAAATGTGATTTTTGGGATGGATTCCCTATCATAGGGTATAAATTCATCAAATTCTCAACAAGAAATAAAAATTTCATGAAAATTAACTCAAACAAAACATTCCTCCAATCTTTAAATTTTTGTCACACTAATCAGGGATCATGTGTCTGTCTATATTGTGGTTGATTGTTCCAGTTTACATGACCATACAATTCCAAAACCAATGCTAGTGATTATTTAGTCTACCTTTTGTAACCATAAACTATTAAGAGTAGCCACCTATATTTTGTCTTTCATTACATATGCGTTAGATCTATGAAATAAACCCCTAACCTATAATTACATGTTGATTTATTCTAATTTAAATGAAATATTTATTAAAAATGGATTCCTTTCTTGAGGACCAACCACTATAAAAAATATATATACTCTTATCTATTGAATATGATCAAATTTTTTGTGAAAATAAATAATGAGTTCCCACATTGGATAATTATTCATAGGATAAAAATACACTATTCCTTATATAAAAATAAAATCTATGTGGGAATATTCAATTATGTGGACAGTGATGACATGTATTCTCCCTTCATACTCAGACACTTTATTTTCAAAGTCCACAATTCATGGTCACAAAAATTTTGGTTTTTGAAAACCTTATCTTGGTTATCTGTGCTAAGAGAAACCATATTTAATGGTGTTAATTATTTTAACAATACATAATATCCACAATTTTTTCTAAGTCTATTATTCCCTAGTGTATCCTATCCAGTAGGGGTACCTCTCTCATTAAGAGAAACATGTTAAACATTATACCCTATGAAGAAATAATACTGGAACCTAATTTAAAATCATTTAATATTTTAATTCCTTGTAGGTGTGTCCCATACCATTTATTCCAATCCCAAAATTCCATGGTATTGACTCAAAATAATTCCCACCTTATGTACGAAGGACATTGAATCATTCATTAATGGAATCCTCTAATCTAGTAACTCTTAGAAAATAATATAGATTAAAAACAATAGATGAATTTTTCTATATAATGTTACATTACACCATCAATTAAAGGATAAATAAAACTAATCCAGTTATAAACCCACAAATGGGAAATGTGATTAAAAGTGTATTCTAAGCTCTCTAGGCTTTCACTCCGCATGATCGCGGAATGATTTATTTTTTCAAATTTTCAAGGGCAAAAAACACTTTTTAGTTAAAAAGGCCCAAAGGGAATCCTAAGAAAAATATGAATCATTCCCATTAATTATAATTCACTTCATATTTAGAAAAAATATTTTTGAAAAATGGAAGGAAATGAATTTTATAGGGTCCATATTTTGATTTTTGAAACCATTAAATTATTCTTGCAAGGTCCCTTGCTCTAGGAAATATTAATTTTGATTAAATATCCAATCATTGAATTTAATGAAAAATATTCAAAATTTTGATTCTAGATTATTCATTACTGTAAAGAGTTTATATATTGTGTTGCGATGAGAGTTATCTTACAAATACTCAATAACGAGCTCCAAAAAAATAAAAAATAAATAGATAACAATATCCCAGTTGTTCATAATTGTGGTTTATGCTTCTTCAATAGACATGAATGATTTTAGATATCTTGGAATTATAGATTGAACCACAATAGGTTTATTGGAAGTGAATTTATGAAAATCAATGAAAAAACACACAAATTGAGAACAACTATGTTTCCATTCCTCAATATAAAATATAGAAAGTAAAAATATCTAAATCATGGAACCCTTATTTGGATAATAACCCATATGAAACTAATAAAATAGATTAAATAATAATTTTCCAGTATATTTCAATAAATTGGATAAATCCATATGTAATTAATTTAGGGACTACTCAATATTGGCACTCTTCCCACCTTCATCTTCGTAAAATGGACATATTTTCATACCATAGTATTTTATATCTCAAATATTCCATCCCTTAGAATGTAGAGATATTTTTTGATGAAAAATTTTCCTTAACCATGGACACAATATCCTCATATTCTCAATGTTATTTTTTCTCTATAGTGAACTCACTAAGAGCATATTCTTACTCAACAACTAAATAATAATCCTACACAAAAACATCATACAATGATTTAATGTGAAATATGGAATGATTTTATATGAAATGATCATGTATCTAAGCCTCCAAATGATCCAAATATAATATATAATGATTGATAAGGATGTAAAAATTCTACTAATCTAAAACATATTTTCCTAATACATGTATAACTTTATGAAGACTATCTAGCTTGTCAATAAACATCTCTGGATGAGTATTCATTATAATAATATTAACATAGTGACTAGACCATTTCCAAAAAATCTTATTTTTCCAAATAAACCTTGGGATATGAATTTTTCCATAAAATACTATAGGAATAAATTATGAAATCAAGTTATTTGTATATTGGATTAAAAATATCATGAATGTATATTTTGAAATGTCCTATAACGTTTATTTTCATTTAATTTCAAGGCTAGATAATGTAATCCATATACATAATGGTTAATTTTATGATTCCATTTCACAGGGACCAGTGTAAAGGATATGATCAACAAAATTTGAAAATAATACCATCTATATACCACTTCTACTATGAGCAGGACATGAATATAATAATCCCCCATAATGAATGTAATATTTAGATAACTAAATTTCAACCATGAAAATGATGATGGAAAAGTGATGTAGAATTGGATGGGATCACTTATAATCTCAATAAAATTATTGAAATCGAGTTATATTGGGAAAAAAGAAATTTTATGTACATTAAGGTGAAAAATATAACGTGTAATAATCTTTTTTTATTGATAATCATGAGATTGATAGTGTTCTGATGTCCGTCAAAAAAATTTGGAATATCCTCATAAAGCGAGGTAGAAAACATCAATCCTATAAATAACTTAAAGTTTTTTGAATCTATTAATGGTTGGGTACAAATATTTTGATATGATATATCAATACCAATTTGTATTAAATTATCAGGGTGAAAACCCAAACACCAGTGTAGGATACATATGATGAGAAAATCAACCCACTCAAAAAAAAAAAAAGAGCATACTTGCTAATATCCTGAGGATGTATCTTATAGGATCATATAACCCCTCATGTATGTTCATATACCTTGAGAGTGCATCTATTACACATAGGGTTTATCTTGATTATTGAGTTGTATGGTTCTTAGTATGGTTAACCTTCATTTATGGATCTCTATATTGAAATAATAATTTTACCCCATCGTTATACGGGATATGTTAATAGATCTGAATTGAATGAAAAATTGACTTCTTTATATAAATCAATATGTATCTCACTAATGGAGAAATATATTTGGTATCCATCCATGTATTAGATTAAGGAATAATGCATTCATAAATCTTGAAAAGAAAATGAAATTTACCCTAATTTATGGATATCCAACAAAATTATCCCAACAACTCTATATGGTAGGTGAAATGTAATTGTACTCCCGAAAAAATGACTAATCAATTTTTGAAAAAACCATACCATGGGATAAATGAAAATTTTGATATCTAGACAATATATTATAATCCAATATCCTATAAGAATTCAATAATTGTCATGAAATTCTAATACACATAGAGTTCACATTCCCATTCATTGGAGAAACCCTCTCAAGGCTGCAAATCCCAAATTATGCTTGACCGTCTTATTCAATCACACTGTGAGAGATTAAAATTGGATGGTTAATCTTAAATAGTGTATTACATGGATATTTCTTTATTATGTTGTTGTTCTGAGCCTATAAAAAACAATTCAATATGAATAAATCCATTTGACTCGATTCATGATTATTTGGACATGAAATAAAGACGTTCTAATGAACACTATCCAAGGAATCATTGTACTAATCTGGTGGAAGGATTTGGATAACTATCAGACCAGTGAATTATCTTTTATTCCCATGCCTTGTAATTTTAGTTTATCACAAAATTTATTTTCAAATGTATTTGTTTTATGTATATTAATTGTGATACAGTCAGGAGGATTAACGTGGTATAATTAGTCAGCTTCAATGTTTTTAGAAATGATTATTCTACTCTCAATCATGGTCATCAAACTCAGAAATTGATTCTGATCATATCTCATTTTCACTATATATAAAACCAATAATATATATATATTTTTTCATAGTATTGAATATCTCAAAGAACGTCAAACACTATGCGGATGGATGGTTTTATTTGTGGACATCAAATACTATGAAAACATTCACATTAATATATCAGAATAATTTTACAATGAATCATGATATTTAGTTCATAAAAATACTAATTCATTGATGATGATGTTTTAGTATGTATAAATGGTCTATTTTTAAAAAAATCACAATTATAGATTGGCATCACAACAAATATCAATTAGAATTAAAATTATCTTATTGTTTTGTACACGATAAATAAGGTTTTCATGTCTCTTTTTTATATGCACGAGCCACCAATTGGGTCCACGTCCTCGCCACAGAGAATTAAATCTTGATAGTTTCTTCCTAGAAATTACACCATCCTTATTCTTATTGGATTCTATTATGATAGGGTATTTTTTTGATACCAAGAAGAATTTATAAAGAATGTGGAAATGATATTATAAATATTGGAATGTTATAATTAGTTCAGAAATCTTTTCGAGGAGTTAAAATTAGCATTGCACGTTGAACTACAAAGTTGTATGTACTCTTACAATGTTCATGTACTCTACATGACTTTCTATCCCCATGGTGATCTCACAACTTGTTTTCTATTTTTAAGGGTTGGTGGTGAAATAATGTTCCCTGCAATAGTAAATTCTTTAGGGAACAATCTTTTCAATCCAGTCCACCAGTGAAATAATTATTATTTTCATCAGGAGTTGTTAATTCAAAACACCCAAAAATATAATTTCCTATTGATAGAGATGATAGTGAAGTCATGCCCCCTGAATCTTTTTTCCATGTGTCATGTGGAAACATTTCACAACCCTCACAAATGTCTTCCCCCTTCGTGTCATGTGGCATCAAAATCAAGAAACCATAATATGAAAATCTATTGTTGTATAAGCAGGTCAACCTACCACCCCCTGATCCAATATCCATTATGAGTGATGGTTAAATTACCTTTCCCTAGAAAATAATGAATAATCTACATACACCTACCCATTTTAGTAAAAAAATATAGTTTCCAAGCCTTATAATTAAGATAACTTCATAGAATGGAATGAAAATTAAAAAGATAGTAGTTATTACCAAAGAAGGTATTCATATGTAATTTACATATTGTAAAGTAGAAAGAATATAACATATATAGTCCTCAGAAATGGATCATTTATGAAAGGCATGATGAGTCACTCAAAAGGGAAATACAGTTTCACCTACAATGGAAGCCAATCATATAGAATTCCACCTCAATAGATGTACATTGTTGAAAACACCCAACTCTTCATATCAATGAGTAGTAAGTTGAATGAGGAATCCTTAGGGTATTCTTAGATTAAAATCTTACACTCCTCATTCCACATAGCGTTGGGACCAATATGGGAACCATCAATAACATTCGAAATTACATCACATTCCACGTACAAAAACAATAGAATATACTCATTGAAACCTCCCCCATGACCTGCAGATTCATTTGGATTTGTGACATGAAACACCCACCTATCCCCTATCCGATCATGAATTCCTATAGTAATGGAAGTCTCCCATTTAATCTCTAAATTGGTTTGGATACAAAGAATGTTTTTAATCATTCATTCTCATGTTTATTAGGATCCAATCCTAAATGATGTTGTTATATGGATTCTTAGGACATACAACATCATTTTTTACTTGAAATGTGAAAATATTTATATGAAAATCCCAATTTATCATATGTAGTCTCTCCTTAATATACTCGTAAAACTATATAATAGTAAAAATATGAGTATACCTCATATAATATGCCCATAGTATTTCATGTAGGTCATATTTGGTCTTTCATACCCTCATCATCATCACGTTCTGGATGATGGAGATTGTATGATGTACAGGATCATCCAATTCTTCTAGTTTCTCACACAGAGCATGATCCACATGATCACAGAGTTCATTGAAGATCATATCACAAAAATGAATAAATAAACTTAATTTTTCATCCAACTTGTTGAAATCCCCAAATCAATCATACCATCCTCTCAAAGGGTAATATCCTCTATAAGAAGAAACATTATAGGGTTATATTCCCAAAGAATAAACTATATAGACCTCCCTCATGTATGTAATCCAGAATATTTCCAAACAATATAATATTTTTATTCATATAAAATTGGTTTATATAGGAATACTCCCAAAGGATCTAACTCAGTACCCTCCACTCACAATAATATTTTTCGACCATATTCCCAGTAGGGTTTTTGGAAACATTAAGAGCCACATCCCTTCCATGTCCAATTCATCATCATCATTATTGGTCCATATTCCCATTAAGGTATTTCCCCCACATGGGAGGTTATTTATTCTATGTCCTCTCTACCTCATCATCATCTAACCAAATCTCTCATGCATTTTATCCTATAATAAGTTCATACACCCAAAAATATTATCCAATAATGCGTTCTCTTGCCTAAATCCACGAGCAACTATGACTAGGAGCCATCCCTAAGATGTACTCACCACATGAAACAAAACTCTAATGTATGGTCCATGTCACATGCATCACAAAATGTTCCACATGTCCTACTAAGTTTCCCAGAATGATGTTTATTATTATTCCATTTACGATGATGCATAAAAATCATTTCTCATAGGACAAACCCAAATATCAAAACTCTTTTAGCGACCTATGATGGAAAAAAATCCCGACTTCCCAGTCATGATGCATTAATACATGATCATTTAAAAAATAATTAACAATTGAACAATAGAAAAATATGGATAACCATGGATATATTTAGGTGAATATATCTACGGGGAAACTATGATATATATAAATTATCCCATTAATGGAGAAACCATTGTACATCTATCTGGTTACACCTTCAAGTATATTTCATTAATTGGAAATGTGATCAGTGAAAAATTATATTTCATGGTTTATAAATGACTAATGAATATGAGTTAAATCTATAAGAGAGTCCCAAAGTAAAAAAAATTAAACCTTAAAGGGTTTTGTGTGTTACCAACTACCTTTAGAAATAGGTACCCATACCATCGTAGTTATTGGTATAGTTTGACTCTGATTCTAAAAAACCTATATGGAAACCACCTGAAATGATAAACTAATTTAATTTTGTGACTCAACATGAAGTATTATCTATTCAAATTGTTTTGCCCAGAATGTGTGTTCTGGTTAGGAATCACTATTTCTGGAAGGTTTCCAATGCTTTTGTTTATGGAACCAAAAACACCGAACAGTTTTGTATCAAAAGGCACCTACATTCCAAATAAAGGTGACCATTATAGATTTTGACACATTATGATAATGAACTCTCATTGGTCAATAAGAGGGGAGGTCGGTCTCATCACATCCTTTTGAGGGGAATTATTTCATACTCTGGTAATTACTTATATATCGAAGATATGTTCATGAATACTATATTAATTCCTATGAATGATGTGATTTATTACTAAATTAGAAATAAATAATTATAATGTGTGGAATTTTAGAATCACCTGTATGTATGAGAGGTTCTCCATTGAATGATATTTTTTATATATATGAGGTTAACCATTAATGATATATACTCATTTACTTCTTAGAGATTATTTTTTTCATTATTATGACGTTTCTAGTTTCTAAGACACATAGCGGGGCACTCTGGATTTTATATTCATCCAAGTAAACGAATGTCACTAAGGAATTTATCACAATCCAGGGAGATGAATGTTTTTATGATGTTAGGATTGAACCCATACATGAGATTCATACATATCCATTTGAAAGGATTAAGAAACCACGTAGTTCGGTATCCACTTAATGGGGAATAAAATGCCATTTAAGGATGTGTGATAGGGACACAATAGTACTATTTAATGTCATGTCACAATGACTTCAGGGTGTAAGGTTCCAACTAAATGTTCAGTGTGGGACATATTTCAAAACATCCAAAGGGATAGGGAAGGAATATGACATTCAATGTGGAATTATAATTTTTTAGGGATGTCAACCAAAAGAACTGTGTAGTTTTAGGCTGTTTGGTTTGAACCACTGGGAGGCTTTATATGTACCCTATCTGTAGGTAAATCAAAGCTCACATTGTTCATTGTGGTGGTACCATGCGTATGTAGGACCTAAAGGGTATGTCATACATGGAAGTATAGACTGTTGAGATGATAGGTTAGGAATTACACCTGATTAGGATATCTCTTAATAAGCTACCATGTGGTATTTTTTAACACATGGTGGTATATGGGAATAAAATAGGGTTTATTCATACGGAGGGTACCAGGATTAAGGGAATTATATTTTGGGAATATACCTAATGAGATTGACGATTGATCCTGGGCACTGAGTGGGCATCCTATGTTTCCATGTTATGATATTCATTATAGTTCTTGTAGTCAGTCCTTCAGTTGGATGGTATGTATTTTTCTATCATTACAATCCTGTAAGACCACATGGACCATTCTTGGTGTGGGAAATAAGAGGACTTCAACGATTCAACAAACCATACACATTCTTCCGTTCATTGATTGATGTGGTAGGGGCTACGACTGCAGAGTTAGGTGCTATGGTGGATGCTTTTGGGGCTATGAAACTTCCCTCTCCTCATCTTACATTGGAAAATATTCCATGGTAAGGAAGGAATAGAAGTGAATGACGTATAGAGGATGAATATTTCAACCTCCTAAATAAAACGATAGGGTCTAACACCATGTTGGCTTCCCATTGAGTTTTACTAGGAGTGAGGGGACACTTTTACTTTGTTAAGGGGAAAACAAAGTGTTATCTTGACCCTCACCACTAGAGACTAGAGGCTCCATGTCATAGAGATTAAAATGGGACAATTGAGTTATATCCCTAGAATACAGGACCGAGAAATTCACAACATTATCCATTGGGTAAGGGTATATGATAACAAAGAAAATAAAATCTATAGACACCGTAATGATTCTTACAATGTGTTAGAAACTTTTTTAAGAAACCATTGACCATAGAAATTCAAATCCGAATGGGAGACACACTTATGTTCTTTTTCCCAAGGATTTTTTAAATCAGGTGGTCTTGGTGGACGTTTTGACATGGTCCCTTTCAAATAAATGGATCTAGTGAAGGAGTTTCCATTCCATGAGTGGCATTGAAGGAGGCCTCTTGAATGGGGCATGTAGATAGAATTGGTGAGGTGAACTAAGAGGACCCTTCAATGTGTCTCCATGAAAGTAGAAATGGGATATTTTTTTCACCTTAGGTAATGATAGAACTAGATTACTACACTTGATATAATCTATTCCCAATCCATAAAGGGCCTCTACAGGTATTCTAAAATGTTATTAATAGAATTTCCTATTTGAGGAAAGTGGGGTGTGATAGTATAATTATATCAACGGGGTTGTCAGAATGAGTTACACAATTTTTATTTATTTTTAATAGTAAATTGATTATGTACCAGTATCCTCCTTTTATTTCCTCTCTTTAGTTGTTTAGAAACAACCATTGAAGTTTTAATGGACTTGGGAGAAGCACTAGGGCTATAAGAAGAGGAATTGTCCTGTGAAGAAATTTTTCTATACAAATGAAGGAGCTAAGGGTTTATTTATAGTAAAATATGGGACCCTAGGTGAAGGTGTATGTTCGTTAATGTGGGGTGGTGTGAAATAATTATGTGCAGCGGCATGTGCACCGACGATGATTTGGGCTAATTGGGATAAATAGTTTATCCTTACTACATGGGATGTTCCCCTACACTATTGCATATGATCAGTGTTGGGGTATGGTCTCACTCCTTCAATCCAGTGCCATCACAACCACCACGTACCACTTTGAAAAATGTAGAGTCTCACAACAATCATTTTTATCCCAAATTAGGATGTTTTGGTCACTAGACATGGAAATCCAATATACTCCTTCTTCCAACATAAATTGGCATTTATAAAAAAACTCATCATTTTTTGTCTAATTGAGGTTATCATATTCAATTTATTTTGAGAATTTTATGTAACACATTTCATGGTTTAAAAAAACCACCCCATAGAATTAGATATATTCAGAATGAATATAATATGTATCTAAGGTAAAAGTAAGGCACATTATTGCATTCCAACCGCATTTTGATGGTTTTAGATATATATCATGTTTGTAAGGATGCTATAATTGTTTCCTATGATAATGGGTCTAGAGAGTGTAGTTTGATGCTTACTAGGTTTATATCAACAACCTTATAATCTTTGTATCTTCTGAGTCATCACCCATATATACATAGCAGGTGAGACTTAGATTTTTCGTAAACGGTCCTTTTTTTGGGTTCTTCGCCTCGAATGATTTATTCCTCATTACATTTTTTTTAATGATATTTTTAATGCACATAGATTTTATTTATACCGATTGGAGACTATAGTTCAATCCATAGTTCCCTTTTCAGGATATCAATCTGGTGAGTACTGTGTCTCTTTGTGTGTTCACTTTAAAGGCCTACAATTATGACTAAAATGGATAAGATTTTAGGTCGAATAGCTTTGAAAATGAATATTAAAATTATAACCCTAGAAATTCTAGATTGATAGGAATGTTATAATATTATTTAGATATTTGCAAGGGGAATATTCTGACAATATTGATGACTTCAAAATCCAAACATTGTATTTAGGAATAGAGAATGTCTCTATTGAGACTGAAGTTACCACTGGTTGAAAAGCCCATTATGGTGGATTTGTTTTCAAGAAAAACAAGGGAACGTACTAAATAGCCATGTAGTGGTATACATTCTCTATCAGAATAGTTATTTGGGAATGTTAGACAAGTCCAACTAGGGGAATGTAATGAATAGTTTGGTAAAAATGATTTCATGAATTCTGATATTATTTTACTAATGTCCAATGAATGTTTCAAAATATGGATGTCTTAAGACCACATTTGGGGGATTTTACATGGAATTACTTCTTATAAAAATGGAATCATTTATATTGAAACATTTCATGAATGGGAAACCACTCCTATATAAATTTGATGTGAGAATATGGGTACATTTTTGGGATATATACTTTATGGTATTATCATGTGAAATTTAAAATCATGTAGTGAGGGCATCAGTGTGATGTATAGTTTATTTTCATGAAGCATGGACATTATGGGGAAGTGTAGTTTAATGTCATTATATAGGAAAATTAAAGGGTTGTGTAGTATAAAGTCATGCAGTTAGTATATTATGGGGCTATGTAGCTTAAAGTCATTCATAAATGAAATTAGGAAGGATATAATTTATGGAAATTAGCATTGTATGAATGATTGATGATTTTATTATTCATGGAAATAAGTCTCAAAATATACTACTCTATTTAGGTTTGGAAAGAGAAAATTATAAGCTGTGATTTGAGGAATTTTGGATCCAAAGGGTGGTATGGGGAAATGTGGATTATGACATTATATAAAGTCTCTCCTCAGAAAGAAGATACCATTGGTTAAAAAACTCATAGATGGAGATATTTTTCTGGAAGGAAAATGGGGCACATATTACAAAACCAGAAAATGGAATCCTTTATGTGACAAACCCATTATGGGGCAACATATGCATGGTCAACTGGGGAAGATAATTTAATGTTAGGAAAAAAGATCTCTCAAGATTTATACTAATATGTTTCTAAAATTCATTGAAGTTTTATGAAGATTTGGATTTTCCAAATAATATTGTTTTGTATTCGTAGAATTTACATGAATATAGAAGTGGCATTTCATCTTATAAGTTCTAAATAATCAGGGAAATGGATTCTCAAAATAGGTGTGACCCATGTGTAAAAAGTATGGTGCCTAGAGTTTTAGGTAACACAACTAGGACAATAATATTATGGAAACATTGAATGATACATGAAAAAATGGTCTATGTTTATTCTTGAATGATTTGATAATATAAAGGGAATGAGTGTAAACCATATTCATGGAATATTTCATGTTGGGAGTAATAATCTGGGACAAATACACAAAATAATACAATTTATTTTTTGGTTCTTGTATATTGTCATCATGTCATAATGAGAAAGAAGAGGCTTCCCCCAAAAAAAATGTTACTACTGGTTGAAAAATAGGTTATGTGGATTTTTTGGGTGAATAATACATAGTCAAAAGTGGAATAACATGGATGAAAATACCATTATGGGGGAAACATATGCAAGTCCAAGGGGGGACATATTGAATGTTCAGGTAAAGGTGTTATAGGTATCAGACATTCTACCACTAGAAGCTAAGGATATGTTATGAAGATAAGAATGTATTCATGATTTGGTGCATGAAATGTGATATAGGAAATGTTCAATTCAAAATAGAAGTATTTAGTAAAATATTTGCTAAGAATTTAGAGTCCCTTTCATAGAACATAATCATATGTAGAATGGGGAAATCTTTTGTTTCTATGGTTGGATCTACAAGGAGAGGACACAAAATAAAATCTCCTTTATAGATTTTTTAGTTTATGTAGGATGGGTGAATTTTATTTTACCCCATGGATGGGGCTAGGGAATTAGGCGTATGATTCACTACAATTTTCAATGAGGTGAGAATCATGCCATATGTAGTTATAGAGGTACCAGGCTCTTACAGTTCATGTAGAGAGGATGTTTTCTAGGCATTTTAACATCAAATGAAATGTACGTCGGTGATTCCATTGTGAAATATAAATTATATGGTTGGGCTAGTGCATAGGACACATGCATCACTACATATCATACAAGGGAATGAATCAATCCATATATAGTTCGAACTGATATGGATTCATATGTAATATAAGAACTTATATTGTATCTCCACATGAAAATATGACTTGTATAGAGGATAGTATGCTTCTTATATGGTTTTATGTTAATAAGACTAGGATGGAAGTTATGGACGTCACTACATATCATAATGTTATTAGAATCAAGGAACACGTAGTTCTTAAATAATGCCCCCCACCCTAATTGAATTCAAAAGTGGTGGATAAATGGTGTTTTTTAATACAGCTTCATACCAATGTATATAAATTGTGTTGAATATTCTTACATAGGTATGACTCTAACATGGGATAAAAGATTCATTATTTTCAATTGGGCCTATGTATGACCTAGGTATCAATACATAATTCAAGATATTTAGAATCAATAGACATGTAGTTCATGGAATACCATGTAGTTTAATGTCACGTGTTAAGGACAGAGGTGATAATATGTGCATTGAGGGAAACATTATTGTTGGGCCTAAGAATGAAAGTATGGGAATCACAAAAAATCTCATAGGGTTAAGAATCAAGAATCACGTTGTTATTGATATGCTCCATATGTAGAACTGATTCATGAAAAATAAGTAATGGGGCTTTATGATTAATCATAGCAGGACACATGATTTTAGATCTAGGTGTCACTATGTATCTCAATTGGACGAGAATTATGAAAAACATAGTTATGGAAAATTCACCCTGTACATATCATGTTCAGGCACTCAGGGGGTGAAGGAAATTTGTTTAAACATTGGGGTGGGACCCATGATATGATATTAGGGACTCATTACATATCTTGGTGGAACAAGAATCAATACACAGGTATTTCTCGAAAACATTCCCCACACCGTATGAGGTTTGATGTGAAGTTGGGGGATTTAATATATTTTAGATATTTTATAGGATAATGGTTGGGCTCAAGACATCAAATGGAATGAGAATCAAGCCATATTTTCTTGAAGGGTTCCTAGTATAGAATTTTCTCATATACAAGGATTGGGGAATTTGATTCGTTATTGTCGTGGATAGACCCAATATTGGATGTCCATGTTTCACTACATATCTCATTGAAATGAGAATGAAGCCACACCTATTTCTTGGTGAATTATAAACTATATCGTATTGGAGAGACGATGTGAGGTCAATTGATGTGATTGAAACATTATGGCTAGACCCGAGATAGACGGTCTATGTGTCACTACATATCTCATTGTAAGAGAATCAAGCCCCATGAAGTTCTTGAAATTTATTCCCTATGCCGGTCTAATACATACATAAGGTGAAATAGGGATCATGTTCCACAAGGGAGTGGTACTGAGTTGAGTGAGGTTTACACATGGAAGAAACCCATAATTTGAGGTATAGTAAGGAGTTTAGACATATGGTATCTTATAGAATTATTAACATCAAAAAATGGAGATATTAACCATACCTTTTAATGTCATGTGATTAGGACAACTGGTGCAATACTATTTAACATTTTTTATTTTATCATCATAAGACAAGGATGATGATGCTATATAGTTTAATTTTGTGAAATAGGGGTGTAGACTGTGTTTTGAAATTTAATGTCATTCATCCACTAAAATGGTTGTAACTCAATTTATTTTCATGAAACTAGGAAAAAATTACATGATTATAAAAAATATATCTTCAGGAACCTTACATTAGTTGGATTTGTTTTGAGTCCTTTTTCTATTGACATTATGGAATAAGCTCCATTATTGTGTACCTTATGTATGAAGTAATGTCCTTCCTAATATGGCTCTATAATTGGATGATTCTTTCCAAGTATCATTGGATCCCATTGAACCAAAACCAACTATCATTTGAGAATTGAATGATGGAGGACCTTATTGTTGAAACCTCATGTTATTTGGTTCTGATATACATCCATTTGATTCAAGGAATTAATTCTCATTTCATCCAATAACTCCAACTCATATATAATATTTTGGGATTTTTGACATTGGTGGATATCCAATCATAAATGGAAACTAAATGTGATTGAAATTGAACATCAATGGGAAGTACTGCTTCAATTCCATACACCAGTGAGTACAGGGTTGACTATTTGATAGTACATGTTACAGTCCTGTAGGACCATAAGTCATAAAAAATATTATTATGAAAATAATTATTATAGTTAGCCATGATATGATAGGGTATTGTGCAGAAGTGTTGTTGAAAGCCTATGTTTTTTATATTTTTTAATTCATGATAGTATGATTATTGGTTGGATTTATATTTCATTCATGATATACATTCTCTCCCATAGAAAAATAGAAACTAGTTTTGTTGTCCATCAATACTGTATGAGGGGCACCAAATCTGGTGAAGATATTGGTTTTGATGAAGTTGGAAATTTTTTTGGATATGAATTTGTTGAGGTGTATTTCCTCTACTCATTTGGAGAAGAAATCATTATTTGTAATGATATACATGAACTTCAAACCCTTAGTTGGAGGATATTGTCCAACAAAAACTCTTCCCAAGGTGGAAAATTACTAGAAGTACATATCAATATGTAGTAACTCTGGTAGATGATGAATGAAATTGGCATGAACATGGAAGGGGTCTTCTTATTGATTTACGTACAATACTATTTCATCTAGGTACATAAGTATACAAGCATTAAGATTTGATTAGAAAGCCTATACACTGATTGGTGGGAACAAAAAGATCCTATTTGTACTTCTTCCATAACATATGTAGTCTCTTCTCCATAAAAAAATCCGATAATAACTCCATAAAAGCCTCATTTTTAGTGAACTTTTATGTGATTTCGGTCATCATAATGAGTGAAATTATCCACTCGATGTAAAATTTGTTCTTTTCCAACTATATCTAGTGGAATACTTAATCATTGAGATACTCAATGATGGGTGTCATCTGTCCCGTGGTAGGCCTATATGGATTCAGTATGTGACTGATTTCACTGATATTTTATACACTGATTAAATCAAAAGGTAAAACCATTCGACGCTGGGAAATACTAATAACTATTTTACCATGTTTTTTATTTTCCAAAGTTGTAGCATTATTTTCCAAAACACCTGGTTGAGAATTTAGTGATTTTGGGATGTGCGACAATGTTGGATAAGAAGGAAAATTTTCCGTTTTCCATCAAACATAATCACACATGGGAATTTTCTCCTCCTTTATAATACTATACCATCTGTTGATCTGTTTAATTGTCAATTATAATTGACCCATCACTTCTAAGTGGATCTTTAGTTTGTGGAGTGCTAATTCAATGACTACAATAAGAGCACAACATTAGGCATCAAATTTGGATAAAACATATGATAAGAGGAAGGTATATGGAAGCACTAACTTTTCTGGTGAGATAAGTACAATTCATATCACAAAATTATTATGATTAGGGTGTTCCATTATCTTTCCATTTGACTTATGGAAGTTTCATCAATGTACATATCCCATGTTCGAGGGTTTTCCGGGATATAGAAGACTTCTTCCACTTGTAATTCAGTATTTAATGATGTATCTTTTATCTATGGATTCCGAGTGAGTAAGTATTCTAAGGATTGGCCTCTCACATCTTTTATAGGCACAAATTGTATATCAAATTACTATGGGATAGCCTTCCACCATGTCAGGAGTCCTATGAGAAGAGGATGGTGGTGGAAAAATTTACGGTTATTATTTCAAGATACCAAGTGGGTCTCAGGATTCTACAGATAGTGGATTTCCTTCTGAACTTTAAATATTAATTCGAGATAAATTTTCTAAATATATAATTATCGATTCTCAATGTATATCATGGTCCGATTGAGATTATAAATGCAATTTTAATTCTTATTATCATTATTTTTTGCACGGAAGGCACTGAGTGATCCCTCTATGCCTATCACATGTATAATAAGTATATTTCCTTAAATACGTGGCAATATTACCGGTTCGATTAAGAGGTGTTTCTTGAGGAAATATAATTCTTCTTGATAGTCATTGGTCCACTGATAAGTGACCCCCTTCCTCATCAATTTTTTAAAGGTAAAACACATTACCTCAAGATTGGCAATAAAGAATCCATTGAGGGACATGTGTCCCTAAGGTCATCTCAACTTATTCTTGTTTTGATGAGATGAAATTCCAAGGATAGCTTTATATTTCTTAGGATTAACTTCTATGTTGGGAAGGAATACAACAAAACCAAGAATTTTTACTAGGGTTATCCAAAAAGAAAATTTCAAGGTGTTCCTCATCAGATTATACTGTCAAATCATATAGAAAATTATTTCTAATTCAGCTAGGTGATCATATTATTTTCAGGATTTTACCAATAGATCATCCACATATCATTCAAAAAACATTCACATGAAGGGTTTGAATATGTGTTTCATATCATGTTAGAATGTTGCATTGGAGTTCTTTGATCCAAAGGGAATTAACCGATAATAAAATACACCCTGAGGTTCTCTAAAAGCTACAGATTCTTCATATTCTAGGTCCATATATATTTTCTTACCCCCATAGTATCCATCCCTAAAGAAAATGTCTTGGTAACTAGTTGTTTCACAATGTTTATGTTCTATGATTGGAATTGGGAAGTCATATTTGTGACAATACCGATTGACATCTCTGAAATCGATGCAAAATCTAATTTCTCCATTTTTCTCTTCCATATGGAAAATTATGGATACCCCTTTAGTTTATTGATCTTCTTAGATGATGTTATACTTGATGATTTTTCCCATTCAGACTAAATTTTAGAGGCATTAGTAGGCTGTTTCCTCAAAGGTGAATTTTTTATCCACGCTGATCTTATGGAAAACTAAAATGATGGGTGGCCACATTAGGGTTAAGGCTTGGAATCTGTGCATAATTCTAGGAAAACACATAATTATTCTTCTTCGTGAAGGAGGTGTATTCCTCTTATTCATCAGGAGTAATGGCCACACGAGTTAGAGTGGGGAGTGGATCTTCTTTTTCACCAAAATTTATTTCTATATGTTCATCCATGGTGGTGGAGACACCATCCCAAATGATTGAGGAGTGTCCATGAGAACTTTTATGTCATCATCTTCCTTGTGATCCACTATTTTTTCTGCTTTATAGGGAGGATTTGATAATGAATGTTCCTCAGAGGGAAAATGGGAAACTACATTGAGACTTTTTAATGATGAAGAAGTCATTTCAGCCTTACTAGTTGGAATGAAGACTTATTGGAGTCCTGAATGTGAAACAATATACTGAGAAATAGTCTCTATAGCTTCTCATACAGTAATGATATACTATTCCTTTTAAGCTGATAGAACTGGGATTTTTTGAAGCTCGGGTGACATAATAAATTCATTTTCACTCATTTTTTCTTAATCACTCAAAGAGTTGATAACTTCTTTAGTTCCATTAGGCCCAACATTTATGATTGAAATTATAGAATCCACTGAATGAAAATTTTAGATCTAGCCCGCCCCTTCAAATTGAAGGCAAATACACTTTCAATAATATCTCTTTATATTTCAATTTCATTAACCCTGCCAAATATATATATGGGTTTGACATGTCCTTGTATGATAGCATCCTCAATTAGGTTGGTAAAGGAGAAGATTACATTGAATTCTATAGGATCATTCTTTATATGATATAATTTAGCTAAAAAAACCTCTATATAAAATTCAAGAGGGATTGAAAATGGTTCAATGATCCCTTATGAGAAGTCTTTTGAATGAGTCAGAGAATCTCAGACTGATAACATAGTCGACCCATGGTCTAGTGGCTTCAAAACATCATACTTTTGATCAAGAGGTCTTCTCGTCCAAGAATGGAGATGATCTTTTATAGGTACCTTATAAGATGATGTTCTTGATGTGGAATTGTCATTCCTTTGGATAATATTCCGATGTGTACATCTACATGGTGGATTCAACAAGCTAGTTCTACTTACCTGCCAAGGAAGTGGTTGTGTGACCTCTAATCGGTCTTCTAGAAAAATCATGTCATGTTAGACCCTATAATGTGTGGAGGTAGAACTCTATTGTTCGTTTTGATCCATTTGATGGTTTTTCCTGTGGGTTTTGGCCATTTATATGGTTCAAAAGGGAATTTTGGGCCATATTAGCTTCAAGCATGACCCCATCTAGTCATGTATCCTTGATTTTAACAATCACTTTACCCAGTACCCCAATAAAGTAGGGGAAATAATGTTCATAATTAGAACCATCATTTTAGTAGGGATCCATTACATTAATAAAATTAATGGAAAAAAAGATCAACTCCTTAACCAATGTTTATTCTTATTAGGGGGTCACCTCTTGTTTTAACATTTTGGAGGGGTTTTTCCAATACATTTGATATGGCTGGTATCAAATCTTCTATGGTCATGGAAAAAATTGGCCTTCATATGAGATGAACTTCTTCAGTTTGTTCCTTATCCATCCACCCATGTCACATCATTAAGGATGATAAATTAGAGGAATGGGATTTTGATGAAGCAGGCTTTTCTATAGAAGAAGCGAAAGGAGGCATTTTAGGATGTTTCAACAATGTTCATAGAATGGCATGACTCGGATTGATTGTTTTTCTAACAATCCATTCATAAAAATTTTATGTAACCTTTATATTAGCTTCACTCCAACTACTGTCCTCATATGGTTAGTAACAGAAACATATAACACCATGGATTATAATAGTATCCGTTTCAGTTTCCCTTAATCAACCATCTATTGTAGGAGGTCCATGAAAACCAAACACCGTTGGATGGTATGACCAAACGTTTGATGGAATGGGAAATAGTTTGGGATATCCTTATATATTAATTTTTAGGATTCTTGGGCATTGAAAACTAATCTAAGTTGTTTTAAAAAGCTAAAATGAAGTATCCATGGAGTTTTTCATTTAGAAATGAATAGACCATGATATTCAATTCTTCAATACATTCCTTCATTGATATCATTGATCATCTGAAAGAGGAAGTCTTTACATTTGACAATTAGGATGGGGGAGAATATAGGATGACACATACATTGAGGTAGGAGAAGGAACATGTTCCTTTATAAGTGTAGAAATCGTGTCCTCTTCCTTGTCTATTATCCTCCCCTGAGCTTAGGGGGTTACCCGAGACTTGTCTTTGGTCTCTACGATGGAGTTTTCTAACTGTTCAGCAATTTTAACTGGATACCGAAGACATCCTATGTATTTCATGAGGATCAACAGTTTTCACAACTCATCATGGAGATTTTATACACATATAATAAATAGTTCCTCATGAGGGAGGGATAGGTTTTTGGAGTGAGTTAATCCTTTCACCTAGAAATGATATATGAGGCTATTTCATTCTCCCTTTGTTTTCATTTTTTGAGATTCAAGATTTCTGTCTTTTGTATCATTGAGCTAAATTGGTAGTGGAACATGTGATGAATATATTCCCATCCAGTTATTGAATAATAATGAAAACTCGTGTACCATAAAAATGATGTCCACAGTAATGATTGAATGAATAATATGAGTATCACTAATTCCCACTGCATAGGGGTCCCCATTATGGGATCAAAGTGAGAGAAAAAAAGTGACAAGTTCTGAAACAGATCTCATGATTCTTTGAAAATTAGAAATGTATTGTAACACCCCGAGCTTCCACGATACGCTTCTCATTCAATAATGCAATAGCTTGCATTGTACGCAACTTTGAGTTCTAAAACACCGCGACTAATCAAAGTAGCTGTTATGAATAGTAATAACCACTTTTCAAAAGTATAAAAATTTTATATTTCAAAATGGACTTCATTTTTGGATTCGGTATATCGAAATTAGCCTATGTTGAATTTTTGGTATTTTTCTGAGAACTTCTAATTTTTTATGAATAGTGAAAAATACTTTAAAACAACTTTTTTAATCAAAATAATTTATTGTGATAAATTATACTATTTAGTGGTTTTAAGGTATAATTAGAATATATTTTTACCATTTTATCCAATGGTGGTCATTAGAATTAATTTCACTTTGAAATTGGACATAAACAATTGTCAATCTTTTGATATAAATTTTTTCTTAAAAACACGCTATTTGTCGTAACAGTGGGAATTAATTATAAAATTAATTAATGAAACTTATATGTTTGGAATTTTTTAAAATAGACATCATTTTTGAATTCGGAATATCAATTATAGCTTAGGGTGAAATTTTTGCCTTGTTCTGAAAAACTTCAATTTTTGATGAATAGTGAAACCACTAAGTGGTAGTTAAATAACTGATTTTTCGTTTAAATGAAATATTACCACTTCTGTGATTTTATTTTCAAAAATCCGACATACATGGTTGTCATTAAGAAGTAAAATGTGGTTCAATGAGATTAAAATAATTTTTTTGGTGAATAGTAACTTTTAAGTTCTTAATCGCAATTAGAGGTAATTAGTGTAGTTTAAGGTACAAATAATGTTTTAATAATATGATATGAGCTTGACACTTGTCCTACTCCTATTGGATGAGTCATGACCGACCAAGACAACCCATGGGTCAACTTGGGGACCCCATGGAGCCACATTAGTTGGAACATGACATTAATATATATTTATTTAATGTTAAAATTAAATTGACACAAACATGAGTTATTTTACTAAAACAGTTTTTAAGTGGGGTTACACAAGTCCAAATTTTGTCTATAAATAATAATTAGAAATCTAAAACGATTTCCTACATCATAGTATTTTTTTTATAATTTTTAGACATTAAATAAATTAAATATTTATGACATCATTATGATGCAGCGATGACCTCATTATTTAACGATTTAAATAAAATGAGAAGATAATGCATAATACAAGTCTTACACTTGTCCAAAGCCTATTGGGTGAGGATATTTCGAAACCTTATCACCTTATACTAGAATTATATAAGTTTGGGACCTTTAGAATCCGAAAAGCATTGTGAAATAATGTAACATTTCAATCTTTCCAAAAGTGCCCCTCCTCTCCACTTATAAAAGGCCCCCACCTCTCCCACCACATTTACACTTTCAATCCATTTGGATCGGCCAACCTCTTCCCAAATACTCTCCAAACTTCCCCCTCTTACTCCTAGAATCCTCACTTTGGGAAGAACCTTTCCCAAGGAATCCTTTGGATCAAATCAAAAAGAGTTACCCGATTTTGAGGTAATGTCTTCTCTAATGTTGTTTTGTTTTATTTTTCTTCTCCAACCCCCTAAACTCTTTTTATTCATTTCTTTTGTATAAAAAACAGTATCCTCAATATACTAGGATGTTGTTATAAGAAGTATTCTAGCTACACTTACACACACCTACATCTAATGGTTAAAGAACATACGGTTTCTGTGGATGGCGAATTTCTGCCTCACGAAACGATGATTGTTCAACACTCATATAACACCTTCAAAGGTGGCCATTAAGATGTAACTATATTTATATATGATATATAATGTGTTTATGTTTTACTTATGCTTCTATATTTCTCATTTATGGCATACTTTATGATTTCCATTATGGGTAAAACGCGATAATTTCATTTTAGGAAGTGCGGACTACCGCCACCTCAAAGTTATGTGAATCGTTAATGCCATATGTGGGATGTATAAAGGATGGAGTAAATGATATTATATATGATATTATACTGGAACTATACTATACCTTTATATAATTATGATATCATTCCATTAAATATGAAATAGAAATGAATGTAGCGTTCATGCTTACGTACGGCTTACCGTCTCCATGAATGGTGCATTTCAATTCTTACCTCTAAATGTTATGTAATATTATGAATTAATGTATATACTGGATATATATGATATATATGACATCTAAATCATGAATATAATTCTGGAGATAATGGTTATTCTACCACATAAACAACTTGTAATTATAAGAAGTTTATTGTTGACTCAAGTACCAAAGATCGACAAAACGACCATTATTAACTTAAATAATTACATAATGTTCATAACATGGTAATAAGTGATATAAAAGGAATAATAAACATAAAAATGGTTCTTAAGTAAATATAAATTAACTCTAGTTTATTATTCAGGAGGTTAAAGAACGGTCGAGTCAGGACAAGACACAAGGAAAGTGTTTACTTCACAACCTCTTCATTATCCAAGGTTGTTTATACATAATTATCTACTGGGACCTCGTTATCATCCACATCCATGTTTCTTCAAAATGTATTTCAAAACATTTTTATTATTTACAAGAATATGGGTTAAAGTCATTTATACCCTTTTTTACTTTTTATAAGAGGAATCTTTCCGTCGTTTTCAAAAAAAGGTCCTTTTTAACCTTTTCGACAGAATTGAGGTAAGAATGTTTTTTAACTTATACGGCGGGTGCGGTTATTTTCCGCCGTTATAAAATCATCAAAGCTTTCCTTACAAGCTTATAAGAGTATTTTCAAGAAAATGTTTTGTTTTATATGGCTCTTAAACGATTTCAAAAATAGAAAGAGATATTTCTCTAAAAAGTGTTTTGATTTCATCTATGTCAACATCCTTTGATGGATTTTACGCTTATTTGAAGTTGATTTATTATAATACAAAACTTCTATATTATATTGAAGGTTTTTGTGATATGTTTGACTGTGGATGTGCTATTTTATACCATTCATATTTTATGGTGAAATTATTGACATTTCGTATGCTAGTTTTAATACGAATGTTTATGTTATGTTTAAACCTTTTCATATGGGAATGCATTGGACTTAATATGTGACGGGTGGAGCCCGCTATAGCTCCTCGATGCATCGGTAGGTCTCATGAGACAAACTAGTGTCTTAGCACAAGGCCTTGACAAAATCTTATTTGTAGTCTTGGCACGAGGCCTTGGCTATGTGGTAATGATAGTCTGGCATTATGCATTCCAACATTATGAAAGTGGTTAGTGATTTTGCATGTGATTATTCGATTAGTAGAATATCCATGTGAATGAGTATATGGCGTTATTTCATTTTACTTTTGCCATATTATGTTGATATTCAATTTTAAAAGGCTTTTGTTTTAGTTATACATTTCCTTAAATGTTTATTCTTATTTATGAAAGTTTCCGCTATATTGTTATCCTTACTGGGCATTTGAGCTCACCCCTTTTCTATGTTTTATTTTTCCCAGGAAGTGAAGAAGTAAATTATGAATGACCTGAAGGGATATTATGAGGGGATAATAGTGTGGACTGTGGAGACATTATGTTATTGTAGTAGTTTTTCATTTTATGATGTAATGTAAAACTTATGAATGTATCTAGTATTTCCAAGGCTACTAAACTAATCGGTCTTTCGAGACTTGATCTTTTGTGATCATGCCAATGTTACGAAGTAATGCACTGGCTCTGGGTAGCTGGGGTCGGGGTGTTACAGTTGGTCTCAGAGGCAGTTTAGTACTAACCTTGGAAGCTAGATTTAGATAAACTCTGATTAGATCACATAGCCCGAAGATAGACTTTGAGGATTAGTATAGAAGAACTTCCTAGAATTTTGGTATTATAGAGATGTTATGAGTTTTCCGAGCAATACATCCATGTCTGGATACGAGCAGGTAGAGGCGGCTCTGGCACAGATGTACCTAGGGGTAAAACCCAAAAACACCGCTTTGAGCTAGACTCGAACGGGAACTGGTGCACGACAATGGGCCTTGCTTCACTCTTGGTTACGACACTCCCGGGGGATATGCTTAGGATAATTCTCATTTTATTCACAAACCACTATGAAGGGTTATGAGTATATACTTCCTCAAAGAAAACATTTTTATGGATTATATCCATAAATAGTTCAATTTATGTTAAGTATCTTACAAGTATGGAATTATTTATTTTGATTTATAAACTAATATAGTTTATGCCATTGTTTAGAAATGGCGCCTAGTGGAAGGAATGGAAACTGTATCAATGTACGAACTCCGTGTAGGGATTGCCCGCCTGCTCAAGATAATTATTGTGGATCTGGAGATACAACTGGTGATGATCAACTTATTACCATAATGAAACAACTCACTCAGGTTATGAATAATAACCTTACTCGTATGGAGCACCCTGATCCGCAACGTGGAGGATCAATTCTAGACCGTTTCATGAGGAAACAACCACCAACCTTAAATGGGAGTACAAATCCATTAGTAGCTGAGCAATGGATAAACTCCTTAGAGAAAATATTCCATGCCTTGGTGAGTAGTGAAAGGGAGAAGGTTGTCATGGCAGTTTACCGCCTCACTGGAGATGCCGATCAGTGGTGGTCGCAGATTCAAAACACAAAGGAAGATGATGACGTATCGAATATGGAATGGAGGGAGTTCAAAGAGCTTTTCTTAGAAAAATACTTTCCTCGTGACCATCGAGCAGATATGGAAAGGCAATTTCTGAGTATGAGGCAGAAGGAGGATGAGAATGTCGCAAAGTATGAGGCTAACTTTACAAGGTTAGTGAGGCATGCTTCCGATTATATACGTAACCCAAGGAGTAAGATTGATCGTTTCTTTGATGGGTTAAAACCATTTATCCGTCGAGATTTAGTATCACAATCGTTCTCAACATACGAAGATATTGTCTCGTGTGCTATCAAGACAGAAAAGGAATTCTCTAAGTCTTATGACAACAAAGTAAAGCAAGAGAAGAAGAGAACGGTGGAACAAGAGACAGATAAAGGGAAAAAGGGAAAGAAGGATTTTCCATTATGTGATAATTGTGGGAAGAATCACCCTGGTACTTGCCTAAAAGGAATGGGAGTTTGTTATAAATGTGGAGAAAAGGGTCACCAGGCTCGTGATTGCAAGGGAAAGAAAGAGGCTATCAAAGTTGAATGCTACAATTGTAGAGAAATGGGTCATTATGCAAATGAATGTCCTAAGCGTCAGGGAAACTTACCTCAGAAAAGGCCAAGGGATCAAGGCCAATCTTCTGCTGTGACTACAGTTGAAGCGGAATAATTAATGTATTGGTGCTTTTGGACTCAAGGATTATATTCTGGTTATAAGAATAATGTGATATATATATATGGATTGTACTGCAGTACTTGTTGATTTCAGTAAGGTTTTAATATGATTAAGGTAATCATATTTTTAGTATGTGACAAAAATAGAAACTGTTCCTTGTTTGGGGAATCTGATGTTACAATTGATTTTGGAATTTAGAGACCTTTTAAAGAATGTATGGACAGAGGTATTTTGGATAACTATTAAGGTTGGAATGGATTAAGTTGAACCATGGATAGTATTGTTTAAGGTTAAAGCATTTTTGAAGATTATTTTTGGAATATTATAATACTATAGTTTTAGGAAAAGGACAACCTGCAGGGTGGGGAATAACCCGTCGCGTCGGACAAAGCTGCAGGAATCGAACCCACAACCATAGTGCGACAAGCCTTTATTTCCTACCACTAGCCTACAGGAAGTCCCTGGTTATTACAAAATAGTTTTACTAATCTAAATGGTATGTGTTAACATTTGGAACCTTATAAAATTAGGATAAATAGAATATTTTTGAGTTCCGTTACCATTTGGAGTAAAAGTTGGGTTTGTGGTAAAAATTTATTAACGAATGAAAGTATACACAACAAGTATGTATATTCCCTTATGTTCTTAGTAAATCTCCTAAATAAATTACTCAACATTATAAAAGGTATCTTAAAACAAAAATTTTGTTGGTTAACTTTTCCAACTGGGGATTCAATGACTATTTAACCAATCACATGTTTGTGATTTTCTTGTGGTTAAACATTCTCCTAATCCTGTTTTCTATAACTCTCCATCAGACCTTGATGGTTTGTTTCTCCTCCATATCCATATTTTCATAGAATCCAAGAATGGGCTATATCGGGTGACCTTTGTACTTATCTTGCTTTCTTATAATGTTATATATTTATTAACCTTATTTCCGATGTGGGTTTTCTTCAATGGTATTTTCTCTTTTCAACCTTTTATTTTAAAAGAAAATTTTCAAATTGCGAGGACGCAATTTATTGAAGGAGGGGAGAATGTAACACCCAGAGCTTCCACGATACGCTTCTCATTCAATAATGCAATAGCTTGCATTGTACGCAACTTTGAGTTCTAAAACACCACGACTAATCAAAGTAGCCGTTATGAATACTAATAACCACTTTTTAAAATTATAGAAATTTTATATTTCAAAATGGACTTCATTTTTGGATTCGGAATATCGAAATTAGCCTATGTTGAATTTTTGGTATTTTTCTGAGAACTTCTAATTTTTTATGAATAGTGAAAAATACTTTAAAACAACTTTTTTAATAAAAATAATTTATTTTGCTAAATTATACTATTTAGTGGTTTTAAGGTATAATTAGAATATATTTTTACCATTTTATCCAATGGTGGTCATTAGAATTAATTTCACTTTGAAATTGGACATAAACAATTGTCAATCTTTTGATATAAATTTTTTCTTAAAAACACGCTACTTGTCGTAACAACGGGAATTTATTATAAAATTAATTAATGCAACTTATATGTTTGGAATTTTGTAAAATAGACATCATTTTTGAATTCGGAATATCAATTATAGCTTAGGGTGAAATTTTGGCCTTGTTCTGAAAAACTTCAATTTTTGATGAATAGTGAAACCACTAAGTGGTAGTTAAATAACTGATTTTTCGTTTAAATGAAATATTACCACTTCTGTGATTTGATTTTCAAAAATCCGACATACATGGTTGTCATTAAGAAGTAAAATGTGGTTAAATGAGATTAAAATAATTTTTTTGGTGAATAGTAACTTTTAAGTTCTTAATCGAGATTAGAGGTAATTAGTGTAGTTTAAGGTACAAATAATGTTTTAATAAATGATATGAGCTTGACACTTGTCCTACTCCTATTGGATGAGTCATGGCCGACCAAGACAACCCATGGGTCAACTTGGGGACCCCATGGATCCACTTTAGTTGGAAAATGACATTAATATATATTTATTTAATGTTAAAATTAAATTGACACAAACATGAGTTATTTTACTAAAACAGTTTTTAAGTGGGGTTACACAGGTCCAAATTTTGACTATAAATATTAATTAGAAAGATAAAAAGATTTCCTACATCATAGTAGTTTCTTTATAATTTTTAGACATTAAATAAATTAAATTATTTATGACATCATTATGATGTAGCGATGACCTCATTATTTAACGATTTAAATAAAATGAGAAGATAATGCATAATACAAGGCTTACACTTGTCCAAAGCCTATTGGGTGAGGCGATTTCGAAACCTTATCACCTTAGCCTCGAATTATATAAGTGTGGGACCTTTAGAATCCGAAAAGCATTGTGAAATAATGTAACATTTCAATCTTTCCAAAAGTGCCCCTCCTCTCCACTTATAAAAGGCCCCCACCTCTCCCACCTCATTTACACTTTCAAGCCATTTGGCTCAGCCAAACTCTGCCCAAATACTCTCCCAACTTCCCCATATTACTCCTAGAAGCCTCACTTTGGGAATAACTCTTCCCAAGGAAGCCTTTGGCTCAAATCAAAAAGAGTTACCCGATTTTGAGGTAATGTCTTCTCTAATGTTGTTTTGTTTTATTTTTCTTCTCCAACCCCCTAAACTCTTTTTATTCATTTCTTTTGTAACAGAACCAGTATCCTAAATATACTAGGATGTTTTTATAAGAATTATTCGAGCTACACTTACACACACCTACATCTAATGGTTAAAGAACATACGGTTTCTGTGGATGGCGAATTTCTGCCTCACGAAACGATGATTGTTCAACACTCATATAACACCTTCAAAGGTGGCCATTAAGATGTCACTATATTCATATATGATATATAATGTGTTTAGGTTTTACATATTCTTCTGTATTTCTCATTTATGGCATACTTTATGATCTCCATTATGGGTAAAACGCGATAATTTCATTTTAGGAAGTGCGGACTACCGCCCCCTCAAAGTGATGTGAATCGTTAATGCCATATGTGGGATGTATAAAGGATGGATTAAATGATATTATATATGATATTATACTGGAAATATATTATACCTTTATATAATTATGATTTCATTCCATTAAATACGAAATAGAAATGAATGTAGCGTTCATGCGTACGTACGGCTTACCGTCTCCATGAATGATGCATTTCATTTCTTACCTCTAAATGTTATGTAATATTATGAATTAATGTATATACTGGATATATATGATATATATGACATCTAAATCATGAATATAATTCTGGAGATAATGGATATTCTACCACATAAACAACTTGTAATTATAAGAAGTTTATTGTTGACTCGAGTACCAAAGATCGACAAAACGACCATAATTAACTTAAATAATTACATAATGTTCATAACATGGTAATAAGTGATATAAAAGGAATAATAAACATAAAAAGGTTCTTAAGTAAATAGAAATTAACTCTAGTTTATTATTCAGGAGGTTAAAGAATGGTCGAGTCAGGACAAGACACAAGGTAAGGGTTTACTTCACAACCACTTCATTATCCAAGGTTGTTTTTACATAATTATCTACTGGGACCTCATTATCATCCACATCCATGTTTCTTCAAAATGTATTTCAAACCATTTTTATTATTTACAAGAATATGGGTTAAAGTCATTTATACCCTTTTTGACTTTTTATAAGAAGAATCTTTCCGTCGTTTTCAAAACAAGGTCCTTTTTAACCTTTTCGACAGAATTGAGGTAAGAATGTTTTTTAACTTATATGGCGGGTGCGGTTATTTTCCGCCGTTATAAAATCTTCAAAGCTTTCCTTACAAGCTTATAAGAATATTTTCAAGAAATTTTTTTGTTTTATATGGCTCTTAAACGATTTCAAAAATAGAAAGAGATATTTTTCTAAATAGTTTTTTGATTTCATCTATGTCAACATCCTTTGATGGATTTTACGCTTATTTGAAGTTGATTTATTATAATACAAAACATCTATATTGTATTGAAGGTTTTTGTGATATTTTTGACTGTGGATGTGCTATTTTATACCATTCATAGTTTATGGTGAAATTATTGGCATTTCGTATGCTAGTTTTAATACGAATGTTTATGTTATGTTTAAACCTTTTCATATGGGAATGCATTGGACTTAATATGTGACAGGTGGAGCCCGCTATAGCTCCTCGATGCATCGGTAGGTCTCATGAGACAAACTAGTGTCTTGGCACAAGGCCTTGACAAAATCTTATTTGTAGTCTTGGCATGAGGCCTTGGCTATGTGGTAATGATAGTCTGGCATTATGCATTCCAACATTATGAAAGTGGTTAGTGATTTTTCATGTGATTATTCGATTAGTAGAATATCCATGTGAATGAGTAAATGGCGTTATTTCATTTTACTTTTGCCATATTATGTTGATATTCAAGTTTAAAATGCTTTTGTTTTAGTTATACATTGCCTTAAATGTTTATTCTTATTTATGAAAGTTTCCGCTATATTGTTATCCTTACTGGGCATTTGAGCTCACCACTTTTCTATGTTTTATTTTTCCCAGGAAGTGAAGAAGTAAATTATGAATGACCTACAGGGATATTATGAGGGGATAATAGTGTGGACTGTGGAGACATTATGTTCTTGTAGTAGTTTTTCATTTTATGATGTAATGTAAAACATATGAATGTATCTAGTATTTACAAGGCTACTAAACTAATCGGTCTTTAGAGACTTGATCTTTTGTGATCATGCCAATGTTACGAAATAATGCACCGGCTCTGGGTAGATGGGGTCGGGGCGTTACATGTATGATTTCCAATTTTTGGAAACGGATGATTCGGATCCACCCATTTTGGATAATCCTTACTTTTTGGTAGTAATGGTTCACTTCATTATTCCATAACTTCTGATGGAGTTGTTAAAGACTCCATTGTGTTCATAACCATTGAAGGAATATCTAGATGATCTGGTACATGTTTAGTTGTGGAAGCTGGATCTTGAATTGGTGTGACAACTAGAGACTGAACAAGTTCGATGACAAGAAAACCAACTTGTGGCTGTATCATTTGTATCATTCATTAGTAACCAAAAGGGACATTCCTGTAAGGATGTTCCTGACCATGCTCTTTCTGTGTACCTAATAGAGGTAATTATATATCTTCTATCATCTGATTACAATATATTTTTGTTTCATGTCTATAATTTACTTCATGTCCATATCTACTTCATTTGTTGTGGAAAACCATATTTGTTGAGCTGCGCCAACTAGAAGTACAAGTTGAGAGTAATCCAGTAGAGAATATCTAGTAGGAAACAAGCCTCAGAGTAACTCTATGTCAACTCTTTTCAGCTATTTCATTTCCTCATCTTATTGAGAAACTCTTTCCTCAAGAGAAAGGTATTGGCCCTCTATGGGGGGGGGGAGGTGAGACATAGTATTACCCTTATCATTTCCCTTATTAGGTTCCTTTTGAGAAGGTATAGGTGGATTAATTGAGAGGATGCCCGAATTTTGGGTGAGCCTATGATTTAGGGTATACAAACCATCAGTATTCATTTCAGTGTGGACCATATCATGAACATGAATATATTCTCAAAAATCCTCTGAATAATTATAATATTTTGTTGGGTATTAAATGATGGAATTGATGAAATTCACATATGTGTTGTGCATCACATGCATTCCATTGGAATTTCTTTGTGATCGCATTATTTTGTGACCTCTATGATACCTTGTCCTCTAATTTGTTGAATCTACAAGAACAATATTATGAATAGTAACCAAAATGAAATAACCAAATGGTTCAGTCATACGTGTTCCATGGGATTTCACAAAATCGTGGGATGAGAAAAATTAAGAGGATTGAATCTGTGACATCTTCCCTAATCCGGAAAAAACATATTTATCCTAGGGAGGAGAATGTTCGAGTGAAAATCCAACAGATTACAGAGATGGAAAAATTAATGTACTTTATTTTCATTCCTTCAGGCTCTATTTATTGGCTCTATGTTTGGGGTTAAAAAATCCCCCAACCTAGCAGGCTAGGGTGGCTCTTGAACTGAAATGGCTCATATGAGTGCAGATGCTCTTCCTATTTTATGGATTCTTTCCTTAACATTGGTTGGGTGAATTTTTTTCCACTAAATTAAATTTCCAATTTTGAATGACCATTTTTTATATTCAAGACATTTGAAAAATCTAAAGGATAATATCCTCTATGTGGGAGTTAAGCTTGATGTTCTCAGAATCATGATGGAAAAGTCTATCAACAACTTTCTCTTTAGGTTCCTGAATTTGGTGAGTGTCAATAGAGGCATGTTTTGTTGATCATATCATTAATCATGAAAAAAAACTTTTATTATTTCTGTTATTGGTAAAAAAAATTGAATGAGAGCAGATTTGAATGGATTTTAGGGATTCCAATCATAGTGAAATACAATGATCCATGTACAACCCATCATATGATGTGAACACCAGACAACATATCTGCGATCAATCATCCAACCTCATTAATTATTTAAGGCGTGAACATTTAATGGATCCCTTTTGAATCTCGATCATTGGTCATTGAGAATCTAGGAGAGATTCCAAGTCAATTTTTTTTAATCCTTATATTACCTTGACATTATTTTGACACTAATCCTTGTGTAATACCATTGATGTTAGTTGAGTAGGAGTATTCCATGTGTTTGGGAGGATGTCATGAATACAATCCTCCTTAGAAAACTATAGAATGTTTTATTTAGTGGTGGATAAAGAACATATCATGATTCCTATGTCAACATTAGGAAATTTTTTCTTCTTCTTTGGTAGATTTTATTTATCTTTCACAAAAGGTTCCTCTTCCATATCTGACCAGAGTGGGTGCTAACCAATTATTTTACCATGAAATATGAGATCAGTTGATATTTTATCTTCTATAGTGGAATATAATTGCCCCATATGTGGTTCAGAGAAGGAAAACCACCCTGGGATATCATTCAGATGAGAATTTATTTTACCCACCAGTGAAAAGGAATCATAAATGGACAACCAGGTATTTTCATGTGATTCAAGATATGATGGATTTATCTTCACTACATTGTATATAAGAAAATTCAATTGACAATGTCAATTCCTACTATGGAGAGGGATTTCATAGTGAACACCATCAAGAGGACCACCATGGTGGATTACATAATGGGACAAATTATCTTCATCCTCTATCTTTCAGCCACATTGCATATTTCCATGTCTCCCATACAATGATAGGTTGTCAAGATTGACATAATTATAATGAATAAATCTTTCATGATGATGTGACTGAGGAGGAAATTCATAATTACTACTATTTATCCTATATTTTGGTAATAGGAAATTAGGATCTTGAGACAGAAAAGATAAATTTTTATGACCTTCTCGAACTATATCTTTTCGAGGATCCATATCACATATCAACACTTGAATCTCGAACATTGTTTTCTGTGACTTTTTCATATATTCCTTCTTACACGTAGTTAGAGCTACTTATTGGGGAAGTTGTTATCATGGGTTGGTTTATGTGCCTACCCTAAAGTGGCCATAAGAAAATGATGATTATCTCTATTTGGAGTTAGTGTTTTTCATGATCTGGTTATCCATATGATATATGGGAGTGTGCCCCAAGATCCCCCTGGACTTGAGAAGATGTGTATATCTTCTCGATGGTGACATGATGATGAGAAACCTAGGTATGATAACATAATAACATGTTTTTTCCCTGAGTACTATTTTTATTCTGTTATGATATTATGGATAGTTTCTATGATATGGGAATGAATTTTTTTATTCCATTTATCCATTTATAGGATGTGTTTATTGACATTAGCTACCACAATAAGAATATACATCCATTTCATATCAAGAGTAGGGGTATTTAATTTATCATTTCATCCCATTCATACTAGTGGATACCGATAGTACTCATATGTGGCGGTAGAGAATTTAGTCTTCCACTGTCTTTTCGGCGGAGAATTTTGGTTGACTTCACCAGTTGTTGTCAGACGAGGCTATTGGAAAGCTTTTGAGTGAATTCATGTTTATGTTGCTTCTTGGGGGTTTCCTCTGAAGTTGGTTTGTGGGATAATTTGAATTATTCAAGATGATTATGATGGAAGTATTGGTTATGGAATGAAAGTGTATGTCCCTAGTCATGTTACTCCACCAGATTAAAATGACATGATTAGTTATGCTCTAATATAAGAGTCTACTGATTTTCATAATAATGGTGGACGGGTTTATTTGTCTCCTCACTGTTTTCCACAAAATAGTGGTGGTTGGATTTTCTTTAGGGGAAAATGTATGTACCATTTCCCTATAGGATGGTTTTCTTCCCCGATGGTCTATCTTGAATGCTTGGGTTTGAGGGGATTGGGATGGATGGTCAAAGAATACACCCTCATCAGGTTCAGGGTTCACTGACATGTGTCTTTGGCTATGAAAATTGTCGGATGGATCCCATGCGGGCCCCTATGTTTTCCGGATGATGCTAGAATTGGAATCCTGGTCCACGTCCCTAAAATTTTCCATGGATATGTCAATGTGTTCTGAGGATATCCTCCCAAAAATGATAAAGAAGGCTGTAAGCACTGTCTGATTATGTACATCTGATCATCATTGACTAAAAGACCAAGGGAGATTTTGGATATGGAAGGCCTATAGGGACGTCTCCAGGGTCGGGATGGTACCCTACTAATGGTACTCTAAAATGATTTCATTTGAGACCTAGTGTTTAAGATTCTAATTTAATGATGGCATCCTTCGAGTAGACGAGGATCCTGCATGAGCAACAGTTGGGGCATTCATAGTTGAAAATTTTAAGGAATACATTGGATTGAAGGGAGTTCTTTGATGTATTTTTTTTAATTATGTCAAATAGAAACATTGAAATCTCATAAAGTAGTATATTTTGGGATGAATACATATCCTTTTGATGGATCTGTTCTATCCCTCACATCCTTTAAATAATGGATGGGGCATAATAGGTAGGCGACACTATCAACTTGGTTAAGGATTCATATTATGTTCGCAAATTTTTGGTTACCTCGTAATGTGTGTTCTAGTGAGTACTCAATAATGGTGAACAATTTACAATTGTTTTTTATGGAATTAAAAACAGAAAACATTTCTTAATCTAATGGGACCGTCATTCCCAAGGCAGGTTCCCATTTTGGATTTTGATCCATGATTCTTAAGATATATCTTTGGTTGAGATGGTGGGAGGTTAGGATCATCACACCCTTTTGGGGGATTTTGTTACTACTTTGGGAATGTCTTATAGAGTTAAGATATGTCCATGAAATCTTTATTAATTCCAATGTATGATCTGATTTATCCCAATATTAGCGATCAATTATTAGCATGTGTGGAATTAAGAATCATCTCAATATATTATACTTTCATCAATGATGAAGATATCTGAATGTATCTAAATTTATTCATTAATGGTATATACTCATATACCACTAATATATTATAAGGATATTGTTATGATTATTATGATTTTTAAGCAATATAGTGGGTTCCTTTGAACTTTATGGTAATATTGGTATATGAGGGTCACTCTTGAATTTTTCATCATATAGTGAAAAGAAAATTATTATGTTGTTGGGATTGAACCCATAGGTGGGCTTCCTATGTATACCTATGAAATGAATTAGAACCCACATTTTCTAGTATTTCTTAAATGGGAACATCATTCCTTTGATGTTCTTGGGATAAGGACAAAACCATACAATTTAATGTCATGCGTTAAGGACTCTAGGAGTAAGGTTCAAGGTAAAAGTTTACTATTTTAATTATGCTGACATAATGATAGGGGATTGAAATTTCTATGAGTTTCCATGTTTAATTAGACCATACTAGATATGTGACCCAAAAATAGTATTTATTTAGGATATTGGGTTTTAACCTCTGAGAGGATTCATGTGTATCCATTTTGGATGATAATCCAATCACACACAGATCATTGTTGAGGACCCATGCTTATGATGACAATCAGGGGAATGTCTCATAGTGGAGTATGTCACATTGTTATGATTGGATGGGGATTACTTCAAATTTGTAAAACCCATGTGAAGGGACTATGGGGGTGTCTAACTCAGGGTTTTATGTGGGAGGGGGGGCTTCACTCTGGGTTCACAACAGAGTAGGGTACCGATATTATAATAATTACCATTGAAGGTTATTCCTAACGGGTATTCCCATTGAGCTCGGTCCCTGAGTGGGATTCCTAGGTATCCCAGTTATGGTAGGAATTATAGTTCTCACAGTTCATTCCTTCAGGTGGATTGTATGGGTGTTGTGGTCTTAATAAACCTCTAATCCCCAATGATTCATGATCAGTGTGAGAAACAAGAGGATGTGAAAGATTCAACAAACTAGACACATTACATCCATATATGATGGAAGAGGATGGAGGATATTGTAGAAGAGGACTGGGCTATAGTAGAAGAGGTTGTGGCTATGACACTTCCCTCTCTTATCATTACATTGGAAGAGAGTGTATGTTAAAGAAATAATAATAGTAGTGGATGTGGAGAGAACAAGACTGTAAACACCTACATTAAAGGCTAAGAGATTACACAAGGATGGTTTCTCAATGAGTGGTCCTGGGAGAGGAGGGAGACTTTTCCATTGTAAAAGGGGAAAACATGATTGATCTTTACCCTCCCTCATAGGGACTGGAGGCTCCATGCGTTAGAGATGAGAAGGGGATGATATATTAATATCCATAGAATACTTGACCAAGAACTTCATGAAACTTTCCATATGGTAAGGTTCCATGTGAACGTAAATATTCATATTTACAGACATTCGGAGGATCCTTACCCTCTGGTAGGAAAAGGTTGGGAAACCACTATCTGTAGAAATATAATTCGAAATAGAAGACACAATGATGTAACATTGCCCCTGGTTTTTTAAATTATGATTTCTTGGTGGAGGTGTCAACATGGTCCCCTTCAAGCTAGGTATCAAATGAAAGATAATACATTCCCTGAGTGTCTTTGAATGAGATTTCAAGAAAGGATCATGTATGATGAAAGGGATAGGCGAATCAATGAGAATTGTGTATGGTGTGCACCGTGAAAGGGGTATATGTGGAAGTAGACTTCGGAGAATTGTTTTCAACTTATGTGAAGATAAACCTGAATGACTACAGAGTTGAGAAAATAATTGTTCAAGCCATGAAAGGGCTCTATAGAGATTCCCAAATGTATGTCATGCAAGATCATGTTTGAGAAAATTGGAGGGCACCAGTCCACATAAATCATAGGGGTTGGGATAATGAGTCACACAAGTGTTATATATTTTTTTAACACTAAATGGATGAATGTCTCACTATCCCCCATAGATTTCCTATCTTTAGGTGTTAATAATACACCTTGAAGATTTCGGGGGACTTGTATGATGTATTGGGGAATCGGATTAGCAATCTTACATAAGTAAAATGATTCAATACTAATGAAGGTTCTCTGGGTCTATTTATTTCAAAACATGGGACACAATTCAATATATTATGATAACACATGTGGGGTGGCATAACAATGTTACATGAATAATCTTGAGTTCCAACTATGATTTGGGAGACTAGGGATAAAAAAAACTCTATACTATGTGGGATATACCCCACACTCCTTCTCGACGTCAGTGGGGGGCTGTGGTGCTAATCCATCAGGCAGGAGACTTTTCCACCATTACTAAACCCCATGGAAAATACATAGTCACACCATAAAATTTTCAATCCAGTAAATTCCTTTTTTATCATGATAGATTGAAACCAACTCTACTCCTTCTAGCATAAAGACATATTTCGACCTAAACTCATCATTTTGTGTCTAAGAAAGGTTCACATCTTCAATTTTGCAGAGAAGTTATTGGAAGACATTTCATTATTTCTAAACACACCCAATCCCCCACAATCAATCATGTTAGATTCCTGAAAAGTATCATATATAGCATCATGGAGACCTCTTCTTATGGAATTGATTAGTTAATTATGGAATATCACAACATAGAACCCAGTTTCATATAACCTTGAAACATATAATCAGAAAAATTATCCAAATAGTACAGCTGTCAATGATATTAACACTACTGTACAAAATAATCATAAATGTTACTTAATATACATTTTCCATAAGATACCAGGAAACTAAAATTCATCATAATGAAACTCATACAGTTCATCCACTCAACGTGTTCCTCATTTATTCTAATTTGAAACAACATTGTACCTTATATTTACAAAGATTAATAATTTTTAGTAAAATTTTGAACTCCTCATGTAGCATTCAATTTCCCATTCAGGGGAATCCCATAATAATGGAAACCATCTTTTATCACCATTTAAAATATCATGCAAACCACATTTGATTATTTAGACTATATCATTACATAATATGTTGATATAATTATAGTATTATAAAAAACGTATATAAAGGCCCAAAATTTACATATGTTTAGGAAATTTCTCTTAAGAGAATATCAAAATGTATTCTTGGATTAGGCTGTATTGAGATGTGAAATAAATATAATATTATTTGCAAACTCAAATTATATTAATGTAGAAAGAATGTATTATAGGCTTCTAAAATCTCCCATATTTTCAAATTTACCATGCGTAGGTCAATTTACCTATTTGGGTCACAAAATATTATTTAATCTTCTCATATAAGATACTTTTCCACCACTTCTCTTCCTCATAGGTGTAATAATATGTACATTTTCCCAAAATTTTCATTGAGGGATAAATGTCTTAAAAATGGTAAAATTCTCTTATTTTTGGATCAATTCACCTTTTTTGATACCAAAAATACAATGAATGTCTCAATTCACATCATTGTGTTTAAAATTATATGCAAATCTCTCATTTCCTTTACATATATGATCATTCACGTTTTCAATTTTTCATCTCCTCTAAACTGTATGAAATTTGTTATGAGGAGTAAATATATCCATTCCAAATAGATGATAATTTCTTCATGTGGTTGTAAAATATTGTACATAGAAACCTTTTAAATTCTTACATAGGAATTCCATATTTATTCATATGATGTCTAAATTCCATTGCATCAACTCTAGAAACTTACATTCACATAAAATCTCCTGAGATGCACTTGCATTAATTAAAGTAATTATTAAACTATTTCAAAATCACAATAACTGTTTTCCAATGACATACAACGTAAATAATAATCATGATAGATTATTTTCACAAATACTAATTGTCTTATAAATTAATACTTCTTCCAATCTCTTTGAAACTTCACTCACAAGTTAGATAACACTAATTTTAATAGTTAATCAATGAACCACCCAATAATGGGTCCTCCCTAACATACATTGATATTTTTATTATTTAATCAAAGATCTATAAGTTATAAAAGTATCTATCCACACTATATATTCTCCATATTACTATAAATATAAATTGTACACTAACTTCGGTTCATGTCATATTTTTGATGATCTTGTTATTCATGTTTTTAATGATAGCTTCCTATTGAATTTTTCTAGTCAACTTCTTTACAAAAATAATAAAATTAATTTTTCATTTCAAAAAGGATATAGATCTTTCTTTTCATGGTAAATGGAATACAAATGATAATTTTTTGGATCATAGTGACATTCCTTATAATGAAAATAAATACAATCCAGGATCCATCAAATAAATGGTCCCTTCAATTGGTCTGATACCATGTACTGGTATCATGACCATCCACTATTGGTCACTGAGTGGAAAGATACTATCTGCTTTTGGAATCCCACCCTTATAGTTTTCTCCTATGGGAATCACAATATATTTCTATGGTGAATCTTCTAACAACATAGAGCTATTTAAACACTTATTATAAGGCACATAGAAACAATCTCATGCATCAACGGGGGGATATAAAATTTTAAAAAACCAAACCCATGCAAATATCATCTTACATCGATATCATAAAAACATGAGAGGATAAACACAATCTCATTGGTTTAAAAATATCTCCCACATAATTAAAATAGGGATCATGAATCATTATATAGATATGAAAATGGTTATAAGTCTTACATCTATCCACTCGTTCTCATATACTGAAAGGAATCTATACACATTTGGAATCCAAACCTCATGATGTTCTCCCCAACGCATCAAAAAATGATTATATTATAAAAGGCATCACATTAGGGAGAGGATGTACACATGTTATCAGGAACAAATAAACCATCTAAAACCAATATTTTGGACTCTAAAGTTACTAACAATCACAAAATAGTGACATAAACTTTACATATAAAGCATTACATTGTATTAGATGAATATTCATTACATATCAGCATGATCCATTTTATAACTATAATATTTTATTTTCATTAGAAAAATTGATACATAAACAACTAATAAATTAACAAAGCATAGAATTTCCCACTATGTCATTCACAACTAGATCTCTTCATAGACCTATTAGAATTAAGACATTTCAACTTATCTACTAAAAATGATACATATAAAAGACGATATCATATGCTCAGTAAGGGTAAATAAGGGAGATATCAATCAACGATCAAATGTCATCATATCATTATTATATGGGTAAGAAGTTATGAATGTAATTTCTCAAAATAAAAAACAATAATTAAAATAATAAAAAATTGAATAATGAAAAAATTCATTAGAAGTTCATTAAGAATGAATCATACAATAATAAATTATCATAAGCTATGGGAATATAACATTAGCATAAAAATATGTCAAAATGTAGATTAATAAGTTGTGAAATAATCATAATCATAGTAATCATTAATGAAAATTTGATGAATATAATCATTTTTTAAGACTAAAAGATAGGTCCACCCCATGCTGTAACACTCATTCCGATTAATCCTTTCTTCTCTATATCCTCGAGAATCTCCTCCACTCAAATCATATTAAATAGATCCTGATGATATTAGGGTATCAATATACGATTTGATCTTCAATGATATTAATATCATATTATAATAATGATACTTCAAAGTCTCTAAAATGTCAAAGATTATCATAATGATTTATACATATTCCTCATCTTCTAAGGGCCTTTGGGGACCTAGAAGATTGATGTATGATGGATGATAATGTAATGGGTTATTAGAAAATAATTCTATACTCAAATTTATAGTAAAACACTAAGGGTATTACTTATTGTTTAATTGGACCTGCTTCCTAAACAGCATCTCATGTTTGAGAGATAGATCAATTCAATTAAGTGGTTATAATATATATATATATATATATATATATATATATATATATTTCCCAACATCATGTAAATATTGATTTATCACATGATATAGAAACTATCCAAAATATTTATAAAAATCAATGAAATAAATTTATGACATAAAAATCATAAAATTATTTGTATATATGGTAGGTGAACCATTGTTTATAAGAACAATGTAAGAACACACATGAAATCACTAAAAATGGTAAAAATAATCTCATACATGGTAAATCGATGCTATATTTCAAATGTGTTGGCCATGTATATGGAAACACCCCTACCTGAGCCCCATTAAACTATATCATTTATACAATGTACCAGGTAAGCCCAAGAAAGTTGAAAACTCCACTTTGGGATATACTTAATCAATAATGTGTATGAAAAATAAAAAAACTCTTGTTGCTTTATAACCCATAAATATTACCTATGATTTGTGTAATGGTAATTAGGGTTATAAAGACCCCAAATAATGTTAATATCATCATTTTATGAGTTTTGTCAATGTAACTCTAATTTTTTATTATTTTTATATGGGTATGTGATCTGTTCATGTGAAATAAAAGGGTAGTAGTCTAATTTCATAAAGGTAAAAAATATTTTTATGGGAATTTATGGGCATTTCAATTTTTTGAAGGCTAAATAAAACATACCAAGAGATGAAAAACGTTACATAATAACCACCTGAGTGTTTCCTAAAGGTAAACTGGATTTTGTAAAAGCACATAAGATGCTATGATAGTGTAACTAAAACATTAAAAAGGATTAATAACGTTATTATTTCCTTTTCATAAGGATATATATAGATTTCAGTAAGATAGGTTGGGTATTCTAGCCATCATATTATGATATATACTTACTTTTAAAAAGTTGATTAAGTTGTATCTATAGTTGTGTGAGGTATGGTTTAGGTTTCTATATTTTTTGATGGTATAATGCATTACCATTAAGAAATATCTATGAGTTTCAGAAGGGTAAACCCATTATACACTTACCTAGTAATTGTTTCAGAAGAAAATCAAGGAATTTATTTTTGTTTTTCTTATTTATAGCATGAGACTAAAACCATTTTGATGAATTTGAAATCCAAAAAACAAGTGAATTAATTTTTTTGAATAATTAAAAAATATTTCCATTACTATAAATTATTTAAACATCTTCACTCTTGAATCATTTCAAATGCCAAATTTAATTTTTAGTTTAATTTTGAAATATTTTTTCTTTAATATAATGTCGAAATTTTATTAAAAATATACCAAAATTCTCTCCTGAATTTATTTTTTATATTCCACCATGTTTTTGACCCCAGAAATCCATTCATGATAGACCAATGAAGTCTTTTTCAAAAAATCCATGTTTCCATAAAGATTCATGTGGTGGTAGAACTAACTATTTTGTTGTTCTGTTAGTTCTGGTGTCTTAATGAAGGAAGATGGTCTAGATTTAATTTTATTCCTATCCATTATTTTCATGATAAAAAATGATTCTATGAAATTCATTTCATATATAGAAATATCATTATGATCTCATAAATGATAACAATATATTAATCATTGAATGTTGAGAATTAATTATTATCTCAAGTTTCACTATGAATATTCATGAAAGGGAAAATTATTATCTAATGTCAATTATATTTTTCAATATGGAATTAATAATGAGCTCACTTTATAACATAAATATATAATTTAAAAAATTATTGGAGATTGATAGACAATATCAAAGATAATTTTTTAATTATTTTAGAAAGAACATATTTGAATTGGTTATAGGAAACCTTTATGGGTGGTTTGAGCCAACAAACACATGGAAATGATTCAGGTAACATTTCCTTGATAAAAATTTATGTTATTCCTTGAAAAAACATGAGGTATTATGGTTTTTACCTTTTAGGTCCATATATAATATTTTTTCAGGGCATGTTCGTTATGATGGGTAATCCAATATTTTTTTCTGTTGTATGTTTATGTATGAGTGGCCCAATGTTTTTTTTCACATATAATAATAATATTATTTATATAATACTAGAACCGATGATAACTTCAAGATTATAGTTATATATAAGGGAAAGAACACCATGATTAGGTTTTTAGGAGACATAGGTTTAGATATTGATGTGATGTCAAGAGATACTCCATCCATTAATACATCGTTTATTTTTATACTCTAGATATACTATAGTCAGGGATTCCACTTTGGGATCATATCTACTTGTTATTGTATGAAATGTATGAGATATTTTTGGCTTCTAGTTTAACTCACTGACCCCAGTTACCCAGTGTCGGTGCATTATTACGTAACATTGGCATGATCACAAAAGATCAAGTCTCGAAAGACCTATTAGTTTAGTAGCCTTGGAAACACTTGACACATTCATAAGTCATACATTACGTCGTAAAGTGAAAAACTAAAATAACATAGTCTCCAGAGTCCACACTCATATCATCTTCAGACTATCCATGCAGGTCATTCATAATAAATTTCTTCACATCCTGGAAAAAATAAAACATAGAAAGGGGTGAGCTCAGATGCTCTGTAAGGATAACAATATAGCGGAAACTTTCATAAATAAACATAAAAATTTAAGGGAATGTATAACTAAAAAAAAGTACTTGTAAACATGAACTTCAGCATAATATGGAAAAAGTAAAATGAAATAATTCCAATTACTTATTCACATGGATATTCTTCTAGTCGAATAATCACATGCAATATCTATAACCATTTTCATAATGATAGAATGCATATTTCCAAACTATCATAACCACATAGTCAAGTCCTTGTGCCAAGACTAAACATAAGATTCTGTCAAGGCCTTGTTCCAAGACACTAGTTTGTCTCATGAGACATACCGATGCATCGAGGAGCTATAGTGGGCTCCGCCCGTCACTTATTAAGTCCAATGCATTCCTCATATGAACATGTTTAAACATATTATAAACCATAACATAATTGTATCACATAAAACATGCATAAAGCAAACATAACATTTCCACATTTCAATCACAAGATATCAATACAACACATTGATATAAAAAAACCATTCTAAATACCAAAATAAAAAAAGTAAAACTTGTTATTTATTTTTCACTTTTATAAAAAGTTATGCCTTGTAGAGGAAGCCGAAACTCAAATAATGGTAATAGAGGTGGAGAAGTCGTTGTCGCCATATATGCATGACATAAAAACATTCTCTTTTTTCATTTAGTAAAACTATTCGTATAAAAATATTCGTTTTCAATAAACGTAATTGTCAAAGGGGTTTATACACCGTATAAAAGAATGTTGTGTATAAAACAAAATATGCATCAATGAAAGGAGATTGAGACGATGTCCGTTACCTCATGTCCGACTGGACTCGATTGTTCTTTAATCTCCTGAATAATAAAATAGGGTTAATTTCTATTTTCTTAATAACCTTTTTCAAGTTCATTATTCCTTTATATCACATATTACCATGTTATGAACATTATGTAATTATTTTAGTTAATAATGGTCGTTTTGTCGATCTTTCGTACTTGAGTCAAAAATAAACTTTTTATAATTAAAAGTTGTTCAAGTGGTAAAATATCCATTATATACAGAATTATATTCATGATTTAGATATCATATATTTCATACATATCCAGTATATATAGGCATTTATAATATTACATAACATTCAGAGGTAAGAAATGAAATGCACCGTTCATGGAGATGGTAAGTCGTACGTACGCATGAACACTACTTTCATTAATATTTAGTTTTTAATGGATTAAAATCATAATGATATAAAGATATATTATTATTCCAGTATAATATCATATATAATATCATTTACCCCATCCTTTACACATCCCACATATGGAATTAACGATTCAAATCACTTTGGGGGCGGTAGTCCGCACTTCCTAAAATGAAGATATTGTGTTTACCCATAATGGAAACCATAAAGGTATTCCATAAATGAAGAAATACAGAATCATTAAGAAAAAATAAACATAATATATATCATATATAGAAATAGTGTCATCATAATGGCCACCATGAGAGGTGTTAAAAGAAGATTGAACAATCATCGTTTCGTGAGGCTGTAATTCACCACCCACAGAAACAGTATGTTCTGTAGCCATTAGAAAAAAGTGTTTGTAAGTGTAAATTAAATAATTATCATAAAAACATCCTATTATATTGAGGATAATGGTTTTGTTACAAAATAAAGGAATAAAAAGAGTTTAAGTGGTTGGAGAAGATAATTAATAAAAAAGAACATAAGAGAAACAATTACCTTAAAATTTGGTAACTCTTTTTCATTTGAGCAAAAGGCTTCCTTGGGAAGACATCTGTCCAATTTCAGGCTCCTAGGAGTATGATAGGGATGTTGAGAGAGTATTTGGGAAGAGGATGGCCGAGAAAAATGGTTTTGATGATGTGAATAAGGTGGTAGAGATGGGGGCCTTTTATAAGAGGAGAGGAGGGGAACTTTTGGAAATTCATGAAACATTACATTATTATGAAATGAGTTTCGGATTTTAAAGGTCCCACAATTATATATTTCAAGGATAAGTTTATAAGGGTTATCAATCCACCCATTCAATAGGATTTAGACAAGTGTAAGTCTTATATTTTACCTTATCTTTTCATTTTATTTAAATCGTTCATTAATGAGGTAATCACTACATCATCATTGTGTGATAAATAAATTTATTTATTTAATGTCTAAAAATTATAAAAATATTATGACGATATAAGAAACCTTTTTATCTTTCTAATGGATATTTATTGTCGAAAGGATAACTTCTATAACCCCTTGTAATAATTTTTTTAGTAAAACTATACATGTTTGTGACATTTTTATTTTTACTTTAAATAAAAGGTATTAATGTCAATATATTACCCAAGTGGCTCCATGGGGTCCCCAAGTTGACCCATGGATTGTATTGGTCGGCCATGACTCATCCAATAAGGTAAGGAAATGTTTCAATGTAATTTCATATTATTATAACATTATTTTTACCTTAAATTACTCTAATTACCTTTAATCGTGATTAATAAAACATAAAAGTTACTGTTTACCAAAAAATTATTTTAATCTCATTGAACCAAATTTTACTTCCTAATGAAAACCATGTATGTCAGATTTTTGAATATAAAATCAAAAAAGTTGTAATTTTTCATTTAAATGAAAAATCAGTTTTTTAACTACCACTTAGTGGTTTCACTATTCATCAAAAATTGAAGTTTTTCAGAAAAATACAAAAATTTCACCCTAAGTTATAATTGATATTCCGAATTCAAAAATGATTTATAATTTACAAATTCCAAGTATATAAGTTGCATTAATTAATTTTATAATTAATTCCCATTGTCAAAATAAATAGAGTGTTTTTAAGAAACAATATATATCAAAAGATTGACACTTGTTTCTGTCCCATTTAAAAGTGAAATTAATTCCAATACCCACTATTGGATTAAATTGTAAAAATATACTATAATTATACTTTAAAACCACTCAATAGTATAATTTATCACTATAAGTGTTTTTGTTTAAAAAATTTGTTTTTAAGTATTTTTTATTATTCAAAGAAAATTAGAAATTCTCAGAAAATTAGAAATTCTCAGAAAATTACAAAAAATTCAACATAGGATAATTTAGATATTCCAAATCAAAAAATGATGTCCATTTTGAAATATAAAATTTATATAATTTCAAAAAGTGGGTGTTACTATTCATAACAACTACTTTGATTGGTAGTGGTGTGTTAGAATCTCTAACTTACGTACAATGCAAGCTACTGCATTATTGAAAGAGAAGTGTATCGTGGAAGCTTGGGGTGTTACATTATCCCATCTTTCAATAAATTTCATCCTCACAATTTGAAATTGTTCTTCAAAAATAAATGTTTGAAAGTAGAAAATACCTTTGTGGAAAACCCACATGGAAAATAAGGTTAATAAAATTTAGTCTTAATAAGAGGGAAGGGGAAATGAAAATGTCACCACCAAATTATGATCTTGATTAGGAGAACATTAGTGGATATTAAAGACACATAATTGGATGAAAAACATAAATTTTTATAGGGAGTAAGTGAGTTCATCAATCACAAACAAGTATAAAATTTAGGGCCTCAAATCCTTCAATCTATGTTGATTTAAAATAGCATCAGTTCAAAAAAACATAAGGTATTAGGATAACACATTTTTTGTTTTAATATCCATTTACTAAAGTTTAAGAATTAATTTATTCATAGAAAAATAGATAGGTATATATATATATGCTTGACAAGTAGAGTTTTAACCTTAAACTAATTTCTACCACAAACTCATCTTTCACTCAAAAAGATAATAGAACTCAATAATATTATATTTATCCTAATCGTACAAGGTTTAAAATATTAACACATACCATTTAGATTAGGAAAACTATTTTGTAATAACCAGGGACTTCCTGTAGGCTAGTGGTAGGTAATAATGACATGTCACACTATGGTTGTGGGTTTGATTCCTACAGCTTTTTACGACACGATGGGTTACCCCCCGACCTGCAGGTTTGACTATTCCTAAAACTATAGTATTATAATATTCAAAAAATTATCATCAGATATGTTTTAACCATAAACAATACTATCCAATGTTAAACTTATTCCATTCCAACCATTATAGTTATCCAAAATACCTTTGTCTAGACTTTCTCTAAAAGCTCTCTAAATTCCAAAATCAACACATCATATTCCCCATATAAAGTAAAGATTCTCTTATTGTCCCATACTAAAAATATGATTACCTTCATCATATTAAAACATTAAATAAAACAAAAAGTACTGCATTACAATCCATATATATATCACATTATTCTTATAACCATAATATAGTTCATGAGTCCAAAAACACAAATACAATAATTATTCCACTTCAACTGTAGTAACATCATAAGATTGGCCTTGCTCCCTTGGCCTTTTCTGAGATAAGTTTCTTTGGCCCTTATGGAATTCATTTTCATAATGCCCCATTTCTCTACAATTGTAGATTTCTACATTGGCAGCCTCTTTCTTTTCCTTGCAATCACGAGCCTGTTGACCTTTTTCTCCACATTTATAACAGACTCTCGTTCCTTTTGGGCAAGTACCAGGGTGATTCTTCCCACAATTATCGCATAACAGAAAATCATTATTTCCATTTTTTCATTTATCTATCTCTTGTTCCACTGTTCTCTTCGTCTCTTGCTTTACTTTATTTCCATATGATCTAGAGAATTCATTTTCTGTCAGGATAGAACACAAGACTATATCTTTGTACTTTGAGAACGATTGTGATACTAAAGCTCGACGAAGAAATGTTTTTAACCCATCAATGAAACGATATATCATACTTCTTGGGTTACATATATAATATGCAACTTGCCTCACTAACCTAGTAATGTTAGACTCATACTTTGCAACATTCTCATCCTTCTTTTGCCTCAGACTCTGAAATCTCCTTTCTATATCATCTCGTTGGTCACGAGGAGTGTATTTTTCTAAGAAAATCACTTTGAACACCCTCCATTACATATTTGATACTTCTTAATCTTCCATTGTATTTTGAATCAATGACCACCATTGATCAGCATCTCCAGTGAGGCGGTAAACTAACATGATAAAATTTTCCCTTTCACTACTCCCCAAGGCATGGAATATTTTCTCTGTGGAATTTATCCATTGATCAGCTACTAGGGGATTTTTACTCCAATTGAATGTTGGTGGTTATTGCCTCATGAAGCAGTCTAACAATGATCCTCCATGTTGCGGATCAGGTTGCTCTATACGAGTACGGATATTATTCATAACCTGAGTGAGTTATCCCACTATGGTGATAAGATGATTAGCACCAGTTGTACCACCAGCTCCACTATAATTTTTTTGAGCAGGAGGGAAATCCCTACATTGAGTGCGTGCATTGATACGGTTTCCATTCCTTCCACTAGGTTCCATTTCTAAAAAATTTCATAAACTAGATTAGTTTATGAATCTAAATACATAATTTCATACTTGTAAAACACTTAACATAAACTAAACTGTTTATGGATATAATCCATAATCATAAAATGAAATGTTTTCTTTGAGGAATTATATATTCATAAACCCTTCATAATGGTTTGTAATGAAATCGTGAATTAACCTAAGAATATCCCCCGGGAGTGTCGTAACCAAGAGTGCAGCAAGGCCCGTTGTCGTGCACCAGTTTTCGTTCAAGTCTAGCTCAAAGAGGTGTTTTCAGGTTTTACCCCTTGGTATATTTGTGCCAGAGCTGCCTCTACCTGCTCATATCCAGACAGTGATGTATTGCTCTAAAAACTCACAAAATCTCTACAATACCAAAATTCTAGTAAATTCTTTTATACGAATCCTCAAATTCAATCTTAAGGATATGTGATATAATCAGAGTTTATCTAAATCTAGCTTCCAAGGTTTGTACTAAACTTCCTCTGATACCAACTGTAACGCCGCAACCCCAATTACCCAGAGTCGATGCATTATTATGTAACATTGGCATGATCAAAATAGATCACGTCTCGAAAGACCGATTGGTTTAGTAGCCTTGGAAACACTAGATACATTCATAAGTCGTACATTACACCATAAAGTAAAAAACTACAATAACATAGGATCCATAGTCCACCCTCATATCCCCTTCAGACTATCCATGCAGGTCAGTTATAAAATACTTATTCACATCCTGGGAAAAATATAACATATAAAAGGGTGAGCTCAGATGCTCAGTAAGGATAACAATATAGCAGAAACATTCATAAATAAATATAAACATTTATGGCAATATATAACTAAAACAAAAGCCTTTTAAACATGATCTTCAACATAATATGGAAAAAGTAAAAAGAAATAATTCCATTTACTTATTCACAAGGATATTCTACTAGTCGAATAATGATATTCAATATCAATAACCACTTTCATAATGATGGAATGCATAATGCCAATCTATCATAACCACATAGTCAAGGCCTTATGCCAAGACTACAAATAAGATTCTGTCAAGGCCTTGTGCCAAGACAGTAGTTTGTCTCATGAGACCTACCGATGCATCGAGGAGCTATAGTGGGCCCCACCCTTCACTTATTAATTTCAATGCATTCCTCATATGAACAGGTTTAAACATATCATAAACCATAACATAATAATATCACATAAAACATGCATAAAGGAAACATAACCATTCCATATTTCATCAAAAGATATCAATACAACACATTGATATAATAAAACCATTTTCAATACCAAAATAAACGAAAAGTAAAATATGGTATTTATTTTTCATTTTTTTTAAAATGTTATGGCTTGTAGAGGAAGCCAAAACTCAAATAATGGTCACGGAGGTAGAGAAGTCGTTGTCGCCGCATAAGTATGACAAAAAAACATTCGCTTTTGTCGTTTAGTTAAACGATTCATATAAAAATATTCCTATTGAATAAACATAAAAGTCAAAGGGGTTTATACTCCATATAAAATAATGTTTTGTATAAAATAAAATATGCCTCAATGGAAGGAGATTGAGACGAAGCCCATTACCTCATGTCCGGCATGACTCGATCATTCTTTAACCTCCTGAATAACAAACTATAGTTAATTTGTACTTGCTTAAGAACCCTTTTCATGTTAATTATTCCTTTTATATCAATTATTACCATGTTATGAACATTAAGTAATTATTTAAGTCAATAACGGTTGTTTTGTCGATCTTTGGTACTTGAGTCAAAAATAAACATTTTATAATTACATGTTATTAATGTGGTAAAATACCCATTATATCCAGAATTATATTCATGATGTAGATATAATATATATAATATATATCTATTATATAAATTCATTTATAATATTACAGAACATTTAGAGGTATGAAATGAAATGCACCGTTCATGGAGACGGTAAGCCGTACGTACACATGAACACTACTTTCATTTCTATTTCATATTTAATGGAATGAAATCACAATGATATAATGGTATATTATAATTCCAGTATAATATCATATATAATATCATTTACTCCATCCTTTATACGTCCCACATATTGCATTAACGATTCAAATCACTTTGTGGGTGGTAGTCCGCAGTTCCTAAAATGAAAATATCGCGTTTACCCATAATGGAAAACATAAAGCTATGCCATAAATCAAGAAATAAATAAGAATAAAAGAAAAACAAACATAATATATATCATATATAGAAATAGTTTCATCACAATGGCCACCATGAGTGGTGTTAAAATAAGATTGAACCATCATCGTTTCGTGATGCAGTAATTTGCCACCCACAGAAACAGTATGTTCATTAACCATTAGACAAAGTTGTGTGTAAGTGTAAATCAAATACTTTCATAAAAAAATTCTAGTATATTTACGACACTGGTTTTGTAATAATAGAATGGAATAAAAAGAGTTTAAGGGGTTGGAGAATCAAAATAATACAAAATAACATAAGAGAAGGATTACCTTAAAATCAGGTAACTCTTTTTGATTTGAGCCAAAGGCTTCCTTGGGAAGAATTCTGCCCATAGTTAGGCTTATAGAAGTAAGAGAGGTAAGTTGATAGAGTAATTGGGAAGAGGTTGGGTGAGCGAAATGGCATTTATGGAGTGAATAAGGTGGTAGAGGTGGATCCCTTTTATAAGAGGAGAGGAGGGTCACTCTTGGGAAGTCACGAAATGTTACATTATTATGAAATGATTTTCGGATTTTAAAGGCACCACAATGATATATTTCTAGGATAAGGTTATAAGGGCTCGAAATACACCCATCCAATAGACTTTAGAGAAGTGTAAGTCTTAGCTTTTACCTTATCTTTTCATTTTATTTAAATCGTTCATTAATGAGGTAATCGCTGCATCATCATGGTGTTATAAATAAATTTATTTATCTAATGCCTAAAAATTATAAAAAAATTACCATGATGTAGGAAATATTTTTATATTTCCAATGGATATTTATAGTTGAAACGATACACTGTATAACCCCTTGTAAAACTTTTTTTAGTAAAACAATACATGTTTGTGACATTTTTATTTTTACTTTAAATAAAAGGTATTAATATCATTATCTTACCCATGTGGCTCCATGGGGTTCCCAGGTTGACCCATGGATTGTCTTGGTCGTCCATGACTCATCCAATTATGGTAGGACATGGGTCATGGTAATTTCTTATTATTATAACATTATTTTTACCTTAAATTACACTAATTACCTTTAATCGTGATTAATAAAACTTAAAAGTTAATATTCACCAAAAAATTATTTTATTCCCATTGAACCAAATTTTAATTAATAATGAATACCTTGTATGTCGGGATTCTGAGATTCAAATCACAGAAGTGGTAAATTTTCATTTAAACGAAAAATCAGTTTTTTAACTACCACTTAGTGGTTTGACTATTCATCAAAAATTCATGTTTTTCAGAAAAATACCAAAAATTCACCCTAAACTATAATTGATATTCCGAATTTAAAAATGATATCTACTTTACAAGATTCCAAACATATAAGTTGCATTAATTAATTTTATAATTAATTCCCATTGTCAAATCAAACAGCGTGTTTTTAAGAAATAATATATATAAAAAGATTGACACTTGTTTATATCCCATTTAAAAGTGAAATTAATTCTAATGCACACCATTGGATTTAATGGTAAAAATATATTCTAATTATACTTTAAAACCACTCAATAGTTTAATTTATCACTATAAATTATTTTGATTAAAAAAGTTGTTTTTAAGTATTTTTTATTATTCATAGAAAATTAGAAGTTCACAGAAAATTACAAAATAATCAACTTAGGCAAATTTCGATATTCTGAATCCAAAAATGAAGTCTATTTTGAAATATAAAATTTATATAATTTCAAAAGTTGGGTATTAATATTCATAACGGCTTCATTGATTTGTCGCGGTGTGATAGAATCTCGAACTTACGTACAATGCCAGCTACTGCATTATTGAAAGAGAAGCGTATCATGGAAGCTTGAGGTGTTACATATAAGATGTTACTACCTTGTTATTTTGTGGAGTCTGAGGTTCTAATAGTCAAGAAAATTCATTGATAATACATTATAAATATTCCTCCATCCATATTAATATCTTGATCTCAAACATGTTCTTGGGAAATGACTAGGACATCACAACCACCACTATATCAAGATATATAGCTTCAAAATCCCCTAATATCATAGGTCCCATGAAATATTACACAATAATCTATAAGTCACGGTTAACATATTGGAATAAAATTTATTTCCATGGGACATACTCTAGACTATTTTAAGATGTCTGGAATAATCCTTCGATGTCAGTTTGTTGTTGAGGATGTCTTCAATGAACTCCATGATGAATTATTACATGTATGGATTAATTATCATATTAATTATAGATATAAATATTTTTCTCTAATATGTTACACCAAATGGAATCAGCATATACTCATACAACACATACATTCTTCCAAAAAAATGCTTCAGGATGTCCCCCTCTATAACACTCAACTGGTGATAGAATAATCAATGATCAATAATAGAAAACCACTTGGATCATTATACCTAAATGAAAATATCCTATATCCTAAAAAAGGATTTATTATCTTCACCATCACTGAGTTAAACTTCAAATAAAAAATATATAGTTGAAAATTTTCATCATTCATCTTGGAGAACAACATAGGATCCCCCAACTATGGAATACATGACATGATAAATTTATTCTACATGAAGCCCCTGAGCTACACCATAAGATACTACCACATATCCAGTGATCTATTATAATAGGTTATTAAACAATATTACACCCTCGACATGATATTTTTCTCTTCTTAGAATGAAAACAATTTAGTTTCTCTACTGTATCCATGATTCACCAATGATTTAAAAACAATATGCAGCATCATAAGGGATTTTGGTTCCTCCGATGGTCAAATAATGATGGAGTTCAATTTCAAAACAAATTAAACCGTAGTTCTTACCTCATATATCTCGTAAATTTACTATGAGAATGAATTATATATAATTAATAATTTATTCATAAATCATATAGGAGGTGTAGGATAATTCTCAAATGTAATATCCAACACATCTTCTTCTACAATAGGAACATCCATCCATGTGAGATAATTATATCCTTACATGGAATATATTTCCATGAGAATATGTTGAGGTGAAACCTTATATAACCTAAAGGAAAAATGTTTGGAAAAATTGGTATCGATAGTATAAACCCTAATCAGTCAATTGGATCACACGAGGTTCCCTATGAGTCAACCCATAACCCACAGTATAAGCCAACTTGAACAATCAAATGTCTCTTACATTAACATTATCCATAGTATTATATATACAATCATAACCCAATAAAATTGTCACATTTATTATTTGATTTAAAAAAATTCATTACAAAATGACCTAGGGAAATAGATATAACATGAAATATATAATCTATCTTAAACTTATAGTCCACATCATGATGCTTAATTTATGAACTAACATGTAACTAAATAGTAGGTATATATAGTGAATATGAAACTAAATGACTAATCTTGAGGCATGAATGCACCTAAGGTATCATAAAATTTAACCGTAACCCTATTTGTGGTAAATAAAATATTTGTTTCACCTGTTTTTTCAATGAATATGGAAAATTCATCAGGGACAGTTCTAGATAATTTAATATCATTTTTGGGGGATAATTTTAATATTCATATATTTTTAAAGGTAAAAATTTTATCATTGGATTATAATATATATGACCAATGTCTAAAAATTATAAAATTTTCATGTAAATTCTGACCCTTAAGAAATTATCTTTCCCTTTGAAAGAACATTGGAATCCATACATACTTTTATGAAATAATAATAATACCCTCATTTATTCAATATAAATAATATGTTACCCTATATCATGAATTTTCTACACATATATATCATTTAAAAAATTGATCTAACATTCAAATAAACCAATACATTAAGCTCTAGATGTATTTACTAATATAGGTAACTAGATTCCCTTGAGATATCATGTACATGGACCAAATAAATGTGGGAATAATTCAAATACTAATGTATATTATTGATGGTAAAGTTATGATTATATATATCTCATTTCATGTGTGAATCCCATTTTGATACCCCTATAATATATTAAACTAGATGAGTTGAAGGATATCCATGTGTAACATGATTACCTAGAGAAGAATAGATTCATGATGAAAAGTACTTTACCATGGAGTGAACCCATATTTTTTTTCTAGGAAAGTGGTTAGAGGAATTAAAATATATATAAATTTAAAAAAAATTAATAATTTTATAGTGAATAATATATATCCATTAACCATGATGAATGATATTTTTGATTAGTTATAGGTAACTCTATGGTTCTATAAATAGAAAATTAAATGTGCTACCACTATTGATGGGTCAGAGAGGAGGGCATACCAAATATGGAATTTTAGAGTAGTTATATATGGTACATGTATTTAGTTATTCATTTGGTTTTCATAAATTCAATAAAAGTGTTCATGACACTATAAACATGATATTTCACCCATATAAGGACTTAATCATTATAGAGTTCATTGATGACATCCTTATCTACTCACGAAAAACATATCAACATGACATTCATGTAAAATCTCAAAATTTTCTATTTATTAATTTTAGAAATTATATGTATTCATTTCCTTACTAGATGTTGATATGGCATGTGATTCTGATGATCGGTTTTTCCGGATTAATGGTTTTTAATTTTTAAAACATTTAATATCCTGTGTGAACAGTTTTCTTTAAAATATAGAATAAATCATAAATTGGTGCCTATATACAAAATCATATGCCACCATTGAGTTCACAATGGTGGTATTTCCTTGGGAGTGGCATAACATTGGATATCACATACCTTTTATACAAATAGTGAAAATGATGCAATCATCATTAAATAATTTAAAAAAAATAAGTTCGACGTGGTGACTAATTCTCCTTTTAAATGTATTGTTATATAATTAAATTAGGGTTGTCCTCCTAAAACCTAGAGATTTAGATAAACATTGGAGTGTTTTTTCGGAAAATAATGATGAATCGAGAAGATCATGATTTGTTTCACCAACGGAGATGGAGGATATCATCAACAATGAAAATGTAACCATCCCTCGCAAATAATATATCCAAACTCTTGGTAATATTTTGGTATTATTTTTATCCAACCCATTCTTAATCTAGTAAAAAATCATTTCAATTTAATGTGTAATAATTGGTACATGCATCATTGTTATAATTAAGTTGAAGGATTTTTTGTCATTCTGTAGTCTTTATTATTCATTCTAACGACACTGGATTGATGTTGATAGGGAAAAAAGGCCTAGGATTACTCCTCAAGTTGTTCTTCATGACATTACCCCCATATTTCTTCATGTTCCATGAGATTAGACCCTTGTTGATATTGTTCAACTTTCAGGGTGGATCCAAATGTGATCAGACCCCCGGATTGGATGGAAAAAAACCATGGAGGCTGAGTATGTGTAGATCGAAACCAGCGATTTATGGAACAATAGCCATTTCAAAATCTAGTAATCAGATGTTAATTAGTGGTATGTGGAGGTGTCTAATGGCATGGGTCTATTTTAGTAGTCTAGAAAGTTTTGGTGACTGCGTTGGCATCCTGGGATGGTGAGGATTGAAGATGGCAGTGATCAAATGCAGTGGAGCCAAAGGTGGAGGTGGAAGAGGTGTGTGAGGTGAAAGTGCCAGTGGAAGTGGAACATAGTAGTTCCCACATAGTTCGAAGGCCATAGGATAGTGAGGGTCCACTAGGTGGGTCCATGGTATGCGGAAGACACAGAGGGCCAGTGGGTTGAGTGGAGAAGGATGAGAAATGTGGTCCACGTGGAATAAACATGGTGGGGAGAGAAAAACAAGTTGAGCAGGATCAAGTCAGGCAGGGGATGATTGGGCTGGGGTAAATGGGTTGGACCAAGGTCCATCCCTTTTCAACTGGGTCTATGTCGATCCATGTTCCATCGGGAGCCATGGTCGATCTAGCTACCACGTTTCAGAAATAGTTATGGGGATGCAGTCGACCTTGAAGATCAACATTGGAATTCGTGGGGTGGTAGGTTTGAGTAGTCGACCATGAGGGATGACCATGGAGGTTTCACCCTATGGTCGGTGGATAGATTGAAAAGCGATCCACATGCCTAGTGACCACTTTTGAAGATTAAAAACACGATAACATTCAAATGGTACATCTGTTTGATGAGATGTATTAAGAATTGGATCCTTGACGATGAGGTCGTCCTTTTGATATTATGTGGTGTGTTTTAATCATGGATAGCAGAGGTTGATGGAGTTCCCTTTGGTACATTCCATTAGGGTTCAATAAAATATTAACTCTATATCAATAGACTATAATTCCTTATTAGGTTCAAGTCCCATATAGAGTCAGGAATCCCTCACCAGAATTAGAGTGCAATCCTCTATCAGCAACATTAGAGTCTGTGGAATTATATATCCTCAGTTTGTTGGGAACTAATCCTCTACCTATCTGGATGCATCGGTAGGGTACGTGGTATCCCCTAGAGTGTATCATCCCAATCCATGGTATCCAACATAATGTCTAGGAACGAACCACTACAATGAGGAATGATCCATATTGGGTACATTGTATCCCCCAGTGTTACTAGATGCAATCCATTGTATCCCCCATTGTATCTTGGTCTTCTACGTGTATCATAATCATCCTTGACCAATAAATAATCATTTGAGAAGGGGAAAAATTATTTAGACCTATCAATAAGTGTCTTAGATGATATAATGGCTCGAGGAGTAAGCTCTCCTGGAAAGAGTGTGCTTTGAGTAGAATCATGTAGTTGGTAACTAGTAATGGATTTCCTCTATAATTAGAGTATTTAATTGATTATATATTTATGTTCAACTACATGTGTCATAGATAAACTCTTACGTGGAGCTGGCTGTTCATTTCCTTTGGGTTATTTCCTTCAAGGAATTTCCTTTATGGTACTTACCTTTATGGTTTTGGGGTGTCCTACATGTTATTTTTTAAGTCACCCATACACAATCTTTGACTTCACATGTCATGTCTTGTGCAGACGATCGACCCTTTGACATAGGTTTAGGGGTACCAGGACTAGGTGGTGCTTATCAAGACCAAATAGATGAGGTGTGCTCATGAAACTTCAGAATGTAGTCCATGTACCATTTCCATTAGGTTTGATCAAGTAGGGTTTCTACTGACGAGTTTAAGGAACTTCTTCATTCACTATCCTAGACTAGGACAATGCATGAAACCCATCACCATGTTTCATGGGTCTTGTTTTCATACTCATTTAGTGGGATAGTTTTTTGGCCCTGCTTATGTTCCAGTACATTCACTATTGCACTCTGATTTTGGTATATTGTGTTTATCATGAAATACTTTCATATCTTTTTTATATTTCATCATTTTTACCATCGAGATGTGTGCGTTCATAAATGTACTTTTGGATAATGCCTCACATTTGTGGGATATTTCTACTCGATGCTAGTCACCCACCCATAGAACATTAGAGGTCGCCTTGGGGTATTAATGGAATAGGCCCCACTTGTATGGGTCGTGAAAATACTTCGTGTGATTGTCTAGAGTATGATTCGTTCACATTGTCTTTACTCTAGGTTGCTAAATTATAAATTCTGTATTTATGAGGCGATGTTATTGGGTAATGTTGTGTCTGAGTTAGTTATGAATATTTATTGGTGAAAGTACTGTAAATGACGACTTATACACATCACTGGGATGAATTCGTGATCAAAATATGTTTGGGATTAGCATGATATTATTGATTTTTTCCAAAGAATGATCCGGATCATCTACACATTTGACAATGATGATGAAGAAGGAATTAAAGATCCAGCATTCAGACTGTTGTAAAATGGTGTTAATTGATATATAGATGAGTCTGACTATAAATCAAGTACTAATAACCCATTAGGAAATGATCAGATATGATGTGTAACTCAACATATCAGACTATGAATTATGACATATATTGATACATATGAGAATGTAGTAAAATATGTGACATGTAACATGCAGCCCTAAATGTTTAATCATTCAACATAGGATATGGAGATGGAAACCTAGGTGTGATATTTTGTTTTTTTTTGAAACAATATCTCATTGATGAATTTTTTTTCACTATGATCACAATAACCTCTGATATATGTGTTGGTCATGTATTATCTCAAAAATAATCTATAAATTAAGATGATTTTGATGCACACAAATACCCTTATATTTTTACTAATGATTTTTGCTTAAGTATATTTAATGGATTTAATATTTATCTTATTTATTATATATAAACTTTCAATCTTTTAATTCAAATGGAATATTTATCTAACTATTCAACACATATTTCTATGCATTCTGGAAACATTTTTAATACCCTACATCATTTAGTGTAACATATGGAATCCACTCAACTCTATGTACAGTGTGTATGGATCATGATCCCTACATTAGTCTTCAACATTACACCTGAAGAAGAAAGAAACCCTACATTCATATAAGCACATATGGTTAATCAACCTTACGATATTATAATATTATTTTAAAATAACCTTACGTCTGAAAGAATCCTTATGTCTGGAAAGACTTGATAGTATGGTTATAGAACCCTACACAAGAAATAAAATTTATATTCTAAATAGAAATATATAGATCATCAACATTACATTTATTATCAACCCTACATTGTCAACCTTAGGAATGAAAGATGAACACCGTGTAGTTGTACCCAACATTCATTATTTTGTCACTTTGTGTAGGAACCCTAGGTTTGAATTTTCAACATTGGAGATTTAATTTCACTATATTATCTATAATTTCTTGAACATACATGTCCAAGTTACATGCTATTTCAATAATAATTTTCAACAATTTTTTATACAATTTTTATTTGATTCAATGAAACATATTCAATGGAATGAATTTCTCATATTCTAAAGGGACTTTAAGACTCCCATGGAAAATTCAATTTTTAATTTATATGGATCATCTAGTGTCTTCTGTGGATCTAAAATATTCAAAAATAGGATGATCTGTATATATTCCATCATGTATTATTTTTCAAATATAGTCAAGAGAGAATATTATTTTGATTACTATTCAATATTTCTAGTGATCATATAATGGGTTGTACAATGAACGAACAACTCATGATGAAGACTAAACATTGGACATAATCAAGTTTAATCATGTACGATCTTGACTACTGTGTTTTTTTATTCTTTTTAAAATCGAAGATCCCCAATCAAGCCAGATCTCTTTAGACATATTTCAACTGAAAGGTTAAATTTATGAATAAAAAGATATATCTCTAGTCAGTTTCATGCTACAACAACTGTGAAGATCCATTTTATTAAACAAACCCAATCACTTTTTTATTTATATGAGTGTTGACTGGTCGTACTTAGTTGAGGTGGAGTAGTATTTTCTTGATCATAGATGTGGATAATAAATCTCTGTTTTGAATTAGAGGACATAATTTTTAGTTTTAATTGTAATGGTGTCAACTGATTACACTCAGTTGTTGGATTTTCATTCTTGTGATAAGAGTATCCATCTAGTTAAAATCACCATGCTCGTAGAGAGAGCATATGGTGAAGTGGTCTATGGGATATTTTTTTCCAAAACACTATAAAAGACATAATTTTTTTATCCACATCATATACTTTTATCAGAAGTAAATCACTTCTTACCAACTCTGATTTATAGATGGTGTAATAATTTAGAGTTTTTGATGACTTTTGGAAACGACACAATTCCACCAATCTTGCTTTTTATACTCTGACCCAACAATTGTAATCAGAATAATGATTTTTGATAATGTTATAATAAGATTATATTTAAATGGTCTATAAAAATATAGAAATGGTCCATACCATATAATAGATGTATGTTGTTCTTTCTCTATATTTCCATGGTAAAAATTATGGGTGCTGGAAATCATGGAAGATCATTTATTTTAAAAATCATGGATTTAGAATTTATTCGATAACTAATAATCCCAATAATATTCATGATAATCTAGAAACATGGGATGCTTCATCCAAAGTAGAATATGATATGAACTACAATGTTATGAATGAAAATATATATGGTCAAGGACTAGATGAATTAAGTAAATTATCATAATGTTTTACTAGTTATAAAATGTGGAAAACTATTGCACTTACCTATAAGGGGACATATATTTTAATAAAAACGAGGTATTAAATAGAAAAGATAAAATCTATCACATTCAGAATATCTGATGGAGAAATTGTTAAATAGATGAATGGAAGGCATAAAAAATTATCAGTAATATTAAAACCTTAGATGAACCTATCAAATAATATGATCATCTATTAAAATTATTGAGAGTACTACCATTTAAATGTAATTGGATATATGATGTTATTCAATAACAATCACCTATCAAAGATCAGACCGTCAAATAACAAATAAAGACATTGATGATGTATAATGCTAAAAGGCATTCTGAAGCTGAAGATCAGAAAAACTTCATGAAAAATTATAATACATATTTAAAAGTAACATCCAAAAATCAAAGCACAATAATAAACAAAGATGTCATAAAAAAATAATTGTGATTCATTTGATTCCAAAATATATTTAGCTGAGTTATCTAGAATGTTTTCAAAATTTTACAAGAAAAAGACTGGAATCAAAATGGGCCTAAAAAGGATTAGAAAGACTCATGAGAAGTCAGATGGTATGAATTTCAAGAATTGTTTTCTATAAGACTTGATTATCCTAAACTAAAAGGTGAAAAGATAATGTCAGAAAGGTTATTTAATAAATTTCTGATTATGAAAATAATGGTAGAAGAGCAATGAATTTGGTCATGAGTTTTTCTGAGGACTCTAGTAGCTCATCAAAATATGACTTAGAAAAAGAATAATCATGTCCAAAAGGTAATATGAGCTTCATTTCTAAAGATTTTAAGGCACAAAACAATCATTCCCCTAATTTTGATTCTGAATCAAGTTAATCAAATGAAAAGTTGGCTACCAATTGTACTATGATATAAGATAAATATGACTCCATATTAAAACATCAATAATATTTAATGAATATTCAGAATAATATTTTAGGAGAAAGAGATACCTTGTGTAAACAACATCAGAATTTAGTTGAAAAATTTAACTCATGTACCATAAACTATTCTGATCAAGAAAAAAAATGGATTAAACAATTATCTGATGAAGTAGAGTCTAAAATAATTACAGCTCTTTTCATTAAAAGGATCAAATATTCTACATGAAATTTAGGAAAAGAAAGTATTTAATAAGGATTCATTAGATATAGGAAGTAAGGGTGAAAAATCTACACCATAAATAAATTATTTTGTCCCCAAATCAAAAAGTGTTACATTCCATTTTTGAATAAAAAGACATAAAACAAAGAGCTCTTATTTAAAAATCATCATAATAGTGGCATTAAAATGGATGTAATTACATAAAGTATATTTGAAGAAAAAGATTTGAATAATGGAAAAACCAATAAGATCTAGATTCCCATATATCTTTAGCTAATAATGCTAGATCCAAGAAAATATGGGTACCAAAAGAAACATTTTTATAAATGATTTTACAGGTAAAAGGCCACAAGAACAAAAATACCACTTGATATTTAGACAGTGGATACTCAAGTTGTATGAGTGGAGGTACATCAAATTTTCATACATTGAATCAAATGGATGGACATAATGTTACATTGGTGATAATTCCAAAGGGAAGATAATTGGAATTATAATTTTTAGAGATACAAAGATAATATCTGTCATCAGTGTAATTTATCATAAAGTATTGAAGCACACCCTGGTAATTATTCTAACCTTTGTGATGATGAGTTTTATTTCAATTTCTCTAACAATTTCCAATTAGTTTTTAAAAATGAATTGCATATGTTTAGAGAACCTAGAACTGATATTGTTTATAATCTGGACATATATTACTTATGTGAAAAAAATTTCAACTATTTATCTACAATGAAAAGTGAGTCATTTATATGACATAGAAAACATTTTCTTCGTAATATTTGTGCTTCACATATATTATCTATGAAATATATTGTTTTTTATTTACCTTGTTTTAAATATATTGATGATAGATTTTGTGATGCATGCCAAATTGGAAAGCAACACAAATATTCATTCAAGTATATTAAACCAAATTATACATATAAATCATTATAACTTATCCATATGGATTTTTTTGGACCATAAAGAGTATAATGTTGGGATGGTAAATTATATGTCTATGTTTTTTTTATGATTACTCGACATTTACCTATGTTTATTTTATAATGATTAAGAGAGAATGAATCTCTATTTTTTAAAATTCAGGTAATATTTTACAAAATCAAAATGTTTTGAAAGTAATTTCATTAATAAGGGATCATGGTAGTGAATTTCAGAATCTAGAATGTAATTTTTTACTCAAATATGGGTATTAAACATAACATCTCTACAATAATAACAGATCAAAAAATTGAATTTCTGAAAGAAGAAATCAATCTATTCATGACATGGCCGGACTATGCTAATTGAATATAGTTTAAATTCAGATATTATTCAAAAACAATTAATATGAACATTGGAATAACAAAAGGCCTAAATTATAGGTCATTATTTTTTTGGATTCAAGGTGTATATCCTGGACACCTAGGATAATCTTGTTACGTTTGATCCAAAATCTAATGATGGAATATTTTTTTTGATATTATGCTACATAAAATTATAATTGAGTTTTTAATAAAAAGTCGTGAATTATTGATAAATCTATTCATGTGATGTTTGACGAAACAGACTCTTTATTTAATGATAATTATCAAAACGATGAATTCGCTGACTCTTTTGAAAACATGTGACCTGTGATCTTTAAAAATAATTTTGATTCCAATTTTAATGATGTTCAATAGAAGAACATAAAATAGAAGAACCTGAATATTTTTTTTCCAAGATACTCTAGAATCCTAAAGAACCACCCATCATAAACTATAATAGGTGACCATGAAATAGGAATACAAACTAGAATAATTCTATTAATCCTAGTTGAATTATCTGCCTTTCTATACAAACAAGGATCTAAGATAATTGATTAAGCCTTTTAAGATGAATATGTGATGAGAGATATGAAATAAGAGTTTAACTAGTAAAGAGAAATAAAGATTGAGAACATGGTGAGAGACCAACCAATTATCCCATCGTAGGAACCAAGTTGGTTTTTAGAACAAATAGGATGATCATGGGATAATCACTCAGAATAATGATATAATACTAGCCAATGTTTATAATAAGGAAAAAGTAATAGTTTATGATGAGACCATTTCCCCAGTATCTAGATTAGAATAAATTATAATTATTCTAGTTTATGCCTCTGATATGGATTTTAAATTATATCATATGAATGTTAATTATTTATTTTTAAATGGTTATTTAATGGTTTAAATTTATGTTAGAAAAACCTCATGGTTTCGAAAATAACCAAATACCAAAATCTATTTTTAAACACACTAAAGCTCTATATATCCTTAAACAAGAACCTGGAGCTTGGTATGATTGATTATGTTCTTTTAATATAACAATAGAATTTTATTTAGGTATGGATGATTTAATTTTTTTGGGAATATAGTTAGTTTTAATACGATACTTGATCAAGATTTTGTTAATAATGTTATCTTTGTTTTAACTAATAAAAATGTTTTTCATGTTTTTCAACTCTAATGCAAATAAAATTGGATATTATTATGATGGGAGAACTGAATTTATTTTTATGATTTCTGATTTTTGAAAAAATTATGGAATTTTTTTAAATCAATTTAATTATATTATAGATTTATTGAAAAGGTTTGGGCATTAAAACAACAAGACATATAAAATGCACACACATACTAATATAAAACATTATTTGAATGAAGTTGGTAAACTAGTTGATAAAAAGTCATATAGAGGTACGATTGATATATTATTTTATCATACTACTAGAAGACAAGACATTATGGATTCTGTATGTCTATGTTCTATATTTCAATCAAATCTAAAAGAATCTCATATTACTACTAATAAATAAATTTTTATATATTTAAATGTAATTTTTTTGCCTCTTCTTTTCCCCAAAACATATGATCCTAATTTAATTTCATATTTAGTTAACGAATTTGGAGTTTGTTGATTAGATATAAAAAGTAACTTAGGGTCCTGTCACTTTTTAGGAAAATAATTATTTCCATAGTGGAGTATGAACGGCAATCAGTTTTTCAATGAACTGCTGATGAAGAATATGTGTCTACTAGCAGTTGATATAAACAATTAATGTGAATGAAAAATATTCTAAGGAAATTTGGATTAAATTTTAGAAATACTATTATTTTATGTGGAAATACTAGTCTCATTAATAGATATATGAATCCTATAAGTCATTTCTGGATAATTTACATTGATATAAAATATCATTTTATAATAAATTATATCTTCAAAAAGGATATATCGTTGGAATATGTTAATTATCGATATCAGTTGGCTAATATTTTTACTAATCCACTTCCCATGTCATGTTTTAATTTTTTCATGGGGGTGTGATGTTTATTTAATTTAAATAAAATTTCACTAATTTATCAACTATTTATCTTTATTAATTTTTTTCCTCTTTACTTATTTTTATTTCCAGTGAATATTTGGGGTAAAAATAATGGTTTTAATTTTTAGAGGCGTGTTTTTTAATTTTTTTAATAATTATCTTACATAATGGCATGAGAAACAAGGTAATTTCAATAAAATTATCTTTCAAAACCTTTCAGCATCCCATGCCTTTTTATTATCAACCCATTTCAACAACCTAAGCATTCTTCTACCTTCGAAACCCTTGAATCTCAGTACCTCATGGATTTTTATGTACATAAATGTGAAAAACCTAATGAGCTGATGAGGGGGAAACTTGTGACCAAAATCATCAATGAGTTTCTCCCAGAAATATTCTACAAGGAAATGTCATCTATTTTGAGTGGCTATTTGGGAATGATTTATTACCTAATAATGATATTTCATTTTAGGGTTTTGAATTTCTATTTTATAAGGTAAATAAAGAGATTGTATATGTGCTTGAAATGAAACATTTCTTAAAAAGTTTTTTGTTCTATTTTGGTGAGACAAAAGACACTATTTATACAATGATAGAGGATGGTGAATTTTTTATTTCCTCTATAGAAATTGCTAAAATTTTGAAAATCCCAACGAAGGTTCTTTTCATTTAAATATGCATTCTATTGGAATCAGGATTAGATATATCTGTACATTCTATCGTTTCTATTTGGATCACACCATATAAGGAAAATGTTTGTTAATTTCTGTGAGGCTAATCAAATGTTTTTGGTGAAATTTTTTTAGACTGCAAATTCTCCAAGTGTAGTTAGGATGGAGAAAGATTTATATGAAGATATGTAAATAATGTTTTTAGACATAAGTGATATCAAATTGAATTTTCAAAATTATATGATGAGTTATTTGGACTAGTGTTTTCAAGTAGAGGCTAGTATTTCTTTTTATCCATATGGAAGGATATTTTCATTAATTTTGTACAGAAATAATATGGTTTGTGTGTGTTCATGTCAAGAATTAAATTTCATCACAGTAATATTATGAATTCTGGTACTCATAGAAAATTTTGTATTTATTATACTACAGTGAATGGAATGCTTATGCCAGTTGGTTCTTATGACAAACTAAAGACATGATCATTTATTTAGGGGTAAAAAGAACTATTAAAAATGAAGGGACTGGAGAATCTAATGTTGATGGTGTTTCCAAATTGACTTAGATAAAATTGAGATTTAATGAATATAAAGTGGATAAAGAATATGAGATAGGGGAATGGTTATGAAACCATAGAACATAGTAGATCCACATACTGAAGAACCGGTATTGGTATCAAGTGATGATACTAGATCAGTTCATCTGGAAGAACCTGTCCACGAGGAAGAACAACCAGATGAGAGTTATGTTCATGATTTGTAGGATGTTGTTATTATAGTTGTTCAGGAGGAAAATACATCTCTTCGTGAAACATTTTCCATGAATAAATTGTTCAGGAATAGTAATATATGATGATATAAAAAATGTAGTTATCAAATTTGTTTAGAATCATGATTACTCAGTTTTAACCATTTGGAAGAGAGACCGGAATCTATTTCATGATAAAAAATACATGATATTGATAATGTAGATTGTTCAATTGAAAAATATATTGAAATCCTTGTGGAGAATTATCTATAGATGTAAGCTCCAAATACATTAGAAATTGCGGTTTTTGGTCTGTAATAGAATCTAGATATAGGAACATCTGATTCCCTGACTAATCATGTTGATGATCCTGTGATGAATTTTAATAAAGATCAACAATAAAATTATATTCTTAAGAAAGAGATGGAGGCCTCAAATAAATATTTTTATGATTTTTAGATTTCATCAATTCTAAGGATAGAGTTTGGAATATCTTCAAACTGAGCTTAGATAATTGAAAGAAAATTTTATGTCAGGTAAAGACGTTGATTATATCGACAGATAAATGCTAACTAATGTTGGAAAAATTATATTTGAATTTGTTTCCAATATAGATCATGGAGACATGAGGTGGTATTTAAGAATACAGTTTGAATCCATTAAAGGAATTATTTCTTAAATCAATTCTTTTACCTCTACCCCATCTACCTCTCCAGATCTGATTCATGAATTTAAAGAAACCATTACTATTAAAGATATCATGAGTGATCATCTATAGAAACTTCACTGCAACAGTAATCCATTATTAGTTTTTTTTGTATAATCATAGATATCTTCTTGAGAAATTGACATCATGTTAACCCATTATCAGGCTTATGGTCAATAAATTCACACCTAAGTTAGACAAGTATATATTTTAAGAGGAAATAATTATTGTCCTTTTGAAAGTCAATCTTGTTGAAAATATTCATGTTATTCATGATTACATAGTTTTTTTTAATTTTGGAGCCAGAATTATGAAAATGTTTCGGGTACATATATCAGATATGAATGAAATGTTTCAAGATGCTCAAAATTATATAGAACTAGAAACAAGAAAAACCATACTAATACTCTATAAACCTAACAACATCAATTTTCTAACCTGCTTCTTAATCAAACAGAATTTTGTATTTCAACAGTTTTTGATCAAATAAATTTCATTATTTTTATTTTAAATTCCTTGTTTGATATTATTTTATGTATATATATATACTTTCATAAATCCAATATTATTTATTTACATATATTATTATAAGATTCATTTAGTGATCTATATAAAAATAAAAAGTGTTTTAATCTTTTTCAATACAATATTTTTGATATCAAAATAGGGGTAGTAAATTGGATAAATATAACATTTATTTTATAGAAATAATTATTTCAACTTTAATTTTAATTAAATTTTATTGAAATGGTTGGAAAATCATTAATAATGTTAATAAATTTATGGTTTTTTGTGACCCTCAAAAAGATGGATATTTTAGTTCATGTATTGTCTCAACAATACTCTGTAAATTATGATGATTTTGATGATCCCAAATACGCATATTTTATTACTAATGATTTTGGTTTAAGTGTATTTTAGGGATTTAATATACTTATTAACTGTTATGACATTACTTTCAATATTTATATTCACAAGGAATATTTATCAATTAATTTGGGATGTGTTTTTTAGTATTGTGGAAATATTGGTCATACTATACGTGGTTTATCATAACGTATGGAATCAAAACTATAAAAAATAAAACTTTTGTGGATCTTGATCCATATATTAGTCTTCAACAATAATCTAGAATAAAAAATAAATGGTATAATAATATTAGTACATATGTTTAATCAACCATACGATGTCAGAAAATTGTTATAAAGAACCATACATTTGAAAGGAAACATATTTTTGGGAAAAGAAGAAAGTATTATTATTGATGCCTTTTCCAGTAATGAACCTTATGTTTAAAAGAGAAATGTATGGATCATCAAACTTACTTTTATGATCAACCCTACGTTTTTAATCATACATTGAAATGATGAACACTATGTAGTTGAACCCTACATTCAATATTGTGTTTCTTAGTGAAGAAATCCTACATTTAAATTTTGAATATTGGATATTTATTTTCTCTATATTGTCTTCAATTTCATAAATGGAAATGAAAAAGTTATAGGCTATTTGAAATATTGTTTTCAACCTTGGTCAATATAATATTTATTTGATTCAAATAACTGTATTAAATGGATACATTTACCAATATTATTACGTAATTTTTTGTCTCCATGGGTAAATTCAATATTGAATATATATTGTTCATCATGCATACTTTGTGGATCTGGAATTTTCAAATTAAGGATTCAATTTTTATTATTATTCAATCATTATTTTTAAATGATAATAGAGAGAGAAAACTATTTTGATTATTATTCAATATTTCTGGGGATCATATACATAGTTCTAGAGTGAAATAATGACTTAGGAAGAAGACTAAACTTCAGAGATATAAATTTTTTATCCTGTAAGTTTTCTACTACTATGTTTTAGTTGATGTTCTTAAAATAAATGATATAATGTGAAACATAATCTCTTCAGACTTATTTCATTTTGAATATCATATTTCTAAAGAATAATATCCTTGTACTATCAGTTTCATGCTGCTGAAACTATGATGAACAATTTGTTTTGGAAAATGAAATCACTTTTTCATTTATTTGAGTGTTGACTCATCGTACTCAGTTTATGTGGAATGTCAGATTCATTATCTAAACTATGGATAATCTACTCTTTATTTAGAATAACATGACCTTGTTTTTAGTCATAGTTATTATGTTTTCAAATTCATGCACTATGTTGTTGGGTTTTCAGTCTTGTGATAAGCAGAACAGTCTTGTGAAAACCACCATGCTCGAAAATAGAGCATCTGGTGGATTAGACTATGTGATATTTGTACCATGAACAACATTATAATGCTATGTGTTTTATTTCTATTTATCAACTAATTATTCATTCATAATATGTAATAACTACTTATCCAGGGCAATTTGAAGATGTTTTTTAAATCCATAACTGTGGAAGTGTTTTTCAGAAGACACATTTCACACCCCCCCCTCTATTGTGTTTTGTACACACCCATATAAATATCTTCAAGTTGTTATGAAAGATACAGTTGTATAGTTGCAGTTTTTATCATCTAAATATGATTTAATTTGAGATATAATATTCACCTATTAATGGTAATATTATAGTAAATTATCTTATTCATATGATGTAGGTATTTCATAAGATTCGTATGTTTCTATCGATGAAATTGTGGTGCACGATGAGCTTGTTGGCCGATTGGAGGAAATGTTATTCTAATTGTTAGAAATTAATGAATTGTTATTATTATAGGTTAAATTAATCTCTAGTATACTAAATAATGGATGGAAACTTAAAATTCCAATATTTTATGGGTTTTATCAAAAAATTTATATATTTAATATCTTGCATTATAAGAAACACCGAGTTTAAAAAATCCACGAAATAAAGTTTGAGTATTATTATTTGTGAAAAATATAACAAATATGTTTAATATTTGGGTATGAATTAAAATAACTACTTTATAATATATATATAAATATATTACTTTCCTTCTCAACATAAATATATTGTGAATTGGTTAAAAAATATTTTAGTTGATTTTTATGAGTCAATAAAATAATTAATATCTGTAAATCTCAAAAAATTATTTTAAATAATTTAAATCATTTTTTAATTCGAAATATTAAATTTATCATAGAATGAATATAGAAAAAATTCTAAAAATATTGGTTATTTAGTAAAAATACTGATTTTATTAAAATATATATATATATAAAGATCCATTTTATTGTATTATTTCATAGAAAATTTATTTTTATTATATTTTATATAATCAAATTAATTCCATTTGAATAAAATTTATGTTTGATGTTAGCATAAAAAATTTATAGATAAAATGTAATTTTCCAGAAAAATTGATTTTCTGTACAGAATACGTCTTTAAAATAAATGAACAAATTTGACCAATATTGGTGAAATATTTTACTAAAATTTCAATATAATATATTAAATAAAAGGTTTTATCATTAATCACATTTTTTATAAGATTGACTTAATAATAAATATGGGATTATACATAAAAACTGTTCTTTTAAGAAAAATAATCTTTTTTCTCATTTTCTATACATCCATTGAAATAAATTTATGAAAATTATATGTATTTAAATAGATAAATATGAATTAATTTTTAATAATTATGAGTTTTATATATTGTAAATACTTGTTTTTTATCTTTTACACATGAAGAATAACTAATATAAAATTTATCCCTTCAGTAAAGTGTAAATTGAGATAAACTAGGGTTAAACTAAATGACATATTCATATATTTTTCAACCTATTTATTATTAGGTTTGTTTAATTATACCCTTACCTCCTTTATATCGAGATTTATTTGTTTAATTGAATGTTTACTATGAAAATGACATATATGTTTTTTAAATCAAGGATCATTATAGAATGTCACCCTTTTAGTATTAAATATCAATTATGTTTTCACATTAGGGAAAATAACTAATAATGAAAGAATAAAAAAGTAATTTTATTCATAATGACACTATATTCATGATGGAAATTTAATTTTAAATTTTATTAATTATATAATTACCTTTTATTCTTACACAATGCCAAAAATAATTATTCAATTAATGAAAAAATAAAATAAATTATTTTTAAAATAATGACAGTGATGTATTTTGAGTATTTTAGAGTGTTATGTGAACATTATCAGAGAATATTACATATTAATGTTTTTTAAAAATATTATATTCTAATTTTTACTTTAATTTATATATATATTTTCAAATTAAATTAATAATGACAAAATAGATAATATTGGTATTTTATCAATATAATATTTAAATAAATAATTTAAAAATCCATAAATAACAAAATTTGGCATGATGGATATGATATCTTGAAAAATGTTCATAAATTATCTATTTATAGCCCGTTTTTTAACATTATAAATAAAAATTACAATACATAAGTGTTGAATATTTTGATACAATAGTCTTATTTAAAATCCATTAAATATGAGTGAATCAAACTGATATGGTTTAAATTAAACCAGAACATGTATAAATTTTTTTTGATTGGATTAAAAATATACCCAACCATATAATTAATATTAAATCCATTTTTGTTAAAATTTTTTGATAAACAATTTATTATAATTTAAAATTCTATGAAATTACAAAATAACCGTTCGCCTTAATTATAAAAGGAACCTGCCTCCCTCACTTAAGTACACCACATTTAGTTTTATATCTCAAATTGAATCTACCATTTTATGTTATCAGATTCCTTTTACGTATTCTTGAGCAGTTGGTCTTGAAAAATTCCAAACCCAATAGCCCATTATAGAAAATCTAAAGGTGTATCTTCAAAGAAAATGGGTTCTAATGCATACGATGGAACTTAGACATATGGTAAAGGATTTCATTCTAATAATTATTTTCCTGGGAAACATATCATATTCATAAGTTTTTTCTTATTTTGGATTACATATTACCCATGAATGTCTTTTATGATTTTTACCATGATAATTACGGGATATAACTATCTATTAATGGAAAATAGTTTTATTATTGTTAATACACAAAACCTTCCAAAGCGTTAAATGTTTTATATTACAATATGCTTGTTTAACCAGATTGTTTATGATTAGTTTCCAATGATAAATTATTATGATATATATCTAATAAAACTCATTATCATTTCTTCTCATATGCATATTTCTTTAAAATACATGTTTTTATTTATTTTTCCTTTCCTTATGCACTCAAGAGACTGAAAATATGTTTTTTAAGAAAATTAAATTCATTTATATTTTCATTCTGAAATCCATTTCCATAAATATCTAGGTTGTTGAATAATGTTTTAAATAAGGTTTATAATATTCAATTATGGTATTTTAAATAATTTTTATTCATGTTGTAATTTTCAAAATTTTGATGTATTAATATTTTTTCAGTATGTGGAACATTTTGAAACATCAATAAAATGTAAATTAATTTTTTTAATGTATATAGAATGAAAATATTTTCTGTATTTCATGAATTATGTTTTAAGAATATCTCTTTATAATTCTTAAAATTCTTTTTAAATGAAATTTTTTTACTTGTAATAAAAAAAAAAAAAAAAATTATTCCCAAATAGAAGGGTAGTATTTCTGAAGAATGTTATAATGACCGTTTAATAATATTTCAATTAATAAAACACAAAATTTATTTAACTTATTATTTAATGTGATATGATCCAAGGATATTAGAATTATTCTTTATCTTAATGGTTTATGATTACCTTGACATAATTTTCATGAAACCCATTTCTTTTCCATGGGTAATGCTATAATTATATGTTTATGAAACCATTTCATTTCCAACGTTATGATATGATGATTGATTTATAATCATGTAGATCATATATTAATGATTTTCCATATTTCATTGGTGAGAACTATATATTGTTCAATTGAATTTTATGAATTTGGATAACTCATTAGGTAAATATTTTATTTATGAATCAGATTTCCTATTTAGAATTATATTAATACACTTGATTATAATGTCCATAATTTTATTCATGGACATTGATTTCATGTCCATAAGATTTATCATGGACCTAGAATTCATAACAATGAAAATATTAGTGGACCTATTGTTTATGTCCATTAGATTATATATTTACCTTGTTTTATGTTTATATGTTTATGTGATTGCCTCATCTCTTATCAATAATATAACAAGTTAGAATGTTTCTATTAATGAATGTTCACAATGTTATAAACATGTGTGTATGCCAATAAATAATTTATTATTTTAATGTTATACTACAGTGGAGCATGTTTTTTGATTCATTTATCATTCAAAATTATGACTTTTCATGATTTATATCATCATTTAGTATTTTGATATTTTATATGAATGGTATGTTTTTTACGTGTTATCCTCATGTTATTTTACCCTTATTATCATGTAATTCTTATGAGATAATTGATATATCCTTTGTTTAACACTAGTGATAATTTGAGATCACTCTTAACTATATTTTCACTCTCCGTGATATGAAGAATTTTTTGTGGGAAAATATGTTTGTGAATGGTGCATCTTATAAAGAACATAATAAGGGTCTCTTATAAACCAATTGTTCGTATGTCTAAATTATAAAAAATAATAGTCTTATAATATTATCTAAGGGATAATTATATTATTTTGTTGATATCTATAAATTAATGTGAAATATCTAAGTATGAATTGTATGGGTAACAATAGACATGACTCAAAACCAATATGTATTGTGATGTGTGAATAATTAGATGGATGTGACCCGATTCATGGGTGGTTGTAAGGAGATGATGATATCATCACTGTGTGAGGGAGAGTATTGGTCCATTAATCTATTAAATGTTATATTATGAGGGATTTACATATGTTTATATTTCCATTACATCATTGTTGGACATTGTATTACCATGAATTCAAATAGTAGTTCAAGAGTGCTAGGATGTAGATACAGATATGTAGATTTGATTCACGAATCTTTACATATCATTTGTTAAAAGTGGAACACTGGAATAATTTTGGTTTTATCCATCCATATACAGTGGAAATGTTATAGTTAGAGTATTCCATGATGTCCTTTTTCATGGTGTTACCTAAGGCATCAAGGTTCCAGGACACTAACTATGGGGTTTTTATCGGTCCACAAATGTTTCAATATTCATATTGATATATGTGCATCACTATGTAGAATAATTTGGAAAACATATTTTCATTAGATAGTACTCTTATAAGGATTTGGATTGATAATTTTTTTATAGGGATGTACACTACACATTTCAATTATTTATGACTTATAGAAAGCCCCAAGTACCCAAATAAAATTATAAAAATAAAATTATATTTAGAAAAATGGATAGTTAGAGAGAAAAGGTTTTATACAAGACAATAATCAATATATTTGTGTTCTTGACACTAGTTAATATATGATGAGTATCAAGAAATTTTTTTTACATAAAATGACAGTTTCTTTTAATATATATATATATATATTATTATATCTATGTGTTGTCATGTTGTGCATCGATGTGTTGTCATGAGGCTGGTGCAGTAGAAGTTGTTGGGTGTTGATTGATACCAAACATCATAGAGAGGGTCAAATTGATCTGGATGTGGTTGGGGATATATTAAAATTGATGTTGGTCATATGCATACCATATGATATTTCCTTTTTATTTTTTTAGTGACCGTGTTTTCATTTGAGTGTCACCTATGTTGTTGAATCATCCTTTGAGGATATAAGGGAAAATTGAACAATGATTTGTTAAACCCCACTAAGATCACCAAATAGTATGGTACATTGGAATATTGTCTTTTCCATCCACCACAGTATCATGGAATTAGGATATATTATATATTTATATAATATATAGGTACACACGTTATACGGTACATGTTATAGACTACTAGTTGATTGAGTTGGAACCCGATTCATCATATGATAACCATTTTTTGTAGTTCATTTCATAGAGAAAGAGTGTTCTCCCTGGAATTATGATAACACTTATCATGATAATTTTGAGGTATGCATTTGTCTCAGATGATAGGTGGGAGTGTTGTTTTGAGTATCAAGATCGATTGTATGAGTATTAATAGTATCACTTCTAGAGACACTTTATGATGATGAGAAGTCCAGAGAGATATAAATTCGTAATATTTAAAATTTTGGATTTAATATGGACCATATAATAATTTGAATTTATTAATATTTTGAATGATAACATAATAATTTTCAATTAAATTATTACAATTATGCAGCACTTATACTTTTTCTTAGGGTAATTAGGGATTTAATGACCTTATATAAGGGAATTTCAAGATTTCTGACCTATTTGAAGGAATCTGTGGATATATTTATTTTAGATAAGATTAATTAAACTATTCATGCATTGTGTTAAAGTATTACTCAGAATGTTTATCATTAATACCCTCATAGAAATGTTCTTAAGGGCATGTCCTTGATTTTGAAGGTTTCATAAACATAATGACATGTTTAAAAATGTCGTATAAAGGTATCATGCATGCTATATAATGGTATATCGAGTTAAATAAAAGGGCCTCAAATGGTGTGTAAAGGTTGCTCTGACATTATAAAGGATGAATAATGGTACATTAGAATTTCAATATTTTATATAAGGGTATCCTAGACTATGTGTGATTATAATCTAATGTTTTTTTAGATTGTGAAAGATTAAATATTGAACCTCATAAGGGTAACATCAATTTCCTACAGGATGTGTAATTATAAACCCGAGTTTTTTACAACATTATGGTTAACACTATATTTTAATGGTGAAGTAATAGTATATACATGACCTAAAATTATATTTTAGTGTAAATAGAGTTTTTTACATGCTTTATAAGTGTAAATATTGACCTAAAAATGAATCCCTTTATTTTCAAAGGATGATTAATAATACATAGGTTCATTGTATGTGTATGAAGGATTTTTTATGTGGTTAGTTTGGGTAGTAGAGTTATATAACGTTAAAACATAATACCCTTATGAAACATCAAGGATATGATAAGGTTAAAAAATATCACAATAATAAAAAACTATTTTTGGGGAAAAAAGTTTTTCTAACTTCCATTTATTCCCCCAACATGCCCCTAAAAGTTATTTTTTACATTTTTTAATTCATTAAATCGTGGAAATAAATTAATTGATTTAATTTAAGGGATTTTATATTATTTGGTAATAATTTAGGCTCACTGTAATTATTAATCATTAAAAGAAAATAAAAATAATGAATTTAATTAGTGTGTTTTACTGATGATAATTTATAAGAGGCTCATTATCTTAAAAATATCCATTCATTAATGCCCATGCTTTTTTAGTGAAGATATTTCGTCCATGCATCCTAATAATTCCAATATTTAGGTTTTTTGAAATCATCTTTGAAAATTATTAGTTCTTCATCTTATTGTTATGTATAGAATAAACTCACCCCCATCATCTATTTTAAGGTTTACACTTTTAATGGAAAATTATAGGTTATAATATATATTTTTAATTAACATTATTTAATGAAAAATTTATGTTTTTTTCTTTCAAAATAATCCTGGAGACATGATAATGAATTATTAAATGATTATAATGTACAATTATCGATATGAATAACAAGGAATAATCATGACTATATAACATTATATTATAGATGTTAATTCTTTTTATATGTGGATTTTATTTCATTTAAATGTAAAATATTTGTAATTAGTTCTATGAGTCCATGGTGTTATGTTTACCTGGACTAATTCACTAACATGGTTTGAGTGAAGATTCCTTAATAAACCATGATTTTGAAATTGAATTCCTATATGAAATAATTTTCTTAAAATTTGGGACCTTATAATATGTTGACATGTCATGTTCTTAATTCTCAACAACCAATGCTTTTTATGTGTTGAATGTGTGTGTGTGGGTGGCCTTGTGATTGTATCGGTCTATTACTATTTGATTATGTATATCCTATTATGATTTGTACGTGATATGACATATTTTTCTTTACTATGATTCACATTTGATAGGTTAATTCATAGCCTCTGAGATCTCTCTTTAGGTATCAATAGGGTTTGGATGCATAATTTAGGTTTAGACCTACATAGAGGGGGAGTGTGGCGATATAGAACTTTTCATTATAAATATAGACTATGAATTAATTATACAATGTAGATTGTGGATTTGGAGCCATGAGATTATGTCGACATTGCCTAAATTTACTCAAAGGTAAGAGTATGTATCCATAATGTGGGATGCACATATATTAATAACAAAAAATTATCATTCAGTGAAAAAATTATTAATGTGGTGTGTGGATATCCCAGTATAGGTATGTGTGTAAGGGACTAGTTGTCCAAATAATATGTTTTGTAGTGTTCCAATGACAATAGCCACTAGAAATGTGGGGGTGAAGAGTTCTAGATATCAACTGTTTCGCGGGTGAAGAAGATGGGGTTACTAATAATGACCGATCTTAGTGGTTGGTGATCGATTTTACCAATAATGAACACCATCTAGTTGATGCATGCGAGGTCACTAATAATGACCACAATTTGTAGGGGGTGTGTTTTTTCCATAATGTAGTCTCATAGGTTCACTTAAATAGAAATGAATACTACTATTGATTCATGGAAGCTGGATCCTCGGTTTGTTGAGGCATTGTTAGTGTAATTATGACATGAAACATGACTGGTTGTATATTTTTTGTGAATTTACCTTGGTCTTGGCATAGATTATTATATATCATGGGAAAAAAATTCAAGGACTTTTTTTGGTTTCATAATGGGTTCTTTTCTTACCCAATGCACAAGAATCAATGTGCATGGGAATGATTCATAACCATGGATCCTATAATGTAAAAGGGGCCAATGATGGGGAGTTGATGAGACATAAGTTATTTTGGGACATAATCTAGTTATTTCCATTTCATTTACTTTTATACCTTTTAATTACACTGGTCTTGAATTCCAATTTGTGACCCAATCTATTTATAACTGTATGAAATGTATTCCATCAGACAATATGGTCATTAATTTTTTCACATCCCTATTACGGTTGTATATATATTTTTTATTTTATATTAATATTTTCCAAATGAAATGTAATTGTGGGTATAGTCTCCCCACATTTGGAGATATCCCCTTGCTTCTATTTGTTGGCCTCTTGCATACTATAAGACATGAATGGGGTTATATTGAACTGTAGTTTAGACCTAATGGTTCTGGTTTGAGTGTTATATCAAAGCTACCCACCAATACATTCCTTACATGTTATGTATATTCTGACCCCCACTGCAGTATCCTAAAGCTAGTTTCAGCTTTCTAACATTGTCTGATGATATAAGGAATCACGTACCGAAATGTAGATTAATGTAAAAGTCTTGGAAAATGATATATAATTGAAAATTAAATTACGTTTAGAATCATAAAATACAAAAAAAAAATCATTATTAATGAAATTATTCCCCATAGGGTTTGCCTTCATATCAATCAGATAATATTTCATTATATCCTATGAAATATAATAAATAATAAATGGTTGAGGTAAAAATGTTAGTACGTGTAAATATAAAATTAATGGAATGATTAAATAATGAATAATGAATATGGAATTAAATAAGTGATTCACATTCAATTTAATCAATGACATTTTTTTAATATGGTAGGAGTTAACGATGATCATATAATTCCATAAAAATATTCACTTAATCTTGAAACATAACGATAGATATTTTATCTAATCATGTAATCACATTCAATATGAATAACATAAATTTTAATTCTATAATTCTGAATGATGGACATAAAAAAATACAATCTTTTGTAGTATTAAAACATTTAATATCATCAAGGATTGTTTCATGGAATCTAATATTATTGATTCTTAAGCTATGAAATCTATATAAACAGTTAGTTCCTCAGCCAAACCAATTTCTATTTTTATCTCATTATAACTACCGATTCATTTATGGGCTATAGTGAGCACCTCCAATCACATACTATGTCCAATGATATAGTAATATGAATGGGTTAAAACATAATGAACATAAACCGTCGTATTTAAACGATCATAAAAAATATAAATACATTCCCCTATCAATAAATATTTTCATAAAACATCCATATTAATGTGAATGGTACAAATAAAATATATTCTCAGATGATTCAAGGTAAAAAATTATCTTTTTCATTGAAATATATAAATAACATAAAAACATTTTATATACACTCTGAAGAAAAATATCCTTTTCATTTTGAATTTTTTCTTTTAAAAGTAGAATTGTTAGAAAACAATTGTAACACATTTAATTAAAAGTTCCTTGAAACTTAACAGTGATGTTTAATATAAGGGAATTTTATGGTTGTAGGAATGTTATTATATTGAGAGTACATTAAAACAACGATTCATTCCACTTTTTTAGTAAAACCCAATCATTCCTTGTCTAAAAATTGAAATGAACAGTCCTTAAAAAAATGAAAAATGTATATATTGGTAAATAATTATATAATTAATCATTTGTAATAGGTCAAATTCATTTTTTAAATATTTCTATAAAACATGGTTTGTGTGGAAATATAATTTTTGATCGATTAAAGAAATGAATTAAGATTATCACAAAACCATTTTTTTTATTTTTTTATGTATGATAGTATAGAACAATGATACTAGTTATATTAAAAGATCAGTAATAATTATAGTTTAGTAAAATTTATTTAATGTATGATTAAAATATGAAAAAAAATCCCTATGGGATATGTAAACAAAAACAATTCAAAATAACGGTGATGTTGTAAAATATTAACATACATATTTTTTAGTTTCTGAATCATAATACCTAAAAAATATATGATGTCAAATTACAAATTATATACCATTATGAAAAATGGATTCATAATATTACATGTAAATGGGGTTTTACGCACAAAAAACATTAGAGACACATGTTTTTATAATGGACTAAAATACAATTTTTTTTCTTTTTAATTTACTAGATTTGATCAATTTAAAACTGATCTATATAATGATGTTTTGAGAGGTGGGTCCTCTCAATTCTATGTTACATGACTTGGGAAAAGCCTAATTAACATTTTCATTTATTTTTTAGGAGTTTAGACAGTGACAAACACAGAAAACCCATATTTTAATGAGTTTTAGAGGGCCCATAGTTTGTCTAAAATAATGTGGGCCACTATAAGAAACTATGAATCCTATTTCATTGGGGTTTGGTGTTCTGCAAAAGTTACTCATGGTTTTCTAAACTGTGCATCGAGTCCACACGTTTCCATTTTTGCGGCAGTAGTCTCAAACATTACACCACATGGTTTTATACATTTTTTCAAACGGTGTGGGTAAAACCATGCAAATTTGTGTGTTTAAGAAATTAAATTATAATTAAATTAGCATAAAATTTTAATAAAAGCACGAAAAATAACCTACCTCTCTACCTAATCATAAGCAACACACCCCCTTGAGAGGATTCCCCTTCAGTGTGTGACAAACCCCCTTCGACCCACTCTTACTCCTTCACTTTTCTATGATTTTTCAGGTGAATATTGTGTGAAGCATTGGGGTTGGGTTCTCTAATACCCCTTCTCTCAATTTCTAAATAGATTCGGTTATTCTAATCTCATGGAGATGTTCATCAACAACCCTAGCTTAGGTTTTGATCAGATTTTCTTTATTCTTCAAACATAGGATTGTGAGAATGGCCTCCAAGGTTATGTTGGTCAGTGTTCTAGAAACTGCCATTGAAGGTGATGTGGTTTGGGTTGTTTTGGTTCATTGCCGCCTTCTGAGTTATATTTTTATATTCATATTCTATTTTTTAACCTATAATTTTAAAATCTTAGGATGTTTATTGTTACTGTGTTTTGTGTGTAGTGGGTTTTGTTCCCTTGGATGATTCACATTCAAATTCAATGGAATGTATATATATAAATATCCATATCCTCCATATGTGCATTCCCTCAAGGAATTTTGAATACATGCATTTGGTTTAGGGTATAAAAAACATATAAGGATGTATGTGCATGCAAGTGGGTGAAAACATTGAGGTAGAAAGCATCAACTTCCAAGCATTGGCTTTGTCATCTTCTTGAGGTAGGATCCCAATCAATAACCATTTACTTAATATTTCTTTAATTACATCATTAAATATATTGATTTAAGATTATTTTTAGTTTAATGGAATTGAAATGATTGATTGAACTAATTTAATGTGATAAATGACTTGTTGATTGATAAAGTCTGCTTTTTATAAAAAATCCCTTCTAATTGATGTTTTCTACCATCAAACCAAAAATAAAGTTATATTTGATATATCATTCATAGTTTGTTCGGATATTTCTAATATGTATTCTTGTTGGTGCTGATATATTCAATGTTTAGGTCATAACCCAATATTGCATTAGGAAACTGAAGATTCCCTTTGGAAATGATTAAATAACCAATGCACTATCTATGTTCTTGTTCTAGTTTCTAGATTTGAACTACCAATGTAGGTTATTTCCTTTTTCAATTGACACCTCTGAAGTGACCCATCGGTCATTATAAATAAAATGGAAATTCTTTAGTAAATTGAATGAGTTGAATTTAATTAAATGTTTAATGAATGATGATTAATCATTAAATGAATTTGATAAATTATTCCAAATGTATTGAATACTATTATCACATTAGGTTACTCACGGATTCCCAAGTATGAATTTCATGGATGGACTCATCAGTTTATCATAATTATACCTAGGCTGATTCATGTATTTCCTTGTAGGAATTCAATGGACAAAATAAAATTCAAAAATGAATAATTGGTTAGATGTCCTTACCAACCCTTACCATTTTAATGGAAGGTACTTGAGTGAACCTTGACTCTTGGAAATTTCTTACATTCATTAAATGAATGGTTGTAATATACATGTCCTTGTGACACTTCTAAAAGGAATGACATAAACCAAATGGACTTTTCAATTAATTATGAATTGATTAAAGGGTTGCATGCTACTTGTCCTTGTCATGCTAATGAAAGGAAAAGCTGAAACCAAATGGACTTATCTATAAATTATGACTTGAATAAAGGGTTACGTGATACATGGCCTTGTAACAATAATGAATAGAATGGATTGAACTAGACTAAGTATATATATATATATATTGGTTCATTATTAGAAAAGGAATGGCCTGACTCGAGATCACATTGGATTCCCTAGGGAATTCCTTGAGCACACGAGGCACCCATTCTGAATTCGACGATACATCTTGAATAGGTTGATACCCACCTAGAAAAATATACTTGTATATCATTGGATTCTTGTTTTGAAACCATAGGATCCCTCATGTAGAAATACAAGATTCCTTGGATACACTCCTTGGATCCAACATTGACAAGAATTTTCCATGGTTAAAGCCCATCGAGCCCTGTCATTACATAGCCTTGTTTTACATTGGATGAAATACTTGTACGCAGTAGGCATATTATTTTGGATTGAATTGGATGATTCGCCTTTTAGTACACTCTCATCCCACTATAGGATTCCTTGGATACAATATTTGGACCTAGAATTTTCAAGTACGTGCCATGGTTAAAGCCCATTGGGCCCATTCTTTGCCTAGCCATGTTTTACTATGGATGAAATCCATGTATATGGTAGGAATATTATGGGGGAATTACATGGAAAATTATCCTTGTATTACACTCTTACACTTATCAAGGAAAAATCATTACTATGTTTGTGACCCTTTAGTTCTGTATTATCTATGTTATTACCTTGGAGCTTCATTATTACATATAATAACATGGTGACTTGTTATTATTTGTAACCATCATTTTTGAAAAAATGCGACTTGTTTATAAATTAGTAGTAACAGATTAATGACCTATTTACATGTTCAGAACACAACCAAGGGGTGAAGTAGGTATAATCATCAAGTGCCCCATAAAAACTGGGATGAGTGATGTTCATTTATTCCATTATTTATTGTAGATACCATCACACTATTTAATTTAGATTTTTCATTCAGAATTGGGATACACAATTTTGGTTCCGACCTATGAATATTTATATTTCACACCCTTCTTGGGTACCCATGGTACCTGAGTACTCCTTGTACTTTCATGATCTATATTGATTGATTTATTGCATATACATGGTTTTTAGAAGCAATGGACCAACATGAAGATGAATATTATCATGGATCATTCCTAAAGATTTTTTCTATATTTTTTTTATTTATGTAATATTATGTAATCCATGTTGTCTGTATAATAGTTTCTCTTAATAATTATTTATCATCCATGAATTTTATAAACTGGAATTGGCCACTATGGTCATTTATATGTGAATTTGGCTTACAATTCTTTGTCCTTGGTATTAACTTATTTTGTTGTTGACTATTTTGTATTATACTATATTGATGTCATACATGATTATGAGGGTATCCTCTCTCCACTGAAAGACCATTACACCCTTGCTGATAGTCAGAAACAACAATCATATAGGTAGGTTCTCTTGATGCCATTTGACCCATCGATTTATCTATTATATTAATGGTAAACAACATCATGATGTCACCAAGGGTTATCAAAGGTGTTTCACATCCATTTCATTATGTTTTTTGGTTCATAGAGAGAATAATATGAATGTTTTGGCACTTGAAAAATAGGCATTCTTGGGACTGAACACCCCCATACAAGAAATGACCATGTGGCCAGGGTTGGGAGTAGTTCATTGTGTTTTCTATTACACTTGTTGTTATTTCAACGTGAGTAACTGGATTATTATTTTACTTCTAAAATATTTATTTAATTTAAGGTATTTGTACCCTTGTATTGATACAGAATGTTAATTTCATTGCATGAATCATTCCAAGAGCATTCAAATTCACATTCCACACATAGTGATATTCCAAGTAGTTGTGATTATAGGATTCCTATTGATTAGATCTTATTCTTTGAGATCTCTACCATACATATATATATCTATTGAGGTAATTAATTAGAATGCCTTCAGTGTTTACTGCACAATATTGCATGATTCATTGATTAACATTCCATGCTTCTATGATTTCTACATGTATCTTTGTGTTAGCTTATTGTATTAGCATGATATATTTCATTGATACATAATTGGTTTATTTTGTTAAAATAACTATACGTGATTATATGGAGTGCATGTTGTTATTTGTAATATGTATGGGTTCCTTATAACTGAGAAAATATAATCCATGAATCCTAATCACTGTAAATATCTATGGGAATTAAAATTCTAATGTAAGATGGATTTGACTAAAGGGAGCCAAATTCCAAACCACAAAGTGTATTGGAGCACTAAAGGTTGGTAGATCGACAACTGTATAAATTTGATATTTATTTTTGATTATGTTAAAATTATGAATTGAGATTGGTTATGATTAATGGGAGTCAACATTCATTCAATGAAATGTTTGGAAACATAGTTAATTGGGAAATGGACTCCCATATTAATTTTACAGGCTTGATATATTTTAAAATGGTTATATATTTTACACCGGTTTAGTTTAAATCTGAAATAAAATGGTAAAATGATTAAGTGACGACTATACCCAAGTAATTCATTTAGGAAAATTTTATTTTGAGATGACCTATTTGGGTGATTGAACAATAATAATTATAGAAAATACTATTGTTTTTCTTTCATTAGTACCCAGGTTTTCTCGGTGGGATTTATAGTTCACTTTTTCTGTTTAAAATGTGTTTAGATGAAAAATTTACTATTTATGATGGGATGTTAATAAATAAATAACGATTAAAGATAAAATTTCAATAATTTAATCTGATTGAAAATAAAATATTGAGTGGTGTAATATATTTGAATATCCTCCAGAAATGGTAGTTTGAGTTTTTCCTTGGATTTTTCTTGGAAAATAAGCATGATTACTTTTCGAAGTTATTATTTTACTTTTAACAATGGTTTAGATGGTTTCCTTCTGATCTTGGTGAATTTTTGTTGACATGAACTAGTGTTAAGGTTAAAAATTGTGTTTCATAAAGGGATAAAACGTGAAAGTGAACACCCATCTAATTTACATGCCTTGATAGTTCCATGAGCATTATAATGATTTGTGTCATTTGGGTTCCGTTGTCCCTTTTAGATCATTAAGTTTCCATTGAAACACATATTTGAATGGATGGTCATGGATTATTTGGCATTGTTATGGGTGTATGTAGTGAGTGATTATAATTTTCATTATTTTGGACATTCCTCGGTCATGGATGGCATCTTATTAGTTCATTCGACCATTATTCCATGTAATGGACAACTTTTCATGGTGTCATCCATGATAAATGTTATATGAGGAAATTTGACACTAAAATAAATCTATAATAGTGTTGAGTATAGTCTCGGGACATCTCTAAGTAGAGTGGAATGGGATATAATGAATCACATTCATCCTAATGCTTGGGATGGAGTTTTTATGGAATCATGTGTTTATGCAACCCAGAATCATTTGTCATAGATTTTATGGTATGCTTTGACATATGTGAGTGTGTCTCTGTGTATAGAAACACTAATAGTTATAGTGTGTATATATTAGCATGCTTGTGAGAATCTAGTTTATCTTCCTTTAATAAATAGGACACTCCTACGGTGGGTAGTGTTATTTACGATATGGTAATTGAATTTATTCAATAACATGGAAATTGATCCAATATGTCCATCGAAAAGGGTTTCTTATAATTAAAATCCATTGGGGAGGTTTGGGTTTGTAAATTTTGGTTATTTCATGGAATCATGAAATTGTTCTGAATTATGGTGTATTGATCATAGGAAAAAACTATTGTTTTTCGAGGACTACGATAGTAAAATCTATAGTGTTACAGAATTCCTTTTATGGTAGAGGAACATATTTGGTTATGTGTTGGTGCACTGGTAGGTGAAGTTGAACTTCTTCTTTAACGTCGAACAGTTGGGGTTGACTATATTTCTCTCTGGTAATTTGGTGTGTTTAATTGTAAAACATTTCATCCCACTTAGTTTATTTTTCTGGGTTATTAGAATGTCCCCTATATTGACATAGTCCAAGATATACTAAAAGGGAATCAATGTTATGTTGTGAAAATTTTTAAGATGCTATGATTATTGGGTGATATATTTATCAGTGAAACACAATAACACATGGATATTATCCAGGCATGATAATTCTTGAGTGATTTCTAGGTTCCCATGTAGGAACATATTTATTGGACTCATCCAATCTAGATGTTTCTTTTGAATTTATTTGGAAGTTTATGCCATAAAATTTTGAGTTATGTCGGCCATGTGGCTCGACTAATTCTCTCTTTTTTATTCTTTGTTGATGGTTTTAAAGAACCATATTATGGAAGGTCTATAGGAGATGTAATGCGTGGTTTCAAGGACACAAGTTTCATATGGGAAATATTGTGGGACAAATTTTTGCTTGTTTGATCAGGATCTAACCATTCCTTTTATTGAAATAATACCATGTTCATGGTTAGGAGTCTTAGAGGAATGATTTGTATGGATATTATAACTGTGGTGGAATAATGGAATGGAATTTTTCAATTTCCATAAGTGATGACCTATGGGGGGAGCACCATTAATTGGATTTTTATTGAGATTATGGTGTGATAATCTATCTATAATAATGATTTCATGTAAGATCTATTTAGTGATCTTATTGGAATGTAATTATTGGCACTGGTTGTAAAGGCATATGCGTCGAAATAATAATAAGTGGTTAAAGGTGTGTTATTAATTTGAATCTAAATTAAACCATTTGAAAAAAGCATCCCAACACTTGTAGGTTAGGTAATTTCGTATTTGATTCTAAAGGCATCATGTAGAGGACAAGTTTTAAGGGGTGAAATTGAACAGTATCATGATTTTTTGAACTGGAATAACTACAGTGGATTTTGAACTTTTATCTTTATGGGAAGGTACAAATTTAAAACACAAAATAATAATGATGTTTCAAGAATTGGTTCCTCTCAAATTGATTTTTTTGGACTTGGTTGAAGGTCCATTATGTTTCATGGGTTCCTCTATGTGTTTTAGGAGTGATGGACTCAGAATCATCATGTTTTGAAGAGCTACAAAGTATTCACAATTTGTTTGAAACTTCGAGGCACAATATATGAAACAATTTGGATTGTTTTGGGTGTGGGGGCATTGTCTAAGGGATACACAAGGATTGGTAAACTATGTGCCTTGCCCACACTATGTGCTTTTAGAGGAATTAGCCTCTTAATGAACACTGTGTAGTTTTCACATTGTGTCGAAAATTGTGTATGTCAATCCATGAGGAAGGTTATATTTAATGAATTATGTTTAATTTAATTTAATTAAACTATAAATAAAAATAAAACACTTAACCTCTCCATCTCACCTCTCATACCCAACACAACCTTAATGGGAGTTCCACATCGGCACATGACGAACCCCCATGGCTCCCACTTCATCCATTGATTCTCACCGATCTTCATCCAAATCTTGTACAATGATTCAAGGAATGGTTTAATGATTCTACACCTCTTAATTTCTCATAAAAGCTTGGTCTTTTTGGAACCCAATTATTTTTGGTTGAATCAATAGTTTTGGGTTTGATTAGATTTTCTTTGTTCTTCAGATTTTTTGTTTTGAAAATGTTCTCCTGAATTATGTTAGTCCATGTTTAAGTAACTACAGTTGAATTTGAGGTGGTTTGGTTTGTTTTTCCTCACCATTGATATCTTAGGTAAGTTTTTATACCTGATTTTTATTTTCACACCCTTAATTTGAGAATCATAGGGTGTTTAAGGGTGTTAGGTTCTGTGTGTAGTATGTTTTGTGCCCTCAGAAGACACTTGAGGATATAAAAAGTTATATATATATATATATATATATAATTATATATATAATCCATGTAAAAATTACCTCATCATGTGGGAAATACTTGTATTGTGTTAACGGTATACAAATACGTATATGTATGTATGTTTGCATGAGTGGATGATGTCTTTGATTTACAAAGAATCAAGTGACAAGCGTTCTCTTGGTCTTTTACTTGAGGTAGGATCCCTATCCTTGACCTTTTTTAAGAAATATTTATTATCTTTGTTGAATATATTGTTTTATGAGTTTAAAAATTTAATTAAACAGAAATGCTTGATTGAACTACATTAATGTGATACATGACTTTTTGATAGATAATTTCATGTTTTTTTATAATAAAACCCCTCTAATGTAGGTGCACTGACTTTAAATAAAAAATTATTGACTGATGTGATATAATTATTATCTTGGTTTTATATTTTTATTATGTATTCTATTTAGTGATGATATATTGAATTTTAAGGACATTTCGATTAATGGAATTACAAAAATGGAGTTTCCCTTTTTAAATTATTTATGTACCAATATACTGTCTAGGTTGTTGGTTTAGTTTTTATATTAAAATTACACATGTAGGTTATTGGCATTACCATTGAAAACTCATAACTGACCCACTAGGCCTGATATATAAAATTTACATGTTTTGGTAAAATTAATGAGTTGAATGAAATTAAATGGTTAATGCATGGTGATTAACCATTAAATAAATTTATTAAATTATTTTGAATTTGTTGAATGCTATTAAGAACTTGGGAGGCACATTGATTTCCAATTTGGAATTCCATGGATGCTCAATGGTTTCACATACATATATCCTAGGGAAACATATATTACCATGTAAGAAAGGCATGTGTTGACTCAGGTTCATAAATAAATAATTAGTTACATGTCGATGGCACCGCTTACCATGTTAATGGAAAGAAGAGGAGTTAACCAAGAATCATCAAAATTTCATAAATTTATTAATTGAATTGTTGCAAGATATAGGGCCATATCAAACTAATGAAAGGAATGTCCTCCACCAAAGGGACATATCAATTAATTATTAATTAATTAAAGTATTCCATGTTACATGGTCTTGTCACACTATTGAAATGAAGGGATTGAACCGAATGGAAATTTCTATTAATTATGACATGATTAAAGGGTTTCATGATACATGGCCTTGTCATGTTAATGAAAGAAAAGGATTAAATCATATGAATTATATATATGAATTCATTTTCAATATAAGAGTGGCTTGAATTGATATCACCTTGGATTCCTAAGGGAATTCATTGAGCACTCCAGAACCCCATTCCATGTTCAAGGAAACGACTTTCTTAGGATGAGACCCTCCAATAAACCGATCCTAGTTTAACCGTGGAATCCCAGTTTTACACTATAATACTTACCTTGATGAGCTACATCATGACTTGGATACACTAATTGGATCCAGTATTTTCATGTAGGGTCATAGTTAAACCCCATCTTGCCTATTCATTGTTTAGACATGTTTTACCTTGGACGAATGTCATGGAATTGATAGCCATGTTATTGTGGAATTACATGGACAATGCTCCTTGGATTACAATATAACACCTCTACATGATGTCATGGATACACACCTTGGATACATCATTGACATGTAGGTGTCATGGTTAAATCCCATCATGCCTAGTTTTTTCCTAGCCTCATTTAGCATTGGATAAAATCCTTTTGGATAAGTAGGAATATTATTGTGTAATTCCTTGGACAATTATCCTTTTATTACACTCTTACACTTATCCTAGATACAATAATTACTAGGTTGGATACCCTTGAGGTTAAAATTTCCTTGGTTATTACCATGTAACATCATTATTAAATATCATTACTGGTTCTATTTTTACATCTTCGAACCTTAATTATTTCACACATGTGACTTATTTATAAACTGGTAATAATCAATTAATGAACTAGTTACATGTTTAGACCACATCCAAGGGATGATGTAGGAATATCCATCAATTGTCCTATAGGAACATGTATGGGTGATGTTTTTTATTTTGTTTGTTATTATTCTATATACCTACACAATATTTAATGTATATTACATTATTGTGATTTGGATAGACACAGTTGGTGCCAACCTACATAGATTTATATCTCACACCCTACTCACGTACCCTTGGTACTCGAGTAGACCTTATATTTTCCAGATCATGTTTGATTTTTTATATTTCTTATAGTTTGGAGTTATGATAAAAGGGCCAGGCTAATGCTTGGGATGCTCATAATGATCGACAATGTGTGTTTTCTTTATTTTACATTGTTTTTTACTGTAATTTGAAGCTTGTTTATTATTTAATTCATTATCTTATGCATCATAAATCATCTATGCATTATATAATGTAGCATTTGACACGTTTTACAATTATATAAGAATCACTCTTCCCCTGATTTTTCATTCCTATTAACTACTTCCACTATTGATTGATGTTTATTATATTATACTGATGTTTTAATCATATTATGGGGTTATAGTATCCCCACTAAACTGCCATTACACCCTCACATCTATTTGGCATCCTCTAGAATATGGGGAGGTATGCTTGAGGCCATGTCACCCACCAGTCCAGCTACAGGTTTAATGGTATGTTGGGTCGGTACATTTCCCAAAAAATGAAAATAATTGGGGAATATAGAACATGTTTCTTAGAAGTAAAAGTAAGATGAGAAACCCTAAAATATTTCATTAATTTGGATAAATATTGTTTAACCTAATATATAGTGGTCATAAAGATGTTGTTAACTTAATATTGGACCATATTAACTAGTTTAAAGTATTATTTGATCTATTAATTACATATTCTTTCACATTCATTAATAATAATTATTTATTCTCAGTATTTTAGGTGTGAATTGTATTAATTTCTAATGCGTGTTTTGTTATGAATGATATGGTTCTTAAACATATTATATATTTCCATGATATAAAAAATAAACCTTATAAAATTAGTTTATTTACTAAAAATATAATATAATAACAAATAATGAATAATTATAATGAAAATTGAAATACTATGGAATATGGAGATGGTAAGATGTATATATGTATGACAAAAGTTTCCATTTTTAATGATCACTATGGATATTGATTGTGTACTATTTACTCTTAAAATGATAAAATATCAAATATACCATATATTTATTTTAATATGCCTATATATACCATTAATGTAGTGTGGTGATGAAGACGAGTCAAATCGCTTCATGAAGGTGGCAGTCCACACATACATGAAAGTTGTTCTGCTTTTTCAGTGTAGAAAATATAATGATGTACTATAATTATAGACTTATAAATAAGTAATTAATATCCTAATTATTTCATTTATATAACATATATTAATTAATATAGTCTTCATTTCCTTCCACGTAAATAGTTAGTGAAAAATGAATCACACACCTTCTTGAGGTAGTTATCTATCATATAAAAGCGTGAAATTATCATATCCCATATGGAAAAGAATGTAAAAAATGTTATTTTGTTATAATGAATAAACATGAATAATTATATAATAAATATCATATATTTATATATATATATTTGAAATCCATCATTATAACCATCCATTGGTGGGGTAATGGAAAAATGATTTACATTAGTTTATGAGGATATAGTCCGTCATTCACATTAATGATTATTTCATAACAAAATTTATGGAAGTGAAGGTTGTTGTAAGTAATTATCATTTTTTAAAATAATATCATTATATATATATATGATATTTATTTAATTTTATAATAATGTAATGATAATAATTTATGGAAGTGGATAAAGAAATAAAGTGATGATGCTCGTTGAAGAATGCAACCAATTCATCGGTTAACCACCATAGGATTACAAAACAATCATTTCATGGATGTATTTTCTATCACTAAATAAATAATTTAGCTTTGAGGTACCAAATATTGGAATTGACATGGAATAGTATTTATATAATCAAAAGCATTTTATGGTGTTACAAAATAGTAGACAGTGGGTGGCCATTTATAAGTGATGTGAGTGTCAAACTTGTGAGTTTTTAAATGAAAACGGAGTAACCACATTATTCAAATTTAAAAAGAGTTCAAAATGAAATATTTTTGGGTATTGTACATTATATGGTCTATATAAGTATATCAAATATATTTTATAAAAAAATTTATTTGACTTTGACCCTTATCATATTTTTTTATCCCTGATAAATACATTTTTTCCATAATAATTAAAATTAAGTATTATTGTTTTCATTATTCATTATGGTCAAAAATCAATTTTGAATGATTAGAAAATATAAATTATTCAAATTTGAAATATTTAACTACTATTTCCAAAATATCATTTAGATATGTTGAAAATGTTAATTTAAAATTAATCCCACAGACGTGATGAGAAATCGTATTTTCAAATAGAAATTGGATCACAATTTATAAAGTATTTATATCAAAAATTAATATTAAAATGAATCCAATGATTTAATTATGATTCATAGATATGTAATATAACTAATTCATCATTAAAATAATTAAAAATATGGTTTAACTTTGTTAAAAATAAAATTAAAATTATTTCGTCATATAAAAATTAATGATTTTCAATATTTTTCAAAAACTAACCTTTTAAAAAATCCTAAAATTTTCTGATAATATAATTTTTTTTTGTAAATTTAGGAAATGATATTTATTTTCGTTAATAAATTTTCTATTTTTTATAAAAATTAAATCATCTGTGTAAATAATGACTAAATCAATTTTATAAAAAATTATTCAACAAAACATTTCATTTTATTCTAAATGATTCATATTTTTATTTATAATAAATTTCTAAAAAATTAACATTGTAAAATATATATTCATTAAAATATAGGTATTCCTATTCAAACAATATAATTTAATGTCTAGGATAAATGGGCATATATAAATAATATTTTACTATGGTATGGATTTTCATTTCATCTCTATTTGGAAGGATTCACAATTTATCAGGGAAAATAAATTTATTATATATGAAATATGTTGTAATATCATTGGGTGTTACATTATTCCCCCCATAAATAAATTGAGTCATCTAAATTTCTTAATTTACTCAGTAAAAAATGGTTTGATACATTAAAATTCCATTGATGGTAAACATGTATCGTAAAAAGTGTTAATAAAATATCCTCTTAATAATAGACAAAAGTAAGTACATTGTTCATATTAAATAAAACATACTTTGTTTAAAAATATCATAACATGGGTGGAATTTGGATACATAGACATTTAAGAGAAAACTATCCTCAAAATATTGATAGAGAGTTATAAATTACATGTTAATGTGGGATTAATGACCACAAAGCCATTAACTATTGGTGTGAAAAAGTAAATTGATATCGTACAAAATGATAATAGGACAAAATTTTTTGGATTCAAGATCTATTTCATAGATTTGATAAATTCATTCACTATATTAAAATATATATAAATATACTGTCTTGAAATTTTTTAGCAGGCACAATTTTGAGAATGGTATGTCATTACATTATTCTCTAGTTATTATTATAAATCGATTGACATTATATATTGTCTAATATGCAGAAATCAATATTTTGTGAAGTAATATATTAATATTTAAAACCAAATCAAATGTTCAACCTAAACCATTTATTAAATAGTTAAAATTTTTACACATCCAAATAATTATGATCACAAAATATGGAAGTAAGGTTATTAAATTTCCAAATTTAACATTTGATCAATCTCTCAAAATATATGAAGTAGATCTTAATATTAACATGACAAACATGTGAATATCTTCATCATCTAATCTTGTAAAACATGGTAATAACATGAATTAAAAAAATCTATTGAAAATATACATGATTCGTTCTTACATAGGTAAATTTTTGTTAATGGGATATATTCATTAAATCCAAATTTGATGTAAACTCAATCGATGTTTACAAATACCATATGTTTGAAAAATTAATAATTTGTTCCATGGTAGTTAGTACTAAATAATTTATATTATCCATATGTATCCTCACATTATCCCAAAATAATTTTCTCAACATTAGCGACCAGTTAAGGGTCATCATTCCCTTAGTGATTTCTTATATAAAGTCAAACATGAAATTTAATCATTTTTATCGATCAATAGTACCATTAAACATACTACTTAAAACCCAAAATGAACAATTTATATAGTTAATCCTTATACAATAATGATAATTCTGATGATAGTATCATTGAAAAATTAATTCCAAATTATATATTTTTTATCCTAAATTAATGGAATTTAATAAATCCACTTTTGATATATCATTACCATAATCATGATAGTGATCCCTTTTCATCATAAAGGGTATATTCTAATAATCCTTGTTACATTATTTACCGTAGTTCTTAATTTCCTTACTGTTAAAGAGTTTAGAATTGGTAAATTCTATCATTATCTACCAATCACGATCATAATGGTATTTTTCTCAACAAATATGAAAACACTCATTTCCTTTTAGAATCTATGAAGTCATTTCATTCCAAAATTACTACTTGTTGAAAATAGATTCATTCAAATCTTCCACATATAATTTGTTTTCCTTTTCATCCTATTCATCAATGTCTTACATATGAATCAATAATACTTAGTCAATTTTTTATCTATCTTGATAGAACACAGTAAAATGTATTCATTTCATGATGATGTTTTAAAGACTTAGTCCCTTTGAAATATTTGATTAATTCCATTACAGATATACATCATTATTACTCTTTGAATTATGTGAGTTTTTGTGGTTCCCATTCATTCTTCTAGTAGCAATTTCTAAATGATGGATTAATCTGAATTTATTCACATCATTATGAAACATAATGCATAATCACAAATACAAGGAAATATTTAATGTAAAATTAAAATTTTATGCATAGTTATTCTAATAATCATAAAAATTAAAATTTTTGATATTTATATTATCTAATAAAATTTAATTGTTTGTAAAGAAAATTTTATTATACTAAGAATATCCCCTTGGTGTGTCAAACCATTTTCACAATTATTCCCATTTTATATGAACTGGGTAAGGATTTTTTTCAATCCAAACATTCCCTTTTTTTATTATTACCACTAAGAATATATTTGATAGAACCAAATCGAACTGTAGTTTCTAGAAATTGATGTATTTTCTAAAAAACTGCATTATGTAGTATTTAATAAAACATTAGAATGTTATTTTATAATAATCCCCAATGCATATCATAGGTTTATGTGTCCTAATCTAGTATTTTATAATTTATTCTCTAAAGGCTTCTACTAAAATTCATTTGATACCAACTCTATAGACCCTTACCCATATAGCCCAAATTCATTCACTCCCTTATTAAATTCTAATATGATACATGGAATTTAATCCTAAAACTAGAATATTTAATAACTGTTTGTCAACTAGAAACATAAATTAAATTCCTCTTCCATTTAGAAATATAAAGTAAAAATTTAACATTATTTGAGAATTTCATTATTCTACATATCAAGTCCCTACATATTAATCAAAATATAATTCCTAATATAAGGAATAAAATAAAACATAATCAAGGGTGAGCTCGCATGTTCAGAAGGTGTAAACATATAATGAAATAAATAAATAAATAATGGATAATAAATACATCGAGGTAAATACAGAAACACAATCCATTTAATCTATATCTTGTGAACAATATGGTAGGATTAATTTATGAACAAATAATTTCAAATAAACACTCACATGATCTTTAAACTTGATCATGGATATTCTATATAATCCAATAGTGACATGGAATATCAATAAAAAAATTTATAATTATATAATTTATAATGAGGGTCATCAAAAAAATATATCTGATGCTACTTCCAAGACATATAATACCCTCAATTCTACTTGCATGATATCAAATACCATTATGGAGTGTGAAAAAACACCATTTTAATTTGAAACGGCCTCATCTATAACCCTCTATGTATTTTTTCCTAAGACCTACTGATGCATCAAGAGTATATAGGTTTTATTTCAAATAAAATACAAAGTTCAATTCATTCCACACATGAAATGGGGTGAAAAAGAATGCCCAAAAACATTTTTATTTAAACAAACATATGAAAAGTAAATAATTTCCACAATAAATGAACATAATCATAATCCATTTGTAGTAAATTGAATAGTAACAATAAATTATATCCCCATAGGATTATATGTGAAATAAATGTTTATGTTTTTTGATAAATTGATACACCATAAAATTTTCTTTTATAACATCATTAAGGAAAATATACTTTACAATTTGAAAATATCACTTTCAAACTATGGGTTCAAAAAAATTGAAAAATTTTTATTTCAAAATAATATTTCAAATATATATATTATGTTTTAAATGATAGAGTGGTCATGAAAGTAGTAAATTTAGTACAAGCTGAATAGGTTAAAAATGGATCATTTTAATTTTTTTGTAAAAGGAATATGATAATTGTTCTGAGAATAACATGATAATTCCATTCAAAAGATTTTTTTAAAAAGACAAAATTGGTAAAATTTTAATTATAAAACATTTATAAATGTTAAAAAACATTTTCATATAACATGGTTATGGATACAAATGAATTTTCGAATGATGAGAGATATAACATGGGATTATATTTTAAAACATTTATTATTTTAAGTATCTAGTAGTAAAAATATGTTACTATTACATGAAAAAGTTTATTTTAAACCTAATTAAAATTAAATATATTTAATTTAATATATAGAAATCAAATAATTTCCCCTAGAGAGACGTAAACATATACAATCTTGAATAATGGTGAGATTTAAAAACAATCCCTTACCACGTTGAAAACTTCTAAATCATAATCATTAAAATAGACGTGAGATGAATAAATTTTTTAAATAACATGAAGACAAATATATGAATGATATTAAATATAAAGGGAAGGTATAAAAACAAAAAAAAATAATTAAGTGGTGAATAAGGCATGTGTATCACATAAGTAAAATTTTGATGAGAATCCCTTACCTCACGATACCTTTTGGGTGAATGTAACTTATCCTCATGTATAGTTGTTTAAATCATGTAAATAACCTATTAATGAAACATAATAATATTTAAAGTTAATATATGATCCATAAATAACATTTTTTCCATAGTTATTTAATAATATTTCATTATTCCCTTTTTTCTGTTGTTAACTGTATAAGTTTCTCATTTGTGTTTTTTCATATTTGATGTCCGAGTGAAAATAGTATATGGTTAAATTATTTCTATATTAATATTCATTAAATAATGATAAATTTTTTCATCAATTATTATTTTGAAACCATTAATGGATGATTTTTTTTGAAAATTCAACTAGGTTAGAATTATAGAGATGTAGGTCACACGTATGTGTAAGTAACATTTCTATTTTTTGTTGGAAATTACGGAATTAATTTAAGTAATATTTTATTATTAAATAATTATAATAATAGATTTTATACCATATTATTTATTTAAATATGCATATATGTATCATCCATGTGATTTCATGATGAATGATAGTCCCAATGCTTCGTGAAGGCGGTAGTCCACAAAAACACAAATGTTGTTTTCCATTCACAGTATAATAAACGATAATGATATAATATATTTTAATAATGATAAATACTTAATAAATATAACAAATTTGTAATATTTTTCACATATAATAATTAAAAATATCCTTATTACCATACATGTAAGGATGTAAGGAAAATGGAATTACATCGCTTCTCAAGGTGGTAGTCTGGTGTACCCATAAGCAACGTTATCATATCCCTTTTGGAATGGAATGCATAATGGTATATAATATATACAGACTGATGAAGTATAATTTTATTATAAATGTCATATAGACACATTATTAAAATAATAATACACAACCATGAAAGTTATTAATGGAAAAATGAATGTCATCAGTTCATGAGGTGGTATTCTTGTAAACACATGATTGATGATTTTGTAACCATTTTGATTAAAGTGCATAGGATTTAGTTTATGAAATTTTAATAAAAACATATAAATATATGTAAGATAATGATGATGTTATATCACCATGGATTAATAATAAAATTATATTTAATGAGTGAAATAATATAAACAATATCCATGGAGCCTATTCATTATTCATTAGGTAACCTCCTTAGGTTTGCAGAAAATCCTTCAAATGTTGAATTTATGCCGAAAAAATAAATCAATAATGACAAGGGTATTGAATTGTGGATGTGGTTTCTATGTTATTTTTTATCCATAATTATGTGAAGGTGTGAAGAAGATTTGAGAGGGGTGACATTTTATAAGCTAGGTCAGTTGCACACTTGTAATTTCTATAAAGAAAAAGATATACCCACATTTTCTACATGCCATAAGGTTCCAAAATGAATTATTTTACAGAATAATTCATTATAGGGAATAAATATGTCTATATAATAGTTTTTAAAAATGATATCGGTCGATATAACCATTATATATTTTGTTCAACCCCATGTAAATCCATCTTAACCATAACCATAACAAATAATTGTTCATAATTTCACTATTAAATTTAGTAAAACGTTAGGTATGGAGTATTAAAATATTTAAATTATGAGTATTAGTAATTTTGAATCCATTTTATAATTTTTATTCACATATTTTGTAATAATTAATAAAAAATTAATCTTGTAGACATGATGAGAATGCATGTTTTGAATAAAAAATGCCTAAAAGATTATATTATATATATATATATATAATATTAAAATAATTAAAATAACCTAAATCTAATTAAAATAAATATAATTTAAATAATTTTACATTAAAAAAAATTCAATGTATATTTTATACTAATATAATATTTTGAACGAAAATGGAGTTCAAATTAAAATTCAGTATTTTTCACAATTCAACAAAAAATGAAATTTACATAAAAATAACTAACATTTACTCTGTGTTTATATTGATATTCCATTTTTAAATATGTTTTTTATATTTTATGAAAAATATAAAACTTGTAAAATAAATTCTTATTTCATGTCCGTATAGAGAGTCCAAACCCTCTTTTAGAAAAAACTAGTACATTGCCCGTGAATACGCACGACGTGATAAATGAAATCCGAACTACAAAATGAATTAGAAATATGAGAAGTGAACAATGGAAAATAATAAATAATGTATTGAAATTATAAATGTATTCATAGAAACGTATGAAAATATAATTTCTATATACTTGTAATAGGTAAATAGTGAAATGGAATTATGGTAAGAGAACTTGAAATTGGAAACAGACATTAGATGTCATTTTCATATCACCTTTGAAATAGATCTATGGAATGTTAATTAACCTTGATTAGAGAACATAAATACACTTTGTAGAAGATACATGTTTGACAAGAATTATAGGAACCATGATTTTCAACAATAATGAAATAGTAAGTGGATAGTAATAATAAAAAGTATAACATGGGGAAATAATATTACTGGAAAATTATCATCAATTAGGAACTCTCTATAATGGAGCTCCCACAGAATCGAATGAAATGCTGGTTACTACACCTCAGTAAGCAAGAGTACCCTATCCTCCCTAATAATGGGAACACCTACAACCACCAATGTAATATTAAACATCATAATAATAGTAGGGATAAATATTCAGGTCTATAATCAGTGCAGGGATTACCTCATCATCCAGGGCTCTAATTTGTGAAGGATTTATCTCAATCAGGGCTTTGATAATTGCAGTTTTATGGAAATCATTCAGTAGTTCCATTATTCTCCATCAACTACATTAATTATTTTATATCAATAAAACTGAAAATCAATGGTCATATAACATTATGTATTTGAAATAAAACATGAAAGAGTCATCATTCCATAAAATAACAGTTAAAACAAAGCTAAAATACATGGAAAAAATTATAAAATGAACAGAAAAATATGGGATGAAGGCAATATCCCACGTAAGGACCATGCAACCATGCATGGTAATAAAACAAATAAAACAAATTATATTCAATAAACCAGAATGAAAAAAGCTAATTCATTTCACTACTATCATTATAAATGAAGGAGCATATTCAACATAGTGCTTTGATCATTGCATGGAAAACATGCTAAACAGGCGAGGTGGAAGTCAACATTTTATTCGTAAAACACACATGCCAATTTTGACAGTGATATGTAGTTTTATCTAGTTGGCCTAGCTTGGGAACTCAGGGTCTTGCTTCCTTTGGAGAGACCCCACGCGGGTGATATTATCATAATCCTGAAGAACATGGTCCACCAGGACAGGGCACATAAGCCCAAAAACCCTCATAAATCATAGAAGCCTCCCTTCCATCAAACCTTCACCCCATATTTATTGAGCCACGAAGCTTCTGATCAGCTCCAAAACTGCACCAAAATACATGAGGATCGCTGCCCTCAAAGAGAAGTAGTTCATGTTGGGTTAAACCTTTACACATTGAAAAAGAAAATAATATTTGTCATTTAGTTTTGGTCATACACGGGGATCGCTTATGGAGGCCCATGGATTTCATGAAGTCGGTATTCTCTTTCCTAATGTTGGCGATCTCATACTATAAAATGTCAACATCAGTGGACCAATCATCGGCGCGGAACAGTTGCATGCCCCAGACAGACACGACGATCGTTTTGGGGTCGGTGGAGGGGTAGCGCAGGAGGAAGGCTTCTGTGATGCATTTCCCATGAATGTCTTTCGTTATTGAAGATAGAAGATTATTCAACTCTCAAAATTCCCTATTTGTTATTGGAAATTAATTGACACAAAAAAATATAAAATAGGTTCTCACCATTCCAAAATTTATATGATCCAAGGAAGCCTTTCTGGAAACAGGAATAGTATTTATCAGTAGGCAGATAACTAAAGTCGGGATTTTTATGATAACAGAAGATACCTCCCAGTGGTCAGTGAAAACAGATATGATGAAATCCCCGTTCTCATATGATAACATGGAGGCCAACAAGGTGAATAAAGCATTGTATCACTTGTCTTCTGGCGGAATATGACTCTAAATCCACTCTCCGGTCTATCTTCCCAACGACAGACACAAAACTCGCTGATTCTTTGTCCGTAATCTCCACCTTCCCTAAAATTGTTCTTGTTAGATGACATTTTCCCTTATTCAAAAATCATCATTGAATCACCCAACCTTTCAGTAGGTTCTGAAAAATCCTGCCGTTTAGATCAATTATAAATAAGTAACATAATCATTCAAACATTCAAACTGAAACAACAATTGTTTCAGAGTTAATTTTCAAAGGAACACATTTAAAGAAAAATAGATTGTTTGGACACATTATTTATTTATCAGAGTTGGATGAAAATATTACATTCAAAGAATACTGTAATAGTATATGGTGTACCCCTTAGAATGAAACTAAATTCAATAAATTGTGGTAGTAAAAACCATCCAAAATTTGGTTCCTATGGTATTACAGTAGACAAGTAGCGGTGGTTGCTGGTTGGTAATAATATGGTAACATCATATATTTGTAAAAGCATGTTACATATGCAGAAAACATTTTTAGATATCATACATACACAATAGTACCACTTTCAGCCTATACTATGCTTGAAAAATCACACGACCATGCAAATAGAGATAAGGAAAATGATCCTGGAAATTAAAAAAACAAACCATTCAGCCATTTGAATTCTTCCCATAATTTTAATTAGCCTTGTTTTGAATATAACATACAAAATCTAAAAGAATAAATAAAGTAGTTCTAATTGTAGGAGCAGTAAAACACCAAGAAAAAGGATGTAATACACAACTCTATCAATGAGTAAAAATGAAGGCAATGACAAAACAAACTTAACCCAAAGTACCCATCCATCCGTTAGATATCTTTAGTTTCAATCCTGGACTACTGCAATGGACCCACTTACAACAGGAGGGTGACTGTAAAATACATGAATGTTTTTCTACATTCTAAAAAAACAACCATTAATAAATCATAGCACAAAAAAAATGAAAACACAATCAACAATTCGGTAGATATTGAAAATAAATAATATTTTGAATGTGTAATATGAAATATACAATGGACAGTTATTATGAACATGAAATTAATGGTGAATTAATCTAGCTGCATTACCGGTATGACAAAGGGAGTTGGTCTATCTTCTCCGACTTCATTTTCCATGAAATGGAAGAAGATGCGCAGCCCCATTCCCCACCAGCCCCTCCCCCCTGCCCAGCCCCATCCCCCCTGCCCAGCCCCATTCCCCACCAGCCCCCTCCCCCTTTCCCAGTTCTTCCCCTCTCATCCCCTCCCCCCTGCCCAGCCCCTTCCCCCACCAGCCCCCTTCCCAGCCCCATCCCCCCTGCCCAGCCCCATCCCCCACCAGCCCCCTCCCCCTAGCCCAGTTCTTCCCCTCTCATCCCCTACCCCTCCCTCTGCCCAACCCCCTTCCCCCCCAGCCCCTCCCCCTAACCAAACCCCATCCCCCCAGCCCAACCCCATCCCCCCACCAGCCCCCTCCCCCCCTACCCAATTGTTCCCCTCTCATCCCCTCCCCCCTGCCCAGCCCATCCCCCCCTGCCCAGCCCCATCCCCCACCAGCACCCTCCCCCCTGCCCAGTTCATCAAAAAAATTGATGCATGGTAGTAAGTAGTAACAATAATCACTCTAATAGTAATCACTCATTCTGAGGGATGTACTGATAATTAGATATATAAACACATACCCACAAATAATAGGTTCAACTAATGCATGAACACAATATTCTGTGATAGTAAATTCAATCCCATCTATATAACACATCCATTCAAATCAGGATGAAATGAGATAGAAATATCAAACATATTAATAATGAGGCTTGCACCAATGATCCAAAAATACCTAGAAAAACTATAAACAATACAATTTGAAATGAAAATTGTAATATAATGCCAGGATTATGAATCTTGATTAATGATATTACCTTCAAAAATATAATGCTTTACATGTCTTAATGACATTAAACATCTCACCATGGGATATTCCATGGGACTTTTGAAGCCCAGTCCCTTCCCCTACCAGACCCTCCCCCCTACCCAGCCCCATCCCCCCCTACCCAGCCCCATCCCCACCAGCCCCCTCCCCCTACCCAGTTCTTCCCCTCTCATCCCCTCCCCCCACCCAACCCCTCCCATCCCTTCCCCTCCCCCTGCATATCCCCATCCCCCCTGCCCAGCCCCATCCCCAACTAGCCTCCTCCCCCCTGTCCAGTTCTTCCCCTATCATCCCCTCCCCCTGCCCAGCCCCTTCCCCCACCAGCCCCCCCAACCCAGCCCCATCCCCCTGCCCATCCCCATCCCCCACCAGCCCTGTCCCCCCTTCCCAGTTCTTCCCCTCACATACCCTCCCCCTATCCATCCCCTTCCCCCCACCAGCCCCCTCCCCCCTGCCGAGCCCCATCCCCCCCTTCCCAGCCCCATCCCCCACCAGCCCCCTCCCGCCTGCCCAGTTCTTCCCCGCGTTATCCCTCCCCTCTGCCAAGCCCCTCCCCTCCCCCCCCTAACCAGCATCAACCATAATAGATTCCACCAGGCTATAGAGTACCCTACAACCAAACTTAAACATTTGAAGCTTTATGTCATAATATTATGTTACAAGTACTGCAAATATATGATCATCCAACTATAAGATATAAATTCAAACTTTATATGGATTTATATGAACTGTAGTCTTCAAAAAACTAAAACTCATTCAAAAAATGTAAAGTTTACATTATACACATGATTATCAAAAATCACAATAATCAGTAGATTTCATGACAGACATGTTAAACATGTTTGCAAAAAAAATTACTTATTTTGTGAGAAAATGTTAAAAAAATTGTTAGAAAATGATAAAAATGTTAATAATGTACAGCTTATAGATCGCAGAAAGAGTTGTCATGCCTTTGAACAAGGATCAGTATTAGATATAATAAGATGTGCCAAAAGAGTTGAATGTGTACATAATCTTCCTTCAGCTGTCATCTCTTTACTTCAACCTACTGAAACATCCCAGTGTTCTCCTTCCATAAGAGATGAATCTGTACATAAAGCTTAATAAATAATTTACCAAACATGAAAAAACTTAATTTATTGACCAATAACAATGTATTATGTTACCTTATGTGATTCATAGTCATTGTGACTAAATAAAACTAATCCATAGATATTGTTTCAATGAAAACCAGTTTATATGTACCGGGGAAAAATGTACTTGAAAATTTCAAAAAACCACCCATTATTTAGTTAATATAGATTCACTTCATGTAGAATAATGGCCAGTTGACAGTGGTGTTTTTTTCATACTAAATTATAGATCTATTAACATATTAAATTTAAAAGTCAAAACATATCAAATTCTGACAGAGAGTTTCTTCAGTTGGTTAACAAAGATAACTACCATGTTTATTTCTTTATTAAAATACATTCAATGGAAAAAGGGAGTTCATAATAAGGAAAAAATATGAATTAATGAAGCATGAAAATAATATTGTATCATTACAAATAATTTGAAAATATTAAATAGTTTCCTTTATGAATGGATGAGTCCAGACTGAAGTGTCAACCATGGCATATGAATACTACTAATCCCTATAATACTGAAATATGAAAGCCTAAATGTAATTTCTGTCATAATTAAAAGTTATAGATGAGTATTGATCATTAAATTTCATATTTATATTAGTCAAAATAAAGAAAACCTAATTTATTATAATTTTCAATTCATGATAACAAATATACAAATGAAACTGAACATTCTGCATGCATGAAAACCTGAACTGAGCCTTCAAAGCAGCTCAACAGTGTTGTGTTGTTGGTTTTAAAGCTCGCTTGAATAGAGACATGTAATGGGGAAGAAGAAGGTCTACCAGATTTTTTCTAACTAATTGTAGACATTCACTCATGCCAAGAACCTTCAACATAGAGCTTTCAACCACTTCAGAAGACCTGAGAACATGAAATTGAATTAAAAAATATATTTGAAGACTATTGTTGTAGCGTGATAATCAACATCACCAGTTAATTCAACTTTGAATCCAGATAAATAATAAGTACATGTAAAATATGCAATGAAACATAAGTCCATGCATGTATAAATAATGGAATAATTATGCTAATATAACCACTATTGGAGGTCCTAGTGCCAAAACTTGTATAAGTACCTCCTGTATATAGACTCACATGCTTTAGCCGATCTATTACAAATAACTGGGAATTGAAAAAACACCAAATCAGTCAAAAATATATTCCCATGGTGAATCAGTTTACTATCATACTATAGCCAGGAAATATACATTGTCAAAGAAAACAATGGAGGTACAGTAGATGGTGAAGATAATAAGGATTCCCTAGATCTCTTCATGTGGAGGTTGAGTCACCTGAAATATATAAATAAAAATAAAAAATACTCATCTTAAAAGATGATGTGCGTAATTAAAACATTAAGAGATGAATATCCAATATTAGAGAGAAAACTCATTGAATCAGAACATAATCATACTAAAATAATACCTTGTCAATATACATTGAAGTAGATAGTGAAAATTTATCATATTAAAGCATTATAATAATTTGTTTCATATGTTTTTCTTTCACAAAAATCAATATAAAGTGGAGTGAATAGTGAAAACAGATTACCTGCATTCATGTGTTAGATGAAAGAGAGGTTAACTCCATGATTTTACGACCAATAACCTGCATTCACATAGTGTGTACCTTCAAATAAAAAATGATGCATGGTAGTAATCAGTAACAGTAATCACTCTAACAGTAATCACTCATTCTTAGGGATGTACTGATAATTAGATATATAAACACATACCCACCAATAATAGGTTCAACTAATGCTTGGACATAATATCCTGCAACATTAAATTCAATCCCATCTAAATAACACATCCATTAAAATCATGATGACATGAGATAGAAATATCAGACATACTAATTATTAGGCGTGCACCAATGATCCCAAAATACCTGAAAAACTATAAACAATACGTTATAAAATGAAAATTGTAATATAATGCCAGGATTAAGAAATTTGATTAATGATATTACCTTTAAAAACATCATTCTTTACAAGTCTTAATGACATTAAACATCTCCACCATGGGATATGCCATGGGTGTTTTGAAGCCAAGAGAGAACCTAAGAATGGTTATAAATACTTTCATACTTTTGTAACAATCAAATAGATTGGAATATAAATATAAGATAAGCTATAAATAAAATCAATGTTACCATGATTTTAAAATCATATATAGAATTTTATATTCCAATGAAAATACATGAATTCATGGTATAATTTAATATGTTGTATAGTTATAAGTAAGAGAAGTAAAGGTACATTTTCATAGCAATCCAATGTCTAAAAAGTGAAAAGCTCCGGATATAGTGTTCGTTTAGATATTATGAATTTTGAAGTCTTCAAAACCCAACAACTACACTTGTTTTTAGCATTATAATGTATCTCAGAATAATCCTTTTAGGCAATGTAGGACAATAAAACTGAACCTTCTAATGTGTCAATAATGAATCATAAGGGGAAATTATTTTTAAAAACTATATATACAGGTTACAAAAGTGTGAAATAAAAGTACCTTCGATACAGGTGATGGAAATCACTATCTGAAGGTGTGTCAAAGGAATGGCTTGAAATCTTTTTAAAGGGATGGATGCTGAAGGTAATTGTTCAGAGTAGACATTCGGATTTCCACCACCACTGTGTCATATTCTACACTGTAGGCCAGAGTAATATTTTTTCCCAAATAATAGAGAAACCTACAACCAGTGCTGGCATATACAAAATAATAATAAAATTTGGGAGATAAGAAAAAAACATAAGAACATTATAGAACCAGATTTACATTAGAGGAACAACCAAAATACATAGAAAACAAATCTATGAACATGGGGGGATAAGATTAGAAGGAAGAATAAAAAAATGGTATATAAGGATTTGAAAAATCTTGTCTCAAAATAGTCCTATTATAGATTAGTAGATATTTATGCTCAATAAATATAGAATGTTCTATATAATTGTTGACTGAATGAAAGAAGTAGATCCTTAATTACTAAAACATGAAATAATGTGGAACTAAAACAGAATATGGGAAATTCTATTGAATACAGTGAAAATAAAAGGTTAATACTAGAGTTAAATTTGACAGTGGAGATAGGGAGACGAAATTACTTTATGAGAGATGCATCTCGTAATGGGATGAAGCTTTACAATGGGTAAATCCAAACCCATAGTCGATATCTTCAAATGAACACAAATTTGTACTTTCAACATAGGTTTCATTTGTGGGTGTTGAGTCTTACATCGGTTTGGGTAGGCGATGAAAATTGAATGAAGACTTTATTTAAGATAAATGGATAGTGGAATCCAGTGGTGAGGAAGTTCTCACAACTTATTGTAGGACCAGGAGTCGAAGATAGTCATAGGCGAGGAAGATCATCTGATTGTATGTGGGTGAGGATTTCTGTTGGATTCTGTGGAGAGTATGATACACCGACATCTGGAGGCAATGTAGCAGCTTGATATTCCATGGGTGGAGAATGAGGCATGGAAACCCTAATAGGTATGGAAGAGTGGTGGAAGCTGAAGGCGGAGGAGATGGACCACACAGAGGCGGCAGTGGGACTGGAGATGATGGTCGGGAACATGAGCGGGATAGGGAAGTCGGGGAATAGAGGGGAATGGGAACCCTAGCTGGTCTGAAAGGAATTCCCGATCAGGGGTCTGGATACCACAAATTTTTGTGTATTTGGAGGTGGTAGTTGATGGTTTTCGTTGACGTTGAGCATTGAGAGGGTGACCCATTAGCTGGAAATAAGCTAAGTTTAGTGTAGATAATTGATAATTGATACATCTTTTCCGGAAACATTTCTATTTTAATCCAGATGAATCATATTTTTATTTATAATAAATATTTATCAAAATTTATTGTGTATGTTATATACATTTCATATATTAATTAGTCGTATTCATACTCAATAATTTAATGTATATCCTGAAATATCCATGAGTAAAAATATTTTAATAAGGTATCAAATTTTCATTAAAATGGGTTTTTTGTGCATCCAAAGCTATCATAAAAATTAAATATATTTTATGTTGTTGGGTTGTTAGAAGAAATGGGATAACAAATCATGTACCCACACTAGGTGTGGGAAAACCTCCTAGGTAAACCATTTTGGGCATGGGATGACCTCCCTTGTCCACATTGACCTTATAAAACATTATACTTTATCCAAGGCATTATAGGGATATAATGGACCCACCTGTCAAATAATCATAATCCATTTATATTTATTCCAAAAGATCAGGAAATAATTTATCATTTCATCATAGCATAACCCATAAAAAATTGGTTATATCGATATCTCATCATTATAGTAATTACCATCCAAAAAAGGTAATAATATGTTATTATTGGAAAATATATCCAGGGAGGAAAAATTGACGATAATATATCTCATCGTAGATGAGAATATATATAAATGTTGATTGAAAATGTTCTTGTGTAAAATTATATTACTAATTTGAAATATATTATTTAAAGTATAAAATTTTATCAAATATTAGGGAATAATTTTCATTGAAAATGATAAAGAAAACTAGAAAAATCACTTTCAATTTATATAGTAGTCATGAAGGCTATCAAAATATCTAATGTGGTATATGTTAAAACAATGATTTATTCACACCATTGATAAAAATAACACCATTAAAAACCATATAATTTATGAAATGAAATATTGAGAAAAAATGACATTTAAAAATAATTTCTTAATATTTAGAACATAAGTTTGGACCATTTAATGGAAACATGGACATGGAAGAAAATTGTTCCGGACCAAAGTGTAAAATAATGTTAGTTTTCCATAAAAAATCATTTATTCTCTTTAAAACATATATAGAATAAAATATATGAAAAAATGTAATCTCAATAAATAACCATAGTTTTATAATATTATTGATAATTTTTAAGGATAAATCATATTATTCATTAATCAGAAATTTTGGTATAAACAATTCCAAAAAAATGATATTGAAATATAAAACCCTTACCTATTGTCGGTATTTCGTGAAATTAACACTAAACTCCATAATAATAACATAAAAATAATAAAATTATATAAATTAACTAAACAATTATAATATCATATATGATCTACTCATAACATTTAATAACATATTTATGAATATTTTTTTTTAAATCATTATTTTTAGGTATTAGTTGATTCTTTAAGGTATGTTTCAGTTCCACAGTTTTGGTCACTGGCTATTCATCTTGTTTTAATAATCTATAGAATGTAAATAAAGATATAAATATCAAAAATATTTAATATATAAAGATTCATACCCATAAATTAATGTGTTATATAGAAAATTTACATACATTGTTCTTGGATATAATAATTTGTACAAACACTTGGGCACTATTTTCATATTTTCAAAAAGTATGGAAATAATGAAATATATTAGTTTATCATATATAAAACATAATTATATCAGAAATATGATAATATTTATTATATTAAATATTATTTTCTATTGATTTCAGTTATTTATGGAATATAAATCTTATCACAATGTGGATGAAACAATCCACACATGAAAACAAGAAATACATACAATTATCATTTCATTAACATGAGGTGAAAAATATATTTAACATAATAATTAGAAAAATAATTATATTTAAAAATGTTTATAAATAATGTTATGATATATATAGGTTTAGGGAATGTTGAAGTGGAAATAAATTAAAAGAGCTCACCAATGATTTATACCTCTACTTAAAGAGACATCCTATAACCTATGAATTATGACATGAAATATTTATATAATGAAAAAGAAATTATATCTAATAAGAATTTTAGTAAAATAAAATTGCATTAGAGTAGGTTTTGGCCAATATAGAAGGCTAGAAATTCATGAATAATGGTTCCGAATTGGTACCCTTTTATAAGTGTGGGGAGTGACACACATTGAAATACATAAAATATTTGAGTAATATAAATTTACATTGTTGTGAAAGTGGGAATGAAATATCCAATTTATAAAATTTACGATAATATATGGACATAATACCTTCAAAAAAAATTATAAATATACATGTTTATGTGTAACTGTGGAACTTATCTCTTAGATTAACTTCCAATAAACCCATTTTTCACATAAACATGGGAACAAACTTTTACTATTTATATTATTCATTATAGAAAAAAGAATGCGGACTAATTAATTTTCATTTGAAAGGTTAAATCCAAATAAATAATATATTTTATAATATTAATTATTTATATAAGGGGAAGAATATTTTTTAAATAATCATGAAAAATGTATTGAATTTTTTTAATGAAAAATCTATTTTTATGAATAAAAATGAATTTACTCTCAATAGTTTCCTATATATTACTATTATATGAATTTAAAATATTTAAATGAATATATAGTTAACATATTTTTTAAAAAATTATTAATCAATTGTTATTATTTTATATTACTTTATTAAAAACACATTGCTTATATAAAAATAGTTTAATTAAAAACTATCCTTTTTACCATTAATTTTATTTGGTTTCAATCATAACATTTATATAACTTATTTGTGTTAAAATATGTTTATATTCATATAAATTTTATATATATTTCATATAAATAATTTTCAATAGTGAACAATATAATTTTTTAGGAAAAAATAGGTAGTTTGTAGAAAAATACATTTCTTTGAAAATATAGGCACTATAATCCTTAAATGATTTTATTACATTATGTTCTTATCAAAAAAAAATTATCATACTAATAAATAATATATATATTTAATAATTTGTTAAATGATATTCATACCCAAAAATTAAATGGCTATTTTATAGAGGTACAATGTATCAGAATTCATTTATACTAACGGTTATGTGTAACGAAATATAACAAACACTAAAATTTTATATCAATAGAAATATATGAAAAATATCATGGTGTTAAAATCACCCCCATAATGAATTTCACCATAAAAAGTATTTCATTACAATATAAAATACGTAGGATATCTATGATTTATCACATCCTCAAGTACCAAAATAACTTCCCCAATTTTTTAAGTCCTTAATAAAACATTAATCATGTTATACTATTTTTCACAGCACCATATCATTACGATCCATGATTTATAATGATTTTCATCATATGAAACATAATTCTATAGTGTTATAGCTATGAGTTTAGTAAATGTGAAGGATCATGTATGTACATCCTCTAATGTGATTAATGGAACAAATCATGACCTTGAGAGAGGCTCGATGGATGGAATATATAATAGTATACTATCCCAAATATATTATGAATGTTAATGGAACCATTATACATTGGTCATGGATTTCCCTTATGTCTAAATATCATAACCTTCTATCATGGAGAAATTCAACGGAATACCATATCACCAACATAAAATCCTCTGTCTCATTGATGATTTTCAACATAACTCCTCTATCAAATTTGGGATTTCATAATGTATTATTTAATGATTATAACATTATCAATTATTTATTATTTAGATCAGGTTATAATAATTTCATTCAATAAATTTTACCCGAAACATTCTTTTCATTCACATACCTCCCAATGGGGACTCATACGTATTCATTTGAAGTCTCGAGTGAATGATGTTTTTAGAATAGTATTCGAAAAGTGAATGGTGTTAATACAAAGCACGATCATATAATATTCTGTTTGATATGAATGGTACACTATGACTAACCATATATCTAAGGATTATACAATGAATGGAAACACAACAACATATTAATAGCATATTGAAAGCTTCATCAGAATAGTTTGGTAAACCTCATATCATGATCAACATAAATAGAATGGACTATAACATATATGGTAAACACATTCATAATTTAAATCTTAGAAATCTGATTAATAGGGAAATCAACTATGATTTAAATTAAATGAGATGATTTTGTATGGTGACTAGCTACAAAAAAATAACATTATTCCCATTATATGTTTAGGGTGTTCCTATGAAAAATACATATAGATGTTTTACCATTTCCATTTTAGTATGTGTAATAGTTTTAATGTCCCCATATACTTTAATCTCACAGTCATATCTTATAGACACATGAATTACCGTGATAAATAATATTCAATATATCTATTTATGTTTTCCAACCATAATTACATTTCATATCTCTATACATCATCTTACTTCAAGGATAAATCATAAAGAAGAAGAAATTAGCTTCTTTGAATAAATCCTACTACATGTTTTTTATGGGATATACACTCAGTTCATTACCAATATCATTCCATCATAATCAATATTGATCTAAATAAATATTATTATATTATTTTGTATCTATATATATTCAGTTTTCTGGTCCTTAATATTCACGTGGATATATGGTTGAACATTCATTTGAGTAAGACAACATCTCCCCTTCCATAAATATTTCATAGTATATCATTTAAATGTCAATAAATTTTGAATCTTTTATGATCTTGATCGTATATAATATAAAATTATAATTTTTTATAAAAGAATACACCACAATGTTTCTTTTACAAGGGTTGTAATGTATCAAGAATTAATATCATTAATAAAATCCAAACATATTATACTATGAATATTATAAAATATTTATCTAAATATATCCTTTAACCTTTTATGATCAGTAAGTATTCCAAATATCTCTCCATAAAGGTAATTCCTCAATATCATTAATGTATAAATTAAAAATTATATATTTAGTTCATGGGTCATTTACATATTCCAATGAACCATCAATTAGTATGATGTAAAATCCATCATCATTTCATTATGTATAAGAACATATCCAAACCCATTCATTGACATATGAAAAATTCAAAATCCCATTTCAATAGTATAGTGGCATGAGAACATATACACTGACCATCCTTCCCTTATATTACACTAAATATTCTTCACATTAAATGGTACAAATGAATTTTATTCCCTTAAATGTTAATTGGTATGTGGATTAGATGGCTCCCGAAAATTCATTAAAAATCATCAGCAATATACAAGAAAATTCAGTAAATCAATAGATAAGATTCATATTATTTTGTTTTGGATAATGTTCAATAATATTATTCTATAAATTTTCAATATATATATACCCTCTTATGATTATATGGACAAAAAATGAAACATTCTATTCCAAAAATTCACACAAGGATAATTTTTCATATGATTTTCATCCAAAGGGTCTTCAGAAAAATCCACATGTAATCTTCATGGTTATCCATTCCATTAGAATATATAAAAATATATTGATTAATGAAAACCACAAAAAAATCAAGGTATTATATAAAGATTATACTCCTTATATCCATGATGATAGTGGGGGTATTAGTTATACCAAATGGAATAACTATAAATTCATGACGATCATACATTGTACGGATGGCTTTCGTGGGTTTATATTCACTATTGACCCTAAATTGACAGTGTCCATAATGAATGATAATATTTGAGATGTAATAATATCTTCATATGTTTTTAAAAAATCATCAATACGATGTAGATGATACATATTTTTCATCATGATCTATTATAGTTCTGGATAACAAATGCAGAGTTTCATTGATCCATAAATCAAATTTATGAAATAGTGTACGTGACCTATGGAAATTCACATGGTTTAATGAACCCCATATGAAGATTCTTCTATATATTATTTATCAATTCCTACAAATTTATTTATTACATCCTATATAATGTAATTCAAATAGTTTTAACACAGGACATGTGTTCCAACAGTGACATGGAATATCAACAAAAAAATTCATATATATTTAATACATAATGAGGGACATTTAAAACATACATTTGAGGCAACTTCTCCCACATATAACACCCTCAAGGCTTGTTCCAAAATTTCTAATATTGTTAAGGAGTGTTCCAAGACACCATTATAAATATAAAATGCCTTTTCTATAACCCCCTCTAAATTTTCATTTGAGACCTATCGATCCATCGAGAGTATATTGGGGTCCTCACCCATCACATTGTAAGTTCAATTCATTCCTCATATAAAAGGGGTGAAAGATAATACCAAAAAAAATTGTATTGAAACTAACATGTGATATGTAAATAATTTCCTAAATAAATGAACATAATCATAAAATATTTGTAGTTATGTGAATAATAGAAATTAATTATTTCCCCATAGGATTATATGTGAAATAATGGCTTGTTTTTGTTGTTTAATTGAAATACCATAAAAATTTATTTTATATCAATGATAAGGAAAATATATTTTTCCATTTGAAAATTTGACATTAAAATGACGGTTTCAAAAAAATTTGTATAAACTTTATTTCAAAATAATATTTCAAACATATATTGTATGAGTTAAATCATAGAATGGTCATGGTAGTAAGAAATTCAGTACAAGCTAAGTATATATAAAAATTTTCCTTAATCTTTTTTTGTAAAAGGAATACGATAATTATTTTGAAAAAAATATGGTGATTCTATTCAGATGAATTTGTAAAAAGACAAAATGGGTAAAACTATATTTTATAAATCATTTTTAATGGTTAAAAACATTTTTTAGAATGTGTTTTTGGAAACAAATGGGTTTTTGAATGAAGGGAGAAATGACATGGGATTATCTTTATACAAATTGTATTATTTTAAGTATAAAATTTTAAAAATATGGTATTGTTACATGAAAAAGATGATTTTTAACCAATGAAAAATAAAATATATTTAATTTAATATAGAATAATAAAATAATTTCCCCATGAGATACATAATCATAAACAATTATGAATAATGATTAGACTATAAAACATTTCCTCAGCACTTTGGGAACATATAAATCATAAGCCATAAAATATAAATGACATTAATTAAAATTTTAAATACACTAGAGAGAAATATATTAACGATTATACATATCAATGGGAATAATATAAACAACACAAAGGAAATACGTTTTGGATTATGGAATTTGTATCACGAATGTAAAATTAAGATGAAAATATCTTACCTCGTGTTGCCTATTGGATGAATGAAATTTATCCTCCTGTATATTTCTTTAAATCAGTTAATTAACTTATTATTAAACCACAAAAATATTTTATATTTAATATATTTTCTATTTATAAAATTATTTCACTAGTTATTTTATAATAATTCATTATTCTCATTTTTTTAGTTGTTAACCATATTGTTTTCTGATTTGTGTTTATTCATAAAGGATCTGATTCTTGAAAATATTATATGCTTAAATGAACTATATAATAATATTCATTAAAAAATGATCATATTTTTTTTATAAATTATAATTTTGAATCCAATAATGGATGATTGTTTTGAATATTTAACTATGTTATAATTATAGAGATGGTTGGTCATATGTATGTGTGTGTAGAATTTATATTTTTCAATCATAATTATGGAATTAAGTGAAGTAATATTTTATCATTTAAAAATGATAAAAATTTTATATATGCCATATTACTTCGTTAAATATACATATATTTATCATTCATGTAGTGTGGTGATGAAGGAGGGTCACAACGCTTCATGAAGGCGGTATTCAACACGAACACAAATGATGTTCTCCATTTTCAGTGTGAAAAAACACAATAAATTATTGTATTTTCATAATGATAACTATGTCAGGAACATCATAATTATTTAATTAATATCAAATGAGTTAATTAAATAACACCTTATTACCATTCATGTAATGATGTAGGGAAAATGGAATTACATCGCATCTTGAGGCGGTAGTATGTTGTACACACGAGCAACATTATCATATCACTTATGGAATGCAATGTAGAAATTTATATAATATATAAAGAAGAATGGGTTATAAATATTTTATAAATGTCAAATATATACTTTATTTACATACTAATACACAACCAAGATTGATGTTAATGGAAAAATGAATGATATGAATTCATGAGGTGGTATACTTCTGTACACTTGATTGACAATTTCATAACCAATTTGATAAAATTGTGGAACAAATTAGGTAATGAAATTTTAATAAAAACATATCAGTATATGTAATATACATAGGATATTATATCATAGTGGTTTAATTGTAATTTTTGGTTTAAAGAGTGAAATAATATAAACAATATCTTTGTAGACTGTTAACTATTCATAAGGTAACCTCCTTAGGTTTGTAGGAAAACCTTCAAAGGTTTGATTTATGGTAGAAAATAAATCTTAAAGGGTTTGGGTAAGGAATTGTGAATGTGGGTTTTTATAATTTTTATCTAAATTTATGTGATTGTGTGATGAATATTTGAGAGGGGTGACATTTTGTATATGAGGTTAATTGTACACTAGTAATTTCTATAATGAAAATGTTGTACCCACATTTTCCACATGCCACATGGTCCAAAATGAATTATTATTTAGAATAATTCAATATACGGTTTAAAAATTTCATTATAATACATTTTTAAATGTTTTTAAGTCTATATAATTATTATATATTTAAATAAACCCATTGTAAATTCATCTTTCCCTTAACCAAACTAAATATTTATTAAAAATTTCACTATTCCATTTGATAAAATTTTATGTTGGGATTATTAAAATATTTTAATTATAAAAATCAATAATATTGAATCCATTTTACAACTTTTAATCACATATTTGGTAATGATTGATAAAAATTAAATCTTTTAGACTGGATTAGAAATAATATTTTTAGGAAAAAATGTTCGTAACATTAAATAGTTTTTATATAAACATTAAATATTAAAAAAAATTAATTATCCTAAATATAATTAATATATATCTAATTTAAATAATGTTACACTAAAACTAATTCAATTTATATTTTTTTACTCATAAAACATTTTGAAGGAAAATAGATTTCAAATTAAAATTCAATATTTTTTACAATTTATCAAAAATTGAATTTTTTCATAAAAATAACAAAAATTTTACCTATGTTTATATTTGTCTAAATATTTTATATATATTTTTCAATTTTTTCAAAAAAAACATATAAATCCTATAAAAATATTTTTAATTCCTGTGCACAAATTTCAACAAAACACACTTTTAGAAAAACCTACTTTTATAAATAAATTACTTTTTAAGGAAAATGATTATTAGATTCATTATTAATAAAAATTATCAAATTTAAGTGTGTATATTATTTATGTTTACTATTTTATTTATACATATTCAAACCCACTAATTTAATGTATATCATGAAATAGTTGTGAATAAAAAATATTTTAATAAGGTATCATATTTTCTTTAATCCAAGTGTTTTGTGCATGAGATGTTATCATAAAAATCATTTTTATTATGAAATAAATATATTTTATAGTATTGGGATGTTATAAGGAATGGGATAAATAAACATTTACCTATGTTGGGTGTGGGAAAACCTCCAAGATATACTATTTTGGGCATGGGATAACCTCCCCTATACCCATTGACCACATAAAACATTATACATTATCATATTCATTATAGGGGAATAATAGACCCACCAGTCACAAAATCATAATAAATTTTTATTGATTCCACAATATTATGAAATAATTTATCATTTCTTTATAGAATATACCATAAAAATGAAAAAGGTTTTCATCAATATATCATCATTATAGTCATTTCAATCCAAAAATGTTAATAATATGGTATTATGGAATAATATCCCAAAGGAATAAAAAGTGACATTAAAATTTCTCAAAATAGATGAGAAAAATTATACGAGTTTAGCGAAAATATTCGTGTGTAAAATGTTATTACCATTTTTGAATCACATATTTAAAATATAAAATTTTATCAAATATAAGGGTAACATTTTGTTTCAAAATAAGTATAAAAACTAGAAAAGTTTGCTTTATTTTAGGTAGTAGTCATGAAGACCATCAAATTATTGATTGTGGTATATATTAAAACTATGGTTTAATTCACACCTTCTATAAAAATTATATCATTCGAGCAAAAATAACAATATGAATTATTTTTATAAATTAAATAATTCGTAAAAATGGCATTAAGAAATCATTTTTGAATATTTGTAACATCAATTATGACCATTTGATGAAAACATGGACCAGAAAGGAAATCATTCCTGACCAAAGTGTAATATAATGATGGTTTTTCATAAATACATTCTTTTATTCTTATTAGAACATAAAAACATGGAAATATAAAAAGAAAAAGTAATCTCAATAAATAACCATATGTGTTGAATATATATGGGATTTTTGATGGATAAATCAAATCATTTCATAATAATAAATATATGTAAAACTATCCGACAAATATGATATTGAAATATAAAACCCTTGCCTCATGTCTGCCTTTTGTCAAAAGAACTATAAACTCTATAATAATAACATAATATTATTCATAATTATATAGAAAAACCAAAAACAAAATTATAATATCATATATGATCCACTCATAACATTTCCACCCATTTATTAATTATTTTTTGTAAAAATCAGCATTTCTACATATTAATAGTTTCTTTATGCTATTATTCAGTTCGATTATTCTAGTCACATAGTATTGATATTGTTTTAATAATCATTAGAATGGAAATAAATATATAAATATAACATATTTTTATTATATACATATTTAAACTGATCCATTACTGTTTTATATATATAATTTAATTGTATTGTTCTTGGATATAGTAATGTGTACATGCGCATGGACATTATTTTCATATTTTTTTAAAAATATGGAAATAATGAAATATATTATTTTATTATTTATAAAAAAATTTATATCATAAATATGATATATATTTAATAAATAAAAAATTATAATTTGTGAATTTCTGTCAGTTATGGAAAAAGAATCCTATCACAATATTGACAAAACAGTCCAAGATTGCACAGAAGCAATAATTTCAACTATTATTTGACTAACATGACATGGAAAATGGGTTTTCCATATTCATTAATAATATTAATATATTTGTAAAATTTTGATAAATAATTTTATGATATATACATAGGTATAGTGAATTTTGATGTGGAAATAATATTGAAAGAGCTTAGCTATGATTTATACCTATACTTCAAGAGACATTATAAGGCATACACATTGAGACAAGAAAGATTGATATAATGAGAATGAAATTGGATCTAAGAAGAATTTTAAAAAATATAGAATGTTATTATATTTGGTATTGACCAATCTAGAAGGCTAAAAATTCATGAAAAATGGTGTACAATTGGAACCCTTTTATAAGTTACGAGAGTGGCACACATGGAATTACATAAAACAATTAACTAATATAAATTCACATTATTATGATAGTGGAAAAAATATCCAAATTTTAAAATATAATATACAATAGAGACTTAATATATTAAAGAATAATAATTATACATGTTTATGTATAATACTGGCACTTATCTCTTATTTTAACCTCAAATAACCCCATTTTATCCACCAACTGAAGAACAATTTTTTTGTATTTTTCCTATTCATTTTGAAAAAATTAAATTGGAATAATTAATTTCCATTTTAAAATTTTAACTCCACACATATAATATAATTTATAATATTCAATTTTTTATAAGTGGGGATGAATATTTTAAATAACAATCATGCAAAATGTAATGATTTGTTTTTATGAAAATTCATTTTTTTGAATAAAACTGAATTTTCTCACACTAATTTCCTATAAATTACTGTTATATGAATTTAAAAATATTTAAATGAATTTGTAGATAAAATATTTAATTACAATTATTAATAAATTGTGAATAATTTCTCTAATTTTGTAAAACACATTGCAAATATAAAAACAATTTTATGAACAATAACACATTTACCATTAAATATTTTTTTCAGGTATAACCATTAGATAACTTATTTATCCTTAACAATTTTTTAATTCATATTATATATATATATATATTTCATATAAATAATTTTTTAATAGTTATCAATATATTTTTTGAAGAAAAAATATATAATTTGTAGAGAAATACATTTACTTGAAAATATATGTATTGTAATCCTTAAATGATTTTATTATATTATGTTCGTATCAATATTTTCCTATTATAATGAACAGTAATATATATATATATATATTATAATTTTTTAAATCATATTCATTCATAATAAATAAATGGCTAGTTTGTAAAGGTATATTGTTTCAAAATTCAGTTATACTCAGGTTTAGGTGAAAATAAAGATAACAAATACAAAAATTATATATGAATGGAAATAGATATAAAATATCAGGGTGTTACAACCCCCACTCCCCAATGAATGTCTCCCAAAAAATTATTTCATTCCTATATAAAAAACATATGATATATATGATTTATCACCTCCTCAAGTACCCAAATAACTTCCTCAAATAACAAAGTACTCAATAAAACATTAAGAATGTTATATTATTTACCGCAATAGTGTATCATTTTGATACATGATTTCAAATGATTTTTCATCATATGAAGGATAATTCAATTGGGGTAAAACTTATGATTTTAGTAAATATAAGGATAATGTAAGTACTTTCTCAAATTTGATAGGTGGAACAAATCAACAAAATTAGAGAGGCTCAGTGGATGGAATATATAATAATATACCATCCCTAATAAATTAATAATATTAATGGAACCAATATAAATTGGGGTGGTATTTCTCTTATTTTTAAATATGAAAACCTTATATCATGGAGAAATTAATTGGAATACCATATCACCAACATTAAATCCTATGTATCACTGATGATTTTCAAGATAACTCATCTGTAGCCTGTGAGATTACTTATTGTACTATTGAATGATTGTAACATTATCTATAATTTATTTTTCCCATTTAATAATAATTTTCACTCACTCAATTTATCCCAAAACATTGGAGTGTTACACATACCTCCCAACAGTGATCCATATGTTTTCATTAGAATTCTCAAGTGAATTAAATTATTATAATAGAATTCGATATGTGAATTGTGTTTATCCAAACCATAGATATATAATACTCTCCATGTTACTAATGGTGCTCTATTACTAACCATATATCTAATGATTATATAATGTATTTAAAAACAACACAATATCAATATCATATCGAAAGATTCACCAGAACATTTTGGTAAACCTCATATCTTGATCTGCTTAAATAGAATGTAATACTCCTTTCAACATTAACACGTTCTTTATTTATATCATAGAAATCAGATTAAGAGATAAATCTACTCTCATATAAATTAAAGGATATGATTTTTTAAGGTGATCAACTACAACAAAATGAAATTATTCCTTTTAAATGTTGAGGGTAATCCTATGAAAAAATACATATATCTATTTTCCCATTTCCATTATACTATGGGTAATTGTTTTAATATCCCCTTACACATTTATCTATAAGTCATATCTTATGGACACATGAATTACCATGGTATGTAATATTAATTATCTCTATTTATTTTGTAAAACCAAAATTACATTTTAAAATATCTATAAATCATCATACCTCTCGGATAAATTGACAATGATAAAGAGTGAGATACTTTGAAAAGATCCTACTTCCTGTTTGGTATTGATGGGATATACACTCAGTTCATAGACCATATCATTCCATAAAAAAAATTGATCTTATGAACAATTGTTATGTTCTTTTATATCTATATATATTAAATTTACACAATGTTAATCTTCATATGGACATATTGTTGATCCTTAATTTGAGTAAGATAATATATCCCCACTTCTATAAATATTTCATAGTATATCCTCTAAATATCTCAATTTTTTTGAATATTTTATAATCATTATCTTATATAATCTTACATGATCCTATTAACTCATAGAATCTACTGCATTGTTTCCTTTACAAGGGTTGAAATGTAGCAATCATTCATAATCATTAATCCAACAAAAATATATTATACAATGAAAATTTATATATATATATATATGTTAATACATCCTTTATAAATTTATGATTCAATATATTCCTCCCATTTCTCCATAAAATTAATGCTTCAATATAAATTATTTATAAATTAAAAATTAAAAATTTCATTTTTTGGTCATTTACATTTTCCAATGACCCATCACATAGCTTGATGAAAAATCCTTCATCATTTCATAATGTATAAGAACATATCCAACCCCATTATTTGGTATATCAATAAAAATAACAATCCAAAATCTTTATTATGGTTATGTGAGAAAAACTTCATTAACCAACCGTTACAACTATTCCCCAAAATATTCATCAGACTAATTAGAAAATAGGAATTTTATTCCATTTTAGGTTAATTGGTTAGTGGATTATATGGCCCCATGAAATTCTTAAAAAATCACCATTAATATACATCCAACTCAAGAAAATATTAGTTAAGATTCCAAAATTTTGTTCTAGGACAATTTTTAACAAAATCCTTCTTTTATTTATTCATCTATATATCCCATCTTATGATTATGAGGCCCAAAAATGAAAAGTTCTACTGCCAAAATTCTCACATGGAAAAATTTTCAAATTATTTTCTTCTATAGTGTCTTTAGTAAAATCCACAAGTGATTTTAATTCTCACTCTTTACCTTGGAATATATAAAATAATATTCATTAAATACCACCACCAAATAATAAAGGCAATATAAATAAATATTATATTCCGTAAATCCATGATCATAGTGGGGGTATTCGTATTACTAAATGGAATAACAATAAATTCATTGGGTCCATACCTTGAATGTATAGCTGTCTTGGTTATGTATTCATTTTTTACCCTCATTTTATAGTTTCTAGATTTAAGGATAATTTTGTGAGAAGTAATAATATCTTCATAGGTTATTAAAAAATCATCAATACAGAGTATATGATACATATTATTCATCTTGATCTTGTTTAGTTTTGGATAACCAATATGGAGTTACATTGATTTATTACTATAATTGAAAAAATTATGGTACATACACCATGGTTATTCACAAGGTTGAATGAATACCGTATCAGGATTCTTATAGATATTCTTTATCAATTCCTATAGATGAATTTAATACATTCTATATAAAGTCATTTAAATAGTTCTAAAAAATGATATGCCTTCTATAGAAAACTCAAGATAGTGACTTGGATGATTTCTATGAATTTATTTAGAAAATTCATCAAAAAACTAAAATATAATATCCATACCCTCAACAATGAGCCCCACCTCGAGCATCTGTGATAAATTACTACTTTTTATAGGACTCATGACCCATAAAATGGAAGTGATTTTCATGGGAAGTTAATATTTATCCTCACAGTAATAAATTATTGGAGGTTCTTTTGAAAAATAAAATGTGAATTACTATTCTAGGGAAATTGATATAGACATTGTATAGAGATATCTAATACATAAATAATATAACAAAAAATTAATGTAGATGGAGAATAATAATATTTAGAGGATGGAAATTTACACACACTTTAATTAGAGAAGAATTATAAAAATTTAATGAGATCATTAAAATATTTAAATATATATTGTTTATTCAATATATTATCATTCAGTTGGTAATGTGATACCATTATAAAATTATTAATATAAAGAATATTGGGAATATCTGGAATAAAATAAGATATTTTCTGTTCTAGAGTGTATGGTAAGTGAACCTTCCACCACTCTATTACCATAAACCACATCATCAATACTTATCACATTATATTTAAATTTGTCTCTAGGATTTTGAATTTACTAACATAGATCATTACTATTATTTATTGTATTGAGGAGCTCGTAAGAATAATTCTTATTATCTTTTCTATTCAAACATTATTTTTCTTGTGGTGCATTCTATGGGGATTTCTCTCCACTTCTATCAATATCTAGTTTTTCACATCACATTGTAATTTTATTTCATAATGTCCTGGATTTATAGACTTAATAATTTTACTATTATATTAAATGAAATATCCTTCATTTTTTATTCTATACTTCTGGAACAATGAAATATTCATATACTTTCCTACATGTATTATGTTTATTGGGATTTTTTCTGAAATAAAATATTATATAATCATCAAAACCATGCAAATGGTGGGTGAAAAAAATCTATATTTCTAACATTAAAGAACATAGACCATTTTATTTATATATTTTAAAGCCTCTTATATATATTGAAAATAAGATACGTTGTTTTCAGATAACAAAATTCAATCGGTCTTATTATATGATTTAATAATAATAACATAATCATCCGTTAAAAGTACAACAAATTTTAACTCAAAAGAAAAAAATTGATTCATCTTCATTATTATTTAGATCATTTATTTTTTTATACTTTTCCATTTAAAAATATTAGTATTTTACAGAATAATAAATAACATTATAAAATCAACCCAATCGAAAGATTCAATTACTTCATGTTCCATCGTGTTCTTGATAAGAGTCCATCGCAGATAAGATTAATCAACTAAATGATAAAAAATCATGATATATTTTCCATTCCTTGAGAAATAGATGATGAAAATTATCTTTTCAATGTTACTAATTAATTTATCATAATTTAGTGGATTTTCTAATATACTAAATAATGGTGTATTTTTACCCATGGTGGATAAAACAATACATTTTTATCACATTTTATCATTTTGAAACACATCATTTATTGGTTTATAAATTATCATAAGAAGAACTATAATATTTTATATTCAATCCCCTATAACATTCTGTATCTTTGGAGTTATATAATTGAATTTACTATCACATTTAGCATTAACAAGGTTCATTCTGGTTTAAGACACAGAATATAAACAAACCACATAGTTTGAGAAAACATATCATATTTAGAAAAATCATAATCACGAAAATCTTTTATAGTACATCGAGGTCATGACATCTTTATTTCAATCTATGAAACATTATTTTAACCATTTCTCATCCATTTCATTATCAATTCAAATCTATTATTATTTTCAATATTGATAATGTCTTGTATCCGATGAATATCACTTGGGAGTGTCTATATAGGTGTGAAGTCTTAGTTCCACTAATTATGTAATGTTGGTGATTATTTTAATACCCAAAAACCCCGTTTATAGTTTTTACTAATTGGATGTTATATTCCATAGTGTATTCCACCTCAAACTATCCATACAACTATATAATTCCATAGAATCCCACAGTTAATTCTTTATCGTAACTTATGATTTTATCATATACATTGAAATATATTTTGGGTTCTCACTAAGGGTTCCTCAAACTAGTTTTAAAAAAATTTAAAATTCTTACTTTCATACAAGTTATGTGACTAAAAGTTTACATAAATAAATATTACGTTACATATAATAGATATTCATTACCAACCATTATGATCATTGTCAAAACTATAATTTTTATTTTCTTTACTACATGGATTCATAAAAAATTACATAAAATATCTATATAATCTCCTACTGTGTTGTTTATATATTACACTATTCATAGACAAAAAATTATTAAATCATTTCTTCTTATTATGAGGAAGAGGAAAATAACAAAATATGAGATCTTATTCATATAATTGTTAAAAATAATGATTATTATAAACGATTTTTTAAAACAATATCGTGTGTATTTGGGTAATAAAATATGATATTGTCATTTTAAAATCATACCCATACTAGGGATAACTACCAACCAATACATTCATCACATGTTATTCTAGGGATAACTACTTATGCAAAAACATTGGGCAAGATATATGCTCAAATTCACCCTATTTTGGGCCTAGGAAATCCTCTCAAGGACAACTACTCATGTACAAACTTTGGGCATGAGATAATATAAAATTCACCCTAATTTGGGCTTGTGTAATCCTATCATGGTCAAATTTATATCATTAAAAATTATATATTACAAATTTTTTTAGACAGATAAAATATAACAACACTTCACAAAATGATAATGCATTCATGCTTATACAATAAGATAAGGAAACCATTTATCATTTTTTCATTGATTTCCACCACATAAAAATGGATTTCGATAATATCTCATCAAAATAATCATCACCCATATATAAAATGTATAATTTTGGTATCATTATATCATATTATTAATGTAGTATATGTAACATCAACAGATTGTTATATTTATGAAAAAACATTAAATAAAAAATTTCATTAGGAAAAAAACCTTTTTATTTTGAAATAAATTATTTTTAATATTAAGAAATTCAAATATTATGTATAAATTTTATTTGAAAATAAATTTGGAATATATTGAGGTATATTTCCAATAAAATATAGTAATGGGAATGATAATTCACATTCATTCCATTTGTATTAGAACAAATATTTAGTTTGTGCTTTTCATATAAAGATCAATGTTCAGAAAATGGATCGATGAATACTATTTAAATACTTTTTATAGAAATTAAAACAAGATCAAATGAAAATGATAATATAATTGGGGAATATTATATATTCTCCTGATATAATTTTAGATAATATATGGACATAAATGGAAACATTTCTTGTCCTAAGAGTAAAATGAGGTTAGTTTTCAATAAAAACATTACTTTTGCATCGTGAGTATAAAAATGGGAAAATGAATGTAAAACATATAATATCTAAAAAAAATTATGTGAATTAATTTTAGAGGATTTTGAATATTATATCCTATAGTTTTATCAATAGATATTCTAGTATAAAAATACATATAAAAATAAGATTTTAATTTAAAACCTAAACCTCATGACATTCTTGATTCTTAAGAGTATTAACCTCCAATATCATAAATATTAATTTACTATATTTACGTAACAAATATATACATATTTATTGTATCATATTTGATACAACTATAACATTTGAACTCCCATTTATTAGTAGTTATTAATTAACGTTGTGATTCATTGTGTTAATTATTTCATTTATCATATGTGTTTCAATTCAATAGTTCCCATCCATTAGTATTTTTCACTTTTAGATCTAATAAATAATATTAATAAATATATAAGTATTTGATATATAAACTATATACATATTTAAAAACATCAAAAAATATGTAGTGATAGAAATGTGAATTATATTGTTCATGGAGATGGTAGTCCATACACACGCATGAATTATTCATTCATTTTGCAATTAAAATAAATTAGAATGTCAACTAATATTTTATCATTAAAATATTATAATTATTTTTTAAATATCACAAAATTTTCATAGGAATATAACTATATCTATCAATGTGACTTGGTTTTGGAAAATGAATCATATCACTACATGGATGTTGTAGTCCACAATAATGCAGAAGCAGAACTTTAGTTCCCATTAGGTATAAAGGTAGTTAAAAGTTGTCATTCAATGATCATAATATAATATAAGTATATTTATTATTCATAATTAATGATTTTATTATGAATAAAAATTTCATTGTGAATAAGGAAGAAGAAATAAAATTGAATGTGCTCTATTATGATGTATACAACTAATTGGAGAGACTACCTTTGTCTTACCCTTAAATAATGGAAATATTTTTCCTAGTACATGAACATGGGATCTATGGAGAAGTGTAAGAATATCGTCATGTATTAGGGATGGTGTTGGACCAACTAGATGGCTAAAAATTCATAAAAATTTGAGGAACTGGGGTTCCCATATATATGAAAGGGGAGAGATGCACATGGAAATACAAAAAAAAATTTAAATAATATAAAGTCACTTTCTTCTAAATGTGAAAAACATGGGCAATAAATTGAAGTTATAAAATGATTTGGATGATATGAATTAAACCAATATATATTTCAAATATTTATGTGGAATTATTACACTTATCTATATGTTTAACCCCATTCCCACAATAACCCAGTTTTAACCGTAATCATGGTTATCACTTTTGATCGATTTTACTATTTGTAGGAAAAAAATGCATATAGACACATTTAATTATAAGAAAATTAAAATCCAAAATATGGAATCCACTTTTTCAAATTCAACTTCAATAAGTAGAAATAATTAATTTTATCACTGTAAACTTGAAAATCAATAAAATATCACTATCTGAAAAATTAATTTTTAAGAAGTAAATTGAATTTACACAAACTCCATGTCCTGTAATTACTATGAGATTAATATAAATATAAATGATATAATTTATTATTTACCCATTTTAGTAAAATATATAATCAAATGTGATTACTTTAATTTATTTTGATAATAACATATGTTCATATAATTGATTTTTTAAATACAACTCATCATACATTAAAATGGTTATATCTTCATTCGTGTTATCTATATAAGTTATATATGGTTAACTTTATATTTATTCCAATACAATATAAATATATTTCATTAAAATAAATTTTCAATAATTAAAAATATAAATTATTTGATAAAAATAAAAAACATATAGAAAAAAATATATCTTCGAAAAATGTAATTTTATTAATTAAATTATTTTAAAAATTTTCGTTATTATCAAAAAATGTTAATCATAAATAATTAGAATACATTCATTTCATACTTTTTTGATCATCTCCATACACACTAATCTGATAACTAGGTTATAACGGTATACTATAGCACAATTTATTTCTAATCGAGGGTCCGAGTAAAGAAAGTCATCAAATAGTTCAATTTATATCAAAGGAAATACATATAAAATAAAACAGTGTTACAGACAACCTGAGAAGTAATCCTACTATAGCCCAGTCACATAGAAATTGGGGGAGTTATTCTCACCCATGGGTCCAATATTTTTTTATTACATATCATTCATCTTAAGAACCCTATTCATGTGTTTTATTATAGGTACCTCTTCAGTTTTTTTTTGAGAAAAGAATAAGGGGTTGTTAATGTAAAAAATAAGTGTGAGATGATTATTTTCCATGGAAATTGAGTTAGGCCACTCTGAAAATAATTCTTGTTAATAATTGTGAAAAAAATAATCATACTATTTTTTATGGGTATATGTATTATAATAAATTTAATTATTGATGAATATTACAAATGAATGATTAAATAAGTACTTGTCCATTTTATTATATATGTTATTGGTCTTTTTAGATACATTAATTATTGAATTGATACTAAGAAAATATTATGTGTTTTATGGAAATTTTAGTTATAAAATGATGATGGTGGTATATTGTTATCCAAATAACAAAATAAATAGTGGAATATAAATTTTCATTCATAATGAGGATTTCATTATGATGAATGGTAATATTATTATGGAGGAATATTATATTATATTGTGAAATGCAATCATTATTGACATATTTATTTATATTTTTCATTATTATATAATAAAATTGTTTTTTGAGTTTGGATAATTATTATGAAAATGATAGATGTTTGAATTTAAAATATAATGTAAATCATGATTAAACAAACACAATGGATTCCAATAAAAGGGTAAATGATTGATTATAATGGAATAAATGAAATAGAGTATATATTAATTACAAATTATGTAATAGATATTAGGTTATAGTTAATGGAAATAAATCAATTTCCAATAATAGTAATAGTAGTGGTTTTGTTGATGGATTATAAATCCATTATTAATAGTTTTTGATCTCTAGTGTGTGCAGAGTCATGTTAGAGTTATTTGTGGTGAAATTTCTCTGAATTATCAAAATTTACTTTTAATTATGAATAATGTTAAAATATACAAAAACTACTTATGGTATTTTAACCCTGCAAAATGTAGTGGGTCATTATTCATGAATACATCTTTCGTAATTACATTTTAAAAAGTTAGAAAAGATAAAGATATTAAGAGGTATTTTTAGTGGAAACACTATCCATCATAAATATATTTCACCAAAAACATAACCTATTGTATATTTAAATCAAACAAACGTTACAAAATAGATACATAATAAATGAATCAAACTAACTATTATAAAATTACATTTGTTTCAATTCAGCATCACCAAAAATATATTACATAATGTTTTATGTATAGTCATCTAAATTCTTAGTTTCAATATAATATTCTTTATTTCATATAAGAAAATGAGATTGGCATCAGGATATATTATTTTTTATCATAATATAGTGATCTTTTCTAATCCATATTTTTTTTGTAAATATTTATATTAAGAAATAAGTAGTCAGTTATTTTTTATATTGTATTCTGAAATAATTTTTTTTTGTAATTTAATTGTTTTCTTTTTAATTTGTAGATAAAATTGTTTATTTCATTGAATTTTAATGGTTTTTATTTTTTAATTAATGTATTTTTTAAAATACTAATAAAAATAATTATTATGGATATAATATAAATATTATAAACTAAAAAATAACTAAGTATAATTATAAAAAAATTAATATAATAATTAATAGTTAGAAATTTATAAAAATAAATTACTAAAGAATAAAAAATCATAAAATTTAATTTTTATCTAATAAAAAATTAATATCAATTAATTGATATTATAATAATATTTTAAATAATTCAAAATATTAAATTTTTTTAAATAATTTATGAGATTTTTTAGAATACTAAGGATAGTATAAATATTATAAATATTAAATTTGTATTACTATAAATAAAATAAAAATATTATAATATAAAAAAATCATTGGTTTTCATTTTTTTAAAATTTATTCATTTCATTATAAATTTATATTTTTTATTTATAGTTAATTAAAATATAAAAGTGAAAAGAATTTTAAATTTTTATTATAAACATATCTAAATAGGATATTATTATAAATAATAAATTAAATGTAAAACTAATATATAATAATTATATAAAAATCAGAGAACAATATGTTAATAAAAACTATAAAATAATTATAATATTTATGATCGTGTAAAAAAATAAATCAACTTAGTTAGGATTATAAAAATTTGATTAATAAATAATTAATATTATTATAAACCATTAAAATGGTAATTATGAGTAAAATTAATAATTTATTAATGGACCTGATGGTTATAGGTTAATAAAGAAACTCACATGCCAATGGGTTTAAATGAACCACTGCACTCCTAACATATGTTTACTCACTCCAATGATGATCAGTTGTAAATAAAAATTGAATTTTTTAAAACTAATCAGATAAGATAATTATTTTAATGTGTTCATTTATAAGAAAACTATAACAATTATCTAGAATTATAAAAATAAGAAAAAATAAAAACATTAAAAATAACATATACATATATAATAAATGTATTTATTCTTATAAGACAATGATTTAAAATGTTGAAGTATACTTAAAAACTATTATGAAAATGATTAAAATAAAAAACTGGTCATAATTAGTAAAATATTTTTTTTTTTTCAAATTAGTAAATTATTAAAAATATGTTAAATAATTAATAAAATTATGTTAAACATTAAAAGTAATAATATTTTAATAACGATAACAATGAAAATAAAAAATTGAAAATAATGATTATTATAATTAAATATTATTACCCCTTAAAAGTATGGAATAAATTATAGTAAATTATGAAAAATCATTCAACTTATAAATAAATAAATAAAATACTAAAACATATTAGTGTTATTTAGAAAAATAATACACTATAATTAAAAAATATAAACTACACAAAAAAATTTATAATGAAAAATATATATTAAAAATTGGAAATGATATATTGAATATATAAATAGTGTTAACCATGAAATCATTAAATTCATAAATAATTTAATTATATTTATAATAAAATTATTAGAAACCTCTAGAATATTTAATATTATTTTATATTATTCATTTTCATAAAGTAATACTAACAATTATTTTAATTATAAGATAATAATTAGTATTTTTCAGTCAATAATTTCTAAAAAAAAGAAAATAGATTTTTATTAAGAGATCATAATTTGGTTATTCATCAAAAAAATTCACATTAGTTTGGTCTAAATCAATTCCATATTTAATTAATTTGAGTGTTTAATTTATTATTATCAATTATGTAATTTTTCTGAATTAATTATTAACTATCATTATAAGAAATGTGATCTTAAACAATATTAAATAATTTATACTATCAGAGTTCAACTATTGTATTGTATTTTTGTGTTATATTATATTTGTTGTGTCAATATGGTGAAAATAATGGTAATCGTTCAATAGTTTTTGGCATTTTACATTATGAGATTCTAATTTTGATGGTGCTGGGAGAAGTCTGTTGGAAATAGAGTTTTGTAGGAACATAAATTTCAGTTAAGAGTAGGCAATCAGGTTGTGGTTATTCGAATAATTGTGTGAAGGGTTGGCAGTATAATATGTGTTCGTCTATTGTTAATAGTAATAATGTGATGTGGTGGGTCATTGAAAAATGGATTTTATGGTTGATTTAGTAACGTGTAGAACTATGTAATTTTTTAACGAAATATAAACTGGTTTATTTTAATCATATATAGTTTCATTTCAAATATCCTCATCGTGGCATGATGGAGAAGTTCATAAGTCGACCATGTTCATCGTGGAGTGTTTCTTGGTTGTGTAGATTCAATGGTAGTACCTTGATTAGCATTGTTTTATGGTAATTAAGGTTTTCATGTGAACTATATTAGATCACATTTAATTGGGACGTATGATTTTTTCATAAATAATGGAAATATTATAGTATTTACTAAATAATTTTATGGGATGTGTTTTCCAAAATCAGGTTACAACCATGGAATTTGACATTATGAAACTCTATTTTTTTTGTCTTGTATATTATTACACCCCACAATTTTCCTTTATATCGTCAATTATTCTTGTATATTAGGTAATCAGGGTTAAATATTTTGAAGTCATTGATCCCCCATTAGAATGATTTAACCCTCAGAATATATGTTTCAATAGATCATGATCCGAGGTGACCCCACAAATTTTCCCAAGAGTTCTTCATTACTCCCAATTTTTTAGGTTGTGGAAGGAGGTTTAGTGGTAGGATTTGATTGTTTTGGTTGAAAACTATAACTATTTTCAAATTCAATTTAGGATTTACCACATGCTAATTGATCCTTGAGTTCATCATCTCCATCATTGCATATTGAACAGCATTGGAAGAATCGATTGAGGTAGGATATTCATGAACACTCTTCTCTTATGTTTAAAATGATTAGTTTTATTTGTTTTTTTTCAATGAGGTGATTGTATATATTTTTTTTGATAATTATTATGAATCATACTAAATTAAATGATTTGTAATTGGGTGTATCACATTTGGTTATGTTGTTTTTATTATTGTTTCTATGTGATTGACGTTGTTGTTATTATGGTTTTATATTTTGGATTACATTTTGAGTCACATATATTTATTATGGTTAAATGGTGGAAAATTCATTCAATATATATTAATAACATAAAACACTATAGTGAATTTTTTAGATAAATGACTTAAACACTTAACAATTTTCCATGATAATTTTGAGATGGAAATGTGTCATTATGTTGGATAATGAAATCAATATTTATATACTCTAGAAATGATATTTGATATTGATATATTATTTTAGAAATTGTAGGGATATTATGAGGTAGATTATTTAATTGTTTATGGGATATTGTTGGGGATGTAGTAGTGGGGACGTGATCACCATGTCAATATTGGAATGTGGGGATGGAGTGTTGTAGTTAAAATAGTAGTGGGAAGGATATGTGGAAATGTATTTGTATTGTAATAAATTTGGTCTTTTTTGGTGGTCTTGTGTTTGTAATTGTTTATTAGATGTATTATAGTAGTATAATATAACTGATAATGAAGAAGATGGAATTTTTTACAACTACAATTTTATTAAATTGTTGTGATAAGTGGAATAATGATCCATGTAATGAGTGGGTAATGGATAGGACCATAATAGATGATGGATTAAAATAGTAGAAATTAAATTTGTAATTAGAAAAACAATTAGGTATAATATGATTATAAATATAAAAATATATACTTAGATAAATTATTTTTATGAATAGAAAATCATTCATGGTTATGGAGGTTTTGATGTACAATTAGTAGGGATTGGAGTGGTGATATTATTGGCTACAGTTGAGGTGGGGAATGATGACTTCATGTTGTTTATGGGTTGTAATTTTATTTCTTTGTTCTGAACCTCATTTTTTTCTGGCATGTGATGGTTTTATGTGATTTATCTTATTATAGTTTCATATGAACCTCATTTGAATTTGATAACCATACTAATTTATAAATGTTTTTGGTTGAGAATATTTTCTTGAGTCATCTTATTTGGCGAGGTATTAGAGGGATGAAAACAACTTCTTACATGTCTTCATTTCATGCCATTATACAAGATGTGACTATTCCATTGATACATGGTGGGGAGTCTTTCATTGAAGAATAAAGTTATATGGTTAATGTATTAAGTGTTTATGATATACTAATATGATGTTCAAGGAGTTGGGGATACTAACTACCTCAAACAAAAGATATTGTCCCACATTGGACGTTTGTGGAAATAGGGCTATATTTTCACCCACATTGGGAGTCATATTAGTATTTGGACGAATTATATCATTTTTGTTGAACAATTTCGGTGGTAATGATATGTATGGTTGTTTCTTTTAGACATAATATGGGAAGAGATTTGTATGGTGTGTTGCAAAATGTCTATAGAATATATTGTAGGCATATGGTGTTTGACATTAGGAAATTGGAGACACAAAGTGGTAGGGAAGTGGTTGTGGGGAACCATGGTTCTAAATTATTCAATAATATTATATTCCACGTGGTTTTGTAATTGAGGGAGTGAGACTTAGTGATTATGTGTGGTAATTGAATTATGTTCTTCTTACATGTTCTAAACTTTGATCAGTGAAATATCAATATGATTCACTGACATCTACACAATATTTCTTAAGGAGGATCCTATTGAGTAAATATATGATCACAACCCTTATAAAAATATTTAATAATTTTCATTATTTAGAGTTAGTTTGCTAATATATTTTGATAGTATGAGTTCTAATAATGGATTTTTGGTTGGAGTTTATTCCTATGAGTATTACATGTTATTTATTTTGAGACTTTCATTTTTCTAGAATATCATGCATAATGGATTATCTTGGGATTTGTATTATGTTAGAACAACCTTGATTTAATAATCACAAATCATGTTAATTATGTTTTTAATTAATTTATTGTTTATTGGATAGACTTATATAACATACGGTAGTTTTAAAAAAAGTGGTTATGTGTTAAAAATATGTACAACCATGAATCACTCACCATTAGAGTTGAGTTACCATAATTAACAACTTTATAAAAAGTGCTTCCCATTAAATGAGTCACTATTGAATATGAGTCACCACGAAACATTACCAACTATCTTAAATGACTTGTTGTTAGAGTTTTTTCATCACTAGAAATGATCTAATGTCAAAAAAGACTAACTATTAGATGAAATACCATCAAATTAATCATTATTGATAATGCATCACATCTGACTATGAGTCATAACAAGATGACCTACTACATGCTGGCCTACCACCAGATGACCTAAATCCATCCTGACTCACCATTCGTATAACTCAACCCCGGACATGAGTCACCACCATCCCAACTCCCCATTTATATTCTTCTAAATTTAAATTTAATTATCACAACGTCTATATTAATGATGTTAATGAAAAATATTATGTAATGATTCTTATTTAAATATTTATTTGAAATAGTAAATTCAATGTTAGTGATCGGTACTTGTATGAAGAGGATTGTGATGATTGTTCTGCAATTTCACTCTCCATTACGTGGTTCAATATATTTATAATATTCTCCCTCATGTGGAAGAATATACACAAACATGATTAGTGAGAATAGACGATCAATTGAACTACTCACTGAATAGAAAGAAGGATCATCTATTGAGAACGTACAAATTGGATCATTTCCTATAAACTCTAATGAAGAGAGACTTATAACACACTTTTTTATGGCTACTTTAAAATAAATAGTTCAATTTTATCTCCACAAATCATATGAGGAGAATAAATCCTTTATAGCATGTTAGACAGATTATTACTTCTGATTTCTATATCTTTTATTTCTCATTCTATTTGTTTCTTTTAATATTTCAGGTGATGTGTTATTTTTGTTTTTTATCAATATATACCAGCTCTTTCACCACAGCTAGATGACATATGATATTATATTCATTTTCATTTCATTTGTATAAACATTTTGATTGTGGAATAGGTCATTATATGAATTGTATTATCTTCTTCCTTTTATTATTTTTGAAGAGGTCCTTGTCTATCCTAGAAAACTTTAACAATGTTTTTTTTATAATAGAACATGGATTTGGATTAGTATTTATTTATATAACATTTTTGGTAGCAGGTGAAATCAATGTGAAGGGAATCATGTGTCAGCTCAAGACTGAACTACTTGTTTTATTCTACTACGTGTTTTTGTATTTTTTTCTTACAGCATAATTCATTAAATGTTATCTTTTTTAAAATTTATATAAAATATTTACATTGATAGTAAATCTGAACAAATATATATATAATTATTTGATAGATTAAATTGATTTCAAAAGTTTATTTAATTTTTATATTTTTTTGACAAAGTAGTATTAATGATTTCAGTATAATTTTAAAAACTAAAAAATTATATTGAACTACTCTTTTCATTAGCATGGATATCTTACATTACATGTGAGAATTTTTGATAACATGTTTTAACATAATTTTTTTTGGTAAATCAATTCACTCCCAATTTTTATTTACTAACTTTGACCAACATATGGGGTCATAGGATTTAAAAATCATTTAAAATATGATTTTAGTGGTGTTTTAATGATATCATACTTCAATTAAATGGATATTTATTTCATTAAATGGATAATATACAATGAGGTTTTGATACCAAAATACCTCCCATGTTTAATGGGACAAACTATGATCAATGGAAAATCAAGATGTAAATTCACATTGAAAGCAAGAGTTTTGAAATATGAACTACAATGGTAGATAAATCTGAAATACATAAGACTTTTACAAATATATGGAATGATCCTACAATAGAAACATATCATAACAACTATATAGCTTTGAATTCCCTTGATTTTTCTATAAAATATTAATATATTAATAGAATATATGTTTGTATAAATGCATACTGAATCCAGGACACATATTCTATTTCTCTTAAAGGAATAACAAATGTCAAATAAATGAGATTAACTAGCTATAAAATTTACTGTGAAAAATTTACGATGAAACCATGGGAAATTATTTCTGATATTTATCCTAGATTCAATGATATTGTGAATACAATATATTCATGTGGAAATCCTGTTTTTCATAATGACACAAACATGAATCTATTGAGGAGCTTACATGCAATATTGGGAGGAACCTCAGTCTTTATATGAGAATTAGGTGATATTGGAAATATACCTATTAATTTGTTAATTAGTTATTTAATGATGTAATACTAAGAACATAAACTTAATTGGGTAGTGGAAGATGAAGATAAAAGTAATTCCATATCATTGATGTGACCTTCATCAGAAAAGAAAGAGAGAGAGAAAGTTCAAGATGAAAGTTCTAGTAATGAGGAATCACCCTCCAGTAGAAATTAATATATTGACTATTTGGATAGAAATAATATTTTGTTTCTCAAAAAGAAGATATTATTTTGGAAACAAAGGTAAAAATGAAAAAACATGAAATTTGAATAAAGTCAAGAAGAATGATGATACTCAAAATGAGATCATCTACTATGAATTTAAGAGAAACGAAAATTTAAAAAGTGTTTGACCAATGATTAAATATTAAAATAAATATGATGAATTTGATTATAATTACAAGTACTAAATTAATGGCACATGTAGTTCTTTTAATTACATCTCTAGTGACATAGACTCAAACCATGAGTAATATCTGGATAGAGAAAATATGTGTTTCTGGAAAAAAAAACTGTAATGAATGACATTCATTATTCTCCATAATTTTTTAATATAGTTAATTAGAGTAAAATAATGATGAATATTTATCAAATGAATATTTTTTTAAATATTTTTAATCTGAGGATGATACATTAAATCATGATAATGAAAAACTAAAAATTACAGAGGAAAAATGCATTGAAAATTAATATTAAATCTGGTCATACTATACTAAAATATTAGAATTCTCAATAGGTAATTTAAATAACTGAAATGAAGGGTTCTAATGAGTAATTAATGAAATAAATGGAGAGATTATACAAAATAATAGATAGCCTCACTCCAATATTGGGAAAATATAACACCTATTTATATGATTGGAATATGCTATCAATCCGTAATGAGAATAATTATCAAGAGCACTATTATTAGTCAATCATGTTCTAAAAAAGTTAATGATAGTTTTTATTCATGTTGGGATAAAAAATGTTTTATTTCCAAAGTTTTAAAATAGTCTCATTGGAACCATATTAAAAAAATATGGTTCCCTAAATCCTTAATGATGATATTTCTAGACCCAAGAACATTTGGGTACCAATATAATTTTTGGTATAAAACTTTTTTCAGTAAAACTATTTTAAGAGAACAATTAAAATTCATTGGTACCTCGATTATTGATATTTTAATCATTTTAATGGTTATTACTCATGTTTCACTAATCTGATAACGTTTTATTGTGGTAATTTCACCTTTGTTGATAATTGTATTTGGAAAATAATCACCCTTGGCCAAATTGGTATCTCTAACTCAGTATTAAATTATAAATTATTATTTGTTGATAGTTTAAATTTAAATATTTTTTATACCTCACAGTTATGTGATGATGGATTTATATTTGAAATTTGTAATCAATTATTTTAGTTTTTTTAGTGTAGTGATTAATTTTTTTACTTCATTGTGAAATGGAAATGATTATGCTTTTAATCAGGAATCATTATTTCCTAGAAAACAATTATATATGCCATCATATGGAATATTTTATTTGGCATAGAGGATTGGGACATTGTAATATTCATGAACATATAAATATTATAATGGAAGAGTTAATAAAAGATATACCTGAACAAGATTTCCCAAATGAAAATTCTATTAGCCAAGTAAAAACGGGAACTATCGAAAAATAACATTCAAATCAATGAAAGGAGATTCATTTTCTCAACCCCAGTGTTGGTTCACATGTACTTGATTGAACTATCTAGATTTTATAGTTCAATTGAGAATCACATTGTCTATATTAATGTAGATGATTTTTCTATGAATACATTGTATTCTTTTTATATCACTAAAGTGAAACTTGGTATTACTTTGAAATATATGAAAATATTTGTAGAAAATTATAGGGGAATTTAGATTAAATATTTAGGATTCGATCGTGGTCATGAGTATAAAAATCAAGACTACGAATCCATTTTATACAAAAATGGATATTGTCATAAAAATTATTCTCCTAGCTCCCCACATAAAATTGAATTATAGAATGAATATATTGTACTCTTCATGAAATATATATGAAAAAGAATTATGAATTTGACCTACATTTGTACTATTGGTAATTGGGTTTAGAAATAGGAAAATTTATAATTAAACGAGTATTAATTAGACCTATCTTGAAGAAAATAACTTCTTAACTTTGCAATAGTAGAAACTATTATGTTACTTATTTTTTATTTTTTGGTTTTAAAGCATTCATTTTTTATCACAAAGGACAATCTTCAAAATTATTCTTCCAAGAGTGGTAATGAAATTTTCAGTGGTCATTCAACATTTTCTAAATAATGTTGGGTGTTTAATAAACAAACCAAGACTGTGGAAGAGGCTATTCATTTCATATTTGATTTAATTTATCTGCTTGATCCTAAAATTTTCTCTTAAATACTTGAGGATTATTTTTCAAATTTCTTCTTATATTATATACATTTTGACCCTTCTGTATCTAATAAAAAAATTTCATCTAGTTCTGAGGAACATCCAAAACATAAACCTAAATCTATAGAAGTCCCAGAGATGACCAAAAACTTATTTGTCGATTTTATTTGGAAAAAAATATACCACCCTATAGATGTCATTTTAGGAGACCTCAATATATGTAAACATTTGGGATCATCCCTAAAGAATTAGGTTTAACATGAATCATTCTTATCACATCATGAAACTAAGAACATCACTGATATAATTAATGATTAGTTAAGGGCAATGGTTTTTCAAGAAGAACATAACAAACATGAATGAAATAATTTTTGGAAACATGTTGATAGTCCGAGAGAAACTACGAATATTTGAACTAAATAAGTGATTAGAAACATGGTTAATGAATATGGAACCATATTTTGAAAAAAAAAATTGTTGGTATCCTATGGGTGGTTTCCAGAAGAGGGTGTAGAAAATGGGGAATACTTGTTACGTAAATCCATACCTGAATCCATTAGAGTACAACTTTTCAATTCTACACATTTGGATTCCTAACTAAATCAAATGGATGGAAAAATTGAATTCTAAAAAGTATATAGAGTTGAGGTTGTTTTTTGAATAACCCATTACTTCTCAAAAATAATCATTATCCAAATCATGGCTTTAAATTAAAAAAATGTGTTATATTTTCTTAAATTGTATCTTAGATAATGGTATGAAAGGCCTAACTATTTTATTATTTTCAGTGATTTTGAAAAATGTATAGTTGGTCCTACTATTTTGTAAAAATAACTTCAAAATATGGTATAATTGAACAAGTGCATTTTCATGATATTATTTGTATCATAGATATTTTATTTATGTACCAATTTTTGGAAAATGATTCAAAATTAATTTGAAATATGTTTAAAGGATAAACTCACATTCATTCTTGGTTTTCAAATTTTTCAAAATAAAATGTAATTATTTTAAATTAATGTAAGTACACCAATGATATTATAAAATGTTTTGGTTTGGATTTTAATGAATGTATTGATACTCAAATGGGTACCACTTGAATGTTTCATAATGATTAATCTAGGAAGTCATTGGATCAAAATAATTATAGTGGTATAGTGGGAAGTCTTCCGTAAAAATCATCTTGTTGGCTTGATATAATATTTTTCATGTATATATGTACTCATTTTAACGGAATCCCTACATAGTCACATTTAAATATTGTCAAATTAATTTTCAAATACCTTGAATATACGTAAAATTTTGGATTATTCTACCTTGTTGGAAAATAATCTGACACAGTGAGTTATTCAAATAATGATTATGCTTGTTAAAAGATAGAAAAAATCCAATAACAAATTTCATCTGTTGGGAAAGAATATTATTTTTTTGTAGTATGAAGATAATTTTTTCCGCACATTATACTCTTTAATCCCAATACATATATGTAAGTAGTTTCTATGCTCAAATTTTGCAGTTAACACACCATATTATAGACCATGATTATCAATTAAGACATTTCCCTATAAATTTTGTAACTGTGGGAGAAATAAATATATCTATTAATCATGTCTATCAATGAACGAAATATCACATTTATGTATTATATCACTTTTTGAGATATCATTTTTAAATGGCTGGTATAAAAAATGAATAAATAGGAACTGGACATTTGCTTGCTGATATTTTTACAAATCCATTAAAGTCTGAGTGACTATATGAAATATAGAAAACTGATAATTATAAATATTGGTTAGTATTTAATTTTTTTACCCTCCATTTTAAATTACCCATCATTATAAAATACCCACCACTAGAAATTACCCACTATTCAAAAATCCAACAGTTGGAAATGACCCGAAAAAGATAATTTTTTCACATTTAAAATATCTATTTAATATAAATGTTTATTTTTATTAGGTTTTATTATATTTATGACATCCAGATCCTAAAATTATAAAAAAAATTAACTATTTAAAATTTCGTTGCACACCCACTCTCATGCCCTTGACTTTTGAACATCTCTCTGACATTTTATCTCCTGATGGTTTTCATTCTATAATCTTAGACTAAAACATCTACATACATTAAATGGTTCCAATAAAGATACATTCGGAATTATCCCCCAATTATTCAAAACCCTAAATGAGTCCAAGTGGAGATTCGATCATACCATAATTTGAGCCGTGAAACCCACATCTCGTGAATTATAATTTTGTGTATGATAAAGATTTAAATATTGAATAATTTTATCATGAAATTAGATCATGATATAGATAATCCAGAACCATAGATAGATGGAATTGTTCACAAGTAATGATATAATATTCAATCATAATATTTTCAATAGTTGTATTATTCCATTGAGTTTAGTTTTGGGGAAGATAAATATTGGATTGGAATTTTTATATGTGGATATAAGGAAGTCTTCTATTCAAGATTCTTGGATAGGTTTATTATGATACTTCATGATGTATATTCTAATTAATATAAATATAAATTCCCATAAAATATGACATTTTCATGTATGATAATTCATTGGCCGAGCTAATAAGAGATAAAACCTTAAGGAAACCAAGAGAAGCTGAGTTAAATAGTGATTGTCAATTACGGTCAGTGTTTATACAACATATGTTATTCTTGAAAAGATGAGAATTCATCAGAAAGATATATTAAGATATAAAGTTTTTTTATATTTTGAAAAGAGGAGTCAGAATCTATTTATGCTTAATTATGATTGTGTCTATGATAGATATTTGGAAATCTTCATCCAGGTCAAACTCCCTTATTTATCCTTTTCTAATTTAAGTCATGTTAAAGGATAAAATATTTTTAGGTGATGATGAATAAACTATTGTGATGTTTGGAGGCTTCTGAATTTTTAATTTAATTTTTAAAATATTTAATATTAATTAGAATCCATGGTTGAAGAAAAGGTTTATTGATGCTGATAATATTAAATAAGACTCTAATAGTAAGGATATCCCTTCCAAACTAAAAAACCATAATGATCCTAGTTTAGATCTATATAAATTGGGAGAGTAATCGGATGATGAGCATTAAATCGTTTTTATTTAGGAAAATTATCATTAGTGGTGGGCAGTGTATGGGATATTCTGAAGAACCCATCTGTAACTTTTGGTCTAGCTAGTCCTCTAAAAAACTTCCAGGAAAGAAATACACTTTTTGTGAGATGTATTTTGATGATGAAAAAAGTAAGGATTCAAAATAATATCAGTTTAATAGTTCATCTTATAAGGATTAAAATGATATTCAAAAGTAATCTAATGATGAAAATGGTAGTAATACAAAAAATGGAAAGGGTCAAAATGAAAATGGAACGAATATAAATAGATATCAAAAAAAATTAAGTGTATTAAAATGATGATGGATGAAATGATGCGTCATAACATGTTTTTCATGATTACCAAGATATGAAATAGTGACATCATACTTAACTCATCATACCTGCTTCTTTTTATTAGTTAGAGAGACCATGTTTGGAAAAAAGTGTTGATTAAGATACTAGAGATTAGTCGATAGAATATATTTAACGGTAGGAATACCCATGATATACCTATCTCTATGATAATACTAATGAGTTCAAATATATAATTGTCTCTTTAGTCAAGATGAATTTATTATTTTTTGATGAATTGATAGGAAACATAAGTCTTGTATGACATGGGTTAGACTATTCAGACTTAGAGTCTCATGAGATATTTTCAACAATGAATGGTGGGAATCAAGTTATTATTTGGGATGAGGTATTTCATATGGAATACCTTATTGTTTAGATGGATTCTATAATAGAGAATCAATGTTTTTCATCATATGTGCCTTCTAGATCTCATATAGCAGTAGTTTTTGTTCCACCTACCGAGAGAGTTTATCCACCCTTGTCTGTTGATTCTCCCTCTATGCTAGAACCACGTAATTATTATATTCATGTATATTATGTTTTTAAATCTGTATTTTCTTCCTTTAGATAATGGATTTTTTCTAATTTAGGTAGTATTTTGAGCAGTCTAGTACATCATGTATCCTACCTTAGTGATAGAGATTCTAGAAACCTATTTTATCTAGTGGTATTCTATATACATCCAAATATGTTCAGTCATATATTGGATTTTGTGAAAAATAACATGTATCAATATAATGATATGGATACCTTATGGTATATGTAGTTTTCCATGGAAACTTCTTTTGAAACTAGTAAGGATGCATTTTTAGAGGTGGAAACATTATCTTATGTGGCTTCCTAATCCAGTTCTCCACCTCCTTCCCCTAACATTAATATTGACATGATTTAGTCAGTTATTTAGGAGGATGATAATGTTGTTTTAGGATATGATCCTACTAATTATCATAAGATTATGGGGTAGGTTAGGCATAATAGTAACCATGTATATCTGATGGTTTGATAATTAATTAATAAAAACATAGCTAATCAAGACAAATTTTCCAAGAAAATCATGTATTTCATCTCAAGTGTTTACAAAAAGAATAAGTTGAACTCAATGTTTAGGTTCCACACTAAAAACCTTTATATTACACTAGTTACACAATCCATAAAAAAATATTGTTAAATAGTTGGAGGTAATGAATCTGGTGCTAATAATTTTTGTGGAAGAATAAATGGATTTCTTTGGTTCCATAGAGAATGGACACAACATTATAAATGACTTCATGAATATAATGACACCTTTTATCCATGTATCACAATAATTATTAGGTTTTACGAGTTGATTCTACTGACTTCTCAAAATTTTATCTATCCACTGCAATGGTGGTTTTCAAAGCATTTATTTTCAGGAATACAAATTCTTCTTTTCCACCTCAATTATTACCTCTCATTATGTATCACATGTAAGTAGTACAACACCATAGGCTAGTGATCATCAGTGATATTCCCTTTATTTAATATTTCCATATATCCACAACTATAGCCCTTTCCTCTTCACATGTTCACTCTTTTACTAATACGAGAAAATCACTTGATGATCCCAAAACATAGTCTTAGAGGGAATACGAGTATATGTTTTCATTGATAGGGACATTTTTGTACCTTATTGTATCATTATGTTGGATATACCTCAAACATTATTTTCCTTATTGGAATTCCAATTCTGATTGCACTTTTTCCTATTTGAGTTTAATGTTTCTTATTCGCACTTTTTGATAATCCTAAAAGGGGGACAAAAAATAAGGAATTTATTTCACCAGATTAATTATCAACCTTTTCTATTTTATATTATTATTTGATATCTTTTTAACCTTAAATCCATATTTATTTATTTTTATTTTATATTTGTAATCATTATGATTGAAATATCACATTTTCGTCACATAGTTTTATAAATATATCATTTTAAATTATATATATATATATATATATATATATATTATGCCATATTTGATTCTATACATGGTTTTTAAAATGCCATGATTTGTGATCATCAAAATGGGAGATTGTTTTCACTTCTTTGATTTAATAATCACAAATCATATTAATTAGGGTTTTAATGAATTTAATATTTCAGGATATTATTTTAATATAAAATGTAGTATGTAATAAAATAGCATAATTTTTTAAAATACCTACCACTTGTAATTACACAAGATCATAGTTGAGTCACTGCATGTGATGTGCCAAATCTAGAAATCTATAATCACTGAAAAATAATTCCCATAAAATGTGTCACCATTGAACATGTGTGACCACCTGACTTTACCTACCACAAAAAATGACTCACCGTTATTGTTGATTCACCTCCAGAAAATAGACACCAATAGGAATGAACATGAATTTGATGTCATTCCATCAAATGGATTACCATTGAACATGAGTCACCACTGTGTATGAGTCATTCCCAGATAACCTACCAATTGGTAACCTACCTCCAAATGACATATTGCAAGCATGAAACACCTTTTGTCTAACTCACCACTAGAAAATTCTCACTACCAAACAAACTCCCCATCACTATTGTTGGATATTTGAATATAATGAGCCCATTGACTCTATTATTAAAGTTAACATTAAGGGTTTTATAATGATTATTCTCCAAATATTGTAGGAAAACATTAAATTCAATGTCAGAGATCAGTATAAGGAATCATATGAAAATGAATATTTTTATTCAAAAAGACTCTCTGTTATAAATTTAATTATATTTAAAAATCCTTACGTGTTCTTATGTGAGTAAAAATATGTTCTTTTTAAAAAATGATCAAGGGTGACACTCAATGAATAAAAATAACGATCATCTCTCGATATCATACAAACTACATCCATTCCTAAAAATAGATGTAAGAGATGATTATGACTATTAGATTAACTTATGAATTCATAAAAACACCATGATCCCCACTCTATGCGGAATCTGAGGAGATTCAAGGATTGTGATCACATTATATCAAGAAGTGATACAATTTTCTATATCATTTCATTAACATTCTAATTGTATCTTTTAATATTCATGTAGTGTGACGTTGGTGTGGTTTATGAAAATTCTCTAACTCTTACACTATAATTGGAGTATATATAATATTATCTTATCTATCATTTATCTATATAACCACTACGTTGAATAGGTATGTATTTCACCAACACCATTTTCTTCTCACTGTTATTGTGGTAGAGGTCCACGTGTAGCCTGGACAGCTTTGTATGCTATTGGGTATATAATTGATCTAGTTTACGGATTAGATAATATATAAGTAATCTACATGGTAGGATGATATTTCCATGTGAATGGTATTAAGAATCGTCCTAATGCCGAACATATTATTTTATTCCAGTATTTGTTTTTTGTTTCATTATTTACAACTCATTAAGTTTTATTTTATTCTCTACTCGAAACAAAACTATAAAATTGATAGTTATTGTTAACGTGCGATAAAATAATTTTATGATTTGGTAATTTGATTTAAAAAGTAAAATTAATATTTATAATTTTTTAACTTAGAAATAATAATACATTTAGGACTCATTTATATGATAAAAATATTGTTAAAGTTCAATTTTGAATAATTGGGATTCTTTTAATAGGGGGATTTTATTTAATAAAAAATAAAAAATTATTCGTAACTCAATTAATCCAACCCGTTATGTTATTAACTCTGACCAAAATATTATTTCATATTATGGTGTTCATTAGTGTTTTTCAGGAAATGATTCCATGATAATTTATGGTAATAACTGCTACATATATTTTTTATACCCATTGTACGAGTCGTCCACCCCAGGAAAATATTATGCTCACCTAGGGGGTCACACTCATCATCAATGTAGTAACGACAGTGGTCCTCAGATGGTCTGGATTTTAAAATATTGGTATCAATGAATTATGTGGAGGCTTTTTATTGATAAAACAAATAGTAACTATAATATAAAATAAAATTTTATTGGGAAACCATATCATCTAAACATGGTTCTCATTGAAAATAAGTAATAAGAGCTTGGAAATCATATTTTAGGGCTCTTTATATTTGAATCAATGGAATATTATTACATATAATGAAAAAGTTAAATTGTACCACTTAAAGGGTAGATAATATGTAGAGGAAAAAGTATCATAATTTTACACTCATAGGTTTGAATTGATGTGATATTTGGGGAAATAAATGAATTTAATAGAATGGTTTCATAGAGAGTCAAGTGAAACAGAGTTTAGGTATATGTTTCATTATTTTTAATGATTTCATATGTACACTATAAGTGTGAAGTATATAATAGTGAGGTTAAATATGAAGATATATTTGATTTTTGGGATGTGATCCATATAATAATCATGAGGTATAGTGGAATATGATGCATGATTTCATATAGAATGGGTTGGATAGGTATGTGATAATTTTCATTTAATTACATACATTGCATAGGTTAGAGGAGTTTGGGGTTGATTTCTATTAAATTCATGATATTGTATAGTGTCATGTTATATTGGTTACTTTTCAAATTATAGGAGAACTATCATATTTTTTAATCTTGTATCTCTGGGAGTTAATGAATGTAGTTATTATGGGATGGTTATCTGAGTCTATTTTGTGATGAGATTTTTACAACCACATTGAAGGCCTTGAAATGATAATATGTACTCTTCCATTACCATGTGAGAATAAGTGTTCATAAGATCATGATAAAATTTAAGTACCTCATTCACTAAACCATTAATATTTTTCATGATGATGAGTGGATAAATCAATGGTTGGAGGAGGGCTTTCATTATTTACATCATTATAAAATCATAAAATTTGTGTTGGATATTTATTTAGAGGTAGCATAGATGGGTGGAGTCAATGACAGGTTCAATTATCATGCAATGTCATCTCAAGAGGAATATCAACATATTTATTTATGGATTAGATCTAATGATAGAAGATCATAGGTATATAGACTATAAATGTTCCAATGGATGGAGGACCCACCAAATTGGTTTTTATTACCCTATTTCCCTTGGGATAGTATTCTTATTCCAACATTACTATAGTGACCCAGACCTAGAGATCCTATAGATGATGTCTACAACCATTACATTTGAATGACTAAAAGGAATAAAATCCCAAAGGACTGGATCATTTAGAATTCATCGTAAACTACATACATATATGAGTCATGTATTATAAATGAATAAACTAATTACAAAATATTATTTTCTTTTGAGGATAAATTTTTTCCTTATAGTATATCTCTGTTCATATTTCATAATATTCTTCTTCATTTCTAGGGGTATGAAAAAAATAAGGGTGAGAAAAAAACGCTCTGTAAGGGTAAGGTATAGTGGATGAAATATCAAATCAATGAAAATATTAAATATGACATGGTAAATAATTCAACATATACCATGAAATCAAAAAATTGAATGATGTGAATATAGAGTAAAAATAAAGGGTTTCTTTCATTGGAAAATATAAATACAATAAAAACTCTTGTGAAAAAATTCTTGCAAAAAATATAAAATTAAAAAAATTATATTATGAAAAATATTCTCTTTAAAAATCACTTATGGAAACATTTTATTTAAAAATAATTCAACTAAACATGAAATGTAGGACTCAAATAAATGACTGTTGGTAAATCCATACATTCCAAATGATGTAAAAGGAACATTCCTTTGTCATGGTAAATTGGTTATAAAAAGGATTTGTTCAGAATCAGATATTGAGATTCAATTGAAAATATGGGTGAAGAAAAAAATGGTAAAATTTTATTCAATATTTTATTTTATAATGATTAAAAACCTTTTTAGTAAAATAATTTAGAAAACAGGTTTTTTATAAGAATACTGGTTCTTGGAAAAATGATAAAATGAAGAATTTTTTTCTTAATATAATTTCAAAAAATATGGTCATAAACAGTGAAAAATGTAAGTAATACTTGTAAAAGGCCTTCAATACCCATATTATAGGAAAATTAGTCGATTTATTTAATAATGGTCATATAATTTCATCAAATGAAGGTAAAATATTATTCCAATTACATGTGAGGAAAATAGTCATTAAAAATTCAAAAGTCTCACATACCACATTAAAACATTTTAATTCATATGACTTATAAAGGAATAACATTAAATAAATGTTATAAATAAAATGAATATAAAATGATTAATTACATAATATAAAAAAGGGGAATTAGATACACCACATAAAATAAGTTTCTCATGAATATTATGTTTATCTAACATGTGTCAAAATTAAGTTGAAAATCCATTACCTTTAGTCCAAATTTTATCATGTTTTTTATGTTCTTGAATAATAATATTAAGTTAATTATTTAAATTCACTAGATAATTTATCACATTTAACATAACTTTATTTCACTTATTAAATTTTTTTATACAACTACTTAATATATTATTTTTACATCATATGTTTTCACCAAATTCAGTTCATGAGTAGAAAATAACATTCGTATTTAAATTGTGGTCAAGGGAATAATTATGTAACATCTATTGAATAATAGTTATTAAATAATTATCATAAATATAAATAAAATATAGTTTTAATACAAATAAATAAAAATGGTTACCAAAAATATACGAACATTACAACCATGGAAAAGGTAGGTCATACGTATTCATGAGTAATGTCCCCAGTTTTCAATTATCATTATGGAAAGAAGATAAGTAACATTAATCTCTTCACAATGATAATTTTATCATTATACAGATATTATATAATCATATGTACTTTTATATATAATTGATTTTGTGTTAAAAGAATCTCATTGTGTCGATTATTTTGTAGTCCACATATCGATGAATGACGTTATCACTTTTTAAGTGCGTGGGTAGGTAATTATGAAAATTGTTTTTATTATATTTATTGAAATGTGACTATGTAATTATTATCATATAGATATTTTTTATTGTACATTTTTTTAATTAAAACCATCCTTTAGAGATTATTTGAATCACGTGATTCAATCACGTTTATTTTTAGAGACAGTTGTCCAATCATCTACATACAATGTTATCGTATTTACAAAAAATAGAATGAATTAAGTTAAATTATACTTAAAAATTAAATAATAGTAATGAAATTATATATTATATATATCATATATAAACATAATGTCCATTATAATTACCATCCTTATATATGGTAATTGAATAACAAACATTCGTCGTTTCATGGGGCTGTAGTTCACCAAACAAATAATCAGTGTGTTTGTTATACATTAGATGGATGTGTCAGTCTGTGTATGTAGTACCCTAAAACAGAAAAAGTATAAGTATATTTAGTATATATTTTTATATAATACTGAAATAAAGATATTTTAGGGGGTATATGATAGAAATAAAACTAAATATATTGATGAATGAAGTCACATATTCTTTGGGTAACACCTTTTGGTTTTTAAAAAAAAGATTTGATGGATGTCATTTTCCCCTAATCTAAGATATTAAAATCTTGTTAGGTGTATATATGTGTAATTTTTTTAGAGCATGGTCAAGCCAATTTTTATTGTTGTATTTGAGAATGTAGGTGGTGTGAGTGCATTTTTATAGTGGAGGATGAGGGGCACTCTAATAAATTTTTTGATTTGAAATTCCAACCAAATTTTCCCATGTTGATAGAAAATGGTAAAGTTAAACATTACGTACAAGGGAGTATAGGTTAAAAATATTACCATAAAATGGATTTTGGATATGTGTATGGGTCATTTTTTCACTTAATATAATTTTTTAGAAACTCTGTATGTTTAATTTCACATTAGTAATTATAATTAATATTAATTAATTTCACTAATATTTTTAATAAAAATATATGATTACATTATTAGAAAATATATAATATTATAATTCCAAATATGGATTCCATTATTCCAAATTTCATATCATAGAAGTTTTAGAAATTAATTTATATCTAATCCTAATAGACAGGAAGACAATACATGTTTTTAATGTAAATGTGTTGAAAGGTTTTTTGTTTTTTTATATCTGATTTCGAAATAGAATTGATTCCCATGAACAAAATTTGATAAAATTATATAATATGTATCTGATTAATATTAAAAATACAATAAAAAACATAATTTAACCTTATAAATAATTTAGATGAAAAACATTTGGAGATAAAATATAGTGTTTATAACTACTCATCTGAAAATGATCCATCACAATGAAATACAAAAAAGTCATCGTAAACAATTTTTTATATTCATATTTCAAATACGAACTCTATTTATTCGTATAAGATTTATAATTGGTCAAAAAATCTGGAATTAAAATAAGTTCTCCATTAAAATGCTGTAAAAAGGACTTAATAAATAAAGGCATTAAAGTTAATTATGGGTTTGGTAATATATCATGCCGATCAAAAATATTGGATGAATATAAAAAATATTTTATTCAATAAATACTATATATATTATTTGATATTACTCCAAAATTAAAAATAATTTAATTTATTAGTATAAAATTACTATGTGTCCACAACAATTGTTTTCTATAAAAACATTTCCTTTATAATAAATAGGTTTTAATATTCATCTATAACTAATTAGTAACAAATTAATTTATTTTAATTTTTTTAAGAAAACCTATTTTCATAATCTATATAAAATTATTCATAATCACTCATTTAATTGCTAGGTTAGATCTTATTATATTAAATAAAAATATTTTAATTATATATTATTGTTCACTAAAAATCAGTTTTGGGTGTGACATAACACATTGAAGAAACTCATTGTTGTGTGTGAATTATGAAAAATCCATGTTATTTTCATTTTAAGATATAAGTTATATTGAATTTATATAAAATAATGAATTCATTAAAAACTATCCAGATATTATATTACCTTACCTTTTTTGTGTTTTGGGTCATATACACTATCGAATATATTGTTCATACATAAGATTTTTGAAGAGTTAGAATTATGACTGTATAAATAGTCTGATTTTTATAATATTTTCTTGGTCATCAAATATCTCAACATATGAACATTCTAAAAACCAAGTAGGTAATTAGTTGAATAATTACCAATCCCAAATGGAAATGTTAATTTACATAGAGGTTGTATCTCAATGAATTATTATATTATAATATTTCAATGATGGGAATGAGAGATTCTAGAGAAAATATTATTCATATTATATATCCCTATAGACATAGTGCTACACATTAACATGGAGGTGGTTAATTATAGCATGATAGAGGATCTGGACATGGTATATTTCTTGCAATGAAAATTAGAACACCTGATGGGAACGATATAATCGAAGGTTTGATAATTTTATCTTACACCTATGATTTTAGTATTTTTAACTATGGATAATAATATTCCATTATTTATCCATCCATGGATCATTATTTGGGATGTAAAAATGGTGTGGAATACACTAGTTAGAGGTTAGAAAAACCTTCTTATATTGTGCTAGCATTGTGATTTGATGATAGACATGCGTCAATTGACTATGAATTTTATTATACATTAGATATAACCATACAATGTAAATATTTTCAATGAATATATGTATTTTATGAACATCATTACTTATATATTTTATATGGGAGTACTGTAATATGATGATGAAGGTTAGCTTGTGGTGTTCGTTAGTGAGTTAGATCATTATATAATTAACATATATATGTGGTAGTTGTGGTCTAATATTGCATCACATTGGTTAAAATCCATAGAGGAGCAGGTGAATAGGTTCCCTAGAGTTATAGGAGTGTTTCTAGAATCTATTCCAAATATTTTTGTTACTATATCCTTAATGACCAGGATTTTACCTATGGTTGGTGGGATATTTCATAAAAAATATCTGAAGCTAGGAGTAGAGTCTATGAGGGATATCGATTCCTGGAGAGCTTATGCTCATTATTATTTAAAAATATTAAATATATTTTGTCAGAGGAATGAATCTTCTCTTGAATAATGGAACAACTCATGAGAAGAATCTCAAATCAAAATCTTGAGACTATTGTTCAGTTTATAATGTCTTGATTACCCTATACATTACATAATAGTTCTAGTAAATAGAATTTGGTCAGAGGTGAGTTGTAGGGGTGTTAAGTGGTGATATTAATAATTAAATTAATGTTAAAGAAATAAATACATCCTAAATGCCTACCACTTACCATTTGGGCTTACATTACTGAAATTAAAGTTTTTCTTCTTCCCTTTTTAGGCTAAAGATGAAACTTAACCGAATCAATTCAACAAGGTGATACTTATTTCTATTAATGTGGCTAATAATCATCACATTGATGAGTCTCATGATAGAAGAATATTTATACCCATAAATAGGTTATTCTCCTCTATTGTAGGTGGATTTGAGTTGTATTCATAATCACCTCCATTATGAACTTTTTTAATGATGTATATCCCTATTATTATTTCTACTAATTACATCTTTGTCAATCTGTATGTTTTGGGGGAAATCAGGGTGAATATGGTTATTCACATGGAATATTCTATTGGAATTCCAATCTAAAAGGCATTTAGACTTTAGGGGAAAACCAGGTGTTCATAATATTTTTATAACATGGATTTTCAGGGTACATGATCTGTCCTAGGGATACACATAGTGTATTGACAACATATTTTATGGACAGAGGACATGGATGCGGTATCCATGTGGAAGTACATGGTAGGGTAGAACTACATGGAAAAAGTTTACAAACACGAGGTTTCCAAAAAGAGAAATGGAAAATGACATGACCAATAGGTTGTTTATCCTAGACACATCATGTACATAGTGGTGAATTATGTGTGTAAAGAACGGGTGTCTGGTCCATATGGTAGAAGAACATGGCCAAGGGACAGGTGAGATAGGACACATTTTTTATGACTACAAGTCAAAAAATGTTGTGAAAATTGATGACACAGACTAGTGATTGGGTGGGCCCATACACCAAGTGAAACCCAGTGCATGTATTGTATTCTCTTGATATCTTCTTCAGATAATCCCCCTTGACTATCTATTATTCGAGGACATTAATTCAGGATTGTGAGTTTACTTTCATGAGTATATTTCAATTTATAACACAATACTCTAGTAGTGTTTCTTATCCTTGGGTAGTGATCATGGTGGATCACAAGGTTGATTTCGGGTTCAGTATCCTTCCAGATCACCCTAGGATGTGCTTACCTATTTTATTTAGGCTGGTTGAGTGGTTCTCCCTATTATATGAGGGTGTCGGTCCCCATCTCATAGTAAGGTTGTGATTTCATGTTTGATTAGTGTGACACACTTTTCTGTACAACATGACTAGTTATGAGTTCTTACTGGGAGATTACAGGTTTAGTACTACATTGTGGAATTAGAGAGAGGGTTTACCTTACCTCTATCTTATGGTAGAGATTGGACTCCCCGTGTTGTGGGTACAAGTTCTGTAAATATGGGGTAGTTCATTCGAGGTATGTACTCCCTTGATGGATCAGTGTGTGGGTTCATCATCTATAATGTATAAACAGAGTTGGTAATCCCATATCATGTTAGGGACTAGTCCCTCTATCTATATAGTTGTAACACCACTGTAGTTCAACAGTGGGGGTCCTCCATACATGTTTTTCTAGAAGACTTGGTATTCCCATATCAGACCAAGGAGTATGTCATCTATCATGGGGTCTGTACTCCAAATTCATATCATGGTGTGTGTCCCTTATAGTGATCATGCTGCAAGATTGGTACTCTCTAACCAAATAATATGCACGTATTCTATCCATGGAATAGTAATCCCTTATAATTATAGGGTGTGGGTCTCTATCAATAATTTATTACTTCCCTATATTGAAGTATTGGAGGGGAATGGGTCCTCTATTGGAGTTAGAGATCCCTCGACTATTGAGTACTATTATGTGGAGAGTGTACCCCCACTAGTTACATGCGATACCTTGTGATTATTTAGTTATCCCTCTATGGATTGAGTTGTGGACCACTCAATTAATGTATGATAATGTTTTTCTGGGATAGTTAGGGTATAGTACTCCCACGACTATAGGTTTGTGGTGATGTGTGCTTCCCTCTATTCTCTATCATTGGAGAGGATGCACATTGTACATTTTCAAGAGAATCACTCACACATATATGTATAGTTGATATGGGAGGGACTCTCAATATGGGTTCTAATGAACTTCAATTGATAAAATCTTAGTTGGGACTGGACCTCTAGTACTAGGCCCTAGAGTTTGACCTACTTCTTTTTTCATGATGGAGCTTATTCCCTTGGACATACCGTTAAGAGTGGTAGAGTTATTCTCAGTGGATATTATCTCTTTGAAGGGTGCTATATGGGATACATAAGCTCATAGAGTATCTTCTCCTTTTTATATGTTACCTTTATAGCCTCATGTAGAATATTTTAAATGGAAATGAGATCCGAAACTCAAGAGACATCGAGTCTATGATAAGTGTATCTATGTGATTATATAATTAATTATTGTTTTTCACATTATTGGGTTGGAAACACTCATGGAAGACACAGAATTGTCATGTATAAATGAGTATTGATCGAGATTGATATTCCATATTGATTGGATACCCTTTGGCTAGGTCAAGTTGTTGTTGACATTTATTTTCTCCCATTTTTTTGGGGGTTTTGGTGTTTCAAATAATTGTTGTTGAAATCACCACTATTTGGGATTTTCCTATATGGTTGTTGTCTCTTGAAAACCACGGGAAATTCGATTCCATCCCTGTAGGATCGATGGTAGGAGGATGTTATTGATCGTGACCGACTGAGGTGTTTCAAAGAGGTTGGTCGAGGATGATATTGATAGTTTAATTTTATAGTGACCACTTCCTTCTAATCTGGTTGGACTCTTTAATTTTTTTGTGGCTATGTTTTACCCCTTTTATGCATTCAGAACATCTATTTCACTCATGTTTATGATATTGGTATGGATTGATTTTGGTTTCCCTATTTTTATATCACTCCATAGTTTTATGGAGGTGTTTTTTATATGTCTGTATTGGTACCTTAGTAAAATTCCCCCATCTAGGTGATATGTCTACTCTATGCAAGTACACATCCACTGGCATATTTGATGCGATCATATGGAGTTGTGTCTTAGGACACATTAGGTCAGGCCATGAATTTGTGGTATCAAAGCAGGTTTTACCCTGGGATTATAGTGTCCTAATCATCATTTAGATTACAAAGAAATATTTATAGGTTTTTTCGAGTTCATATATTAGGCCAGAGGTTCTAGTGGTGGTGTGTTTATTGGAATATCGATTAACATGGGCTTTGATAACTGTTTTTTCACTCAGTACATTAGGAAGTTGACTAATGGAAATAATGGTACAAGAATCACATATCATTGGGTTGAGGTTACATTTTCCTTTTTGGAGTAATCATCAAATATATACTCTTTACCACGGAACATATTTCTTACTATTCATGATTCCACTATGATGATTGTCATATATTGTTCCCGGATATGATTTGGATGAATATTTTCCTTATGGACTAGATTCAGTGAAGGAAAGTCGTTTTGAGGTGGTAACTTCAGGTGGTCCACCAATTGAGCCACCCCTTTTAAGTAGATGGTTGTGCCAACAATTCAGTTTGAGGTTGTGTGTAGGCTGAGTGCATTTCATGTGTTCTATTGGTTTCAACCTCTGAATTACCAGGGAGATCCATACCCACAGGTATCTAATGACTGGATCGAGGTTGATATTCATATTTTTTACCTCTTGAGGAAAACATCTGATTAGATGGCGGTCCTAGTATTGAACCTTCTATAGGGTTTAGCCAGATGATGGTGTAGTTTAGTGTTGCTAACCAATGATTAAGAGACACTCACTTGGGTATGGATTGATTTAATATCCATGAAAGATTTTTACCCATCCATGTTGAGATATTTGTGTATCAAGGAGCTTCTACATATTCAAAAGGAGAGAATGATCATGGAATTGTGTTTGAAGAGGTTCCAGAACCAACCTTATGGATCCTTGAATATAGTTTGAGACACATTCTTCAGAGCACTGTCCATTGAGTATGTCCTCTAGAGAGACGTCTAATTAGAAGTGGTTTCCCTATTCCTTCCCACATATGTCGTCATACTCGAGTGAGCTCTCATAGTAGAGAGCTTCATGGAGGAGGGATGGGAAGATGTGGCCAGTAGTGGTGGTCTAGAGTCTAACATGAATGTATTATCTTACATATGGAATATGTAATTATAACAGTGTAGAGGCATACCTAGTCTCAGACATAAGAACATGGTCTTGTAGCATAGTAATCACACTAGGGGTCGGGTTCTCCACATGATAGGCATTCTAACACTTATTATGGAAGGGGAAATATTTCTAGATATTGTTCAATATTTCAAGATATTAAATGGGAGCTAGTTGAAGTATTTAATTGGATGAGGAATATATTGTAACAAGGTCTTCCTTGTGATAGTGGTTGGTGTGGATGAGCTAGGAATGAAGTATGAGCTATTTCGGGTTCATGTTGTTTCCAACACCACCCCTAGGTGGCCCATGTTAGGATCAAAGAGTTGTAGGATGAGGGTGAGGATTGTTATAATTCATAGATGCATTTGACTGAGAATCGCTGCCGATAAATAGATGTACTCTCTTTTTCCTTTCCACATTAATCATTATAAATTGTTATAATATCATGTGAGGTACACTTTTTATTCCACTTCGTTATTGGGGTTTAACTGTGGTGATGCATGGTGTCGGTAGAACCATGTGTCAGTTATTTTTATCTAACTTTAGAGTCATGAGTTTGAGGGATGATTTCCCTAATGAGACATTTTTTATGACACTATTAAAACCACATGTGTGAGTTAGTGTCCCCCAAATAGGATATTGTTGTGCTGAGGTAGATGAGTTACATAGACATGTGTGTTCGAGGTGAGTTTGTGTGCTAGAGTGTCGTATCTTGTTCTAGAATTTACATTAGTGCTTTCCAAGCTAAACCTTATTCTTGGAAAACCTAGTAGAGGGAGAGCCTTACATAGTACCCTTCTGTAGTGTTAGAGATAGACCCGTATGATATGTCTATAGTTTTGATTAGTTTCCATCCATTTATTACAAGTTAGTATGCTACATGTGGTTGTGGTGGTGTTTCTAGTTTACTTAAATACGTTACAACTAGAGGTCAACGGAAAAAGGGTCGAGTAATGACTACTGTTTACACATGTGAAGCCCTTTTTTCTTCTTAGTACCCAAAAATTATCATCATTGACCATGAATGAAATAATATTGAGTAGGTTGTGATCAATGTAATCATTGGGTGGATTTAATCAATGGGGTTATGTCTGTATTTACATTAGGTTAGTGAGGTGTTTTACCTCTTGACCCTAAGACTACAGATAGACCACGGTTCTTGGTGTTTTCCACATGTTTCATCTGGGGAGTCATGTACCTCTTATTTAGAGATTTTGACCTAAATGGAGATGCATGTGGGTGATCCTTGGCCCTTTATGATCTACTAATTTCATGAATGTAAGCATCATGAGAAACCATGGTGTGCTCACTAGCATGGTAGTTCTAGTGGAGATCATAGTTTCTTCCCCTTTTCCATAGGATTCTGATTTTCACGGATGAAAATTGTTGTCAGGGGGAGAATGTAATATAACATCCCAGGTAAATAAAGAATATGAAACTTTCATATTTAATAATATTTTTGAATAAAATATTAATAATAATTTAAAGGGGATGCTATGTTCTATGGCATACCCAATATGCATCAATGAGTTTCTTTGAAATCTTATGTTGCACACTAACAATATAATAATATTATTTTAAATGGTAGTTAAAACCAAGCCATTTTAATGGTGATAATGAACATAAATAAGTAAAAAATGATTATATAGGTTTGTTAAATATTTTATCAATTCCCCAATAAATGTTATAGGCTTAAAATGCGAATGAATCTAATTTTAAGTATAAATATTCTAATATTCTTTAAAAGGTCGATTAACCACATTTTCATGGAGAACAATTTTTAAAACTACATTTTTTCAATTTTATATTTTATATTTGACAGAATAATATCCTTCTGTAGAACCAGTACATCAAAATTTACTTTGTGTAAATTTTTGGTATCTTTCTAACAAATGTTCATTTTTATTGAATAGTGAAAAATACTGTATTTTACTTCAAAAATGCCTTTTTCATATAGTTTAATTATATAGTTATATTATCCTTTTAATTGGTTTTAAAGTGTATTTGAAATATATTTTTATCAATAAATAAAATATTGAAAATTTGAAGTAATTTTACAACTCAATTGGATGTAAAAACAAGTCAATATTTTGATAAATTTTACTTCTTAAAAACTCATCTTTGGTTTTGACAATAAGAATTATTTATAAATTAATTACTGTAATATCTGTGTTTTGAATTTGGTAAAATGGATTCCATATTTGGAATCAGAAAGTCCAAATTATTTAATTAATACTCTTTTGTATTTGGACATTATGAATAGTAATGATGACAATTATCTTTAATTATCACGGTTTATTAGTAATCGGGTAGTTAAGGGAAACAAAATAATATAATAATAATATTAAATTACCACAACATGTTTCCAAATCATGTTGTTTGATTCATGGCCGATCGTGGGAATATTTTTACCGAAATTGAGGGCACATGGAGTCCCATGGTTGTAATAGTGACATTTATGACATTTTTTTAAAAGAATAGAAATATAACACTGGTTTGTATATCCTTTGTAACACCATTTTAATTTTTTTTACATAAATGATCCCTTGGAATATAAATAGTCATTAGAAATATAAAAAGGTTTCATACATCATGGTATTTTTTTTATAACTCATAGACATTAAATAAATAAATTTATAGATGACACCATGATGATGCAGTGATTACCTCATTATTGAACGATCTAAATAAAATGAAAAGATAAGGTAAAATATAAGAATTACACTTGTCGAAAACCTATCGGATGGGTGTATTTTGAACACTTACCACCATTTCTTTGAAATATATATTTGTGTGTCCTTTAAAATCCTAAAATCACATAATAATAAAGTAACATTTCAAGACTTTCCAAAAGTGACCTTCCTCCCTCTTATTAAAGGCCCCCAACTCTACCCACTTACCCACACCTCTCAATCACTATTCTCGTCTATACTATTCTCATAGTGTCTCTCCACATACCACTCTTACTCCTAGAACACTCACTTTTGGCAGAAGTCTTTCCAAGGAAGCCTTTGGCTTAAATCAAAAAAGAGCTACCCAATTTAGAGGTAGTGTCTTCTCTCAAGTTTCTTCCTTTTATTTTCCTTCTTCACCAATCATTATATTAAAATTATTTTATCCCATAATAAAACCAGTATCATAAATATACTAGGATTTTTTTATGAGAACTATTATACCTACACTTACACACACCTCCACCTAATGGTTAATGAACATACTATTTTTGTGGTTGGTGAATTACTGCCTCACGAAATGATGATTGTTCAGTATTCTTTTAACACCTTTCATGGTGGCCATTATGATGTAACTATATTTATATTTGATATATATTACATTTATGTCCTCTTTATGTTTCTTTACTTTATATTTAAAACATACCTTTATTCTTTTCATGTTGTCAAAATGTGATAATTTCATTTGAGGGAGTGTGGACTACAGCCCCCTCAAGTGATGTGACTCGTTCATGCCAAACATTGAATTTATAAATGATTTAATTAATGAACTTATATTACATACATAAAATATATATTAAAATGGAATTATAATATATATATTTCTCATTTAGTTTTAATTATTTTAATATGACAAATAAATGAATGTAGCGTTCATTCGTACGTAGGGCATACCGTCTCCATGAATGGTGCATTTAATTTTTGATCTCAAATTGTTATGGAATAGTATAAAATGTATATATAATATTATATATAATATTATATATATATATATATGATATTTAAATCATTAATACCATTTTGTAGATGATTTACTTATAACTACATGGGAAATTCATTTCAAACAAGTTCATTTTTTACCCATGTACCGGACATCGACAAAACGTATGATATGAACTCACATAATTAACTAATTATTATAACATGATAATATGTTATATGAATAGAATAATACACTTTAAATTACGTCCTTAATAAATTATAAATTGATGAATATTTATTATTTTGGAATTCAATGAAACAAATAAGACAAGTCAGACATCAGGTAAAGGGATTTTTATCTTACTTTTAATTTCGTGAGATTTCCATTGTTCGCAACTTATTTATTGCATGTGGTGTATTTTATACATCCATTTGATATATATTATTGTTATTATAATTATATTCATGGTATTCGGTGCTTCATTTGGTGTTTATTATCTTTCGGTCATACGAATCTATTTATTACAACGAGGTAAGGGGTTTTATCTCACTTTTTATTCCCATGAGATTCATGCTATATTTTCCACTATCTCCTTTGAGTGGTGTATGTACTGGAAATTATTATACTCTTTGTCTAATATACTATTTTTATGGGTATTTACATCAATGTTGTATAGTACTTCTTCCATGGGGTGTACGTTATGAAATATACCCAAATGAGTAAGGGAACCTTTCACCCTCCTCATTTTAAAAGAATTATTTTTGTTGGGTATGTTAATTTACAAATTATTAATGATGTAATATGTTATTATATGTCCTTATTGCTGTAAATTCTATATCCAAGAGATGAGATACCCTTTTTATCTCATATCAACTTATTTAATAAATTTTAATATGATGTTATTAGGCTGTAGAATTTCTGTAAGGGAACTTCTTAAACCAATTTTAATTCTTTGGGATAAACCTCTTCTTCTTTATTATGTCGTACTATGTATATTTGTGGATGAAATCTGATTGTTTTAAACTTAATATCCACTTATATTGGCTGTATTTATATTTTTCACACATAATTATGTAAATGATTTATCCTTATTCTAATGATACCATATTTGTAAAGGACATAATCTCAATCTCCTTTCGTTGAGGAATAAATCAATTTATTTAAGAAATTATTTTATAATTTTTATAATATAACCTTTTTAATTTTAATTTCATTAAAAATGAATCTTTTTTAATGAATCATTTTACTAAATGAAAAAGGAAATTTTTTTGTCTTATGTATGCGGCGATAACGAATTCTCCACTGCCATGACCATTATTTGAGTTTTGGATTTCTCTACAAGCCGTAACTTCTTTTAAAATGAAAAATAAATACCTTATCAAAATTTATTTTTTAATTGAAAATTTATATGATAATTTTTTAATTATTTCAATGTGTTTTATTGATATCTTCTGATTGAAAAGTGGAAATGTTATGTTTCCATTATGCATGTTTTATGTGATATGATTATGTTATGGTTCATGGGAATTTTTTTTGAAGGCGGGTGGTTCCATGATAAAATAAGTGCTGGTGAGTCTGAGATATCTTCCAATGCATTGGGTAACGCAAAGGAGTTAAACTCTAAGGTATCTACGAAGAGATTTAGGGAATATACTATGATGGGTATTCCAAATGTAACCATGAGGGTTACTCCATATGTAAGAATGTTAGGAATGGAAAAAAGTTACCTTTATGTCTTATGATATCTATGAGTTATTCATAAATCTTATGATATCATGATGTATGTTAAAGTTATTATGTTTTATGAGTAAGTAGGATTTCATTTATTCTTATGCATACATGGACCAATGGTTTCTTTCCGTATTTTTATATCCCTTACCGTGATTTTTTATGCTCATCCCATGTTTTTGAAATGTTTTTCGCGTAACATAATTTGGAATAGGGTCAAGTATGGGATCAAGGAAATGTCATGATGTCTAAAACATGGAACAAGACATGACTATTTTGTTCAAGAGTTTTTATTTTTTGAAAAAAATGGAAACTGGGTAGATGTGTCTACTTTGTAATCATTGATATGTAATAGTTATGTCCTAATTCTCTAAAACTGTAAACCTGAAAATATCATAAAAGTGAATTACTCATTTAATTCATTATTATGTAATTTTTTAAGGCCATGTCCATATATTTGGTATCAAAGTTCAGTTTAGATAACATTAGAGGTTAGGTTATTCTTTAAGCTTATGTGACATTACCATAATGGTTAGGATTTAAGAAAGTGTCATAGTTTTTTATAGATAAAGTTAATGAGTTTAAGATTATATGAAAAATTATATCTTAGTATTATATGATTATTTTACTAATAAACACAAACTGAATTTTTTGGTATTAGTAAATGGATGGATCTAGTTGGCACCAAAGTAACAGTGGATGTTAAGAAAAATGTGACGGTTTTCGAATGAGCAACTGAATGATATGGGAGCTACAATGAGAACTCTATTGATTAATCTCAACAGACTATCTATAGTCATTATTTACCACTTGAACCTTAGTGATTTTTAAAATGAATCATATAAGCAAGAAACAAATCCCTACGAAAGATCAGGTAATAATCATAAAGGTAAGTGTGTTCAAAAAACTATGTGTCAAAGATGTGGAAAGAAACACCTAGGAAAATATTTCAAAGGGATAGAATGATGCTATAGATGTGGAAATGAAGGTCATAAAGCAAGAACCTACCATGGAAAAAGAAATCATCTAGTTGACACTAGGAAAGGGAAAGAAGTTATTTCTAAAGGATCAATTAAATGTTTAAAATCTGTTGTGCATGGCCATTACACAAACACATGTCCTAAGAAGCTGTTTTGGGAATGGGATCACCATGATCGTACAAATATTCATTTACCAATACCTAATTTCATTCCAATTTAGGATGAAGAAACTGACAATGGCCAATGAAAGGTATGGATTATTTCTTAACATGTGTTTTCCTATTATTGAATTTTAGGATATGATTTATGATTTTGTTTGTAAGAAATAAGTATTTCCGAATAATTTGGAACAGAATGGTTAATGGATCATGAAGAATGATGAGTGAGTAAGAAGTCACATATAAGGGATTCAAGAGTTATGGTATATTTTTGGATGGTAAAATTCTTAAAAGTATTAAGGCTCTTTTGATGATGGGATTACATTAGAAGAATTTTTAGAGTATGTGTAACCCTGGTGTTTAATATATGATAATTTTATTCAAGGAATAAATATCTTTTCTTTTGTGGATATAGTTATAAAGAACCGTTTGTGTTTATATGATCCATGAATTTGAGGAAATTACTGGTTAATACATATTGGGAAGGAAAATGAATATTATTAGATAACCTTCGTGGTTAAAATATGATATGGTTATTCTTGATGAATTTATCACTTTTTGGGATTGTTATAAAATTATGTAATTTTTGAAAGGGGACAACACGTAGACCCTGTGACAACCAATCACGTCGGACGAAGCTGTGGGAATAGAACCCACAACCAAAGTGTTGTTGGTATTTTACGCCTACCACTAGACTATGTGAAGTCCTTGGTTAGTATGACTAACTATTCTTATTTATATGATCTTTTGAATCAAGAATTAGTTGATTTTGGGTTATCTATAGAAATGATTAACCTATCATGGAGGATATGTGATTAGGTTAATTACTTTTCAATATGAGTAACTGATGTTATTTGGAGAAAAAATTTAAGATTTATCTAAGATTACTATGTGATTAAATCCTTCAGTGATTTGAGTTTAAATATTAGATTGGATTAATTTGAAGAATTTTTTGGATAGCTATTTAATTTATGGTCTTTCTTGAACCTTGGGTTCTTTTTGTTGAATTTTGGAGATTAAGAGTGGTATTTCTTTTTATAAATGATTATCCTTTTGGGGTATTATCTGATCTCGTACTAACCATTTTGTTTTTGGTTGTGGTATAAAGACATGGGAAATATATGGTTCATCTTTTGTGTATTAGGTGAGTCTAAATAAGTTGATTATAGCGCTCTTAATGTGAACAAGTCATCCTAAATATTCATCTTTTGTAGAAAATTTGAGTTTGTGTAAGAAATATAGAAATATATGAAAGTCTACATGACAATAAATTATGTTCCCTTATGATTTAGTTAATCTCAAAAATAATTTCTCAATGAAAATTAACTAAAAACAAAAGCATTCTCTGTTAAATTTTCCTACTTGGGAATCAAATACCATTTAACACATTAGACGTTTGTGATTTTATGGTGGTTAAGTTTCTCCTAAACATGTTTTCTATCACTTACCATCAGAAAATGGCCCTTTGTTTTCTCTTCCATATCCATGATTTCATGGAATCCTTGAATGGGTTATCTGAGGTGACCATTGAACTTCTCTTTCTTTAATTTTTAGGGAAAGTTTTAATGACTCCTTTTCTGATGTGGGGCTTTCAATGAAGTTACCGAGCCCAATTTTAAAATTTCAAGCATGCAATTATCAATAGGGGAAGGATGTAACATCCCATTTAAATAAATAATATGACATATTCATATTTATTAACATTTTTGAATAAAATATTAATATTACTTTAATGGGGATGCTATGTTCGGTGGCGTACCCAATACGCAATAATGAGTTTTTTTGAAATCTTATGTTGCACACTAATAATATAATAATATTATTATAAATGGTAGTTAATTCCTAGATTTTGTAATGGAAGTAATGAACATAACTAACTTGAAAATGATTATATATGTTTTTTAAATATTTTAACAATTACCTAATAAATGATAGAGACCTAAAATGCGAATTAATCCAATTTTAAGCATAAATAATCTAATATTTGTTAAAAGGTCGATTAATCGCCTTTTGATAGAGACCCATTTTAAAAGTACTTTTTGTCAATTTTATATGTTATGTTTGAAAAAATATAATCCTTATTTAGAATCAGGACATCGAAATTAAATTTTGGTAAATTTTTGTTCTCGTTCGGAGAAAAGTTCATTTTTAATGATTTTTGAAAAATACTGCATTTTACATCAAAACTACTTCTTCATCTAATTTAATTATATAGATAGATTATCCTATTAATTGGTTTTAAAGTTTTATTGAATAATATTTTTATAACATAATAAAATGTTGTTCATTGTAAGTAATTTCACTTTACAATTGGATGTAAAAACAAGTCAATATTTTGATAAATTTTACATCTTAAAAAAACCATCTTTGGTTTTGACAACGGGAATTATTTTTAAATTAATTTCTGAAATTTATGTGTCTAGAATATGGTAAAATAGATTCCATATTTGGAATCATAAGGTCCAAATTATGTAATTAATACTCTTTTGTTTTTTAAAAATTATGAATAGTAACGAAGACAATTATCTTTAATTATCATGATTAATTAGTAATATGGTAGTTAATGGTAATAATATAATATCATAATAGTATAAAATGACCCCAAAATTTGTCCAATTCCTTTTTTTGAATCATTTCTGACCATGGGAAGCTTTTTAACAAACTTGAGGGCCCATGGAGTCACATGGGTGTAATAGGGACCTTTATGACATTATTTTTTAAAAAATAAGAGAAATATAACAATGGTTTGTATATCCTAAGTAAAACAATTTTAATTATTTTTTAAATAAATGATCTCTTAGACTATAAATATTCATTATAAATCTAAAAATATTTCATACATCATGGTATTTTTTTTATAATTTTTAGAAATTAAATAAATAATCTTATTTATGACACCAAGATGATGCAGTGATTACCTCATTAATGAATGACTTAAATAAAATGAAAAGATAAAGTAAAATCTAAGAAATACACTTGTAAATAATCTATTTAATGGGTTTATTTATAACCTTTATCACCTTATCATCGAAATATATCATTGTGGGACCTTTAAAATCCGAAAATAATTCTATAATAAAGTATTATTTCAAGACTTTTAAAAAGTGTCCCTCCTCTCTCTTATAAAAGGCCCCCACCTCTACCCCCTTACCCAGAACTCTAAAACCCTTGTCTCATATAACTTATATTATATCTCCACATCCCTATCTCACCCCTAGAAGCCTCACTTTGGACAGAAGTCTTTCCAAGTAAGCCTTTCGCTCAAATGAAAAAAGAGTTACACGATTTAGAGGTAGTGTCTTCTCTCGAGTTTCTTCCTTTTATTATCATTTTTCACTCACCACTTTATTCTTGTTATTTGATCCCATAATAATACCAGTATACTCAATATACTAGGATGTTGTTATGATTATGATTCTACCAACACTTACAAACACCTCTGTCTAATGGTTTAAGAACCTACTATTTCTGTGGGTGACGAATTACTGCATCAGAAAACGATGATTGGTCAATCTTCTTTTAACACCATTCATGGTGGCAATTATGATGTCACTATATTTATAAATGATATATATTATATTTATTTCCACTCTACTCTTCTGTATTTTATATTTAAAACATATCATTATGCTTTACATGTTGTGCAAATCCGATAATTTCATTCGAGGAAGTGTGGACTACCGCCCCCTCAAGTGATGTGACTCGTTCAGGACAAACATGGAATTTAAAAAGAATTCAATTAATGAACATATGTTACCTATAAAAAATATATATTATACTGTAATTATTATATATATATGTCTAATTTATTTTTAATTACTTTAATATGACAAAGAAATTAAAGTAGCGTTCATGAGAACGTACGGCCTACCATCTCAATTAACGGTGCATTTCATTATTTATCTCCAAATGGTATGGAATAGTATAAAATGAATATATACTCGATATATATGATATTTAAATCATTAATACCATTCAGGAGATAATTTACTTATAACTACATGGGGAATTCTTTTCAAACAAGTTCATTTTTGACTGATGTACCGAACATCAACAAAACATATGATATGAACTCATAGAATTAACTAATTATTATAAAATGATAATATGTGATATGAATTGAATAATAATAATTAATTTATTTCCTTAAGAAATTATAAATTTACCAATGTTTATTATTCAGGAATATAATGAAATGAACAAGACAAGTCGGACTAGAGGTAAGGGGATTTCTTATCTCCCTTTTAATTCGTGAGATTTCCATTGTTCGCCACTTATTTATTGAATATTGTGTATTGTGTACTGCAATTTGATATATATTATCTTGATTCTATTTATATTCATGGTATTTTTTAATTCATTTGGGTTTTATTATCATTTGGCCATACGACCTGATTTATTACAACAAAGAAATGGGATTTATCTCACTTTTTATTCTCATGAGATTCATGCTATATTTTCAACTATCACCTTTGAGTGGTGTATTTATGTCCCATTATTCTACTCTTTGTGTAATATAGTTTCATTTATGGGTATTTTCATCAACGTTTTATAGTCCTTTCATGGGGTGTACGTTTCGAAAGTTACCCAAATCAGTAAGGGAACCATTCACCCTCCAATTTTTAATAGACTTCTTTTTGTTGGGTCTTTTAATTTAATTCTTCTTAATGTTGGGATATGTTCTTATATGTCATTATTAGTGTAAAGTATATGTACAAGTGATGATATACCCATTTTATTTCTTATCAACTCATTTTATAAATTTTAAAGTGAAGTCGTTAGGCAATTGAATTCCTGTAAGGGAACTTCATAACCCAATTTCAATTCATTGGGTTAAACCAATAATTCTTGATTATATCATACTATGAATATGTGTGGATGAACTCAAATTTTTTTACACTTAATATTCACTTATATTGTGTGTATTTATATTTGTCACACATAATTATGTAATTCATTTATCATTAACCTAAGGATACCGTCTTCGTAACGGACATCGTTTGAATATCCTTTCGTTGAGACATACTTCAATTTATATACGACCTTCTTTTATTAGTTGTATAATAAACCATGATGACTTTTAATTTCATTCAATAGGGATCTTTATACATGAAGTGTTTTACTAAACGTCAAAAGGGAATGTTTTGGTTTTATGTAAGCGGCGACAATGACTTATTTGCTGCCGTGACCATTATTTGAGTTTTCGCTTCCTCTACATGCCATATATTTTTTTTAAATGAAAAATAAATACCATGTATTACTTTATTTTTGTATTTAAAATTGTTTTGATATTGTTTTGATAATATCAATGTGTTGTATTGATATATTGTTATTGAAATGTGCAAATGTTATATTTCCTTTATGGATGTTTTATGTGATACGTTTATGTTATTGTTCTTGGGAATTGTTTTTGACGACGGGTGGTTCCATGATTAACTAAGGAGGGGTGAGCCTGAGATAGCTCGAAAATGCATTCGGTTACATGAAGGATTTAAAATCTAAGGTTTCTCCAAATAGATTTAGGGAATATACTATGATGGGTATTCCAAACATAACCATGAGGGTTACTCTCTATGTAAGAATGTTCTGAATTCCTCAAGATACCTTTATGTCTTATGAATTATATGATTTATTCATAATTATTATGATTTCATGAGGTATGTTAAAGTGATAATGTTTTATGAGTATGTATGATTTCATTGATTCTTATGTATACATGGATGTTTCCCTCTGGAATTGGAGATAACCTCATTTATTGAAGGTTCAAACAATCCAATGGGGTTCTAACGGGTTTGTTCGTAGAACCAGAAACATTCAATGATTCCATATCCATTTGGACCTACTTTCCGGAGGTAGGTGCTCATTAGTTTGTGGACTGATGAGGCTAAGGAATTTGCAATGGTCGAGAGAATGGGAGGTCGGACTCATCACACCTTTTTTAGGGGAATTAATGTCTATTTCGGGACTCTCTTTATAGATTTAAGTTATGTTAGTGAATCCTTATTACATTACCATGTATAAAATGAGCTTTCCTTTAGATTTGACAATCAATGATTAATATGTAGGAAATTTAGAGATTCTTTTATATGTATTTGAGGTTTTTCATCAATAGAGAATCATCTGTATTTGTTATTGATTCTTGGTCAATGGTATCCTTCTATAAATAAAATTATCTTGGTCATTGTGATGACCATACTGGTTTTAATGCCACTCAGTGGGGCACTTGATGCTTATTGTCATTCATATGGACATGTGTTACTTCAGAGTTGGGATCGAACCCGCAGATGGGCTACCTATGTATCCTTTGCTTAGAAAAGGAATCAGAACCCACGTAGTTCGAGTAAGGGAAAATGATGTTTATTATTGATGGCCCAAAGAAAGATGCCATAATTACTTTTACACTCTATGCTCATGTGAGTCATGCTCGGTGTAAGAAACAAGAGGTATTGGTAAAACTGGACAATTGTGCCATGAAAGATGCAATCATAAGAAATGATGTGGGGCTAATGTATGTATTAATGCCCAAATAGATGAAAATAAGGATTTACTTCAGGGAAGGAATCCAGGAACAGGGTCCATAAAGGTATATGTACTTTATGGAGATTTGGGTACTCTAATTTGGGGCTTATCCATGAAAAGGAGGCCCAACTTAGGATGGGACTTATGATTGAGTTTTACTCTTGAGAAGGAAACCCAGATCAAAGGTAAATTAATACTGGTTAAGAGAAATTAAGACTGGGGATTACTCCTGAGAAGGAGGCACATGTTAAAAAGATTTGAAAACTGGGTCTTACTCTTGAAAAAGAGGCCCAGGTTAAAGGGATTTGAAAATTAAGGGGCTTGGGGGTTACTCCTAAGGAGAATGCCCATGTTTGATATTGGGGCTTACTCATGAAAAGGAAGCTCAGGTTAAAGGAATTATGGCTGGGACAACTCCTAAAAAGGAGGCCTAGGTTAAAAGAATTATGGCTGGGACTTAGTCCTGAAATGTAGGCCCATATTAATGAGGACTTGGGGATTACTACTAAGGAGGATGCCCATTATTGAGAATAATGACTAGGGATTACTCCTGAGGAGGAGGCCCAGATTAATGATTCTCTCATCTTAAAGGATGAGGTTGAATGAATGAACTCTCTATCATTAGTGACATAAAGATGTCTAAATCACTAGGTTTTGAGAGATATTCCACGGAGTTCCTTTTAGATAAGGAATTAAAATCAAGAAATCATGCCATAAAAGTATTTGAAGAGTGTCTTGAAGACTGAATCTTGACTAGGAGAGGTGGAATGTCGTAAGAGGGGTGAAATGGGAAAGAAAGGGCACCCAAAAATGCAGGGTCACACAAGTCCTGGCAGGTGCGCTGGTACTGCGTGGGCGCGCAAGTCCTGGTCACGTAGGTATACCTGCACGACACAGGAGTACTTGCATGATTGTTAACCAGTAGGGTAACACTTGGGCGATCCTTGACCAAAGCCTGTAGAATTATACTGAGGTACATCCATAAGAGAGGCGCACATGTTTTGGTGAATAATTAAGGCGGCGCACAAGTATGTTCATTTCCCTTAACGGTAAAACATCTTAGGTGTTCAAGTGTTTGTGAATTCTACCACTTAGACCTTTCTCCTCTTGTTTAGAGATTCCATTCAAAGTGAAGAATTACCATAGAAGTTTTCAGAAGACCTGAAGCAGAGTCTTGGGTGTTTAGAGGTCTGTATCTGAATTCTGGAAAAAATCCTCTCTAAATGGGGCCCCACTGGGTCAACTTATATGCTACTGAAGACCCTAGGCGATAATCACTTAGGGGGTGCAAGTGACTTGCGTGACCAAAATGCGGCGCACAAGTGTACTTGCGCGACAATGGTAGAACTTGCACGACCCTTCTGAAATGTTCTCATTCTTCCTTCCTTTTTCAATTTCTGATATTTGATCAAAGGATGAATCACTTTGGTTTATGATTTTCCCCTTTTCCAGTCTTTTAGACCCTTGTGAAATGTTATCCTTCATCCTTCCATGCCACAGTTAAACAAGTCATCTCAAGGAGGGAACAAGAGAAAAAGTGCCATGAAGATCTGACCTGGGTGAAACTGTTAGCCAATGTTGGTGAATTTGAGGCTGTAGTATCCTGAGATGACGCTGACTATGCTACTAAGATGAATGATCTGATGCATAAAATCAAAGATAAAGTCGTCCAGCAGATGCACCTCCAGCAACAGTTAGATGTTGTTACTGGAGAACTTGACCAAATCAATAATTCATTGGAGGGAGCTCAAACAAATGTTATGAAGGTCATTTTGGATGCCAAGAAAAAACTCCGTCAAGCTGAAAAAAGTGAATAAGGTCGGCTGCATGAGCTTAAAATAGCTGCTGATGAAGCACGAGATGATGTACATCAACTGAAGACTTATATCGACAGCCTTTTGTAATTTCATGAAAGAAAAAAGAGAAGTGACACCAATCTGTGGATGTCCTTCTAATTGTTGTGCATCAATGGAGAGTACTTTTATCTTCAATCATTTATGCTTGTATTCTTTTGGTACCTACATTAAATTTTACCTAAGCCAAAGGGCCTAGTAAGCATAGTTTGATTTTTACTAGGATTTATATATATAACCCTACAAATCGTGAAACTCTTAATTGCTCAATATTATCTAAATCATACAAAATGTTTGTTTAGTGAGCTGGAACGTGCCTTTTATTCAGAGTTTCCTTGTATTTTGTGGGAAGTTTAAAGTCATCCACATCGGACATAAGGAGGATAATCTTTAAGGCCGAAATAGCTTTGACCGAAATGGATTAAAATTGACTCAATTCCTTGACAATTCATCTGAAAACATATTAGCATACTCAAGTATGAGGGAAAAAATGTAAACTATGACTTAAGTATATTTGAATCTGAGGAATGATATGAAAAATACCTAAAGGTATTAGAGTAAGTAATTCCCAATAACGAAGTTACCATTATTTAACAAACCCATTATGGGGTTGAATTATGCAGGTCCACCTAAGGGCATTGGCTACATAGTCAAATAAATAGCATCTTTTGGATGAAATGTCTGTTATGTGGACTATTTATGTAAGGCCGTCTAAGGGAACGTGCTGCATTGTTAGGAAAAAGAACTCTCAGAAATTTACCTTTCTACTGCTAAAATCCAGTGAATGTTTATAGAGATTCAAATTTTCCAAAGTATAGAGTTTTCTATATGGAAAGAGGTACTTGAATATGGAGAAGATATTTCCAAACAAGATTATCAAAGTACTGGATGTATATTACTCCTACGAAGGTCTGACCCTAACGTAGGGAAATAAAATATAAACCATAGATGTAAATACTTTCAGATCATGAAAAAGGATATGGGACAAATATGTTAAGGATGGTTATTTTTGTGGATCCATACGTATTATAATTAAGGCAAATAAAGACAAGATAGTTTTTCCTCCCAAGAATGAAGTTAAACCTATTTAACAAATCCGTTAGGGGGTTGAATTAAGCAGGGCCACGTAAGGGCATTGACTGCATAGTACAATAATAACATCTTTTGGCTTAAAGGTCCATTATGTAGACTTTTTATGCAAGGCCACCTAAGGGAACGTGCTGCATGGTTAGGCAGAAGAACTCTCTGAATTTCAGGCCTTTTGTGATTAGAAGTTAAGAAAAGGGTTATGAAGATCTGAAAATATTTTAGGTTAGGATTATGACACATAAAGATGGGTATTTCCCAATGTATGCAGAGATACATAGATCAATTCTAACCATAATCATGTTGTGGCTGGGTCCTGAATGGAAATGTTGGACTTCACTACGTATCCCATAAGGATGGGAATCAAGACATATGTAGTTATTGAAATACAGTTTAACGTCGTATGGGATGAAATGATTGTAAATATTAGTTTAGGTTCATAGATCTTGGACCATTATAAGAAATACACAGTGTGTGTTTTCATGGGGAATTTTCAGCCAGCGGACTAAAAGAGGAATTTGGGGTTAGCCCAATAGACTTGTGGCTAGATTCGGGGGACACTCAAATGTTCCTACGTATCCCATAATGATTGGAATCAGGCCCACGTATTTCTAGAAATACCCTCTGTACACCTTTGGTTTGTACATGTGAAGGGTGAAAGTGGACTTTATTGCAATGATGATTTGACCCACAATAAAAGGTTTAGGCATTTCCATGTATGCACATAGTCATTGGAATGAAACATGATTGAAAAAATCAAAGTAAATAATGATTCCCTCTCAGGTGAGGATATCAAATAATATTGTAGTTTATTGTCATACATGACAAAATTGTTGTATAGTTTAACATCGTATAGCGATGAAGAATGTAAACCAATGTAAAGATATTGATTATTGGGGCAGTTCCATGAATGAACATCGTATGAGATGGAGGTGAACTGATGTAGAGAGATTGGTTTTGGGCTTTAACCCTTGTAGGTTGCCAACATACCCAGCCTGGAAGGCAAGGATCAATGTCCACGTAGATCAATTAAATAATGATTCAGTGATCAACTTGTCCTTGGGGACAATGAACTAAATAATAAAAATAATGTTGGGACTTAAACATGGTTAGTAGCCCAGAGAGAGTGTTATGGTTGAAGTTTTCTCTAAGCTCATGTGAGTCATACTCGTTGTGAGAAACAAGAGGTAGCAACAACCCTAACGATGCACAGTTTAATGTCATGTAGGACATATAAAGGGACAATGTAGTTTAAAGTCTTACAGTTAGGACTATTGGTGCTACATAATTTAATTTCATGTAGCAGGGACAAAGTACAGTTTAATGTCATGTAGGACGTATTAAAGGACTTTCGGTACAGTTTAGCGTCATGTAGTTAGGAAGATGGGGAAAATAAAGTTTAACATCATATTGGATGAAAATGATGGACTGTGAAGTTTAATGTCATGCAATGAGGACAAAAGATTACACCATTTAATGTCATGTTGGACGTATTAGGGACTTTTTCACAGTTTAACGTCATGTCGGACGAGAAAGGCATGATACTATTTAGTGTCATGTTAGATGAAAGTGAAAATAGTTTAAGGTCATATGCATGGACCGTTGGTTATGCATTATAACGTCTTGCGGGACGTAAGGGACTTCTGTACAGTTTAGCATCATGTTGTTAGGACGTCACAGTTTAACGTCATGTAGTAAAAAAGTATTACAAATAGTTTAAGGTCATATGTATGGACCGTGGATGATGCAGTTTTACGTCATGCTGGATGTAAGGGGTGTGCAAATAGTTTAAGTCATATGCATGGACCATGGGTGTATAGTTTAATGTCAAATAGTATAGACGAGGAGCAGTACAGTTTAATCGTCATGTAGGACCATATAGGGACAATACAGTTTAACGTCATGTTGGACGAAAAGGATGCAAACAGTTTAAGGTCATATTCATGGACCATGGCTGTATAGTTTAACGTCATATAGCAAGGACGATGAGTAGTATAGTTTAATCGTCATGTAGGACCATATAGGGACAATACAGTTTAACGTCAAGTTGGATGAAAAGGATGCAAATTGTTTAAGGTCATATGCATGGACCATGGGTGTATAGTTTAACATCATATAGCAAGGATGATGAGCAGTATGGTTTAATCATCATGTAGGAACATATAGTGACAATACAGTTTCACGTCATGTTGGACGAAAAGGAGGCAAACAGTTTAAGGTCATATGCATGGACCATAGGTGAATAGTTTAACGTCATATAGCAAGGACGATGAGCAGTACAGTTTAATCATCATGTAGGACCATATAGGGAGAATACAGTTTAATGTCATGTTGGATGAAAGGGATGTAAACAGTTTAAGGTCATATGCATGGACCATGGGTGTATAGTTTAACGTCATATAACAAGGATGATGAGCAGTATAATTTAATCGTCATGTAGGACCATATAGGGACAATACAGTTTAACGTCATGCTGGACGAAAATGATGCAAACAGTTTAAGTTCATATACATGTACCATGAGCAGTATATTTTGTGTTCATACAAAAAATTTCTTCAGAAATCTAGCATTGGTTGGAGTAGTGATGAGTTCTCCATCCACTGAGATTAAAGAATAAGCTCCATTAGAATAAACCTTATGTATTGAATAAGGTCCTTCCCATTTTTTCTCAAGATTGGGAGGTTTTTTTCCTAGTATCATTTTAGTTCTGAGAACTAATACCAATTATCCTTGAACGAATGAACAAAAATGAACTTTTTTGTTGAAATCTCATGCTATTCGATTCTGATAGACTTCCATGTGGTGCAGTGTGCACAATAATTTCTCATCTAACCATTCCAATTCATTCAATCGCTTTTGATATTGCTCATATATAGATGACTAATCAAAAATGGATACTCTGAGTGATGGTAATTGAACCTTAATTGGCAAGACTGCTTTTGTTCCATATACCAGTGAATATGGAGTTGATCGCATTTCAGTGCGGGTGGTGGTCTGATAAGCCCATAAAGCATGAAAGAGTTTATCAAGCCATGATTTCTTATCTTTATCCACCATCTTTTGCAGTATATTTGAAAGAGTCTTGTTGAAGGTTTCTATTTGGCCATGAGTCGCTGCATGATACCAAGATGAATGATTGGATTTGATGTTGTATTCTTGATACAACTTCTTCACCTCGGATGAACATAATTTGGTTCCATTTTCCGTCAATATGGAATGAGGGATACCAAATTTAGTAATGATGTTAGACATTATGAAGATAAAAATGCATTTAGAACTGACTTACATGAGAGGTATTTCCTCTGCCAATTTGGAAAACAAGTCAGTAGCAGTAAGAATATACTTAAACTGTTTGGCCGTAGCTGAAGGGTAAGGTCCCACCACATCCATTTCCCATGTGGAAAATGGCCACGAGTATTTAGTTGTATGAATAAACTCTGTAGGTTGATGAATGAAGTTTTCAAGTACTTGGTATGAATGACACTTCTTTGTGAAATCAACACAATCTTGTATCATTGAAGGCCAAATGTATCCAAGCCTTCGAATCTGATCAGACAATCTATGTCTAGACTGGTGGGCACCACAAACTCATGCATACATATCTTTCTTGATAACCATTGTCTCTTCGCCATCAATGAATCTGAAGAAAACTCCATCAAAACCATGTCCGTAAATAATATTTTCTAGGTGATCTGGGCTATCATAAAGAGTGAAACTGACCACACATCTCTGGAAATGTTCTTTCTCGGCCTTATTAGGTGGAAGTGTTCCATTTTAAAGGTATTCCATGATAGGTGAAATCCACCCTGTAGTATGACTATATGGTTCAGGAATATGACTAATTTCATTGATCTCCTGTGTTCTGATTCGAACATAAGGTGAAATTTCACGACAGTGGGAAATACTGATGGTTGTCTCATCCCGATTTGGATCTGCCAAAGCTGTGGCTATATTATCTAGTACATCATTTTGAGCATTTTGTGATGTTGGGACATAAGAAAATGTTGGTTCCAAAGGGAATTCCACCATTAACTCTCTGATGTAATTATACAATGGGATTAGTTCTTCTTTTCTAATTGCATAATCCCCATTGACTTGTATTATTACCAGGTCTGAATCCCATTACACTTTTTAGTGATTCACTTGTTCTTGAAGCGAAAAATCCAATCCTGCGATGAGAGATTGGTACTCTCCATCATTATTTGTACCACGTTCCCACAATAAGAAGGAATAAAGTAACACTGCCATTTCTGGAGAAATGAGCACAATTCCTAAGACAACTTTGATGAATTTAGGATTTCCCATTTTTATCCCTGTTGGACTTCTGGAAGCACCATCAAAATACATTTTCCCATGCCTGAGGGCTTTCATGAATAGAGAATACTTCCTCATCAGAGAGTTCAATATATGAAGATGTGTCTTCCACTGAAGGGTGTTCAGCCAGGAAATCAGCTAGATCATGGCACTTTATTGCCTTTTGAGACACATACTGAATGTCGAATTGCTGCAAAATAACTGCCCACCTTTCCAAATGTCCTATAAGCATTGGACGACTAAAGATGAATTTGAGCGGGTTATTGCGAGATACCAATTGGACCTCGTGATGTTGCAGGTTGTGTCTCAACTTCTGAACTGCAATGATTAATGCCAGGCAACACTTCTCAATATTTGAATACTGGGTTTCTGCTTCAAGAATAGTCCGAATGAGATAGTATAGGCGGTTTTCATTCCTAGCATCATTCTTATGAGCAATAAAGGCACCCATTAATCGCTCTAAATCCATCACATAGAGGATAAGTGGTCTTCCTTAAATAGGTGGCATAAGTACCATTAGACTCAAGAGATACTTCTTGAGAATATCGAATGGTTCTTGACATTCATCAATCCACTTGTAAGTAACTCCCTTCTTCATCAATTTGGTGAAGGGTAAACTTTTTCCTTCCAAATTGGAGATTAAACTCCGAATGTAGGCTATGTGTCCTTGAATTCCTCTCAATTATTTCAAACTTCGAGTAGGTGACATACCAAGGATTGACTTTGTCTTCTCAGGATCGACTTCAATACCAAGATGGCGTACAAAAAACAGAGAAATTTTCCTAAGGTTACCCCAAAAGCACATTTTAAGGGATTCATATTCAAATTATGTTGTCGAATCTTGCAAAATATAACTTTGAAATTAGCCAATGATTAGAACGTTCTTTGGATTTGACCACCAAATCATTCACATAACATTCAAAAAACTTACTTAAAAGGGCTTGAAGATGCGATGCATTTCACGCTGATATATTGCACCTGCATTCTTTAATCCAAAGGGAATTACCCGGTAGCAAAACACACCCTGAGGTTCTCTGAAGGATGTTGATTCTTCATCTTCTGGATCCATTCAGATTTGATTATTTCCGAAATATCCATCCATAAAGGAATGTTCTTCATAGCCAGTTGTTGCATCAATTAATTGTTCTGTAATCGGAATTGGAAAATCATCCATAGGACAATGCCTATTACGATCTCTGAAATCAATGAAAACAGTAATTTGTCCATTCTTCTTTTTCAATGGGACAATATTAGCCAACCATTTAGGATACTGATCTTCTCTGTTGAAGTTAGCTTTGATGAGCTTATCCACTTCGGCTTTAATTTTGGAAGCATAGGTTGTGTGTGATCTTCGCGCAGCTTGTTTAAATACTCGATGTTCTTCTGGTATACACAAATGATGAGTAGCAACATTACGATCATGCCCAAGCATCTCTGTATAGTTCCAAGAAAATATGTCACGATTTTTCTTTAAAAAGGAAATATACATCTCTTGTTCTTCAAGAGTCATGGATGCACTAATTAATGTGGGGTGTGGATCTTCTTTTGTACCCAGATTTATTTCTCTGAGTTCATTCATGGTAGTAGAGACACCCTCTTTAAATGCTAGAGGATCATCCCTGAGATATTCCTCTTCTTCTTCAACATTTTTTATTTCTTCTGTTTCTACTTGTATAGTGGATGATGAAGCAGAATTTCCATGATCAGAAGAGATGTTAAAATTTTAACATCTTGAAGAAGAAGCATCCATTTCTGACCCAATTGATGATGAAGGGTCTTCCATGGGTAATAAATAGGAGATGATGGATTGAGAATCGACATCATGATTCACCTTTGACATTGATATAATTTCTTCTGGCCTGATTGGCGATGTATAGACGTGCTGAATTTTAGCGGATGAAATGAAGACATCTCCATTTGGGCTTTCATCACTACTTTGTGGGTTACCAATTTCTCCCATGTTGTCTAGCTCGATTGCTGTAATTGACATTATGGATCTTTCCATTAGAGTATTTTGATTTGGGTTTATATTTTCAATTTGACTGATAGGCAACACATAATCCATACTCCCATGCGCAAATGGATTTACTGAAAACTTTTCCATACCATATGGATCATTAACTTTGGTAAGATCCTTTTTTTGTGGATTTCTCACTTCCCTTCATGTGATAGAATTACGCCTCAATGTATTGAGACTCACATGTCTTGAATGGGGCCATATCAGGATAAAATGTCCCAAATTGACCATCGAAACAATATTTGAGACATTGATGGTATGATGGAGGGATAGCCACATGTTGATGTAGCCAAGGTCTTCCAAGCAAGATGTTGAAGGCTGAATCTTGATCAACAACCATAAAATATGAATTAGAGACATGATCTCCAAACTGAGTTCTGATTTTAATCTCACCTAGTGGTTGTTGTTCATTTTTATCATATCCATGTAACATCATGGTAGAAGGAGATAAATCAGATTTCGTAAGGCCCAATCAACGAAGTGTACGAATGGGCATGAGGTTGACTCCTGAACCATTATCAATGAAAGCCCTTTTGATGTCTACACCATTGACCTTTACAGATAAGTACAAAGGTCTAATATTTCCTTGCATGACATCATCTTCATCTTCATCAGTAAATGATATCACTACATGGCATTATGAAAGATTATTCTCTACATGGTAGACTTCAGCTGCAGTGATTTCAGTTTCAAACTCTTGAGGACTAGACAAATCCTCAATGAGTGCCTCCCAAAGATCCTTTGAGTGCCTCCCAAAATTGATAACTTGGCTGGTACTTGGGCCATGTGTTTCAATATATCATAATTCGGATCCAAAGTTATGTGTTTCCCAATAGGAACATGTGGTTTAACAGGTTCCTTGGAAGATGATGTTTTTGAAGTTGATGCATCTTGTATCGGGATAGGAGTTGGTAATACTCCTGGATTTGGAAGATTAGACCGATTAGGTTTATTTACTTGCTGAGAAGAAAAAGGGTAACATTCAACCGATCATCCAGTATAATTGTTTCAGGACTGAATTGGCTATTGGTGGAAGAACTTTCTTGTTCTTGCTGAGATCGCGGAAGGTCTATAACACGAGTTTCTGCCGCATACACAGTTCTAGCATGAGTATAATTGGAATAGTGGCCTCAGAATGATCCACATATTCTCCTATATCCTGAGCCTCTGGAATATCCTCTGATTCCTCTATTTGATACAGGGAACTCGGGCTCATCAAAATCGAAACTGTGACGGGCATACAGATCTGTTAATTGAATCATATTAACAGAACCGAAGATAAACTCTTCATTCGATGAAGACTCTGCATGATTAGCCTATTTAGGTTGTGTCATTTTGTGGGGCGGTGCCGGTTGCTTCGAAGTAGATGTCATAAAATCTTCCAGAGTCATAGAAAACTTGGGCTTTGACACATACTCAACTTTTTCTAATTGTTCCACTTTCTTGGAATCATGCTGTTTATTTGAGGATTTTCCCTCTGATGAAGAGGGGTTTTATGCGACATTCATGGCAGAAGACACAATTGGTTTCTTCAATTGAGTTGGAAAAATAGCATGTGTTCGATTCATCGTTTTTTTTACCATCCAATCATCATATTTTTGTGCATTTTTTCTTTTGACTTCATGCCATTCTCCTTCTTCCTCTGGAATTGTAGCAGTAATACATGCTACCTGGGCTGAAGAGCCTTTTAGTTTGACTTTCCCCAAGTCGACCATATTTTGCAGGAGGTCTTTGAAGACAAAACAATCCTGGATGGGATGCCCCAACATTTGATGAAAAGGGAAATAATTGGGGTGGTCTTAATATCCTTCCATGTTTGGGCTCTTGGGCCTTGGCAATTGGACCAGATTATTTTCCAGATCCAAAATGAAGTATCTAGGAACTTGTTCATTTCGGAAAGAGTATGTTTTTCTCTTCAGATCCTCAAATTGTTTTCCTCTTTGATATCTTTGATCATCTTGATGAAATTGCCTTTGTTGTTGGCAATAAGGAGGTGGATCCAGTTGAGAAGATGAAGGTTTTGAAGTAGAAGCATGTACAAGTTCTTGTTTAAGCATAACTGTAGCAGCCTCTGCTTTACCCAGTCTCTTTCCTGAAGCTGATGGAATTAAAAGAGATTTAGCCTTATCCTATAAAAGGGAATATTCAATATGATGAGTGATTGAAGTAAGGTCTCGAAACCCTCTTGTGTATTTCACAGGGATCAACGGCGTGCATAATTCGTCACGCATATTTGCCACACATATTGGCAACAATTCCTCTTGAGGGAGTGCTAAGATTACTGAATATGTTAATCCCTTCCAGCGAGCAATGAAATCTGAGACCCTTTCATTCTCCCTTTACATACAGTTTGTATGATCGAAAACTATTGTCTTTGGAAAAGTTGAGCTGAACTGAAGAAGGAATTTTTGGTGATGATCCTCCCATCTAGTAATTGACCGAGATTTCAAGCTCGTATACCAAAAAAAAGCTGGTCCTTGTAGGGTTTTTACAAAGCATCAGAGTTTTACTAAGTCTTACTGCTACAGAGTTCCCATCATAGGATTGCAACAAGACACATAATGCGTCAAATGATGTTCATTATCGCCTGATCCATTGAAAATAGGGAATACATGGTTTCGAAAACTAGATGGGAGAGAGATTGAATCTACCCATTCAAGGTAAGCTTTCATTTATGGTTGAACCTTCACACGCTTCCCTTCCATAGTCTCTAACTGAGCTGTTAATGACTCAATGGTATTTATTAACTTTCGATAAACATCTGGTTGAACTTGGACTTGGGCAGGTACAATGACTGGAGCTTGGACAGATGTTGTGGTTGGTGTTGCAACTGATGGTAGCACTGCCAACTGTTGTTGTACATGACCCGTAGGATTAGACCTGTGAGGGTGTACTGATTGAGGTGGATATTCTTGATCCATCTCAGTAGCTGCAACAATTCATTTGGCTGACTGAATCCAGCACGCTTAAGAAGAATACATCCCTGAAGTAGTTCTACATTCATCTTTCTTAACTCCTTCATTTCATCCAATTGTTGTACAAATCTTTCCTCTAGTGAGAGAGATTGGCCTTCTGCTGAGGAATGATATGTAACCTGATTCTTTCCCCTCCCTTTGTTGGATCCCTTTTGGAGAGGGGGAAGTGGGTTACTTGAATGATTACCTAGGTTCTGAGTAACCCTTTGTTTTCGTGTATGCACACCTTCTTCATTTGTGTCTGTGGATCTGCAACAATGGCATTGCTGATATTAATTGATGCATAATACATCGCATCCGTTCTATAATAATTTATGTGATATTGTCTTCTTCCATGTCATTGATGAGACATTTCCTTTTGTTTCTTCCATCCCTCACGAACTTCTTGAAGAACCGTATTTTGGAGGGAATCTCATGATAATTTATCTCTTCGTTCCTCCTATGGATTCTTACCCAATCGAGATAATACTAAATTTTGCTGAGGAGGACATTGATGATTTGAAAAAGTCCCCAGTCTAGTGGACTGGGGTTGTTCCTGCTATCTTTCCGCAACTCCTCGAATCCTATTTGTTGATTCTGAGGGTTGGCTTAAAATAGTCCCCAGTCTGGCAAGCTGGGGTGGCTCTTGACATGCTATGTCTGAGACATTCTTAAAATCAATCCTGATCTTGTAGGCCTTGGTCTGGAAATTACCTTGATTCATCAACCTGCATCCCCTTTTATTACCCGGTTCAAAATATCGTTGGATGATTTCTGACTCTTCTATCACTTGGTGATGTGCTTGCTCTAAATGAGAGGCATGTTCAATATTCTTGTTTTCTAGATGCAGGAGTAATTCAACAACTTTTTCTCTGTATGCTTGATTTTTAGAGAAACTAGTTGAATCTTGTTCTTGGGAAAGATTTTGATTACAAATAAAGCCCAATGACTTTGGCCGGCCATGGGAAATAACATTTCATGAGACCATTTTCGGTAGGCTTTGATGACTGGAGAGTACAGTGAAATGTAGTGCTCCATGAACACCCCATCCTCTGATATGAATACCAGATGGGGCATTGGAAATTAACTGGAGCAATCTTCTTTAGTGCACCAAGGCATGAACGCTGAAGGGATCTCTGCTTCTTTTCAGCCTTCAGATATCGAGAGACTGATAGAGATTCCAAATCAATCTGGAATTGTAACCCTTACATTATCATAACATGATTTTCATATTCATCATCAGATAATACTTTTTTTCAACTGACAAATAGTTTTCCATATGTTGAGACGAATATCATGAATTCCATCTTCCGTCAACATCTCTGGAATGTTATACTGAGAGTCATCCAGAGGCTAAAACATGACTGGCACTTCACCATTTTCCAGTTGTTTTCTCATGTTCAGCATTTCATCTTTATCATTCAATGAATATTCTTCTACCTGATTTGAGAAGAGCTGGCACTTCCTTGTTGCTTCATCGGATTCAACAAGATTGGTAGAGAGATCACCGATTAAACTAGAAGATGCATGACATAGGGGTGGCTCAGAGAATGACCTACACCCTGGGCTATCTTCCAATTGAGAAAGTATTTCAACTACTAGCAATGGATCATCAAACATGACTGGTTTCTCATTTTCATTTTCCTCATGATAAGAGGGATTTCTAAGCACTACATTGTCCACTAGAGCTTTTTCTGGGAAATGTGCATCACTACTACGGAGAGGACTTTCGTAGCGAAATTCATCATCATGGGGAGGACCACCATGGTGTGTTACACCAAAAGTTGAGATCACTTGCTCCTTGGTGTTCTAACCACACAGAGGGTTCCTGTGGATCTCATCCAAATATGAAACTTCGAGATCGACCGAATTGTCATCAATCATGCCTTCATGAAGAAGTATCTGATATAGACATTCGGAATTAATGTCCCCACAATTGGGAACTGAAAGAGCAGAATCTTGAGTTGCAACAGATAGTTGTCTGAGTGCATCAAGAACTCCATCATCGAGTAAGGCCTTGTTTCAGATCGGCTCTTGATTTCATGACTGTGCTGGGCGGGTCATCTTTTTGGATGCCTTCATACTCAATTTAGCAGTTGTGTGTGCTTACTTAGGAGAAATGATCAGGTTAGGATGATTATCTCCGCTCAAACCAGGTATATGTGCGTGACTTGGTTGTCCGTATGATATGGGGGAGTATTCCCCACAACACTCTTGGACTGGAAGAGATGTGTGTGTCTATTCCGGAGTGAACTGTTGAAGTGTAACTCCAATAGTAGAGATAGATTCGCATTTATTTCCCTGTGATGTTGCTAAAGCCGTTATAATATCCAAGAAAGCATCCAGATTATGAGCATGGATTTGCTTCTGCTCTTTCACCATTGAAATAATGTGCTTGGTGAATTCAGCTGTCGGAATGGGGATATATGTCCATTCCGTTCTTGAAGTAGGTGTTTGTTCCTACTCATTTCTTCTTTTTCCTATCAGTGAATCCTGACAGTACTCAAGTGTGGGGGAAGGGAGTTGAGTCTGCCTCCTGTTTGTCACCAGAGCGTTCCGACTGACTTCTCCTTATGCTACCAAACAAGACTCTTGGTAGGCTTGTTCAATACTAGCAGGTGTATGTTCCTACTGATTACACTTCGCCGAACATGTTTGACAAGCTCCATCATATGTAGTCAGACGAGCCAATAAACTAGGTGATGATGTATAAACGGGTATATGTTCCTGCCTATAATACTCCACCGGAATTACCTGGTGGGATTGGCATGATGATGTCAGACGATTCTGCTGGATAGCGGAATTAAAATGGGCAGGTGTGTGTGCACGCTCGTTGCATTCGACAAAGTTATGTTGGTGGACTTCTCCGAAAACGGCAGAGATAAGAACCTGCTCACTATTAACTAGATTTCGCCTCTGGCAATTCATCTTGCCATCTCGGGTTCGAGGAACCTGAGCCGAACGCCTGGAGACGAGACCCTCATCATGTTGATGGCGCACTGCCGCACGAGTTTGGCGGGGATTTTTGATGTGATCCCTTAGGAAGAACTCCTGTCTGCTTGAATTATGGCCCTGAGTGACCTGCTCATTCACCTCCTCAGATGATGGGAGTGAATGGTGATTGCGTTCTGGGGATAACGACCCGAAACGGTTGGAGACGGTGGTTAGCACCACCTGCTTCTTGATCATTGGTCATCGTTGTCCGGATGACCAGTGGGAATTGTTCACTTGGAGGGCTTGTCGGGCAGCCTCCAGAGTTGTAATGGTACCGTGTTGACAGTACTCCTTATCCAGCGCGTTTGATACCCATCGTTGAAGACTCTGAGTTGGTGCTGTCATCCTCAGAGTAGAGGACGATCCAGCAAGTGTAGCAGTAGTGGAATTTGCAGCAGCGGTATTCACAGGCGTGAACATGAGAGCAGCCATTTCATAGAATGCAGAGAATCTAGGAAAAGAGTGTCTGTTTGATATAACAGCCGTAATCAAGAGAAATTCATCCACTACATCTTTGGATGAGCACATATTTGAATGATTGTTTTTGTTCTCACTCTCATTGTGTTTTAAATAGGGTCCTAACAAATAAGTTAATCATCGTTTTAACTTGGTTAAGGATTCACGTCGGGTTCACCATTTTTTGTTGACCTCTGGAATTGGGGATGACCTCATTGATTGAAGGTTCACACATTCCAATTGGTTTATAATGGGTTTGTTCATAGAACCGGAAACATCCAATGATTCCATATCCATTTGGACCTAATTTCCAAAGGTAGGCGCTCATTAGTTTGTGGACTGATGAGGTTTAGGAATTTTTATTGGTCGAGAGGATGGGAGGTCGGACTCATCACACCTTTTTGATGGGAATTATTGTCAATTCCAGGACTCTCTTTATAAATTTAAGTTATGTTCATGAATACTTATTACATTACCAATTATAAAATGAGCTTTCCTTTAGATCTGACAATCAATGATTAATATGTAAGAAATATAGAGAATATTTTATATGTATTCGTTGTTTTTCGTCAGTAGAGAATCATCTGTATTTGTTAGAGATTTATGTTTAATGGTATCCTTCAATACAAAAATGTATCTTGGTCATTGTGATGACCATAATGGTTTTAAATCCACTCAGTGGGGCACTTGAAGCTTATTGTCATTCAGATGGACATGAGTTATATCAGAGTTGGTATCGAACCCGCAGATGGGCTATGTAAATACCCGAAAATTTCAAGGAATTTTTTTTCTTAATTTCTGTGGAATTTTACGAGTCTGTGGCTTCTTACAACACCTGATTCTGAGGCTCGGTGTGCCCTGAATCAAGTTTTATAGTTTTAGCTCAGGTACGTTCAGTGAACGAATGAGTGGCGTTCTTCTATCTTTTGCACCGACACTCAGAATTGAAATCTGAGGGAACCGATGAAGTCGCATCGTCGGTATTTTATTAATATGACTTTTACCGTAGGTGCATTATTTCAGGGGAAGAAGTCAAATTTTGGGGTTTAAGGAAGTAATAAATAAAATTGTGTACATTTTTTTTGATATTCAAGGACGTTAAATTCCTCAATGGGAAGTTGTTGGTGGGGTCCACAACCACCCAACATCCCATGTGTGAATATGTGGGAGGTGGGGCCCACACCCAACTAACCTCCCACGGGAGAGTTTATTGTGGTGGGGACCACACGAGACCATAACCCCTTCAACTTCTTATAACCCCCCTTAAACTCCCTTACACTTAATGTGCCAACTCCCCTTTAATCTCCCCTCACTTTTGAATTTTAAGTTAACTCTTCACCTTCTTCTCTCTCTAATTAATTAATCCATCCCATGATAAATTAATTTGGTGATTCAATTAATCAATTTATTTTGAGTTTTGAAATAATTAGTTTTGTAGGGATTTTCTTTAAGATGGAGAGATCTTCTCTAAATATTTGCCTTAGAAAATATTTTTTTGGGAGAAACCTCTTCAGAGAGAACTTTGTGAAGGAAGAGGGGGTTTTCTCCTTTGTTGAAGAACACCAAACCTCCAGTGAGGAATGACGATGCACCCTCTATCCTCTTTGTAGCACGACAAGAGAGGAGACATCAATTCTTCCTTGGGTGCACACCGACGATGATGGAAGCAACGAATGAAAGCGACCATCGTCCTCTTCATCTCCTCCCTTGGGACGACGTCGATGAGCCGACGTCCACCCTCTTGTGATATCGTCAACAAATGATGAACGACACGAGGTAGGGGGTTTTCGTATATAGTGTTTATGTAAATTATACCCTCGTGTGTGGGTATTTAATTGCAGGGTGTTTGTATGATTTATTTGAAATAAATTATACCCTAGTCATTGACGTAGTATGGATTGAGGTAGGGAAATTTTTGTTAAATTTCCATTTGAGTGTTTTTATCTCAAGAGCATGAGAGTTTAATAATATGATGTTAGCATAATTTTTCTATGAATAAATTATACCCTTGTCAATGATTAAAAGAATGTGTTTAATTGATGGTCATTTGATAACACCTAACGCAGAGGGCGCAGGCCGAACAAACACAGCCCGACAACCCTCCACAGATTGTTGTTGGTGCGTGAATCGACGGGCGATGATGGAACGAGCTGAATAGACAATTTGAGGTCTTCGAAGTAAAGTATGGGACCCGAGATGACCACTGGCGAAGACGGCGGGAGAAACGGACCCCCGGAGCGCGTCTTCTGGTCCGTGGAAAGCGGCGGCGGCAGGCCGCTGGAGGAGACCGCTACGGCTGATCTGCGGCAGACCGGAATGGCTAAGATGTTCCAGGTTTTGGGGGAGGCGTGGCTTAATTTTAGCGCTATTTTGGTCAATCGGGGGACACTGCACCACCCTCCCCTCTTCACTGGCCACACGGGCCGCGCCCGTGCCAGGCCAACCGGCCGCGGCAGCCGGTCCGGCCGCGCCGGGCCGGGCCGCCCACGCTGGGTCGGACCCCTATGCCGGGTCATTCCATGCCCTAATGGGCCGGCCGCTGGTCGGGTCGACCCAGAGGGTATCGGGCCGGGTCAGACCGGGCCCGAACCCCATATTTTTCATGCAGTTTCGTTCAAACGCCCATAACATGGGCTACGGACCGCCGATCGACGCACTGTCAATTGCGTAGAGATCCTTGGAACGAGGTGATCATTTTGGTATATTCTAATAGAGGTTTCAAAGAACTTTGTGTATGGTGGGGTTGGTTCAAACATGAAACCGACCAGGCCCTCGGAGCAGAAATACATATATCATGAACTCCGGACGTCTGATTGACGTGCTGTCGACTTTTTTGGATTACTCTTATTGATACAGTTTTTTTGGAATACTTCACCTAAGGTTTGGATACAGTTGGAATATGGATGGGATGGATTGTACCCAAAATCCAACCTGGCCCCTAGAATGGAAAATCTGTTAACTTTCAGACCGGAAGTCCGTTTGACGAACCTTCAACGGCGTTGGTGATCACGTTGAGAAACGCTCCCTATGAGTATACCCTATGTGAGTTCATGGTACAGTAGAGATACAGACAGGTTGGTTCGTACACGAAACCAACCGTGCCCCCTGGGACAAAAAGGATAATAACTCACAGACCGGGCGTCCGATTGACGCGTCGTCTATTGCGTTGAGACTCCTATGATGAGGCGGTCCTTTGAGATACTTATTCTTGGGAATTTGTGATACATGGAGTATCGACCTATTCCTCATGGAACGGATCCTCCTGGAGACGAGCGTACGGAGTACAGAGACCGTGTAGCTGGCTGAGACCTGATTACTGCTTGTCTGATTTGATTCAGAGTGACTTGCATAGCCCAGTGGGGAACACTACTTTGTGAGGTGGTAGACCCATGGCGGAGGAGCACTAATTTGTGAGGTGGAAGACCCGTGGTACTCGATAGGAGGAGTACCTCTGTAGGCAATGAGGGGGAGCACTACTGTGTGAGGTGGTTGACCCATGGTGGAGGAGCACTAATTTGTGAGGTGGCTGACCTGTAGTACTCGACAGGATGAGTACCTCAGCATTCTTAGGTTAGTGAGCAGTACCTAGGAGTCGAGACGTGATCATTGTACTCGTTAGATACAGACCTCTTCAGTAGTTACGGTTTTGATAATGAAAATCCTGGTTTGAGCTAAGTCAATGACCTTCGTGTTCTCCTCATGATTGAGATGGGTTACCCGATAACTTATTTATATGTATGGGTATATACCTAAGTGGTGGTAATCCGTAGACTTCATATCTGTGTGATACCTTTTGGTTAAGATGCGTTACTAGGTAACTTAAGTATTAGTATGGTATTATACCTAAGTAAGGGCTATCTGTTGAGAACATTCCTTGTGATTATCCTTGTTGGATTTGGGTGAGACCTTAAGGGTCTCGGGGTCCCTACTGAGTATCGTATACTCACCCCTGCACGGGCTTTTCCCGCACATTGTTGTGTTGGTTGCATATGATAGACATCACTGATCATGGTTGAGGCCTGTAGAGGTGGACGGTACCCGGAGGTGGATCTCATGACGAGTCGATACCCAGAGGTGGATCTAAGGAAGAGTCAGTACCCGGAGGTGGATCTCACGACGAGTCGGTACCCGGAGGAGACGGACAAACGTGGAGTGCTGAGGAGGACATTTGTACATACCCTTCTAGTAGGAACCTGGAGGATGAACCAGGAGCTACTTGTCCCTTTCAGCAGTAGTCCTTTAGTTGTAATTTACTTCCAGTTGTAGTTGTACCTTTCATTTGGTCTTGTATTTCCAGCCTCTTGTACTATCAGCATGTTTGTTTCACTACATTAGTTATTGTAGCTTCTTCTTGTACTCTGTATGTGCGTGTTTTCATTTCGTAAAGGCAATGCCATCCCTTTTTATTGGGATTTACGCCTTTGGTGCTAGTCGCCAGCCCCTAGCCTATGGAAGGCGGGCTTGGGGTAGTCACGGCACGAGCCCCAAGGATTTGTCGTGACAAATTGGTATTAGAGGAGTCGGTTCTACTGCATGACTTATAACTCAGATATTTATTTTTTGTGAAGAAATAGTGTTAAGGGTACCAAGTGTGTTCTTCAATTCAGGGAGTCCAGTGTTGGTGCAGCGGCTGACGTATCCGTACACCAAGACCAAGACTATTGATTTCCGACTTTATGCACGAAAACACTAATTGCGTGTGTGTTTCAAAAAGATTTAAAGTCAGCTCAAAACAGGTCAACTCACCAGGTATAAATTGTTTACCGTGTCGCATTTGTTCAGGATGTCTCCACGCAGACAGTCCGTTGGAGTTTTGAGATAGTACACGATGACGGCCCACCGAGCGACGAGGCTCCGTTGCAGGTCCCTTTTTACTATGTTGTCACCCTTAGGTGGTGTACCCGTAGCACCACCACCTATTGGGAAGAAGATGCCACCAACTATACAAGAGAACCATGCACGCAGATAGAGCGCATTGCACGAGTTCCATCAGCAGAGGCCTCTGAGGATACGAGGTGAGACAGATTCCTAGACATCAGAAGACTGGCTGGAGGCGATTGCTATAGTTTTCCACCTAGTTGAGACATCAGTAGAGTGGATGGTGGATTTGTCTACTAGTTGTTTCCAGTGAGTGACCATGAGGATGGTCCGCATAGTGATGAGGCTTCAGTATGTTGACCGATGCCTGAGTTAGGGCCTTCGGGTAGTGTGTTAGCTATACATCACTACCTGTTGGTCAGCAGTTACAACCGGCAGTACTCGTAGGTGACAAATGTAGGCTTACTACCATTCACGTGTTCCGACACTAGATATCCCTCACGTTCTGAGGCAAGCCCGAATGATAGGCGGCTGAGGACTGGCTTGAGGAGGTGGTAGTGAATTTTCCAGAGCTTATTAAGCGTCGGCAGGACGAAATTTCGATATCCGAGACTTCATTGGGGCGTATCAAACCTATCCTGGTACTTGATGTATACGATGAAATTGGTACTTCAGGGCTTAGACTTCGAGAGAGGTATATTTAGGGACATCCGGGCCAACAACTTTTCTCTATGCATTCCTACTTATGCTAGGGTGCTAGAAAGAACCTTTGTGGCTGAGAATTATTTTTCTGAATGAATGCAGTCAGTGAAGGTTGGCAGTTGGAAAGCAGGAAACTGGCACCAGTCTCGGAGACTTGGGCGTGTAAAATGTTTCAAGTAGAGGAAGTAAAATGGACAGATGAATCTGCAAGGCAGGAGACGTCAGAGCAGAGTTAGGAGAGCATCATGGGGTGGTGAACATTTTGACATGTTGAAACCACCCGCCTTTGTAATCTCCTCTAGGCTCAGGGAGCTCGAGTGCGGGGGAAAGAGTAGCTGCATGCGGTCAAGAAGTGCGACCAAAAGTATATAAGGATGATTAAAAGTACGGACTGTGTCTTCTACTAGCTGCCATAACAACAAGACATTGATACGAATCATCCCTTTCATCCACAAATCTTGTCCCAAACCTAGAGTTTCTGGTTAAGCCGTTGACTTGACCCTCACATCTGGAGATACCTTTGGGAGGATACTCGATAATCACACTTACGCCGATGGTGTCATCTGGCCCTTGAGGCAAGAGTTTCAGTTGGAACCTCTTGGTGGCAGCGTTGAGGCCTTACGACATTAGTTTGAGTATGGACTGTGAAATCACAGTTCATAACCAAATTTACGGTATTAGGAAAGAAGGTTGTGGTCTTTCTACGTCGTCGAGATGATTTTTCCTTGGTCGGCGAAAAGGAAACCCCAGGAAGAACAGGATAAACTCATTCTTAGGAGGGTGTAGCCGATCACTCTTGGGTTTGCCAACCATACCCTCGTGGCTGTAGGAGTTTTGAGATTCAGTTCTAATCAGGAAATTGAGGCCTCTAGAGTTCAAGGATGGCGACCACGTTCTTATACGGGTCTCACCTCGATGAGGTTTACGGAGATGGGGCCGAGGCAGCGAGTTATCTTCGAGGTTCGACAGACCTTTCTAGGTCCTCAGCAGGGTAAGAAAAGTGGTTTACCTCTTGACCATTCCACCTCAATTGCACCAGGTGCACGATGTCATCCACGTATCTTAGATAAGGAAATATGTGCATGACCCTTCACACATCATCGACCGTAGGAAGTTGGACGTCGATGAAGGGGCGACATTCATAAAGGTTCTAGTGGAGAACGGGGATCGACAGGATCAGGTCCTATGTGGATGGTCGATTTCTCAGGTGCTCTTTCACTGGCAGCACATGAACCTCCAGGAGAGCACATGGGAGCGGAAGGCTCAGTTGCATGCTCAGTACCACTTTGTTTCCCTAGTTTCGGTTATACCATTACAGGGACATAAATCCAAGAGGTGGGAGTAATGTAATGACCCAGAAATGTCAGGGAATTTTTTTTCATAATTTCTTTGGAATTTTACGAGTCAGTGGCTTCTGACGACACCTGGTTCTGAGGACCGGTGTACCCGAAATCAATTTCCGAAGTTTTAGCTCGGGTACGTTCAGTGAACGAATGAGCGGGCTCTTATATCTTTTGAACTGGTGATCGGAATTGAAATTAGAGTGCACCGAGGAACTCACAACGCCGGTATTTTTTTAATAGGACTTTTAGCGTAGGTGCATTTTTTTGGGGGAAGAAGTTAAATTTTGGAGTTTAAGGAAGTAATAAATAAAATTGTGTACAATTTTATTTTTGATATTCAAGGAAGTTAAATTCTTCCATGGGAAGTTTTTGGTGGGATCCACAACCACCCAACTTCCCATGTGTGAATATGTGGGAGGTGGGGCCCACACCCACATAACCTCCCATTGGAGAGTTTATTGTGGTGGGGCCCACATGAGACCATAACCCCTTGAACTTCTTATAACCCCCCTTAAACTCCCTTGCACATAATGTGCCAACTCCCCTTTAATCTCCCCTCACTTTTGAATTTTAAATTAACTCCACACGTTCTTCTCTCTCTAATTAATTAAGCCAACCCATGATAAATTAATTAGGTGATTCACTTAATTAATTTATTCTGAGTTTTGAAATAATTAGTTTTTCATGGCTTTTCTTAAAGATGGAGATATCTTCTCTAAATATTTGCCTTAGAAAATATTTTGTTGGGAGAAACCTCTTGAGAGAGAACTTTGTGAAGGAAGAGTGGGGTTTCTCCAACGTTGAAGAACACCAAACCATTAGCGAGGAATGACGACACACCCTCTATCCTATTCGTAGCATGACAAGAGAGGAGAAATAAATTCTTCCTTGGGTGCACACCGACGACGACGGAAGGAACGAACGCCAGCGACCATCGTCATCTTCATCTCCTCCCTTGCGACGACGTCGACGAGCCGACATCCACCCTCTTGCGATATTGTCAACAAATGACGAACGAAACTAGGTAGGGGGTTTTAATATATAGTTTTTAGGTAAATTATACCCTCGTGCATGGGTATTTAATTGTAGGGTGTTTTTATGATTTATTTGAAATAAATTATACCCTAGTCATTGACGTATTATTGATTGATGTAGGGAAATTTTTGTTAAATTTCCATTTGAGTGGTTTTTTCTTAAGTGCATGATCTTTTAATAATTTGATGATAGAATAACGTTGCCATGAATAAATTATACACTCATTAATGATTAAAAGAATGTGTTTAATTGATTGCCCCTTGATAACAACTAACGCGGAGGGTGCAGGCCAAACAAACACCGTCCAATAACCCTCCGCAGATTGTTGTTGGTGCAAAAATTGACGGGAGATGACAAAATGAGCCACAAAGACAATTTGAGGTCTTCGATGTAATGTAAGGGACCCAAGATGACCACTGGCGAAGACGGCGGGCGCAACGGACCACCGGAGTGCGTCCGGTGGTCCGCGGAAAGCGACGGCGGTGGCGCACCGCCGGAGGAGACCATCGCGGCAGTTCGGAACAGCTAAGCTGTTCCGGGTTTAGGGGGAGGCACGACATAATTTCCGCACCGTTTTGGTCAACCAGGGGGGACTGCACCCCCCACCGCTCTTCGCTGGCCATGTGGGCCGAACACCCGCGCCGGCCGGGCCGGGCCGCGCCCTAATGAGCCGAACCCAGAACCGGGTCGGGTCGACCCGGTTCGGGCCGCCCCACGGGGTATCGGGCCGGGGCGGACTGGGCCCGAACCCCCTTTTTTCGGGCAGTATCGTTCAAATGCTCATAACATGAGCTACAGACCTCCGATCGACGCAATGTCAATTACGTAGAGATTCTTGGATCGAGACGGTCATTTTGGTATATTATACTCAAGGTTTCGGAGAACTTTGGTTATGGACGGTTTGGTTCAAACATGAAACCAACCGGGCCCTCGGGGCGGAAATGCTTATATCATGAACTCCGGACGTCCGATTGACGTGTCTTCAACTTTGTTGGATTCCTCTTATTGAGACGGTTCTTTTGGAATACTTCATCTGAGGTTTGGACGCAGTTGGAATATGGCCGGGTTGGATTGTACTCGAAATCCAACCGGGCCACTAGAACGGAAAATCTGTTAACTTTCAGACCGGACGTCCGTTTGATGAACCGTCAGCAGAGTTGGTGATCACGTTGAGAAACAGTCCCTATGAGTTTACCCTATGTGAGTTTGGGGTACAGTTGAGATATGGTCGGGTTGGTTCGTACACAACACCGACCGGGCCCCTGGGATGAAAAGGCTAATAACTCACAGACCGGGCGTCTGATTGACGCGCCATCTGTTGCATTGAGACCCCTATGACGAGGCGTTCCATTGAGATACTTCTTCGTTGGACTTTGTGATACATGGAGTATCGACCTGTAGCTCGTGGAGCGGACCCTCCTGGAGACGAGCGTACGGAGTACAGATACGATGTAGCTAGCTAAGACCTGATGACTTCTTGTCTGATTTGATTCGAAGTGACTTGCATAGCCTAGTGGGGAGCACTAAATTGTGAGGTGGTAGACCCATGGCGGAGGAGCACTTCTTTGTGATGTGGCAGACCCGCGGTAATCGACAGGAGTAGTACCTCTATAGGCTATGAGGGGGAGCACTACTGGTGAGGTCGCTGACCCATTGTGGAGGAGCACTACTTTGTGAGGTGGCTGGCCCGTGGTACATGACAGGAGGAGTACCTCAGCAGTCTGAGGTTAGTGAGCAGTACCTCGGAGTCAAGACAGGATCACCGTACTCGTCAGAGATAGAGCTCTTTTTCAGTTACGATTTTGATAATGAAAATCCTGGTTTGAGCTGTGTCAATGACCTTCGTGTTTTCCTCATGATTGATATGGGTTAATAGATAACATAAGTATATGTATGGCCATATAACTAAGTGGTGGTTATCCATCGACTTCATATCTGTGTGATACCTTGTGATTGAGATGGGTTACTTGGTAACTTAAGTATAAGTATGAGCTTATACCTAAGAAAGGGTTATCTATTGAGAACATTCCTTGTGATTATCCTTTTTGGATTTGGGTGAGACCTTGAGGGTCTTGGGGTCCCTTCTGAGTATCGTATACTCACTACGGCATGGGATTTTCCCGCACTTCGTTGTGTTGGTTGTAGACGATGGACATCATTGATCGTGGTTGAGGCTTGTAGAGCTGGAAGGTACCTGGAGGTGGATCTCACGAAGAGTCAATACCCAGAGGTGGATCTCATGACGAATCGGTACCCGGAGGATACGGACAGACGTGGAGTGCTGAGGAGGACATATGTACCTACCCTTTAGGTAGGAACCCGGAGGAAGACCCAGGAGCTATTTGTCCATTTCAGTTGTTGTCCTTGAGTTGTACTTTACTTTTAGTTTTAGTTGTACCTTTCTTTTGGGGTTGTATTTCCGACCACTTGTACTATCAGCACATTTGTTTCTCTGCTTTACTTAGTGTAGCTTCTTCTTGTACTATGTTTGTGTATCTTTTCTTTTCATAAAGGCAATGCATTCCCTTTTTATTGGGATTTATGCCATTGGTGCTAGTCGCCAGCCCCTGGCCTATGGAAGGCAGGCTTGGGGTAGTCACGGCACAAGCCCTGAGGACGGGTCGTGATAGGCTACCTATGTATCCTTTTCTAAGTAAAGGAATCAGAACCCACGTAGTTTGATTAAGGGAATAGGATGTTTATGATTGATGCCCAAGGAAAGATGTTATAATTAGTTTTACACTCTAAGCTCACGTGAGTCATGCTCGGTGTGAGAAACAATAGGTACTGGTAAAACCGGATACTTTTTCCATGAAATATGCAATCATAAGAAATGATGTGGGGCTTATGTATGTATGACTCCAAAAGTAGATGAATATTAGTATTTACTTCATGGAAGAAATCTGGAAACATGGACCATAAAGTTATATGTACTTTATAGAGATTTGGATACTCTAATTTGGGGATTATCCCTAAAAAGGAGGCCCAAATTAGAAGGGGACTTATGATTGGGTTTTACACCTGAGAAGGAAACCCATATCAAAAGTAAATTATGTCGGGTTAAGAGAAATTAAGACTCGAGCTTACTCCTGAGATGGAGGCCTAGGTTAAAAAGAATTGAAAACTGGGTCTTACTCTTGAAAAAGAGGCCCAGGTTAAAGGGATTTCAAAATTAAGGGACTTGGGGCTTACTCCTAAGGAGAATGCCCATGTTTGAGACTGAGGATTACTCTTGAAAAGGATTCCTAGGTTAAAAGAATTATGGCTGGGACTTACTCCTGAAAAGGAGGCCTAGGTTAAAAGAATTATGGCTGGGACTTACTCCTGAAAAGGAGGCCCAGATTAATGAGGACTTGGGGCTTACTCCTAAGGAGGATGCCCATTCTTGAGAATTATGACTGGGGCTTACTCCTGAGGAGGAGGCCCAAATTAATGATTCTCTCATCTTAAAGGATGAGGTTGAATGAATGAACTATCTAACTTTAGTTACATAAAGATTTGTAAATCAATAGGTTTGGAGAGATATTCCATGGAGTTCCTTTCAGATAAGGAATTAAAAACAAGAAATCATGCCATAAATGGCATTTGAAGAGTGTCCTGAAGACTGAATCTTGAATAGAAGAGGTGGAATGGCATAAGAGGGGTGAAATGGGCAAGAAAGGGAAACCAAAAAAGACAGGGGCGTGCATGTCCTAGCAGGCGCGCATGTACTGCGTGGGCGCCTAAGTCCTGGCCGTGCAAGTATACATGCGCAACACACAGGTACTTGCGTGATTGTTAACTAGTAGGGTAACACTTGGGTGAACCATGACCAAAGTCTTTAGAATTATCCTGAGGTACGTACAGAAGAGAGGCACGCAAGTTTTGGTGACCAAGTAAGGTGGCATGCAAGTATTTTCATTTCCCTTAAGGGTAAAACATCTTAGGCACATAAGTGTTAGTGAATTATAACACTTAGACCTTTCTCCTCTTGTTTAGACCTTCCATTCAAGGTAATGAATTACCTTAGAAGTGTTCAGAAGACCTGAAGAAGAGACTTGGGAGTTCAGAGCTCTGTATTTGAATTCTGGAAAAAATCCTCTCTAAATGGGGGGCCCACCGGGTCTATTTATATGCAGCTGAAGACTCTGGGCGATAATCACTTAGGGCGCGCAAGTGACTTGCAAGACCAAAATGTGGCGCGCAAGTGTACTTGGCGACCATGGTAGATCTTGCACGATGCTTGTGAAATGTTCTCCTTCTTCCTTCCTTTGTCAATTTTTTATATTTGTTAAAAGGATAAATCACTTTGGTTTAAGATTTCCCCCTTTTCTGGTCTTTTAGACTCTGTGACAAAAGGAGCATCAACAAAGGACTAATGTTTTCATTCCATATTTTTATATCCAATACCGATATTTTTATGATCATCCCATGTTTTGGATATTTTTTTCATCGGACATAATGTTGAATAGTGTCAAGGATGGGATCAAATAAATATCATGCTGTCTAAAACATAGAAATAGAAATGACTCTTTTGTTCAAGAGTTTTTATTCTGTAAAAAGATGGAAACTAAGTAGATGTTCTTACTTTGTAATCATTTAGATGTAATAGTTATTGCTTAATTCTTTAAAAATCTAAACATGAAAAGATCCTCAGTGTGAATTGTTCATTTAATTCATGATTATATAATGATTTAAGGTCGGGTCCTTATAGTTGGCATCAAAGGTCGGTTTAGATAACATTAGAGGTTAGGTTATTCTTTAACCTTAAGTGACATTACAAGAATGGTTAGGATTTCAGAAAGAGTTGTAGTTTTTTTAGATAAATTTAATGATTGTAAGATAACATGAATATTTATATCATATAATTATATGTTTATTATACAAATATAGTCACACTGTTTTTTTTTTGTTTTAGGAAATGGATGGATCTAGCAGGAACCAATGTAACAGTGGATGTGAAGAAAACTATGACGATTTTCCAAACAAGAAACTGAATGATTTGGGAGCTGCAATGAGAACTCTTATGGTTATTCTCAACAAACTATCTTGAGTCATGATTGAACACCTGAACCTTAGTGATTTTTTTGAGGCATCATATATGCGAGAAACAAATCCCTATGGATGTTTAGGTAATAATCATAAAGGTAAGTGTGTTCAAAAACCTATTTGTCAATGGTGTCTAAAGAAACACCTAGGAAAATGTGTCAAAGGGACAGAAAGATTCTATAGATGTGGAGATGTAGTTCATAAAGCAAGAACCTACCATGGAAAAAGGATGCATCTAGTTTACTCTAGGAAAGGGAAAGAAGTTCTTTCTAAAGGATCAATTGAATGTTTCTAATGTTGTGTGCATAGTCATCATGCAAGAACATGTGCTATGAAGAAGTTTCAGGAATGGGATCACCAGGATCGTACAAATATTTTTTTTTCCAATACCTAATTCAATTCCAATTGAGTATGAAGAAACTAACAATTACAAATGAAAGATATGGATTATTTCATAATATGTGTTTTCATATTATTGAATCTTAGGATATGATTCATGATTTTGTTTGTAGGAAAGAATAATTTCAGAATAAGTTGGAAGGGAAATGTTAATGGATCATGAAGAATGTTGAATGAGTTAGAAATCAACATATAAGGGGTTTAAGAGTTATGGTAGATTTTAGGATGGTGAAATTCATAAATGTATTATGTCTCTTTTGATGAAGGGATTACATTAGATGACTTTTTATAGTATCCGTAACCCTGATGTTTTATATATAAAAAATTTATTCAATGAATAATTATCTTTGCTTTTGTGGAAATAGTTATATTGCACCATCTGGGTTTATATGATATTTGAATTTGATGAAATTAAAGGTTAATATATTTTGGGATGAAAAACGAAAGTTACTAGATAACCATTGTGGTTAAAATATGTTATGGTTATTTTTGATGAATTTTTCTCTTTTTGGTAATGTTATAAAATTATGTAGTTTTTTAAAAGGGACAACACGCAGACTGTGTGACAACCCATCGCGTCGGACGAAGCTGCAACATTCAAACCCACAACCTAAGTGTGACCGGTATTTATCGACTACCACTGGACTACATGATGTCCCTAGTTAGTATAACTAATAATTTTTTGTTATATGATATTATGAATCAAGAATAAGTTGATTTTAGGTTATCTATGGAAATGATTAACCTATCATGGAGAATATGTGATTAGGTTAATTACAATTGAAAATGAAACTTTAAGAGTAACTGATGTTATTTGGAGATAAATGTTAAGATTTATCTTGGAAGACTATGGGATTAAATCCTTTTGAGATTTGGGTTTCAATCTTAGTTTGGATTACATTGAATAATTTTATGGATAGCTGTTTATTTAATGGTCTTTCTTGAACCTTGGGTTCTTTTTGATGAAATTTGGAGATTAAGAGTAGTATTTTTTTTATAAAGGATTATCCTTTTTTGGGGATTATCTGATCTTGTATTAATCATTTTGGTTTTGGTTAAGGTATAATGACATGGAAAATATATAGTTCCTCTTTTTTCGATTAGGTTATTCTGAAGAAGTTGATTATATCTCTCTTTCTTACTAAATACTCATCTTTTGAATAAAATATAACTTTCTGAAAGAAATATAGTAAGAGATGAAAGTCTACATGACCAGTAAATATGTTTCCTTGTGATTTAGTTAAGGTCAAAAATAAATTCCTCAATAAAAAGTAACTTAAAAAAATGTTGTCTGTTATATTTTCCAACTGGGGAATGAAATACCATTTAACCAATCACATGTTTGTGATTTTCTAGTGGTTAACATTCTCCTAAACAAATTTCCCATCACTCTCCATCTGAACCTAACCCTTTGTTTTCTCTTCCATATACATGTTTTCCGGGAATCCTTGTATGGGTTATCTCAGGTGACCATTGTACTTATCTTTTTTTCTTTTAAAGTGATAGTTTTATTGACTCCTTTTTTGATGTGGGGATTTCAATGAGGTTTTCGAGCCCAATTTTAAAATAGCAAGGACGCAATTCCCAAAATCGGGGAAGGATGTAACATCCCAGGTAAATAAAGAATATGGAATTTTCATATTTATTAATATTTTTGAATAAAATATTAATATTACTTTAAATGGGATTCTATGTTCGATGGCGTACCCAATACGCAAAAACGAGTGTCATTTAAATCTTACGTTTCACACTAATTATATAATAATATTATTTTAAATGGTAGTTAACTCCTACCCGTTGTAATGGAGGGAATGTAATGATCTAATTACAAAATTATTAGATATGTTTTCTATATATTTTAATAATTACACAATAACTTATGGAGGCTAAAAATGCGAATGAATCCAATTTTTAGCATAAATATTCTTATATTTTTTAAAAGGCCGATTAACTACCTTTTGATGATGAACCATTTTTAAAACTACTTATTTTTTCAATATTATATGTTTTATATGACAAAATAAAATCCTTCTTTAGAATCGGGACATCGAAATTTAGTTTGTGTAAATTTTTGGTATCTTTCTGACAAATGTTCATTTTTAATGAATAGAGAAAAATACTGCATTTTACATCAAAACTACTATTTCATATAATTTAATTATATAGTTAGATTTTTCTGTTAATTTGTTTTAATTTTTAGTTGAGTTATATTTTAATCACTTAATACAATGTAGTTCATTGGAAGTAATTTCACTTTCCAATTAGATGTAAAAACAAGTCAATCTTTTGATTAATTTTTCATCTTAAAAACCCTTCTTTGGTTTTGACAATGGAAATTATTTTTAAATTATTTATTGCAATTTCGGTGTTTGGAATTTGTTAAAATGGTTTCCATATTTTGAATCAGATGGTCCAACTTAATTAATTAAGACTATTTTTTGTACATTAGAAATAGTAATGACGGAAATTATCTTTGATTATCAAGATTATTTAGTAATCAGGTAGTTAAGGGTAATAAAATAATTTCATAATAATATAAAATGACCCCAACATATGTCAAAATCCTCTTTTTTGAGTCATGTCCGACCGTGGGATGCTTTTTACCGATCTTGAGGGACCACGGAGTCACATGGGATTAATAGTGACATTTATGATAATATTTTTTTAAAAGAAGAGAAATATAACAAAGGTTTGTATATTCTATGTAAAACAACATGAATTTTGTTTAAATAAATTATATCTTAGACTATAAATATTGATAAAAAAAATCTAAAAATATTTCTTACATCATGGTATTTTTTATAATTTTTAGACCTTAAATAAATTTATTTATTTATGACACCATGATGATGCAGTGATTACCTCATTAAAAAATGATTTTAATAAAATTAAAAGATATGTTAAAATATAATACATAAACATGTCGAAAACATTTTGGATGGGTGTATTTTGATCCCTTATAACCTTTTCCACAAAATATTTCATTTTGGGACCTTTAAAATCTGAAAATCATTTTATAATAAAGTAACATTTCAAGACATTCTAAAAGTGACCCTCCACCCTCTTATAAAAGACCCCATATATACCCCCTAAAACACACCTCTCAAGCCCTTGGATCATCCATCCTCTACTCATATGATCTCTCCTCATCCCTCTATCTCTCCTAGAAGCCTCACTTTGGGCAGAAGGCTTTCCAAGAAAGCTTTTGTCGCAAATCAAAAAAGAGTTACCCGATTTAGAGGTAGTGTCTTCTCTTGAGTTTCTTCCTTTTATTTTACTTCTTCACTCAAAAATATATTATTATTATTTGAACTCATAATAACACCAGTATACTAAATATACTTGGATGTTTTTTGATATGGTATCTTCCTACACGTACACACACCTCCGCCTAATGTTTAAAGAACATACTGTTTTTGTGGGTGGCGAATTAATGCCCCACGAAATGATGATTGTTCAATCTTCATTTAACACCAATCATGGTGGAAATTATGATGTCAATATATTTATATATGATATATATTATATTTATTCCCTCTCTATTCTTATGTATTTTATATTTGAAAAAATCTATTATTCTTTTCATGTTATGCAAATGCGATAATTTCATTCGAGGAAGTGTGGACTACTACCCCCATAAGTGATGCGACTCGTTAATGCCAAACATAGAATTTATAAATAATGTAATTAATGATCATAGGATACCTATATAACATATATATTATACTTGAATTATAATATATATTTCTCATTTAATTTTAATTACATTAATATGAAAAATAAATGAAAGTAGTGTTCATTCATACGTACGACCTACCATCTCCATGAATGGTGCATTTAATTTTTTTTTATCTCCAAATGTTATGCAATATTATAAAATGAATATATAATGGATATATATGATATTTCAATCATTAATACTATTCTGGATATGAACAAATTATAACTACATGGGCAATTCTTTTCAAACATGTTCAATTTTGACTCATGTACCGAACATCGTCAAAACGTTTGATATGAACTAACATAATTAAATAATTATTATATCATGATAATATGTGATATTAATTTAATAATAAACTTTAAATAAATTCCTTATGAAAATATAAATTGACCAATGATTTCTTAGCTCACTTTTAATTCCGTGAGATTTCCATTATTTGCCACTTATTTATTGCATGTGATGTATTTTGTACTGCCATTTGATATATATTTTCATGATTCTATTTATATTCATGGTATTCAGTGATTCATTTGGTGTTTATTATCTTTTGGTTGTACGACTCGATTTATTACAACGAGGTAATGGGTTTTTTTCTCACTTTTTATTCCCAGGAGATTCATGATATATTTTCCACTATCGCCTTTGAGTGGTGTATGTACTGCCAATTATTATAATCGTTGTGTAATATAAATTTGTTTATGTGTATTTACATCAATGTTGTATAGTCCTTTTTTCATTGGGTATACGGTTCAAAAGTTACCCCAATCGGTAAGTGAACCTTTCACCCTCCTCTTTTTAAAAGACTTCATTTTTTGGGTCATTTAATTTACATCTTCTTAATGTTGAGATATGCTCTTATATGTCCATATTTCTGTAAAAAGTTTTTCCAAGTGATGATATAACCTTTTTATCTTTCATCAAATCATATTCTGATTTTTAAAGTGACACCGTTAGGCTGTCGAATTTCTCTATGGGAACTTCTGAACCCAATTTCAATTCTTTGGGTTAACCCTCTATTTCATGATTAAGTCGTACTATGAATATGTGTGGTTGACCTCTAATTGTTTTACAATTAATATCCACTTATATAGGGTGTATTTATATTTTTCACAAAAAATTATGTAATTGATTTATCCTTAATCTAAGGATACCGTCTTTGTAAGGGACTTCGTCTTAATCTCTATTCGTTGAAGCATACATCAATTTATATACAAAATTCTTTTATTAGTTGTATAATAAACCCTTTTGACTTTTAATTTCATTCAACATGAATATTTTTTACACGAAGCGTTTTACTGAATGAAAAAATGGAATGTTTTTGTCTTACGTATGCGGAGACACCGACTTCTCACCCGCCATGACCATTTTTTGAGTTTCGGCTTCCTCTACAAGCCATAAATTTATTTTAAATGAAATATAAATACCTTGTCTTACTTTATTTTGGTATTGAAAATGGTTTTTATAATGTTTTGATTATATCAATCTGTTGTATTGATATCTTGTGATTGAAATGTGGAAATGTTATGTTTCCATTATGCATGTTTTATGTAATATGATTATGTTATGGTAATTGGGAATTGTATATGAAGACTTGTGGTGACATGATAAACAAAGGGTGAGTGAGCCCGAGATAGATCTCCAATGCATTGGGTAACATGAAGGAGTTAAATTCTAAGGTTCCTCCGAAGAGATTTAAAGAATATGTTGTGATGGGTATTCCAAACGTAACTTTGAGGGTTACTCCCTACGTAAGCATGTTATGAATTTCCCCAGATATCTTTATGTCTTATAATTTCTATGAGTTATTCATAAATCGTTTTATTTAATGAGGTATGTTAAGGTTCTTATGTTTTATGAGTAAGTACGATTTCATTTATTATTATGTATACATGGAATAATTTTTTTGTTCCATATATTTATATCCCTTACTGAGATTGTTATGACTATCACATGTTTTTGAAATGTATTTCATAGGACATAAAGGGGAATAGGGTAAAGGATGGGATCAAGGAAATTCCATGCTATCTAAAACATGGAACTAGTCATTACTCTTTTGTTCAAGAGTTTTTATGTTGTTAAAAAAATGGAAACTGATTAGATGTATCTACATTGTAATCATTGAGATTTAATAGTTATCTCCTAATTCTCTAAAACTCTAAACCTGAAAATATCCTCAATGTGAATTATTCATTTAATTCCAGATTATGTAATGTTTTAAGGTCAGCTCCTTATATGTAATGACTCAGGTATTGTACTATAAGGCTTTGGAATAACTATATAATGATTTCCATGGTTTGGTACTAAGTCATCAAAAAATTACTAGTCCCATAGTTCCTTGGAATGGTGATATTAAAAATATTAAATATATTTTTTCATTTACACAATGTTTCTATTGATGTATTCAATAACTCCCTAGAAGAGTCAAATATCAGAATTTTAAGACATCAATTGACTTCAAAATGTCATATTCACCTTATCTGGGATATAGATTCATCATTGTTGTGAGTTTAATCAAAGGGGAGTTGTTGGGGAATTATGTTGTGATATTATTATTTAAATTAAAATTAAATAAATATATATAACAAAAACCCACCCCCCTACAATTTGGATTTTCAATTAAATTAAGAGAGTAAATTGTCCTCTTCCATTAGGCCAATGGTGAAACTGAGCTAAATCGATGAGACTCAGTGTTACTAATATCCATTCATGGAACCAATCGTAATTATATAGACATGACGCATGATTCAGTCATCGTTATACACACGAGGCGTCATCATTTTTCCTTCATGGTAGGTATATTTGGGTTTTAGTCATGATATCCTTCATTTTGTGTGTTTTATGTTTTAAAGATATATTATGATTTATTTGAATGGCTTCTAGGTTGATCAACATGTTTAGAAAAAAAAATATTCTTCAATTGTGATACTTGAGAAATGAAATTACTATAAGAATTCTTTTTTACATGGCATGCAGACTCTAGGGACATGCTGTGTGATCTTCCCATTCATGGAAGATGACTTTTGGGGATACAAGCCATGTACTGGTGTAAAATTTCAAGTTGTGAACACATGTAATGTAGCCAAAGGATCTCGACAGGTGGTCGTGTGAAAATACATGTTCATGTAGAACTACATGGGCAATGCCCATAGACATGAGGTGTTCGACAATGGAACCGGAAAACAACATGGCCATGTGGACAATTTTCTACGACATTCCATGGACTCCATGGTATAGACAATGTATAAGGAATCAATGGTTGTGACATTTGGATGAAGAACACATCCATGGAATGGGTGAGGTAGGACACATCATATATGTCTTGTACACACAATTTAGGCCTCCATAATCATAAAAGCCTTATAAATAGAGGAATAGACCAGGATCTCGGGTGGGACGACATATTGTGTGGACCCCATTACACTCTATGTACTCTATTAAGATCTTCGTGAAATATTACAGTTTGTGTATCTCAATATATATGACTCAAATTCAGGCTTTGCACTTTCCCTTACAAGGCTGTACCCGACATAGAATGTGATGGGGGACTCGGTAGTGGCCTATGGGATATGATGTGGCATGGTTTGAGTAGGATTCTATAGTAGCGGTGCATAACCTTATATAGGGATCAATTTGGATAACTAGGTTGACATCTGGTGTGATATCCTTCCCTATCACCATAGGATGTTGTTCCCATAAACTCTTTTTGTTGGTAGAGTGGTTCTCCACTTTTTCATCAGGGCATGGGTCCCATACCCATGGAGGGGTTGTAATGCGAGGTATGATAAGTGTGATTATCCTTTTAACCGAACCTGACTGATGATTTTGATTTCCCAGGTTCTTAATGAGAGATAATGGAACTGAAACTCCCATATGACATCAGGGTACGAGTTTCCCATACCTCCCATCTTTAGTAATGATAGAAATCCTAATATTATAGGAGTGAGGATTTATACCTATGGGGTTATTCATATTGGCATGTCACTACCATGATGGTCTATAGTTCAGGTTCCCCATATGTGACATAATGATAGAGTGTTCACTCCCCTACCGTGTTGGGGTGCGTTCATTATATTGTTGGAGTAGAATCTATCATGTTGTTATAAGGTGTGGGGCCTCCAAAAATTTTCATTCTGAACAGTTTTTACTCCTTAGTATAACGGAGAGATCCTTATAGAAAGGGGTTAGTAATCGCTTATCGTATTAGGGCGTGGGTCCCTCGTTGTGATCCTGATAGTTGATTGGTACTCCCCTACTATTCCAAGGTGTTGGTCCTCTATATAGGGAGCACTACTTCACTTTTATACCAGGGTGAAGATCCTCATCCATGGATTTTTACACCCTCAACTTCATGTATTTAGAAGGAGAGGGACCTCCATTGGAGTTTTATTTCCCTCAAATGTAGAGTATCATTATTAGGAGTTTTTTCCTGCAATAATGAGATTAAATATAAGGAGAGTATTTAGTTTTCGCATAAATATTTATGTTGTGGTCCTATCCGTTCTAGAGGGACAATGGTTTCACAAATCATTTTTGAGCCAGTACTGCCTCAACAGCAGGGTAGTGGTGAGGTGTTTTCCCCTATATACTCTCACATTATAGAGGATTCATGAAGTGAATTTTGTAGGTAATTTTAAAATCATATATGTGCAGTGGTGGGGGAGGGATTCTCCACTTGGGTTCTTATTCATTTCATAGAGTGATAGTTAGTTATTATAAGGTATTTCATTCATGAATCTACAGATTGTCTAAGTGAGTTATTCCAAATGGATAAAATTTTTCAAACATACCTTTTAGAGTGGTAATGATTTTCCCAATGGTGTGTATTTATTGAACGGTTTCCATATAGGAAATATGAACTCATGGAGTGTGTCCTCCTGGTTGTGTGTTACCTTTAGAACGTCATGTAGAATATTGTATTGTCCAATGAGGTTTTAACCTCATATAAATTGTAGCCTAAGATGTGTATATATGGAAAATTATAGGATTCTATGTAGTGTTTTCATGTTTTTTGGTTGACACTCCATGTGGAATCAGCTGACAAGTCGTGGGTAGATATATATATTTTGAGATGCATTTTCCCTCTCGATTGAGTTCCCCCTCGGTAGGATGAGTGAAATATTTCCATTCATTCCCCCCATTGTATTTTCAATTTTTGGGGAAACTAATGATAATTTTAATAATAATCCATGTACTATCTTTTCCAGTACATTATTTGTCTCGTGTAGACCACAAGCCTTCGATAAATTCCCTAGAGGAATCACGGTATGAAAATCATGGTGATCTTGACTGACCGGGATTTTTTCCAAACATTGGCTGAGGATCCTTATAGAAGATTCATTTTAAAGTGATACCCTCCTTCTGATAAGTATAGTTGCATTTAATTTTTTCTGGTGGGTGTCTGATTTTCCATTGGACAATTTTAGTACATTTTTTGTACTCTCATTTGGGATAGATGCATGCATGCATTTTGGTTTCCATATTTTTATATCAATTCACTATTTCATGGATTTTATTTTGGTCACATGAGTATAGGTTCAATAAGAAATTGATCCCCACATATTGGATATGCCTAATCAATGATACTCACCATCCCTTAGCTAGTTTGAGAAATTATTTAGGAGTTTCAGCCTATGCCCCATTCGGTTGAGTCATTACAAGATCCTGTGAGTTGGAATTGAGTTCAGGATAATGTTTTCATCTGGTACACCACAAATTTAGATTTACCATTATCATTTTATCCCTAAAGTATGGAAGGGTTTCAAATTATTATAGATGAACTATTGCATAATGTTATTATCAGACCCAGTTTTTCATCATGTGGTGATGTAATATTTTTATGCATCAATGAATTCGTTGGTCTATAGCTATGTATATACTAATAGAAGCTAAATTTAGTGATGGTAAATAACCATTACTATCCAATACTGTTTTATGATCTATGAAAACTCTTGAATTGATCAAACCTATCTTGGATAATTGATTTGTGGTTAGGTTGTCAATGGATAATGGTGAGGGAGAAATACATCCTAAATACTAACATATGGGATATCTATATAAACATCAAGAAGATACATGTTATGATCACTGTAATTAAATACCTTAATTGTTTCATGCGAATCCTAGGATTCATGTTCTATGAGTTCTGGGAATAGTTTGTGGTAATGTTAATTGAAGACATACTCATATACACAAGTCTGATGGAGAAACATTTCATGGATCTATTAAATGAATGGCATGTCCCTCAACAAGGTAGGATCCATGTAATTATTTCTAGGTCTACAGTTTCTAAGAGAGAGGTAAATTTCATTGGACATGTTGTGCCTTGGAATAATGTATATGTTTCTCCCTCAATGATCATAGTCATTAGTTAAAAGAAAAATGCCATCAACACTGAGATGAGTCATAGTTTCCTAGTTAACACATGTTTTTAATATCAGATATAACCTGATTTCTCTAATAATAAAACAAAGATGAAATTTTTAAAAACAAAAGACTAGGACTTAAGAAGATTTGACCAATGTCTGGAATATTTTGACTACCCGAAAGGGAGGTAGATCTGTACCCTTGTGATTTAGTTACATAATGATTTGACACTTTCTATCACATTTTAGGATATTTATTATTTTAATTAAGATAATTTATTTCATATATGTCTATAATGATATATTGATGAGTGTAACTATCTCATTCATGATCATGATCTACATAAAATACATTTTTATCTCAATAAATAGTAATATTACATCATGTACAAGTTCTTTGTGGTCTTTATAGATCATAAGATCTCGAGTTTATTTTATTTTATTAACATATTGATTTTTGATTGTGGTAGTGGATGGAATTATAATATTATTAGAACACTGTGATCTCCTATAACATGAGGAATATGAATTTGGTTGATGAATTTTTCTATAGTTTATCATAATGGGATATTTATTAGATTTTTAAGGATGATTAGGGATGTATATAGGAGTTTTTAATCATATATATTGATATAAAGGTTTATTGGGATAGATCATGCATATTGTTTTGACTTTGTACAATATTCCTTATTATTGAATTTGGATGATTCTTTGTGGGGAGGTTCATAGGTATTTTTAATTTATGACAAATCCATTAATGTTTATTTTCGAGAAGAATCTTCATAGGGAAACTAACATATATGATCTTTTAGGGAAGGCCATTCATCACGTCCGTGGTGTGTGGTGATGTTATATTTATGTAAAAGTTTTTCCTAGGATGTTTATCAAGATTTATACAAGATGTATCATTACATGATGAGTTTTCATTGCAGTAATGAAAATTGAATAATTATAGTGATGTTTTTATCAAGTTGTCTAGGAGACCATCATGTGTAAGAAGATCATCATGTTCGTAGTTGTTTTCTACACCAATTAGATATACCCGAGTTAAATGAGAAGACATTTTAATGGAATTTTCACTATAATTACTCAAATAAAAGAGAGGATATGATTATATTTGGGTTATTAAAGATAATTTGATTATTTTTTCCCAATTATTATTTATTATGTTGATGAATAACATGAATGTTCTAGTATGGTGATATATAGATGATGTGGTGAGGAATACTAGGATATTGAGTTCCCTTGACTCTAATAATGATATTAACTTATCCTCATGTGTTTAGGGATTTCCTCCATATACGATGGGTTCATAGCTATATCTAAAAACCAAATTTCGTCATTAAATATATTAGTAGACAAGTCAAACAATTCAAAAGATACATGATATATTTCAAGTGATTGTATTAGATTTTAGGAGATATTGAATGATGGGTTTCCCCTTAGTTGAGTTTTCTTATGAAAAATTATCAAATATATTATTTACATGTCCACATATGTGGAATTTAATAGTTATCCTTATTTATATCAATTCTTTTTGATTTTTTTGGGATTTTTTCATCATTGGAAAAAATGTGGTACATTGTATGATAGAGATGGCCAAGAAGGTTCAAGAGTGGATGGAGGGAGTGTAGGAATGTATCATTCTTATGAAGATATAATGAAGTGAATTTTTGTGTTATAGGTTTAAAACCATGTGTTAATGATGGTTTTCCCTCATCAAGGGTGTTGAAGGTTTAATCTGAGGAGTAATCAATATCCCTTGTTTTTGTTCATTTCAATGTATGGAATCTTGATGAAAATTTGTTCCATTGGATGGAACTCCCAATAAAGGTAGTCTATGTGCATATATTCTTTCACATACTGCATATTCATAAGTATCTTCTTGATAAATCTCTTCTCATTGAATGGGGAGGGACTAATGGAGAGATTGATAAGAAATCCATGTAGTTGATGTTTTTGATTTGTGCTCTTTAAGAGAATGTCCTATATGGGCTTGTTATTTTTCTATTTTTCATCTTAAAGTGGAATGGTGGCATAGTGTAGAGTATATTAGAATGTAATGATAATTATATTCCCTAAATTGATATATATATATATATGTTATATATTGTGTATATATATAGTATAATTGTTTTAATTTTCATTCATAGAAGTATATATTGCTTTAATATGTACGTGATTTCTTTTAAATCATAAAATTTTAAATTTATTTTCTCTACATGACTGGTGAATTAATGAAATGAATAATCAGAAAAAATAGTAAGGATTAATTGGATATGATGCATGAACTACCAATGGTATTTAATGAAGTGTTTTGATGCCAGAATAAATGGTAGAATGATTATAGAGAATCATGGATTGCCTATTTATCTTCTAAAATGTGATAATAGTGAATGGGGTAATTCTATCATTCTTGGACGAGCCTACCAATAATCAACATCTACCATCATCTTTATACTATTCATATGAGATTCTATCACATTTTTAATGGAATGACGGATCTACCTAATGTGATGAGAGATTCAATTTATCCCGTGGATTCATTATATTGGTGGAATTATTTTTCTTTTATAGTGATATATATCGTATAATTTGATGACGAATAAGAAGATATAAATATTAAATTTAGTGTATAGAACACTCATTTATAGATGTAGTTCAACATTTCTATATTTTTCACATGTCCCATATTTATTATATGGGGATCCTTCGAAAAGAGTTTCATTCCATTATGTTTCTTCTAATAATTGTTTCTCAACTCTAAAAAACCCATTTTTGGATTATAAGGAGATCATGTTTTATAATTTTTAAATTATTTTATATAATGTGGATGAATTCAAAAAAGAAGATAGTTTTCATGTGATACAAAAATCTATTAAGAGGTATTTCCATTATAAAATTATATTCATAAAGTAAACATATTAGTCAACCATAAGTATCAGGATTTTATAAAGGTAACCAATTAATTTCCATAAAATAGAAATAAAGCATGACGAATATATTTACATCAAAATTTCCTTTAATAGTAGTCTGTATTATAACTGTTATAAAAATATTTTATATGATGTTGTTAAATAATGGAAACATAGTAATTACTATAATTAATATAATAAGTTAATGGTTTTAAATCTCACAGAAAGGTAAATGGATTCCGCATCAGGGTGATAATGATTATAAAATGGGTGGGTAATGGTAATTAGTCAATTACCCTTCTAAAAATTGTTTCTTTATAATGTTGACTAGTATAGTAAGAATATTTTTTTTTCATATGTTAATTTAAAGTTAAATAAAGACGTAACCATACATGAAGATCTCATATAAAGGTAATATCATATACACCTTTTGAAAAAAATAAGAACTATAATGGTAATCTTCATATTAATATTATAAAAAAGATTAAATTTAAGCTATATATTGTTAAGATTGAACTTAATATTATGCCAGAGATACAGAATCAGATTATCCTTAAAAAGAGTGTATGTATATGAATAGAGCATGATTTCTATGATTCATTAATGTGTTTCTATGTAAGGTTAAACAGAGAACAATTGAAAAAAAATATTGTAAAATTTGTAAATAATTTTAATGGTTCATTGAATATTAATTAAAAATTATAAAATTTATTTTTTTGATATTTTATTTTATAAAAGGATGGTAAAATAATTATTTATAAATTTTTTATAATTAAATAATTGTTTATGAAACTATTCTATAACAAATATTAAATGTTAATATTTATATTTTTTTACCAAAATTATATTGGAATTATAATTATTTTTAAATAAATGTTATCATATATAAATATTACTATACAATTTACCAAGGGTTATAATTTTTCAAATAATTCCCAAATAACAAAGGTTTATATTTAAATTATCAATATTTTGAAATTAATTATTTTGAATGGTCCAAATAAAAGGGGCCATTATTTCGATGTTATTAAAGGCACATCAATTTTACATTGATGATCTATAAGATCAAGGATTAAATAATTATTAATTATATCAAATTTAGGTTATATAAAATGTTTAGAATTATTTGAGTATAAATATTTAAAAATTAAAATGATATCATAAATTGAAGTTCCATATATTGATAAATTAAAAAAAAAAATCCTATTTTCATGAATATAATGTTTTATATTCCAAATTGTGATATAAATATTCAAGATTTCATTTTTATTTTAATATAATTGTTTTATAATCAAAAGTATATTCCTTCCATAATTTTATATCTAAAATTATAATAGGGTTTGTGGAATTATTTTTGTTATTAAATTTTTATAAATGGTCATCTAAAGTTTACATATATAAATTATCCTTCTATATAAGAGGTCATTTTTTATAATATTAATGTTTAGTAAAAATATTATTAAATGAGTATATTTTCGTAGATTTTTAAACTTATTCTTGGATAGATAATTCCATTACATATATGGATTGAATCTATAATGAATTGATTTTTCATATACCTTGTATTCGTCTTATAATTGTCATTATGAACGTGAATTTTTATAATGAATATAGTTTAAGTCTATTAGGAATTATAGATATGGTGATTTGTATTATCGCATGACTAATTTATCCCTATGGATTGGGACATGGGGTCGGACTATTTAGCAACATAGTGGAATATTCCATGTCAAGGATGGTGAATGGGGATGTCTATATGTAGTTTAGATCGTACTTATGTTGACATTTTCAGTGAAATATAACATTATGCCTCTAATTGAAGAGTTTATGTTTATTATGCTTATAATTTATTTAGATGTATAGAAATATAATTCACTTCTATATTAGGATAAATAACACAAACTTTTTGGGTGTGTAAAGAGTAACATGTCAATATGGTTTTCAATTATTGATTAGGTTTATAGAATAAGTTTCTAATCATAATTAGTATAATCAAAAATTCAAAAAACAAAATAAAATTGGATAATAGGGTGGGATTACAATCCCCTTCAAATACTAAGTGTGGGATTCCATCATAGGAAACACTTTTCAAAACAAAGATCATTGAATTAGGTAGGTTCATCCATAAAAGGGTGCTTAGGGAATATATTGTGTATGTTAAGAAATTAATGGGTGATAATCGATCATCATTGGGTAGGCACTATGATAGTAATGCACTCTTTAGTTTTATTTTTTTAGTATGTTTTTAAAATTTTCATTGTATTTCACATAGCTATGAAACACCTATAAAAGGATGCAAGAGGAATATAGTTCAATTTATCAATACGATTGATTGGGGAATGTTTTCCATGGATAACTATTCTACAATCACATATGATATGTTTCAGATTACTACTTATATATAATGTTTTGTGATTAGAGACTGTCCATGGAGATTTCCTAATGAAATAAGGATTTTGATCACAAATGGATATGATGAATTTCATAGGTGGTCATTATTTTAATGGTAACAAATTTAATAAATTTTCTTAATAAATGGTTAATAAAATAGGATAATCGTCCGATAAATGACTTTTTTAGAGAAATAGCATCATGATAATCAATATAAACATTGTGATCCATCCTTAAAAGATGAATCTTAATGTTAAATAGTGAAAAAATTTGAAATGTATGAAAGTTTCATAAGATAAATTATTGATTTTGAAAGACATCATAAGAAAAATTATTTGTATGGAAAAAAATTAAATCCTCTAAAACAAAGTGTTGATATTTTACAACATGTGAATCCAAATTATTTTGGAAGAATACAGTGATTCATTTAGGGTTTCAAATAAATTACATAAAAATTGACCAATATAAGATTGGTCTCTACCCATGTACTCAATATGATTGGGAAAATCAATTATTTTAATCATAAATACTCAATATGATTGGGTATATAAAATGATAATTAGTATTATTAAAATTGATAAATTATCTTTTTTAATAAATGTTTCCCTAAATATATAATAATTAAGAAAATCAATTCTCTTATTTTAATATATATATATGATATCATCTCTAATTTTTTAATACACATGGTCTAAGATTTATTTAATTCTATAATATACATTTAATGGAGACTGAAAATATCTTGTTCTAGATATGGAATTGATATTATTATCATCTATTGAAAATTTTATGAAAATATTATTAAATTAAAATTTTATTTACATGATATTCTCAAAATTTTGGTAATATAAATTAGAACTAATCATATGATTTATATGTTCTAAATTACATTATTATAGGTAATATTATATAACATTTCGTATTAGGTTATGTAATGTTGGTTTCAATGTTGAATAATTATTCTTTATGAAGTAAATCAAGGTCGATTAAGACACATGATTTCATAATTGAATGATTAAAAATTAAATAGTATTTTATTATACAGGATATTCCTGAAATTGTACTTGAATCTATATTGAATGTCAATTTCAGGTATTTGTTTTATAATTTTTTTTAATTTTATGTTTTAGAAAATGTGTATGTTATTCATATTTTCTTATATAAATTATTAAAACAAATAGAATATGATATATGATATAGTTTATTATTATTATTATATAAATAAGTTAGCTTCTATTTTTAAAAATATAAAATGTTTTATAAATAATTTAATGATATTTTAGAGAGAATATAATGTATATGGTGCTACTCTGAGTATTCATTACTTAAATAATATAAATTTAAACTAACAGCAGATCAAATCTATCTATATTTAATGTAAGTTTTAATGTGTTTTTTACCACAAAAGAGTTTGGAGTGAGTCATTTTTCATTTGGTCTCAAAGATATGAAAAAAGGATTTCATATTATTTAATGTGTTAAAAAATGCAATTAGTATTAATAAGAAGGCTAATTACATAGTTTATTAGAAAACGTTTGGTAAATGAAATGATAATTAAAATCAAAATACATGACTTTTAGTTTTTCCCTAACTAATGTTCATCATCAATTATTATAGGTTGTTAAGAAATAGTAATGTTTATGTGAGTAATACTTTTATATATAGATTCATAATATGTTCATGGGGAATAAAACATATAATAGGATACATTTTATTTATTAGATAAACTAAAAATTATATTATTCGTAGTGTCAAAAATAAGTATTTATTATATTGGGAATGCGTGATATATATATTTGTACTTATTACATAATGTTGGAAATGAACAAATAATGTGAAACTTAATACTGGGAAAACCTACTAATGCAATTCTACAGATTAACATAGAGAATATGGGGTTGGTTAAGTATGTTGTTCAAAATGTCATAAATTAGATCTTGTAAAAGACATTATTTTCCACCTCATATGAAAATTTCAATTTAGGGGTCCATGATTGAGATATAATATGGTAGTTTGAGGAATAATCACGATATTATATATATATATATATATATATATATATATATATATTATAATGGACATTGGTTGTGATTATCGAAAAGAACAAAGGTCATGTGATGTATTCATCAATTAGATCAATATGTAATCAAATATTTCATAATAGATGAGCTCATTATATGGGATTAACATGCTCAATATCTCACGGTCACTTGACATTTTCGATGAAGTGAAAATATGAGAATGTATTATTTCATATAATACAATTTGGAGACATAGGTATAAACACATGTGTGTTCAATGGGGATAATTACATAGCTCTTTAACAATCTAGTTGTAGATAGATTTATAAAGGATATTCTATAAAAATGTATATGGATCTAGAGATTCATATTTTTTTCAATATAATAATGGTATGTGGGGTCACACATTGTGGTTAACTGAATGGGTCTTGATGTTAACATATAGAGAGACTTTAAGTGTGTTTTACAGTTATTCCAAAAGTGTTTTGGATGTGTGTTTATATGGTATTTCATATGATTTAATATAATGGAATGTTAGTTATGGTTTTACAATACTTATTTGGATGATATTAAATCCTACTTTTGGATGTCGTTTCTTATGTCATTGTACAAGATACAATATAGGGTGAAATGGAATAAAGACTTGTGAAATTAGTGCCTGTGAGAGATTTCTGGAGATATTCCCTAAATCAATATATATAACATTTATATATATATATATATATATCATTAAAATTTTGATTTTCATTCATAATGGTGTATTATTTTAATGAATATATGTATTCAGAAAAGTGATAAATTGTTATAACTAATATTTCAAACATAGAATGTCATCTGACAAACCGCTTTATATAATGAAAAGGTAGGGTATACATGAATAAGTTGTAAGAATAGACCATGGTATATAGTCATGTTTTTAAATGAATTAAAAATGTATCATATAATAATGGATCTTCCTTTATTTCAAATTAAACTATTTCAATGCGATGACATTGAATGTGGTAATTCTAACACTCTTTATTGAACCACCCTATACTCCAAATCTATCATTGTCATCCGTATTTTTATTTTTCATTATATATCATCATGAATGGATAAATGGATCCATCCCATGGGATGTGAAATTTATTTCTCCTAATTGATATAGCATAGTGGTGGTATTCCTTTTCAACTCATTGATATTCATCAAACCATATGATGATGATGTGATGTAGAAGATGCTCTCGAATGTATGGTTCAATAATTTATATATATGTTCATCATTTATTATTTTTTTGGTAAAATATTTGTTAAATTTTATATACATATAGAAGGATTAAAATCATTACCACCACTTCTCATATTTGTTGATTTACTTGAACAAAACCATTCATATAAGTATCATATTCAAACTCATGTATCCCGAGTTATGTTGAGTTCTGTATTATTTGTTAGATGAAGGGTATGATTTTATATTGAATGTTATGAGTTCCTTAACGTTATTTTTTGTTGAGTATTGTATTATTGTGATGATTACTATTTTTTGGTGGATTTGATCTATTTAAAAGGTTTTTCCAAGGGGTTATTTATTTGTGTTGTTTGGTTATTTCCCATCTAGTTCATTTTCATGTTGGGGATGTGATTTTTTTGAGAGGTATCTAATGTAATGGAACATAATTTTATAAACTATTAAATTATTATATTCGTGTTTTCATGGTTTCAATATGAGTATAGATGATAGAGTGTGCTATTAGAGATGAAATTTCATATAGTACGATGTGGTCTTGGGAAGGAGATTCAGATTAATCCACAATAGGTTTGTATATAATGGTGTCTGGTTACGTAGTTAATGGTCATAATGTAATGGGTTGTTTCATGATGTGAGTGGTTCAAGTCTGGATTTGGTAATATGTATAACAATATATTGTTTTAATATACATATTTCACATTCTTAACATTAGGAAATTTATTTTTCTAATTTATTGTTTGAGGATATCGGGTTTAGATTGTTTGATGGAGTATCAAGGTAATTGTGGAGTCTTTTTTCCTGATGATCATCATAGTGCATTGATGATCATCATGATGTATAAATTCGGAGTTGAAAGATCTTGTTCCTCATAGATTAGCATCATAATGAAGTACTTGAGGTTGTTGTACAACCTACTGCTAATCGTAATAAATTGAAATGATACATCAAACCCTATTGGGAGAGAAATGGGTTGATTTAAAACCTGATTTCTAGGAGGAGAAAAAGTATACCTAGTTTTGATGCAACTGTGAGTTTTTATATTTATATCACTATCACACTAATAATAAATAAATTGATAGTACATTTCTATTCCTATTATTTCGATTGATTTCTCTCGAACAAGGGTGATCAATGGTGATTATTTGGATGTCATTAATCCCAGTTATTTATTCACCCCTAAGATTTTAGATATTTATTATTAGTGATCCAAGCATATTAACCCTTTATTTTATTATTTCTCACCGTTTACCTCACATAGTAAGGCTATGGAAGCACATTTCGATATTGGATGTTAATATTTCTGGATGGTATTTGATGTTTATTGCTCTTCCATAGGATGATTTGGAACATCCCATGCATGAATTGGTTCTATATTTTATATATTACCCTATTTCATATGTAATGATTTTGGAATAACTAGTTGGCCTAGGGTGTTCATGAAATCTCTTCTTTCTATGTGAGTTCTAGAAGTTTCATTGAATATTTCATTGTGTGGATGATATGTATGGTAATAATAAAAATAGTGAAACAAACAAAATAAAATGAATGGGAATTGGGTGTATCACATATGGTAATATGATATGTATTATATTTCCCACTTGATATATGTTGTTATTTTATTTTCTGAAATTTTTGTTAATGTTACGATTTATCGAACACTATGTTTGGCTAAATAATGGAAACACTATCCATACAAACATAAAATTATATATACAAAAGTGAAATATTTGGGTGAAATAAAAGATTGAGATGATAAATTGTCATGGAATAATTTTTTTGAAATGGAATGAGTGGTAGTGGTGAATTATATAATCATTTAATTTGTCATGTGAAAATTATTATTATTTTTACAATGTTAATAAAACCAATGCAAAAATTAATTAAATAATTAATTAATACTGGTATTAAAATAAGAAATATCACAATATTTAAATAGCCCGTAGACCAAAAGTTATAATGTTTTGTATATTAGGTAAATAAATATCTTATTTACAATAATTTAAATTATATATATATATTATCAGGACCATATGTATCATTTCAAGAAATATTACATGATACAAAAAAATTATATTATAGTTGATGGAAATTATCCAGAGGGTTGAACTCTAATGGTGAGTATGGGTAAAGTAATATCATAATGTATTAGATAATACACATATAGAATAATGATATAAAAGCCAAGTCAAGTAACATAAGATCACAAAAATATATATTTCATCATTAAAAAAACATATCAAAAAGTGTTTAATAAATTAAAAATTGGTCAGAAATCCTAATCATGTAACATAAGATCACAATAGGATCATTAAGGTATCATAAAAAATATTACTTGATTCATAAAAAATATCAATAATTATATGACATGTGAGAATGATATAAAATTGAGGAATAAATTCAAAATTGGCCATGATATTTAGAACATGAATTTTCATGGGAATTAAATGCATCTTTTAGACTCAAAATAACATGATAAACAATTTTCAAATGTTTATGAAACATAAGTATTAGAAAGAATGTGTGAAAACCCCAATTATTACCATAATTGTGTCAACAATCTCCATTTTTAAATGCATGAAAATTTTAACAAACCCATCATTCCCATGCCAATATGAGAAAACACAATATTTACATACCAAAATGTCACAGGATATATAATCATATACCAATTAATATTATAGAGATATAGAATCCATTAATAATTATCCATACATATGTATTCCACTAATAATTAATCATCATAATAACTTAAATAACCTATGAAAAAAGACTTGGTCTCTTAAATATAATACATAACATGAAATTATGAAATCATAGTTTATGAAAATTTCATTTACAAAATAAATTTTGATAATAATAACATTTATTGGATGATCAAAATATCTCATCAAGGGAGATAAATCATGGAGGAAAAATTGATGTGAGAAAAATAGTTTTCACCAAAACATTTTAAACATTTTTATAAAATATAAAGTTCAATTTACATTAAAAACATATTTTTTAGGAATGATTGTTAATTTTTTTGGAAAATCATTTAATATTGAGTTATAAATATAATATCCTTGAAAATACAAAACTATATCATATAGGATAAGTAAAAATGTATTGAAAATCCCTTGTTTTTAAATTATTCATTAATAATGGAAACATCAAAATGATTTAAAATTTTAATATATGGGGACCTAAAATTAACGAAAAAAAACTTATTTCCATAATAAAGTAATATTTAAAAATACATTAATTTTTATAAAATAAAATTATGGGTGTATTAAAAATCATTTTATTTATAAAAGTATGAAAAACCTTTTGAATATTTATTAATATCCATCTTCAAAATCGGAGTCATTAAAATGATAAATAAAGTATTTATATAACATTAAATAGTGGGAATAATTGAATTATTGTAAATAAGGACTATTTTTTAATCCACTATCGAAAGGATATCATTATTGGGGAGTAAAAATATTGACATGGAGGGAAAATACATTAAATTTACTGACAATTATTCTTAAAAACATTTCATAAAATATTAAAATTCTCAAGTAATAATAATTTAGTGTGAAACAATTTTTAACTATAATATATGGTATAATACATCCGAAATAAGTATAAGATGAAGTTTAATAATTATTAATGAGAATATAAAATTTTGAGGGATTATGATCCACAGAAGATAATTGTGTCATGTAACCCCTTACAACTATTGTATCTTTTGAATCATAACCCCATGGGAGGTGAAAAATTAAATATAATAGATAATATCAAAATTTATAATATGATTTTGATTCAAAATTTCAATACTTATTTATTTACACCATCGAAAAGTAAACATGATTCATTGAATAAACATGCCTTAGGGGATTAAAATTTAACACCAAAGAACAATTAATGTAATGGTATTATAAAAAAATTAAAAGATAGGGATACCATGAAGTTGGAAGAAATAAATAATTTAAAGAATGATATTTATCAAACTTGAAATCAAAAATCATGTATAAATTTTTTATAAGAGATCGACATGTGAAAAACAAGAAGTCAAATATCAACAAATGGGAACATGAGACAATAAACTATTATGAGTATAACAATACTTATTGAAATGATCATTCGGTTGGGATTTCATAGAAAATAAATTGAATTAGAAATAAATTATAATATAAAAATATTCATAAACATATAGTATAATATAAATTAGCATAGAATAATGAGTTTTATGAATAACGATCACAATTAAAATAATGAGGCTTCAACCCCATCCTTTTAAAAAAATTATAATTAGAAGAATGGAAATGCGTTATAAAAAACACATAACATGTGAACTTATATTGTTGTCCACACTCCAACCTCATGTAAAAAAACCCCATCTAACATAGTATCCTATTTCACAACCATACTGAAAAATATTAACCTTTTATAATACTTATTATAATTAATTATTATGAGTAGATAATTTAGTCAGAGTGTATTTATAACTATAATGTAAAAATAACAACAATTTTTATTCATGTTTTTAATAAAATTAATTTCATTAATAATAAGATAATAATTATTTCATTATTGATATTTGAATTTTCATTCTAAAATATATAACATATATTGATTTAAAAATTTCAGAATCAATTCTATATATTTTGGGTAACATTATGTTAAAACTAAATTGATAAAAGATAATTTTGGTTTTTTTAAAGAATAGAAAATCTACACTAATAATATTATGAATACATAATAAAATATTTCCATAATCATATAATTATGTTTTTTATTAATATATCTCAATTTTCCCCATATAATTTCATAACTATATTTTAAATCATTGTTCATGTATGTGGCTAAAAAATCCCGAAATTTAATATTGATTCACTCGATTGGTGGGTATGGTTAATGGGTTGTTTATTTTGAAATAATATAATAATAATATAATACAATAATTTTAAATAAAATATTTTTATTTAATTATTATTTTGATCCATGTTTTAGAATTTTATATAAATATTGACAATTTAAATGAAAAAGTAAAAAAACATCACGGGTACAGTATTCCACACATACACAGGATTAGAGTTCCCATATATCCGCACATGAGAGGGATGAAATTAGATATTAAATTAGAATTTATGAATCATAATTATATAATATATATAATATATTTTATTCATTTACACAATTATGACCATACCTGAATGGTGATAATAAAATTAAATTATGTCGTTTCATAGAGGCAATTGCTTCATCTATACACCAATTATGGTATTTTATATATCTAGGTGAATACAAATAAATTACAAATTTTAATAACATTAATATTAAAATATGTATGAATAATAAGGATAATAAATTCATCATATTATTATCGTTTAATGATATTTATAAGAGTTATATTAAGAAATAAAATAAAAGAAAGAGGTAATAATAACATCATAGACACTATATTTCACATGGAAGGACCCATGAAATTTATTGTTAAAGAATAGCTATCAGATATATTTGGATATTTATTGGATTTGGTTATTGTAATACGAAAATGGATGATTTCTAAAGATTAATTTGAAATTTTTTTATAGATATTAAAGCATGTAAGTTGTCCCTTTTATAATTGAAGTGAAGTGTAATTTGGAAGTACACTTTTTATATCGATTAAATCATTTCACTGTTCAATATTAAAAGGATAAAAAATTTAGAAATAGTGAAATCTGAAAGGGTTTTTGTATATTATCCATAATAATAATCTTTTAGAGTCCTGATTTGGTTTTTATGACTTTCTCGTAATGTTTTATAAACTTTTCCTTTGTTGTTCATACCTGATTAACTATTTTTCTACATGAGTAAATAAATTTTTAAATAATATATAAAAATAACCCAATATACAAATTTTGGTGTGATGGAAGAAATTCTATCATAAATTTATTATATTTAAATTTTTAAATATTTGAAAATTAACATTCATGTTTTCACTATTTAGGTCTCTATAATAATTTTATATGAATTTTTTTAAACATTACATATTCATAATCATATTTAAAATTAATTAAAATTTTATTATTGTCAAAATATTTATTTCGTGTTTATTCACAATAATATATTCATCTTTTAAACTACTTGAATTTAACTTACATGATATAAATTCGCGAATATTAATAAAACAATACGATTAATTTATTGGTTTCACTCATATTGTGGTAATTAGAATTAATCCTATCAATAAAAATTTTACACAAAAAAATAATTCGATATATTAAACAATATGAATATTATAGTATTCATTGTATGAGTCACTTTATCAAATTATGTTTTTCTGTTAATGAAAACTAATCTTAATGATATGGCTTCTATCGTGTACAAAAACCCATTCTAGAAATGATAATATTTTATGAAAACAATATTTATGAATATGATAGAATATTCAATTCGGTAGATTCTAATGAAAGTACTTAGTGTTCTTGAAATTATATTTTTGTAGAAAAAAATTAACATAAAATTTTATTTCATATTGTTCTAAATAATTAAAAAAAATGGTCAAATAAATTTATTAAAATTCATTAAAAATTTTAAAAATTGAACAAGCATTTGTAAATTCAACATAGTAATGTAAATTTAATTACTATACGTTATAATATATATCTTATCGTTGTAAAAAATTTCTAAATAATATAAGACATATAAATTCAGAGGCATTAAAACAATCTATATTTTTTAATATTAGACTAAAAATGGATTACATTAAAAAAAATTACATCATAGGATAAATTTTTCGGAATAAATGAATATTAGTTTTACATTATAAAATTTAAATTCACTTATTGTTAAATATACCTTTTTTTAAAAAATATATGTCATTAACAAAATATATTTTATAAAAAATAACATTTTCAAAATATACTCATATAAATTATTTACCATATAAATGTAAAAATTATTAATTTAATACAATATTATTGTGGATCATTGATTTTTTAGTAACATTTTTCTAAGGGTTTTTTGTTTGTTTTTTTATGGTGATACTTGTAACACTTGTAGTACAACATATTATGTATTTTAAAGGATTCAAAATATGTCGTAATTATATTCTACACCTAAATAAGTATCATCCTAAAAATTTATTTATCATTTATTAAACAACGATAATATGAGAACCATATGAAACGCTACATATTTCCTCTATTGGGATATTCACCTCCCATGTCAATACTTGAAATCTAATTCTCCCAAAAATTATTCTAAGGATTTCATTCGTACATACAGCTCGTAGATTCATTTCATTGATAATGATTCATCTAGATAAAAAGATAATAAAATTATATCTAAAAAATTTAATGTATATGAATATGAATGTTTGTTCTTTAATTTTCCATTTACATTGATTCCATTATCTGAATTTATAATACATTTTCATTCTACTATGTCATACTTGGTCTATCCAATAAATTTCATGAAACCATATAGGTCACAATATGTTCGATTCTCAAATACTTATTAATATAAGAAAATTAATGTAGTTATGAAATATATCCTTCATAATGGATTGTAAAGAGTTTAAAATCAACAAACAATGTTTATTAAGATAGTTAAACTGGAATCACTCTAAAAAAATGCTCAATTTGAAACATAATTATGGGTGATAAATAATTATCCAACTATTTTTGGGGTTGTTACCCATGGATTATTTTAATCCAAAACCTCATCCCTGTGTTTTATTCGGACATGTATTTGTTTTTAGGAAAACAAAATGATCTATACATTAATAAAGCATCATCATGTTATCCTATACCTATAATATTGAATAGAATTTTCACTCTCTAGTGATTGAAACTAGTCCCCAAAATAACACAAATAATTCTCAAAAGAACGCTATTAATATATTAAATTACTAATAACTTCTCTGATAAAATTTATGGCGACTAAAGATAAACCTTAATTAACAAGACATTAATCTTGTGATTTTTGTAAAAAATCTCACAATTAATTCATAACCTAATGACGAAAAGGATTTTCGCGTTAGATGTTAATTATATAATAATCATATTTTACTGAACTTGAAAACATGAATACATATTCATGAACCACTTGACAATTTGTGTATTTTCCACATGACATAACCATCTTCATAAACCAGGGGTTGAAAAAATTAGAATGGCTGGAACACAAATGATAATTCCGATAAAATTCAGGGTGTAAATTATTAGATCACAAACATTTTGGGGATTTGATTCCACTACCAATAGATACACGACTAGTGATGAAATTGGAAGACAATAAGTTGGATAGTGATCCAAAAATTTTCTCTAATGATTCCTTTTAGTAGTGGAAGTCTTGTGACATGCTTGATCAATCCTTAGGATTTCATTTGAGCTGAGAATAATAAAAGGTTGAATAGTTCAATTATATTAATTTTTCCGAAGAGGAAGCTAAAATAATAATTGTATCATCATTAATGGTGTTTCTCAAAATGATTAAGTGTACCTGGATCTACAAATAAGACATTGTTTTAGTAACGGGATTCAATAATTTGAATATATCCCTTGAATAATATATCTATTAATGGGACAATATCGAATTTCACTTTGAATAAATCATAATGGATGGACCAGAAACTCAGGTAAACACTATATCTTAGAAATTATTTTGGGATATTAAATTTGGTAGGCTTAAATTGTGTTTTAATGGCTCTTCTATTTTTTTTTTGGTTGAGTGCATGGTTTCTGACATTTTCTTTCAAAGTGATTTAATAAAAAAAATATAATTTTCAGTTAGTAGGGGCATAATATGATGAAACAAATATGATAATAAAATAATATAGGACAATCTATAATAATTATAAAACATGATTTTGTAATAAAAGAACCTAAAATAGTTAATAATGATTTATAAATGATATTAAATGGATTGTAACATGTTATAATATCTATAAAACATATGCGGACAATATAAAACTTAATAACATATTAAAAATAAGTCATGATCATGGTAGAGAGGAATTTCAACAAAATGAAATTCATCATTACATTTTTGAATATCTTAATAAACAATATGATAATGTGGAATATCCATTATTATTGGAAATACATTATCACATAACAAATTATGTCAATCCCTATATGAACAAACTCATTATGTCCATGTCAAAAAATTAGAGAAAACCCATTATGTCCATGACTAAATATATCATGAGAAAAATGCATATAAAAATTTATTTGTTTTTGATACAGGACCCCATGATAATGTAGTTTGTTCTATAAAACCAACATTTATAGTGCTTGATTACATGTTTTCCATTTCGTTGAATTAACATTATCACATCTTAATTATTCTGGAATAATATATTTTTATGATATAATGTACATAGAATATAAATCATGTTGAAAGGTCATATATGTTCCCCATAATGATGAGAACCTTGGGGTTACACGAAATTATTCGTGAACATTGATATGTTTCCAGATTATATTTTCTAATCGGACACAAAAAATATATGTTATTTGAAGTACGAGACTCATAAGACATTGTGACACCTTATCATAGTATTTGACCTTGACAATATCTCTAATTGGTCAATATGAGTACTTGACCATCAATAGGAACGCCAAATTTTACAAATGTCATTTGATGTTCTGATCTATCAAAATTTATATTGATCCAAAGATAGTAAGATTATCATTAACTGATATTAGGACGTTCCTACATTGATGTATTGATTATAATAATGATAACATGTATTCGTTGTAATTTTGGATAAATTTGGTGTTTCCCGAGTGATATATCATTACTAGATGATATGATAAAGGATTTACCCATTTCATATACTAAAAATCATAATATCATAGTACCATTAATTTTAATAAAACAATATGAATCAATTCTCCCACTTGTTATTTGATGGAAGAATTAATTTTTGGAAATACAAATACTAATACATCAATAAAATAGGATAATGGCCTTACATGAAACTAAATTCATTTTAGATAATATGATAAAAATATTATATTATATAGTAAATGTTCATAAAAGGTTGGACATTGATGCATTGTAATCAATTTTTTCTATATATTCCATGGAATTTTCTAGACACTAATTAAGTATATTAGAAGGTTATGCTTGATTCTTAAGAGAAAGTGTTCTATAGGGTCACAAACTGAGTGAATCAACAATTATAGTTAAATTTTAATATTATATTTTACAATATTCAAAAAGTAATATTTATTCAGGTCTGGTTGATCATCCTAATTTTATCATGATTTATTACCATGAATAATGGTGTTAAATAAAATTAATAATTTTTTTTCATGTTTGAAGAATATAATATTTATTAATTTTATAAATGAATAATGAAGTGATATTTATTTATTAAATAAATATTCATTATTCAGGGTTTGATAAATTTTGATATGTGAAATCAAACTGATTATAATTATCAAATTACAAATTTTATATATTATAACGAATCGTAATTTTAAAAACAATGTCAATTTTATGATAAAATCATTTTCTTTATTATGTAATACGATAATAGAAAACACATCACAATTTTTGTTATTTTAAAATGTTATATGATATATCCATTCCTATCGAAAAGACCACAAATCATAAAAACCAATGACCATATAGTCTTCTTGAGGTGATCATATGATTATTATATATTATGGATATTATGATGTCCATTTGAGATAGACAAAAGAGGCGATGTCCTCCACTAGTATCATCTAACACCATAAATAAAATTTCTCAAAGCTTCCTTGGTTGATATGGTAGATAGTGTTTTTCCATGACCATGCCCAATATGAGATATAATGATTGAAACCATTTACATGATAATTTCATGCTCATCATGTTCACGTCCATTAAAACATATCTCACATCACCCTAAGAAAATATCATTGTAGAACACCTTTCGCTCAGGGAAATCAAAGGTGTAATAAATGATTATGTTTGTTAATCCGATAAACATGAATATTTACATTTTTACAAAAATATATATTATATTTTTCATTTTATTTTTAAATTAAAATGATTAAATAATATATTTCATAATTGTTATATGTTGTTGTTGTGAAATAGCGATTTTATTATTTTGAAATATGTAGATCAATAAAATCACAATTTTTTATTATTTCATGATTTTTTATAAATTAATTATATTTTAATAAACTATTATTAACAAATATTATTTATTAAATATATATAAGCACATATTTTTATGATGTAAATTATCATTTTTATAAGGGTCAGATATCTGTTAATGTAAACATGTAAATATTTTTATATAAATGTAGATTTATAATACTGAACTATAAATTATCATATATATATATATATATATTATTTTATGGGAAAAATAATTTTAATTTCGAATTCAATAGTTAAGAAATATCCAATAATGATTTTTTTCTTAATTTTTTGAGACACTCAAATTTTTGGGTCCAAATTAAATACCATATAAATATATTTTATGTGTAACAAAAGCATAATTAACCAATATATATTTATCATATATCATTAATAGTATCTAATTTGAATTAGTAATTCTCATTAATATAATTTTTTTTATTTCATAAACACATACAGAATCATCCAAAATATATATTATATTATAATCTTTTAAAATAAATACATTGGGAAAATGAATCACATATTAATTACCAAGGGAATTATTTTTAGGATACTAGAATTTAAAATTATAGAATAATTATAAATACTCTACCTTTGTAAGAACCCATTTTAAAAGCCATGGTATGGTTAGTGGTTTTTATAATTCATCATGTAGGGTCCAAAACAAATGTTTGGAAATTAATAAATCATTTTCTTATATTTTTCAATATAAACCCATAAAATCAATAATTTCACTTCACTAAAATCAATTTTAGAATTAGTTTAGACTTCCCTTATATCACTAGATCCCTTATATGGTTCCCCAATTCACTTAAAAATCCCCAATAATTCATTAATAATCACCCACTCAATGTAAGGGATACCCACATTCAACTCTTTATTCAAGAATCATATTTTTCCATTGAATTTGATTTACAATTTTTTGGATTGGATTTTCTTCTCACCTATCCCCCATACACCACATATTATGTAAAATTAATGATAGACCCCTTTCACAATCATTAATAATCTATATGAAATATTATGTACCATTGATATGCGGTTTATATTTATATGTGATTTATCAAGCCAAAATTTTGTTTAGAGAATACATATCCTCATTTATACTCTATGGTATTTACCAAGACAAACATATGGTTCACTATTTGGGTTCTTCCATTTATATAATACAGAAACCCTAATCGTGGGATTGATCATTATGATATATTTCTTTATTTTAATGTCCTATGTGGAACATGTGAGAATGTAAATATTTTGACATACCCCAAAATTTCCCTCAAATTTATTACATAATTTTTTTAGACTGATGATACATTATTCATTGGATTATGGAGTATACCATATCAATTATGGGACTCTTTCAACTCTGTGAATTTACCTTGGTAGTTTTCATGGACTTCTGATTATAACATGATATAAGTGTTTTAACCACATTCCCATTTTACATTTATCTTATCATGTTATATAATTCCTCAATATTAAATACTATGGTTCCCACCAATCATCTATTATCATGATATGTTTCATGGATAAATTTTTCTTCACATTATTTTATTCCTTTTTAATTACATTTCTAGAATTACAATCAAAACCCATTATTATGTATGCACCATTGTTATCCTATCGAGTTTTAGATGAATTATGGATTTTTGGGATCTTGCTATGGAATATTTCAGTATTATTATTGTATACCTAATTTTGTTGGATTTTTATGTACCTAATTTCTTAACGACATAGGCCATAGTATCCTTTGGGGATTTTATTTTTCCTAATAATTAATAAATAATTATATAGAGTATATAATAAATATGATCTCTCATAATTTGTATTAGAAGTAAGTCTAGTTGTTTTTGTGATTTGTATTAGAAATATATTTTGAAATCCTTTCAGATAATACTATACAATGTAAAAAATCACTAATTTTTCATAAATAATAGAGAAATTCAATTATATGGAAAAAAACATTCCTAGATACTAAAACTTTATGTGGCTCTAGCATGGAGGTACTTAGTAGTAACAACCCCAAAAGGGTGCATTTAGGTAGACATGGTCATTACCTATTTCATGGAAATGATCCATGTCTTACACATTGTATTACACTACTAGGATATATGCATTTGTAAATTTAAAAGCTCCTTACGGAATACTATTATTGAAATAAATTTTTTATGAATGTTATGTAATGAAATATATCATTTATAACAGAAATTGAAAACATAAAAATTCACACATTAAAGAACATATTTCACATATGATCTATCCCATTAATATTCTTGGATTCCCATTAACTAATCTAATTATTTTAATATATTCATCATTAATTTTGAATTTATTTTAAAAAAATGGATAAAAATAAGATAAATTGAGCTACTAATAAATGAAAAAGGCAATGTGATTACAACCCAAATTATATTCCTAACATGAAGGGAGAAAAATTAATATATCATGTGATTATTCAGAAGAATATATCATGAAACAAGATTAACAACAATCACACAGTTTAATTTATAGACAAGAAAAATAATAGGATGATGATTTATCATTGAACATCACATGATAAATGTGATGAGGTGAGGAATATTGAATTTTCTACGTGTAAAAATTTTTGAATTAGGAACCAAGGTAAATGTCATGAGGGAAGTCAAATATTTTTTATTTATGTAATATTATGGAATAATTATTGGTAATTTACATAAACCACAATGAGTTTGGTTAACATAATTTATGAAAATAGTGTTCAATATCAGGTAACATAAACCAATATATGAAATTAATATGTATATGTTGGAAATAATCTGTGACAATTCTATATTAAATTGTAAAAATAATGATGTTTCCTAAAGATCTCTAAGACCAATGGAAAATGGAATGTCCAATACTGATATAGATCATGATTACTGAATAACAGAAAACCTCAATTACTTAGTTATGTATGTCTTTTAGTATTTCAATTCATAAAAAATTAGCATATCTTGTATTCGTTCTATGAACATCGAGTCACCTCCCCAAATTTGTTGATATGATGGATGATAATTTTTTGTGATTATTTTATCACAAGTTTACGTTTGTGGAAAAGTTCTTTAAAATCATATAATTCTCTATTTCTAGTAATTAGATTTTTTGGGAGTATAAATTACGATTCCTTGTATATGGAGAAAATAAATTCATGGGAAAAATAATTAACCCTCTATATCATGAATAACATTATGATTCTATTCATATGTAATGAGAAGGATAAATATCCTTTGGTATCATCATCTCAAGAATGGATATTATTCCAATAATAGCTAGTGTATCAAGATCAAATGAAGATAAATTTATCCTTGATTAAATTACTACTATGATTTAATACATTGATGTTTTTCCCAAATATTTACCTAGTATTACTCTAATATGAGTGGTTGTGTTCACAATAAAACATTTTCCTAATCCAGGTAACATTCCAATGGCATGCTATTACTAATAAGGGAATATATATGGATCATCAAAAAATATAGGCAATCAATGTATGGTATAGACCAATATCTTTTATGTAAACCTACAGTTTCAATGCATTGGTTTGGGTAAAATCATTTATTTTTGAGAAACATCTCATGATTATCAGTCACACTAACCAATATTAAACTAATCAGATCCAAATATTTTTGGAATGATGAATGCCCTGAATGAATTACAGAGCTAATGAATAATTTGTTCAACACAATTTTTCCAATATTACAAACCTATGGGGAAGGATTTGTGTGTAATAGATATGTACAAAAAAATATATTGGGTTGTGTACTATTGCATGATGAAGAATTTATAGCATGTGACTACTAAAATGTAATTATCCATGATCATAACTACAAATAAAATTATCTTGAATTGGATGAAGTGATATTCAAGATAAATATTTGGGGACAATATCTCCATGGGCAAATGTGTGACATATATAGGGACCATAAAGTCCTTATATATACATTCACTCTGAATGATCTCAATATATTCCAATAAAGGATGTCAAATATGATTATGTATTATAATTTTTCAATCCATTACCATTATATGATGGTAAACAAAATGGAATATGCTCTATGTAGATAAGATCCCACAACCATGTCCATGATCAAGATGGTAAGGGATCCAATCCTGATATAAATCAAAAGGATGGACATGGAAATCCAAAATTAAATTCATCTAAACATTCAAATATAAATAATCAACCATCTATTCTAATAATGATCTTGGAGAATTATACAGATGATGTGCTGCTAAAAAAAAGTTACATAATATTATAGAGATCAAATTTGTTGATGACGGATGGATAAGGATTCAAATAATGATATATGTCCCATTAAAATTATAAAAGAAGATGGAACTTCTGGATAATTTGAATAACTCATCCTTATCTACCCCAAATGACCAGAAGGCATTCATTTTTATTGATTTTTTGATAACCCTCGTTTTAATGGATGAGGGGGAACCCATACAAGGCCCGTAGGTTTAGAGAGTACAAGTACTGTATGCTTAATAGAGATTACATGAATCGAAGGTATTAGGGAATTCAACCAAACTATAACTACAATTAACTGATCCTCCACAGTATCTTTATCATTATGGTTTCACTCCACATTTGTATGGACATCTGGCTATGCATCATGTGCTAGCACATGGTGGTCCCGATGGAATATCCACACCCTCTAATTCTTTCATATCCACTGGTTCTGCTTTTGTGAGTGCACCTGCTCTAAATCCTTATCTGGGGCTGCTGATGTTTGAGAGTCTGTCTAGGGTAACTACACAGATCATGTGGCCCAAAATGCTTGAGGTGGCCTAGAGGACTTGAGGTGACCTGGAATCCATTGATGATGGCCTGAAATCCTTACTGACCTGACGATTTTTGTGGCCCGAAGGATTTACAGACTCCCATTCGAAACCGATGGCCCATGGTTAACAGTTCCAGCTACTACAGTACCGAACAGTACTTTCTAAAGTATATAATAGTGCTTTCTACAGTACCTGCTATAGTACATACTTCAATTCCTACTATAGTCCTACTACAATACTTCAATTTTACCCCCATTATTATCCCTCATCGTGGTTTTGAACATGGGTCTCATAAATGTATATAGAAAGACCATGACAATTGGGATGAGGCCCATGTGCAATCATCCTTATATATTTTTTCAAGAATAACTGAGATATGAAGATATTTGATGTAAAAATTGTGGTGGGGTATCATGAATATGAAGATTATGGATATTGTATCATGATGATTAGTATAACAACATGAAAAGGTATAAGGATAATTTTATATGGTTTTGAAGAAACAATTTCATATACAATAATGAAAATTAGAAAACATAAATAAGTATCTGAATGTAGGACTCCCCTAGACACCTAATGGAAATAACATCATCTTGGCGGAAGTCAGTCACCTTAATAAGTTTGTGTGTTTCATTGCTGTCATGTGTTATTTATATCTTGACTAACTCTATATAATATTCATAAGGTAAATGGTATGAATTTATATAGTTCCACTATGTATTCTATGTGATCAAAATATGAGATTTACCTAATTGTTCTATAGAGTCAATTTTTATGTTTTAGACAAATAATTGAGATTCATCACTAATTATCATCCTCAAATGGATGGTTCTTCTAAAAGGATAATTGAAACTCTATATTATTTGTTTAGATCATTTTGAATAGAATACCACAGATGATAGGATCAACACGCTTCCATAGTGAAATTATCATAGAACAGGATTCTCAATTCATGAATTCGATTGGCACAAGATGAGGCTCTTTATGGGAAACGTGTTGGACTCTAACATAAAAATATTAGGATAGAGGGTGGAATATGATGGGACCTGATATTAAAAAAAGTTGATAGAGAAGGTTAAAAAAATATATCATTATATGAAATTTAAAACAATTTTATAGAAATTTTATGCATATAATAGTTAACGAGACCAAGTGTATAAGGGTAGAGATAAATTGTTCAATCATAAATATATTTGGAATAAAAGTACTAATGTTTGAGAAGAAGCAAAAACCTATTCCATGAAACATTGACCCCTTCAATATCATTGATCAAATCATAGCTATGAACTATCTACTAGCACTCCCACGTATCCTATATCAAGTAAATAATGTTTTCCATGTATACCTCTTAATAAAGTACATACCGTACCATTAATGTTTTCTAAATGCTTATGATATTCCATTGGATATTTATCCTTCATATGATGAGAAACAAAATATGAGATTATATTGAAGAGACAATGTCCAATGATACTAGAAAAGTCACCTAGTCAAAGTGCGATGATGAAACCCCATGTTTGAGGAAGTGAAAATTGATCTAGAATAGGAGATGAAATCCATGTACCAACATATATTATAGTTTGTGAAATGAAAATTCTAATAGAGATATTTTTAACAGGTGTATATAATGTAAGAAACTAATAAATAATAAATTAAGTTCATATTTTGATTAAATTATACGATCTATTATGTTATGTGGTTATATAAAACACATGCACTTGTTTGGTTGTTTTAGAATATAATATACTATATATTGTCACATTTAAAAGATCGTTAAGTATTATTAACATTTGTAATTTAAATATTGTAAAATTGTATTATTATTAGAATATATTAATGGTTATTATAATGTATAATCATTATTGAGGAAAGAAGAGATGTCCTTGACATGTAGTATCATAAATTATGATGACTATTTATTTGAGCTTCTCAGGGAAATAAAATCACTGGGGTTTTCCTCTGACCAAGACCAAGAAGACACCCAAATAAAAATTCATGAGTGAATCTATTTTTTTGATATTTATAAGATCATCGAGATCATGGCCCAAACCATCTACATTGATCCACCATAAGAAAATATTACCTGGAAAATTGTTATATTTAGAGTATATGTTATAATAATAAATGTCTATTTCTCAAGAACATAATAACATGAATTTGAATACATTTGTAAAATAATAATTATATTTATCTTTATATTATTACATAATAATTATTGAATAATACTTTTATTAAAATTACATTTTTATGTGACGAAACAAAAATTTTATATTTTTGAATTATATAGATCAATAAAAACAATCATTTAGATGAATTTAAGAATTTTTATTATTATTTATATTTGGATAAAAATTTATTGTTAAATTATATTTATTTAATCTAAATTATTATATAATTTTATAGATAAAAGAAATATTTATAAGGGTCATAAAATTGTAATTGTAATAAAATCCATAATATTTTAGTAAATATTGATTACTTATTTAATAGTTTAAATTCTCATACATAGAGAAATTTTCAACTTGATGTTAATATATTTTCGGAATAGAGAAAATTAAAATTAAACTATAGTATATTTTTTATAATTTTTTGAGATAGTCAAACTTAGGGGTTAATAATAAATACATATAAATATATTTTCTGTATTATAACATCATAGTGACCCAAAAGTGATGTAATATATTCCATCAATTATTTGTTAAGATGACTCACAATCACATAAACATGTTTATTATAATAATTATATCAGTTCATAAACAATTAAAATAATTAAAACCCCTCCACTTTTTCATAATAAAATGGAAACCCAGGGATGGTTTGTGTATTTTATTAATCAAAATTCCGATTCCAAGACCCATGTTTGGATATTAATAATGCTTTATGGGATATTTTTCTATATAAACTGAAAGATCCTCATTTTTTCTCACCATAAAAACCTTAGGGAAATAAATTACATGATCTTTCCCTCTTTATATACCTTTTAATGTTAACCAATATCTTAAGAAGCCCATATTATTCATTATGAAGTACACTACCAAGGTAACTGATCCTCTCATTCCCCTCTTTATTCAAGATCATTATTTATACTACACCACTAATTTATAAGATTTCATGTTGGGTTATGTTGTTAAATATTCCATGTAATTTTATTATTATTTAATTCTAATTATATTCTCATTTTTTCTCTCATTAATCCCATCTATGAAATATTTGATACAACCATTATGCTACAACAATTTCTATACAATTTTTCATAGAAATCATCTTTATAGTGAATACCCATCCCAATTTCAAGTCTAAGATATTCAGTGTGATTTATCTATACATAATTTATTGGGGACTCCAATGTTTGTAACCCACACTCATTAATAAATTCATTAAATGTGATTAAATATTCCCCCATACTAAATGATCATTTAGGGAATCATGAGCATGTGAATATAATGATGGTTGAACCAAGATAGAGATCCATTATATTCCGTAATTTTTTATTATCATGAGATATTATTAATGGGATTAGAAAGTAAACCTAATAAATTTTTGGACTCTTCCCATGTTGATATATTATCTTTTAATTTATCATTTACTTATATTTATGACATGATTTATGGTTTCATCACATTCCCATGTTTCATTTATGATATCATGTTGTATCATGTAAAATAATTCATGATTATACTTCTAACCACTCATATGTTACCTTGAACTAGATCTTGTAAAACATGTTTTTAATTACCTTTTTCGATGAATTCGTAATTACCTTAATAGTCTTATTCTACCACTCATTTCTTTTGTACATCCCTAGGTTTTCCAATATAATTTTAATATAATGAAGAAACATTATGTAGATGTTAAATTTGTTTTTAATAAACAAAATTTATACAATTTTCATGTTAATCTGACATGTACCTAACATTCCAAACTCACGTGGCTTCATGAGCTTCTAGGATTGTTTCATGTGTACCTTTAGTTAATAAATCTTGAAATAAATTTTATTAATAATATGGGTTTTCATATTTGGTATCAGAAGACAGTCTAGTTTTTTTTTATTAGGAATAGAAAACTCTAGTTAAATGAATATGGTTAAGAAAAATCCTAGGAAAACATCATAAGATTTGTGTAAATAATATATCAATAGGTAGTTATGAAAATAAAACACTCTCTAGATACAATTATTATATATGTATTTGGAAATAATGAACCTTGGGGTAATAACCCCCAAAATGGTTAATTGAGCTAGAATCAATTGTCACATGGTGCATGAAAATGGGATATGCATCAAACCTAGTTAATCACTCCCCAGGGATATGCATTGGTATATTTATTAGATCCTCAAGAAAATTTATTAAAAGGAATTGTTTTGAAAATTTTGTTTGTTAAGAAATTAATAAATGATAAAATAAATTGAAAAAAAATAAATTAATACAATAAAGAATATATTTAATTAATGATTTATCCCATTAATATTAATTTTTTACCATTTATGGATTTAACTATATACTAAATCTATTTCATAATTTAGAATTTATTTTTATTTAATGGAGTGAAACAATAGAAACCAATCCAATAATCAATGTGTGGTGAAATGTGATTACATCCCAAATGAGATACCTAAAATGGTGGGAGTTAATATAAAATGGCTTGCGATTATTCTATACCATCTGTCAAAAATCATGGTTATGAGATAGAATAGAGTTAACTTTCCAATACTGAAAATATATATAAAGATGAAATCTCATAAAATAATTATCGATAAAATTGATAACAGAGTGACTACTCAATTCCAAATTTTTCAATAATGAATAGGAAGCAAGGAAATTGAAATAATAGAACTCAAGTATTTTTAAGGCATGGAATTATAGGGAATAATGTTTCGTATTTTGATGTAAAAATGATGAGTTAAATTAAGAAATGTATGGAAATAAAATTACATCTATTTAACCATTAAAATTCTAATGTATTAAATCTGTATAAGTTGGGAAATATCTATGAAAATTCTATATTCCATAAGATAATAATAATAACAGGAAGGAAAATTATATAAAACCATGGGTTTATGAACATTATTATGTTGAGATGGATCATGATTACTGATTCACATGTAACTTTAACTCTTGAGTTGTGTGTATCATTTTTATTTCAATTCATGCTATATTTGAATATCATATATGTTTTCTACAAAAAACATTTCCACACCATAAATTATTTTTATCATTGGAGAAATATAGGTATTTTTTTATATCATAATACGATGACATATGGAATGATATATAAAATAATTTCATTATCCGTTATTAGTAATTTGATTCATATTTGGGTTTAAATTATAATTCATTGTACAGATTCAACATGAATGGTTAGAAGAATAAATTAACACTCCATATCAATAATTGAAAAATAATACTCTAAATGGTTAAGAAATATGATGAATAATATTTGGTATCATCATATAAATGATTTATATTATTTCTTTTTGAACAATTTTATCTCGGTCAAATGATTTAAAAGATCATCTGTGATGAATTGAGAATTTTGAGAGAATCCAATAATATGTTTTTATAAACAATTTATGGTCTTTCTCCAAAATTATATTTTGATTTTTCATTTGAATATGAATTTAGAACGTGTTATACTACATGAAGATAATATCACCAACAAGTGGATATCATTGGATCCATCAACAAGATTCAATTAATGGATGTCATTGGCCAATATCTAGGACATGAATAAATAGTTTTCTTTGGTTTATTCAGTATTAACATTGATTTGTGAGAAATGTCTCAGGACTTTCAAGCCCACTAACCAAGATTCATAGAAGGAATTCATATTTTTCCAAAATTATGAATGTGATGAATTATTTTAAGAGCAGAAGAGGTGGAAATTAACTGCAAGTGTGCACATATTAACTACTAGTGGTGATATATTTGTGATCTACAATTATTTATCCAAAACTTTTTTATGTTGTGTAATCATTCAAGTGACAAATTGATAGCCTTTTTGACCGTGAAATCAAGGATACATGATTAGAATTTTCCAAAACATGATCTAGAATTTTATAAATAAATCAACTCAATAAATATTGGGTTACATTATCTCTACAATTAAAAACGTGACATAAATACAGACAATAAAATAATTATGTATATATTTAGAAATATACATCAAGTGTTCCAATGAAGGGAGTAAAATCTGATGAATGAATATTATTGTTCAATCCATTACCATCCTCAAAAGTAAAACAAGGTGGATTATGCGCTATGTAGAAAGGATATCACAACCTTATCCCGAATGGATACTAAATGTTATACAACATTCTTAGACAAGAATGGGTTGGACATGAAAAAAATTAAAATATTTTCAGCAGTCCTATCCCAAATAACTAATCTATCATCTACACTTGAGATAATCATGTACTCTTAAAAGGAAAATTGGGATCTAAATAATAGGGCAGTGAATATTCTGATGTTTATATTTTTAGAAGATGAAGTTATAAGGCTCGGAAAACAGATGTTAGTCTCTTCAAAACCCGAATTGGAGGGGGAAAAGCTGGATGGTTTTTATAGCTCTCCATTATATATTAATTTTCTAAAAAATATGATATAAATATATTAGGCAAAAAATCATTCCAATAAAATGAAGATAGATACTGCAATGTTTGTATCTTCATGCTCAGTATGCTGACAAGTCATTGTAAATAATTCAATTCGAATTGTATGCATAAACCATCACCCATATTGGTATGGGAATAAGAAAAAACCATAGAATTCATCATAGGACTCCCCAAGTAAACTAAAATAAATAAATCCATTTGGGTGGTAGTCTAGTATTTTACAATGTCGTCGCATTTCATTACAATCACTATATATTTGTCTCTTAACCAAATAACAAAGATATATATATTGTAAGATGTAATACTGCATCATGTTTCATTCAATATTTTACATTATCGAGAACTTATGTTTTCCTAGAGGTTATAGAATATCCTTAAACCATTATTGCATATATAACAAAGCAATAAAAAATCTATTCACCATTAAATATATGGATATTCTGAATGGAACATATAAACTCAAGTGGACATGTTGAGATCTTATACAATGTATTTCAATGGATAATGAAATCAACAACTTCACATCGTGGATTTCTAATGTAATATCAGTTTCCAATGCAACATTCAATTGGAAACTTCCTAGGATTTGTTTTCGGAGTGGTAGCATAGTCTAAAATGTTAGGATTATGTTAAAGAGTAGACTATTGTGTGACCTACACTTAACCAAGAGATGACTGAGAAGTTTCATACCAACTAGTGTAATGTAATATCTCTGGAATATTGAAATAAGATAAATATAGATAATCATCTACATGACCAAGATCTTATGATTAGAGATAATTTGTTCTTCTATGTATTTAAATGGAATAAATTTTTATGTCTTGAAAATAATGGAAATCATAACACCTTATAAATCATCTCCTTAGAGATCATGGATAACCTATAAATGGAGGCCTATCAACTAAAACTCCCACCTAACCTACCTCATGTACATAATGTGTTATATGTATCCCTCATAAGAAAGTTATACCAGAACCATCACATGCAGTAAATGTATATGTAGTACCATTTTAAAATTACAAATCAAATTAGTAGTATCCATTAATGACCAAATATAATAGATATAGGGTTCTAAAAAACAGGAAAACTCACATAGTAAAAGTGTGGTGGCCGGACCATAATAGAAGTGACTTGGGAACCTAAATAGGAAATCAAACAAAAGTACCATCATCTATTTTAGTGCATGAAATGAAAATTTGAAGGGGAATATTTAAATAGGGGTAATGAATATAATGAACCTATGTTTTACATATGAATTTACTTTTATGTTTATACAAATTCTTTTATTATGTAATTTTATTATAGAAGAAACATGCACTATATTGGAGACATTAAATAATATAATTTATATTATTTCATAATTAAAAAACCATTTAGCATCATAAGAATTTATAATATAGTCAATATAAAAGGGACATATGATTATAATATGTTTGGTTTTATGATATAGTCTAAATGATATATATATATAAGAAGTGATGGAATCAACGACTATGATAGTACCATATGATTCCATTTATCAAAGAGTCTGCGGGATATATAATCACTTAGATTTTACCTTATTGAATCTTATATTGACATTCATCAACAAATTCATGGGAAACATAATTTATGTATAATTTTAATATCAGCAAGATCACAGCCCAAATAATTTATGTTGAACCTCCCAAACCAAATATTGTTATTGCGCTATAGCAACCTGAACCCAGAAGCCTAGAGTGGGTGCTTCTTCTATTACATTGTTATAATATAAACCTAAATTACGTCCCAAAGGTTCAAATAGTTTAAAAATATTTGTAAAATACATACATACATGTGTATTATATTACAAATGAAAAAAAACTACAGAATTGTTTTTATAATAACATTTTCTGTATTGTATATCCTTGAATATCTTTAATAATAAATTTTAGGGAATCTTGTGGAAAGGAATCAATATAAGGGTGTGTTAGAATTCTTAGTAAAGGTAAAATTATAGTTTATTCAATAATGAAACAATGATAATAATCAATATGCCTAGGTGATAATTGAACACACATGTGATATAATAAATAAATTTGTAGGATGTTCAGAAATGTATTGAATGGTAAATAACTAAACAGACATATCATGTAATTAATAAACAGAGAATGAAAATTTATACATAGATAATCTTAATGAAATACTATCATGTATAATAATAATAAATTTATTAAAATTAATGGAAATTATTGATTATTGTATGTTATGTTTTCCAGAAATATGATACTTATCCCGTCAAGATCTATCCTCAAGATAGTTTAAAATATACTAGGTAAAAACAAATTATCTTATCTAACCCCACTAATTTTGTTTCATAACACTATAGGTACTTCATGGGGAATATATAAAATGGTACCCAACCCATAGGGTTTTTATTATACTATTTCCAACCGATATGGATTAAATTAACAAGTCCCATCCTATAGAGTTCATGTGTAATGAATTGCTAATTGAGTGAAATAATCAATTTACATCATAAAAAATGTACCTTATCAAATATCCATATTGAATAAAGGGATTGAATTTATCAATATTTTACCATGTAATCAAATAACTTTTAAAGTAAAAACCACATATAAAAATGTTATTTTTTAGGTAATAATCATATCCATGATAAATGACATGGATAGTTATTGTAAATTTAATGTCTAATGATCATAAGAAATTGAATACATCATGATGACTAATTGGAATCAAGGTAGTAAATTTAAATACAATCATTTGTAAAAGAAATCAAAAACCATCTAGATGAAGAATAATGATGGTATCAACACAACATATACCGTGTGGTGTAAAAATAATGGGACGTTTTCACTAATGAAGGTAAATTCTATAAAAAAGTTCTTGAGGAAAATAACATTTTCATTTATGAAAATATCAAAATAATTTTCATATAAAATAATATTAAAATAAATTTTTATTAAAAGTTAATCATCTAAACTTTTAAATGAATTTTCAATGAAACAAAATCAGGTAATTTCATACATGTCACACAAGGTAAAAAGAACAATCATTTTTCATATTAAAAATGATAAAAAATGTATTGTTCAGAAAGAAATAAAAATAATAATTTGAAACGATTAGTAAGAGATATTAAGGGTAAAAAATTATTTAACAAACAATCTAGAGAGGATAAAATAATTTTTAATCCATTTTTATAAAAATGATTTTTAGAAGAAAATTGGTTTTCCGACTAAACTGATAAATAATGTCTGATTTCCTTTAAAAATTTTATAAAACACTTTATGTACCAAAGAATATATAAATGGTAAAATTACCTAAAAATATTGTTAATAACTATATGATTGTAAAATTTTATTTTATTTAAAATTTATCATTTAAATTTATTTAATGGAATTTAAAAAATAAACAATCTCTTTATGCAAGATACATCTAAATAAAATCTTAAAATGATAACAACATGGATGTTAGAATTATTAAATGAATTGATTTTTTGTAATAATTATAAATCCAAATATTATATGTTCATAAAAATAAATATATATTCAAATTATTTATACACATAATCTAATAATATTAATTACCATGAGGAAGTAATACAACATAATAAAAATTAATTGAGTTATTAAATTTCATTTCCACTTGGTAATTTTATGTTCAACTAAAAATATATTAAATAAATCATATTAAAACTTAAAATGTCATAAATGATGAATTATTATTGATATTACATGTAAAATTGGTATTATATACAACATATATAAGAACATAGGTTTAGTCCAATAATGTATGCCTCTATGAATGGAAATTGATTAGAAGTCCCTTATACTTTGTAAAATTTGAATTATTATCCCCATGATAGAAATAATTTCGATTGAAATTCTAAATAACATTATAAATAATTTATTCATAATATATAATATAATTGGGGTAGTATATATATAAACAAAAAATAATTTAGTGGTGAATGTGACATTTATCTCCAGGATGTAACAATTTAGATGAAAATCTCATACATTGAGTCTGACTTGTCACATGTGTCTTTATATTCCTTAAAAAACATACATAAATTAATTAAATTATTACTAACATTTTTCACATTTATAATTTATTTTATTTCACTTATTACAAGGCTATGAAAAAATACTTAAAATATTATGTTTGCATTGGGTGTTTTGACCATATTCGGTTTACGTGTCAAAAATGACTTTGCAATGAAAATTATAGTTAAAAGGGTCATTATATAAAAATATCAACAATCATAATCATAAAATAAAAAAAAATGTTTTGAAATTAATTATACATTAAAAAAATAATTAAATATGGTTATGAAAAATGAACCAATGATACAATCACGGAGACGCTAGGTCATACATACGCATGAGTAACGTTCCCATTTTTCAATGACTTTTACGGAATGAGCCTGAGTAAAATTATTATTTCTAGAAATATAATTAAATCATAAATACTATATTATTAGATAATATAGACATATATATATAATTATTTTGATGTAAATGGAATCACGTCACATCTAGGAGGTGACAGTACACATCCACGAATGAAATTTTCAATTATTAATTATGTGAAAGGGTAATAGTGAAAATTATTTATTATATATTTTAGATATTTAATTACTTCCTGAATAAAAAATATATGATATGAATATATCATATGTTTAATTAAAACCATCCTTTATACATTTCATGTAAGCATGAATGAATCACATCGCTTTGTGGATGCAGTATTCTATACATCCACGAATGATGTTATCTTATTTACATAAAATAAAAATCAAGAAGGTATGTGTTATATAAAAATTCAAGAAGTATTAATACAATATAAATATCATTTATATTATACAAAAATATTTTTTTCGTCATAATTCCCAACGATGATAATATGTAAAGGAAAAAATGGATGAAATCGTTTCGTGAGACGGTAGTTCACAGTACAAAAACAGTAAGTTAATTACCAATTGTATGGAAGTAACTGTTAGTATAGGTTAAACTAATAACATAACTACATACCTGAATATTTATTATACATATTTAATTAGACATGATAAATATAAAAATAAATTAAGGGGTGTAGAAACATATAAAACTAATGTGATCATTAAAGAACATTACCTCTAATTTGGGTAACAAATTTTTTTTTTTATAGAAAAATCCTCACTATGATTTATTTATTGAAAAATATCAAATACTAGGTTGAATGGAGTAATGTTGTAATCTTATTTATGTTTATTTTTTTCAATAAAAATTGATTGAGTAGTGGTAATAAGTGGGAGGGAAGAGTGACTTTTTACTATGCAGGGGAGTGGCATTATTGTAAAGTTTTGAAAAGGGAATTCCATCAATGTTATTCCCTTGTAATGTGGCTCAAATAATTTCACAAAATCTATAAAAGGGATATTATGTTATATATATTAACATAAAATGTATTTGGGATAACCTTTAGGTACTATAGAGCCTTGATATAGAGGTTTATTCCTTTATAAACACAATTTTTCTCTCAATCACTATAATTAATTTTCATTATATGAACAAATATTTTTGGTAAAATGTAATTTGGACTCATTATATTTTAAAAATTATTATTATTCAAAATATGGAATCCATTTTCCAAAATTCTGATCATAAAATTGGTGTAAATTAAATTGATATTTATCTAATAGATGGAGTGGGAAAGCTAGTTTTTAAAGTAAAAATATTCCCATGTTTGCTATCTTTTTATAACCAAGTTGAAATTTATATTTATTCCAATAGGCTACATTTGAATAATTTATATAATATCTTACAAATTAATCTTTAAAATCAATAACCTAAAATAATTATAATTATAAATAAAATAGATGAAAAAGCATCACCGAATTAAAATTCATTATTTTTCTCTATTTATATAAAATGAATCTTTATAGAAAAAGTCCAAAAATTAATACTGAGATATTTTCCTTTATCTTCATTAAAAATTAATATTATAAACACTTATAAAACTTCAAAATTTTATTTAAAATTTATTTACCATTAAAAGATGAAAAATGTAAAATTATAAAATTATAGTTTTTTTCAGAATTATATTTGGTTTCTTTTTATCTTGTGAGTATTAAATATAATATATGACTATAAAAAAATTTTAATGGATATAATATATATATATATTAACATATGATTTTTTAATACTATTCATAACCACTAATTTAATGTCCAGAAAAAAATATATTATATTAAATAATAATATATTAATAATATATTGGAGTTCTGTAAAACTCAGTCATGTGTGTATCCCAATTCATGGTAGAACCACATTATTTTGTTATATAGAAGATAACTCAGTGATTAATGAATTTTGAGATTACAGATATATTAAATTTATTTAAAATATTAAATATACTATAATATCTTGAGAAGTTATACACTATCAAATAAATGTTACTCTTAGAATTTTCATGGTGTTGCATTATCCCAACAATAAATAAAATTAATCATCTCAATCTAAACTCATTCCTGGTAATAAATTTTTTTATATTTCTTATTTTTGAATCACAATAACTGATTGATGTTTGTAAAAAAACCTCTTGAAGTTAGATAATGGGAAGTATAAGGTCAAATGGAATAACATATAACTAGGATTCCATTATGGAGAACATTCGTGGCAAAGAAAATATACGTATATGGAGGAGAAGCATAAATATTTATTGTGAGTGTTTTAGGTAATCAATCATAAAAAAGTGACAGATCGATGGAAATTTTAGGGCCTCAAACACATAAATCTATTATGACTAAAAGTCCATTAGTTCAAAAAAATATTATATTTAGATAATTTTTTTGAAGATACCTTTTATAATGATGATGACTTACTTTATTAATCAATAATATAATGAAATAAATTTCATTTATTAGTTTTATTTTCATATAAAGAATTCCATCATTTTTTATTCTCTAATCTAATTATAATCCAAACTTTACTCCATGAAATTGATATCCTTCAAATCTCATCAGTAAATATCCCTTTTAACAAAGGGTTTAGATACAACAAACATATATAAATATTTTATCCATTGAATTCTAGATAGTTCCTTACATGGTCTATAATTAATCATATATAAGAGGGAATTGGCTCTGGTAATAACCAGGATCCCCAAATTTATGGCAAAAAACTATAAAGGGGTCCTATGGATGATATTTATTTCCATCCATCATACTCTAAAATTTTCCTTTTAATTTATATTCTTTATTCCATTCCTTCCAACAAATTATGAATTTCTATATTACATTGATATTCTTTCCTAGTTTTCTCAATCCACATTTAATACATGTATGAAATCAATCCATCTTTTACCTATGGAATCCCAAACTTGAGCTCTTGCAAACCTCCATCCATTTCTTATTTGGTGAGTTTGCAAGTTGGTAAAGGAATATTTTTTTAATCATATCTTATGAAATTTGATAAGGAATACACCAAATATATTTTACTCTAACAACAACTCATTTAGAATCTCAATTTAATACCATTTTCCATCATGTTAAATGTTAACTTGACTCCTTTTGGTTGCAACTGTTGACTAATACTAGATAGGATAGATTGAGTAAAAAAAGTCATACTGAAAAAAATATCTAATCATTTATATTATGTAAAAATCATGAGACCATATTCCTTATCTAAAATGCAATTTGGTTATCCTTGATCATTAATTCTCCTTATATATTATATTAATTTGTAATAGGTTGTAATGAAAATGTGAATCATCCAATGTATATACCAGATGATATTCAAACCAAGTGCATGGTATGGCCTATTATCATGTATCAGGTTATGATCATGGCTAGACAAAGACAACTTTTTAGATTTGTTACCCATAGTTATACTTATGTTAGAACCATGTCCCATTATATTTTGGGATATGGAGTTTTGTAAGGAAAAAAATATTTACTATCAGACATGACCATTAGGATTATATTCTATAATTATCATAAAATATTAACATTGGGTTATGTTCTCTAATCAAGGTTTTCCTAAATCTCGTTATCAAGGTTTCTACTAAAATGTCTCTAATTCCAACTATAGTGACCAGACCCCAAAATTTTAGAGTTGGTGTTGTGATATCGGTACATTATCATAAGACACAAGTAAATCTCATCGCATAGAACCTAATAGTTTAGTAATCCTGGTCAACAAACAACATACATGAGTCTGGTTTTAAAGAACAATATTTATACTATGATTCAAGAACAATCTTTACACTATGATTTTAATTTCAAAATTTTCAGTATGGATTATGTAATTACATAACACACATACATACCTTTTGATTTAATTTATACTATATAACCTATTCATTCTAACTAATCCATTCTATGATGCTTTATGATCCTCTGTGATGTTCAAGAATGCTCCCTATGATTTTCCATGTCAAACAATTATATACTGAATACCCATCCCATTTTATAATCATTGGTATTATACTCGATGCACTTATAGTTAATTTATATGGTAATCACATGTATTCAACACACACTCTATAACATTGGGATTAAATATCTAAAAGGATTTCCTTATTTTGAATGATCTATGTGAATGACATGTTCATGTACATATTAATTTTTATGGGTGTGCCTAGTTATCAATCCAATGCGATGGGTATTTTTTTAGTTCCATGTGATTCTATCTAATGGAATAGGGGGTAATCCTACTCTATAATTTGAATCTTTTCACCATATTACTTTTCCATGGAAATTATCCTTGAATTATGGTTATGAAATGATACTCTATAATTTGAATCTTTTCACCATATGATTTTTCCATGGAAATTATCCTTGAATTATGTTTAAGAAATGATTTATAATGTCCCCAAATTTCGAGGTTTCCTTTGTACTATCATGTTTTATCATGAATAAATTTTAAATATAATAATTTTAATCCCTCTTATGTACCCTTGATATTAACTTTTGTTTAACATTTTCTTCAATACCTTATTCTATTCACTGATTCTTCCATTATTATTATTTTTATTTCCCCTTTTTTATGTATATCTCTAGATTAGCTCGTGCAGTTTTAGGAGAATGATATAATTTTTGGAGCATCTAAAGGAACTTTTTTGTAATTTTATGTGTCAAATTATTTAATTAATCTTCAATATACCTAATTTATTAAATACACTAGGAATAATTATCTTCTCGGATTGTTTTATGTGTACCGTTATATAATTAATCCGGAAGTTTGGATAATTAAATATATGGGATGTCATATATGTGATATTTATTAATATTATATAAAAATTTCTCATGTTATGTATTTAATAATAATATTTATCCCGTTATTATTGCATATATAGTCAATTAAGAATTATTTAATTGGGACAGGAATTTCATTCTATTTTCCTACCCAAAAAGTGAAAAAATAAATAGCATACTACATATCTTTTTGAAATACCAATTGGTGTCTAAAACCGATACAATTAGACAATATCATTCCCTAGAGGGAGATCAATATATCATGATTTCTCTCTCCCCATAACCATCATTAAAATGAGATTCAATCATTTGTAATTCCAATCTCAAGAAGAAATATTCTATCATCTACCAATAAAAATGAAAATATTCAGGATCTATCGTGTTAGCTCCCAATAAATATATAGTGTTTTTTAAAATATTGGGGTTACAATATAGATCATTACTTGAGGGATTCAATACTTAAATTTTGTCACACAATGATGAATTTCAAATATTTATATTTTAAATCATAAAAAAATATTTAATTAAGAGGGAAAACAATTATATATATCCATATAAATTAATTGTAAATTTCTTTTGATGATCCTTCACCCATGGTTGCTATATTTTATTCTAGTCAATTAATTTAATATTCTGTATTGTACTAGACACTTTGATAATGTAATGTAATGATTACACATGACTTATAACTAACATTCTAGTTGGTAAAACTAGCAAGGGATACCTTAAAGTCACCAATAACCAGAAAGATACCTCAAAGGGTTCTAAATCATTAATTTATATTTATTTGTTTTATATTATTTCAATTAAGGTTATTTAATTTCATTTTCCATAAAATGATTTATTTGAATATCCAAAATCATTATCTATTATCTATATTCATTCTCGATAAAATAAATAGTAATGGGTGAATGATTAATAATAAAGAATCTTTCAATCCAAATCATCTAAAGGATCCAAAGGTTCATCTTGGGAGTAATCATAAATCACTAGATTTAATTTTGTAATACATCTATGTAATTTGGTGTTCACATTAATTACATGTAAAAAATTTAGATAGATCTAATCTAATAATATCTAAGATCCACAAAAGTTGATTTCATTGAAGATCCAATAATATGTGCGTATGAAATGGGGAACTATAAGTTGTTCATATACCACATACGACACATTTTTATTTTTTCATGTGGATTATAACATGGGGTGTCTAAGCGAGCCATGAGTTAGATTCATGACATAGGTATAGACATGTAGTGAAACTATGATGAATATTTTGTGTAATCCCTGTACATGTTATATCCCTTGAACACATCCCTAACATAAATATTGGTAGACCTAATTCATTTTCTACATAAATGGGAAGAAGTAATTTAAGAATCATGAAATTCTACACATTTCTTGTAGTTTACTACCAATAGTGTCTTCAAATTTTCATATAACGAATAATCAAATATGTAATTAAATCTAATCGCTCTACGTTTCATGAGTCATTTACTCAATAAAGCACACTATGTAATGGGATTTAAATTAAAATATTAAACAACTTCCCGAGTAAAAATTTTTATGACCACACGAGGTTGACTCCATGTACACAAGTCTAATTTGTTAATTATACATGAAATTGATTTCATTTAAATTTATTGATGGTGTTTCATTTAGTATGTTTGGATGAAACTATGATTAATTATATTAATCAGAATAATTCAGAGTTTATCAACTCAATTAAAATTGATTCGAAGATATTGATAATAATATTGGTAATGTATTATCATATCTTGATGTTTGGATGATCGTGATATCAGGAAAAAAAATTCAGTATTAGAGTATTTTAATTTATTATGGTTAATTAATATTTTATGGCATGTTTTCATCCCCTACCCATTATTATGTAAGCATATTTGTTCATGTGGTTTCTTTAATGTAAACCTTTTTTTTACAATCTATTAGATAATCACACCTATATGAGAGAATAATCATATCTAATAATTGTGCTACAAATTTATTGGAGGCATTCTGAGTCTAGGAGATGAGGTGAAATCAATCAAGGTGATGCATATGAGGCAATAAAGAATACTATTTTGTGAAAGATTATATCATTTAGGGGTTTCCACCTATGTTTGATAGTAATTTTATCATCTACTATATGAACTAACCATTAGAGTATATCTTGATCATGATTCTTATGTTTTATTTTTTCATTATCATTATTAACTATTAGATCTTGTGAATATTGCACTATCACATAATAAATGAATTCACAAAAATAAACTAAGAAATAAATGACAATCATATTATGAATAAGTATTTTATCAGAAATTGTTAATCATATAGGAAAAATCCACTTCTTAATATCAATTCCTGTATATGGAATAAATGGGACTCAAACATAATGATTAAAACCCTCAATTCAAATAATATTTCATCTTAACCTTCCAATATATATGTTACAATCAAACTCATATTTTAATGTTTTTGACCCACCAAAGTTTAGGTTCTTTCAATTTCCTTATAAATTTAAGATTAATGTTTCCCATTGAATTAATATAGTTTACATAAATGGATACCTTACCATGAATTATATTGTGTACCATAGTCGAAGAAAGGGACAAAATATTAAAACATGGTTTTAGGATTTTGGTGACCACTAAAGAAATAAATGAAATATGTGTTAATTTATTTATAATTGTATTCCAACAAAAAAAACATTCAAATTTCCGGTTAGAACCAGGTATAGGTTATTAACAGTGAATATGTAACCCTTCAGCTAGAATATCTATGTGATAATATATTCCAAAACTGATATTGATGGATAGTTTGTTTTGAAAAATATTTAGATATTTATGTGAATTTATTTAATTTTTAATTTTTTAATCTATATTAATAACAAGACAACTACTTATTATCTTATATTAATATGTTTAAAATTAAAAATAAAGAAACATAAAAAATATCACAATTATCCATATTATAGAAGGATATGTATATCATTGTCATGACGTTCCAGGAATGATAATGGTTCTTACTCATTATATTACCCAAATAGTAGAACATCTATATTCATTAAATTGTATATTTTGTGTTTCCTACAAAATAGGCACATGAGAATGAGGGTCTATCTGTCTAAAGCATGTAGAAAACTTAGTGTATGTCCAATTTTTTTGTAATTTACCATTTCCAATTAAATTTTAATGTAATATAATGTTATGGATGAATCAAAAATAGTTTATCTCTATTCAGATCTATTTCAAACAGTGGTAACATCATTGATATATGATACATCTAATATAATTTTTCATGAAAAATCATAGAGAGTTATATCCAATTGGGTCGCATGTATTCAATACGGTCGGGTACATTGGGGATATGTTGATCATATGATTTAAAATCCTTGATAACCTAAATATAGATGTAATTATGACCTCATTTCTTAAAAACATATCCTGTTTTATTATTAATTATTATATGAGAAATAGTGAGAAGACAACATTAGAACTTGTTTCTCTTGTCTTACACATTGTTAATTATATGGGGATTGAAAATCCAACTATATTTATTGTTAATACAAATAAGAGAAACACGGAAAAGGGGATGAAGGCTCATTCTAAATATAAAGATCCAAAGTATTTCCCCTCTATGAAAATGAAAATATAGAGGTAAGGAAAGGAATAAGATGCAGTATTTTCTATATGTGTCATGAAGGGCCACTATAAGAGGATTTTCACCCATCCAAATAAGAATGGGGAAAATGTAGGGCCATTTTAATTTAGGTAAATATTTCCATATAAAAGAATTTGGTATTAGATACATACTATGGTGACATAATTTGTTTTCATATATATAAATACATTGTATTTTAAATGATTACAAGAGATGAGGACGATTTATCGGATTCCAATAGAGAAAGGAAAGATTCTCAATCAATTAGAGACTACTATATCACATTGTCAATGTGGTAGATTTTGTTATGGAAGAACTATTATTATTTATATAGTGTTACCAAGATCATTATTTATAATTTTTAGATATTGATGGATTTAAATTCTACTGTGTGAAAAGGGTTTTATAATTTTATAAATATTACTTATATAATTGAATTGAACACATGAGTAGTGTTCTTTATTTATTACTCTATGATAACCAAATTTTTTAATATTGATAATGAAACTAATAAATATGGCTCATATTACACCCTCTTATGGAATTACCATCATATTCATGTAAATTCATATTCATGTAAATGAAATTAATTTATCCAAGAACTGTCAATTTGGTTATTTGGATACTTATTAAATAAATTCACGTGGAATACTTCATGTTTGTTTAGAAAGAATGTTATTTAAAGGACCATTCAATGGTAATGGTGAAAGGGCAAGATATATTCTAGAATTCATACATCATTATGTGTAAAAATATTTTCATGTTGATAATATAGGTGGATACACATACTTTATTACTTTTAACAACATATTTTATAAGTGTAGTTGTATCTTATTAATTAGGTACATGTTTGAATCCTTTGATAATTTCAAAGAGTTCAATAATAAGGTTGAGAATTTTCTTTGTTATAGGATTATTTTAATTTGATTGGATCTATGTGGTAATATATTATATGAGGGATTATCCATATTCTATATTAATATGGGATTTTATCAAAACCCATTATACCTTATACACCACAGTGGAATGGTGTTACTGTTAGGAGGAACTATACAATGGTGGATATGATAAGGTTGGTGATGGTTCGGTAAATAATTCCATTATCCTTTTAGATATGTGCATTATAAATGGTAAATTACTTAAAAAATATAGTACCATATAAACAAGAAAATATTATTACATTCCTATTACAGTGTCGATTGACACCCATTTTTTACATGTTTATCAATGGAGACAAAAACATTTTTTTAGGCTCACTCAAGAAATAATATATAGCATTGGGAGACAGAGGGAATATTCATATGGTATTTTATGGTAACGAGGGTATATTATCTATAAAAGAATTTAAAATTATAAATATAATCATAATTCATGAAAAATATCTTGAGAGGGAATAAATCCTAATTTAGGATTGTTGGAGAAAGATTGACTTTGATGAAGATGATTCTTAAGATACAGAATATTTAGTACATGAAATTGTTCTATAGGCCCCCATAGAAGACAATTTCCATGAAACAAAAAATCATTGTTGCAGTGCTAAAAATGTAACAGAACTATAGATATATGATTTTCCGGTCACAGATGATGGTGAACCACTATTGGATAACAATGATTATCTTTTCTCGTATAAAGGGGTAGTAGAGATATCATATGAATAAATGTGGAATGAAATGATGAATTCCAAAATTTATTCTATTTAACCAACCAATTTGTGTGTTATGATCGATCATCTAGTAGATATAAATCAAGATGGTTTTGAATAGGTTTTCTAAAGAAAGGTCGACATTGAAGGTAATGTAAATGTCTATAAATAATTATTGGAGTATATATGGTTTAGAAAATGTTAAGGATCCTAATATTACAAAATAGTTTAATAATTTTCCATGTTTTAATTTTTAATATTTTTTTTTCAGAAGAAGCTTTCCAGAACTATGATATTTGGAAAGTGGATTTGAAAACTTCTTTCCTTGATGGGATCCTTCAAGAGGATGTATATATGACAATTCTAGAATAATTGGAGAAACTAATAAATTCAAGAAGTTATGAAAGAGTTATAGATCTATCATTGGATCAAATTAAACATCTTCGTTATGGAATAATCGATTTGATGAAAATATTAATAAATATTACAAGATTAAGAATGTAAGTGGGAAATGTTTTTAAAATATTTTTTCAGGTAGTACATTTTTATCACTGTAGTATATGTTGATGAAATATTAATAATTGGAATTGATATATAATCCTTATAATAAAATAGTAAAATGGTTTAACATGTTCTTCACTATTAATTACATAGGTGAAATATCATATATTCAAGAGATTAAGATCATGTTGAATATATCCAAGAGATTTCTATGACTAAATCATGGTACATATATTGATATGATAATAATGAGGTACAATATGGAATAATACACGAGAGGGTTGGTACTCTTCCATATGATATACATCATTCTAAAAAATACATTCCCCGAAACACAATTGGAGAGAGAGAGAGAATGTGCAATATCTCATACACTTCTTCTATAGGATCTATCACATAATTCTTGTTATATATGGGGGTTGATATTACCTACGATTTGATCATTCTAGGAATATATTATGATGATCCTTGTGTACAAAATTGGGAAGATATTAAGGGTATCATTATGTACTAATGGTTTACAAAGTATATGTTCCTGACATTGGGAAGAGATGAACAAATTATAATCAAATGATATATATATACTAGGTTTTAGATTGATCATAATGATATGAAGTCATATTATGTGTTTGTATTTTAGATAAATATAGGAGATTTTAGCTAGAAAGGTGTAATAAAGCTAGATTTGGTGGATTCTAAAGAATATTATGAGTATGTTACAACTTCAAATGCTACCAAATAAGTATTTTAAATTCACCTAATTTTTAAAGATCATGATTTTGTATCAAATTTGGATGATCCTATCACAACATAATATGATAAGACTCTTGTGGTGGTTCACTCCCAAAATAAATAGCAGAATTAAGGGGAATGTACAATTATTATATGTTTTAACTCCTGAGATTTTTTAATGAATGAGGAAAATTTTCAGTTTGCAGAGTATCCATAGAAGAAAACATGAAGGAAACCATAATTAAGACATTATATTGGAAGATGTAAGAGTATCTTATATTTACAAGAGGATTGAATGCTTTTGTTAGTAGGCTCTTGTGAATTTGGGAGTTTGTTTTTGTTGGTTCTCCTGATCTGGCATGTTTAATTCATTACTTCATGTTTTTTATTTTGGATGTTTTTGTATCACATAATGATTATTTTTAATCATTATATTTTTATGTCATGGTTTCCATTGAATATATTTCACACAGAATGTTCATAGATGTTCCCTGTTATGATGATAGAATGGAGGTACATCAAAATTAATCTCGAACCTAGTTTTATGGCTAGATGATATTGTCCAACTAGATAATGAAAATACACTCTATCATGGGTACAAGTATCATAATATATTGAGACACCTGATGATAGATTTCCCCTGGTTAATATCCATGAGAGGAGGTTCGGAGAACATATGTGAGTATATAGATTCCATATTCCATTTTTCATAGGGTGTTCTGTCATGTTGGTTAATTTATATAAATTTTGATTTAATTAATTTATATCATCACACTTTTAGAATGAAATATTTATGGAAATTATTATGGAATATTTTTACAGTGAATTATGATATGTTAATTGCATCCGATGTGATATATCATTGAAGGATAATGTGATAATTAATATATCACATTTTTATACTGAAAAAAGTAAATATCTAAAGCCCTTCAATTGGAATGGAATGACCATAATAAATACAACGACATGGTGTTCAATGGGAATGTTCAATTTAAACAAAATTAGTTAAAAGGACAACAATAATATATGTTGATGTCTTAGAAATACAATATTCTTGATCTCTGATATTATGACAGAAGTATTATAATTCATGGTATGTTTTTGAAAGGGGTTTGAAATCAATGTGATGCTAACTTATTTCTCTAAGTATTCCCTAGTGTGTTTCAATATTTTATCCTTATACATTGGATGGTTGTTCCTAATTAAACTTGGGAAGAGGAATGGAGGGAATGGACAATGTTATTATACACTATTAGTTAAAGTATAGTATTGAATTTAATACAAAAGAATAATGTATATTCATTCGGGTTGGTTGAATCCTAACAATTAATAATATGTTTTTAAAAATTCCAAATCATGTGAAATAATAATTATTAATGTGTTTTTTTTCTGTTTGATGAATATAATTTATATTTTATTTATCGAAAAATAATGCAGTTATATTAATATATTAAATAAATTTTAATTATTCAAATATCTTTAAATGAGGACGATGGAAAGAAGGCTATGTGTAATACCATAATTGTAAATGGTATATATTAAAATTATTTATATTAATTATATGTATCCCATGTCAAAATATTGGTGATATTACTTATATAATTATTTTTGGACATCAGTTTAATTATGAATTTTGGAATTGGGAAACGGATTGGGTGATTTTCAAACCCTAAACCTTCCAAAATATATATCTACTTAAATTTAATTACTAAAACATTATTAGTGGGAGTAATGTATATATTGACAAACTATCTAGAACTAGATATATAGAAATATATCTAGAGTGATATCTTCCCTTCCTTTTATCTAGATAATTGTTGGACTCCTCATGTATTAATCATTTTGTAATGATCACAAATCCTATTTAGTCTATAATTATTGCTAATTCTTGGTTATCTCTTTCACATCATATATACAGTTGTCTTCTATTCTTATTCATTACGTAAAGCTATACAAAGATCTTATGTACTATACATTTAGTTTGATTACTGTACACTATGATTAATTTACATTATAATGATTTCATTGATAAATGATTAAGTCTAAAACATTCTATGAATATCATTTCTTATGTTTAAATACCAATATTTTTCTAAGTTTGAGACACCATGACTCTGCCACTGGTTATGTTTTTCTTGCAAAGGAACCAGACACTGCGAACCAGACACCGCGAACCAGACACCGTGAACCAAACACTATGAACCAGACATCATGAACCTGGCTCTGTAAACCAGCCACTATGAACCATATACTGTGAACAAAACCCCATGAACTAGACAACATGAACCAGACACCATGAAACAGACATCGTGAACGAGACACCTTGAACTAGACCCCGTGAATCAGACATCGTGAACCAGACACCCTGATCCATACACCGTGAACAAGACACCACAAACCAGACAATGTGAACCATACACCATGACCAACCCGGCTTCGTGACCATGAGACACCATGACAAAATAGACTCAGTGACTGTGAGACACCTCTTCAAGAAGACACCGGTTCAAGGAGACACCATTCCATGACATATTGTGACACTATTTCTTAATATGTTTTATCATTTTTCAATTTAATCTCTAACAGTCATAATGGAAGTTTATAAATGCTCTGACATAATTAATTTTTCATTATAGAATTGTCACCTAACAATACGATGTATGAGGCTCAGAATACATGAAACCTATTGGACCCAACACAACCACTCCATGATAAAAGAGTAGTTTTTCCAAGAAACAGTATTCATTGAATAGAGACAATTGGGTGAGAAAAAGACATCAAATATAACACATAGAACAAGTTTTTAATAGGGAATTGTCACATGCCACTCGACAATGCTGAAGAATACATGAATCATACTTGAATCCCAAAGTGGATGATATATTCACTATAAAGAACACATGTCATTCTAACAGACTAGTGATAGTATGTTTTCCATATGAGGAATTGATTTATGCATCTGCTTCAACCTAGAAGTCCAGAGCTGCATAGATATCCATTCAGAGCACATCCAAACTTATCTCATAATTTTTTCTCTATTGTTTATCATTTTATTAGATTTTAAGAAGTGTGAATATCTCTATAACAACACACTCTTTCTCCTTCATTGAACTGAAGGACACAAGTTATCCTCTCTCAAATGTTTTTTACACTACTGTATAATCATTAATAAGTGTAGAAGAGGTCCCTGTGTTACCTAGTAGTTTGTACTCATGATGAACTACGAAAGAGGGTGTGTTACTTGGACAGTCAAGTGTACTGTTGTCAACCCCGGTACATGGTGTATATCATGTTTATTTATATAAACTTAATGGTTTCAGGTGATCACCATATAGAGTGGATTAGGTCTTGGTCTGAGACTAAACCACTTGTTTTATACTTGCTGTGATGTTTAATTTAGTTTTCTCATTTTTACTATTCAATTCATAATTCACTAAATTCACTACGCTAGTTAATATTGGAATGATGTTTTCATTGTTTTAAATTATTATAATATCATCAAAAGTAATATTAATAACCAATATTAAGATTAATGCGATGTAATAAATCTACTAAGATGTTATTTGAAATGTAAAACATTCATAACCGTATTACATTGATTAACTCGGATGTAATTAAATTTTTTTGGGAATCCTTTTAAGAATACATTTGAACAGAAATTTTTATAATTAATCAATGTATTTCATTATTATGGATAATATATTTGAAGGTTCTACAACCAATAGACCACCATTCTTTAATGGAACCAATTATGCTCAATGGAAATTTAAAATGAATATTCATTTAGAATGTACAGGTTTTACAATCTGGTCTTCAATCATAGAAGAATATTAGATTTCTACTATTGGTAGAACCACTTGGGATGAAGCTACCAAAACTGCATACAGTAACAATCGCAATGCTATGAATTCTTTATATTGCTCCTTTGTAGATGAAGAATTTAATTTAATTTCTTCTTGTAAAAATGCCCATGAAATTTGGGATACCTTTTCTGTTTCACATGAAGGAACTTCCAATGTGAAAAAAATGAGAATTAATACTTATAATATTAAATATGATAACATTATAATGAAACTTGATGAGCCTATTTCTGACATGTATTTTATGTTCAATGAAATAATCAACACTGTGTTTTCTCATGGAAGAAAAGTCACTTCCGAGAAACACATCCTGAGAATTCATAGATGTCTACAAGATAGATAGAGAGGAACCTCTACCTCTATTAGAGAATGAGGTGACATAAGCATGATAAATATAAAAGAACTCATTGGGAAATAGACTATGTGTGAAGAGGATCTGAAATCCAACAAGGAAGAGGAGCATAAACCCAAAAGAAAATATGCGTATTTCAAGACCACCACCTCTAAACCCAAAGACAAAGTGAAACTGGAAGCATATGTATAGAGTTTCAGTAGTGAACAATAATCACCTAATTGTGATGAGGAGATAGCTTAATAAGACAAAAAACTCAAAATATTTTAAAAGAAGAACACATTTTTCAGAAATCATAACTTTAAGGGAAGATATTATCAAAAAGGATGTTAGAATGAGGATTGCAAAAGAAGTGACAAGACTGATGAGATTTTATTCTATGAATGTATGTGAAAAGAAAATATCAAGGCTAAATTTCTAATGCTCAAGTATAAAAAGAAATATAAGGAAAAAGACATAAAGTATAGAAAGGCAATGAAAGCAATCTGGAGTGCTTTTGAGGATAGTTCAAGTGACTTAGAAACATCACATGATGAACATGATATCAAATACAATATGTGTGTTTATGACAAACACATATGATGTAATGTAACGCCATAACCCCAATTACCTATAGTCAGTGCATTATTACATAACATTGGTATGATCAAAAGGAAATCATTTCCCAAAAAACTGATCAGTTTAGTATTATCAGAAAAATGCTTCATACATAAGTTCAACAGTACAATATGAATAAAATACAACACCAAATTAATCCAATAGAAACATCCAAGCCTCCTAGATTATGTCTACAATTCACTAATAAATATTTTCATCATATCCTAGAAAAATGAAACTTAAGAAAGGGGGAGCTCAAATGCTCAGTAAGGGTAAGCAATACCGCGGAAGATAAATAAATACTAGGCATGGTGAATAATTGAAAACACATGCCTTTATATATAATAAACAAGAACAATTTTGTGGCAGGAATATGAGATGAGTTAATTATACCATAATAAAACATAGTCATGGGGATTCTACTAGTCTAATAACCACCTGATCCATTAATATTATTTTCATAATAAGGGAATGTATAATGCCGGACATTCAGAAACATCTTGTCAAGGCCTCACCCAAGACGTCTAATAATGATTTAGGACTCGACCAAAACAATATATCAAATTGGGAAAGGCCTCATCCAATTTCATGTATAATTGTCTCATGAGACGTACCGATGCATCAATGATCTATAGCGGGCTCCACCCATCACATACTATGTCTAATACATTCCTCATATGTAAATGTTGAAACATAACATAAACAATCATTTTAAAACTAGAATACAAAATATCAATACTTTAACCATAAACCATGAATGATATATATAAAAATAACACATCCACAATCAAACATATGAAAAACCCTTCAATAAATTATGGAATATTTGTATCATAATGAATAGACTTCAAACAAATATAATATCTACCAAAATATGTTGATATAGATTAAATCAAAACTATTTGACAGAAAAATATCATTCTTTTTGAGGTCATTTAAAGTCACATAAATATAAAACAAAACATTTATTTTTAAAATAGTCATATAATATTGTAAGGGAAGCTTCTATGATGTTATAACAGCGGTGAATAACTGCACCCGCTATATAAGTTAAAAAAAACATTCTTACCTTAATTTTGACGAAAATGTCGTAAAGTACCATGTTAGGAAAATAACAGAATGATTCCATTCAAAACATATAAGATCAAATAAGGGTATCAATGAATATAAATCATAGTTTATTAAATACTAAAAATATTTTGAAATAAAGTTTTAAGAAAACATGGATGTGGATGATAAAGAGGTCCCACTAGAAGTCATGTATAAAACAATCTCAGATAATAAAGAGATTGTGAAATTAACCATTACCTTGTTCTTTTCCTTGGTAGAGGGTAGGTTAACCTCCTTTAAAATGGTGACATAATTGTTATTAAATTATTAAATAACCATATACATTCATATGATATCATATATAATCTTCTAATATTTCTTTGATAATGATATTTCTGTATTATCATCGTTTCGGGTGTTAACTGATTCGTTTTCTTTTATATGTATTGATACATAAGCCATTTGATTTTATGGATTTGATATATTTGATTCATATCCAGAATGATATTATGATCTTTATAATTATTTTTAGTATCCAAATTAAAATTATTATTTAATGGTTACGACGGGGAAATGAATCTCATTGCATTCGTAGAGATGGTAATTCGTACGTACGTATGAGCGACAATATCATTACATTGATTTAAAAACATATGTAAATAGATGGTATATCATATATAAATAATAATTAACTTTCTACATTTATTGTTTACATAAATTATACATCATTATTATACCCATCAAAATAAGAGTGTTTTTGAATAACAACTACACCACGACGTGGAGACAGTAATCCGTACGTACAAATGTATGGTGACATGTCATTCATAGGATGGATAGAATAATAAATATGGTTTTACAATATATATATAATAACATAATAGTATACATAAGATATTGTTGTTATTATTTTAGAATGGAAACAACAATGAAGGAGGAAGTGGAAAAATAAGAAAACATGAATGAAGGTGTTGAAATTATTACCACTTGTTCGGGTTCTTCCTTTTGATTTGATCAATAAGGCTCCTAAAAATGGCATTCTGACTAAATAAAAGTTTCTAGAATTAAGTGAGAGATTATGGGAGGTTATTTGGATAGGGGTTGTACCTGCAAAAGGCTTGGGATGTGTGAGAAATGGGTAGAAGGTGAGGGCTTTTTATAAGGGAGAGGAGGGACTCTTTAAGAGAGTTTGAACAAATTATTTTATTATAACCACATATTCATTTTCAAAAGGTCACATATTCGTTAATAACAAAGTTAAGATGACTCTTGATCTAAATAAAATAATCCAATAAGAATTGGACATGATTTGTATATTTTTTTAATATTTATAATCTTATTTATTTAAATGATGTATTAATGAGGTAAATATTGCATCTTTATTTTTTCATATATACTTTAATTTATTTGATGTTCAAAAATTACAAAACAAATTCCATGATGTAGGAAATCTTTTTATATTTCTAAAGAATGTTTATAGTCAAATATATAACTTATATAACTCGAGGTAAATATTTATTTACTAAAAGATATTTATTTATGTAATTTTTGTCATTACATTAAATTAATTAATATAAAATGTCGATATTACTCCCATGTGGCTCCACGGGGTCCAAAATTCATCCAAAGGAATACAATGGTCGGATATGTATCATTCAATAGGATTAGGACACATTTTAGGGTAATTTAATATTATTATAATATTATAATTTAACCATATTTATTATATTTACACTTTAATCATGGTAAATAAAATATTTAATGATTTAAATATTTAAAATGTCTAAATTTTTTATCAATTTACACAATTTGGACCTACTGATTCCAAATATGGAATACATTTTTTAAAATTCAAAACACATAAGTGGAATATATTAATTTAAAATTAATTCCCAATGTCAAAACATAAAATGTGTTTTTGATAAATAATAGCTATAAAAAAATTGACACTTTTTTATGTACAGTTTAAATGTGAAATTACCTAAAATGACAAAAATTACATTAAATTGTAAAAATATAATCTAAATATATTTTAAAAACACTGGAATTTATAATTTGACACCATAAATTATTTTGATTAAAAATATTGTTTTTGATTAAAATTTATTATTTTCAATATTCATTAAAATATAAATGTGATCCGAAAAGTGCCAAAAATTCACCCTAAACTAGTTTTGATATTTCTAATCCAAAAAATAATTCCATATTGAAAGATAAAATTTTAAAAATTTCAAAAAGTGGGTATTATTATTCATAACGGCAACATTGATTGGTCGAGGTGTGTTAAATCTCAAAGTTGTGTACAATGCAAGGTATTGCTTTATTCAAAGGAAAAATTACCATGGATGATTGGGGCGTCACATTATACCCTCCTTCAATAAGTTGTGTCCTCAAAATTTGAAATATATCTTTGAAAATAAAAGGGTGAAAATTAAAAATACCTTTATGGAAAACCCACATTGGAAATAGAGTTAAAAAAGGATAGACTTAATAAGGCAAAAGAGAAATGAAAAGTTCACCACCAAATTATAATCACGAATAAAAGAAAATTGGTGGAAATTACAGAAATTTAATTGGAGGAAAACCTTAATATTTATAGGGAGTGATTGAGGTCATCAATCACAATCATGTGTACACTTGAGGGCCACAAAGCCCTCAATCTATGATGATTTAATATTTCATCAGTTCAACAAAACATACGGTATTAAGATAGCACATTTTTTGTTTTAATATCCCTAAACTATTGTTTAAGAATTAATTTCTTCATAGAATTATATATATATATACTTGAAACGTATAGTTTCATCCATCAAATAATCTATACTACAAACTCATCTTTTACTCCAAAAGATAATAGAAATCCAAAATATTATATTTATCAAAATCGTATGAGGTTCCAAATGTTAACACATACGATTTAAATGACGAAAAATATTATGTAATATTGAGGGACTTCCTATAGGCTAGTGGTAAGTAATAAAGGCCCTTCGCACTATTGTTGTCGGTTCGATTCCTGCATCTTTGTCCGACGTGACAGTTTATCATCCAACCTGCACGTTGTCCTTTTCATAAAACTATAGTATTATTATATATTCTAATTATAATCATATTTATTTTTTTACCTTAAACAATACTATCCAATGTTTATCTTATTCCATTCCAACCTTTATAGTTCTCCAAAATACCTCAGTCCAGACTCTATAAAAGGTATCTATATTCCAAAATCAATTGTTACATCATATTCCCAAAACAAACTATAGTTTCGCTTATTGTAACACATTGAAAATAGGATTACCATAGTCATGATACAACATTAATGAAATCAAAAAGTACTGCAGTACAATCCTTATATATATCATACTATTCTTATTACCATAATATAATCCTTGAGTCCAAAAACAAAAATACATTAATTCTTACACTTCAATTATAGTGACATCAAAATATTGGACTTGATTCCTTGTCCTTTTTTGAGGTATTTTTCCCTGACACTTATTACATTCACTTTCATATTTCCCCATTTCTCTATAATTGTAGAATTCATCTTGAAAGCCTCTTTCTTTCCCTTGAAATCACGAGCCTAGTGGACTATTTCTTCATAATTGAAAAAAAATCCAATTCCTTTTAGGCATGTATCATGGTGTTTCTTCCCCCAATTATCACATAATGAAAAATCATTCTTTCCCTTTTTCACTTTATCTGTCTCTCTCTACACCGTTATATTATTCTCTTTCTTTACTTTATTGTCATAAGAATTAGAGAATTCATTTTCTGTCTTGATAACACATGAGACTATATAATCGTATGCCGAGAAGGATTGTGAGACTACTGTTCGATGGAGAAATTGTTTTAACTCATCAATGAAATAATCAATATTACTCGTTCGGTTATGTATATAATTTTCATACATGCCTTGATAACCATGTAAAGATATCCTCAAACATTGCGACACTCTCAACCACTTTTTCCCCCAGACTCAAGAAGTGTCTTTCAATATCTTCTCGATGGTCATGAGGAATGTATTTTTCTAATAAAATATCTTTAAACTGCCTCTATTACATAAATGATACATATTCATCCTCCATTCAATTTTCATTCAATGAACAACATTGATCTGCATCTCCCGTGAGGCGATAAATTGCCATGACAACTTTTTCCCTTTCAAAACTCCCCAAAACATGAAATATTTTTCTGAGGAATTTATCTATTTCTCGTCTACTAATGGATTTGTACCCCCATTGAATTTTTTATGCCTTTTTCTTCATGAAGCGATCTAATATTGATCCTCTGCGTTGTGGATCATGGAGCTCCATATGGGTATGTTTATTATTCATAACCTGCGTGAGTTGTCCCAGTATGGTGATAAGCTGATTGGAACTAGTTTTATCATTATTTCGGCTATAACTATCATCAGTAAGAGGGAAATCCCAACATGGATCACGTGCATTGATACGGTTTCTATTCCATCCACTAGGATCCATTTCTAAACAATAGCATAAACTAGATTAGTTTATAGACAGAAATAAATAATTCTAAACATGGAAAACACTTATCATAAATTGAGAAGATTATGTATATTATCCATAATCATAAAAATGGTTTCATTGAGGAAGTATATTCTAATAAACCATTCATAATGTTTTGTAATGAAAATGAGAAATATCCTAAGCATATCCCCCAGGAGTGTCGTAACCAATAGTGCATCAAGGCCTATTATCGTGCACCAGTTCACGTTCGAGTCTAGCTCAATGTGGTGATTTCGAGTTTTACCCCTAGGTAAATCTGTTCCAGAGTTGCCTCTACCTTCTCGTATCAACAAAGGGATTTATTTCTTTGAAAAATCACCAAATCTCTACAATAAGAAAACTCTAGGAAGTTCTTATATACAAATCTTCAAAGTCTATCTTAGGGTAAGTTGCTCTAATCAGAGCTTATCTAAATCTAGTTCCCAATGTATGTAGTAAACATCCTCTAATACCAACCGTAATTCCCTGACCCCAATTACCTAGAGTCGGTGTATTATTACATAACATTGGCATGATCACAAGGAAATAATGTCCTGAAATAAAATCCGTTTAGTATTATTAGAAATAAGATTCATACATAATTTCAACTTTATAACATGAAAATAAATACAACACTAATTTATTCCATTAGAAACATCCAATCATCATAGATTATTCCTTCAAGTCACTCATAACTAACTTTTTCATATCCTGGTAAAATGAAAAATAAGATTGTGGTGACATCAAATGCTCAGTAAGGGTAGGAAATACAGTAGAAGATAACATAAATATTAGACATGGTGAATAATTGAAAACACATGTCTTAATAAATAATAATCATGAACACTTTTATGGTAGAAATATGAGCTGACTAAATAATGCCATAAAAAGACATAGTCATGAATTTTCAACTAATCAAATAACCACATGATCCATCAATATTATTTTCATAATGATGGAATGTATTATACCGGACATTAGGAGACATCTTTTTATGGCCTCGGCCAAGCCATCTAAAAATGATTAAGGCCTCGTAAAAAACCATACATCATGTTTAGAAAGGCCTCAACCAATTCCATGTCTAATTGTCTCATGAGACCTAATGATGCAACGAGATGATATAGTGGGCTCTACCAGTCACATACTATGTCCAATACATTTGTCATATGAAATGGTTGAAACATAAAATAAATATTTGTATTAAAACTATTATATGAAATGTCAATACTTTAACCATAAAACATGAATGGTATATATAAAAATAACACATCCAAAGTCAAACAAATCAAAAAACCTTCAATAAAGTATGGAATATTATTATCATAATGAATCGAATTCATACATGTATAGAATCCATCAAAACATGTTGACATAGATAATTCAAAACTATTGGACAAAAATATCTCTTTCTTTTTGAAATCATTTAATGTCACATAATTATAAAATAAAAAATTTATTTTTAAAATATTCTTATAAGATTGTAAGGGAAGCTTTGACTATGTTATAACAGTGTAGAATAACTGCACCCTCCGTATAAGTTAAAAAACATTTTTACCTTAATTTTTTCGAAATGGTCGTAAAGTACATTGTTTAGAAAACAACAGAAAGATTCTTTTCAAAATATATAAGATCAAATAAGAGTATAATAGACTTTAACCCATAGTTTAGTAAATATTAAATATTTTTTGAAAAAAATTCATACCAAAACACAGATGTGGATGATAAATAGGTCCCAGTAGATACTCACGTATACAACAACCTCAGATATGAAAGAGATTGTGAAATTAACCCTTACCTTGTTCTTTTCCATTGTCGAGAGTAGGTTAACCCCATATATAATGGTGAAATCATTGTAATTATATTATAAAAGAACCATATACGTTTATATGATATCATATATGATCTTATAATATTTCTTTCATAATGATATTTCAGTAATATTGCCATTTTGGGTGTTAAGTGATTCATTTTCCTTTATATGATTTGATACATAAGCCATACTTATTTATTGATAGGATGTATTTGATTCATATCAAGAATGATATTATGTTCTTAACCATTATTTTTAAGAACCAAATTAAAATTATTCATGAATGGATACGATGGGGAATTGAATCTCATTGTGTTCATGGAGATGGCAATTCGTATGTACGGACGAGCGACTATATCATTATTTTGATTTAAAAACATATATAAATAGATGATATATTATATATACAGAATCAATAAGATGTTAAATTTTTTATTTACATGAATTATAAATCATTATTAACCCCATCCAAATAATAATGGATTTGAATGAAAACTACAACACGACGTGGAGACGGTAAGCCGTACGTACGCATGTATGATGACAAGTCATTCATTGGATAGATAAAATAATGAATATGGTTTTGAAATATTTATAATAACATAATAGTATATATAAGATACTATAGTTATTATTTTATAATGGAAACAACAGAGAAAGAGGAAGTGGAAGAAGAAAAGAACTTGAAAGAGGGTGGTGAAATTATTACCTCTTCTTCAGGTTCTTCTTTTTGATTTGATCAAAAGGGATCCTTAGATTGGATTTCTGACTAAATTAAGGCCTCTATAATTAAGTGAGGGATGTTGGTAGGATATTTGGGCCAGGGTTTTATGAGAAAAAGGCTTCAGAAGATTGAGAAATTGGTAGGAAGTGAGGGGTTTTTATAAGGGAGAGGAGGGGCACTTTCAGAAAGTTTGAAACAATTTTTTTATTTTAACCTCATCATTTATTCGAAAAGGTCACATATTTTTTAATAACATTGTTCAGATAACTCATGACCAAAATAAAATAATCCAATTAATATTGGACGGGTTTCGAATATTGTTCTAATATTTATAATCTCATTTATTTAAATCATTTATTAATGAGTTAAATATTGTATCATTATTGTGTCGTAAATAATTTAATTCATTTTATTTCCAAAAATTATAAAAAAAATACCATGATTTATAAAATACATTTATTTTTACTAAGAATATTTATAGTCAAGAATATAACATATATAACCTCGTGTAAAAATTTATTTACTAAAACATATTTGTATATGTCATTGTTGTCTTTACTTTAAATTAATTAATATAAAATGTCATTATTAATCCCATGTGGCTCCATGGGATCCAAAATTCATCCCAATGATTTCAATGGTTGGATATGTATCATCCCATAGGATTAGGATTCATCTTTGGGTAATTTAATATTATTATAAAATTATATTTTACCATTATTTATTATATTTACCCGTTAATCAAGGAAAATAAAATATTTAATGAAGTAAATATTTAAAATGTCAAAAAATAAAAGATACATATTTACACAAATTGGACCTACGGAATAAAAATATTTAATCTATATTTCCAAATTCAAAACAAAAATGTGGAAGAAATTAATTTCAAATTAATTCCCGCTGTTAAAACAAATAGTGTGTTTTTTAGAAATAATAAATATCAAAAGATTGACGCTTGTTTATGTACAGTTTAAATGTGAAATTAAATAAAATGACCAAAATTAGATTAAATTGTAAATATTTATTCTAATTATATTTTAAAATAACTTAAATTTATAATTTAACATTACAAATTATTTTGATTAAAAATTTGTTTTTAATTAAAATTTAGAATTTTCACTATTCATAATAATATGAATGTTTTTAGAAAAGTTCCAAAAATTCAACCTAAGATAATTTCGATATTATGAATCTAAAAATTAATTTTATTTTGAATGATAAAATTTACAAAATTTCACAATGTGGGGATTACTATTCATTACTACTACATTGCATGGTCACGGTGTGTCAGAATCTCGATGTTGCGTACAATGAAAGGTATTGAAATATTCAAAGGGAATCATACCATAGAAGCTTGGGGTATTAAAGGTAACACTGGTCTCTGTACAAAATTCATACTATTCTAAAAATTAGAGTGACTCTAAAAATATATCTAATGAAGAAATGTTTGAATACTATGATATATTTGAAAAATCATTTAATGAACTAAAAGATAAATATAAATAATTGAAGAAACATTATTCTCTTACAGTGACTGTAAAATAAGTACTCACAAATGAATATGTGAAAAATGTTCAACTTCTCAAGGAGAACACTGAATTAAAAATGTGTAATGAATAATTGAATAATGACATAAAATTTTTTACCAATGGTAAAAATACTCTTACTCAACTTCTACGTAAACAAATTTACCCTAAATACAATTGTAACACCACGAGCTTCCACGATACGCTTCTCTTTCAATAATGCAATAGTTTACATTGTACGCAACTTCGAGTTCTAACACACCGCGACTAATCAAAGTAGCCGTTATGAATAGTAATATCCACTTTTTAAAATTATAGAAATTTTATATGGACTTCATTTTTGTATTCCTAATATCGAAATTATCCTAAGTTGAATTTTTTGTAATTTTCTGTGAACTTCCATTTTTTATGAATAGTGAAAAATACTTAAAACAACTTTTTTGATCAAAATAATTTATAGTGATAAATTATAATATTGAGAGGTTTTAAAGTATAATTAGAATATATTTTTACCATTTTATTCAATGGTGTTCATTAGAATTAACTTCACTTTGAAATTGGACATAAACAATTGTCAATCGTTTGATATATATTGTTTCTTAAAAACACGCTATTTATTGTGACAGCGGGAATTAATTATGAAATTAATTAATGCAACTTATATGTTTGGAATTTTGTAAAATAGGCATCATTTTTTAATTCAGAATATAAATTATAGCTTAGGGTGAAATTTTGGCAATGTTCTGAAAAACTTCAATTTTTGATGAATAGTGAAACCACTAAGTGGTAGTTAAAAAACTGATTTTTCGTTTAAATGAAACATTACCACTTATGTGATTTTATTTTAAAAAATCTGACATACATGGTTGTCATTACGAAGTAAAATGTGGTTCAATGGGATTAAAATAATTTTTTGGTGAATAGTAACTTTTAAGTTTATTTAATCGCGATTAAAGGTAATTAGTGAAATTTAAGGTAAAAATGATATTATAAAAATATGAAATGACCTTGAAACTTGTCCTAAACCTATTTTATGAGTCATGTCCGACCAAGACAAAACATGTGTCTACTTGGGGTCCCCATGGAGCCACATTGGTAGGAAAAGGACATAAATAACTTTTTATTAATGTTAAAATAAAATGGTCACAAACAAGAGTTGTTTTACTAAAACAATTTTTAAATGGGGTTATACAAGTAATATATTTGACTATAAATATTCATTAGAAATCTAAAAATATTTTCTACATCATGATATTTTTTTTATAATTTTTAGACATTAAATAACTTAAATTATTTATGACATCATGATGATGCAGTGATTACCTCATTAATTAACGATTTTAATAAAATGAAAAGATAATGTAAAATCCAAGGCTGAAACTTGTCCAAAGACTATTGGAAGGGTAGATTTAGAACCCTTATCACCTTATCCTCGAATTATACAAGTTTTGGACCTTTATAATCCTAAAAGCATTGTATAATAAAATAACATTTCATTACTTTCCGAAAGTGCCCCTCCTCTCCACTTATAAAAGGCCCCCACCATTCCCACCTTATTCACACATTAAAGCCATTTGGCTCTGCTAACCTCTACCCAAATACACTCCCAACATCCCCCTCTTACTCCTAGAAGCCTCACATTGGGCAGAACGCTTCCCAAAGAAGCCTTTGGCTCAAATCAAAAAATAGTTACCCGATTTTAAGGTAATGTCTTTTCTAATGTTGTTTTGTTTTATTTTTCTTCTCCAACCCCTTAAACTCTTTTTATTCCTTTATTTTGTAACAACAACCGTATCTACAATATACTAGGATGTTGTTATGATAAGGATTTGGTTTACACTCACACAAACCTTCCTCTAATGGTTAAAGAACATATTGTTTCTGTGGGTGGCGAAATACTGCCTCACGAAACAATGATTGTTCAAATTCTTTTAACACCTCTAATGGTGGCCATTTTGATGACACTATTTTGATATATGATATATATATTATGTTTATGTTTTCCTTATTCTTTTGTATTTCTCATTTATGGCATACTTTATTATTTCCATTATGGGTAAACGCGATAATTTCATTTTAGGAAGTGCGGACTACCGCCCCCTCAAAGTGATTTGAATCGTTAATGCCATATGTGGGATGTATAAAGGATGGAGTAAATGATATTGTATATGATATTATACTGGAATTATAATACACCTTTATACTGTTATGATTTCATTCCATTAAATACGAAATAGAAATGAAAGTAGCGTACATGCGTACGTACGGCTTACCGTCCCCATGAACGGTGCATTTCATTTCTTACCTCTAAATGTTATGTAATATTATAAATGAATGTATATACTGGATATATATGATATATATGATATCTAAATCATAAATATAATTCGGGATATAATGGATATTTCACCACATGAACAACTTGTAATTATAAGAAGTTTATTTTTGACTCAAGTACCTAAGATCGACAAAACGACCATTATAAACATAAATAATTACATAACGTTCATGACATGGTAATAAGTGATATAAAATGAATAATGAACTTGATAAAGGTTCTTAAGAAGGTAGATATTAACTCTAGTTTATTATTCATGAGATCAAAGAATGGTCGAGTGAATTCGGACACAAGGTAAGGGAATTTCTTAACCCAATTTCCATTATTTGGGTTATTCTCCTACTTTCAAATTATGTCATGATATTATTGTGTCTTATTTTGTATTTTTACTTTCTTTATGTGTAACTATAGTGAATACACATAATAGATCTATTTTATTTTAAAAATGATCTTTTTAAGGACTTCGTCTCAATCTCCTTTCATTGAGGCATATTTGGTTTTATACACAACTTTATTTTATATAGTGTATATACCCCTTTGACTTTTACGTTTATTCAAAAGGAATTATTTTTATACGAAGAGTTTTACTAAACGACAAAAAGGGAATGTTTTTCTTTCCGTACATATGCGGCGACAATGACTTCTCCGCCGCCGTGACCATTATTTGAGTTTCGGCTTCTTCTACAAGCCATACCATTTTTTAAAGAAAAATAATTACCATGTTTTACTTTTCTTTTATTTTGGTATTGAAAATGGTTTTGAAAGTGTTTTTATTATATCAATGTGTTGCATTGATATCTTGTGATTGAAATGTGAAAATGTTATGTTTCCTTTATGAATGTTTTATGTGATACGATTATGTTATGGTTTATGATATGTTTAAACCTATTCATATGAGGAATGCATTGGACTTAATAAGTGACGGGTGGAGCCCTCTATAGCTCTTCGATGCATCGGTAGGTCTCATGAGACAAACTAGTGTCTTGGAACAAGGCCTTGACAAAATCTTATTTGTGGTCTTGGCATGAGGCCTTGGCTACATGGTTATGATAGTCTGGCATTATGCATTCCATCATTATGAAAGTGGTTATTGATATTGCATGTGATTATTCGATCAGTAAAATATCCATGTGAATAAGTAAATGGCATTATCTCATTTTACTTTTTCCATATTATGTTGAAGTTCATGTTTGAAAGTATTTTTTTAGTTATACATTGCCTTAAATGTTAATGTTTATTTATGAAAGCTTCCGCAATATTGTTATCCTTACTGAGCATCTGAGCTCACCCCTTCCAATGTTTTAATATTTTCCAGGATGTGAAAAGTATTTTATGAATGACCTGCAGGGATAGTCAGAAGAGGATATGAGTGTGGACTATGGAGACTTTGTTATTTTAGTATTTCACTTTATGATGTAATGTTACATTTATGAATGTATCTAGTGTTTCCAAGGCTACTAAACTAATCGGTCTTTCGAGACTTGATCTTTTGTGATCATGCCAATGTTATGAAGTAATGCACTGACTCTGGGTAGCTGGGGTCGGGGAGTTACAGTTGGTATCAGAGGCAGTTTAGTACTAACCTTGGAAGCTAGATTTAAATAAACTCTTATTAGAGCACATAGCCCAAAGATAGACTTTGAGGATTAGTATAGAAGAACTTCCTAGAATTTTGGTATTATAGAGATTTTGTGAGTTATCCGAGCAATACATCCATGTCTAGATACGAGCAGGTAGAGGTGGCTCTGGCACAAATGTACCTAGGGGTAAAACCCGAAAACACCGCTTTGAGCTAGACTCAAACGGGAACTGGTGCACGACAACGGGCCTTGCTGCACTCTTGGTTACGAAATTCCCGGGGGATATGCTTTGGATAATTCTCATTTTCTTTACAACCCACTATGAAGGGTTATGATTATATACTTTCTCAAAGAAACCATTCTTATGATTATGGATTATATCCATAAATAGTTCAATTTATGTTAAGTATTTTACATGTATAGAATTATGTATTTTGATTCATAAACTAATCTAGTTTATGCCATTGTTTAGAAATGGCGCCTAGTGGAAGTAATGGAAACCGTATCAATGCACGCACTCCGTGTAGGTATTTCCCTCCTGCTCAAGATAATTATTGTGGATCTGGAGATTCAACTAGTGTTGATCAAATTAATACCATACTAGGACAACTCACTCAGGTTATGAATAATAACCTTACTCGTATGGAGCACCCTGATCCGCAATACGGAGGATCAATGTTAGACCGTTTCATGAGGCAACAACCGCCAACATTTAATGGGGGTACAAATCCATTAGTAGCTATGAAATGGATAAACTCCTTAGAGAAAATTTTCTACGCCTTGGGGTGTAACGAAAGGGAGAAGGTTGTCATGGGAGTCTACCGCCTCACTGGAGATGCCAATCAGTGGTGGTCGCTGATTCAAAACACAAAGGAGGATGAAGAAGTATCAAATATGGAATGGAGATAGTTCAAAGATCTTTTCTTAGAAAAATACTTTGCACATGACCATCGAGTAGATATGGAATGTAAATTTCTGAGGTTGAGGCAGAAGGAGGATGAGAATGTTGCAAAGTATGAGGCTAACTTTACAAGGTTAGCAAGGCATGCTGCAGATTATATACATAACCCAAGAAGTAAGATTGTTCGTTTCTTTGATGGGTTAAAACCGTTTCTCCGTCGAGCCTTAGTCTCATAGTCCTTCTCATCATACAAAGATATTGTCTCATGTGCTATCAAAATAGAAAAGGAATTCTCTAATTCTTATGACAACAAAGTAAATCAAGAGAAGAAGAGAATGATGGAAAAAGATAGAGATAAAGGGAAAAAGGGAAAGAAGGATTTTCCATTATGTGATAATTTTCGGAAGAATCACCCTGGTACTTGATTAAAAGGAATGGGAGTTTGTTAAAAATGTGGAGAAAAAGGTCACCAGGCTCGTGATTGTAAGGGAAAGAAAGATGCTATCAATGTTGAATGCTAAAATTGTAGGTAAATGAGTCATTATGCAAATGAATGTCCTAAGCGTCAGGGAAACTTACCTCAGAAAAGGCCAAGGAATCAAGGACAATCTTATGTTGTTACTACAGATAAAGAAGAATAATTAATGTATTGGTGCTTTTGGACTCTTGGATTATATTCTGTTTATTAGAATAATGTGATATATATATAAGGATAGTATTGCGGTACTTGTTGATTTCATTAATGTTTTAATATGTTGAAGGTAATCATATTTTTGTATGTGACAATAAGAGAAACTTTACATTGTTTGCGGAATCTGATGATACAATGGATTTGGTAATTTAAAGACATTTTAGAGAAAGTCTAGACGGAGGTATTTTGGATAACTATAAAGGTTGGAATGGATTAAGTTGAACTTTGGATAATATTGTTTAAGGTAAAAACATTTATGAAGATTATTTTTGGAATGTTATAATACTATAGTTTTAGGAAAAGGACAACCAACAGGGTGGGGTATAACCCGTCGCGTCAGACAAAGCTGCAGGAATCGAACCCACAACCATAGTGCGACATGCCATTATTTTCTACCACTAGCCTACAGGAAGTCCCTGGTTATTACAGGAAGTTTTCCTAATCTAAATGGTATGTGTTAATATTTGGAACCTTATACAATTATGATAAATAGAATATTTTCGAGTTCTATTACCTTTTAGAGTGAAATATGGGTTTGTTGTAAAAATTTATTAATGAATGAAAGTATAAATGACCAGTATGTATATTCCCTTACGTTCTTAGTAAATCTTCTAAATAAATTCCTCAACTTTATAAAGGGTAACTTAAAACAAAAACGTTGCAGGGTAACTTTTCCAACTGGGGATTCAATGACCGTTTAACCAATCACAAGTTTGTGATTTTCTTATGGTTAACATTCTCCTAATCTAGTTTTCTACAACTCTCCATCAAACCATGATGGTTTGTTTTTCTTCCATATCCATATTTTCATAGAATCCTAGTATGGGCTATCTCGGGTGACCTTTGTACTTATCTTTCTATCTTTTAAAGTTATATTTTTATTAACCTTATTTCCGATGTTGGTTTTCCAAAAAGGTATTTTCTATTTTCAACCTTTTATTTTCAAAGAAAAATTTCAAATTGCGAGGATGCAATTTATTGAAGGAGGAGAGAATGTAACACCCCGAGCTTCCACGATACGCTTCTAATTAAATAATGCAATAGCTTGCATTGTATGCAACTTCGAGTTCTAACACACCGCGACTAATCAAAATAGCCATTATGAATAGTAATACCCACTTTTTAAAATTATAGAAATTTTATATGAACTTCATTTTTTTATTCGTAATATCGAAATTATCCTAAGTTGAAGTTTTTGTAATTTTATGAGAACTTCCATTTTTTATGAACAGTGAAAAATAATTAAAACAAATTTTTTGATCAAAATAATTTATAGTGATAAATTATACTATTGAGTGGTTTTAAAGTATAATTAGAATATATTTTCACCATTTTATCCAATGGTGTTCATTATAATTAATTTCACTTTGAAATTGGAGATAAACAATTGTCAATTTGTTGATATATATTGTTTCTTAAAAACACGCTATTTGTTGTGAAAGCGGGAATTAATTATGAAATTAATTAATGAAACTTATATTTTTGGAATTTTATAAAATAGAAATCATTTTTGAATTCAAAATATCAATTATAACATAGGGTGAAATTTTGGCAATGTTCTGAAAAACTTCAATTTTTGATGAATAGTGAAACCACTAAGTGGTAGTTAAAAAAACTGATTTTTCGTTTAAATGAAACATTACCACTTCTGTGATTTGATTTTCAAAAATCTTACATACATGGTTTTCATTAGGAAGTAAAATGTGGTACAATGGGATTAAAATAATTTTTTGGTGAATAATAACTTTTAAGTTTAATTAATCGCGATTAAAGGTAATTAGTGAAATTTAAGGTAAAAATGATATTATAAAAATATGAAATGACCTTGACACTTGTCCTACACCTATTTTATGATTCATGTCCGACCAAGACAATACATGGGTCAACTTGGGTACCCCATGGAACCACTTTGGTAGGAAAAGGACATAAATAACTTTTTAGTTAATGTTAAAATAAAAAGGTCACAAACAAGAGTTGTTTTACTAAAACAATTTTTAAATGGGTTTATACAAGTCATATTTTTGACTATAAAAATTCATTAGAAAGATAAAAATATTTCCTAAATCATGATATTTTTTTTATAATTTTTAGTCATTAAATAAATTAAATTATTTATGAAACCATGATGATGTAGTGATTACCTCATTAATTAACGATTTCAATAAAATGAAATGATAATGTAAAATACAAGGCTGAAACATGTCCAAAGACTATTTGATGGGTATATTTAGAACCCTTATCACCTTAGCCTCTAATTAGACAAGTTTGGGACCTTTAGAATCCGAAAATCATTGTATAATAAAATAACATTTCATTACTTTCCAAAAGTGCCCCTCCTCTCCACTTATAAAAGGCCCCCACCATTCCCACCTTATTCACAATTTCATGCCATTTGGCTCGGCCAACCTCTACTAAAATACTCTCCCAACATCCCCCTATTACTCCTAGAAGCCTCACTTTGGGAATAACCCTTCCCAAGGAATCCTTTGGCTCAAATCAAAAAAGAGTTACCCGATTTTAAGGTAATGTCTTCTCTAATGTTGTTTTGTTTTATTTTTCTTCTCCAACCCCTTAAAATCTTTTTATTCCTTTATTTTGTAATGAAACCAGAATCTATAATATACTAGGATGTTTTTATGATATGGATTTGGTTTACACTTACACACACCTTCGTCTAATGGTTAAAAAACATACTGTTTCTGTGGGTGGCGAAATACTGCCTCACGAAACGATGATTGTTCAAATTCTTTTAACACCTCTATTGGTGGCCATTTTGATGACAATATTTTGATATATGATATATATATTATGTTTATGTCTTCCTTATTTTTTTTTTATTTCTCATTTATGGCATACTTTATTATTTCCATTATGGGTAAACACGGTAATTTCATTTTAGGAAGTGCGGACTACCGCCCCCTCAAAGTGATTTGAATCGTTAATGCCATATGTCGGATGTATAAATGATGGAGTAAAGGATATTGTATATGATATTATACTAGAATTATAATACACCTTTATACTGATATGATTTCATTCCATTAAATACGAAATATAAATGAGAGTAGTGTTCATGCGTACGTACGGCTTACCGTCTCCATGAGCGGTGCATTTCATTTCTTACCTCTAAATGTTATGGAATATTATAAATGAATGTATATACTGGATATATATGATATATATGATATCTAAATCATGAATATGATTCTGGATATAATGTATATTTCACCACATGAATAGCTTGTAATTATAAGAATTTTATTTTTGACTCAAGTACATAAGATCGACAAAACGACCGTTATAAAATTAAATAATTACATAATGTTCATGACATGGTAATAAGTGATATAAAAGGAATAATGAACTTGATAATGGTTCATAAGAAGGTAGAGATTAAATCTAGTTTATTATTTAGGAGATCAAAGAACGGTCGAGTAAATTCAGACACGAGGTAAGGGAATTTCTTAACCCAATTTCCATTCATTGGGTTAATCTCCTACTTTCAAATTATGTCATAATATTATTATGTCCTATTTAGTATTTTTACTTTCTTTATGTGTACCTATAGTTAATACACATAATAGATCTATTTTATTTTAAAAAATGATCTTTTTAAGGACTTCGTCTCAATCTCCTTTCATTGAGGCATATTTGGTTTTATACACAACTTTCTTTTATACAGTGTATAAACCCCTTTGACTTTTTTTTTATTCAAAATAAATCTTTTTATACGAAGCGTTTTACAAAACAACAAAAAGGGAATGTTTTTCTTTCCGTACAGATGCGGCGATAATGACTTCTCAGCCGCCGTGACCATTATTTGAGTTTCGGCTTCCTCTACAAGCCATACCTTTTTTTAAAGAAAAATAAATACCATGTTTTACTTTTCTTTTATTTTGGTATTGAAAATGGGTTTCAAAGTGTTTTTATTATATCAATTTGTTGTATTGATATCTTGTGATTGAAATGTGGAAATTTTATGTTTCCTTTATTCATGTTTTTTGTGATACGATTATGTTATGGTTTATGATATGTTTAAACCTGTTCATATGAGGAATGCATTGGACTTAATAAGTGATGGGTGGAGCCCGCTATAGCTCCTAGATGCATCGGTAGGTCTCATGAGACAAACTAGTGTCTTGGCACAAGGCCTTGACAAAAATCTTATTTGTGGTCTTGGCACGAGGCCTTGGCTACATGGTTATGATAGTATAACATTATGCATTCCATCTTTATAAAAGTGGTTATTGATATTTCATGTGATTATTCGACTAGTATAATATCCATGTGAATAAGTAAATGGTATTATCTCATTTTACTTTAGCCATATTATGTTGAAGTTCTTGTTTGAAAGGATTTTGTTTTAGTTATACATTGCCTTAAATGTTAATGTTTATTTATGAAACCTTCCGTAATATAGTTATCCTTACTGAGCATCTGAGCTCACCCCTTACAATGTTTTAATATTTTCCAGGATGTGAAGAAGTATTTTATGAATGACCTGCAGGGATAGTCAGAAGAGGATATGAGTGTTGACTATGGAGACTTTGTTATTGTAGTATTTCACTTTATGATGTAATGTAACATTTATGAATGTATCTAGTGTTTCCAAGGATACTAAACTAATCAGTCTTTTGAGACTTGATCTTTAGTGATCATGCCAATGTTACGAAGTAATGCACTGACTCCGGGTAGCTGGGGTCGGGGCGTTACAACAATACTGGCATTGGTTATCAACATGGGAAAATAAATCTTGGTAGAACCAAGCATGATTCTTGATCTAGGGTATACACATCTGCTCCCTATTCTGGAAATAAATCTAATAGTTCATGTTGTGATACACTTTCTACTATTTCATATTTTTCTGGACCGAATGGAGTTTGTTTTTAAAATACATTACATTGTTCTTATTGGAAACCTATAAGGAAGATATGGATTTTTTAAAGAACTTATCACTAATTTTACCTGACCGAAACAATTATGGGTACCAAAATATGTTTTTGCATGATCATTCAACAGGAATAATGCATAAAGAGTTCCTATAAATGTTTATGGTACTTGTACAGTGGGTGTTCAAGGAACATGACACGAGACTACTAATGTTTTAGGAACCTAATAAAAATTTATGGATGACATGTCACATTTGGTGACAATTCCAAAGGAAAAAACATTGGCCTTGGCCAAATCGATAACCCTAACTCAGTTTTGATTTCTAAAGTACTTTTTGTTGATGGTTTGAAATATAATCTGCTTAGTATCTAAAAATTATGTGATGATAGATTTCATCTTTAATTTGAAAATGATTCATTCAATGTCATTAAATCTAAAAAATAATTATTGTTTTCTGATTTGAAAATGTAAATGTAAACTTTGTTAACAGAGATTCATTGGTTTCTCAAAAAACATAATGTTAAAGAGACTTTTCATTTTCATAGGATAATATGACACTATAATAATCAATCCCTAATAATTATAAATATAAAAGGCTTAATCAAATATATACACAAACATTACTTTCCAAATGATAAAGTGTGTAATTCCTGTCAAAAAGGAAAACAACACAAAATTTCTTTAAGCCACTGAATGACGTGTCAACTTCTCAACCTCTTGAACTGGTTCACATGCATTTTTTTGTACCATCTAGAGCTTCTAGTTTAAATGGGAAGCACTATGTTTATGTTTTTGTAGATGAATTTTATAGATATACTTGGACTATCTTTCTGGCTCACAAATGTGAAGCCTCCTCTTACATATCCAAATATGCCAAGTCTATAGAAAATCATAGTGGACGTAGAATTAAGAACATGAGAAGTGATCATGGTCATGAGATTGAAAATCAAGAGTTTTAATCCTTTTTCCAACAAAATGGCTATAGTCACAACTTCTCTTCCCCTAGAACACCTCAACAGAATAGAGTTGTATAATGAAGAAATAGAACACTGAAAGAGATTTCTAGAACAATGATTAGTGAATATGTCCTACCTATTTATTTTTGGGCTGATGTTGTAAATACAGTAGGATACATAATCAATAGTGTATTGACTAGAACTATTCTTAAAAGCACTTTTTATGAATTATAGAACAATTGAAACCCAATGTTAGCTACATCAATGTTTTTGGTTGCAAAGTCTATATCGTTAATACCAATGATAGTTTTGACAAATTATCATCCAAGAGAGATGAATGAATATTTTTTCGAATATATAAATTTCAGTATATCCAATAAAGTGTTCAATAAAAGAAATAAATGATCGGAAGAATTTTTCCATGTCAAATTCGATGAAACATATCCACATAAGCCTAAAACCACTCTAGAGAACCAAGAGGATGATGTATCAAATATGGCCATTAATTTAAAATCCTCAAACCATTCTATGAATGAATCAACGAAAACATCCAGTTCATGAATTTCCTTAGAATCATGTCACAATGAATCTGAACCTGTTGATGAACATGAAATCACTAGTACTTCCTTTTCTAGAGTTGTTAGAACTCTTAAGAACCACCCCTTAGATGTTGATGTAGGAGAGTTAGAAAATAGAACTCTAACTAGAGCTTCTCTTAGAAATCAAGTTGAACATAAACTCTTCTTTTTTCAACTTGTACCTAAAAACTTAATAATACTATCAATGGTGAATTTCGAATAATTGATATGGAAGAAGAACTTAAACAGTTTGAAAGAAACAATGTTTTGAAACTTTTTGAAAGTCACAAGACACATTCACCATAGGCACTAAATGGGTGTCTATAAATTAGGTAGATGTATCCAGTAACATAGTTAGAAATAAGAATATATTGGTTTCACAAGGATATAGTCAAGAAGAATGGATTGACAATGAGGAGACCTTTTCACCAGTAGCTAGACTTGAATCCATCATATGTTTTCTTGCTTATGATACACATATAAATTTCAAACTATATCAAATGGATCTTAAGAGTGCATTCTTAAATGGGTATATTACTGAGAAAGTCTTTGTTGAGAAACCTCCCAGTTTTACAACTCCTCATTTTCCAAATCAAAATTTTAAATTATCAAAAGTTTTATATGGTTTAACATTAGCTCCAAGAGCCTCTTATGATCGGCTGAGTACTTTTCTTATTTCCAAGGGTTTTACAAAAGGAATAACTGATCCCACCATTTTTATAAAATGAATTTCCATTGTTCTTTTAGATTTTAAAATCTATGTCGGTGTCATTACCTATGGATATTTAAGAATTCATTATGTATTGATTTTTCTAAAATTATGGAAATTGAATTTCAAATTAGTTTACTAGGTGAACTAAAATTCATTCTTCGATTTAAAAGCTTTCAAAATAATTATGGTATTATTATAAATCAAATTAAATAAATAAGATATCTTCTAAAACATTCTGGATTTGATATCACTAAATGTAGTGAAACTTTAATGATTACTTGTTGTAGGGTGGATATTGGTTAAGATGAAAAATTTGTTTTTTCAAACCACTTAAAAAGGAATGATTGGAACTTTACTATACATAAGTACTAGTCAACCTAACATTATGTTTAATGTGTGTATGTGTGCTCATTTTCAGGAAAATCCTATGGAATCGCATTTAAATGATGAAAAGATAATTTTTAAATACTTCAAGAAAACATTCAATTTAGGACTATTCTATCATAGAGGGAAATCATTTGAACTAGTTATTTGATCTAATGCTAACTTCAGTGGTTGTAAGTTAGATAAAAAATTCACCTCTAGAACCTATGACTTTTTAGGCAAGTCACTAGTATCATGGTGTAGTAATAAAAAAAATTATGTTTCATTATCTATTGCAGAAGCTGAATACATAGTTTTTGGTAGTTGTTGTGCACAAATTTTGTGGACGAAACAGACATTACTAGATTATGGATATCAATTCAGGCATGTGCCTATAAATTGTGACAACACAAGTGCTATTAATATCTTGAAAATCATGTTTTATACTCTTGGACAAAGCATATTGATGTAAGACATCACTTTTTGAGAGATCATTATCAAAAGGGTGATATCCCTTTGAAATTTATTAGAATTGAATGTCAGCTTGCTGATATATTCACTAAACGATTAAATTCTGAAAGAATAGACTACATCATACATAAATTGGGTATGATAATCCTTATGTAAATATATAACTTTTTTGTATCTTACTATTTCATTTTTATAGTCTCATAGTTAGAATTTCTTGTATAATATCTGACACATATTGTCTCTAATAATATGGTCACACCGTCTAGAAATCATACATGTTATTTTCTCACCATTAACACTTGTTATTGTCTCAACGTTAACACTTGTTACATTCTCACCATTAACAATTCTTACTATCTTGCCATGAATGCATGTTAATGACTCACCGTAAGACTACCTGGTTTTTTTATTTATAAATTAGATCATGTCTCTCACTGATTACTCATTTTTCCTTTTTTCTCGTGATTTTGTTTTTACAATGATTGGTATTCTGAAAGGATAAAATAAAATATGATTCACTCGTTCATCACTTGAGCACCCTTATATTATCTCAAACTGTATCCCTTCTTCAACCCTTTAACTTTTCTCTCTCTATAACCTTCAATGAATGCCAATGATGAAACTTCCTTTGTCATTGAATCCTGAGAAACACATTTCATTGAAAAAGAAGATTGCACCTAATTTAGCACCTGAGTGTCCTCTAAATCCAAATCTGGGGAGCCGAACTATAGTACCTAAGAAAGAGATATTCCCTAGGTGTATTTTTTCGAGTATGTCACTATTTTTGAAATTATTAAAAGAGAAAGGGTGGTTATATTAGTTGGAAAAGGAATATAGACCTATCTACCCAATGCTAGTTGCATAATTTTATCAGTTTGTACATTTTTTGTCTGATTCAGAAATTGGCTTTGTTGTAAGAAGTTGGATTAGTGGCCCAAGATGAAAGTTTTCTTCATGGTTATTGGATTCATGCCTTAGGATAACTCCTGAAGGTATTTTTGATGATTACCAGAGAGTTCATCCGCCTCCAAGTGACTTCATTGTTTTGGAAGATACATTGAAATGTTTAACTGGAAATGGTACCAAGAGATGTTCCATCGCTACTGAAATCGATGGATAATCTAGACATCTGTTTAAGATTATTAATAACATGATTATCCCCAGAAAAGGTGATTTCTCTAAAATTAAATATCAGGATATATTTTTGATTCATCTCATGAAAAATGGACATAAGATCAGTTTTTTTATGTATGTCATACACCACATTTGTGAATTAAGCATTACAAAATCCAAGTGATCCTACCTATTCTATTCTTAGCTTATCTCAGCCACGCTACATGTCAAAGAAATGGTTGGAAAAAATGAATAAGTTATTATGGATAATGTGTTCTCTCATTCAAAAGTTATTATAAAGATGACGACAATCAAATGGATTCCTCGAAAAAGGCATTGGAGGAAGACAATGATAGGATCTATAAAATGTTCAATCTAGTGGAAAATCCCTCTAGAACAAAAGGTATTTCTGATCCTGGTTTGGAACCAGATGAAGTTATTGAGTATTCTAAAGAAGAAGAATAAAAAGAGGTTGTTGTGCATGCCAAATAAAATGTTTTTGATAAGGAAGAAAATACTCCTTCTCCTCAAGTTTTAATTGAGAAAGAAGTCACAGCTCCTAAAGATGTTGCTAATATGGAACACCAACCCAAAGTAGAAAAATGATATGTTACTAAGGAAACTAAAAAGGATGTTATATAAGAACACATAAAAGAATAAATTTTTTTATGCAAGAAGACGATCTGGAGTAAATCCCAGTGGAACAACATGTTCCTGAAGTCATTCATTCTACTGACGATAGAATGGAACAATTTTTTCAATTCGCTTGAAAGTAAATTATTGTGTAATAAAGGGATGAATTTGTGGAAATATATCATGGTCCTAAGACATTACGCTCTATGAAGGATGCACCTGTTGAGGGGGAGTGTCCCCCTAATCTGGAATCTATTGTGGTGGAAAATCCATTTGATCCAAGCTTAGTGGACACATGGTATAAGTATCCCAGTTATTTTGTTGGGAATGAACCATAAGAAGTCTTAATCCAGGGTCATGGCCTTTCCATAATATTTAAGTGGAAAAATGCATATTATCATAAGGATATTTATTCTAAAGAACATTTTCTTGTCTTAGAAACTATCTCTAAGACTTCCCATGAACCTCCATCCTTGGTGAGTAAAGATGTCCAGAAAGAGTTTTGAACAACCCTTTTGGCGGGGGTTGAAAAAACTATTGAATACCCAACCATCTCCTGTAAATATTCTATGTGAGAGAGATGCTTCACAGATATTAGAAAAATAAAATTGGAATATTCAACTCAAAATGCTTCATGAGATTCAGAAAGTCATAGTTGAGAACAAACTTCTTAGAGATGATGTAAAGACTCTAAGAGGTATAGTTGAAGAAATGTAGAAAGTGTTGAACTCGATATCAGAGAAAACTTATCATTGTATTGATGTTTTTTTCTTCAAACCCCACATGATATTTCCTCTCTGATTCAACATCATTTAGCATTCGTAGTCGAGAAAGTGACTGAGAGGAACACACAAATAGTGAAAGAGATATGTGAGCTTGTTGTTGGTCTTAACAAGCTAACTGATGTGTATAAGGGGTGCCTTCAAAAAATAGACAATCAACTAAAATATCTCACCTCGACTGTCACTTATTATAATGCCTCTCATCAATCATCTCATCCTTCCTTAGACAATGATCTCCTTAGAATAGTGGTCAAAGCGGAAAATCGGGCTGTGCGCTATGGTCTTAAAATAGAATCTCTATCTGAAGATATCATGAACAGTGATAGAGTTCACGATTTAGTACAAATCCCTTCTATGATTGAAAATGATACTCAAAAAGAAATTACCAAGAAAGTGGATGTCTATTTCAACCGAAGCTTCGCTAAGACTAATATGACCAATCATTTCAATCCCCTAGTGTAAAATCTGAGGATTCCCCTTGTTACTCAAGACTTAAAGACTCAATTTCAAAAGCTCATAGAGTTCACTCGTGAGTAGGACACGTTTATGATGAACAAGGATGATTTTGATAAGGTCAAGCAGTATAGTGGAGAGATCATGGCTAATTTTATCAATCCTCTATGGCTCAATATTTATGTACATAGTACTGCCATAATTACTCCTACAACTACCTCTCTAAGATCTGGTTTGACTACCTTCACCTCTGCCCTAGCCTCCACTTCTATATCGGTTAGTTAGTCCCTGAGACAGATTAGTGTTGTAATCCTTATTCATCAATTGTCTCAATATTCAACTGCACCTAAATTGGCTCCTTCTGTCTTCGAAGGCCTTCCATTACCTTCTCTATCAACCATCTCACACACTTCTTCTACCTCAACCTATACTATTATGGCTTCTTCATCTGATCATGCGACTAAGGGAAAAGAGAAGACCATCTAGTGATGAAGAACAATGACTCCTATCCTTTTATTGGAATGTTGTTGCATTTGTTTTGGTGTCTACTGTTGGTACTCAAACTCCTTTTCTCTAATGCATTGTGAACATTTCTTGTATTTTCATATACACTATTAATGATAAACCCAAAAGGGGTAGAAATATATATGTGTTATCTGAACATTGGGAATATTTTTTTGGAAAAAATATACACTCTAAATACATATAATTTGAGTTCATCAAAAATGGGGAGATTGTCAGAATCCACATGTATTAATCATGTTTTATTGATCAAAAATCCTATTCAGTATATAAACATTTTCAATTATATGTAATCTATCTCACATCATATATACAGTTGTCTAATGTACATATAATTTAAGTAAAGATATCCAAAGATCGTATATACTATACATTTCGTTTGATTATTGTAAACTATCCTTGATTTACTTTATAATAATTTCGTGGATAAATGATTAAGTCTACATCGTTTATGAATATCATTTCTTATGACTGAATACAGTTATTTGGATATGTCTAAGACACCATGAGTCTTCAAATGATTTTGTTTTTCTGGAAATGAAACTAGTCACCATGAACAAGACACCATGAACCAGACACCATGAACAAGACACTATAAACCAGACACTGTGAACCAGACACTACGAATCAAACACCGTGAACCATACTTCGTGAACTAGACATTGTGAACTAGACAATGGGAACTAGATACCGTGAGCCAGACCCCGTGAACCAGACACCTTGAACCAGACACCGTGACCAACCAGACAATGTGACCATGAGACACTATGACCATCCAGACATCGTGAATGTGAGACACCGCATCAAGAATACATCATTCCATGACATACTATGACATCGTTTCTTAATTATTTTTGATATTTTTGATTTATAAATCTATTGGTCATATTTAAACTTTTTAATTGCACTAATTTAATTAATGTTTCTTTATAGATATGTCACCTGACAGTATGATGTACGAGGTGTAGACTACCAGCACATGTCGGCTCCAACACATGCACTCCAGGATAAAAGATTAGTGAGGCCAAGAAACAATATATATGAAATTGAAACAAGTGGGTGTGAACACAATAATGAATAACACACATAGATAATTTTTTTAATGAGATAATTGTTACAAGAAACTCGACACTACTGAAGAACACAAAAATTTTTAGGAAAATGATATATTTTAAATGGAAATATTTATATTTCTTACATGAGGAACATTGATGTGTTGATTGGACATGTTCTTATTTTGGTTTTGATATAATATATTAAATGTTTTGGGTTTTTTATTATTATTAAAAAATCATGGGAATATTATGTTCTTGGATAGGACAGATTGGATTAGGTGGGATTCATTTCCACATGCTTTAAAAGTGATGTATATATTTGGATCCTCATCCACCTATTAGTAACTCGTTACATGATGCTCCTCTAATTGTTGTCATGAAACTGGTTAGTGACATATTTTTAGGTTATCCATGTAACGACCCAAAGTATTTCAATGGAAAATTCCCTTCTTATATTTATGTCATAAAAAAACAAAATAATTAACTACTAAGTGATAAGTGACCTTTAAACATAATTTTGTCAACCCTATGTTTGGAATTTTAAAAATCCTACATACATGGTTTTGTTCAAGATAGTTTTTGGAGTCTAATGAAAAAAAATATTTTTTGGGGAATAGTAACCTACCCTTATGAATAGTAACATAACCTTATGAATAGTAATATGACCCTTACAATAAATAATAGTATCATTTCCTATGAATAATAAAATAAAATTTAGACATCATAGAAAGTGACAATTTGGCCTTAGTAAATGTTTTTGGTATTTTATAAGTCATAAATAATTAATTATAATTAATTAATTAATTTAAAAGAATATTTATTTCCCTTAAATGTACTCATAAATTATTGAATCAATGTCTAATAGTTTTTAGATAATTTTATAAGACCCTACGTAATTTTTGAATGAACTATAAAATCAGTTTTAATCTTAAAAACTGTTTTTTAAGTAAATTATGATTTTACTTAAATATTAAATTAATATTATTTAGTAAATTATTTATAAAAATGGAATTCATTTTTGGATTCTACACATTTAAAAATGGTTGGGGTAAATTTTTGGGATTTTTCTGAGATACTTGAATTTTTGATGAATAGTTGAATCCGATAATTCACAATAAAAGCTAAATAATGTATTAATTGAGTCATCGATGATGTTGTGATGATGTAAGCCCACTTGGATAAGTATTAAATTATAAAATTAATATTCTTGTTCGTTCAAGACTCACTATTCCTTGTCTTTGATGAAATTAATAAACTAATCAATATTATATTAAGGAACCCCCTCTCCCCTCCACTATAAAAGCCACCCTTCACTCCCTCTTTTACTCACACCTCTCAAGCTCCAAGCCTTCTCTAAACACTACCCAAAAACCTTCCCTAGCTCATACCCTACGTCAAAAAGCTGTTGGTCTCATCAAAATACCAATCCTAGCTTCCTTAAAGAGGATCTCAAGAGGAAGATTCTAGAGGTAATTTCTCTCCCTCTTCTCCTTTAATTTTCCTTTCAATTTCCAGTTCATTTCTTTATGTATTCCCACCTATCTTCATCCAAATTTTTTTGTAACTCCAGTATTATACATATATTGAAATATTATGATTCTAATGGTATATTATATCACCCCACACTCTTTCCATCTTCCTTTTATTTTATTAAAGAGAACGTTGTTCGTGAAGTGCTAAATTTATCACCTTAAAAAACGCCATGTTCTCTTATTCCATTTCGAAATTCAAATCTGGTCATGAAACCATTTTTATGGTTGAACCAGAATATTTTGTGTTTATTATGTTCTATTTTAAGTTCTTGAAATAACTTATGGCCATATTACTAAGTTAAAAGTTAAAACAAGTTTGTTGTGATCCAAACACCGCTCAAATTAACCCAAATTACCATCATTAAATTTTTATCTAACAATTCATCCACGTGGATATAAAATAAATCATTATAAAATCATTAAAGCTCCTGTAATATAATTAATAACATGTAATATCAGTTCTATATGTTTACCCATGATGTTCCCTCTTTCTTTTGGGAACCCAAAACTTATGAATGTGTTATTATGAGATGAAACTCATTCCATTCCATGGGTTATTTATGTACATAATTGATATGTGTTCTATGTGGAAAGCATGATAATGATAATGTTATGATGTGATGGGTGGGCCCGGAATTATATAGCGCAATATGAATGTTTAAATGTGACGGGTGCGCCCGGAATTATACAACGCTCCAATGGACTGGGTAAAGTGATGAATCTAATGAGTAAATGTGAAATGATGTGTGAACAAGATGCTAGTTTTTTTCCACAAGTATGTGTGGTAGTTAACCACTAAGACATGATGTTTCATTTTTATGCATTTCCACATTTCAATTCTATTATTTATGCTCCACTCATGTTCATGATCTTCTTCCTATGTCATGATTATGCTCACCCCACGCTATATTGTTCTTATTTATCCTCTTACAGGGCTTCTAGCTCACCCCTTTTGATGCATATCCTCAGGTGGCTACATGTACTAAGGAGAGGACAAGTTCCACTAAGAAGCTTGTGAAGAAGAAATTAAATAAATGTTTATGGTTGATATTGTATTTTTTATGCGTGGTCCTAGTTTTCCCAAGACACTAATCCTTTGGATCCTTCATGTGTAATACTATTATGTTTTTTATCTTTGAAATGATGTAATAATAATGTAATAAATGGATGGATCGCCATAGTTTGTATCAGAGGAAATGTTTAGTTAATTTGGGAATTAGGATTAGAAAACCCTATAGAAAACCTCTAGCATGAGAATAAGTACAAATATGTACACCAGAATATTTACCTATGGATCACATATGCTATGTTTTTGGTATAATTTTTTAAATGAATATGTTATTCATGACTTGTTTATTTACATTTTTTTCTAACCTTTTATATTTTAGAAAATGGTGGTAACAGGAGAAATCAGGGCAACAAATCTTGCGAGGGCCAATGCAACGATTGCCCGAACGACATCCTCAATGATTATGGAGGTGGAGTTCAAAAATTCATGGAGATGCTTACCCAATTATCTCGGATTGTGAATAATAACCATAATAATGGGGAACTTCCTCCTTCACCAAATAGGGAGAAGCTAGATATCGAATGTTTTATGCAGCAACGACCACTGACGTTTTGTGGATCTTCTGATCCACTTGTTGCGGAACAGTGGGTCAACTCCATGGAGAAGATCTTTTCTGTTCCTCACTGTTCCGAGATGGAGAAGGTGAGTCTAGTCGTTTATCATCTAGATGGAGAATCTGATCAATGGTGGGATTTGATTAATAACACCAACGCAAGGGAGGAAATTGAAGAGATGCAATGGGAAGATTTTAAGATAATGTTTCTTAATAAGTACTTCCCACGAACTCTTCGCACGAAGATGGAGAGAGAATTCATAGAGATCAAGCAAAAAGAAGGAGAATCTGTCACAACCTATGAAGAAACTTTTACAAGGCTCGCAAGGTATGCTTCGGGTTTTGTTATCAACAATTATAGCAAAATTGATAGATTCTTTAGTGGATTAAAACCACATCTTCGAAAGGCTCTTACAATTGGAGACTTTCGGAGTTATGAAGAAGTTGTTCGGTGTGCTCTCAAAGTGGAGATGGAGTTTGCAGAATGGTCCCATGGCTATGGTGATAAGAAAAGAAATATGGAGTTTCAAGCTGGTGGGTCTAGTGACAACGGTGGGAAGAAAAATCAATGACCCACATGCCAAAAATGTGGGACGTTGCACCAAGGGAACTGCCTCAATTGTACGGGGAAATGCTTTAAGTGTGGGAAAGGACACCAAGCTCAAGAGTGTCGAAAAGACATGAAAAGGATGGGTAATGTAGATGATGAAAGGAGAGAACCACTCTTGGTTCAATGCTACAACTGTAGGGAGCAAGGGCACTATTCAAACCAGGGCACTAAACCTCGAGCTCTCGAGGGTAATCAGCGCCAACAACCACAAAAGCCAAAGGATCAAGGGAAGGCTTATGCCATCACTACTACGGAGGTGCAACATGATAATGAAGTCGTACAAGGTACACTTCCTATTCACTCAAGAATGGGAAAAGTCTTATTTGATTCTGGTTCTACGCATTCCTTTATATCTTGCAAGTTTGCTAGAACTATAGAATCGAAGCCAAGAAACCTTGAAGTAGAGATATCTTTAAAAACACCAAGTGGTGAAATCATTGTATCCCATGTGTTTGACTCTTCTCCTATTGACGTATGTGGGAAGATTCTTCTGGAAAATCTCGTAATACTTCCCTTGGTGGAATTCAACTCTATAATGGGAATGGATTGGCTCTCGTTATATAGAGCACATATCAACTAACGGGAAAAGGTAATATACTGTCATATTCTGAACCACCCCATGCTCCTCTACAAATGCATGGAAGAACATGAATATCCATTGAAAAATCCTTCATTGGTGTGGGTGTTGATTCTCTATGAAGAAGCATACCTCTCCCAAATGATTGAGTCGAAGGAAAGTGCCAACCATGAATAAATGCCCATCGTGAGGGAATACAGTGATGTATTTCCCAAAGAGTAACCCAAAATTCCCCTGTATCGCGAGGTTGAGTTCTCAATTGAACTCATATATAGAGCTACTCCTATCTCAAAGTGACCCTATAGGATGGCTCCTAACGAACTGGAGGAGTTAATGAAGCATCTTCAAGAGCTGTTGGACAAAGGGTTCATACGCCCTAGTGCATCACCTTGGGGTGAACTAGTGCTCTTTGTGAAGAAGAAGGATGGAACCATGCGGCTGTGTATCGATTACCGGGAACTCAACAAGATCACCATAAAGAACAAGAATCCACTCCCAAGGATTGATGACTTGTTTGACCAGTTAAGTGGAGCTCAATACTTCTCAAAGGTGGATCTTCATTCTGGATATGATCAGGTAAAGGTGAAGAAGGAAGATATTCAGAAAACTGCCTTTCGTACAAGGTATGGGAACTATGAGTTTTTGGTGATGCCCTTCAGACTTACTAATGCCCCTGCAATATTCATGGATTTTATGAATAGAGTCTTTATACATTACCTCGAAAAATTAGTGGTAGTGTTTATCAATGATATTCTCATCTACACCAAGAGAAAGGAGGAACATGAAGAACATCTAAGACTTCTGTTGGCGACATTGAGAAGGGAGAAGTTGTACGCCAAGTTTAGCAAGTTTGACTTTTGGATGAATCAAGTCACATTCTTGGGACATGTGATCACAAGGGAGGGAATTTCTGTGGACCCTTCAAAGACAAAGGCGATTGAGGAATGGCCCAGGCCCTCTAGTGTCACAGAAATCTGTAGTTTTCTTGGATTAGCTGGGTACTACCGACATTTTCTGAGAACATTCTCACGATTGTCAAGCCCTCTAACTAAGTTAACAAGAAAAGGGGTGAAGTATGTATGGATGGAAGAATGTGAGGGAAGCATCAAGGAGATAAAGAGAAGGTTGATCACTGCACCTGTACTCACACTACAGAAAAGTGGAGAATGTTTTGTGATATACAGTGATGAATCAAAGAAAGGCTTGGGTTGTGTACTCATGAAAAATGATAATGTGATAGCCTACGCCTCATGACAGTTGACGATCCATGAACAGGACAACCTGACGCATGATCTAGAGCTGGCAGTCGTGATTTTTTCCTTGAAAATCTGGCGGCACTAGCTTTATGGCGAGAAGTGTGACATATACACCGACCACAATAGCCTAAAGTATATATTCACACAAAAAGAGCTCAACATGCGTCAAAGGAGATGGTTAGAGATAATCAAGGATTACGATTGCTCAATTCACTATCATCCTGGGAAGGCGAACAAGGTAGCCGATGCTCTAAGTAGAAAATAACCTGCTACTCTATCCATGTTGAGGATTGAGAAAGACCCTATCTTCTTGCATATGCAAAGAATGGATTTGGAAATCTTAAAGGTGGGGGATACATCATACCTTTCCCAAATTATTGCGCATCCATCCATCCACGAGAAGATTAAGGAAGCACAAAGTGGTGATGTTGAGATACAAAAGAGGGTGAATACAGTAAAGGAAGGGAAGATGCAAGAGTTCCATATCGACGATGATGGTGTGATTCGGTTTAGAACGCGGCTTTGTGTGGCTTCATCACCCGGGATAAAGAAGGAGCTATTGGATAATGCACATAGCTCAACTTTATCTATCCATCCTGGAAGTTCCAAGATGTATCGTGATCTCCGAGAGCACTTCTGGTGGGATAAATGAAGAAGGAGATTGTGGAATATATATCAAGGTGCTTGGTAAGTCAGCAAGTTAAAACTGAGCAGAAAAAGTCCAAAGGTATGATGCCTCCATTTCCTATACCCGTGTGGAAATGGGAAAATGTTATTATGGACATTGTCATGGGTCTCCCAAAGACGTCAAAGGGAAATAATTCGATATAGGTTGTGGTTGATCGACACACCAAGATTCCCATTTTATCGCTATTCGGGGAGACCTCTCACTTGAACAAAATGCAAGGATATATGTGAAGGAAGAAGTGATATTTCACGGTGTTCCACTCTCGATTGTCTCTGAACGTGATCCAATGTTCACATCTATATTCTGGAGGAGCCTTCAACATGCTTTGAGTACTGAATTAAATTTCAGCACGACCTATCACCCCCAAACTGATGGCCAGTCTGAAAGGACTATTCAGACACTTGAAGATATGCTAAGAGCCTTCTCTCTTGAACTCAAAGTTGGTTGGGATAAGCATCTCCCATTGGTTTAGTTCTCATACAACAATATCTTCCACTCGAGTATTCAGATGGCTCTGTATGAAGCTCTTTATGGGAAGAAATGTAGAACTCCAACCTGTTGGTATGAAGTTGGAGAAAGAAAGGTACTCGGTCCCGATCGTTTTCAAGAGATGACAGAGAAGGTTCAAGTCATCCAGAAACACATCAAAGCTGCTCAAAGTTCGAAAAAGAGCTATGTTGACAACCGTCGAAGGGACTTGGAGTTCGATGTTGGAGATAATGTCTTCTTTCGAATATCTCCATGGAAGAGAGTCATGAGATTCAGGAAGAAATGGAAGCTAAGCCCAAGGTACAATGGACCCTTTGAGATCCTTGACTGTATAGGAGCCGTGTCCTATCGTCTGGCACTCCCACAAAATATTGCTCATGTTCATGATGTGTTTCATGTATCACTACTGAGGAAGTACATTCCAGACCCCTCACATGTACTAAACTCAGAGGTGGTGTAGCTGGAAGATGATCTCTCCTATGAGGAGCAGCCAATAAATTTTTTTTGACCGAAGTGATAAGGTTCTACGTAACAAGACAACCCACATTGTGAAAGTGTTGTGGAGGAACCATATGTTTGAGGAAGCAACTTGGGAACCATAGGAGGCAATGAAGGAAAAGTACCCTCACCTGTTTGTGTAAAGTGAAATTTCGGGGGCGAAATTTCTTAAGGGGGGAAGAATGTAACGACCCAAAGTATTTCAATGGAAAATTACAATCTTATATTTATGTCATAAAAACATAAAATAATGAACTACTAAGTGATAAATGACCTTTAAACATAATTTTTTCACACCTATGTTTGGAATTTTAAAAATCTAACATACACGGTTGTGTTCATGATAGTTTTTGGAGTATAATGAAACAAAAATAATTTTTGGTGAATAGTAACAAACCATTATGAATAGTAACCTACCCTTATGAATAGTAATATGACCCTTATAATAAATAAGAGTAACATTACCTATGAATAATAAAATAAAATTTAGACATCATAGAAAGTGACAATTTGACCTTAGTACATGTTTTTGGTATTTTAGAAGTCATAAATAATTAATTATAATTAATTAATTAATTTAAAAGAATAATTATTTCCCTGAAATGTACTCATAAATTATTGAATCAATGTCTAATAGTTTTTAGATAATTTTATAAGACCCTGCATAATTTTTGAAAGAACTAAAAAATCAGTTTTAATCTTAAAAACTGTTTCTTAAGTAAACTATGATTTTAATTAAATATTAAATTAATAATATTTAGAAAATTATTTTTGAAAAATGTACTTCATTTTTGGATTCTACACGATGAATAATGGTCGGGGTAAATTTTTGGGATTTTTCTAAGATACATGAATTTTTTATGAATAGTTGAATCTGATAATTCACAATAAAAGTTAAATAATGTATTAATTGAGTCCTCGATGATGTTTTTCTGATGTAAGCCCACTTGTTTCGTGATTAAATTATAAAATTACTATTATTTGTCATTCAATACTCACTATTCCTTTTCTTTGGTGAAATTAATAAACTAATAAATTTTATATTAAGGAAACCCCTCTCCCCTCCACTATAAAAGCCACCCTTCACTCCCTCTTTTCCTCACACCTCTCAAGCTGCAAGACATCCCTAAACTCTGCCCAAACACCTTACCAAGCTCATCCCCCATGTCAAAAATAAGTTGTTCTCATCAAAATACCAATCCTAGCTTCTTTAAAGAGGATATCAAGAGGAAGATTCTAGAGGTAATTTCCCTCCCTCTTCTCCTTTAATTTTCCTTTCAAGTTCAAGTTCCTTTCATGATCACTCCCCACCTATCTTCATCAAAAAAAATTTGTAACTTCATTATTATACATATAATATAATATTATGAATCTAATGGTATATTATATCACCCCACACCATTTCCCTCTTCCTTTTATTTTATTAAAGAGAACGGTGTTCATGAGGTGTTAAATTTATCACCTTCAAAAACGACATGTTCTCTTATTCCATTTCTACCTTCAAATCTGGCCATGAAACCATTTTTAGGGTTGAAAAAAAATATTTTATGTGTATTATGTTCTATTTTATGTTCTGGAAATAACCTATGGACATATTACTAAGTGAAAAGTCAAATCAAGTTTGTTGTGATCCAAACACCGCTCATATTAACCCAAATTACCATCATTAAATTCTTATCTAACGATTCGTCCACATGGATCTAAAATAATTCATTATAAAATCATTAAATCTCCTGTAATATAATTAATAACATGTAATATCAGTTCTGTATGTTTACCCATGATCTACCCAGACATCAATTTAAGAATACAAGTGGACCGCTCAAGAAAACCATGAAAACGAACATCCTCGATCGACGTTTTTAAACTCTATAAGTCATCCAAAGGAACATAACATGAAATAATGAAACCAGATTAAACCCTATTAATTTATAAAAGGTTATGTAATTTCTAATTAATGAATATAATGTCATTATATAAGACATTAAAGAGAAAGAGTCATTCGGGTACAAGGTAAGGGGAAATCTCGAACCCAATTTTCTTCCTTCGGGTTCTCCCTCTTTCACTCCATTTTTGATATGGTTACTCCTCAAAGATCATTTGTTCATCATTTCATTTACTATTCTGGGATATACATTTTTTTCACTGGTTTTTAGGTCCATGAAATTTTTTTCCAAAAGAACTCTTCTTTCATGATCTCACCTTTTACCTCTCATTCATGGTTGGTGGTTCTTGTATCAAGTATGTTGTTCCCTCTTTCTTTTGGGATCCCAAAGCTTATGAATGTGTTATTATGAGATGAAGGCCATTAATTTACATGGTTTATTTATTTACATGTTTGATATGTGTTCTATGTGGCAAGCATGATAATGATAATGTTATGATGTGACGGGTGGGCCCGGAATTATATAGCGCAATATGAATGTTTAAATGTGACGGGTGCGCCTGGAATTATACAGCGCTCCAATGCATTGCGTAAAGTGATGAATCTCATGGGTAAATGTGAAATAATCTGTGAAAAATATTCTATCTTTGTTCACAAGTATGTGTGGTAGTGAACCACTAAGACATGATGTTTCATTTTTATGCATTGCCACATTTCAAGTATATTATTTATGCTCAACTCATGTTCATGATCTTCTTCCTATGTCATGATTATGATCACCCCATGCTATATTGTTCTTATCTATACTCTTACTAGGCTTCTAGCTCACCCATTTTTATGTATATCCTCAGGTGGCTACATGTACTAAGGAGAGGACAAGTGCCACTAAGAAGCTTGTGAAGAAGAAATTAAATAAATGTTTATGGTTGATATTGTATTTGTTATGTGTGGTCTAAGTTTTCCCAAGACACTAAACCTTTGGATCCTCCATGTGTAATACTGTTATGTTGTTTATCTTTGAAATGATGTAATAGTAATGTAAGAAAAGGTAGGGTCGCTATAATCCAAGCCATACTGACCATGAAAATTTTATCTCGAGATTCAATTTTTAAAATTTTTATGATATAAATCTCTCTTACTCTTTCCAAACACTACATAGATTATTATTTAAATCCCTTATTCATTATTGATCTTTGTACATCCTTTTTAATCTTGAATTCTAAATATCAATCGAATGTATAAGAATACATATATTAATACTCATTATTTCATTATTTCTTAAATAATTTTACACGAAATCAAATTCCATATTATCATGATCCCTTATATCTTTACGAAATTATGTACAAGGAAAATTAAATTAAAAAATTATTATAACATCATTATTTAAAAACATTGAAACATTATCATATATTCTATGGATCATATAATAATTCATGGGATAACCTATGTGCATGTGTAATAATTTCCTGATCTATAAATTCCAATAATGGAATAAACAATTCATTTCAGATGGTAAATTTTTACTTCTGAAAAATGAGAAATATGAATGTAACATATGTGGGTTGGGAATCATAATCTTGAGCAATGATGCATGAAATATGTTAACATAAAGGAAACATAGAATGTTATAAAATATTTAAAACATGACATCAAAAATATATGACATTAAAAACTAGCAATATAATATTACATATTTTTATTTTTATAAGCACCAATGCACCAAAAATAACATCACATGACATAGATTCAATACCTATTTTATTAAAGGGAAATTTAATTATAGGACCACCAATCACTTTCATATAATGTAATGCATATTTAATCAACATAGATTATATAAAATAAAGATATATTTTAAAAAATATTACCCAATAATAAGGATTAGGGGTATCATACACATAAATACCAAATCAATGAGGTAAAGGTATAATATGAGAATACCCCTGCATCGAAATGGAGATGGGTATTCACTATACGAATGCATGTCAAGGAAAATCGTAGGACAAATTTGGCAGCATAACGATTACACAAAATGGTTTATATAAGGGAGGAATTATAGAGAAAGTTGTATCATTTTAATTTGGATTCAAAAGGTTATTTGGAGTTATTCATAAAAATATATCCAAAATTGAACGTTTGTAAATTGAAAGGCATCACATAAAGAAGATTCAGGAAAAAAGAGAAGAAGGAGACGTTCCTTTACATTGAGGGGGGACATCGTAATGATTGTTTTACCATGGTCGGGTTGTTATGATTGATTGGTTGTAAAGACCTGTATTTCCCATGGAATTGTTGTTTAATACATTGGAATTTTACGAGTCCACAGTTTCTAATGGTGCTTGATTCTGAGGCCCGGTGTGCCTGAAATCAGTTTTTGAATTTTTGTTCGGGTACGTTCAGTAAATGTACAAGAGGGATTTTATATCTTTTGAACCAGTGATCTAAACTGAAATTAGAGGGTACGGTCGAACGTCATAGCGTCGGTGATTTCATAGTGAGACCTTCACCACAGTTGGATTCTTATGTGAATAGAAGGTAGATTTTGAGGTTGTAGTTAAATTGAATAAAAATAAGTGTTAAATAATATTTTTATCCTATGCCGGTTAAAACCTCCAAGAGGAGGTTAGTGGTGGGGGCATACCACCATAACCTACCATGAGAGGTTATGGTAGTGGGGAACACCCGCACATTACCTTCCATGGAAGTATGTTATTTGGTGGGGACCACTCAAGATATGAAACCCCTGGAACACCCAATTAAGTGTTAAACCCTTGAATTTTCCCACCATTAAATTGACAACTCTCCACCCATTAATTAAGTGAATGGTTACATTCAATTCTAGTATTTTTGAATTCTGTTTTCAACAATTAAATAATGGGTTGGCTTAACCCATTATGTTTGTTGGAAATTCATTTGAGTGGAACCTTCAGAGAGAACATCATCCTCTCAATGAAGAACGCGAATAATGCTCCTTCCACCGAAGAACGATGAGCATCGTCTTCTCCCTCTTCAACCAGGGCTTGTAGAAGAAACAGTTCTACCCACGAAGAACGCCAACGCCATCCTCAGCTTCTTATTTTCCAACGTCAATGAAACGACTCTCGTTTCCCGCAAATCCGTAATCATTTAAAAAGCAAGGTAGGGGTTTGAGTTGCCTTGTTTCCGTTCCACGTCATTCAATATTTTGGTAAACGTTATCCCGAATTTATTCAACAAAACATGGGGGGTTCGGACCGCACCATCATGGTCGACCCTTCCCCTTTGATCCTGTTTGTTGATGACGATGGATGTGGACAACGACGGCCGGCGTCGGGCCGACCGCGAGGAAACCAGCGGCGCAAGACCACATGGTCAACAGAAAGGCCTGGCTCCATCGTGCCACGTAGAGGAGAGCTGGCCACGGCCAGGCCAAGCCTCAAAGAAGGTGGCACGACACATTCGCGTTGCGCAGAGGCCAGCAGGAGGCCGCAACCAGGGGGGTCGCGGCGGAGGGGAGGTGCGTCATCGCTCCGCGCCGGTGGTGCATGTCTGCCGCCATGGTGGGCCGCGATGTGAGAGCAGGGGAATATCATCGTCGTGTCGCGCCGTAGAAGACCTGCGGCCTTTGGCCATAGTGGATAGGGGAGGGCGGCCAGCTGACCCGGCCACCAGTGCGCATTATAGGAGGGACCCGAAGGGTCCCGCGGTTACCCGAACCAGCGCTAGGTGTCATTTCTGTTTTCGATAGTAGGGGCAAAGGCACCCCCATCCCACGCCTGGACAGTATAGCCACGCGGACCAGCCAGGAAGGCTACGTGGCTAGCCACATGGCCAGCCGGGCCAGGACACACAACCAGTAGGTTCGGGACTGATGACCAGTCAGGCCCAGCCACACGGCCAGCCGGGCTTTGCCACGCGTCCAACCGGGCCGGGCCACACAGCCAGCCGAACCGAGCCACAGGGCCAGCCAACCAGGCCAAGCCGTGACTTCGAGTCGGGCAACCACCTTCATGCCACCTTCAGGATAGGCCGCCTTCGGGCCGGGTCGTAACCACGGACTGGGTCAGACCCCAGTTCGGACCCCTCATACCCGAAAACACCTTTACACCCGTAACTTGGGCTACGGGTGTCCTATCGACAAACCTCATGTGGTGATGGAATGCATGGATTGAGGCTATTCATTTTTCATATCACACTAATGTTTTGGACACAATTGGAGTACTTTTTGGTTGGTTTGAACTTAAAAACCAACCAGACCACTAGGATGGAAATGCTAATAACTCACAGACCGGGCGTCCGATTGATGCGTCGTCTATTGCGTTGAGACACCTATGACGTGGAGGTACTTTCAGAAACATCCATGTGAGACTTCGTGACTTTTGGAGTATCGATCAGTAGCACATGGAGCAGATTCTCTTGGAGACGAGCGTACAGAGTGCATAGACCTAGTAGTTGACATACCTAATGACTGCTTGACCGATTCGACTCAAAGTGATTCGACTAGCCCATTGGGGAGCACCTGGTATTTGGCGGTAGTCCCATGGAGGATTGAGAACCTGGTAGTGGGCAGCAAAACCGTAGTACTCAACAATAGGAGTACCTTTTTAGGATAATAGGGATTGCGCCCGGTGTTTGGCGGCCGACCCACAATGGACGCAGCGTCTGGTCGTTGGCAGTAGACCTATGGTTCTCGACAGGAGGAGTACGTCAGCAGTCCAAGTTTAGTGAGAAGTGTCTCGGTGTCACGACAATCCCACTGTACTCGACATAGGATATCTCCAGAAGTCGTGGTTCCGATAATGAAAATCCATGTTTGAACTTAATCAATGACCTTTGTGTATTTCCTCATGATTGAGATGGGTTACATGATAACTTAGCTATGTGTATGGGCATATACCTATGTAATGGATATCCATTGATTTCATTCTTTTTGGTTTATCCATGTTGAATTTTGTGAGACCTTTAGGGTCTTTGGGTCCCTACTGACTATCGTTATCCTCATCCCAGCATGGGCTATTCCCGCACCTCGTTGTGTTGGATGCAGACGATGGACAACGCTGACAGAGGCCAAGAGTGCTAGGACTGGACGAGACCCTGAGGAGGACCTTACGGTGTTTTGGTACATGGTGGATTCTAATGGACGTGGAGTGATATGGAGGACATCTATACCTATCCTTCATGTAAGAATCCTAGAGGCTGATCCAAGAGTTTCATTCACCTTTCAACTCTTTGTCCATTTTTTCAGTTGTACTTGCTTTTGGTTGTATCTTAATAGGTTGGCTTGTATTCTTGACCCCCATTACATTCAATACACAAGTTAAACAGCTTTTACTTAGTGTTTTTTTCCACTTTTATTCTGGTTGTGTGTGTTTATGATTTATAAAGGTCATGCCTTCCTAGTTTTAGGGAATTACTCCTTTGGTGCTAGTCTCCAGCCCCTGGCCTATGGAAGGCGAACTTGGGGTAGTCACGATACGGGCCCCGGGTGACGGGTCGTGACAAATTGGTATCAGAGGACCTCGGTTCTACTGCAGAACCTAGGTCTCTAATATTTATTTTTTCAGATGAAATATCTTTAAGGGTACCGAGTGTGGTTTTCAATTCATGAAGCCTAGTGTTGGTGTGGCTGCCGACATATCCATACACCAGGACCTGGACTACCCATTTCCGATGTAGTACATGAAACCACTGATTCCATGTGTGTTTTCAAAATTCTTCTTCAAGATAGATCAAACCCGGTTAGCTAACTAGGTATAGTCTTTAGACTATGTCACATCTATTTTTTTCAGGATGCCTCCTCATGGACGACCAACTAGTGCCCTGAGAGTTGTACACACTGATAGCCTGCTGAGCAATGAGGCCTCAGTATAGGGCCATCCTCCAGTTGAGGCACCATCAGAGGAAATAGAGGCACTACTCCTCATTGGGCCACCAATTCCTCTATCCCTAGAAGTAGAGAGTTCACACCACTTGAGAGCGCTGCACGAGTTCCAGCGCCAGAGGCCACCCAGTTTCAAGGGAGAGATGGACCCACAGGAGGCTGAAGATTGGCAGGAGGCTGTGGTGAGAGTCTTCAGACTGGTATGGAAACCATCCGACTTCATGGTGATCCTTCCTTCTAACCTCCTTTGTGAAGAAACAGGCACATGGTGGAGCGTGATTCTCCAGATGCATGACGAGGAGACACTTCTATGGGTAGACTTAGAGGGCCAATATCAGGTGGAGTTTGTACCATCCACCCTCAGAGTGGTGCGGACCCAGGAGATACTACATCTGCAGTAGGGAAGCTTGAGTTTAGCTCAGTACTTATCGTGGTTCATCGACCTCTCGTGATACTTCATTGATATGGTATGAGAAACCTTCTTTAGGTCCCAGACCATTGAGTAGGGACTCAGGAAAGAGATCAGAGCCACATTTATCTCCCACAGCATCCTGACATAGACGGGGGTGTTGGAGTGAGCCCTCATAGTGAAGATTTTCCTTGCTGAGCAGTATCCAGTAGCGAGACCCACCACTAGTCGACTTGCAGTGGAGTTTTCTGCAGCTGGTAGTAGACATATGACGCAGAGTTCTAAGAGGACCAGACCTACAGGTGGTCGACTGCATGACTCAAGATCGGTTGTGCGGGGTAACCAGAGTGGAGATAGAGCCATTCATGCCAAGATTGGACAGTGTTACTCCTACGGTGGGCTTGGTCACATGGTTCGTGACTATCCAATCCACCATACTGATAATCATCAGACATTTGACGGACCTCCCAAGAAGAGGAAGAGGATCGATTGAGGAAATCCTCATGCCATAGGCGGACGTGGAATAGAATCTGGTTGTGCAGCTGGCAGTGGACGACGTTACAAGGTTCTACGGTTGCCACCACAAGGAGGTCCACACCGACCACAGCGAGCGGGTGGATATGGCAGAGCACAACTTCAGGAAGCTGAGAGCCTACGATCACTACACCCAGGAGATGATTCGAGATAAGATATGTGTATTTACACCATAGTTTTTGTTCTTATAGATGTAGGTTCTAGTCACTCTTTCATAGCCACTTCCCTCGTTCAGAGCTCAAAGATTACGATGGAGCCCTTGGCTCGATTCTTACGGATAGAGACTCTTATGGGAGAAGACTCGACGATTACGCATTGATGCCAGTAGTGTGAACTTACAGTAGGAGGTGAGATCTTGAGCTGGGATCTTCTCGTAGTGGCGTCGAGGCCTTACGATGTCATCTAGGGTATGTACTAGTTATCTACTATTAATGCTCAGATCGACTGTATTAGGTGCAGGGTGCAGGGTGTCAGCACAGATGTGACTAGGTTCACCTTCACCGATGAGAGGGGAACAATTTCAGTGTAGGACTGACTTACTCGGAGGAGAGTACTGCCGATCACTCCCCAACTGCCTTGCCTTACCCTCGGAGCAGTATATGTGGGGAGTCTGAATTATCCTGTAGTGGTGGACTAGTACATGGATGTTTTCCCTGACGACATTCCAGGAATACCTGCACATAGAGAGGTGGACTTCTACATTTAAATATACCCATTGATGTCACTCATATCTACTCCAGCATATCGGATGGCTCATGCTGAGCTTCGCGAGCTGAAGGTACAGCTGGAGGACTTGCAGAGAAGGGATTCATCAGGCCCAGTGTTTATCCCTGGGCAGCCCCGATTCTCATCGCCATCAAGGCGGATGGGATCTTGGGCCTCTGTGTTGACTACTATCGCCTGAATCAGTTGACTATAAAGAACAAGTACCCACTTCCGAGGATTGATGACCTCATTGATAAGCTAAAGGTAGCACTATTTTTCTCGAAGATAGACCTCAGATCAGGCTATCACCAGCTCAGATTTCGAGATGGGTATGTGCAGAAAATGACCATTAGGTGTCAGTACGACCACTATGAGTTCTCGTTTATGCCCTTCGGTGTTACCAATGCTCCACCAGTTTTCATGTGTCTCATGAACAGGATCTTCCAGCCTTACCTCAATCTCTTTGCCATGGTCTTCATTGAAGACATTTTGATCTATTCGACTACTAAAGAGGAGCATGACTACCATTTGAAGTTAGTACTGGACACACTCTGAGAGAACCATATTTATGGTATTCCCTCGAAGTTCCAGTTCTGTATTTGAGAGGTTCACTTATTTGGACACGTCATCTATGATGCTAGAGTTGTAGTGAATCTAGCGAAGATTGAGGCAGTGCTTGCTTGGGATCCACTGAGGAGTGTAACGGGGGTTCAGAGTTTCTTGGGCTTGGTTGGATACTATTAGAGATTCTTCCCAGACATCTATAGAGTTGCAGCACCACTATCAGCCTTGATGATGAAGGGGAAACCCTTCATGTGGTCAGACAGATGCTAGTAGAGCTTTCAAAAGCTAAGGCAGAGGATGACTAGTGCCACCATCTTGAGTCTTCTAGAGGAAGGCATAGGGTATGTAGTCTACTACAATGAATCAGGGACCTGACTCGGGTGTGTCCTGATGCAGGAGCAATCAGGGATCACGTATGGTTCTCGGGAGTCAAGACAGCATGAGTAGAAATATGCTACCCATTACATGGTCTTGGCTAGATACTATCGGAGACTTGTCCTAGACTTCTCCAGAGTTGCAGCACCACTATCAGCCTTGATGAAGAAGGGGAAACCCTTTGTGTGGTTGGAGAGATCATAGGAGTGCTTTCAAGAGATGAGGCAGAGGCTGACTAGTGCCCCTCATCTTGGGGCTTCCAGAGGAAGGCGTAGGGTACGTAGTCTGCTTCGATGCATCAGATACAAGACTCGGGTGTGTCCTGATGCAGGACCAAGCAGTTATCATGTATGGATATAAGAAATTGAGACAACATGAGTAGAACTACGCTTCCCATGACTTGGATTTAGTATTAGTGGTCTTCGCCTTGAAGATGTGGTGGCACTATCTGATGGTTAAATTTTTTTCCATGTACTCTGATCCCAAGAGTCTCAAGTATATCTTCTCTCAGAAGGAATTGAACCTGATACATCGGCGTTGCCTAGAGTTTATACAGGATAATACATTTGAGATATTCTATACTTATATAAAGGGGAACATTGTTGCGGATACGCTATGTTGGAGGACTGGTATACAGCTGCTCGGAGAGGCGATAAAGCAGATGGCTTCCTTATAAATATCCTTTGTGGATAGGGATAGAGAAGCCTATCTACAGTCTCTTACAGTCAATCCTCCACTTCTACAGCGAGTTAGGGAGGCGCAAAATGGGGACACTGGCTGTGAGGCGTGACGTTCTCAAATATCCACAGGGCAAGCACTGGATAGATTTTCTAAGGTGGGGAGCACGTCTTCCACTTCATAGGACATACAAGGGTACCAGTTTTACATCAAGAGGAAGTGTTGAGGGATTTCCACACCTCCCCTCTAGTAGTACATTTGATAGTGGTGAAGATGTACTAGGTCTTTTGGTGACAGCACCAGTGGCCTGGTATGAAGATGGCGGTAGCGTAGTTTGTCCCACGATGCCTCACTTTTCAGAAAGTAAAGGTGGAGCACCAGGTACTAGTAGGAATTGTACAACCCTTATATGTCCTTGATTGGATGTGTGATGAGATATCCATGAACTTTGTGATGGGTCTTCCACGTACATCCAGGAGTCACGATTCGATTTGGTGATCGTTGGCTGACTCACCAAGTCATCCTACTTCCTACCGATCACAGAACATGGCTTAGTAATGATCTTGGGATGCCTCTATGTGCTGGAGATTATGCTATTACATGGATTACCATCTTGTATTATCTCCAACCGTGACGCACAGCTTTCTTCTCGGCTATGGAAGGGGTTGCAGGAGGCTTTCGGGACATAGCTACGCTGGAGCACCACCTTCTATGCTCAGACTGATGGTCAGACCGAGGAGACCATCCAGACCCTCGAGGACATGCTTTGTTCTTGTTTCCTTGATTTCATTCGCAGTAGGGAGGACTACTTACCTTTGGTGGAGTTCTCCAACAACAACATATATCACTCCACCATCGGTATAGCACCTTTTGAGGCCCTGTATGGTCGACCTTGATGATCACCACTGTGCTGGACAGACCAAGGGGAGTCAACACTAGTGGGACCAGAGACGGTATGACCTACCACAAAGAATGTACAAATCATCCAAGAGTGGATGAAGACTGCACAGAGCAGACAAAAGTCATATGATGATAGGAGATGGAGACCTATCGATTTCGAGGATGGCGACCATGTCTTCCTACGGGTCTCATCTCGAAGAGGTCTACAGAGATTTGGCCAAGGCGTAATTTTATCTCCATGATTCATCAGACCATTCTAGGTCCTCAGTATAGTAGGCGAGGTGGCTTACTGCTTAGCTCTTCCACATCAGTTGCACCAGGTGCACAACATCTTCCACATATCTCAGCTGAGGAGATACGTGCACGACCCATCCCACATCATCGACCATGGAGAGTCTGACATCGATGACGGGGAAACATTCATGGAGGTTCCAGTAGAGATTTCGGATCAACAGGAGTGGGTCCTACATGAACGGTCATTACCTCTGGTGTGCGTTCAGTGAATGCATGGGAACCTCTTGGAGAGCAAATGGGAGCGGGAGACTCAGATGCGTGCTCAGTGGCTCCATTTTTCCCTTAGTTTGAGTTTTTGCTTACGGGTATGTAAAACCCTTAGGTGAGGTGAATGTAAAGACCTGTATTTCTAGTGGAATTTTTTTTAATACATGGAAATTCTATGAATCAGCAGTTTCTGATGGAGATGGATTCTGAGGCCGGTGTGCCCGAAATCAAGTTCTAATGTTTTTTTGGGTACATTCAGTAAACGTACGAGCGAGATTTTATATATTTTGAACCAGTAATCGAAACATAAATCTGAGGGCACCATTGAACTCCCAACGTCGATTATTTCTTAGTGAGACCTTCACCACATTATTCATTTTGATGAGAATAGATGTTAGATTTTGTGGTTTTAGTTAAATTGGATAAAAACAAGTGTTAATATTTACTTTTATTCTATGGTGGTTAAAACCACCAATAGGAGCATAGTGGTGGGGGCCACCACACCATAACCTTCCATGAGAGGTTCTGGTGGTGGTGCCCACCCACACATAACCTCCCTTAGGAGGATGTCCTTTGATGGGAACCACCCGGGAGATGAAACCCTTAGAACCCCCAAAAATGTGTGAAACCCTTGAACATCTCCACCATTTATTAGCCAACATTCCGCACATTAATTAAGTGAATGATTTAATTTAATTCAAATATTTTTGTATAATTTTTCCAACAATTTAATATTGGGATGGATTAACCCATTATGTTGGTTGTCAATTAATTTGGGTTGAAACTTGAGAGAGAACATCATCTTATCAATGAAAACTCGAAGAACACTCCTTCCATTGAAGATAGACGAGCACTATCTTTTCCATTTGGAACCGGGGAATGTAGAGGAATCACTACCGCCCACAAAGACTGCCGACTCCATCCTCAGATTCTTCTTTTCTGACATCAAAAAAATGATGCCCGTTTTCCGTGACTCCATCATCATTTAAAAAGCATGGTAGGAGATTGAGTTGTGTTGTTTCCGTTCCACGTCATTAAATATTTTGGAATACATTATGATGAATGTTATCACCATAACATGGGGGTTTTAGACCGCACCAACATGGCCGACGCTTCCCCTTTGATATTGTTTGTTGTTGACATTGGAAGCGGACAACGACGGCAAGCGTTCAGGCTGACCATGAGGAAATCGGCGGTATAAGACCGCTGGGTCACCAGAAAGGTTCAGCACCATCGTGCCATGCTGAGGAGTGCGGTGTCACAGAAAATCTGGGCTGTGGAGAAGGTGGCCTAGCGTCGCCGCGCTGCGCGGAGGGTAGCAAGATTCCGCGGCCAGGGCAGGCCGCGATGGAGGGGCACAGCGCCGTTGTGCCGCGCCGGCGGTGCAGGTCCGCGGCCAGGGCGGGCCACGGTGGGATAGCAGGTGAACAATTCCATCGCACCGCGCCGTAGAAGACAACATCCTTTGGCTTCAGTGGACATGGGAGGGCGGCCGACTGAGCCGGCCGCCGATGCGCACTACATGGGGGACCTGAGGGTCCCATGGTTACCCGAATCAGCAGTAGGTGCCGGTTCTGTTTAGGACAGTAGGGGTGGAACCCCCTCCCACACGTGGCTAGTCGGGCCACGTGGGCCAGCCAGCCACATGCCCACCCGGTCCGGGCCACACGACCAGCCGGACCGGGCCCCACGGCCAGCCGGGCCAAGCCCCACGGCCAACCGGACTGGGGCCCACGGCTCACCAACAAGGCCAGACCGCACCATCAGGTCAGGCCACCCCCTTCGGGCTGCCTTCAAGTCGGGCCGCCATCAGGCTGGGTCAGACCCGCAGACTGGGTCGGACCCCAGTTCGGACCCGTCAGACCCGAAAACACCATTACGCCCGTAACTCGGGCTGTGGTTGTCCTATCGACGAACAGTTTGTGGCGACATAAATCTTGGAGTGAGATGATTCCTTTGAAATATCCCACTTGATTTATGGAAATATTTGGAGTACATCCGGGTTGGTTATAACCTAAAAACAAACTGGGCCCCTATGATAGAAATTCCAAAAACATACAGACTGGGCGTCCGATTGAGGTGTTGTCTGTTGCGTTGAGACCCCTATGATATTGTGGTCCTTTGAGATACTTTCACATGAGACTAAGTCACTTTTGGAGTATGGAAAAGTAGCTCCTTGAGTGGATCCTCCCATAGATGAGCATACATAGTGCAGAGACCTAGTAGCTGATAGACCTGACGACTGCTTGACCGATTCGACTCGGAGTGATTCGACTAGCGTAGTGAGGAGCACCCAATATTTGGCGGCAGGCCCATGGAGGACGGAGCACCTGGTAGTTGACAGCAGAACCATGGTACTCGACAGGAGGAGTAACTCTGTAGGTTATTAGGGGGAGCACCCTGTATTTGGCGGCAGTGCTATAGTGGATGGAGCACCTGGTATTTGGCAGTAGATCGATGATACTCAATAGGAGAAATACCTTAGTAGTCCATGGTTAGTGAGATATGCCTCGGTGTCACGACATTCCCACTATACATGACAGAGGAGGAGTTCTTCAGCTGTCGTGGTCTTGATAATGAAAATCCTAGTTTGAGATGAATCAATGACCTTTGTGTATTTTTTCGTGATCGAGAGGGGTTCCTTGATAACGTAGGTATATGTATTAGCATATAACTTTGTAATTGTTATCCATTTATTTAATACATTGTGGTTTATCCTTGTTGAATTTTGTGAGACCTTGAGGGTCTCAGGGCCCCTACTAAGTATCGTTACACTCACCCTTGAACTGGTTATGCCCACACCTCAGTTTGTTTAATGCAGACGTCAGAGAGCGCTGACGGAGGCCAAGAGCGCCAGGACTGGATGGTAATCGGAGGAGGACCTTACAACGTTTAGTAAAACGGTGGATTCTGATGGACGTGGAGTGATGTGGAGGCCATCTGTACCAACCATTCAGGTAGGAATCCCAGAGGACGATCTAGGAGCTGCTTTCACCTTTCAACTATTTGTAACCTTTTCAGTTGTACTCTGTTTTGGTTGTATCATTACAGATGGGCTTGTATTTTGGCCCCTCTTTACTTTCAGTATACTTGTTATACCGATTTTACTTAGTTTTTCCTTCCTCTTTTCCTTTGGTTGTGAGTGTTTACGATTTATAAAGGCAATGCCTTCCCAGTTTTAGGGAATTACACCTTTGGTGCTAGTCGCCAGCCCCTGGCCTATGATAGGCTGGCTTGGGGTAGTCATTATACGGGTCCCGGGGGACGAGTAGTGACATGGGTTGTGATTAGGAAGTTCTCAACCATTTTATTGTAAACATAGAATGGAATTTTGGTGGGATCATATAGTAAAAATGAAAATAATTCCTTATAAATTTTTAAATTTTTATTTGAGACTCTATATATAATTTATTCAGAAACAAAAAACATCTCTTGATTTTTCCAATGAATTTTTCAAATGTATAAGATTTTTCTTTATTTTATAATGAAAAGAATATTACACATTAAACTAAATTTTTTGTTTATTTGGATGTTTGTTATGTTTATATTGATTTTATTCTAAAATCATAATATATAATATATGTTTTAGAAAATTTATTTTAGAATTTTAAATATTATATATTTAAGAATATATAATATTAATTGGAAAACATAATTTATGTTTTGGATAATATTTATAGTAATTATTAAATCACTTTTTATAATTTATGATTTCATAGAATATTCTTTATATATTTACCATATTTAATTTTTTCCTAAAGAATTTATCGGTATTAGATAATATTTAAAAATTCATTAATGGATAATATTGATGATATTAAAGAAAAAATAAAATTTATATTATAAAAATAATTTTCTAATTACTAAAATTTAATTTTTTTAATGAAATATTATCATTTATTTAAAAATAATTTTTTTATGAGGGTAACATTATTTTGACTGTTAAAACAATTAAATTTTACTCCCTCAAATTATATTATTATTAATATTTATTGAATATCATTATATAATAATATATAATTAGAGTATAATTTAATTTAAAAATTTAAAAATTAAATAAATAGTGATTTTTTATTGAAACTGTATATTTGCAAAAAATATAACTTCTGTTTCATTTAATAAAAATTTTAATTTTTATAAAACTCATTATTTAATAATTTAAATAATAATATTAAAATTTAATAAATATAATTATTTTTTTATTAGAAATAAAATATAAAAACTCATATTATTATAGATATAAAAACTATATTAAATCAGTGAATTCCCTATTGGTAAGGTGTGTGATGGTGACATTTTCATTTTGTTATTCCATGAAAATGTTTGGGAAATTGATCTGGATGAGGTTTATATTCACTAATAAATGATATCACATGTTATTGTTGAATATCGATATGGGATTATTCATGTGAAAATCCTAATGATTCTACCTCCCTCGTATTCTATAATAAATGAACATTATATGGTAGAATCAAACTAGTTGATTCCATCACATCAATTTTCCATGTCAAAGAGACATCGTCATAACCCATAATATATTAATCTTAATTGTGAATATTTTACACCTATATTATCAATAGTTAAGATATATAAATTTCCATTAAATTTTAAAAGACTGTGTATTTATAAAAAATAATCAATCTAGAGCATGTGATTTTTATAAATTCATTTTTTAATAAATCATATATTCCTTAAAAATTGGAATATAATTCTAAAACATTTGGGTTAATGTGTTATTCCACCCTTTAAAAATTTACCCATCAAAATAATAATTTTATAAACTAAAACCTATTATGGTACTTATTTTTCGTTTCCTCTTCTTTTTACCATGTTGTATCCTCAAACATTTGGTTTCTCAAAAAAATTACAATATGGTTGGTATTCGTTTTCAGAACATTGGGAATATGATCTAAGTTATTCAATGTGTTATCTTTTTATAAAAGATCATTCTCCAATGATACCCCATATGTATTCACTACATGTAAGTGTTATGGTATGTAATTACTCGATAATTATACATAAAACACATGATACACTTATGATTGATTATGTGGTAGTTCTAGATGATAGGCCGCCATAATGATGAATTTATATAACTTAATTGGGATGATGTATCTAGAACTTATATATAACCTCTTCATAAAACTACTGAATTTATTCCACTGTGATATAAGAAGTAACATTGTATCTTTGACCTCAATCTCCAGGTTCATTTGATGATATTATTCATTGATATTTTCGAATTTGGGAAGATTATTTATTCCATTAATGGTTTTTTACCTTATATCTTATTTCTAAGAGAGGATTATGTACTATTAACAACCACTCTTCATCATCATCTTATCATGACAGTGTTTGTATCCTCTACCCATACAAAGACACATATGGTCCATTTAAATGAAAGTATATAAACTATTTTTATATGAGAACTCCACTAGGGAAGGTGTTTTTTCCAATATCCAAGGAATTTCATTAATCATGATATCAGTAAATTATCATATCTTTGAATAGTCCTTTTTGACTGACCAACCATATGAGGGCGATTATTACTATTTAAGCAATGCTTTGTATCCATTGATTACTAGAGGATTCTCTAAAACATTGAGGAAAAAATCATATCAAGATAAGATAAGAAACATGTTGTAACTCTATCTTTCCATGTCACACACCTAATGTATATCATAGTGGGGTAGTTAGGAGATAAATTTTCCATGATTGTAATGAATAGGACTAGATGTGGTAAGGTGATTTACCATCACCTGGATTGTGTTATTTCATTAATGAGGCGTATGTTTTCCAATAACAATATACATAGTCATTGTATCCCATTTAAATATTATTATTAGGCATGTTTCGATACCCTTATACATATGTAATTCATCCCTCACTTTTGGTATACTATGAATAGAAATACAAACTCTAAAATATTCCACTTCATTTTACCCTACAATATGATTTACATAAAGTCTTCATACATCATAGTTCATTCTGGATGACTATAGAAACATGAGATATGAATATCATATATAATTTTCCACATTAATTTTTGTTTTGATTGGAAGTATAATCAGGTTCCAAACCATAAAACTCAATATTATTAAAATTATGTCTCCTAAATATTTGAAACATTTTTCTGTAGGAACTCAACATAGTTTTTCCCTCCTCAATCCTCTAAAAAATAAATGGTTGGGTAGAAATCTAGGATAAATATAATTTTTTTTTGATATCCATCATTTTCATTCCAAAAAATATTGTATCCCATTATATATTTATCATAGAAAGTATTATGGGATCTGTTCTACTTAAATAATCATTCACAATGTTTACCCTCCTAGTATAGTAATGGATTTCATAATTATAATATGTGATCAGCTCTAAACATAGTCATTATAATATATTAATCATAATTTTTGATAATATATAATTGATAATTTCGTGGTCCATATATATGTCACACATTTCTCCATAGAAATAATTTTACATGATCTCTAATATGGTTACCATTGCTGCCAATTATGGAACATGCGTTGAATAGTTCTTCTCATTTCTAATTAATTAGAGGATGTCATGTGCAATAAAATTTTCTTTTTATATTACTACACAACCAAATCCCATAATGGATGCATCGTTTTTTATCATAAATATTTTCACACTATCAGGTAATGTTTGCACAAGATCAATGATTATCCTTTTCTTTTTCTTCATAATGATTAATTCTCATTCATCAATCCAAAAAAACATGACTCTGTTTTGAGTATGTATGGTTATTGGCCCTGACAATCAAGTGATGTTTCTCAAAAATAAATTATTTTACCTATATAATCATTAAAAAATATTCATTTATATCATTAATTTTTTTTATTCATTCCTTAATTTCATCTATTTTTTATAGATCTACAGATATCCCTTTGTTAGTGATAAAATTCTTTTAGGAGGATACAATGTCAAGCAAAAAATTCACATTCTTTATAATTTTCATGTTACTTTTCTATCTTCATGGTCTTAAGTATAGTATTTAAATTCTTTTCACTTACTCAATTAATTTTTAGTATATAAGATTATAATCTATAAATACAATTATATTTTTGGGGAGGTAATCCCTATGTACTCTATTAATTATATCTCATGTTATTTCTTGATAAATTTGGATTCCAAATGGCATTTCTATAAACTCACATTGCATGTACCTTGAACAAAATGAAGCCATTGGTTTATCAACCATTTTCTGCTCTAAATGGTAATATTTTATCAAAATGTTATCATTGAAGAATTGATATGCACCTCATAGATGATCAAAGAAGTCATCTGTATATGCTAGTGGAAACATAATCATTATCAGGATCTTATTGAGTTCATGATAGTCAATGCAGATGAGCTTTTACCCATCATTCCTCACTGCAATGGGGATCATTCCACCATATATAGAAACACTTGGGAATATAATCCCTTTTTGATGATTCTCATTTTATTGTTTCTATAAATCCAAATTTTAGAGACCAATAATTCAATATTGAGTATTGGATATTTTAAAATCTCTTAGTATGATATATATTGAGAACACATCATCATGGCTAAGAAGAAAACCTGAAATTATTCAATAAAACACATTTGGATATTCCCATACAATGGGAATGTCATCAAGGATAATATTTTCTATATCTGGAACCATTATCAATAGATCTGATTGATCACATAGAAATAATAGCCATGATTTATCTATCAGAACCATTGAATATGAATCCAACTCCTTGAACGTGTATAGAATCATATTGCAATATACTATATGGATGGTTATTTCCTTATCTCGAAAATTTATATTGGACCCATAAAATAAAATCAAATACATTCCACGAATAGCATTGAATTCCACTTAGTGGAGTATCATAATATTTTTTGGTAATTTAATTGAACAAATTTTTACATGGGATGAGTTAGAATATTGGGAAAAAATAATTGAGCCATTTAACATCAGCTCTAATAACTAAAATTCAATGATTTGAGGTGGTTAATTAATAGTTCTAATAATGCTGTATAATGTAAAATAATTCTTATAACTAACATAAGACAGTATTTTTTATATACAATAATTAAAAACTAGCATACACGTCGACACATCATAGTTAAAATTCACCATTGAGGTTGTGATAATGTGTTCTCTCCCTTACCCTCTAATCCATTGAGGTTGTTATCAAAAGTTATCATCGATAACCCTTGGCTGAGGGAATTGATTCACATAGTTTCGTTTTTCAATGTCGCTGAAACATTAGACAACAGGCTACGGTTTGACTAAGGAATTCTTTTTTCCATCACATTGGTTGACTTCTACTATCAAATATTTCTATCTTGGTTCCCTTACATCCCAGACCTAAATTTTGTTTACCCCCTTCACAATATTTCTAGCATGCTTGTTCCAACTCTTTTGAATAGAGGGATGTTGTACTTTCATATACAATAAGATGTTTCCATCACAACACCATAAATAAGATCCATTATATATTTCTCTTATCCATTTGTAAGATACCGTAAAATTTTATAATAACCATTTATACTTTTAAGAAACATCATAATTATTCTTCATATCTATTGATGTCTTGAATATTATATTTCATTCCTATATTCTTCTTTAGAACAAAAATGAAGTGGTCAAAATTAAATTCCAAGGAGATAACAAAGATAGGTGATTATCATGAATATATTGTGAAGTTTTCATCATACACACAAATGCATTCTTCATCCTTTTGATTGAGGTAAGGGAAATACCTAGCCTTTTTATGTTAGAGTGTGATACCAAAATATCTGATGAAAAAACATTTCCCATAATTTCATCTCCACCGTCACATCGTCCTCCTCATTGAGCATTGTATTTTTTTCAACATCCTTACTTGATAATATTCTCCCACAATATAGTAAACTAGAATTATGGCCACCTGTTTCAAATATAATTTATGGATGTAGAATATATTTTGAATAGAGTGGATTCATTGCTATGAGATTAATGGATCAAAAAATCCACAAAATGTCATAATACTTTTTCATATAATGGTATCAATTGAAATAATTTAGAACTTGGTGGGATTTACTAATCCATCATAATTAAATAATTTTATTAATACATGCATCAACTAAAAAGGTATTTTCTATATTTTCAAGATTATTTCTCCCATCAGGTTTGGAATCACTATTTTGTAGTTATGAAATTTCCCATTAGATTTGTCAAGGACTCTTTTCCTCCAATTTGTCATAAATTGAATATAAATAAATGAAAAAAATTGAGGGATAATGATTTAACTATTAAAATAATCAATGAGAAAGAATGGAAAATAAAGGCAAAAAAGGCGTGTATTCATTAACATATGATGTCATTGGTATAAACCTTAGTTATCCATTATCTATTTCCTAACATAAAATTTTTAGAGAATTTTGTTTACATAATAACTATTCATAATGATCTTGTGAATATACAAAATCTTATTGCCTAGGAGTGTCAATCCATGTGTGAAGATGAGTTTACATTCAAGCATCAAGGGACAATTAATCTATCTTGATGAACACTTCTTGGTGTTACAAGTCCTGGTTAAAACTTTTATAAAATACCAACCACAAGTAGTGTCTAGAAATGGTTTTATTTTCTTGGAAACCACATACTCTATACATAATTTTTTTAATATGTTTCCCTATATTTATTCTTATCCTTATGCCTTTCACTAATGATTTTTTAGCATAATTTTTAAAAATAAGTAAACCAGTCCATGATACCTACTATGAAAAACAATATTCTAATACACATTAATTGGTGACATATTAAAACAATATAAACACAATGAAACCCCATAATATTGTGAGGACTACTATATTTGTGAAATTAGGTACATTGAATAAAAAGGAAACATGGGTACAAAAATATTATGGCATAACTCAGAATCCTCCTAGAAATATTTTGGATCTTCAAAGTCCACAATGGATAAGTTGTAGACGAACATATGACAGGGGTGATCTATAAATCTCAGAATGTTGAGAAGATAAAATATAGTAAGTTAAATATGTATATGTGATTCAGGTGGGAAATAAATGTAACATACTAGATTGAGATTTATAATTTTAATAAATGAGGCATTATATAACATTATATAATATAGAAAGAATTCAAATGCATCAAAAAGATAAAACATAAAATCATAAACAAAATTAAAGGCCAAAAACCAAGAGAACAGAACAAATAGATATTAGGATAACCTCCCATCCATAATTCATGGTATTCCATGACATAAAATCATCACCCAATGAATTATATAGATATATAATTATGGGGACACTTGTTTATTTCATATCATGTACATGAAAAAGTATTCTGCATAGATTATACAACATATAGATGGAATTTATAAAATTTAACAAAATTATCATTTAATATTGGTTACACACATGTGCATACCCTATAAATAGTATGTAGGTACAACTATATGAATACCCATGAGTTTAAATGAATATGGGTATTAATTACACAAATTTTTAGGGTGGAAAATCATAGAATAATTTCAACATCAAAATGGGCATACATAGAGATATATAGTTGGAGTGAATGTTAGAAAATGAGTATCTAATTACATTGGATTTTTATTGATAGAAACAGGGATGTGTAAAAACATAGCATTACTAAATCTATTGGAAATCAAAATGAATAACATAAATATGGTGGTTTAAAATATTTTTGTAGGAGATGATCACTTACCTTGAGAGGGTGCTTATAAAATTTAGGGAGTACCTTATTAAGAGAATGAGTGATCCATGAGAGAGAAATTTGTAGGTGAGGTCATATTACCATCGTTCTCTATTTGTTTGTTTCGATTATGGAAGATAGGATTTCTCATTTTATATTGAAATGTACTGAAGAATTGTTTATTAATATCCAAACATAGGTTTTCATATCCATGATAATGTAATAAAAAATACTAAACAAACATTGGGTTTCTACCTATTTTCCACATAATTGGAATGATTTTAATTATTTTATAAATATTATAATTTATCACATTAAAATAATTTCCTTGATGATGTTATAGTGAGTAATTTTTATAATGAGTGGATTTTGGAAATAATAGGACACAAGATAGGGTTTTTAGGATTCATTAAGGCTCTACATATATAATCAAATAAAATAGATAACCCATTATTTTAATGTGGAATCATAATTTTTTACATTTTTATTCTTTATAGAATTTATTATCTTAGTTTCTCACTTTTATGATGTCATAATACATATCGTATAATTTTACTATAGTTAATTTTTACACAAAAAATTTAATTTATTTAAAAGTTAGGAGGAATTCAATTTTGGATAAAAAATAAATGTTAATCTTGACAATATTATTTATATTATAAAAATAATACTATAAATATATGAATATACACTTATTATATAAAATATGCATATGTTTTGAATAATTTTGGTTTTCAGACTGTAATTATTTTTTAAACCTTACTACAATTTAATTTCTCTTCATAAAAATTATATTACCATGTTTACATAGTAAATGTTATTTATTAAAAATATTTAGATAGTATATTATTTAATTATATAATTCAAAACATAAATAAAAAAATTTCTATTTGAAAATATATATTTTATGAGAATATAATTTTTATTTCATAGTTTAAAAATATAGTTTTTATCAAAAATATAATTTCATAATTTGATTATTAATATTAAATGTTGGTTAAATTATTCACTAAATTTTTATAGTAAATATATAATAAATAATATAGTTAGGGACAAGACACATATCCCTTTTTAACATTAGCAAATGGACTATGGGTAATTTGTGCAACGATGATATTTTCATTGGGTGCTTCAATAAACATAGTTTTGGTCATGATCTCCATGTGTATGATGTTCTCCTATAAATTTGTTCTATTGTTATTCAACTGATGCATCATAAATTGGAATTGATTATTGGAAATCCTAGTTATTTTATCTCCCTTAAAATCACCAATAAATGGGATTCATATCATATGATTCTATTGTTCAAGTCAATCACTTCATCTGTTGTTATATAATATAGATTATCATAACCCTTAATATAATAATATTATTGGTCATAATAAAATTGAAATACAATAAACATTTATGAAGATTAATGGTCATTTAAATTTTAGTGTTACATATAACAATCGAAAATATAAAAATTAGATCATGTTCCTCATATAATAGCATTTTTTATATAATTTATTTATTAAAAATTGGAATTTAATTAAGAAAATATTATGTGATTTCTAAATTCATTTTTCAAATTTTGTTAAAGGGTAGTTTTTAAGGGTTTTTCATTACCAAATCATGTTGTATCCATATAATCTGTTTTGAAATTAATTCTATTCATGTAGATGAAATAAAAATTAAACAATATAAAATGATATTAGAAATTATGGCCTTATATATATAAGATATGTTATTAAATAATTAATTTAAAAAAAGCATTATGTAGATCAATTATTTAACTACTATGCATGAAGTGTGGATTTGATTTGGAAAATATTATGGTAATTTTATTCTAATTATGAAATTAAATCTATGTTGAATGTTATCATTTCTCAATTTTTGTTAATTGTGGATAAATTTATTTTTTAAAATTATATGGGTTTTTATGGAGACATATCTAGGTATCTCAATTGTTTTTTTATTTATATTTATTTTTCTGGTCGGTCAAATATATCTTTATATCTTAACTTAAATATTTGTTGCATTAAAAATTTGGAGTTGTAGAGGATATGGAATATGATATTCCTTGTGAGGAACATGGTTGTGATATTAGTGATTTTTTTTTAGATTTAATAAATTCATTTTTTATTAAACTTTTCATTTCTACTATAGAATGGACCTTCAACATATAATGTGGGTCATACCGTTTTATACTCTTTATTTAATTTATTTTTTGGTAAAAAATCCCCAATGTAATCATTGAATGTAATGAAGCATTTCATCACATGAGGGGCGATTGAGAATTCTCCTTTGATATTTCATGAGTCGGATCAGGTGCCTATTTTATTGAAAACACATATAAGTTCATTAATTTTTTTATTAAAATGAAGATTCATATGTGGGACTATGTTTCAAAGTGTCATTTTTTAATTTGGGTGTATCTGTTTGATGGTGAATGGTCTATCAGGACTCATTGGGTTGGAGAGGGAAGTTTTTTGTGATATTTTACTTATAATGAGCCCTGCGTTTCAATTGTATTTTTTATATTGAGTTATTTTTGTGATTTCATGAAATGTTTCATTCAAGATCATGGAATTCAAGTATTTTTAATGTATTTATATTTTTTGTGATGATATTATGAGTTAGTTGGCATCGAGTGGTTATATTTCAGGACCCATCAACCTATGTGGTTCCCATATGCATGGTTAAATTCAAAATGTAATTGTAGTTTCATGATTCGAATATGTTATGGTAAAACATGTCTCCAACTCATGAACAACCACACTTCCCTCTTCTGTGTTGTTTGTTGTTTTGTAATATTTTTTATTTTTGTTTTGGGGGTTGTTCATTTAGTTCCAAATGAAAAATGATTTATGTTTTGAGTAATTTATAAATATTTTTCAAACATAGAAATTTAATTTTAAATTAATCTAATATTTTTTAGAAATTAATATTTTCGAATATAAATTGGAAAGGATTGTGTTTAAAAGTTAGCTTCTTTAGAAAATTTGAAATATGTTTTTGTAAGATTATATAATAGAAATAATGATATTATAATTTTTTAATGATTTTAATAAGGTATTTAGGAATGTATGAAATAATTATATGTATCATTTAATATTTATAATGTAATTTTTAAGATAAATTCAAATGAACAGTGTGGGAATTTTTTTAAAATAATATTAAAAATAAACTTTTGGGTTTTTAATATATCTTCCAAAATAGATTTTGACGCATCAAAAAATATCTATTTTTAGATTAAAGTGATAAAAACTATATTAAATAAATAATTGGTTTGGTTTGAGGAAGAATGTTTTTGGTTTAGATGTTTATAGTTTATGTTTTGTATTTTTTTAATGAAAATTATAAATGATTTATAGTTTGATATTTTATTTTTTAGGTGGTGGTATTTAGGATTTGTTTCTCTTGGTTTTAAAATGTTCTCTTGGTTTACACTATTATGGGTGAGTCAAATCTATAATGAATATATTTAAACGTCATGTTATTGTATTGATTAGTTTTCCCTTAGAACTATTCCAGTGGAATTGGTGGAGATAATGTTATAATATTACCTAGTGTTATTCTTACTATGGTTGGGAAGTGTGATTCACCAGTTTTTGTCCTTTCCCATACTCCATGGGGTGTGGTATAGATTCAACTATATTTCTATTTGAGATACCCATAATTTCATAGTTGGTATAATTTCATGGAAAAAGAATATTTTTCTAGAGATAATGTTAATGGATTCAATGGATGATATACTTTTGATAGATTGATTCATCTCAAACATAGTTAGGAAGAGTTCTCACCTTCCCAATCCATATGAGAGGATGTATCTAGTCGGGTCATTTTTAGTGTAATTCATTTCGAGGGACCATCCAAAAATGTATAGTTACCCTACTCATTTTGGCCTTATTGGAGCTCCTATATTTGAGACGAGATGATTTAGTGTATTCATAGTTGAGTTAGGACTATGTAGTATATTTTCAATTTTATTGATTTTAGATATTATATGTTCATTAGCAGTTGTAATTCTTTTTAAGGATTCATGTTTCAAGACTATCATCATTTGCAGTGGGTAGTGATAAGAGTGGTCCAGTTTAGGGAGGTTCTCTTTTCCTTTTTCTATTCTGGTTCTACATTATTAATTTGTGGTTTATAATCTATGGATTATCTTAATAGTTGGTTTTATATAATTTGGAGACCGTGTCAATGAAAATGATGGGTTTCTCATAAATAGATCATTTCAGCTAATCTCTCTTGATCTAGATCATTTCTCTGTCAATCTATTTCCCTTGGGGTTTATGTTATCCTTTATTAAACCACCCCAATGGTTTTTCAAATATGTTTTTTCAATTTTAATGTCATTTTGGATAAATAGATTTCCCTATTCAGGGGGTCATTTTTATCTAGATAGGTATTGTGAATTATGTATAGTTGATGATAAGCGTTTGAGATAAATAATAAGGTATTATGGATACCATCAAAATTAATTTATATTTCATTATTTTAAAAGGTTTAATGGATGTACCATAATGATTGTAGTTTTGGAAATAGTGTATCTAGTTTTTTTCTAGGTTTCAGATGTTATTTTGGAAATTAATTGATTTTGAGATTTAAATATAATTCATTTTGGTTGTTAACATAGGTTTTTTATGTATAGTGTTCCACGGTTTTAAGGAATCATGTGTTGTTTGAGTGGGTTGAGTCATGGTCTTTATTTTTACTAATATATTCTACTATGAAATTCTTGGAGTAGAATTAAATATTATAGGGAGTATAATTACTCTCTGAAAATATTTTTTATTTTTATTTAATTTATTTAATGATTTTTTATCATGTCTTTAAATATCAATTTGAACCGATTTGAACTTATACATAATTGTATTTTCAAAATAGTGGAATGGTTTATGAATGGTTAGTATAATAGTTTTCAAAAACCAAACATTTTTTTCTTTCAATTTAATTTATCCAAACATCATAGTTGGTATACATATTGTTTTATCACACATCATTCTTATACGGGGGGGGGGGCATGGGTTCTCCAATATGAGGTTCGTAGCTAGAGAAATGATTGGATAACTGTGACATCAAATTATACTGAGTGATCATAGACATAAAAATACAATGTTTATATTTTCCATCCCCTTTTATTCCCTTATCCACCTTCTATATTTTATGCATCTCCTAGGGGATCCTATCCACACGTACCCACTATTTTTATCTTCCTCACTTGGAAAATCTATGGAGACTCTTCACAATCATAGAGATTTTATTTTGAGTAATGACCTCGTCCTAATTATTTCTTTTCTTAATATTGTTTTTTGAATACATTCAAAACACCATGTTTTTCATGGCCAAATCCTAGACTGAATGGGGTGCTCGTGATTTGAATGTTTTGGTACAGAGGGATTGTGAGGTTTGACATGAATCTTATTATAGAAACATCTATCAATTTTTTCTTGTTCTTCTCTATTTGATATATGTTACACCATGTTTATGGATTTAAATTCTAGAACACTATAATAAAATTGTCATTAAATCCAAGATTTAGATATTTATTCATAATAGTAAATGTATCAATCAATATATTAGGAAGGGAACATTGTTTTCATCATTTTAATTGAATGGAATTATGTTATTATTTAAAAATGTTTGATTTAAAATTATTCATAACTGGTAATTCACACCATGTGTATGGTAATGTAGTGAAATGTATTTTAGTCAACAATTTTGGTATTTTAATATGTGTTTTACTTTTAAAATTAATGTCTCTGTTTGATCTTAAGTTTTACCTTGATTTTCTAAAATTTCATGAAATTTATTGTATTGATTTTCTATCTCAAGATTGTATTTTTAATCTGTGAGGTTTCAAAATTCATTTTATGTTTCTAGTGGTTATTCACATATACATAGGTATACATACATATATGCATCCATAATTGAAGAAAAATATACATATATACATATATGAATAAATATGCATGTATGTGTGTATAAAACAAATAACAAGAAAGTGTGAAATATTTTATAATAATAGATATGTGTGTGTGTTTCTGTGTTTTTGTGTGCGTGTGTGTAAATTAATATGAGTATAATGACTATGGGAATCCTAAAACAAACTATAAGGCCTAATTGGATCATTATTAATAATGTTTATGAATTTTATTGATTTTAAATTTTAATCTCAATGGTCTTTCATAATGAACACAGTTGTCTACATTTAATGTTCTTCTAATTGGATATTAGTGTCACATAATCTCAAATTTGTGGTTTTTTATATTATTTAGAACTCATTTTAAACTGAATAGATTTTTTAGAGATTTAATATATAATTTTTCTCCATTTTAATAGATATTCAAGTGAAGTTTGTATATATAACCCCTTCCACATGATAGTTAAGTGTTTGTAGGCATTCAACTAATTGAAGGCATGACCATAGTTACTATTATATTTCTTGTTTCCATATATGTATTTCCTTAGGGAATTTATAAAATTCTGATCATTGTAAATTATTAATTTTATTGATATCTCTTGATTGTGTGTAACGTTATACTACCCATGAATTTTTACTTTTTATTAATTCTTGATCATTATTACACTATAGTAAAATTTTATTCTAATGATTATTGGAATGAATACTTAAAAATTTAGTCAAATTGTAGATTTTAAAATTTTGTTTCCTTATTAAATGAGGATTATAGCCTATAAAATATTTTCAAAATGAATCATTTCATTTAAAGAAAATATAAAAGGAAACATTATAAAATATCATTGGTTTATGTTCTTATACATGGAACCAATATTTTTATATTTTTTATTGTACTCTATAACAAAATGGATCCTTTATTTGAAGAATATTCATGGGGTGTAGTTTTAAATTTGAATATATACTATGAATTTTTAATCATACATATATAACATCTCATTCATAGGTTTTGGTTAATCACTCTCGATTTCTTACGGATAATGTTTGGTTTAAGAATTTAATTGTTACATTCGGAGCCACATAGATGTATATTAGTTTTTCTTCCAGTTAATATAATAACTATATTCTTCCAAATAGGACTTCTTAATTCATTTACTTTTTATGGTAGTAAATTATTTATATTGAGTTAGAGAGGATATGGCATTTTTTGTTGTTTTTGGGGGAGTTGTAAGTGAGATAAAGGATTTATGGGTTCATATTATCGAAAATGTTTTTAGATTTAATTGATTCATTTTTTATAGGTGAATGGACCTATGACATAATGGGTTGTCATGTGTATTTTTCGACAACATATATAAACTATTTTTTTTATAAAAGTCTTCCCCAATGATTATGTTGAGGCCAATGATTATTTTAATCATCCTAATAGTATTGGGAATGCCCCTTAGAAATTTCATGGTCTAGCTTGGTCATTTGATGGATGGAAAAGTTATGTTGGTGTGTGACATGTTATCTAAAGATTTTTCACACCCTAAATAAGTAGTTGATGGAAAAATTAATAACATATTATCATGACAAGACGTTTAATAATAAGGACATGGAATATCAATAGTTTAAAATATAATATAGACTATAGAAACCAATTATAAAAATAATACCCATATGTAATTCTGTGTAAGGACTATGCTTATATATATTCAAATCAATGATGAATAATGATATCTATATGATATTTTGAATGTTATGGGTTCATGTATCTTATACTTATTAGTTCATGAAGTTATCAAGTGTCTTCTATAATAAGATAATCTATATTCTGGTAAAAAACCTAAAAATACTTTAAAAATCATCATTTATTATAGGTATTGGGTTTCATTATATAACTATTAATATAACGGTAATGGTTAACAAAATTTAGTTCTTATGGATATATTTTTGTGACAATGGGAGATAATTATTCAGAAAATCGACTATATAGTTCAAAAGAAGATGGTTTTGTAAAAAAGGTAGTTCATAACTCTAACCAAATTGTGTGTTAATGATTCATGTAATTTTTCAGTATATGTTACATCATAGAGTCTTTTTAATGTAGATATTTTATTCATCTCAAAAGTAGTAAACTAGAGTTTTGTAATGACTCTGCAATAAGAATGTTCTATAGTGTGGTTTAGAATTGATGAAAATTTATCCTTGAAAACAGATCTTATTATATATATATATATATATGGATATATTATTTCAATATATATCATAGATACATCATTATTGAATTATATCATGTTTTATAGATGTTATTTGATTTTAAAAAACGTAAATTAAATTATGAGGAGTTTGATGCTCGTTTTGATCAATTAGTATATGATAATTCAAAATACATTTATAATTAACATTTATCAATTAGATTCGTTTAGGCTAAGCTAGGATCTTATATTCTAAGAGAAATTATTATTCTTATTAAAAGGTAATTTAAATAAATGTATTATAACGATCCAATTTCTAATAGGATCCTTATTGATGGTGTTTGTAATTAAATTATTTAAAACATTAATGATTATCTAAAATAAAATAAATGAAATATTATAATTAAATGAATACTAATTGAAAATAATATTTTAATGTGTTGTTATTAAATTTATTATCCTTCTATTTGCATTTAAATTATTATTGTTATGTACTATATTTTTTTTATTTGTTTAGTTTTGTTTTTGATGTTATTTTTTCTTCTATCATGAATCTATAATTTTGTTTCATCCCTAAAATATTTTCACATTTCTGATATTTATTTAAATTATATGAAAATTATTCTCATCAACATTCATTCTTATAATGGAATATAATGGCATTATCTGAAAAAATGATTCCTAATATTATAAGGGAGAAGTTATTGTTAGAGGATACATGTATCATGTATAGTTGTATTTTGTTAAGGTAGTTTTCTATGAGATTAAAAGAGATGTTAATTCCAATGTGGGGTTGTCCCTCTCTTTGATGAATTTATTTATTTTTTATTTTTTTAACACATGATGTTTGAAATTATACAAATGTTGTTTTGAGAGAACTAATGGTTCATTTTTTATTATAGTGTTTTGTGTAGTGAAAGAAAACATGAATTCTAAAGACACTTATGAGAAATATATTATTTTTTATTTCATCGTTTCATTCTTCAATTATTATAATTTTTAATTTTTTTAAATATTGATGTTATTCATTATTCCATTTCTTCTATAATAGTAGTCTAGGAATGTTTCCTTGCTTTATTTTATATATTGTTGAGTCAATATTTATTATTCCTAGTTAAGGTAATGTAGGGTTTTTAAATAATTTCTAAGTCAAAGGGTAAAGGTTGAACTCCATTAATGGGGAATAAGATCAATTCAAAATATTATAATGAGTTTAATATTAATTATTATATTTTTTTGGTAAGAATGATTTATGTGGGGGGGGGGTCCATGGTTGTGAGTATCCTTTTAAGGTTAATTTTTTTTCTCCGTTGTATAATTTTGTTTTGAATTATTCCTAATTTTTATATGGTCTGTTAAGTAGAAAAAATTTCCATTTAGTGACCCAAGTGAGATTCTCAGTCATAACGGGTGTGTATCTTATGATGTGCGTAAAATATTATATTTTTATAATTTCAATAGTTAATTTAATAAAGGACTAAAATATTCCATTTAAATTGTATTGGATACTAAATTTGAATGTCTACAAATATTTTTTGATAATTGGGATCATGTTAATATTAAATGTGGTAGCATGGATTTCATCTGTTTGTAATTGTTTTTCCATTATTTTGGAAGGATATGTAGAAACAACATCAATTGTATCAATGTTGGGGTTAGTACTATTTTAATATATTATAATTTGAATTACTATATTTTTATACAATATCAATGATAGGGAAACTTGGACTAATTTGTATCTTTCGGAGTGTAGTTAATAAATTATTCAATTATTTTTCTATTTCATTGTTATTTTAAAATACTTATTTATGCTTGGTATTCGTGTAAGAGTAGTATATTATTTGTCTCTAAAATTTAATATATAAGGTTTCTATGGTAACGAATTTTAATTTTTTGGTAGTGTATATCCCTGGATCATTTAGATTACATAATTTCTAAATTTTTTTATAGTTCATATTATATGATATTTTTTTAATTAACGTATTAATGTATTATATATGAGTGGATAGATTTTTTAGGTTACTAGTAATTCTTACAATATAATTTGACCTAGTATAGTAATTAGGTCATGATGGTTGTGAATTCTGAGGAGATGTGGTATCATATATATATATATATATAATTTATTGGAGAAATGAATCATTATATATACAGTAAGGCGAGTTTTTTGTTTCATTAGATTCTAATATCTTTCAACATGTATGTATTAATAGTGTTAATATCATAACATGGACTTTGGAAATATTTCTTATAGCGAATATATTGGATTTCAAAAAAAATTACAATGATTTGTATACAGTGTAATAGAAATCATATTTGTTTTATCATAACACTACTGGAAAAGGGACCTTTCCCAACAGTTGTGTACCAACGGTTCAATGAACCGTTGGCATATCTTGTTTTTCCCAACGGTTTATAGAAACCGTTGGGAAAAACCCCTCAATGCATAGTTTTCCCAACGGTTTCATACAACCGTTGGGAAAGATAGGTTTTTCCCTTGTTTTCCCAACGGTTTATATGGAACCGTTGGGAAAGATAGCTTTGTCCCAACGGTTCTTAGAACCGTTGGGAAAAGTGGGAAATGTTGGTCATTACCAACGGTTTTTAATAACCGTTGGGAAAAATCCCCAAATACCAAATCGAGCCAGCGGCCTCCCCACATTCCAGAAGCATTCAGTTCGTGTCCTCCTGGAGCGATTCCTTGCAGAAGGACCTCCCAATCCCCACATCTTCCATCAGATCAGCACCTACCAGGTTAGACTCCTATATTTTATCAACGATATAGTTCCATCTCTTATAAATCATATACTTCTATTCTTGATTTCGTTATTCCCAATTATTAGGGTTTTTGTAAAAATTTATGATTGTTTCATGGTGGTCATGTGCACCACTATAGGTACATTGATTCACTAATTTATTTTGGTATTTCCATAAAATTCGAATACAATTTATTAATGAATCAATGTTGAGTGTTAACATGACATTCATGTTCTTTATTTAAAGTGTAAATAAATACTTATATAGAATTTCCTTGTAAAACCTGATGGTTTAACTCTAGTTAAATGGAATCATAATTTTGTATGTTATTAATATTTAGTAATTGGTGAGGTGAATCATATATGTATATGAAAAATGGATCAAGATCATTTAGTATTGGATAGAATTATTCCCTAGTAATGTGAGACCCTTATGTTGTGGGGTGAGTATGGAGTAGTGAGATATATTGCTTGTTACTTACCTTTTTACAATTCTATGAGGTAATGATGGCATGCACTAATTTTTTGAGATCTGTCAATGTTTTTATGGTTTTGATAGTGATCCATGATGTGTATCCTAGTATGTAAGATCCTGTTGGGTATTAGACCCTAGATTGGGTGAATTTGTATGCGGTAGGGTGCTTTCTAGGATGGGTTGTAGTGATGTGATGGTAACTTATGAGAGGGGTGGGTCTTACTAATGTGGATTCATTCTATATCATAAGCATGTAAATATAATTTGTATTATGATAACTCAATGTGAATGATGTGTGATCAAATATTGTCTTATCCTAGAGAATTCCTTATGATATATTGATATGGTGGCATGAGTGATGATGCATGTGGTGACATGACCAACATACATGTGTTTCATGGTTAGTGATCAATTAGGCTAGTGATCCTATGATCATTGGGATGTGACTCTCAATGATTCAAGAAGAGTTATTAATATGATAACATGAGGGTGTGTTCCTATTTGGTTTTATCTAGACTCATAGTATAGTATTGGAGTTGAGTTATTTTTATATATTATCTGTTTTTGTGGATGTTGTCTTTTAGTGGTTGTGTGTTTGGGAACCCCCCTCCTTCCTAGACCCTGGAACCCCCCCCCCCCACCCTCCTCCCTGGACCCTGGACAGCCCCGCCGTATAGCCCCCCAGACAGCCCCCCGGACAGCCCCCCCCACCCTCCTCCCTGGACCTCGGACAGCCCCCCAGATAGCCCCCCGGACAGCCCCCCACCCCCACCCTCTTCCTTGGACCTCGGACAACCCCCCGAATAGCCCCGGACAGCCCCCAGACAGCCCCCCGAACAGCCCCCCCACCCTCCTCCCTGGACCCCAGACAGCCCCCCCAACCCTCCTCCTTGAACCCTGGACAACGCCCCGAACACCCCCCGGACAGCCCCCCACCCTCCTCCCTAGACCCCAGACAGCCCCCTACCCTCTTCCTTGGACCCCGAACAACCCCCCGAACATCGTTCGGCCAGTTTGGACCCCCCCCCCCCCACACACGCATTCATCAAGCACGCGGAACGCTTAAAGAACACATAATGAGCCCTACCGCGCAGACCGCACGTCCGATTGATGTTCCGTCTATGCGTGCACGTCGCGAATAATAATTGGATTGTTTTCCTGTGATTTTAGGTCAATCTGATGTCGTCCGCTATGAGTTTGACCGTTAGATGCCCGTTTTGGCCCTTTATGATACCATAACGGCGTTCCCGGTCACCGCGGGCACACCGAACGTCTGATTGACGTTCCGTGTGCTCGACCACATCACAATTCACTCACCCTTTGATGTCGTCCGATTTCAGGCCATTCGGACTTCGTTCGGCCAGTTTGGACCCCCCACGCGCGTTTATCAAGCACGTGCAACGCTTAAAGAACGCATAATGAGCCCTCCCGCGCAGACCGCACGTCCGATTGACGTTCCGTCTGCGTGTGCACGTCGCGAATAATAATGGGATTGTTGTCCTGTGATTTCAGGTCAATCTGATGTCGTCCACTATGAGTTTGAACGTTAGACGCCCATTTTGGCCGTTTATGACACCAGAAGGGCGTTCCCGGTCACCGCGGGCACACGGCACGTCCGATTGACGTGCCTTCTGCTCGACCACATCACAATTCACTCAACCTTTGATGTCGTCCGATTTCACGCCATTCGGAATTCATTCGGCCAGTTTGGACCCCCCCACGCGCGTTTCTCAAGCGCGCGCAACGCTTAAAGAACGCATAATGAGCCCTCTCGCGCAGACCGCATGTCTGATTGATGTGCCTTCTGAGCGTACACGTCGCGAATAATAATGGTATTGTTGTCCTGTGATTTCAGGGCAATCCGATGTCGTCCGCTATGAGTTTGACCGTTAGGCGCCCGTTTTGGCCGTTTGTGACACCAGAACGGTGTTCCCGGTCACCGCGGGCACACGGAACGTCCGATTGATGTGAAGTCTACTCGACCACATCACAATTCACTCACCCTTTGATGTCGTCCGATTTCAGGCCATTCGGACTTCGTTCGGCCAGTTTGGACCCCCCACGCGCTTTTATCAAGCGCGCGCAGCGCTAAAAGAACGCATAATGAGTCCTCCCGCACAGACCGCACGTCTGATTGACGTGCCGTCTGCGCGTGCACCTCGCAAATAATAATGGGATTGTTGTCCTGTGATTTCAGGTCAATCCGATGTCGTCCGCTATGAGTTTGACCGTTAGACGCCCGTTTTGGTCGTTTTTGACACCAGAACGGCGTTCCCGGTCACCGCGGGCACACGGCACGTCCGATTGACGTTCCGTCTACTCGAACACATCACAATTAACTCACCCTTTGATGTTGTCCGATTTCAGGCCATTCGGACATCGTTCGGCCAGTTTGGACCCCCCACCCCCACGCGCGTTTATCAAGCGCGTGCAACGCTTAAAGAACTCATAATGAGCCCTTCCGCGCAGACCGCACATCCGATTGATGTTCCGTCTGCGCGTGCACGTCGCGAATAATAATTGTATTCTTGTCCTATGATTTCAGGTCAATCCGATGTCGTCCGCTATGATTTTGACCGTTAGACGCCCGTTTTGGCCCTTTATGACACCAGAACGGCGTTCCCGGTCACCGCGGGCACACGGCATGTCCGATTGACATTTCGTCTGCTCGACCACATCACAATTCACTCACCCTTTGATTTCGTCCGATTTCAGGCCATTCGGTCTTCGTTCGGCCAGTTTGGACCCCCCCACCCCCACGCGCGTTTATCAAGCGCGCCCGACGCTTAAAGAACGCATAATGAGCCCTACCGCGCAGACCGCACATCCGATTGACGTGCCGTCTGTGCGTGCACGTCGCGAATAATAATGAGATTGTTGTCATGTGATTTCAGGTTAATCCGATGTCGTCCGCTATGAGTTTGACAGTTAGACGCCCGTTTTGGCCGTTTTTGACACCAGAACGGCGTTCCCGGTCACCGCGGGCACACGGCACGTCAGATTGACGTGCCTTCTGCTCGACCACATCACAATTCACTCACCCTTTGATGTCGTCCGATTTTAGGCTATTCGGACTTCGTTCGGCTAGTTTGGACCCCCCACTTGCGTTTATCAAGCGCGCGCAACGCTTAAAGAACGCATAATGAGCCCTCCCATGCAAACCGCATGTCCGATTGATGTGCTGTCTATGCGTGCACGTCGCTAATAATAATGGGATTGTTGTAATGTGATTTCAGGTCAATCCGATGTCGTCTGCTATGAGTTTGACCGTTAGACGCCCGTTTTGGCCGTTTTTGACACCAGAACGGCGTTCCCGGTCACCGCGGGCACACGGCACGTCCGATTGACATGCTGTCTACTCGAACACATCACAATTAACTCACCCTTTGATGTCGTCAGATTTCAGGCCATTCGGACATCGTTCGGCCAGTTTGGACCCCCCACCCCCACGCGCGTTTATCAAGCGCGTGCAACGCTTAAAGAACGCATAATGAGACCTACCGCGCAGACCGCACATCCGATTGATGTGCCGTATGCGCGTGCACGTCGCGAATAATAATTGTATTCTTGTCCTATGATTTCAGGTCAATCCGATGTCGTCCGCTATGATTTTGACCGTTAGACGCCCGTTTTGGCCCTTTATGACACCAGAACGGCGTTCCCGGTCACCGCGGGCACACGGCATGTCCGATTGACGTTCTGTCTGCTCGACCACATCACAATTCACTCACCCTTTGATGTCTTCCGATTTCAGGCCATTCGGTCTTCGTTCGGCCAGTTTGGACCCCCCACCCCCACACGCGTTTATCAAGCGCGCCCAACGCTTAAAGAACGCATAATGAGCCCTACCGCGTAGACCGCACATCCGATTGACGTGTCGTCTGTGCGTGCACGTAGCGAATAATAATTAGATTGTTTTCATGTGATTTCAAGTTAATCCGATGTCGTCCGCTATGAGTTTGACCGTTAGACGCCCGTTTTGGCCATTTTTGACACCAGAACGGCGTTCCCGGTCACCGCGGGCACACGGCACGTCCGATTGACGTGACGTCTTCTCTAACACATCACAATTAACTCACCCTTTTATGTCGTCCGATTTCAGGACATTCGGACATCGTTCGGCCAGTTTGGACCCCCCCCCACCCCCACCTGTGTTTATCAAGCGCGCACAACGCTTAAAAAACGCATAATGAGCCCTACCGCGCAGACCGCATATCCGATTGACGTGTCGTCTGCTCGTGCACGTCGCGAATAATAATTGTATTGTTGTCATGTGATTTCAGGTCAATCCGATGTCGTCCTCTATGATTTTGACTGTTAGACGCCCGTTTTGGCCCTTTATGACACCAGAACGGCGTTCCCGGTCACCGCGGGCACACGACACGTCTGATTGACGTGCCGTCTGCTCGACCACATCACAATTCACTCACCCTTTGATGTCGTCCGATTTCAGGCTATTCGGACTTCGTTCGGCTAGTTTGGACCCCCCACGTGCGTTTATCAAGCGCGCCCAACGCTTAAAGAACGCATAATAAGCCCTCCCATGCAGACCGCATGTCCGATTGATGTGTTGTCTGCACGTGCACGTCTCTAATAATAATGGGATTGGTGTCCTGTGATTTTAGGTCAATCTGATGTCGTCTGCTATGAGTTTGACCGTTAGACGCCCGTTTTGGCCGTTTATGACACCAGAACGGCGTTCCCGGTCACCGCGGGCACACGGCATGTCCGATTGACGTGCCCTCTGCTCGACAAAATCACAATTAACTCACCCTTCGATGTCGTCCGATTTCAAGCCATTCGGACATCGTTCGGCCAGTTTGGACCCCCCCCCCCCCACGCGCGTTTATCAAGCGCGTGCAACGCTTAAAGAACGCATAATGAGCCCTTCCGCGCAGACCGCACATCCGATTGATGTGCCGTCTATGCGTGCACGTCGAGAATAATAATTGTATTCTTGTCCTGTGATTTCAGGTCAATCCGATGTCGTCCGCTATGATTTTGACCGTTAGACGCCCGTTTTGGCCCTTTATGACACCAGAACGGCGTTCCCGGTCACCGTGGGCACACGGCATGTCCGATTGATGTGCCGTCTGCTCGACCACATCACAATTCACTCACCCTTTGATGTCATCCGATTTCAGGCCATTCGGTCTTCGTTCGGCCAGTTTGGACCCCCCCACCCCCACGCGCGTTTATCAAGCGCGTGCAACGCTTAAAGAACGCATAATGAGCCCTACCGCGCAGACCGCACGTCCGATTGACGTGCCGTCTGTGCGTGCACGTCGCGAATAATAAATGGATTGTTTTCCTATGATTTCAGGTCAATCCGATGTCGTTCTCTATGATTTTGACCGTTAGACGCCCGTTTTGGCCCTTTATGACACCAGAACGGCGTTCCCGGTCACCGCGGGCACACGGCACGTCCGATTGACGTTCTGTCTACTCGACCACATCACAATTCACTCACCCTTTGATGTCGTCCTATTTCAGGCTATTCGGACTTCGTTCGGCAAGTTTGGACCCCCCACGTGCGTTTATCAAGCGCCTGCAACGCTTAAAGAACACATAATGAGCCCTCCCATGCAGACCGCACGTCCGATTGATGTGCTGTCTGCGCGTGAACGTCGCGAATAGTAATGGAATTGTTTTCCTGTGAGTTTAGGTCAATCCGGTGTCGTCCACTATGAGTTTGACCGTTAGACTCCCGTTTTGGCCGTTTATGACACCAGAACGGCGTTCCCGGTCACCGCGGGCACACGGCACGTCCGATTGACGTTCCTTCTGCTCGACCATATCACAATTAACTCACCCTTTTATGTTGTCCGATTTCAAGCCATTCGGACATCGTTCGGCCAGTTTGGACCCCCCCACGCGTGTTTATCAAGCGGGCGCAACGCTTAAAGAATGCATAATGAGCCCTACCGCGCAGACCGCACATCCGATTGACGTGCCGTCTACGCACGCACGTCGCGAATAATAATTGGATTGTCTTCCTATGATTTCAGGTCAATCCGATGTCGTCCGCTATGATTTTGACCGTTAGACGCCCGTTTTGGCCCTTTATGACACCAGAACGGCGTTCCCGGTCACTGCGGGCACACGACACGTCCGATTGACGTGCCGTCTTCTCGACCACATCATTATTCACTCACCCTTTGATCTCGTCCGATTTCAGGCCATTCGGACTTCGTTCGGCCAGATTGGACCCCCCCACGCGCATTTATCAAGCGCGCGCAACGCTTAAAGAACACATAATGAGCCCTCCCGTGCAGACCGCACGTCCAATTGATGTGCCATCTACGCGTGAACGTCGCAAATAATAATGGGATTGTTGTCCTGTGATTTCAGGTCAATACGATGTCGTCCATTATGAGTTTGACCGTTAGACGCCTGTTTTGGCCGTTTATGACACCAGAACGGCGTTCCCGGTCACCGCGGGAACACGGCACGTCCGATTGACGTGCCGTCTGCTCGACCACATCACAATTCATTCACCCTTTGATGTCGTCCAATTTCAGTCCATTCGGACTTCGTTCGGCCAGTTTGGACCCCCCACGCGCGTTTATCAAGCGCGCGCAACGCTTAAAGAACGCATAATGAGCCCTCCCGTGCAGATTGCACGTCCGATTGATGTGCCGTCTACGCGTGCACGTCAAGAATAATAATGGGATTGATGTCCTGTGATTTCAGGTCAATACGATGGCGTCCGCTATGATTTTGACCGTTAGATGCCCGTGTTGGCCGTTTATGACACTAGAACGGCGTTCCCGGTCACCGCAGGAACACGGCACGTCCGATTGTTGTGCCGTCTGCTCGAACACATCACAATTCATTCACCCTTTGATGTCGTCCGATTTCAGGCCATTCGGACTTCGTTCGGCCAGTTTGGACCCCCCACGCGCGTTTATCAAGCGCGCGCAACGCTTAAAGAAGGCATAATGGGTCCTCCCGTGCAGACCGCACGTCTGATTGGCGTGCCGTCTGTGCGTGCACATCGCGAATAATAATGGGATTGTTGTCCTGTGATTTCAGGTCAATCCGATGCCGTCCACTAAGTGACTGCATTTTGATTAAAACGGACACCATTTTAAGTACATACGGAAAACCGACCAAACAGATTCGGTTTCTGTTGAAACTTTAGGAGAATGATCAATGGGTCATATGTGACGTGTACGAATCAACCCCGCCTCAATCGGAGACGTGGTGTGGCCGACACCACTCAAAGTGTCCGTCTTTTGTTTCAAAAGGACGTCATTTTAAGTGAAAAGCATCAACTGACATACGAAAAACCGACCAAACGCATTTCGAATCTATTGTTAATTTATCCCTACAATCCATGGGGTCATATGTGACGTATACGAGCCAACCCGGGATGAATCCGAGTCGCGGTGTGACCGGGATCAGTCTAAGTGGCTCTCTTTTGTTTAAAAGGGACATTTTAAGTACATACGGAAAAACGACCAAACGGATTCAGTTTCTATTGAAACTTTAGGAGAACGATCCATGGGTCATATGTGACGTGTACGAATCAACTTCGCCTCAATCGGAGACGCGGTGTGGCCGACACCACTCAAAGTGTCTGCCTTTTGTTTCAAAAAGACGTCATTTTAAGTGAAAAGCATCAACTGACATACGAAAAACCGACCAAAGGCATTCGGACTGTGTTGATACTTTAGCACAAGGATCCATCGGTCGTATGTGACGTGTACGAGTCAATCCCACCTCAATACGAGGAGCGGTGTGGCCGAAACCGCTCTAACTATGTCAATTTTGTTTAAAATGGACAGGATTATAAGTGAAAAGAACAACTGGCATACGGAAAACCAACCAAACGCATTCCAAATCTGTTGATAATTTATCCCAACGATCCATGGGTCATATGTGATGTGTACGAGCCAACCCGGGATTAATCCCAGTCGCGGTGTGGCCGGGATCAGTCTAAGTGGCTCTCTTTTGTTTAAAACGGACACCATGTTAAGTACATACGGAAAATCGACCAAACGGATTCGGTTTCCATTGAAACTTTCGGAGAAAGATCCATGGGTCATATGTGACGTGTAAGAATCAACCCCGCCTCAATCTGAGACGCTGTGTGGCCGGCACCACTCAAAGTGTCTGTCTTTTGTTTCAAAAGGACGTCATTTTAAGTGAAAAGCATCAACTGACATACGGAAAACCGACCAAATGCATTCGGATTGTGTCGATACATTATTAAAATGATCCATGGGTCATATGTGACGTGTACGAGTCAACCCCGCCTTAATATGAGGCACGGTGTGGCCAGAATCACTCTATGTGGCTCTCTTTTGCTTAAAATGGACAACAATTTAAGTACATACGGAAAACCGACCAAACGCATTCGGTTTCCATTGAAACTTTAAGAGAACGATCCATAGGTCATATGTGACATGTATGAGTCAACACCGCCTCAATCTGAGGCGCGGTGTGGCCGGAACCACTCAAAGTGTCTGCCTTTTGTTTCAAAAGTACGTCATTTTAATTGGAAAACATCAACTGACATACGGAAAACCGATCAAATGCATTCGGATTGTGTCGATACATTAGCACAACGATCCAGGGGTCATATGTGACGTGTATGAGTCAACCCCGCCTCAATCTGAGGCGCGTTGTGGACGGTAGCACTCCAGGTGTATGCATTATGTTTAAAATGGACTTTACTTTAGGTAAAAATATATGGTATACAAAAAACAGATCAAATTATGAATTGACTTCCAGATTCCACATATAATTATCATCTAAATTTTAAATTGAATTCTAAATGAATTATGTATGTTTATAATTACGTTATCAATTCTAATTTAATTATGGATGTGTATAGTTCTACCATTATATGTTAAACGTGTTTGAATTTGTTCTCTATATGTAAGTGTTAGTTGGTTATTGCAGGTACAATAATTTTATATATGTATGTGTTAGTTTATTGCAGGTACAATAATTGGATTGAAAAATGAGAGGGAACCCACAAAACCAGACCTGGTGGTGGTCAAATTGGAGAGCTGGAGCTGCTGGCCAAATTGGGGAGCCGCTGGCTGATTTTCCCAGCAGAGGCTATGCCAACGGTTCAAAACTGTTGGCATAGAAACTCTAGGATTAGTTTTACCAACGGTTCATAAAACCGTTGGTAAAAAACCTTTCCCAACGGTTTAGAACCGTTGGGAAAGAGTAGAGTTTGGATTTTTCCCAATGGTTTTCTAAACCGTTGGGAAAAACATGCTAATTTGAAGCCTATTCCAACGGTTTGTAAACCGTTGGGAAAAAGGTTTCCCAACAGTTTTTGAAGAACCGTTGGCATAGGGTAATCTTTCTCCACCCTATGCCAACGGTTCAGTGTAAACCGTTGGGAAATGTTTTTCCCAACGGCTTACTTCCCTACGGCTGGAAGAACCGTTGGTATATGTTATACCAACGGTTGTCCAGCCTTTCCCAACACTTCTCAACCGTTGGTAAATGTTTTATTTCCAGTAGTGTAATGTATGGTTAGTTCTTATTGATTATTTATTTTTTATGGTTAAAATACTATATTGGAAAGAAATACAATATTAATAATCTTTTAAGTATCTTAGATACCATATATAAGTTTTGTAGTTTTTATGATGGGATAAAATCTGTTAATGTGTAAAAACAATTCATGATTCTGTTTTCATATTTGGGTAGATGAAAATTTTGAAATAAAATAGGTAATGATTTTTAATTATATTCCATTAAGATAGGTCAACATTGAAGAGTCAGCTATTACTGGTCTTGATACAGCACACAATTTGATGATGTGGTTTTGAAAAAGAGAATGATAAAACATATGGTAATCATCCTATGTAGATATATGATATCAAAGAAATAGTTTTACATAGATAATTTATGATCATTGGTATGAGTTGTTGGTAATCATAATAAATATAAGGAATGTTTTAGGTGACAATGGGAAAAACAGTGGGATGAATAACGTAATTTATTTTATAAATTCACATATGTTTCATTATAGTTATTTTTTATTTTAATTTTGGAATGATGATACTATAAATGTTTTGTTTATATTGTTGTTCTATGATATGGGATACAAGTAACATTTCATATATTCAAGGGTTTTTTTAGAAAACTTCACCCTTAATAATGTTAATATACCAGTCATTTATTTTGTTTATTTAATTAATGATGTTTACATAATATGAATAAAAATATTATTAAACAAAAATTTGTAATGAAATTTTTAGAAATATTAACTAACTCTCTATCTATTATCATGAAATAATTATATTACATCTAATTAATCATATTTAATTTTTTTTTTCAAAAAATATATGTTGTATCATAATGCATACACTAATAATAGTGTATATAATAAATAATAAATAAGTATTCATAAATCATTTATCATATTTTCTTTATTCTGTAATAACTATTTATCAAAATTGGTTTTCTGATTTCTATTCTAATGAAATAAGAATCATTTGTACTAATGTCAATTTTTTTGATAACTATATAACATTTTTTTATTGTCTTATAATTTAATTATAATATTAATGAATCCACTAGAATAAAATAAGTATCATAGTATTTTATATGTTTTTATTATGATATAATTATAAATTATAACTATTAATATTAATATAATAATTTTATTTCATATATTATGTGCATAAAATGTGAAAATAAATTATTATAATTTATTTTTCATTGAAAATAATATTTTATTGTAATATAAAATTTTAATTAAATTTAGTGATATATTTTATTTTTTTATATTCAATAATCATGTTTTGTTATTTAATATTTATGTTTAAAACATTAGGTAACAAATTTATCAAGAAAAAAAATTAAAAACATTTATATGTATATTTTAGTATTTAATGTACAGTATATATATATATTCCCTCAAATGGAAATTATAATTGGATAATATTGTTGTTAGAATAGTTGTACGTTCGTTGTTATAGGATTTTATCCATTATAAATAATGTTTATCGCACTAAAATAGTTTAAATAAGTGTTTATTTAAAGGTAATAATTTTTCTAATCAGAAGAGTAATTTTTTGTAATTAAACTTATATTTTTAATCACCATTTTGAAATTATCATTAGGTGTTTTTGGAATTTTTCAAAAAAAATATTGTATTGATGAAATATCAAAAAAAAAATATTTTTGAGTATGTCATTACATTTGTAACACCATTATAATGTTGACAACACTAAAAATTTATGAAAAAAATATTGATTAATTTTTATATTGAGTTAAATAATTTGTTTAAAAATAATAAAAATAATATCCTGCTAGTGTAATGTTTTTTTGAAACCAATGTTCAATTTTATTCAAATTTTTCTTGATTATTTTAATTTTTTAGAATATTTTTTTGATGACATTCAAATTTTGGGTTATTCAATTTTCAAATTAAGATATATATTTTAATCAAACACTAATAATAATCATATGATTTTCCATTATCCAAAATATTGATTCTATATTATATAGAAATAAATTATTTTTCTAATGTATCCCCCCACCGTGCATATATAAACACCCTTCCTCTACCACATTAACATCACTTACAAATGAATACACATTAATAAATAAAATAAAATATATCTCCAAACACTAATAGATATTCCCTCACGGGAAATGTGTAATGAAAATCCCCCTACCACAAAACGCATTAAAACATATACAATGGATCTGACTAAGATTTAAATTCGATGGTTCTCAGGTCTCTCTTCCCTTTCATATTTCGGATTATTTTATCTTAAAACTAATTTAAACCACATATTATAATTTATTCAGGGATATATTTACATGTTATTAACTTCCCATTAAAAATTTAATTTTGATATATTTCCCAACACATCTAATCCAATCATATCTTATATGACATCACTTTTTCCAAATACGAGTTTCAAATTCTATTAATTTTCATTTTAATTCTCCTCTAACCCATTTAATAAATACAATTTATCCATAAAATTACATTAAATAGAATAATAATATTTCTTAAATTTTTCGACGAAAAATTATATTCATTTTTCACCTATTTTTCATCATTTTTAAAAAATCATTATACCATTATAGTTTCATTAATGATTTTCAAATGATAATAATTTATTTTCACTTATTTCATTTTTTTAAATACAATAAAATTGATTTAATTTATAAATTGTAATGGCTTGTACCCCTCTAGTCCATTACATTTTGAAAATGTGGTGTTAGAAGTGTTCTGGGAGGTTAAGTTGACTTGGGGTGTGTTTGGGAGAATCTTTAAGGAAAACTAAAGGGCAGTAGCTTTTGCACGGGCTGCGCACTGTTTGCCTAAACTATGCGGCCATGTCCTGTGTAGTTAGTCATAGAGGCAGTGGTTAATGCACAGTTAGTGTACGATTTTTCTAATTGTGCGGCCTAAACCTGTGAGTGTGGTTTGGAAAGGCAGTAGCGACCGCACGGTTAGTGCACGGATTTTCCAACCGTGCAAGAAAATCATGCAGGAACTTAATAAAGATCATAAAATTCTAGATCTCAACCGTTTTTCTTCTAAGTAGTTCATTTAATCCCTTAAGTGGCCATAACTCGGGATTACCCTCCCTTTGAGGTTGGAGAACCTCTCCCAATCATTTTGGAAGTGATTTGAAAGCTTCTCTGTGCGAATTGAAGCTAGTTTCCTGAGGTATGTGATCTTTCTCGATCATTCCTATTTGGTTTCTTAGATCCACTTGGATCTACTCCTCCTCTTCCCTGGTTTCTTAGATCTATGCCTGTTAAGGGTAGATCAATGTCTGTGGATGCCAAATATGATGAGATTTGGTCTTGACCGTGCTAGGATAAGAGATCTATGGTGGGTTTCTGGAGAATCAACCCGGCTTTCTTGTGCGTTCTTCGTTTGATGGGGTTTTCATAAAAAACCCTTGAGGTAGGGGATTCATTGATTCCCTTTCATTTACGTGCAATTGTATTGTTAGAATGTTTAATCCCCCTCGATGAAAAATGGAATTAAAATAATTAATATTTTAACCAGATAATGAAATTGTTATCGATCGTATGTTATTGCCTCTTGTTTTCCTAGATAGTGTGATACCTATGCTTACATTACATAGTTGTTTGTTCCTGATGGAAATCGGTAAAGAATGCAAACCGGGATTAATTTATAATTGTTGGCTAAAGATAAAGTGGCATGAAAATGAATCCGGTTTTTGTTGCAATTTGATGTTAATCAAATTGGCGTAGAAAAAATGTTTAATATTTTTTGATAGCATAGTGGTTATGTTTCCCTATTTTAGAACCAATGATTTATAAACCTATTAATTCAATATGGAGTAAAGAATTTGATTGTTTGATAATTCCTTGAAGGGTTCTGAGTTACCCTCTTGATCGTTAAAGTGCCAAGATCCCAATTGATGTGATGGTTGCATTCCTACTGCTTGTTCTGTGATGTGATCCTGGATGGTTGCTGTGATATGTGGGGACATAGAGGCCTTTTGGTTGTGGCAACAGAAGATGCCTAGATTGGCGAGATGCATCGGTTTTTGAATGCGGGTGTTTGGGAGGACACCATGGTTAATGGAATGTGATGGATGTGATTGTTGGTTTCTTGATGGTTCTTTGGTTGTTCATCTAATTTAATTTCCCCCAATTCTCATGGCAGTTGGTCTTGATTACCTTTCTCCCAAAAGTTGCGAAGACCCACGAGATATGCCACGTGCTTTCCATGTTTAGCTTCTCAAGGGAGAATGGGTCTATGTACTTGCTATAGGCGGAAAATACTCGACTGGTAGTACATCTACTCACTGTGTTGAACCCCGTTGTGTTTAGTAGCATATAATACTTTTCTAGAAGGCATGGGAATATGGGAATGTAATTCTCTAATGAATAATTGAATAAATGTTTTTAACCCATGGGGTTGGAGTTTACTGGAACATAATGATGAGTTTGTACTTTCGAAGGAACAATGGATTTTGTGTGTGATGCTAATAGAATATTTAATGTGGAATTGTTCAGGGTTAATTAATGTTTATTGAATTAATTATCTTAAAGTGAAACTGATAAAAAGGGAATGATGTAATCTAATAATTTTCGTTAAATGGCTGTGTACTTATAGGATACCAAGTGTATGAAGTGGCAGCCTGGAGTCCGAGAGACGTTAGCTGTAGTTGTGTCTAAGACTAGGTTATGCCCATAGTGTGGTTGTGAGATCTAATATATTTTTTACTTTTTGTGTTTATATATTCTACTCCACTGTGTCAGTAAGGGAAACTGACACCCCATGGATTCTGAGACCTAGGGGTGTTTTCCCCAACATTCTGGTGGGAGGATGAATGGCTGACTACCCCCTTTGGCCCCGCTCTCTTCTCTTGGTAGATATTTGTTCCATCAGGCATATCAGTTAGTTTTCAACAAATATGTGTGTAGAGGGTTGTAATGTCTTGTGGTTATTCACACACATATATTCTGGATATATTATTCTATGGACTACTATATGTGTAATGTGTATAGGCTGTGATGGCTTGACGATCCTTACTTGGTGTATGGGCTGTAATGGCTTGTGGTATAATACTCGATGTATGATACACGTTATGCGAGCTGTGGTGGATCCCGGAATCTACCTGATTAAATTTAATTGTGAGGATGGTTTGGTGCTTCACCCAGGTGTCTATGGGCTAGCCTTTGTGGCGCACGAGGTGTAGATTGTGGTGCTTCTCCAAAGAGTCTACGGGCATACCTTTTTGGAAATAGATTCTTAGGACGTGCGACGTTGGGGAAAAGTGGAAAACCAGTGGGGAAGTAGTAGTGGGGTACCCTTGATATTCCTTACTATATTCTATATTCTTGTATGTGTTACTCTGTGAGAGTGTCCATGGTGAGGTTGGGAACTTATTATACCAGTTTAGGTGATGAGTTAGTTTCACTTGTTATTCACTATGCTTTAGCAAGATTTCTTTACATTTTCATGAGAGGATTCAGGGAGGACCCTACTGTGTATGCAGTTATACTCACCATATGTATATATAAACTATTTTCAGGTCACATAGAGATGGTTGGAGATCAAGTAGGTTTCTACTAGTTTGTTCTTGTAGGAGCTGTTTGGGCTTCTGGTTGCTGCTGTTTTTATTTTCTTTTGAGTTCTTGAAGATTTCCCCGTTTTGTTGTAGTACTTTTTCATGAATTACCATTTGTGCACTTGGGTTTCGTTTAAATTTCCAGTTCTGAGTTTTAGTTGATCGGTTTCTATCATATCTCTCTCTTCGGCATGTGTTATCATAGAATGTAATGCCTCCCATTTGTGTCTTAGAATACCCTCGGTGCTATTCGCCAACTCGGGGCCTACTGGAGGTTGGACTCGAGGGGTCATTACCTCCCTTCTAACATTTTCGGCCCAGGAGGGGTACAATTTTTGGGGAGGGGGTCATGACAGAGTGGTATCAGATTTCTGGTTGAGGGATAGGACGGAGCTTGGAGTTAGGCCCAGGTGAGGTCGCCTGGGTCGGTAGGGAAACGATGTCATTCATGTTTAGAAAGTGAGGTATACACTAGAGACTGGCTGAAACATAGGCATTTAGGGCCCCCTATGATCTATTGTATGGACCATTAAGTTTAGATGGCTAATAAAGGAGGTGATATTATATGCAGGGTAGAGTCCTTGGAAAGGATCATGCATCATTCTTCGTTGTGACTATGTTTTAATGGTCAGACCATGGGATAGGATAATCTAAAATGAATAAAAGAAAAAAACTAATTAATTAATGTTGAGTCTTCAATATTCAAGGTTTAGGAACTCTAACATTCATTATTTTATAGGTATGCCTCCAGGTCGACGTCCTCATCAGGATTGCACAGAAAATGTCCAGCATGTTGTTCCAGCAGATTTCTGCAGGATAGAGTTTGATGATGAAGACACTTGGAGGAAGACTCTCTTATAGTTTCAATGCCATAGTCTGCCAAACTACGAGGGCTCTGTTTCAGATGCAGTCATAGAAGAATGGTTGGAGGAGGTTGAGATAGGCTTCAGTTCGATCCGTGCTCAGAAGGAGCACGGGGAGTCCTTAGCTGTGACGATGCTATGTGGAGCAGCGAGGCAGTGGAGGTTCTTTTTCCTTGGGGATCGTGAGGAATTAGTGATCTCATGGGGGAGTTCCGAGACAATATTAGAGTAAAGATATTTTTTTCGATTGTGAAGGCATCCAGTCGCCAGGAGCTTATTACACTTTGACAGGGGATCTCTAATGTACAATATTTTGGAATATTTTTCAGAAACCGTTTACGATATGCTTTGGACCTGTTACCAGATGGGGAGGACAGGGTGATGCATTTCGAGGAGGCTTTGCATCCAGAGGTCCAATGCCATGTCACCCCATTTATTATGAAGTCAAATCTTGAGGTGTTGGTGAGGGAAAACGTTGTCGAGTGAACTCTGTCCAGGACCATATCCTCAATACAGGGGGATTGTCATGATCCCTCATGAAGAAGAGTTTTAGTCTGGGGTTCCCAGTTTTCAGGGCAGAAGAGTTTTTGTTCGTCTAGGGGCAGGTAACAGCCCTTCGCATCTCGTTTCTCCAGAGGCAGCAACTTTTAGGCCTATGCCAAGGGGTCAGGTGCTTGTTGTTCTTGTGGTGGTCTTGTCCATCAGCAGTGGGAGTGCCCGACCTTTCAGAGTGGTCATTGTGCACCGGGGGCTATGCTCCAGGTTCCACCGTTGGGGCAGTTCAATCCAAAGAAGCGACAGCCAGTTGCACCAGCTTTAGATCAGCAGAGGGTAGATGGGGCAGGCAGTGGATTGCCCCATTACGCTCCCTATCCCCAGAGAGAAGAGAATAATTGTGGTCTGGTCATAATCAGGGTTAGAGAGGTCATGGAGGAGGTCGTGGTCAACATCATGCTCTAGAATTTCCATCCCCAGGTGATCCATATGTCATTAGAGGTACCATTTTCTTGTTTTTTACCTTGGTGTATGCCTTGTTTGACTGAGGAGTGACACACTCCTACATATCACCTACACATATACATGCTTTGGGACTTGATGTAGAGAGTCTTCCAGTGCCCTTGGCATTGACTACACATGTTTTAGGTCGAGCTGACTTGTTTGAAGTAAGTAGAGTCTATGAGCTAGTGTTGGGGAAGCATCGCTCTTGGGGATATTTATTATGTTTACAGATATAACCATATGATCTCATCCTCAGCATGGAATGGTTTTTTTCAGAGTAGGCTATCATATATTGCATCAGGAAGAAAGATGTTTTCCTAGGTGTGGATGGATAGAAAGTGGTGTTTGTTGTTGAGTGAGATCTTCGGATGGGTCATAGGTTCATTTCATTCTTATCATCCATGATGGCTGAGATGATGTTGTGTTCTTCATAGGTTCATTTGTTGGCATTTCATAGGGTCGTATAGGAGTACCCTAATGTATTTCCAGAAGAGGTTGTAGTATTACCCCCTCGACGAGTGATTGAGTTTGGGATCGAGCTACATCCAGGAGCATCTCCTATCTCAATGTCTCCATATAGGACAACCACTTCTGTGTTTCAAGAGCTGCATATATAGCTTGATGGTCTATTATAGTGTGTTATTGTTCAGCCAAGTGTGTCACCATGGGGTTCTCCAGTTTTGATCGCTAAGAAGTCCAACGGTAGTTTTCTATTGTGTGTCAATTATCGTCGCTTGAACAAAGTGAAAATAAAGAATCGATATCCTCTTCTGCGGAATGAAGATTTATTCGATCAACTGAAGGGTGAATGTTGGTTCTCAAAGATCTAATTTTGGTCAGGATATCATCAGATGCGTGTGAAGGATGAGGATATTCCGAAGACTACTTTCCATTTTCGTCATGGGAATTATTAGTTTGTTGTAATTTCATTTGGTGTGATGAATTCTCCAGCTGTATTCTTGGGATTGATGAATACTATGTTCCATGAGTTCCTAGACAAGTTCATGGTAGTTTTCATCGATGACATCCTTGTGTACTCTACATCTAAAGTGGAGAATATAGAGCATCTATGAGCCATCTTGGGAGTCCTTGGTCAACATCACCTGTTTGGAAGTTGTCGAATTGTGAGTTTTGTTCTTGAGAAGTCCGTTTCTTGGGGAATTTTGTGTCCCAACAAGGGTTAGATGTGGATCTGTCAAAGAGTGAAGCATTTGTATCTTGGGCAGCCCCCAAGACAGTGTCAGACATGCGATGATTCCTTAGTCTTGAAAGCTAAAACAAGAGGTTCGTAGACAGTTTATTATGAGTTTCAATTCCTCTAGCTGATTTGACAAGGAATAACCATGCATTCATATGGACTGATCAATGCCAGAAAACTTTTTAGTATCTAAAGGAGAAGTTAGTAAGTGCTACAGTCCTTTGTCTTCCCTCTGAAAGAGTTCAATTTGATATTTTATCTAATGCTTCACATCTGGGGTTAGGTTTTGTTCTCATGTAGCAATGGTCTGTTGTTTCTTATGGGTCTCAGCAATTACGTCCCCATGAACGCAAAAATTCCACCCATGATCTTGAGTTGGCAGCCGTGGTGTTTTCTCTGATGTTGTGGAGACATTACCTCATTGGTGAGCGCTTCGGGGTTTTCACCGAACATAAGAGTTTGAGGTATGTTTTCTCCCTGAGTGACTTGAACTTACGATAGTGTTGGTGGATGGAGTTCTTGTAGGAATATGACATCAAAATATCATATACACCTAGAAAGGGGAATGTTGTAGCTGATGCGCTGAAATAAAATTCATGTAGTGATGTTGTGAGTAAATCCGGTGATTCATGGAGAGTAATAGAAGAACTGACAGCATTACATCTTGATATTGGAGAAGATGGGGGTAGTGGATATAGTTTTCAGATGACGGTACAGTCATCCCTAGTGTAGAAGGTGGAAGAGTCCTACTAGGGGGATCTTGAGGTGGAGGTCTGGAGAGACCAAGTTGTTTATGGCGAGGCCCCTGATTGTTGGTCTGAGGATGAACAACAAATAGTGTGGTTCACGGAAGGTTTTTTGTTTTTTTATGATGAATCCAATTAGGAGAAACCTGTGGAGATCTAAGACTGCATGGATAAGGTGTTGTGTGGGCGTTCTATCCCCTTAGTTCGTGTCTTGTGGCGACACGGTGCCTTGGAGGAGAGTACCTGGGAACGTGAGTCACAGATACGTGCTCAATACCCAGAGTTGTTTAATTTTTAACTCTTTCCATGTAGTGACGTAGATTTTGTGGATAAAAATCTTTCTTGTTTATGAGATGGCTCCATTTGTTGTTTTTGTATCTTTCTCTATTTTGAGAGGTATCTTGATGGGTGGCTATTCAGATCCTGTTTTGTTTTCTCTTTATTAGGGTTTTGGATTCTCGAGGATGAGAATGTTTTGAGAGGTACTTGATATAATTTCCCTGACCTCTCCAGTCCATTTAATTGTGAAAATGTGGTGTTTGACATCTTTAGGGAGGTCGAGGTGACTTGGGGGTGCATTTGGGTGAATCATTAAGGAAAACTAAAGGGCAGTATCTTTCACACGGGCTGCGTACGGTTTTCCTAAACCATACGGCCAGGCCATGCATATTTAATCTTGGAGGCAGTGGCTAATGCTCGGCTAGCGCACAGTTTTTCTAATAGTGTGGCCTAACCGTGCGAGGAGTGTTTGGAGAGTTAGTAGCGACCTAACGGTTAGCGCACGGTTTGTCTAACCGTGTAAGAAAACTGTGTGTGCACTTATATTAGATCCTAAAATTGTGGATCTCAACCGTTTTGACTCTAAATGGTTCTTGTATGACCCTAAGTGGCCATAACTCGGGATTCCCCACCCTTGGAGGTAGGACAACCTCTCCCAAGAATTTTGGAAGCGATTCGAACGCTTCACTTGTAGATTCTGGTGCTTCACCCAGGTGTCTGCGGGTAAGCCTTTTTGGAGAGAGATGCTTAGGACGTGCGGCGTTGGGGCAAAGCAGAAACCTAGTGGGGATGTCGTAGTGGGTCTCCTTTGATATTCATTACTATATTCTTCATTCATGTATTCATTACATGGTGAGAGTAGACATTGTGAGGTTGGGAACTTAGTATACCATTTTAGGTGATGAGTTAGTTTCACTTGTTTTCCACTGTGATTTAGTATGATTTCTTTACTTTGGAAGGAGAGGCTTTGGGTAAGATCCTACTGAGTATACTATTATACTCAACCTATGTATATATAAACTGTTTTTTAGGTCACTTGGAGCAGGTTGGAGATCAAGCTGGTTTCTACTAGTTTGTGGATGTAGAAGATGTTCGGGCTTGTAGTTTCTACTGTTTCTTATTTATTTTCGGTACTTACAGTTTTTTCCCATTTTGTTGTAGTACTTTTTCATGAAATTCCATTTGTTCACTTGGTTTTATTTTATATTTCTTGTTCTGATTTGGAGTTGTTTGGTGTTTATCTTATCTGTCTCTTCTGCATGTGTTCTCTTAGAGGGTAATGCCTCCCATTTGTGTGTTATAATACCCTCTGTGGTAGTCGCCAACCCTGGGCCTACTGGAGGCGGGACTCAGGGGTCATTATCTCTCTTCACAGATTGTCGGCCTAGGATGGGTACACTTTGAGGGGAGGGGGTCGTGAAAAAAATATTACATTAATAAAAAGTAGTTTCAATTTTATGATTCAATAATGATAGATTAATCAGATAAATATTTTTATAATGTATTAATAGACTCTAATTTATACCATTTAAAATATGCATATGATGAAACACCTTTGGATATGGAACTATTTTTTTGAATTTATTGTACTATTAAACTACACTTATAGGGTGATGGGAGAAATATTCATTGAAATCTATTTATCTTATATACCCATTATATAATTACCTTGTACTATTTCCATTTTACGTAAGATGGTTTGTATTGAAGAATAGAAGTACCAAAAAAACTAGATGAAAGAAAAATTAATATAAAAAATGAAATTTAATTTATATTAAATGAATAAGAAGGATTATTAATAATTTTTAAATTTTAAAAGGTTATATAACAAGTAATCAATATATATAATTTAATTATAATTAATATTTGTAGATATATTATTTGATCTAAGACTTGCTATAAGGTGGTTCTTTTCCAAATCTACAATATTTTTAATCATTATTTCTCAATTAATTATAATTTATTTCATGTATCACATCTATGTTCATGAACATATATTTATTTGTTTTACCACAATTTATGCGTTCTAAATTGTCTCCTTTAATCCTTTTAAAAAATTTTAATTCCTTCATCAAATTTTTATTAAGGGCTATATGCAAATATTTTTCATTCATGTGGTTATATTCTTGATCAACACACACTCTCTCTCTCTTAAAATTTATGTCATTATTAGATGAATTGTTTATGTTCTATATACATAATTTGATATTATATTTTAGCATATGTGAATATAATTATGATATTGTACTTATTGTTTCATTAGGTAAATTTTGATGTTGTTTATGAGGCAATCTTTTCCAAATTCCTTCTTCCATACATGTTTCATAAACATAACTCTATTTCCTTTTGAGGTTACATTTTTTTTTGATTTTTTTTGTTATAATAATGATTTTATATATTTTTACCGTAATATTAAAGATTTTGAATATGAATCATTTCCCTATTTTAATAAATATATCTATAAAAGTTACAAAATAACATCTCTTGATTTATATATAATTTTCCACCATATACAAACCATGAATTGTTTAAAAACATTGTATATATTATATGATTTTTCCATAATTAATTTTAAAAATAATTTTTTCTAAACAATATTAGATTTATTATGTTAACAAAAAATGATTAAATTATTATTTTTTATAAGAATAAAAACTAAGTAATATTTCCATAAAACATCTACAAATCATAAACTCTCAAATGATATTTTTCATCTTTGTCAATAATCATTTATTATACATGCATATGACCATGTAATATTTTGTTCCTAGGATGATATTTCTATAATAAAAATATAACATGCCAAAATAATCATTTGATTCATTATTAATGTACTAATGTATATGTTATGTAACACCCCAATATTTTATATAGATTTTATTTTAGTTAACCTTTATGTTTTTGATATCTTTCTCAACACACAAAATAGACCCCAAATAAAAATTGATATATTGTACAATTATAACAGATCCATTGGATAAGAAGGTTTTAATTATATTAAATGAATTGTAAAATATTTTTATAATGGCATAGGGTAGTAAAAATTTATTGATAACATCTAAAATTTATTAAAATCATCACTGTATTAGAATAAAAAATTTTAGATGAAATGTATTTCTCTATATGTCATCTTTTTTTATCAAATAAAATTTTATTGATCCCTATTGTAAAAAGATTTCAAGTATATATATATATTATATTAATATGTCAATAATCATTGATACATTAGTCATCTAATTTTTCGTTATGATGATAAAATATTTAAAAGGTAATAAGGGATATTTTAAAAAAAACAATTTTTAGCAAAACATTTTCTAATCATGATAAATAAAATTAATTATTTTTTATTAATGGTTATAAAGAAATTAATAGATTATATACAAAATAAAATATGTTAATTTTCAATTTATAGGTTTTACATAGTGAATAATTAATGTATGTTAGGTTTTATTCTTAAGAATACATTTTTATAAAAAACTTGTTTTCATTACATTTTTCACACTTATTTTAAAATTGTTTAATTCCACTTATATAAAATGGATTTAATAAAATTTATTCTTTATTTTTAATAATAATATCGAAACATCCTATTAGGGAAATTTTTTTTTATATAATGAATATAATATATAGTCAACATTTGTTACCAAGAATAAGGATAAAACAGCTTTACCTTGGGATTAAACAAAGTTTTAAGTGTAATGATACCAAAAAATTGACTAATTACTACTATTTAAAGATATTTATACAATATATTATCATTAAATTTAATAATAGTTCATTTTAATCGCTATACTTGAGAAATATAGTAATTATATTTAAATCTATTATGTAATTTCATTTTTTTCATGTTCATCACTTTTAAATGGAATCTTTTTCTCCTTAATTATTAATACATTTTGAGTCCTCTATATCAAAAAAACATCTAAAAACCATTCTTATATTCCTTAAATTAATTTTATATCCCCTGGTCTTCTCCTATGGAAAATTGTTGAAGGCTTACAGTGTTAGATATAGGATATCTCTTGAAGAAGTGGTATAAATCATAACTGAGATCCATCAATTTTTTCACCATCCGCATTATATAAAAATATTTAAAACAACATAACATTATAGAAAATATATCATATATATACATATAATTTATTATGATGATGTAACAATAATTTTCACCACTTTTCTGGGATATTGTAAATAAGAATATCGCATGTGTGTGCATGTCGACTAACGATACGATTAGTATTCCATAATTTCATCATGTTGATGAATATAATGTAGTTTTTAATAAATTTTAATGAAATTTATGGGAAAATAATTGTTTAACAATGATAAAATTCTATATATCTATCTTTATTTATTATCCATAGAAAATTAAAACCATGTTCATACATGTGTATGGACTCCTATCTCCATGAATAGTGCAATTAATTTTTCTATATCTACAACTTGTAGATATTTATAAATAATAATATAATATAATATATATTTATATTTTTCCTACCACTATAAAAATTAAATATATGATGGAACCTTAATAAATTTACATGTAATGGATCTATTGAACCAAGACATGCATAAAAAGAAACAGTTATCAAATTGAAATGATTATTTTGACAAAAAACATCGTAATAAATTATTGTTGAAATATAATATGTAGATATTTTATGGTATTATATGTTTTTTAGGTTTCTTATATATAATTCTAAATTTTTTTATTTTACTTTACATTAGGTTATAGTGCTTATATGTCCTTTCAGTCATGAGTTAAGTGTCTCTCTCCACACTTTTGTTTCTGTCATACATACATAATTTTCACAATAATTTTCATTTATTTCATCTATATACATTTTCTTTAATATGTTATATCAATAATATATTTGTAGAAATAGTTTAAATGTTATGTTTATGTTATTTCATTCCTGGGGTTAATGATTTAAATGTTACAGAAACTATATGGATTTTGAGTTAGAGTATCACAATTTACAGATGTTTGATTATTAGTAAAAAATTTAGTGAAAAAATTACATGATATATATTTAAAAAATAAAATTACCTTTTAATATCCTATTTTTAATAACAGATATTACATGTTTCCTACATCTTTACCCTCTATATGTTATCAAATTCTTGAATTAAAATTCCTTAATTATTATTCTTAAAATTGTCAAAATATTTTTTAATTTAATTATTTACCTATATTTAGATTTTTAAAGAATTTTTTTAATTGAATATTCTTACTGATTTTTGAATGAGGTATTTTAAACCAATTGTGTGAATCAAATAATTGTTTTATCATATATTAAATGAATGAATTTTAAAACATCAAGACAAAAATTTTACATTCAACCTTCCTTATATGTCCCAATGTTTATTTTCAAACCAAGAGAATTTTGTCATTTATATTTTTAAAATTTTCATATTATAAACAAGTGATATAAAATTGAAAAGCGTATTTTCCTTAAGAAATTTATCTGTGATCTTTTAAATAATTTGTTATTCTATGATAATGAACATTGATATAACTTATGATTCAATAGTGAGATGATCCTATGATAACATAATAACTACTTAATTTGATGGTTTGTAATTATGATGAAGAAATATTTATGAAACCCACATTCATTTCCATGTGTTAATATATGAATAATTGATAAATGTTTTTGAAAATACTATGGATTATATATGAATGGATTTAAATTATTGATATATGGGTCTTTTTTATACATATAATTCATTTTGAAAAGTTTTATATATTAATATATCAAAGGGTACTAGAGAATTTTTTCCAATCCCAGAATAGGGTCCATTAAAGGATATCCTAATCCTAATGATGGTACATGTGTAGTTATCCTAACCCAATGATGTGATTAATGTCATGGTGGGTAGCCTTGATTTAATATTTGTATTATTATTATTATTCCATGCATTATTAAACTATTTAATGAAATTATCATATGCCAATACTATACTCTTACTTATCATTGTCATTGATTCCATTATGATCATATAATATGAATGGTCAAAATATATACCACTATGTATGATTATAATATTTGAAACATAGAAAATGATTTTCAAAATTTAATCTCATGTTCTATGACTCTTATACTAATGTTGTAATTCAAAATGACCATTGATTGATATATCCCATGTTTAACTGTACCCTGTATCTGATCTTTCCATTTATTTGGTTCCTATTTCTTTGTGATAAGAATAATGGTTGTGATAATGATATATAACATATGGGTGATTGCTTTTCATAACACAATGGGACATGATGTTGATATTTTATGTTGAAATGTTTTATATTTCCATGTTTTTAATGACACAATGACTTTACAGTACAATAATATATCATAAATAAATAAAAGGTATATTCATATAATAAGTAGTAATATGTATGCATGTAATGTCTAGGACACCATAGTTGGTATTAGATAAAGGTAATCATATTTTGTAAGATAGGATAAAGTGAAATTGGTGAGAACCCATAGGATAAGACTAAAAAAGGAGTGCATCTTAAGTTGTGATAATGAAATAATGTTGGATTAAATATAGAATATTTATATTTTTGGATACCTTTATGTCAATGCGGTTGTGGAGAAACAAACATTGGAGTATCAACTCTAAATATAGATGATATGGTATTAACTAGATCACCACTCAAGCATGATAATTAGGCCAAAGACTGCTAACCTATCTAAATATGTCCAATTGATATACATAGGTTAATTCAAAATTTATTTATGATTCATTATAAAGGATTTGAAAATATTATTACCATTTATATCCTATGTTAAACCTAATGTTTAATAAATTTAAAAGAAGGTTTCCTGATTTAGAAATCATCAAAATTGTTTTCTTGAATTAATGTTTTTTTTCATTGAATATTTTTTCTCAAATAATTTTTTATATATAGATATTGGATGGAACCATAAAAGACACTTCCTGTGTGAAATATGATAGAAAATGACAGTATTATACTCATATTAAACTAAATATTACTATATATTGAATAAACTATCTTTTTTCTTGTCGTGTGAATCATTCTCAATCCATAATTCTTCATTATCTTTGAAATGAAAAAATCTAGAATAACGTTATATAGATTCCTTCATGACTAAACATTAAACATATTTTATTTTGGTATACTGAGTCAATAATTTCTATGAAATTGATCATTACCACTTGAAATATATTTTATATTCATCAGTTCCTATAGCATAGAAAATATATTTTGATTGTTAATCATTTGGAAATAAAAACATATTGGGGGTTAACTCTTATCGAGAACATGATGAAAAAAGATGAAATTTAATCTGTGGAATGGGATTATTTTATAAGGGTATATTTACACATACAAATTATTTATATTATACATTCCAAAATATATATGTAATTCATTAATCTAATGTAGAAGTCTGTTGAGTCTAATAGTAAAAAATTGAAAAATCTTGCGTCACATGTGAGGTATGACTCTTGTATTATCATCCAATATGAATGAAATATTGAAAAACTCTTTAGTGTTTTTAAACCAATTCATTGAAGGGAATTATCTATGATATATCCAAATTGAAATGATGAAATCAATTGATGTGATCTCACAGGAGAAATGTGGGTGATATTATTAATTTAATCTCATGGTTTTTATAATAAATTATAGATATAATTAGATGGAAATACTAATAATAAAAACAATGGAGAAGAGAATATGAGTATTCCATTATTCTATATGTGAGAAAAAATAAATTAAATTAACAGCTAGTAAACCATGTAAATTCTTAGTGTGTGCAAATGAAAGATATCTGATAGTCTAATTCTAAAGTGATGGAAAGAAGTTATCTAATGATATAAATGGGGAGAAATTTCCCTATAATATATTACACACAATCCAGTGTTTCTAATGTAAGGAATATGGGAATTATGCTTAACATTACACTAAAATTATGTTCAATGATTATGATCAACATTAATAACCTCTTGAGACTATATAAAAAGGTAGATCTCATTTTATCACTGTAGTTGATGTGTGTGGTGATAATGAAATAAAAAAAATATACAATTATAGAACAACAATGAAATTTTAACATATCATTGATTCTATATCAACCCACTCTTTTATATATGATTAATCTTTTAATGGGAATCGCATTAACACATCAATGATATGATTTAAAATTAGTAGTGAAAACTCATAATGGTATGCTGATCGCATATCATGCATAAGATTATTCTACTATTTAATATTTTGGGAATTTTATATATGAAAATATTTCTACTCGGCCTCTAGTATAATTGGATAATATTTTTGGCATGTATTTAATTTCTTTATATAGATTCGAAATCGATTTTTCAATAACAGAAGTCAAATTAGATTGCACAATCCAAAAAATGTCTGTTTATCGGTGAAAGTATAAATATAAACATTCTATGGAAATTACATCCATTATATGCTTCATAATTCATATTCAATGTCTGCATTTGTCATATATCAATCGAGAAAAAAATCTAAATTGATTCTATTCTGACAATATGGTTTTTTGTTGTTATACTTCAAGAATAGTTTCAAAGACTTCATTTGAATAATAATGTTTCATTTTAAATTTATTTCAAACCTTTTTCTACTACTATTTAATGTAATCCATATTGAATGGTCTTGATTTTTTTTATAGAATAATGAAGAAACTCTATGATTGTTAGGTCCACTTGGATATATGCTGTGAGAGGTGGGGTGTAAAGACCAGTAAAGTTCAAGGGAAATTTTTTCTTAATTTTCTTTTGGATTTTATGAGTACAGAGTTTCTGATGGCACCTGATTCCGAGGCCCGGTGTGCCCGGAATCATTTTACATAGTTTTTCTCGGGTACGTTCATTAAACGAACGAGCGAGTTTTCCTAACATTTGAACCGGTGCTCGAAATCGAATTCTGACGGCCCTGATGAAACCGCAATGCCGATTTTTATTTAAGAAGACCCATTCTAGTGTTGCGTTTTCTCGATAGGAGTTCCTAAAAAAAGGGGGAATTAATTGATGAGTAAAACAAAATTGTGAGAGATTTTTATATTATTTTATTTATGTGGTTTAATCCTAAGGATAGAAGTTGGGTGGAGCTAACCACCCATGTGAGGTTAAAGGTGAGGTCGGGCCCACACGAGCCCCACCCCTTCAAATCTCCTAAACCCCCTCTTTAATGTTGGCAACCCCCATATGTTTATGACTTTATCTCTTTTCTTTTATTTAATTCCAAAACACCCTATTCAATTAATTGAACTTATTAGTTAATCGAATTGGAAATATTGAATTTTAAAAATGTTGGCATGTGTGAATAAAATAAGACAAAGTCTTATTTTATTTTTGGTTGATTCGTTGTGTGGAGTCTGGGGAGAGAATAACCAAAGTCTTGAAGACATCTACTTCCTCGTAGAAGAATCTGAAGAACACTGACATGCCTTTCGATCTTCTTTCAGCATCAAAGAAATGGGGACGCCACATCCTTCATCGGGCGTGCACCGACGACATATACAGAGCCTCATTCCGCGACACCATCTTTCGCGATTCCATTTTCCCGCGATGATCATCATTCGACCACTCCTTGAAGTAGGGTTCTGATTTTATGTTCGTGAATATTTTGGGTGTGCAAAGTTAATCCATTAGCCGCATGTTATCTATTTAACAGGAGGGCGCCAGACTGCATGAACACGATGACCCTCCTCCACTTTTTGTTGTTCTACTTGTTGTGGCTCGAACGAAGGCAGTGCGGTGCTGATGCACCGCAAGGGAACGAACAGACCTGCAGTGGTGGTGCGCGGAGCTGTCGAGCCGTGATGAAGAACTCAAGGGAATGTCGCGGTTGAAGCGGGCCGCGACGGAGGGGCACAGCGCTAACGCGTCATGCCGGTCGAAGAAGGGTTGCAGCCTAAGGCCGCGACGGTCACCAACAGGGGGCGGCCGGACTCCCCAGTCACTGGAGAATCAAGAGCCGAGGCCCTTTGGCCATCGAAGAAGTCCTGGAGGGGGCCCGATAAACAGGTCGCCGATGACTGGAAGGCGGGACCCGTGAAGGTGGTCCCGTGGTGGCACACCGGCAGGCCAACCGGGCCGGCCGTTCGGAATTCCAGGGGTCGAAACCCCCGGTGGCAGATAGGGTGATCCCCCACATGGGGGCCGCCGTTACAAAGCAAGGGGGAAGCGTGCCCCCTTCGCGCCGCTCGTTCACGGACCGAGTGCCCAGCCGAGTCGGGCCAATCACGCTGGGTTGGGCCGGCCGCTGGGCCTGGCTGCGCCCGCTGGGCCATGCCGCGCCGTTGGGCCGGGCCGCGCCCACTAGGCCGGGCCGTGCTGCGGGTCCGGGTCATGCCCACGTGGGCTGGACCCGGACCTGGGTCGGGTCTCCCCGGTTCGGGCCGACCTAGTGGGTCTCGGGCTGGGTCGGTCCGGGCCCAAAAACCCCTAAATTCGGACAGATTCATTCAAACGCTCATAACGTGGGATAGGTACCTCCAATCGATGCACCATCAGTTGTGTAGTGATCCTTGGATCGAGTCGGTCGTTTCAGTATATTACACTCAAGGTTTTGGAGAACATTGTGTACGTCCGGGTTGGTTTGAACACGAAACGAACCGGGCCCTCGGAGCGGAAACGCTTATATCTTGAGCTCCATAAGTCCGATTGATGTACCGTCGACTTTGTTGGATTCCTCTCAGGGAGACAGTTCATTTTTCTTACTTCACTTGAGGTTTGGACATAGTTGGAGTAAGTTTGGGTTGGTTTTGACTTAAAACCTAACCCGGCCCCTGGGACGAAAAAACCAATACCTCTCAGACCGGGAGTCCGATTGATGCGCTGTCTGTCACGTTGAGTTCCTATTGTCGAGACGGAACTTTGGGTTACATAAAATCCGGACTACGTGTAATTTTATGTATCGAACCCCTTGTCTCGTGGAGCGGACCCTACTAGAATCGAGCGTGCTGTGTGTGGGAACCCTATAGCTGGCTGCGACTACAACGACTTCCGTACTGGAATCCTCCGTGGGTTCGACGGCGATTACTATTGTACTGGAATCCTCTGTGGGTTCGACGATGACGAAAACCATACTTGAATCCTCCGCCAGTTCGACGGTGATGACTAATGTACTTGTATCCTACGTGGGTCTGAAATTATTGACCTCTATTGTTGTATCATACGGTTGTCCGACAGAGAAGCTGGACTAGTATCCTACGTGGGTCTGACAGGTTAGCTGGTCTAGTATCCTACGTGGGTCCCAGCTAGATGAATTAGTAACTACATCTGATCATCTCTTTTTCTCTACAAATGATGTATACCTGTGTGAGCTGAGTCTTGATTTTCAATCATTATTATTGATGTGATTGACTTACTTTCCTATGTGGTCTCGGTTGTACTTTCCTGTGTGGACTGGGTTGTACTTGGGCTCGTGAGTTGGATAAGAACTGTAATTGATTACTTAGGTATATGAATGGGAATATACCTAAGTAGAGTTGGTTCTTACTTCGTGTTTTTCATCTTTCCTATGGTTTATCCATTATGGATTTCAGGAGGCCTTCGGGGGTATCGTGGTCCCTACTGAGTATCGTATACTCACCCCTACACGGGCTATGCCCGCACTACATTGTGTTGGATGCAGATGATGGACAACACTGATCATGGTTGAGGCTTGAGGAGCAGGACGGTACCCGGAGGTGGACATCATGACGAGACGGTACCAGAGGTGGTCTTCTAGGTGGGACGTACACAGAGAGGACGGCCGGACTCGAGGAGCCGACGAGAGTGGCAGTACTCACCGTTCAATGGGGAGTTCCTAGAGGACGTCCTGGTGGTTGATTCTTTGTCTTTTAGTTGTTTTAATTTACTTTTCTGTTCCACTGCACTTCAGTTGGGTTTGTATACCGGCTCATTTACTTTCCAGCACCTACTTGTGTTTTCAGTTTACTTAGTGTTTACATCAGTTTGCATACTCTGTGGTGTTTTTTCTCCTTATAAAGGCAATGCCTTCCCTATAATCTGGATTTAAGCCTTTGGTGCTAGTCGCCTGCCCCTGGTCTATGGGAGGCAGGCATGGGGTAGTAACGGCACGGGCCCCGAGGACGAGTCGTGACAAATTGGTATCAGAGGAGTCAGTCCTCCCGCAGAACATACGACTCTGATAAATTAATTTCTATGTAGCAATAGTGTTAAGGGAATTTAGTGTGGTTATCAGTCTAGGGAGTCTAGTGTTTGTGTGGCGGCTGACGTATCCATACACCAGGACCCTGACTTCGGATTTCCGAATCAGTGCATGAAAAAATTGATTGCATGTGTGTTTCGAAAGTTTTCTTAGTGATTACTTTGTGTCATCTCACTAGGTATATTGTTTTGACCATGGGGAACCTGTCTCTTTTCAGGATGGACCCATGATGGCAGCCATCTAGGTTTCTGAGCTTTGTGCGCGGCGACATCCCACCGAGCAACGAGGCCTCGGTATAGGTCCCTATTACAGTGGAGGCACCGATGGTACCTGTACCCGCCGAGCCACCGATACCACTAGCCACTACCGCTGAGAGTGCCCATCGCCTTAGTGCACTGCATGAGTTTCAGCATCAGAGACCGCCCAGGTTCCGCGGGGAGACAGACCCTCAGGCAGCCAAGGATTGGCTAGAGGCTATTGTATGAGTTTTCAGGTCCGTGGGGACACCCGATGACCTAATGGCGATCCTTGCAGCGAGTCTCCTGTATGAGGCAGTAGGTAGATGGTGGAGCATGATGCTCTAGGTGCACGATGAGGCATCTCTCCTTTAGTCGGACATTGAGAGCCTCTTTTTCTTGGTGTTCGTCCCAGTCACCCTCCATGCGGTGCGCATTCAGGATCTACTACAGCTGTGGTAGGGCACCATGACTGTAGCCCAGTACTCAGCAAGATTTACCAATCTCTCGTGCTATTTGATGGACATTGTACGGGACCCGTTCGTCAGGGCCCGGGCCATCGTGCAGCGATTGAGGCATGATATCTGGGCTTCGATGATCTCCCTCAACATTCCAATGCAGACAGGAGTACTGGAGCGAGCCCTTCTAGTGGAATGTTTTCTTGCTGAGCAGTCACCAGTGGCGAGACCCTCCGCAGGACGACCCGCAGCAGAGACATCTGTAGTCGACAGTAGAGAGATGACACAGAGGACCATGCGGGATATATGATCAGATGATCAATCCCATGAAATAGGTTTGGTTGTGCGAGTCACTCGGAACAGTGCCAGCTATACGAGGAGCATGCAATGCTATGCATTATGTGGTCAGGGTCACATGGCACGCGACTGCCCGAACCACCATGAAGATGAGGAGCAGGTGACAGAGGGACCTCCCTGGTAGAGGTTTGACCGTGGTGGTCCACAGGGAGCAGGCAGAAGAGGCAGAAGAGCTGGCCGAGCAGCAGGTGGTGGGCGACGCTTTGAGGCACTACCACCACCACCACCAGGAAGACCACCCCGACCACAGGAAATAAGTGGATAGGGGAGAGCTCAACTTCAGCCAGCTAAGGCCTATAATCATGGAGCTCCGGGAGCATATGGAAAAGAGTGAGACTAGCTCCAGACATGGAAACTTTTTTTCATGTTTCTTCTAGCTTTGTTGATGTTTTTTTGTGGATGCTTTGTGTTTTTGTACCATGAGATGTGGTAATAAAAGACACGTGTTCTTGTGACGTTTTCTTCCCTGTACTTTTTATGTAATTGTTACTGAGAGGTTCTGGTTAAAACCGTTGACTTGATCCTCACTTTAGAGATTTCTACTGGAGGAGACCTAGTGAACACACACTACTGCCGACAGTGTGACTCAACCCTTGGAGGCGAGAGTAATGGTTGGACATCTTGGTAGTATCATCGAGGCCTTACGACGTCGTCCATGGCATGAAATAGTACCATTCATGTCAGGATTGACTGTATTAGGCAAAGAATGCGGTTCATCCAGGGGATGAGACCATATTTAACTTTTTGGTAGAGGATAAATCTCAGCAACTCTTGAAGAACGTAAACAATGTAGGGTGGGAATGAGTTCTTACAGTTGACTAGTCTCACCCATTGATCGTTGAGAAAACAGTTTACGGTTCTCTCTAACCCAATATTCTCAGGTATGTCTTCTTCCGGAAGGACATGAACTTGAGATAGCAGTGATGGCTTGAGTTACTCCAGGACTATGACATTGGGAGAGGTTATACTCCTGGAAAGGGGAATGTTGTAGCAGATGCACATGGTATGATATCGGGCATTTAGCGATACAACAGCTGGCCGCGTTTTTAGATATCCTTTGTGGATAGTCTTGGAGTGAGTACGTATAGAACCATAGATGGTTTTGGCTATGACAGAGAAGGTCCAGGTCATCCATGAGAGGATGAGGACATCTCAGAGCTGACAGAAGTCTTATGATGAAAGGAGGCGAAGGCCACTAGAGTTCGAGGATAGAGACCACGTTTTTTGCAGGTCTCACCTCGATGTGGATTACAGATATTTTTCCAGGACAGCAAGCTATCTCCGCGCTTCATCGGAACGTTTCAGATTCTCAGCAGGATATGCGAGCTGGCATATCGCCTGGCTCTACCACCTCAGTTGCATAGGGTGCACGACGTCATTCACATATCTCAGCTGAGGAGATACGTGCATGACTCGATGCATATCATCAACCATGAGGAGCTAGACAGTGAATATGGGGTGACTTTTGCAGAGGTCCGATTGGAGATCGGGGATCGATAGGAGCGGGTCCTATGTGGGCGGTCGATTCCTCTCGCGTGCATCAGGTGGTAGCACGAAAACCTCAAGAAGAGCACTTGGGAGCGGGAGGCTCAGATGCATGCTCAGTACCCTCATTTGATTCCATAGTTTGTGATGTATATTTACAGGGATGTAAAGTCCTGAGGTGGGAGTAATGTAAAGACCGGTTAATTTCAAGGGAAATTTTTTCTTATTTTTCATTGCGATTTTACGAGTACGCAATTTCGGATGGCACCTGATTCTGAGGCCTGGTGTGCCCATAATCATTTTTTGAAGTTTAGCTTGGGTACGTTAAGTGAACGAACGAGTGGGATTTTATAACTTTTGAACCGGTGCTCGGAATCGAATTATGAGGGCACCTATGAAACCGCATCACCGATTTTTACATAAGAAGACCTGTTCTAGTGTTGCGTTTGCTTGAGAGGAGTTGCTAAAAAACGGGGGAATTAATTGAAGAGTAAAATAAAATTGTGAGAAAATTTTATTTTATTTATTTTAGGTGGTTTAATCCTAAGGATATAAGTTGGGTGGAGCTAACCACCCATGTGGGGTTAATGGTGAGATGGGGCCCACACGAGCCACACCCCTTCAAATCCCAGAAACCCCCTCATTAATGTTGGCCGCCCACCATAAGTTTATGAATTTCTCTCATCTCTTTTGTTGAATGAAAACACACCCTAATATATTAATTGAACATATTTTTAAATTGAAATAGATATTTTGAATTTTAAAATTTTTCTCATGAGTGAATAAATTAAGACAAAGTCTTTTTTTAGTTTTGGTTGATTCGTTGTGTGGAGTCTGGTGATAGAATAAACAAAGTCTTGACGAACATCTTCTTCCTCTTAGAAGAACGTGAAGAACACCAACACGCCTTTCGATATTCATTCCACATAAAAGAAAGGGATACTCCACATCCTTCATCGGGCGTGCACCGACGACGTATAGAGAGCCTCATTCCGCGACGTTGTCATCTGCGACGTCGTTTTCCCGCGATTATCATTGTTCGACTACTCCTTGAGGTAGGGTTTGATTTTATGTTGATGAATATTTTTGGCGTTAATCGTTAATCCTTTATCCTCTTGTTATCAATTTAACGGGATGGGGCAGGACCGCACGAACACGGCCGACCCTCCTCCCCCTTTTTGTTTTTGTACTCGTTGTGGCTCAAACGAAGGTGGCGCGGTGCCGATGTACCGCGCAGGAAAAAAAAGAGCTACAGTGGAGGTGTGTGGTGTCGTCGTGCCGCCCTGAAGAAATCTAGAGAATGATGCGGCTGAAGCGGACCGCGACAGAGGGGCACGGCGCCGACGCACTGCACTGATCGAAGAAGGGTCGCGGCCTAAGGCTGCGGCGGTCAGCAAAAGGGGGCTACCGGACTCCCCAGCCACCAGAGCATGAAGAGCTGCGGCCCTTTGGCCATGGCGGAAGACCTGGAGGCAGCCGGATAAACTGGCCGCGAGCGCATGTAATGCGGGACCCGTGAAGGGGGTCCTGCGGCGGCACACCGTCCGGCCAACAGAGCCGGCCGTTCAGAATTCCGGGGGTCGAAACCCCCGGTGGCAGACAGGGCGGTCCCCAACGTGGGGGCCGCCATTTCAAAGCTAGGGGACAGTGCCTCCCCTTCGTGCCGCTCGTTCACGGACCGAGCAGCCTACCGAGCCGGGCCGCCCGCACTGGGCCGGGTCGCACCCAAGTGGGCCAGTCCTAGATTCGGGTCGGGTCGACCCTGTTCGGGCTGACCCAGGGGGTCTCGGGCCGGGTCGTTCTGGTCCCAAATCCCCCAAAAATCGGACAGATTCGTTCAAACGCTCATAACATGGGCTACGGACCTCCGATCGACGCATTGTCAGTTGCGTAGAGATACTTGGATCGAGGTGGTCGTTTTGGTATATTAAACTCAAGGTTTCAAAGAACTTTGGGTATGGCTGGGTTGGTTCGAACATGAATCCAACCGGGCCCTCGGATTGGAAACGCTTATATCTTGAGCTTCGGACATCTGATTGTCGTGTTGTCAACATTGTTGGATTCCTCTTAGTAAGATGGTTATTTTGGCTTACTCCGCTTGTGGTTTGGACGCAGTTGGAGTATGGTCAGGTTGGTTTTGACTTAAAAACCAACCGGGACCCTGGGACGAAAAACCCAATAACTCTAAGACCGGGCGTCCGATTGACGCGCCATGTGTCACGTTGAGTTCCTATTGTCGAGAGATAACTTTGGGATACATCAACTCCGGACTACGTGTCAGTTGATGTATCAAACCCCTTGGATCATGGAGCAGACCCTCCCGGAATCAAGCATGCTGTGTGCGGGAACCCTAGAGTAGGCTGCAACTGCAATGACTTCCGTACTGGAATCCTCCGTGGGTTTGACGGTGAAGACTTTTTTACTGGAATCCTCCATGGGTTCGACGATGAAAAAAACCATACTGGAATCATCCATGGGTTCGACGGTGAAGACTACTATACTTGTATCCTACGTGGGTCCGACAGTATTGTCCTCTGTTGTAGTGTCCTACGTGGGTCTGACAGAGTAGATGGACTAGTATCCTACGTGGGTCTGACAGCTTAGCTGGTATAGTATCCTACGTGGGTCCCAGCTAGATGAATCAGTAATTACATCTGATCATCTCTTTTTCTTGATAAATGATGTTTACTTGTTTGAGCTGAGTCTTGATTTTCAATCATTATCATTTATGTGATTGACTAACATTCCTATGTGGAATGGGCTGTACTTTTCTATGTAGACTGGGTTGTACTTTTCTGTGTGGACTGGGATGTACTTTTCTATGTCGAATGGGTTGTACTTGGGCTCATGAGTTAGAGCATAACTAGAATTGATGACTTAGGTATATGTATTGGAATATACCTACGTAGAGTTGGTTGTTACTTTGTGTTTTGAATCTTTACTATGGTTTATCCTTTGTAGATTTCAGGAGACCTTTGGGGGTCTCGGGGTTCCTACTGAGTATTGTATACTCACCAATGCACGGGCTATACCCACACTACGTTGTGTTGGATGCAGACGACGGACATCGCTGATCATGGTTGAGGCTTAAGGAGCAGGACGATACCCAGAGGTGGACATCACGACGAGACAGTACCAGAGGTTATCTACCAGGTGGGAGGTACACGGAGAGGACGGCCGGACTGGAGGAGACGACGAGACTGACGGTACTCACCCATTAGGTGGGAGTTCATAGAGGATGTCCTGGTGGTTGCTTATTTGTCTTTCAGTTTTTGTACTTTACTTTTCAGTTGTACTGCACTTCAGTTGGGTTTGTATACTGGCCCATTTACTTTCCATCACTTACTTATGTTTTCAGTTTACATAGTGTTTAATTCATTTTGCAAACTTTGTGGTGTTTGTTCTCTTTATAAAGGCAATGCCTTCCCTATTATTGAGATTTATGCCTTTGGTGCTAGTATCCAGCCCATGGCCTATGAGAGGCGGGCTTGGGGAAGTCACGGCACGGGCCCTGAGGACGGGTTGTGACAGGGGGTGAATCATGGTATGAAAGATTAGAACTACTGTTCATATTGATCTTGTTTCAATGTTAGAAAGAACACCCTTTTCTATCCATCCCATTGTAGAGGGTGATCAAATCTTAAAGAATTCACATGATATAACAGTTTTACATGGTTCACCCTCACGGGGCTACATCCAAGGAGCATACATCGGTGATGTGCTGATGTACCAAATCCACTAAAATCACATTTCTATTTACAATGTTCGGAGCGGACTCAATATCCTTCCAAGATAATAAAAAATCACAATATGAAAGCTCGTTGTCTCTCAATAGAAGTTTTCTCACCTATTCATAATTATATCCAGTCACATTTTATAGACATGTAGGTCTCTTAGTTGTAGAGAATAATTGCATCTCCTTTAGTATATATATGATTTGTTCAAGCTCCTACATTATCCACTGATGAATACAATATTATAAAACGTGTACCAGGAAATCTTCAATCCTTCACATAACCCCAGAAAGACAAGTGCACTTTTTTATGCCCAGCAAGCTTCAATATTCCTTTCGTGCAAGTGTCACCAATGGCTTGTGTGACACTCCCTTCACCGACTCATAAATTGGGATAACCACACCCTTTTATAACCAATCCAATATTGATGTGAAACTATCAACTAGCATGAATCTTATGAATAATGTTATACTTGCGCTCCCAAACCACCACTGGCGTGACCAAACCTATATGTGAGACCAGAGCTCAAATTATATATAATTGTAAAGCTTTTCCACAAATTATGAGGGGTATAACTATATTTATATGAATTTTGGGAACCCTGAGCATCGCGTGAAAGTCTTATTCTGACCTGCAAGTCCAACCGCCTGAGCTTCTATTGCCCTAGTCACCTTGCGCGCCCAAACCAAAACATGGGTGCACCTCTTCAATTTTCCATATTGTGGTGTTCTGATTTTTAAAAACTTATGGAGCATAACATTCCAATCTTCCAAGAACCGGGCCCACAAGTCCACTAATTAAAAACACTTTTCTCCATTTGTCTATTTTGAGGCCCAACAATTTGGAAAACACTGCAAAACGGTTCCACCTTTTATCTACTCTTTTTGTTCCACCTAAAGATCATCCATTAATTTTTTAGGTTCTTATGTACATAATTTATTCTCAACAACATCTCTTGTAATCTAAAAATCCCCATGTAATCCCCCTTTAGTCAATAAAATAAACATCGTGGTCTGTTTTGTCAACGAACAAATCATGGAGGCCCACTTTGTCAACATACACAATCTCCTTGGAAATTCATCAATGAAACCTTAATGTATTTTTACCAAAAATGATAATATTGATTAGGTATTTATTCATCCATATTCATTACATTAGGGTGAACCAATTCTATTTTATGATGAAAAATGAATCAATAGGGCTCAACATTGATTATTAGGAACATAATAAGATCGTGATAATAAATATATAACATCTACCCTCTACCAATGTTTTTTTCATCCATTACAAGGAATTAAATATTTTTCCAATATTTTTTTATCTATATACGAACTATTATGTTTAAAATATGAATATATATAACACCATGCATTTTTACGAACCTATTTTTTTGAATAAATTAAAATATTAATCATGTAGTGGTATAATTCAAAGAGTCCTTTCACATTTAACAGAGACAAGGAGTAAATTAAATTCAACTCTATCATTGGGTATAATGCAAGCAACACTGAGATGGCATCCGATACACGCAACACTGAGTTTCTACGAACCATATATTTTTATTATTTTAATTATTAAAATATGGTAATTATAACCTACCCATTAAACATAGTATTATGAATAATAATAAATACTTTTCAAATATTTTTTATAATTTTTTATATAAATAAAACATATTTATAATAAAACATATTATATTTGGTAAAGTCCTTATTATGTTTAAAAACACTATTTTCCAAAATTTAATGCTTTTAATAATAAAATAAAATTTAAATAAAATTTAAAATTAAATTTAATAAAATAAACTTAATTTACTAATTCTTAACATTGAAATTATCATAGTGTGAATATTTGGGATTTTTCTGAGAAACTTCATTTTTTGAAGAATATTGAAAATTATTTATCTTTAGTTACAAAATACTTTTTTTCATTTTATTTATTAATGATAAATGACATAAGAAAATATTTTATGGTCATAGGAGAATAATATTACATATATTGAAACAATTTCATTAATTATAATCGATTTCACTTTGAAACAAAAAATAAAATATTAACAAACTTTTGAACTGTTTCATATTATAAAACCTCATTATTTCGTCTCATCTGTGGAATTATCACTAATATTAATTTTTTCACTTTCATGAAGTTATTTTCAAAAATAATTCCTAAACTATTTTATTCATTATAATAATTATAGGCTAATAATTCCATTTTTATTTTTGAACCAAATGATTAGTACAAGGGATTAAAAATAGCCACAGTGGTTATGGCCAAATTAAAACGACAATAAAAAGGGAAAACAATGTTCATGCTGCTTACCATCTCAAAGAATAGTGAATTACATTTCATAGTTAATTATGATATTGATAATTATGATATAAATATAATGTATATTTTTGGTATTTATATCTTGTTCATAACATTGTAATCAATATATAGGAATAATAATTAAATATATAAAAAAATAATACATGGGTGAATTAACAAGCGAATATTACACGAAGTGAAACCTTAACATAATGCCATTAAAAAGAGTGTAATATAAATTTATAATAAAATAAATATATTTTAATAGATATAAGAATATTATTCTGTAAAATAATTATAATAATCTTATATTTAATATAGATGAATCTTGCACGAGTACAGAGAATGTCAGTACATATGATAATGGGATTTTTATCTCACAATTTTTTTGTGATATAAAAGGTATGTTCACTAATCATTAATTTTCTGTAGTGTATGTAATGCACATGATTTTATTGAAAGTATCATGTACATAAATTTATGTCTATTCACATACTCATTTTCTAATCCTTCTTTCATCTGTTATACTTATAAAAGTTACTTGTTGTTAAAATAGATTTTCTCAATTTCCCATCTTTGAGACTCCTATTTTATTATGAACCTAAACTCTTCTTCGATGTGTATATAATTAAATTTTAAATGTTATATTCTGAATCGTCTTCTTTCTTTTTTTTCTTACGCTTCAGGTAATTTTAATTCCTTACATGGACAGTATTATTCAAATTCCACATGTTATAAGAGTTTATTGAGGAAATCTTCTCATTTTTATAGATTGTTTATGTTTATGATTATATTGAGGAATTTTTTCATCCATCATTTAATAATAATCATTATTTCCTTTATCCTCAATTTATTCAATATACACACAATTTTTTGTACAATTATTCCACTCTTTGTTACTTAAGATACGTGTTTTAATAAAATATGAACCCCACTCTCTTTATTATAAAATCTATTGTATTCAAAGAAAAATGTTCTAAAAAATGTTTTCAAAATATAAGTGTAGATAATTCCCCAGGATAAATGGATTTTAAATTCTTTTATTATTTTAAAAACATTAATTATAATTTTTCAAAGCTATTTTCAAATAAAATGGGTTTCAAAATGAATTATGTAATAAAAAGGATTTTTCAATTAAGAATGGATATTTTCCGCAATAAGTGTTTTTTAAAAGGTATTTCAAAATTATTTCCTATTTATGATAACATCCATTACTGTTAATTATTCCTTTATTGGGGAATTATTTAATATTTCCATTCATATTAATTTTTTAATTGACTGAGATTTGATGGTATGATGTTATGAAACCTGTTTCTCTTTCACATGTTATATGCCATTGAAACCAACATGTTTTCATAGGTTATGTTTACGATAAAGTGATTATGAAACCTATATCTTTCCATAGGATATGATATTTTTTCATATTTATGATACCCATTTCATTTAATGGGTTGTGATATGTTCATTTATGATCATGAGGAAACTATATGTAAGATTTCATTATTGGATGGTTTGGACCTATATTTCCTCCAATGAACAGGGTAATGTTTTATCACATTAGTAAGTCTATAATCATATGAGGAGTGATCTCATGATACTACGATGTTCAATAGGGTGAACCATGACTACTATAATGTCAATGGGTGTGAACCATGAAAACTATGATGGTATGAGTAGTGAACTCATGAAACTATGATGGATATGTAAGTGAACCATGACTACCAAGACAGACTTGGAGGTGATGCCTTTTCTACTATGAAAATTATTATATGCTTATGTGTTTTCCACAATTCCATGTCTTACTCATATGTTTTGATTTCATGGCTTATTCCCTTTACATCCTTCTTATTCATGTCTTATCAACTGCCAATATTTATTCCATGATCTTTGTTATACAGTGTGTGATAATCTATTTTCATGATCATGTTCTTATGCCATTTATGCTCATGATTATACATACATGTATCCCTAGTCTCCCCTTACTTTGTATTTTACCTCACCCATTTTTATGTTTCTTTCCCCATGTTATGAAGATATGTATTATGTTTGATGTGTCGAAGAAGGGTACTACCCAATAAGAACCTAGTGAGAGATAATATAGCTCATTTATATGCCATTGATTATGTTTCCTTGCTTCCAAAGGAATTAGACTTGTATGGTCTACTCAAATTTGTTTGTATAATGCTTATGACTTCTGAAAAAGTTATGTAATGTGTTGGTCGTTATAGTGGGTATCAGTGAAAAATATTAGTTAACAATTGGTAACTAGGATGAGAAATCATTTGTGAGAACCATAAGGACATGTCTAAGGATAAGTATAGGGTTGAGTCAAAGTATATGAAAATGTTATAGAATTTTGATGAAAGACAAAGTGAGAGTTTTCCTAGAGATAAATACATTTCAAGAAACATCATGTTGATGTGTCTCTACACAAAATGTACCTTGGTGTAACAACTCTGAAAAGTCATTTTAGGCTCGACTCGGGACAATCTTGTTCATAAACAATGGGTCTTACTGCACTATTGTTCTGACATTACTGGGGGATATTCATTCAGAAATAACGAACTATTAAGGTATCATTACGAATAATTTAAATACATGTTGGATATGAATAGACAATGATAAACATAAAGTTTCATAGATTATGTGATGTGACATAAGATAGAAATCATAAAATTTATTTATCATTATTGTGTTGTTCCTCATTACGATATCTATTTCTTACTCTTTGATTTTGATTTATTCAATTTACAGTACCTGATGGAACCATGTTAATGGAAAATATGATAAATAGTGAAAATATTATCCACTAGATCAACTGAATGCTATGGGAGATTGAATGGAAAACCTTATTTCTATGCTCACACAACTTTCTCAAGCTGTAAATCATTGTGTACTTCCAAATGAGAAAAAGAGGGAATATAATTCTATTGTTTTGGTAATGAGGAACCCCCCACCTTATTTCGGAGTGTCTTATGATCCACTTATTGTTGAAAAATGTATTAGTATAACATAAAATATATTATCCTTTATTCAGTTTCTGGAGCATGAAAAATTCATTCTAGCAGTTAATTGGTTAAAAGGCGAAGCATATCAGTTTTGAACTCTATTCAAGAATATGAGGAAACATTATGACCTTTAATACATGGGTTTTGATGAGCTCAAAAACTTATTTTTAAATAATTAAAATCCTAAATGTATTCTAACCCAGTTAGAGAAATAGTTCCTTGAGTTGAAGTAAACTGATGTTGAGTCTATTGGCAGCTATGCGGATAATTTCATAAGACATGTGATGTACACTTCAGGAATTATCATCCATCCTAAAATTAATGTTGATAGGTTGTTTAGTGTATTAAATCCAAGTATCAAAAGGGAATTGTCTATAACTGACTTTAGTATATCCATAGAGGTTGTGTGTTGTGAATTTAAGGATGAAATGGAGGTAAGAGTCATGTATCAGCCTCATGGATTTAACAAGTGGATGAATATAGAGATTAAAGGAAACTCTAAAACCCATGGAAAATAGAATATGAAATTTTTTGTGATATTCTTGTGGGAAGAATCATGTTGTAAATTTCTGTAAGGGGTATAATAAATGATTTAAATGAGGAAATGATGTTTAATGGGCAATTGATTGTCAATGTGATATGGAGAAGTTATTTCAAAATGACAATATAGAAATAGCTGCACCAAATTCACCTCCTATGATTCAGTTTTTCAAGTGTTTGGAGAATGAGTATTATTATTACTACTACCAATACCCGAGGGCTAGTGATGATGATCGATGACTACAACCTCTTAAGATTTTGGATAGGGGTAAATATCATGAAATCACTATATCTAATGAGGGGTGAGATTACAATGTTATGAAAGTTTTTCATACCATCTACTCTATAACTACTAATGTCATATTGAATTCTAGATATATATTGATGCAATGATTTATCAATTAAAATTCCAATTGATCTAATCAAAAGACTTATTTCGAAAATTGGTTATATTAAATATTCAATCCCTTGGTTTTGTGTTTTTTTATTTAAAAATACCTTCAATTATTTTTACAGTTGCTAATATAGACATTGAATAGATATCACATGATTAGTAAAATCATAGGTCTTTAACAAATCCAATATACTCTGAAAAGGAAGTGATGGCCTTATCCAGTATACTTGCGCTATATTAATCCCATTTGTCAGAGCATTGAAAGGAGGTGTCATCATTGGGCTTCACTCTGGACGAAGCCCAAGATGAGCATGAATACATTATGCTTGAGTGAAACTGCCTATATGAGAAGTGGAAGTTGGAAGAGATCACCACCCGAGTGATGTTATCCATGCCACCCAAAGAGTCTGTAACCATCACACACCTTACCCTTCAATATTATGTGGGTGTTATAAGGAGTTATGTAATAAGAACATAGTACTATAATTATGTACTTTATTTTTGTATATAATAATGAAAATACATTCATTTTTTATATTTTGTTAATAGTTTTTAAAGCACAAATAGTATTTTTAGTTATGATTCAACAAAGGAATATATTTTGATAAGTTAATGAATTTTTGAATTAAATAGTATTTTATTAAAATATTAATAAATTTCATTTTATTATCTATAAATCATAGTATATTTTTTATGAATACAATACTAATTTTTATTATGGATTGAAAGGTATTTTTGTCAAAACCCATGAATTTTCGATAAATGTTGATTTTTATTTTAAAATTGAAAATTCACATATTTAGAAAAATTGTTAGATAAGATGAATATTATTTTTGGAATCATGATGTCTAAATTTTCTAGTGGTTAATTCTTTATAATTTTCAGACACAATTGAATTTTTGGTTAAAAATTAAATATCATTTAAATATATAATGTCTTTTATGACATCATAATGGAAAAATAGTGATGTTATAAAATACTATAAATTGTTTTTTTAGCCAATATATGTTTTCAAATTATAATAATGAGTTTTTAGATTTATTTTATTTATTTTACTAAGCTTTAGTGGACCCTCCATGACATATAAAACATTTTATCTTTTTAAATTATTTTCCTTGAAAGAGTTACTCTCCTCCACATAAGAAAACCCTATTATTTTAAGTTGTTCGGCCATTGGCCTTATAAAATATTGTTTTCCACTACCCTTTGAAAAAACCATAGGCCAAAACTAGGGGTTGTTTTGTGGTTTTGGTTAGTATATGTGTGTTTTCCCAAACATAAATAATAACTAATTACCTCTCATTTCATATATAAACCAACCAAATTTCCCACTTCTTCTTCACTCAAAGCCTTTGGTGTTCGACCAAGCTATTCCATCCACTATTTAAAATCCTCTCAAGGCACCCCAAGCTCCCAATTATCCTCTCTCAAGACTCTCCCAAGCCTTTGGGAACAAACATCTATATAAGGGATTCAATCCTTTCCCATTCTAGGCATGTTTCCTAATAAAGTTATGTCTTTTTATATTCAATTATAAATTTTGGGGTAGGATTTTTAGCTCCCCCGTATTTCCCTCTTTATGTTTGAATGATGATACTCCCCTTTCTCTCTCATTAATTCCTCTCATGTACACTCATTACTATGCCAAAATTCATTAAGTAATTTCTCTCTCCTCATTTACATTCAAGAAATTCTTTTGTATTATGAAACTAAATTCCATTACATATACTAGGAAATGTATCTATATTACCCCCTTAATATCCATTTAATTTAAATATGATGAGACACCCTGTTCTCTCTCATGAACCATTTTTTTATAAATTCTAATGTCATGTCGTTATGCTGCCAAAATCCTATCGACATTCCAAGCCAATGTCATTGTGTAGGGAATACCATGAAAATTTCTCTATCTAGGGTATTCACCATTAGTCAAATTTACTTATTGATTATAATGATTCATGTTTGTATTCCACACCACTTTATCATGGAATAAATTATGATGAATGATTCCATGTTGTATGATTCATGTGGCACACTTTTGCATGAAAGGAAATGTTTAAGAAGGGTGTGTCATGATAGATCTCCAATGCATTGGCTGAAGTATAGTATCATGATAAGTAATGTGCAATTAGTGTTTACTAATACTAATTCCTATGAAACGACAATTTACGCATGCTTCATGTGCAATAAGGCTTTAGTCATGCTCCATGAGCAATGATCCTTGGCTCATTCTAATTCCATGTTAATTGTTGTTTCTACATTTCCATGTTATGATAATCATTCTATATCATGACTTTTATTTTATTGTTTCTTTTATTCTATATTGATATGCCTATTACCTAACATGTATTCTATTCTTCATGTTATGACTTGTTTACTCCCTCACTGAGATTGATAGATCAGCCTCTTCTTCTGCATGTCCTCAAGTTATCCCATGTAATGCTACGTATGAGGGAACTTAGTGGTCATGTAAGCGATGTTTTCAAAAAGAAGTTGTGTTTCATTTTTTAAGTTGTTATGTGATGTTCCTAAGACCCAAATACACTAGAAATATCATTCATCCATATTGTATTAATTGAAGAGATTATGTAATAAATCATGTTTAAGTGTATAATAAAAAGTAGGCTTTTATAGTTGGTATCAGAGAATAGGTTTAGTTATTTTGGGATTAGGATTATAAAACTCTAGTGAAGCCTTAGAGAAAAAAAATTATAATAAAAATCATTCCTAGGTTTTGGTGAGTATTGAGTAATTTGTTTATCAAGAAAATACATCCCTGTCTGGATACGAGTAGGTAGAGGCAGCTCTGGCACAAATGTACCTAGGAGTGAAAACTCTAACAAGGAGTTTTGGGCTTGACCTAGGGTATCCTGGTATATGAAAATGGTCATTGTTGCACTATTGGTTATGAAACTCTAGGGATATATGCTCTGTAAAATTTAAATTTTTATTAAGAACCATTATTAGAAGGAATTTAAAAATCACATAAGAATATATGTTGGGAAGTAGATCATGGATAACATATATTGAAGCTTATATAATCATAAGAAAAGCAAATAAAATTTATTTATATGTCATCTGTATTGTAATTGGATTAATCATTATGTGTTACCCCTATCTTTCGATTCATTATGGAATAATAAATCAATAGACTTTTATAGTTTAATATCAAAATTTTATCATGTCTTGAGGGTGACTCAAAATTTGATATGTTTCGTCAAAACGATAAAATATATTTTCGGGATGGATGGGGAAGAACCTCATACAACACTCTTTTCCCTTACTGAGTACATACTAGCTATAATTATTGTGAAATCAAGATCTAATATCATTGGTAGTTTTCCCAATGTCCATAATTATTGCTAGACACTCTACGACATATCTAAAACCTCCTCCAAACCATATAATCATCTCGGATCATGGCTCATCTATGATAAAAAATTAAGCTCCCTACTCTCCCACCTTTCATGTTTAGAGAGGTAGCATTAGGGTATTTTCAAACAATTTACCCTATCCAGAGAGTATGATGCACAATTTTATTTTAGAATAGCTTCTGAAGAGGGAGACCTCTAAGAATTCTATATATATAGTCGTGTCTTCAAGTTGTTTTGTAATCATAAACAATATATCAGAAGAACCACATTTCAAAAATATCAAATCGGGAAATGTCAAAATATATTATAGAAACCTGGAACATGGTGATGTTTTGAATCTATACACTAGAAACAACTTTTTTTTTGAAAATTGAATAATTTTATCCATCAGTATGATCCTAGTTGCAGGGACTACGTCTGGACCAAGGAAGTATAAGTTTTGAATGTGGATTGTGGTATTGTTTCACTAAGTGGACCCTCTCTCCGTGTGTTTGACATGATAATGAGGGTTGGGAAACGCTTAATGGTGGTGGATATGTAACCTTGAAGTCATGTTTATGTTTAAAATAACTTTTAGTATGTATTCGAATTGCGAGGATGAAAACGTTTAAGGGGGGGAGAATGGAATGACCCAAACATTTATCTATTAAAATTCCACTTGATCTAATTAAATGTATTATTATGAAAAATGGTTATATTAATTATAAAATACCTTGGTTTTCTGTTTTTGTATTTCAAAATACCATTAAGGATTGTTATCATTTATAATATAGCCATTGAACAATGATCACACGATTAGTAAAAAATAGGGCCTTAACAAATCCAATTTACTCAAATAATGGAATCGATGCGCTAATATAGTATACTTTCCCAATATGAAGCCCATTTTCTCTGAGCTTGGAAATGAGGTTGCATCATTGTTATTAAATCATGACCATGACCATGCCGAGATTGAAATTGTTAAGCTTGAGCAGAACCACCTACGGGAGAAGAGGAAGTTGATATAGATTACCACTCGAGATATGTTATCTGAGCCACCCCGATAGTCTTTCACCATATAACACCTTAACCTTTGGTCCTATTTGGAAGTTACAAGAGGTTATGTAACAATACCTTAGAAATATGATTATTTATATTATTTTATTTATATTATAAATAATATACATTGATTTTATTTTTGTTACTTTGTAAATAGTTTTTAAAAGAAAAATTGTATTTTTATATAGTATTCAACAAAAAATGTATTTTGATAAAGTAATTTATTTTTGAATTAAATTATATTTTAATGAAATTTTATTAATTTATTATTTATTATTCATAAATGGTCATAAAATTATTATGAGTAAAATTGTAATTTTTATAACTATTTGAGAGATGGTTTTTTCAGAACCCATATATTTTCAATAAATGTTTGTTTTTATTTTAAAAGTAAATATTCACATATTTAGAAAAAATTTTACATAAATTTTTTATTGTTTTTGGTATTAGGACGTCAAAACTATCAAACAGTGAGTTTTTCATAATTTTCAGAGACAATTGAATTTTTGGGTAAAAATAAAAAACTGTTAAAATATTTAACGTATTTTATGACACCATAATGACCTAATAGTGATGTAATAAAATAATATAAATGATTTTTTTGGAAAATATATTTTTTACCATTAATAAAATGTGATTTTGGATATATTTTATTTATTTTACAAACTGTTAGTGGGCCCTCCAATACTTATAAAATATTTTATCTATTTAAATTGTTTTCCATGAGAGAGTGACTCACCTACACATATGAAACCATATCATTTTAAGTATATAGGCCATTGGAGTTATAAAATATTATTTTTTACTCCCCATTAAAAAACATGGAAAAAACCCATGGGATGGTTTCGGGTTTTGATTAGTTCAATGTGTGGTGTCCCAAACGTAAATAATAATAAATTCTCTCTCATTTCCTTTATAAACCAACACAATCTCCCAATTCCTCTTCACTCAAATTCGTTGGAGTTCTTACAATCACTTCCCTCCTATCTCTAGAATAATCTCAAGGTTCCCCTCGCTCCTAAGAATCCTCTCTCAAGACTCTCCCAAGCCTTTTGGATCACTCTTCAAAGTACATGATTCATTCTTTCCTCATTTTAACCTAGTTTCTATATATTGTTATGTCCTTTTATTTTCAATTATAAATGTTGCGGTATGATTTAAAACCACTCAAATGCTATCCTCATAATTTTTTTAATGATGATATACCTCTTTATCTCTCATCAATTCCTCCTATGTACACATCATACTATGCATAAATTCTATAAGGAATTTCTCTCTCCTCATTTACATTCATGAAATTCTTTTGTTTTATTAATCTAAAATCCATAAAATATGTTGGGACATAATATAAATGTCCTCTTTATTGTCCATTTCTTTTAAATATGATGATACACCCCTTTATCTCTCATGATCACTTTTTTTAATAATATCTTATGTCACGCCGTTACGCTGCTGAAATTGGAACGATTTGCCATCCCATTGTCCTTGTGTAGTGAATTCCAGGACCATTTCTCTATCAAGGGTATTAAATATTATGCACCTTTACTTATTTATTACAATGAATCATGTATGTATTCTTAATATTTTTATCTTAGAATAAATGATGATGAATGATTCCATGTTGTACGATCCATGTGGCACACATATGCATGAAACGAAATGTTTTTGAAGGCTGCTCCATGATAGCACACCAATGCACTGGGTAAAGTATAGTATCCCAAAACATCATGTACAATGACTGTTTTATCACTATAATCCAGGTGAAAATTTTGTTTACTCGTGCTTCATGTGAAATGAGGGTTTACTAATGCTCCATGTGCAATGAGTCTTGCCTCATGCTAATTCCATGTTAAGTGTTGTTGCAACATTTCTATTTTTGATAATCATGTTATATCATGGATTTATAATCATGTATGATTTATGATTTATTGATATTCCTATTCCCTAACAATTATTTTATTCTTCATGTTATTCCTTTTTTACTTCCTTATAGGGCTTTATAGGTCACCATTTTTGTATGCATGTTCTCATGTTATCCCATGCAATGCTATGAATTAGTGAATTTGGTGGTCATGTAAAGGAATATTTCAATAAAGTTGGCGTGTTTAATGTTTTCTGTTGTTATATAATGTTCCTAATACACAATGAAACTATTCCTCTTGATCATCCTTGTTGTATCATGTGAATAGTTTATGTAATAAATCATGTTTATTTGTGTAATAAATAGATGGGTTGTTAAAATATCTACCCAGTCCATCATATCTAATGAATTTTCTAAGGGTGTTAAGATTACACCAAAAAATTAGAGGTTTAATTTTATTATCAATACTTTAATGGAATGATGATTTCATATCATGTATAATATTCCTCTCTGGTAGATGTTTGCGGGAATTTTATTCCTAAAAATCATTTCACCCTTCCTTTGGATGAATTTGATATCATCCTATGAGGGGATTAGATTTCTCTACATAAATCCCACAAATATTATAAATTAAGGGATGTTCTGTTTGATATTTCAAAACATCCTATGATCATACATCAATGTTCTGATTAGTACGATCATCCTACGAATATTACATCAAGTGTATGGGTCTTAATTCCAATTAAAAGGGTCATTTATCTAACATAGTTGGGGGGGAGGGGAATCGACATCGATGATATTCCTATTGTTCATAATTTTATATATGTTTTAATGGAAGATTTTCCAAGTATTCCACCAAACAATGATGTTGATTTACCAATTGAACTTACATCTGGTTCCACATAAATTCCATAGACACCTTATAGAATGACCCCAATTGAGTTCTATGAACTGAAGAATAAACTATAAGAAATCATTTATAAGGGATTCATTCATTGTAGTGTGTCCTAATGGGTTGCTTCAGTTATTTTTTTGAAAAAATAAAGATGGATAAATGTCACACTACATTGAATGTTAGGATTTGGACAAGATCACAGTAAAGAACAAGTATCCTCTTTCCCATAATGATGACTATTTTGTTAAACTATGTGGAGCTTAATACTTTCCCATGATTGAATTTCATTCGGGATATCATCAATTGGGGGTCAAGAAGGAGGATATAACCAATATGCCATTCCACACATGGTATGGCCAATATGAATATATATTGACACCATTTGGTCTTACTAATTCCCCTGTTATCTAAATGGATTTGACGAATATTTTCTTTATCGATTACCTCGATCATTTTGTGGTAGTATTTATAGATGATATTTATAATTATTCAAAGATTAATGTTGTTCACGGGGATCACTTGATAATTGTGGTGAATATCCTATGGAAGGAGAAGTTTTTTTAGACATTTATCAAGTGTGAATTTTGGCCACAAATTGTTTCATTTGTGGTTTTATAATCACAAGAAACGGTATAGCAATATATCTGTCAAAGACATAGGATATTGAAATATGGACTAGACCAACCACAGTGAATAGGGATCATTGGTTTCTTGGTTTATCTTGATATTATCAATGGTTTAGCGAGATCATATCAGGACAATCTAATCATTTGACCAAGTTACCTTAGAAGGGTGTTATGTACCTATAGGCAGATGAATGGGAGGAACATATCAATGAACTGAATAGAAGGTTTTTATTACATCCATTCTTACAGTACCCTCTAGTAGTGTAGGGGTTTTAATTTACAGTGATGCATCCAAGAAGGGATTGGATGTGTTATTATGAAAAATAACACAATTATTGACAATGCCTCATGATAATAGAAGATTCATGAGAAAAATTACCAAACTCATGATTTGGAGTTAGCAGTGGTAAAATTTGAATAAAATATATAGAGACATTATCTTTATGGGGAAACTGTTATATGTACTGTTCATAATATTTAATATAAATATATTCACATAGATTCACATGAACATGCTTTAGATAATATGGTTAGAGTTGTTAAAGGATTATTATTTCTCAATACATTACAGCCCTAGGAAGGAGAACAAGTTGGATGGAATTTTGAATCCAAATCATCATACTAGATTATCTATGATGATGATAACAAGAGATCCAATATTTTTGGATTAGAAAATGATGGATATGGAAATCATAAAAGAAGGGTTAAATATTATTTTTCTCAAACTTTTTTTCTGTCCCTCTATCCGAGTGATGATTAAGGATGTGAAGAAGGATGGTAAATTTCTATAATATAATTTCATAAAGGTTACTATATTTAACCATGATAATGATGGAATGATAAGGTTCCTGAATCATAGAAATTTTCCTTCCATTCTAGATTGGAAGAGGAAACTATTATAGTAAGCTCATAGTTATTAATTATTTTTTATCCTAGAAGTACGATGACATATATGGACTTGAATAAATACATCTTGGGGGATAGAGTGAAGAGATATATTGATGATTTTGTATCTCGGTGATTGTTATGTGTGAATTTTAATGTTAAAAGGAAAACATTTGAAGGGATTTTGTATCCATTACCCTTATAAGAATTGAAAAGGGAGAACATCACTATGTATTTTTTCATTGGACTACCCAAATATTTTAATGGATTTAATGATATATGTGTGGTAGTTGATCACTTTATATGTCAGCACAATTCATTTCTATCACAGATGATTTCCGTCTTGATTGGCTTGCCAGGATATACAACAAGGAAGTGGTAAGGTTGAATGAAGTACCAGATTATATTATTTCAGATAGAGATTTTAGGATTACCACAATGTTTAGGTTAGGTCTTTAGAGAGCACTTGATATAGAATTGAGTTTCATCACTGCTTATCATCCTCAAATAGATGGCCATTCTGAATGATCTATTCAAACCATAGTGGATATATTGAGATCGTGTACTCTGGATTTCAAATTTTTTAGGGTTAAACATCTTCCTCTTGTTTTTTTAAAACAATATCTTTTGATCATGAATTTAGATATCACCATATGAATCCCTATATGGGATGAAATATGGAGCTCCAACATGTTTGGATGAGTTTGAAAAAGAATGTTATTGGGACATGAGATCACTCATGAAAGGTCAATAAAAATAGAACCAACCATAAGAATATCAAATTAGCTCAAATTGGGATGAAAATTTAAGATGATAAGAATCAGCGTGCTCTAGATATTGAAGTGGGTGATAAGGGTTTTCTTCGAATCTCAACCTGGAAGAATGTTATTAGATTCAGGAAAAAGGGAAATTATTGATTATGTATATTGGTCCCTTTGAAATCCATGATCATATTAGGGTGGTGTGCTATCGCCTGAAACATCCGCCAAATATCTCATAAGAGTATGATGTGATCCATGATTCACCTATAAGGAAGTATATACCAAACTCTTCATATATACCGGAATTAGAGGTCATACTACTAGAGAAAGATCATTGGTTCGCGGAATAACCTGTCGAAATTCTGGACCGATCAGAGAAGGTTATATGAAGCAAGACCACTATCTGGGTTAGTGTTTTGTGGAGAAATCACTATTAAGAATAATCTATGTGGTAACATTATGATATGATGATGTAGAATTTTCCACTTCTGTTTTTACCGAAATTAGCAATTTTGAGGGTGAAATTTATTTTAAGGGGGTAGAATGTAACACCCTAGGTTTTAATAGACCTATTTTTTCAAATATATTTAAATTATAAAATTGAAATGCACTAATTCAAAAATTAATTTCTCACAGAATAATTAATTAGAGTATGGTACATGATCATCGATGTGTCGTAGGACACACAGAAAATAGAGATGGTGTATGATACATGCAACACTAAGTTTCTATGGATAAACAATTTTACAATTTTAATTATTAATATAATGTAGTTATAACATAGTCATTAAAAAAATTATTATCAATAGTAATAACTAATTTTCAAATGATTTTTATAATTTTTTTATATAAATAAAACATTTATATAATAATATGTATGATTATTGGAAATATCAATTTTATGTTTAAAAATATTGTTTTATCGAATGAACCATGTTCAAAAAAAATATTTTTAAACTGATTTAGAAATAGAATTTTATAAAAAAACATTTATTAATTCTAAACATCTAAATTAGCTTATGTTGATTATTTTTATTTTTATGAGAAACATAATTTTTTGAAAAATATTAAAAATTTCTATGTTTTAGTTAAACAAATGCCATCTTTATAAATAATTATTAATGATAAATGATTTGAAAAATTAGTTTTATGGTCACAGTTGATAAGTATTACATCTATTAATACAATTTAATTCATTATTATCAATTTCAATTTGAAACTGAATGAGAAATCTTAACCAACATTTTAATGTTTTAATAAATTAAAACCTCGTTATTTCACCCCTTTTGTGAGATTTCCACTAATCTATTTTTTTTGCTTCCCTGAATTGTATTTCAAAAATCCAATATACACCATTATATTCTGTCTAATATTTAGTGTATAAAAATACCATGTTAATTTTTTTTACCAATATGATTAGTAAAAATGATTAAAATTAATCACATCGGTTAAGGCCAAATTAAGATTAATTATGGAGTAAACCAGAAAATTAATGTCACAAATAACGTAGACACTTTTCCAACACCCATTTCAGGTCAATATTTACTCCATAAATCTTCCATTATAGTGATTTTCTATTTACGTTTTATTTTTTTGGGTAATATCATGTGCACACATAATTTGATACAAATAATTCCATGGGTTTCATTTTCATTCCCAACAAAATGTAACCACATACCCATTCCTCACACTGGACAAGCCATTTAAGTTTCTCAAATCCCTATCTATTACACTTCTAAAAAACCCACCCTTTTACCTTGAAGTATAACATTGCGCATAAATCATCTCAAGGAATCCTTTTGCTATAAACCAATAGGAGTTACCTGATTAATAGGTAACGTAATCCCGCATGCTTCATTCATTTATTTCCCTTATTCAATAAATCCACTATATTTGATCAATTATTGTGTGAAAAAAATATTATCGTACATATTTAAGTGTGCCTTTATGAAATATTTTTAACTTCACTTAAACACACCTACATCAAATAGAAGTTTCACATACTGTTTTAGTGTATGACGAACTACTTCCTGACGAAATGATGATTGTTCATTTCTTATTTACCCCCAATCCAGGGAGTAATTAGGATGTGAAATATATTTATATACATCATATATTATATTTAATATGAATTTTAATCTCTTTATTCCATTTATAACACACATCTCTTTACTTTCGATTTAGTGGTAATATGATAATTTCATTTGAGGATGCGTGGTCTACCGCCCTACAATGAGACGTGATTCATTCACACACCACATGGAATGTATTAATGATTGTTTTACCAAACACATATTATTTATATGAAATATTAATGCTACTTGAATAATTATATATATATATATATAATTTATATAATTTTTTTCTATATGAAAAAAAACATAAAACAATGTTCTTGCAGCTTACCGTCTCCAGGATCAGTGTATTCCATTACATACTTCATTTTAATATAGATTATTATAACATCAATATAATGGATATAATTTATTTTTTCATAATCTTCTAAAATCTAGAATCATGACATAAATATAAATAACAATGATATAACAAAATTAAGACACATGCAAAGAAGAATGAAAATATTACACGAAGTGAAACCTTAACGTAGGACCATTAACAAGTGGAAAATATAATGTCATAATAAAACCATGAATAGGAATAGATATAATAATATTATTCTATAAAATATTTACAATAAATTTATTTGTATTATATAGCAAAATTGTACGATTATAGAGAGAGTCATGACACATGGTAGGGGGATTTCAATCCCACAAATAATATATCTAAGATACAAGATATGTTCACCACTCTTTCATTTTGCGGAGTGTATATAATAAGTATGATTTTATTATATGTATCTTTTAAATACATTTATAGGCATTTACACTTCCATTCTTTGAACCTTCTTTCAAGGGGTTTAACATTCAAAAGATTTAAAATCAGTAAAACAGTTTTGTCTCAATTTTCATTCATTAAGAATCTTATTTTGTTATGCACCTAAACACATCATTTAGGTTTATATAATTGCATCTTAGATGTTATATAACTAATCTAATTATTTTAATGATATACTATTCTTATTGTAAATTCCATTCCATACATGGAGAGTATAATCCCATGTCACCAAGTTATAAGTATTTAATGAGACAATCTCATCATTATTTAAGAGTTTTTATGTTTATGATTTCATTAATGAATATTTTTGACCCATAGTTCAATAATTTTGGTGAGTTTACTTATCCTCAATTTATTTGAGATACCCACAATTTCTAGTACCATCATTTCTCTATTTGGTACTTAAGATAAAAATTTTAGTCAAATTTGACCATCTCTCTATAGTAGGAATGCTATTGTTTTTGAAAACCATTTTTTCAAAAATATATTCAAATGATCCTTGAAGATAATTATAAAGGAAAAATGGGTTTTAAAATTGATTTAGTTTTTTTAAAATATTCATCTAAAAATTATCAAATCTATATTCACATAAAAAGGTTTTCAAACGTTTTAATGTAATAAAAATTGGGTTTTCAAGGAAGAAATGATATTTTCCTCAAAAATAGTTTTTTAAAAGATATATCAAAATTATAGCACAAATAAGGTAATATATTTTATTGTTACTCGTGCCTTTATGGGGAAATTATTTAATGTTTCCTTACATTTTCTTTCTATGAATGGATTATATTTTTATTGCATTATGTTATGTAACATGTTTCTATTTACAATATTTTACGCTTTTGAAAAACATTTATTTTCATGGGTTATGTTTATGATAATGTGATTATGAAACATGTCTCTTTCTAGAGGTTCTGATAAGTGTTCCTTTTTTTGATACCCATTTCATTTCATGGGTTATGATTTGTTCAGTTATGATATTTTGAAAAATGTATGTAAGATTTCATTATGGGACTATTGGGACTTATATCTCTGTTTAATGCATTGTTTAATTTTTTTTATATCATGAGATAGACTATGATGGTATGAGGAGTGATATCATGATACTAAGATGGTTTTGGGAGTGAACTTTGACTACTCAGATGGCCATGGGAGTGAACTATGACTAATATATTGGTATGAAGAGTGAACTCATGTTACCACGATTACCATTTAGATGGACCATGATTACTATGAAGGTATTGGATGTGATTCCTTGGATAATATGGAAATAATTATATGTTTATGGGTTTTAAAAAATTCCATTTCGTACTCCTATGTAATTCTCTTATGGACTATTTCCTTTACTTCCTTGTGAATCTTGTCTTATGAACTACCAATATTTATACCCCGATATTTTTTGTGTAGGATATGATCATCTATTTTCATGATCATGTTCTCATACCATTATTCTCATAATTATAAATACATTTCTCTAATTTTTAACCTTACTCAACATTTAAGATCACCCCTTTTTATTTTTCCATACCCAAGTTATGAATATATGTGTTATGTTTGATGTATCTATGAATGGTAGTGGTCATGAAGAACCTAGTAGAAGATAATGATGCTCATTTATGTACTAGTGTTTATGCTTCCATGTTTCCAAATGCACTAGACTAGTATTGTATTCTCAAACTTTTTTTGTATGATTGTTATGTATTGTACAATGTTTTTGTAATGTAATGTTTTTAAAGCATGGATATCTATAATTCATACCTATGAAAACTATTGTTATGAGGTATGGAAACAATAAATTTGTAGTTATGTTATTTTTAATACCCACATTATCTCTATGGATTTAACGAATATAGTCATCATATATTTCCATAGTCGGTTTGTAGTAGTCTTTATGGATAATATTCTTATATATTCTAAGAGAAGGTAAATTAATTAATATCACTACAGGATTATACTCAATACTATATCTAAGGTGAAACAATATGTAATATTTTTCAAATGTGTAATTTGGTTAGATAATGAATTTTTTATAGGTCAAATAATCTCATGTGATACTATTATAATCATTATGTTAGGATTTCCATTGGAAAATCTAATCCAATAACCATTTTAACTCAAAATGGAGTCATGTTCATTGATAATAAATAATGTGAAGAAAGAATCATGGAATATAATATAAGGGATGTCAGTGTACATGTGCTCACACAACCCTACAATGTAGAAGGGTTTGTGGTTTATAGTGATGCATTTTAGATGAGTGTATAATGAATTTTTATGTAAAAGTAAATGGATGTAGAGTATGAACCATTCAAATTCATGTTTCATGAGAAACAATACATGAAATATGAACTAAAATTACTATAGGTGATATTTTTATTCATGATATAGTGGGCTTATCTTTATATATTAATGTGTGACATATATATATATCTAGAAAAATTATTATATAATAACTAAATATGAATTGATTATGTTTCGGAGATGATAATTGGAGTTGACTAAATATTATGACTACTCAATGAATCACCATCCATGGAAAGTGAGAAAAGTGGTCGATGATTGTTCTCGATAGGATAATTCTAATTTATCGGTGATTCGGATAAAAAATATCCAATACTTCTATATTTTTAAATGATGTACCTTGAAATCGTTAAGGGAGGGGATAATTATTGTATTTCTTAAATGTGTTTTCAACCATCAATCAATATGGATATTACATAGAAAAAAAAAGATGTAGACTAAAAAAAATTAAAGCAATTTTTATGAGTTAAACATGTAACTATATGAAATGATATATATCAAGAATAGAGTACATGTCCAATAAATTATAGATATAAATAAGGATCTATAGATAGAATACCATTGTTTAACATTATCTATACATTACGGATATATAAAGATGTATATAGATAAAAAATGTATTATTAATTGGACGAGATCATGAAATATATTATAGATAATATATCTAGATTATTTGTATGTCCTTAATTTAATGATTAGAGACATAATTCTAAGTGATATTTTAACCATTACCCATAATATAATGTAAATTTATAAATATCTCCTTTAATGCCTTCATTGGACTCCCTAAAATATATAAATTTAATAATGAAAACTATTTGGTAATTGACCACACAATAAATCTAGACCATTTCATTTTCCTCATATAATATTTATCAATTATTCAACATTCCAACTTATACAATAAAAAGATACAAGGATTCATGGATCAAAAAATTTGTTGTATTTAATCGAGATATATGGTTTACCTCATTGTTATCTTGTTTCCTTTTGTATTCTATTAATATAGAGTTGGGTTTTAGTATTTACAATCTTCAATAGATAGATATTTAACCTAATATAACCATTCAAAAGCTGTTGAAAATGTCAATAATGTTTTCTCGTGATTTCAATGGTGCTCCTGATCAAAACCTTAATATTATTGAATTTTACAATAGCCATTTCACATACTAGATAATTAATATGGATGCTTATAAATCCCTCTATGGTAATTAATGTATAACTACATAGTGATGGAATAAAGTATTATAATGAAACCTAATGGGACTTGAGCTAGCATATGAAATCATGAATAAGGTTAGAGACATTCAGAAAGACATCTTGACAGCACATATTAGAGAAAAAATTAATACTAAAAATCATTAGTGAGATCTGGAAATCAATGTTAATGAGAATGTATTCCTATGAATTTATCCATTTGATCGTATTTTGTGATTCACAAAGAAGGGATACATTATTTTTAGATATATAATCCCTTTCATAATTCTTGATTGAGTGAAGACTTTGAAATATTCTTTTGAACCTCTATCAAACCTATCCCATGATCATGATCTATAGCCGAGGTGTGGGGTATTTAAAATTGGACCATAACTGCAATGGGAAAGGGGTATTATCATGTGGTATTTCCATCAGATGTCTGTAAAAGAATGGCATGGAGAAAGGGAACCATCCCGCTGTGGCCTAGTTTTTTGAACATTCAGGAGTGGGACCAATATTTTGATCCCATGATTGTTCGGAACACATTTTCCCAAATATGGATTCAGATATTCATGCTGAATTCGTTCTATTGGCATCCAAGAATTCTATGGGACATTTCCTCTATTATTGGTAATCCTATTCGATTGGATCAGAAGAAAATCAATCCGAGGTTCGGGCACATTGTTCGGGTTTTGGTGGAAGTGGATATGTCGGCCACTCTTGTAGAGGAGTTTGTTTTGATGACACAGGATGATTGCATGAAGCTGGACATTGTCTATGAAAGGAAGCCTAATTTTTTTGGATGTTTCCTATTTGGACATCTAATGGTTGAATGCAAAAGGAACAGGGAATGTAGTATCTGTAAATTTAAGGGGCATAATGATGACACATGCATGAGTAGGAAAGGTAAGGAGAAAGTCTCACATGACCCCCAGGTTGCCGCCGTGGTCAATCCTAAGGTGAGGGTGGGGACTCTTTCAGATGAGCTCTTGGACCAGAATCTGAAGTAAATGGATGATGCTGGTCAGCCTGTTGAGCCTAATGAAGGATAGGTACCTCGTGTGATCAGGGATACAGATATGGTGGAAGGGCCTATCATTGTTGGTGGGGCGTCTAGTGATACTGGTCTTGGTGAGACTATTGCACAGGATACTCCTATTTTTCACAGCACACCTCATCTAGTGGAGGTTGTGGTGACTTCTACTATGGAAGGGCCGATGATGGTATCCCAGGTGTCCAGTGTTGTGGCTGATGTACAGGACGGTCCTGTGTCGCATGGCACACTTCAGTCTGTTGTGGATGTCACACATAACGAAGTTGGTGGGAATGCTAAGATATTTTATATGTCTGATCCGGGATGAGAATTTCATTCAGAACATTCCCTCTATGGCTTCCAGGAGGAAACCAAAAAATGGGAAGTGATCCATCCCACCTAAAAGATCATAATAAATTCACACCATTGAATGGGACTTTCTGGTCTGATGATGCTGATGAGCCCCAACCCTCTGATCCAGTTTCTTCCCTCCCTTCTAGTGCAACAGATACTGGTGTGGTGAGTCTTCCTGTGCGACCTATCACAGGGGATGACACTGGTAATGTGCCTCACCAAGTTGAGGACTCCTTACATATTGTGGTCGAAGCGCATGGGGATGTTGATCCTTCCTTCATAGGGGATTCTGTCCAAACGCCTCAACGCATTAGGGCCACATGGGATGTTTCCACTGTTTTTGTCAAGGGTACTGGAGATCTGATCAGCAAGCCTGGAGCTACCGCTAACCTGCAGGTTCCAGGGAAGAAGGGAAAGCGGAGGAAAGGAAAAGACAAAACGCCTCTAATGTCACAGGGTGGCCCCCAGACATGGAGTAAGACCCATCCTCAATGAAGGTCTTTTTCTGGAATTTTCAAGGGCTGGGGAACTCCCAAGCAGCCAGAGCCCGTGGACATTACATTATGGACCATAAGCTTGTGCTGTTTGGAATTGTTTAACCTAAGTTACTCTTTTAAAATTGGAATGGTTTTAAATGGGACTCCATGGAATAAAAGTTTGTGGTACAAAACATGAATGAATTTGTGATGGATCATTTGTGGGTATTCCGGCATGAGTCTATATGTATTACCTCCGGCTTGGATAGGTCTCAAAGTATTCTTCTATCTTGCGGTGTTGATGATTATGCTTTTTCAGTTTTATTTTTTTATGCCTCCAATACTTACATCAGGAGAAGGGAGTTATGGGAGGGGATTCAAGTGTCCTCTAGGAGAATGGACCATCCATGGATTTCTGTGGGAGAATTTAACACAGTTTTGAGGCCTGATGGAAAAACTGGTGGGAATTTCAATAGGGTCGCTACCTCTGATTTCTCCATCTGCATTAATTAGTGTAATTTGGTTGATGTCCCGATTACTGGAACTGAATTTACCTCGTGTAGAAATACATAGAGTGGCAGGAATGCTATCAAGCTTGACAGATGTTTTTTTCAGATAAGTTATCATAATGTTTGTAATGGGATCTCTAGTATTACACACCCCAAATATCACTCAGATCATAACCCGATTGTGATAGACGTTTTCACACAGTATCTATGGTAATTTCCTATGCCTTTTCGATTCAATAATGGGTGGATCATGGAATCTGGATGTAGGGAAAGGGTTTTAGAAGCATGGAGGAATGAACCCCTTGGCAGTCCACTTTAGAGGTGCACTCCGAAACTTAAAGTTCTCAAGGCTAGTCTTAGGTAATGGAGAAGGAGGTCTTTCTCGAGACTTGATTCTGACATCAAGGATGCTGAGGAAGTGCTCTCAACTGCCCAGAACTCTAACCAGCAGTAGGCTAGGCCTACTAGAGAGTAAATTCTGGCTCACAATAAAATGGATGATCTTCTAACCATCAAGGAGTGGTTGGTTAAGAATCAAATGAATTTTAGATGGTTAAGGGATGGAGATAGGAGCACTAAGTTTATCAATATGCTGCATTGGGAGAAAAGAGCATGGACAAGGGATAAAGCCATTAGTATAAATGGCCAGTTATTCACTTCTGAAAATTAGATTGTTGTGGAAATTGTGGAATACATCAAGGGACTATATTCTGACAATGGATAGGTTAATATACATAAAATGGTGGGAAATATCAACTGATGCATTGGGGATCATGACGACCACATTCTTGTCACCCCTCTCAATGAGGAAATTCGAACATCTCTTCTTTATCTAAATGTTGACAGTGCCCCTAGCCCAGATGGGTTCACGAACAAATTCCTTGTGTCTTTATGGGATGTTGTGAAGGATGATCTTACCCTGACCATCAACTACTTTTTCACTCATTCTTACTTTCCATATAGGATGAACTCTTGCTTTATTTCCCTTTTACCTAAGAAAGGTAATGATCTTGACATAAAGGACATTAGGCCAGTGGATCTGGGAAATACTATTCCTAAGCTAATCAGAAAGATTCTTATGAACAGGATGAGTTGAGTGGTTGGTGATATGATTACTGACAATAAATTTTTTTTTTTCCTGGAAGGAATATTCAGGAGTGCCTTTTCACTACCTCGGAAAGTATCAATCTCATGAGAAAGAAGGCAAAAGCAGTAAATTTTTCATTGAAAATTTATATTTCAAAGGCCTTTGACACTCTAAAATGGTGCTTTCTTTTGGAGGTCCTTAAAAGATACGGTTTCTCCAATGATTTCATTAAATTGATTAGCACTATTCTCTGCTCATCAAGGTTGTCCGTTTTGGTTAACGGTACGCCTAGGGGATTCTTTCCATGTACCAGAGGTGTGAGACAGGGGGACCCACTCTCTGGCCTTTTGTTTGCTATTGCTGAGGACTATCATAGCAGATGTATTAATGATCTTGCACACATGGGTATGTACAAGAAGATTTGGGCTGGAATGAATGGATTTCCTCTATCTCATTTTTTGTATTCTTATGATATTCTGCTATTTGGGAAAGCCTCTTGGAAGATTATCTCCCCTATTAAGGCCCTTTTTCAGCATTATGAGGAAGTGGATAGTCAAGAGATTAGTTGGGAGAAATCATTCATTGTTTTTGGCACTGGGGTCAAGAATGGGAAGTAGAATAGGATTTCTAGATCTGTTGGGGTTAAAAAAGGATCTTTTCCATTCTAATACATTCGTGTTCCCTTCTTCTGGGGCAAGTTGAAGAGGCAGCATCTGGAGGGGATTTACTCTAGTACTATCAACTAGCTTGCTAGCTAGAAAGGGAAGGCGATGTAAAATGGTGGGAGGATATGTCTTTTCAATTCAGTTATAACATCTAAATGTGTATACTCCTTCTCTCTTTATCGGTGGCCCATGGGACACTTTAAGGAGCTTCAAATTTTGATCAGAAATTTTTTCTAGACAGGGTCAATTCATGAGCGCAAGCTGATTGCCGTTGCCTGGAAGGAGTGCATCAAGCCTGTTGAGCATGGGGTTCTTGGGATCAAAGACCTCAAGAACTTTAATGATAGACTCATTGGGAAGTTTACCTGGTGTCTAATTTCCAATAATAAATATAGTGATTTTTTAGTTAACTGATTCAAAGACAGGTTAATGAATGGTTATAAATATTTTCTTGCATCATCTATTTGGAATGCCCTCAAATGCTCCTTCATGCAGATTATGAATGACAAAAAATGGTTGGTGTGTCGTGACTCTAACCTCAATTACCGCACAATGAATTGGCTTGAAGGGCCACTTCAGGACACTATGGATATTCCTTCTGGTGCTGAGAATTTCTACATTTCTGATTTTGTTTCTAACAAGCATCTCTTTGATAGAAAGATACCTCCTCAGGTGTAGCCGTAATTTCTGGATTATGCTTTCATGGATTGTGACACGTTTATATAGTAGCATAATAGGAATGGACAATTTACCAGTCAGGGTAACTATCAGTTGTCTTGTGGGGGCTATTGTAGTCCGCTTGCATGGCTTAAGAAATACAGGTCCTCTTTCTTTCGACCCTCTCGTTTCATTCTTTTATGGCGAATTTGGAAGAACCGTGTTCCCACTCCTGATCAGATTAAGAGGCCTAGGTTTATGTGTGCCTTTGCATGTCACTTATGCGTGCACACTGAGGAAGATGTTCAACATCTATTTGTGGAGTGCGAATATGCTAGGAGGTTGTGGGATTATATTGGAGACATGTTTGGGCTGCAGGTGCACTGGAAATCGGTGCTAGACCTGCTACAGGGATGTCCATTTTCTGCTGTAGTGAGCAGGTGAAAAAAAATCTTTTGGTGGCTGTTGCGGATCTGATTGCATCCATCTGGGCTGCTCGGAATGCTACAGCATTTGAAGACAAGAAAGTGCCCATTCAGGCTGGCATGCTGTCGGTTTATCTGGATGTTTTTGCTGCTTCGAAGATCCAATCTGGTGTGATGTCTAACACTATTTCAGACTTGCATCTTTTGAAATTACTTGGGGTTTTTGGGCAGCCTCAGAAGCCGAAAATGACCAGGTATATCCGTTGTATTCCTCAGATCAGTCTGTGGCTCAATGTGAATGTGGATGGAGCTTTTTCTGGTCCACCGGGCCCATCAGGGTGTGGTGTTGTTTTTCCTACGTACCGTGGCTTTGTGATGGGATGTTTCTATCAATTCATTGGCGTTGGTGTTGAATTTGACTATGAAATTTGGGAGATTGTTCATGCTATCAGGTATGATGTTTTCTATAATTGGAACATTATATGGATTGAATCATATTCTCAACTTGTGGTTCAATCCCTTCAAACAAGAACACAAAATGTGCCTTGGCGGATACTTCCAAAGTGGGTTGAATGTCTCAAGAAGGATAGTTGGATTAACTTTATGGTCTCACATGCTTATCATGAGGTCAATCTGGTGTCTGATGTTCTGTCTAAGAAGCAAATCATGGCGGTATGTATGTTTTGGTCTTTCACGATCCCTAAGTATTGTTATTCATTGGTGGAGGCGGATATGTGTGGTGTTTTTCATTCTCAGTCTTGTAATACCACTTTTGTTGCATGACTCTATTTTTCTTTTGCTTAATAAATTTTTTAGTACCATCTTGACCGGATCCTGTACTTTCTTGGTAATTTATATATTACATATTAAATCAATGAAATTTATCATTAAATTTATCATTTTTAATAGGAATAGGAATACATAAATTCAATTTCATGATTAAAATTCAGTAATTCTAAAAGATATTCCAGTTCATTTTTCCTTGTTATTTTAAAAGTAATTAATTAGAATTATAGAGATTTAATTTGAAAAAATAGTTTAAATATATGTAATATTAATTTCCAATATTCTAAATGAGGACACATTCACTTTTGGTCAATGATTATATTAAAATCATTAAAATATTTTTTACCATTGTTAATGTAACATCAATGATTTTTATTTTGAGGTATTAATTTTTAATTTTTGGTATTTTATTTTGTCCATGGTTACCCTTAGAGTTTTTAGAAGAGAGGGAATTTGTGGACCCTACCGTGGGTGGCTCATTGTTGGAGTACAAGTATGGGGAAGTATGTGCCATCCCGAGAGATACAGTGTGCCCTAGATAGTGGCATCATCCAGGCCATGCATCTTTCATTAGAAACCTGAACCCTACACCTGGAATCCATGCGGCCAGTTTCCTCATGGATCGAGGTTACCACCTAGTTTTTGTACAATCTAGAAAAACATATTAGATAACCATGTGGCCATTCGAGGTCATTAAAAATTGAAAATTTACCATTTACCTTTCCATTTAACCCCAAATCACAAATAACTCATTTCATTTATGCTTTTCAGCCATATTATATTTTTTCAATCCTAATTTTCCAATAAAAAATTATGTTTTCGGTTGATTTGGCCTTATATCATAGATAAATTATCAAGTAAGTCCTTTATCTATTGATTTCGTTCATCTTGTTTGGTTATTCTTCCCTATTTATTGGGTTATGCAATCTCCAACCGGTTGGTTAAGGTAATGAATGTTTAATCATGAGATGTTGGATTAAATATTGATGTTTGTGGTTATACCTTTCATTTTAAGGGTTTCATTGATGTGCAGTTGTTTTATTCCATTGGATTTCAAATGTTTCATGCCTGTGTTATGTGATTTTACGTTTTAGCATTAGTATATTAGTTTGATTTACATTCTTGGTTCAATGAATTTATTATGTGTATTTTGTGAAATGTGAGAAATGTGTTTTCAAATGAACATAATGTGCATATATGGTAAAAATATGGTTTTATATATTGGATTTTTTTTGTTTCACGTGTTTTTATCAATATTCTAAAATATGATCCATAAATGTTTTATGTGGTGTGATGTATGTTTTAAATAAAATTTGGTGGGTGTGTGAATTTCAATGTGTATGTTATTATGAATTTTTTTTAATGTGTCATCATATCATTTGTATTTTGTATATGAACATGGTGATCTATTTGACATGCCAAATGAAAATAGAGCACAAATGGATTCATATGTATCTTTGTGGGGGGACTTGAACTAGTACAATAGTTTGATTAGTGGGGGTGAGACCTAGTTTCTTCTTACAGGATGGTTGATACAATAGTAACTAAACTAGATGATGATTGGAGACCACTAGAACTTGGGATTTATATCCCTCTTTTGGATCATTCATGAGGATGTTGTGGGTTATGGTTGTTATACCATGTTTCACCATGATACTAGATTCCTAGGGTTTCACTAGTTCTAGTAGCTATAGGAATTTCTCGTGACATGGAGCTCTCTAGTGATGTGGTGTTTACAGTCAGCATTTCGTAGACCTAGCTTTCTTTATAATTTTTAAACATTTTTCATTGAAAATTGTTTTCATAAAAGTTGTTTCTTTAAAATGATTCCTTAAAGGTTATCGATTATTTTTCATAAAACATTAATAATAATTCATCTTCTAATGTTATGGAATAAAGTATATCTTTTGGGGGAAAAATTATTTGGCGTTTGATAACACCCTACATACACCATTTGTATAATGTAGACATTGTTATGATTGACCTAGGTAATGACAAGATGTTTCATAGTAGTGATGATGGATACAGTTTTCGGAGGCTCTTTCATATTGGTCTTGATGGAGGTGGCTTGTAATGACCCAATATTTCATAAACAGAACGTCCATTCTTATAATTATGGGCCCCAATAAAACATATTTTTCATGAAATAATATTGAATAAGTTGTATTTAAATAAAACAAGGAAACTATACCCAATGATTAAAAAAATTCCCATAGAATGGTAACATGGACTTTAAGAATTGTAATATGTCCAATCGAATAGTAACCTCACAGAAAAAATTATCCATCTCAAAAATAAAATTATGATACAATTATATCATAATATAAATAAATAAATGTTTTAATAATGATAAATTATGTGATACTATTTTGGTAAAACTAAATATTTATTTTAAATATTATATTTAATATAATTATTGAAATGAAAATTTATTTTCATAGAATATTCTTAAAAATTAATATTACGTTGTTTAAAGGTTATAATATAAATTAATGAGAACTTAATTATGGACCTATAATCAGTTATAATTTTAAATTTTGTATTTTCTGGAGAAATGCATTTTTTAATCAAAAATTAAATTTCTAATATTTGTTAAATATTTTTTATATAATTAATTATATTTTTAAATTAAACAACTTTAAAAATTATTAGTGCGAATTTTATGATTTCTTCTAAAATAGTATAATTTTTTGTTAATAGTGAAATACAGTAATTCAGGGTATATATACATTATATGTGAAATACAATATTCCCTATCTAATTGCTGATGTAAGAATCATAATATCAAAATATTCTTAATTATTTAATATATTTTGTGATAATGTTCAAACTATTCATAGTCTTGAGAAAAAAATAAAAAAGTAATAATTAAGATATTGAGAAGACAAACCTCTCCTTCTCTATAAATACCCCCTCTTCACCACACAACATCCATGTCTCAAAGCATTCCCATGTTCTATAAAATAATCTTACCATGAACCTACCCCAAAACTTGGATTCCTTTGTCTCATAATAGGACCATGAACTTTTCACTATGGTCGTTCTCAAGGAGGACAAATTAAAGAGGTAACCCTTTTATTTCCTTTTAATTAAATTTTAGTTTAAGTTTTTATTATACTCACATAAGATCCACTTATCCAAGTGGCTACCTAACTCCAGTGTAAATTATATACTATGATTTTATTATGTTAATGAAATATTTCATCTTTAAATTTATTTTATATTCATTTTCCTCTAAAAATTAAAATATCATCCATGGTGTGTCGATTTTCCACCAATATGGACGATGCATTCATTACACTACCATCATCAAGGATGGTCACAAAACAATTATTATGCTTAAATAAGAGTATATTATACATATAACATGTTATATAATGTTCAAGAGTCAATATATAAACATGATGATATGTAAAATCATATAATCTCATAATGTTTGTAAAAATCACCAAAACAAATTAAATAATTTTCATTAACATAATATCAAATAAATCATCCACAAACTGTATTAAAAAATTATATATAATACAAAATAAAAATCATTATTTTAATTAATAACATATCATTTAATTTTATTACATTAACTTCAATACTTATAAAAATTGACCTGAACATGAAAACCAAGAAAACCCAGACTCCCGAACAATGAAATTGAACAATAAAACTCGTCAAAAATTCTATAAATGTACTTAATAAGACTATAATAAATAAAATAAAGGTATAATAGATTCTATATTATTTAATTATTTAATTTTATTTTTTTAACTTTCATATTAATGTAAAGGAATTTTTTGTAAATAAGGTAAAGTTGTTGTCTAACCCAACTCCAATTCCAGGGGTTTTCCCTCTTTTACTCCTTTTTCAAAATGTATGTTCCTAAAATATTCCATAAATAATATTTCATTATCCAAAAATTTTAATTTATTAGATTTAAATGTTTCTTATTTTATTTTGGGAAAAATTGAATGATTTTTACCAAATAACTCTTCTTCCAAAAAATATATCTTTTACTTCTCATGAGATTACTCCTTCTTGATGATTCTTATACCAAGTATGTTATTCCCTCTCTATTTTGGTAACCCAAAACATGTATTTATTTTGAAATGAAACTCATTAAATTAAACCATTTATTCTATGTCTAGTATTGATATATATAATGTGAGGAAATCATGATTATGTAAATGTAATCATGTGATGGGTCCACCTAAAATTATATAGCACATTTAAATGATATGATGAAACGAGTGCACCCAAAATTATAGAGAGATCTAATGTATTCGGTAATGTGATTTGTCTCATGATATAAAGTGAAATATGTGTTTTAGTTTACTACTAATATTTTTTTTTCATATTTACACATTTCTATATTCCATGCCTTTATCTAATGCTTCCTATAACGATTATGATGTTGTTGTTATGATAATGATTACGAAGACCGCATGTTATATTGATTCATGAAATTTTCTATCCTCTTACTATACTATTATATTAACTCATTATTTAATGTATATACTTAAGATATTTTCTATTCTAAGTAGTACACAATGATCAATAAGAAGGAAGATAAGAATGAATTAAATTAATATTAATGTTTTATTATGTTAATGTAATGTGTGGTCCTAATATTCAATTGACACTAAACCTTTGATTCCTGTTTTTGTAACACTTGTATGTTGTTTCTTTTTAAATGTCATGTTGTAGTCATGTAATAAATTTTGGGTTTCTATATTTGGTATTAGATCACATTATAGCTAATTTATGAATGAGGATTAAAAAACCTCCATGAATACCCATTGTATGAGACTGATTATATGTAAGAATACAAGAAGCATCATTTTCAAACAATGATAAACATAGGGATCCATCATGAAATGACATGAGAGTTAATTTTACAAAGGAATAAATTATTCATGGCTTCTAGACTAATGTCTTATTCAGTCAATTTTTTGTATAAAATGGTGGGAACCGGGAGAAATTAAGACAACAACACTTGTGATGGGTAATGCAGTGATTGACTGACTAACATCCCCAATGGATCATTAGGTGGAGATAAAAATTTCATAGTGATTCTTAAACAACTATCTCGAGAAATAAATAATATCCTAAATAATGTGGAACATTCTCCATTACCTGTGATGGAGCAACTCGAAACTGAGTACTTTATTTAGTAACAACTAATATCGTATTGTGGATCTTCAGACCCACTTATCATGGAACAGTCGGTCAACCCAATAGAGAATATCATTTAAGTACACCACTATTCTAAGATGGAGACAGTGACTCTGGCCATTCATCTTATATAGGGAGAGGTTACCAAATGGGGGGTATTGATCGAGAACACCAAGCCAGAGGAAGAAATTAATGAGATTGAGTTGTAATACATTAATATAATGTATCATAACATGTATTTACCTCAAAAAACTATTTCAATTATGTAAAGTGAATTATTATAGCTGAGGAAAAGGGAATGTGAATATATAAAGGCATATAAAGAAAATATCATAGGGATTACAAGTTATGATTCAGTTTAAATTATCGACAATGATAGAAAAATTGATATATTTTTTTGTCATTTAAAACCACACATTTGAAAGGATATAGGAAATTGAGACATTGGAATTTATGAATAATTTTTTTTATGTTCTATAAATTTATATATGGAGTTCATAGAATGATCCCAAGGCTATGGGAATAAGAAACAAAAAAGGTGTTTCAAGATGGCAGATCTAATGATAAAGGTAGAATTAAATCTCGACCACTCAAATGATCGAAAATGTTGTACTATGAAGAATTGGAACTATCAAAAAGGGACAAAAAATGTAATATGTTTGGGATAGAAGGTCACCAACACATTGATTTCATAGAAACATATATAAGATGTCCAATGTGATAGAGTAAAAGAGGGAACTTCCCATGTTTCAATGCTTCTACAATAGAGCGAAAAGTCTCTAAGCAAGTTAGTGCACTAATCATTGAGTCCTCAAGGGTAATATACATCGTCATACACTAATAAAAATTGATAAAGGTAATTCTAAGGCCTTCACTATTATAGATGTGTAGAAATAAAATGATGTCATATAATGTACACATCCTATTCACTCGATAGTGGAAAAGTATTATTTCATTCTGGTTCAATGAATTCCTTTATATCATTCAAGTTTTATAAAATTATTGAATCAAATACCTAAAAAATTTATGTTGATATATTAATAAAAATACATAGTGGTGAAATCATTTCAACCCAAGTGTTGGAATATTCTCCAATTTGGATATGTTGAAAGATTATTCAAGTTAATCTCATTATACTTCTTCTAGTGGAATTTGATGCTATACTGAAGATATATTTGATCTTTCTATGTTGATCAGACAACAACTATTAGTAAAAGTAAATAAATTTTCAAATTTTGAACAAAACCATGCTCCCCAATAAATTAAATTAAGACCATGAATCTAAATTGTATGTTATGTCAATGGTGTGGGTGTTGACTCCCTATGAAGATGCATACCTCAGAATAATCGATGTGTCAAAGGAAGGTATCAACCTAATGAGAATTCCAATTGTGAAGTAATATAATGATGCATTTACTGAAGTGTGGATGAGACTTCCCCCACATTATGATGTACAATTATCAATATAACACATACATAGAGCTACTCTTATCTCAAAAATTCTCCATAGGATAGACATTATTGAACTGTTTGAAATACAGAAGAACCTATAATATTATTTGGCAAAATGCCAATACACCCCAGTGAATCACCTTGGGTTGTATGAGTCCTATTTGTAAGGAAAATGGATGGATCAATGTGGATGTGAATCTATTACTGAGCACTCGATAAGATCGTCAAAAAAAAAACAAGTATCCTCTTACAAGGATTTTTGACTAGTTCGATCAGATATGAGGATCTAAACACTTCTCAAAGGCGGATCTTCATTCTGGATATCATCAACAGGATGTGAAGAAGGAAGATATTCAAAATTCGATGTTATATACAGGTCTTGGTCAATTGATGTTTGTAGTGATTATTTTCATACTTAATAAATCCCTCATCAATATTCATGGATATGATGAATGATGTTGTTATACATTAACTTGAAAAATTTATGGTAGTGTTTATTGATGATATTATACATTATTCCCTGAGTATGGAGGAATATGAAAAACATTTATGCATTGATCTTATGATATTTCAGATGTAGAAATTGTACAAAAGGTTTAGTAAGTGAGACTTTTAGATATTGAGTGTCTTATTAATGAGATGTGTGATTATAGGGGAGGGAAATTCTTGTGGTACCTCAAAAAATAAGGGACTTTGAGGAAAGGCCCAAACCCTCAAGTGTCATGAAAATCTATTTTTTTCCCAGATTATTAGAGTAAACCAACGTTTCGGGAGAAATTTATCATGATTTTAAACAATTCTAACTTACAGGACAAGGAAATTGGTATATTAAATATTAATGAATGGTTGTGATGAAATATACAAGGTGATAAAGAATAAGATGATCATTATACCTATACACACATTATCTTAAAGGGAAGATTTTTTATTAAATAAAATGATGCTTTAATAAAATTATTGGGTTTTGTGCTCATAGAAAATAAAAAATTGGTAGATTCCACCTCATAATAGTCGATGATCCATGAGAATAACTACCTATTTCATGATCTAGAGGTAGAAGATGTACTTTTCCATGAAAATCTAGTTGCATTAATTGTATCGTGATAAGTGTGAAATATATTCTGATCAATAGAGTCTAGAAATATATTCACACAATGGGATCTCAACACATATCCAAATAGATTGTTAAATACAATAAAAGACAATTATTGTTTTATTAAATATCATCTATAGGATGAAAAAATGAATTTTATTCTCTTAGAAGAAAATAAACAACTACTCTTTCTGTGATGTGTATTGATAAATACATTATCTTAACGGTTATGCAGTGCAAGGATTATGAAATTATAAATGAATTGAATAAATACTACATTTCCAAAATGATTTCACAACCATCTATCATGGTGAAGAACAAGAAAGAAAAAAGGGATGATCTGGAGTATCAAAAGAAGGTGAAATCAGTAATGAATTGGAAGCTACCAGAGTTCCATATTAATGATGTTTGTGTGATTATGTTTCGAACATGGTTTTTTTGTTATTTCATCATATGAGATAAAGAAGTAGATATTGGATAATGTACATTTCTCAAATTTATCTATCCATCTTTGTAGTACCAAATTTATTGTGATCTTCAAGAAATGTTATAATGGGAAAAAAGTCAAAAACATTTTTTTGGAATATTTATTAAGGTACTTGATATGTCATCAAGTTAAATCAAATTTATAGAAGTCTAAAGGGATGAGGAAGCCCCTCCATATACCCATGTGGAAATTAGAGAATGTCACCATGGATTTTGTCACTAGTATCCTAATGAAATTCAATGGAAGCAATGCGATATATGTTTTTCTGGACCAACTCACCAAGACATCCCAATTTATCGATATTTGGAAAGATAAATCTCTTCAGAAACATTCATTGATATATGTGAAGTATATTTTGAGAATACATAGGTTTCAACTTTCGATCACCTCTGATAATGATCCAAGGTTTTCTTCAAAATTCTAGTGAAATATATAACACGCATTGAGTAATGGATGGAATTTTAGAACAACCTATCACCATCAAAATAATGGAAAATATGAAAATTATTTTCAATCACTCATTGATATGATAAGAGAATGCTCAATGGAAGTAAAATGTGGAAGGGATCCACATCTCTTTTTAATTAAGTTATGATATAAAAATATCTTCCAATTGAGTATTCATATGGATCCATATAAAGATCATTATTGAAAGTGATGTAGAATTGAAACATATCAGGATGATGTTGGTGAATGAAATATATTTGTCCTGATCATCTATAATAGATGAAAGTGAAGTTTCAAGAAATTAGGAAACAGATCAATGATTCACAGAGTCGAAAAAAGAGATATGATTAGAACCATTGAAGGGACTTAGATTCTGATGGTGGAGATTATGTATTCCTTTAACTATCACCATAAAAAATTGGCAAGTATGTTGTAATTATAGGTATTCCTATCCCAATGTAAACTACACACTTTTAGATCCGTGATCTAAAATAAGTAGTGGCCTATCTATATTCACTCTCACATAATATTGCTGAAATTCATGACGTCTTCCATGTATCTCTCCTGACTAATTATATTTAAGATCCCTCACATGTACTGAAATCCGAGTAGGTAATACATTAAAATTAAATCTCTTATGTGGAATAGTCGATAAATATTCTAGATAGGAGAGATATGGTTCTACTCAGCAATACAAACACATTTTAAATGTGTTGTGAAGGAACCATAAGCAGGAAGAACATACATGTGAACAAGATGAAAAAATGATCCAGAAGTACCCTCACCTTTTTATGTAAAATGAAATTTTGAGGGGGAAATTTGGAATGTGGGAAAGATTGTGACATTCCATACTTTTATCAATTAACTTCTATTCATATAATTATTATCCAAATAGAAAATTATTTTCAATAAATTATATTGAAATAAGTGATGTTCTCATTAATTCTGGGTCCTATAGAAAATGAATAATAATTTTACCGTATGAATGGTAACATTACCATTAAGAACTGTAATCTAGCCAATTGAATAGTATCCTCTGATATTAATGTTTACTTTTTTTTAAAGAATTTGAGAAATGAAAATATGATATCATTATATCATAGTTTATATAAATAAATTTTTACAAAATGAAATATCAAGTTATGGTATTTTGGTAAAACATAAATTTTTATTTAAATTTTTATATAAATTTTTAGAGTTAATATACAATTATTAATGAAAATTTATTTTAATAAAATAAAATAGTAAATTAATATTTAATTTTCATATTATTATACGATAATTTTTTGTTATCTTAATCAATTTCATAAAATCAGTTATAATTTTAGAATCACTGTTTTTCTAAAAATTAATTATTTTAGTTAAAAATTAAATATCTTATATTTAGAAAATTTTATTGGTAAAATAGATTTCATTTTATAATTATATAAATCAAAATATAGTGGGGGATAATTTTTTGTTTTCACTAAAATAAATGATTTTCTTGGGAAAAGTGAAATATGATATTTTACAGTATGTATACATTATAAGGTAAATAAATTATTCCTTTAAACATTATTGATGTAAGAAAAATAATATATAACTCCCCTTTATTATTTAATATATTTATTAATTATTTTCAAAATATTCATTGTTCTAATCTAGTATAATAAATAAATGAATAAAATAATGATAAAACATCCCTCCCTACCACAATAAATATCACCCCTCACTACCTCTTCATATCACACCTTCCAAGCCTTATTTATTTTCTATGTTCATACCAATACTCTTAGCAAGCCCCTATCACATGTCCATGAGACCTTGGTTGAATCAAAAGAGAAAATCCTTTTCCCTTTGGGGGTTCTCAAGTAGGATAAATTCAAGAGGTAAAATTTTATTTCATTTCCTTTTATTTTTTTTCAATTTTATTTATATCTTTATATTATATACACCTATAATTATCAAAGATGCAAGATAACTCTAGGATATTTAATATACTATAATTTTATTTTGTTAAATGAAAAAATCATCTTTAAATCTCTTCACTTTCCCTTTAATTCTAATAAATAAAATATCGTCTATGGTGTGCCTATTTACTGCCACCTTGGACAATGTGTTTTTATTTTTCACTATAACATTAACACAAGTCACAAAACAATTATTATGGAAAAATATTTTATTTTTCAAATTATAACTTATATAATGATCTATATTCAATATATAAATATTATGTAAAATAAAATGACATGAGATTGTAATGGTAATAAAACCAAAAAAATAAATAAAATCATTTTCATCAACGTTCTATATAATAAATAATCATTAGACAAAATTAATAAGTGATAGAGAATTAAAATTATACTTATTTGTGTTCATTAATAAAATATAATTTCAACCATGGATAACAATTCTTTTAATTCATGAACCTTCACACATTGAAACAAGAGAATCGATCATGAAAACAAAGAAAATGTTCATCCTATAATGATAAATATGAACACTAAAACTCATCATAAGGATATAAATGAACTTACTAAAAAATAATATATATAATAAATGTAAATTAGGTTTTTAAATTTTCAATTTATTAATTTATTTTTATTATCATGTATATTAATGTGAACAAATCATTCAGACAGAAGGTAAGGGGATTGTCAAACCCAACTCTATTTCATTGGGATTTCTCTATTTCACTCTATTATCAGAATTTATGTTCTATTCATGTTCCGTAAATATCACTTATTTGTTAATTCCTTATCATTTTTGGGATATACATGTTTCCAATCACATTTTATGAAAAATCAAATTATTTTTCCAAAATAACAATTCTTTCCAAAAATAAATCTTATACTTCTAATGAGAATGTTCTTTATTGATGACTCTTATACCAGGTATGTTATTCCATAATTAATTTGGGAAACACAAAACTTTATGATTTATGAAATGAAAATCGTCTGTTTACATGGGTTATTTTATGTCAAGGATTGACATACATTCTATATGGCATGCATGATTGTGTAAATGATAGGATGTGATAAGTGAACCAAGAATTATATAGATCATGTAAATGTTATGATGTAAAGGGTGTGCCTATATTTTTATTTTACTTCAATGCATTGGGTAATTTGATTCATCTCATGAAATAATGTGAAATATGTGTTTTTATTTTACAATGTTACTCTTTTATTCCTTTCCATGCTCCATTCCTTTATCTAATGCTTCTTCTCATGATTACAATGATGATGTAATTATGATGATTATTCACACCCAATGTTATTTGGATTCAGGTTCTTATCATTCCTTATACTTGGATTTTATCTCATCCCATTCTTTGATGTAAATACTGATGTAATTAGTTATACTAATGAGAATATAAGGTTCAATAAGAATATATAGAATAATGAATTAAATAAATGTTTATGTTTTATTCTAAAAAAGTTATGTATGTTCGTAATTTGGCCAATAAACTAAAAACAAGGAGCTTGGTTTTATAACACTTTTATATTTTTTATCTTTAAATGTGATTTAATAGTCCATTATGAAAATTAGGGTCATTATATGGACTGATGGAGATGGCCCTCAAGATTCATGGATGTTTTAAAGTGAGGTTTAGTTGGTTCCCCTCTTTTTTTGTTACCTTGGTTTGTTTTGGTCTTTGGTTATGGTTATAAAATGATTAACATGAATTTTTGTATTTTTATTATGGATATTTATCTTGGGATGTTTTTTCTTATATAATATTATTATTTCTTATTCATCATGGGTGAAATTATTCCCAAAATTGAATTGTTGATTCCCAAGAACAAGATTCAATCTTGTGGGGTTCTAAAATTTCCTTTAAACCATTCCATACGCTATGTGTAGTGTCAGGTTGGATGGAATAATGGCTTGGTTGATGAAAAATGGTAATAGATCCATTTTTACCCATTTTTTGGGTCACGTTCTTTGTAAGGAGTCTGGATATACAAGAGATACTATTTTTAGAGATTCATGTTTTGTTGGGAGTGGGGTGTCTGGATAAAAACAATACAATGTGCATTGAGTCACCATGGGAAGTTGGTAATTGATTTTACATCTCTTCAATGTGACCCGTCTAGGTTTTATAGAGTATTGGACCCTTAGAGGGGTGGGTAGTTATGTTTGAGTTTTCATTGTGATGAATTTGGTTTTGTATTGATTTATAGATGAGTTTGGAATATGTTATTATTGTTCAATGATTTATAGTGTTCAATTGATAGGTTGTCAATGTGATTATATATTGATATAGAATGATTCCTTTGGGTACAACTCATACGCTACCATTAGAAGAGGCTAGTGAGAATTCTTCCTCGTGAATTGATATGATACTAGTGGAATATGTGATTCGGTCTATCCCAGCCTTGTATTTGGGAGAGGTCCTTGGACATCCTCAGGTAAGGTAAGATGATCCGAGATCTGAAATAAACAATGTTAGAATGTTTCTATAGAAAAAAAATCATTCCTTCCATGGTACCATGGATACCCAATAGTTAGTGGACATGATAGAGAAAATAGTGACAATTTTTTTTTTACATGACACTCCTGATGAATTGAAGGTGAAGTGTGGTTCATTTTTTATATAAGGCCCCAGAAAGAGGTGGTTGGACATAGTGTTTTTGGTAGGGTAGGATGAGAGGATTGGGTGGAAGGATTTTACATTCATATTCACCAACGATTATTTCTCAGAGATCTATTCCTTTACCAAGACATGGGGGTTTTTTGATATTCAACATGGGGAATGGACCATGATGGATTATTCCATTTTCTTTGTAGTGTCAATTCAACATTCACCGGAAGTGGTTTCTAATTAGTAGATGAATGATCAAATGTTTAAAATGGGGTTTGGTTGGATATTAAATCTAAAGACTTCTTGATCATGTAGTAGACTTATAAAATTTGGTTAATCCTTATTTTATGGTGTTCATAAATCATATTGGAAAATATAGGTTTTCTAGATTATTTCCAGTAGCGGGACAATTTTTTGGTAGTTCATTTGAGAAATAGATTAAGAAGAATGAGTATGAGAAGAATGGAGGTGGTTGTTCATGCCATTCTTCTCAACCAGATTCATTTGTGGATTCAATATATGAATCAGTTCAGTGTCATTAGTATGGATGGTGAGGGAAAGAGTGGTTTTTTGTTTCAATGTCAACCTAGACCATGCAATCGATGTTGAAATATGGGACACTTATTGATATTTTTTATGGTGGTGCATCCATATCCAGGTTGTGTAGGAGCAGTAGAATCAAGGGAGTGTCAATCTGTTCATAAGAATCTAAAAAATTGGTCTCTCAGTTTAGTAGTCATAAAGGAAGGGTTGGATCCAATTATGCACAGAGTAAGTTCAAAGGAGTGTGGTATGCTAGTGGTCATAATCAAGGTTTTCCAATGACTAGTAAACTGCATGCTTTGGATCAAGCACTAGTGTAATATAATGTATGAAATGTGATAGTTCAAGGCCCAATTATTTTACATCATATTTAGTTATTTCATTGGTTGATTTTGGTTCTATTTTTTCTTTTATTTCATTCAATATTGTGTATGTGTAGAAATTCTAAACTGAACTCAGTCTATATGAAATAGAGTGGGTTATGTTGTTCGGAACATGATGAGATGACCTGTGTTTTTTAAGGTGAATATGATCATAGTTCTAGACGTAATGAACTTTAACATTCATAATAGTAAAACCCTATTTTTCAGATCCCATTACTCACATTGGAGGAAGATTATGGTGCTCCTAAGGTTGAATTACCTTTTGTTTTTTATGATATTTCAGAGGTATTTCAAACATAATTTTTTGGTTTTACATGCAGAGAGACAAGGAGTTCACAATATATTTGGCATCTTGAACACAACTGATATCTCTTCTATCATAATAAATCTCCCCACTGAGTTAATGAAATTAAAGGTACATTAACATGATTTGGAACTCATAGGGTTCATTCATTCGAGTGTCTCACATTGGGCTTCAATGTTTCTATTTTCATCAATGATTAATGGATATCTTTGGTTAGGTATTGATTAAAGAAATCTGATTAAGATGGTGATCAACAATAATACCCTATGAACCATATTGATGGCCTATTTGACCAATTTAAAGGCCAAAGTGGTCCTCTATGCATAATATACTTTATGAGTCTCACCATGATAGAATCAGGGATGTAGATTTTATAAGAACAGTTTTCAAATGTATGTTTCTACAACGTGTAGCATAGGGTAATGTCCCGTGACTACCCCAAACCCACCTCAAATAAGAAAGGTTCTACCAACAAAAAACGAGAAGGCAAATCCAACAAATGTGAGGCATTTGGATAAGTACTTGTATATGAACACACATCTTCAACCCCACAATGATTAAATGTAAAATAATATGTAATCAATATTTCATAATAAATAGATACAAACAAATGTTTATGATGGAAAAAACTAGAAATTATACATTTCCATAATACAACACCACCTAAAAAGAAATAATCTTCATATTTGTTTGAACATGTTTCTGAAGATCATTCGTATAAAACCCTACAATAAGGGAAAGGTAATGGAAAGTAGTCCGAATACATAGAAGTTGACCTTGACTATCTGGTATCTAAAGGAAACACCTAGTCCTGGTCCACCTAGGATAATGTCATTGTGTCAATTATATGCATGAGAAATGACGTGGGTGGGAAATGTCCGTGTAGGGGAGATTAAAGCAATACTTATTTGGGATCCACAAAACCACAAATAAATATCACAAATTAAAAAAGTAATTATACGTCAAAGACATATATGAAATATACCAGGAATAAATACAAAAATTATACCAAGAATAAATAAAAGAAGTATACAACAAAGAAATACAACATCATCACAGAAAGGTATATGTCTTTAGTTTGAAAAACATGATTATCTGAGGTAATGCACAAAAAAACCTATAACGATAAGACACATAGTCCCTATGAGGCAATCAATCATGATATTACACATAGTTTTGTTATGAAATGTATCCACAGTAAGACATGTAGTCTCGGTTAGTCATGTATTCTCAAAATCACAGGCAGCCATAGGATTTCCCCAATAGCATGCTCAATCTTGGAAAACATACATTTAAAGACATAAGATTGTATGAAATTATTCATAAAAGTCACATTACGTATCTCAAAATGATTCTTTCATCTCTAGGGTCCCAACGTTGAAATTGACTTGTCAAATGACATAGGATTTGAATGATAAGGCCATTTTATTAAATAGGTCTGACTCGGGTCCTGTCCATGTTTGATCTGAACAGCCAAACCCGGAATGACCAAGTTGCTGACCCGACCCAGTCTGGCTGACCTATCCCAAAACGACCATTCCCATTGGAGAGGTCCAAATCCTCTGGTTTGGCCCATACACATAAGTGGTGATCTGGTCCACCGCATGCAGTCTACCCTTGTCTAGTCCCTCCAAGTCCTGAGGCCCCTCTAGGTTGTGTTGCCCCCCCACTTGCCCACAGACCCCACAAAATCACCTCCACATATGTCCTTGACTCCCACACACTACTCAACCCTTGTTCATGGCCTTTATATGGTCTGTCCTCTTCCTTCCATGGCCTCAATGTGGCTCCCACACGGTCCACATGCCGCATCCCACTCTACTTACACTGACTGCCACATGCTTCCACCTCTGGCCACAACCATTCTAGCCTCTGCACACTGCCCTAGCTAATGAATTCCACTCCAGCTACCGCACAACACTCCAACAACCACTAGTTTTTCTAATTGTGACTATCGTCATACCACATCGGGCAGGTCGAGCTAGACCCGAGCGGGTGGTTCCTTTTGCTGACCACTAAGGCTCCTCTGATTCCAAGAATTTGGTTCACTAGTAGATCATGATTCCTTGTGACCTTGTCTACCATACTACGACCACTACCATCTATTCAATTTTAATTCAAGGGTCTGATCGTGCATAGAACCACTCTAAAATTTCTAGCTAGGACCAGATGTTTCCAATGAAAAATAAAATGATTAATGGAGGGAGGGATTCTCATAGCAATTCATAAACATCGTTGGTTATGAAATTATGGAAAAAAACAAAGATACATGGGATTTGGGTTAGAAAATGGATAAAATGAACCACTCTAACCCTCTAAAATTTTTTCCCTCAACATATGATTGATCAACATGCTAATCTATTTTTGTATTAGTCAAAATATGTCATAGAAATCAAGAATGGGGAAATCAAAAAGGTACAATATCCATACCTAGATTTTTTATCCATTATTCATGGAGAGTAGAGGATGTGTGGTCATCGATCCCCAGTCCACTGACAGTCATTGGAGAAAGCCATGTCCCAACCTGTCATAGGAATTCTAGGATTATAAGAAAAACCATAAATTCACTGATAATGTTTATTAAATTGAAAACAATTTGTGTCTTTCTGTAATGGTAAATAAAATAATACATCATTTATTTTATTTAATTAAATGTTAAAAAATTAATATTCATAGTCGACCCATGCCAGTTGATGTTAGGCCCCACCGAGGGAAAAGTTATATCTATGAATGCGATGGTGCCTGAGGATATATGATTTGGTTAACCATTAGATGTTATTCAACATTTTCCCAAAATAATGTGCACGTGAAATTTAATATTTCAATATTCATAATGAATTTTTTTTTGGAACATCGAGCCTCAAAATCACAGAACATCATAGTTCCTAATATCGTAATAATTCTATATGATATATAAAAATAATAATTGTAAATTTTGAGATGTTACATTCCCCCAACCTTATGGATTTACATCCACAAAATCCAAAAAACAATATATACAATCAAATGATGGAACTAAACTCAAATTTAAGCCTCCCACAACCATGTGCTATCCCAGAAAATCATGTGGTTCCATAGAAAAAAGACATATGAATTGACTACCCATGAAGGATCCTCTCTTGTCGGTCCTCGATCATTCAGGTACTCCAAAAAAGTGACCCCATCATCAATGTCCAGATTTTCCCAATCAAAGACATGTTATATATCATGCATGTATCTCCCCATATATGAAACGATAAAGATGTTTTTCACCCTCTCTTAGTTTAGGGGTATATCTAAGTGGTATGACATATTTCCAAATATACATAGTATCCTGAATGGGTCGATGAAACTCTGAGATACCATTCTTCCACAGATAAATCATTGTACCTCGCATAGAGGAGAGACTCGATGTAACACAAGGTCTCCTTCCTCGAACACTATGGGTTCCATCCCTATTCATCATAAAACTTCTGACGGTTCTATGAATTTCTCATGCACTTCTGGATAATCATTACTTCCTATGTTGTCACCTGCACAAACTCATGACCCATTAGTGAACACTCTCTTGGGTCCATATAGCATAGTGTTGACCAGTAGGGTCTCCCATAAAAGGCCTGAAACGGTGACATACTGATGGTGGAGTGGTAGATTTTGTTTTATGAAAACTCAACCAGGGGTAGTTGATCCTTCCAATTGTGGCTAAAATCATGGATAGAAGCAGACAACATGTTCTACAGAACATGTACTGTCCACTCAGTCTGTTCATCCGTCTGTGGGTGAAACATTTTTCTCAAGCGTAGATAAGTACCAAATTCCTACTACAACCCCTTCCACAACCAGAACGTAATTAGATCATCGAGATATAATAATATCGTCGATGGAACTCCATTTATTCATACTATCTCTTGAACATATATGTGTACCAAGATTAATATTGAACTACGCTCCCCAATCTCTTGGAAGTGGGATGACTAGGTGAGTCGGTCCACGATCAATCAGATGGAATCATGTCTCTTGGATGTACATGGTAAACCTAATACGATGTCCATCGATATTAAATCCCACAACAATTCCCTCACGTAAGGGGGTTGATTCAAACCTTCCTACACCATGTTCTCTACATTCACTTGTTAAAAAATGTTTAATCAAGAGTCATACATTAAAATTCCCTTCCTCATCCATGACCACTAGAACTAACATCAGAGGTCCTGGTATATATCTACCACACCATCATGTATAGAAAATGGGTTTTATGGAACTACATCAGGATCTCATCATAAAAAAACATTGGTACCACTGTGCATCCTCTTAAAAGAACTATGTGCTCACCACCTTTCAAATATGCATCAGGGGCATGCCATGTGGACATCAGATCATGTAAACTCTCATAGTAGGTATATTTGAGTTGTACCTCCCTAACTATCTATTAGAGTGGAGTGGTGACAACCATTGACTATGGGTATGTTTCTCCATCTTCATCCACAATGGATATCTACAATGAGGACAACTACTCTGATGCCTCATTCTATAGCCACAAAATTGATCTCCTACTAAGAGAATCTACCACCACGTTCCCCTTCCTAGCCCTATATAAAATCAGAATGTCATAGTCATCGAGGAACACTATCCATTTATTATATCTTATGTTCATATCATCCTTAGTGAAGATATAGTTGATTCTATTGTGGTTATATTAGATGATAAATTTTATTCACATCAGGTAGTGTCACCACATCTCCAACGTGAATACTACTACTACTAACTCAAGGTCATGGATCACATAGTTATGATCATGCAGTCTTAACTATTTTGAACAACAGGAAATCACCTCTTTCACCAACATCGGGAAAAAAGTAATCCTAGTTCTTGATGAATCACAAAATACTACGTACTCGACACCCTCATCTAGAAATATCAAGATGGTAGTTCTCATTAATCTCTAACTAAACTGATGAGAAATATTTTGAGACATCTCCAGACACACAAAATGATTCCCCTTTCATGTGAAAGTTGTAAATGGTACTACTACTTAGGAATAGTAAGGTACAATACTCAGATAGTACCAAGAAAACCCATAGAAACCCTACACCTCAGTAAAACTCCTCAGTATCTCCCTAGAAAGAAATGCCTCATTTTTCATGGATTCCACTACAACTCTAGCCCCAGAAATGATTTTTCTAATAAAATGGAACTCCCTTATCGATAATTGATATGCTGATATCTTCTCATAATGTTGGTTCTCTCAGTGTATGTCTAGAAGAATATTCATGTGTCTCATGTTTTCCTACTCAGATGCTGACTACACTAGGATTTCATCATTGAAGACCACCATGAACTAGACTATGTAAGGATGGAACATCATGTTCATGAGTTATATGAGAACCATATGGGCATTCATCATGTTGACAAATATCACCCCATATTCATCGTGGCAGTAATGAAATCTAAAAGTGGTCTTTAGTATGTCCTCATCCCATACTCAGAGATGGTGATATCCAGATCTAAGGCTTAACTATGGAAACAATTATTAATCTTTCATCATTAAAAGATTTCATTGATTTTGAGTAGTGGATTATTTTTCTTCACGATCACCTGGTTCATGTTTTGGATGTCCAAACAAAACATCAAGATCATGACTCCTTTTTTGGAAAACTGAAATAGGGCGGCACATAGTGAAACACTATGTCTCAAGAAGGCCTTCCCATACACGATCTCCAATTGTACACTTAGTTCACATAGTGGTGTGTGATCTACCCAATATAAAGGTTTAGATATTACCTTCATCCCAGGGTAATGATCAATAAATAAGTCAACCTACTTATGAGGTTTTAATCCTTGATCATCCTAAGGAAAGATGTCAATATACTCCTCCACTACTGTAGGAAACTTCGGACTCATCTCATCCATTCCCTTGAGTGTTAGGATACCCATATAATGTATGATCAGCTACACCCGCAAATGTGTGAGTACATCATGTGCTGCTTTAGTGACCTCTTCACCAAAAAAAGAAAACATATCCCATCACTAAAGACACACAACATATGACACCAAATATAGTTAATTAGAGAATGTATAATAAGTAACCAGTCCATAATGAGAATTAAATTTTAGGGCATCGATTTTGCTACCAAGATATGCCAACTAAAAATCTTTCCACCAAGAGTATGTTCATACATTTAAAACCAGTGTGTGATCATTGAATCTCCCTTCATAGGAGTCTCTATGTGTAAGGGTCAAGAAAATGGTTCAACTAGAATCTCTAAGTCTCGAACAAGGGTCGTGGAAGGAATATAATGACTAGAACCTATGTCTATAAAAACTAAATCTATTGTGTAAATGATATGAAAAATACATCTAATCATATATATATCCTCAAGGTAATAATCCTCCATCGCCTATAAAATTCCATGTCCTACCCAATTTCTATGTGAGCCTGTCATGGACCACCTGGTGGTGATGGTTTTATTACATTGATAATTTCCCCACCTCCTACTGCCATACATAATTTTCTACCACATCATCCTCCATACATACAACCATGTTCTTGAATCCACCTCTATCTTGATTGATTATTTGTACAACGGTTTGTGAATTCTTGTGGAAAATGTCCCAGATCGTCACACGAGTAATAGAACATGTCCTTCAGCTAACTCTATCTACCATAGGAGCCCCCACCACCGATCATGTTTCATAGGGTCTTCCCCTTGAGTTCATAATCCTCTTGGGCCCCTAGGACTATTTTCGGCGACCTAATTCCGAATACTCAGCTACATGGTTCCTAGTGTCAGCTCTCAGTATCGGTGTTTTCTCTGCTAGAAAGATCTCCACCAATATTAATCCCTCCAATACCCCTTTATATGTAGGAATTTTAAGAGTTATCATAGATGTACTAATCTCATGTATTTATCCCTAGTCACTTTTCCTAGAACTAAATAATGGTTCTCTTACCATAACTATAGAGTATTGAGAATGGTTGGCAAATATTGGTGAGTACTCTACCACTATCTGACTACCCTGCGGTAGATGTAGAAGCTCCTCTATATGCAGTGAGGATAATGTCACTGAAAATGACTTCCCTATGAAGAGATGCTCAATGTCTATCCAAGATAGAGTCAAGTTATCATATGTCTGTGTCACTAATCTCCACCTTGACACCCTGATCCCGAAGAAGGATTGAGACAATAAATACCATATGGTCGGATGGTATCCTCACAAGGATGAATACATATGTAACAGCCTCCATCCAATACTCATCTACCTGAGGGTATTTCTCACCCTGAAATCTAGAAGGTCACTACCTCTGGAACTCATGTAATGCACACAGCCTTTGTGAATCCTCCATTAGTAGTGCTGGTAGAAACTACTCCTCGATAGGTGGTGTTATCATAGGTAAACCCCCCGAAGGTGCCATTTCTGGTATATGGATGTGTACTGAGTCCTTGTCACTAGGCAATTTATCTCAGTGATCATATAGTTTAATGCTAGCTAGCTATATGGTGGAGTCATCCTAATATAGAATAACATATATCCTGTTCAATAGAGTATATCGAGTGAGATGACTCTGAAGGAAATGATAACACAACCAATCCCAATATGATGGATGTACCATAGTTTTCCCTACAACAAATATTTTCATGTACCTTGTTGAAAAGAATAATTTTCAGTTTTGGGGAATGGATATGTCAGTCATTGTGCTAACACTATATTTCCTGGCCTAAAATTCACACTTTAATGCATAACATTGTTTCCCAATTCAATCCCGCTGACTCATGGTTGTTTAGTTGAACTCCCCTTTGATACGACTTCTGTCCTGAACAATCCAACAGGGGATCATGTTGTAACTACACCAATCCCACCAACGATAGGCTAGAGGAGGGTGACTAGCACAGAGTAGGCATAACCCACAAATGGAAGAGATTTTACAATATACTTGTACAAACACACAGACCTCCAAAACTAAAATGATAAAATGTAAAACACTAAGTTAACAAGAACTCGTACTACTATGATACCAACAACAGAGTATGATTGTATAAATGGGAAAGTAAAAAGGGCTAGAATACAAGCCCATCAAAAAAAAGTGTCTAAAAAATTGAATTCCCATGTACTTCAAATGCATCCTCACAAAACCTTACCTGAAGGGGAAGGTTCTGGATAACTATCTGAATTTTTATGATCAAGCAAATACTTCCCAATATCTCTATTAACCACATAGTTTATGTCCACCTATGACTCCATCAAAGTGTCGATCGTCTGCAGAAGACAAAACACGTGCGGGCAAAGCCTCTGCAGGGGCTAGTAAAAAATTACTTAGTAGGACACCCAAAATCCAAAATGGAATACCACTAAGAAATACTAGATGTATACCAAAAATAAATAAATGAGTTATACAAGGACGAAATAAATGAATTATTCCATGAATAATTCTTAAAATTTTACCACAAATAAATACATTGTCTGTTCATATAGGTATAGGTCTATAGTATCCAAAATAGGATTATAGGATGTAGTCCAACAAACACCTATTATAAATATGACACATAGTCCAAATGATACACATAGCCTTAATAAGACATTTAGTATCGGTAGGACATGTATTCTAGGCAAGATGCGTAGTCTTGGTGAGTCACACAGTCTCAAATTCACAACTAGAGACTGGATTCTGCTCATAGCACGATCGATCTTGGAGAACCTACTCCTCAAGAATGTAGTTCTTAATAAAATTTATTAATTAAATCACTTTGAATATCTAATACTCACCTTCTTATTGAATATTTCCCAATGCTACAAATGACTTAGATAGCAGACACATGTTTTGAAGGTATGTCTATTTTCATAAAAATGTCTCACCCTTGTCCGGTCAGGGTCTGATCTGACCTACCAGACCAGGTCTGACATTCCAGCTAACCATACACAGTCCAGATAAGCTGGCACTACCCGGTTTAGCAGACCTGGCCTGGCCTGGTATAGATCAGCCCATAGGGTAGCTTGGTCCGGCCTACTAGGTTGATGGAGCGGTTTGTCTCCTCAAGACCGACCCACATGCACGTGGTCTACCTCTCCAATGTGCCTTCTAGTCATGAGGTCCCTCCACGTTGGGACACACCATACTTGCATGTTTCCCACATGAACTCAGTTCCTCCATTTTCCCATGATCCCACTCGATTTTTGTCCGCCACACTTGGATTTTCTCTGCTCCTGCCTCTGCGTCCAACATCCTCCATGCGACTCTCACATGGTCCATCTAACCTATATAGCTCATCCTCTATTGACTGCCTAATGCCAGCACCTCCTACCACCACGACTCTAGCTGAAACATGCCGATCCAGCCGCCAAACAATGGTCTAGCCACTACCTCCTCACCTTGTCTACGCCACCACCGTACTACGTTTGGACCCGCACTAGTGGTCATAATGACCCCTGGAGGTCCTCTAATTCCATCACATTTTTTAAATGGAATATGTGTGTTCCTCATGACCGGAGGTATGATGTTGCATCCTCTGTTATTGACTCTCCATGTATACGGGGGTCTGATCATGTTCAAAAACACCCAGAAATGTCGATCCAAAAACCGTAGAATTCCAACTATGAAGAACATGATGGATGTAGGGAAATAAGCACAAAAAATGTTTTGAAATCATTGGAAAAGGGTTCAGGGAAAATGATTGACATATGTAGGATTTGGTTTAGAAAAATATTAAATCAAATCACACATCCAAACAATAAATCCCTTCCAAAATTTATTATTGATCCACTAACTAATATGAAGATGTAGTAGTCTACATTCGTCATAGAAATAATGAATTATGAAATGAAAAAGTATCAACTACCTTAACTATAGTTCAGATACTTTGTTGATAATGAATGCATGTTGCGTCATCATCGATCCATGATTCACCATTATTCATCGGAGTGACCTCTTTATTTTTATATTAGAGGAATTCGAAGGTTATCAAGGTAACCCAGAACTCTCTAACAATGTGTATTAAAATGAAATTTGTCATTGCGTCTCCACGTAACATTAAATGAAATAAAAATCCATTTATTATTAATTAAACATCCAAAAATTAAGTTTCAAAATCAACCCACACTAGTTATTGTCTGACCCCACCCAAGGTAATGTTGCTACTTTGAACACAATGGTGCCTTCAGATTTATGATCTGGGTAACTATTTAGATGGTATTCCACTTTTTTCAGAAAAATATCCATGTGTTCTATTTAATATTATAATATCATTCAATAAATTGTTCTGGGAACACCGATCCTCCGAATCACATGCCTTCTCACTATCTAGAAATGTAATAATTCTATATATTTAATTATAATAATTCATGGAAATTATGAGATTTTATACAGTTATAGTCATGTCTCATATTCCTTCATACCTTTTGGATTAATGAATTCTCTAGTGGTATTTATAGGGTTGATAAATAGGTGTTTCTATAAGTATGATAATTCTTTAATCATGGTGTTTTTGGATGATATCCTAGTCTATTCAGGGATGGAAGAGGAGCATGAGAAGAATTTTAATATCTTTTTGGTAACTCTTGAGGATCATCACCTTTATGATATTCTATCCAAGTGCACCATCTCGATCAGTGTGGTGATGTTTCATGGTCATGTAGTCTTGGAACTAGGGTTGTTATAGACCCTTACAAAATTAATGATGTGATATCATTAGAGCAGTAAAGAAATGGTTTTGATATATGATGTTTTTTTGGGGCTAGATTTGTATTACATGATGTTTTGTTACGATTTCTGTTGACTTTCCTTACTGATGATGGAACATAACTACAAAGAGGTAATGTTTTAGATGATCCCAGAGTATCAATCTTCCTACGTGACATTTTTACATAACACCTATTTTGTTTTAATGAAATATAGTAAGGGGTACATGGTCTCCAATGATGCATCAGGTATGGGTCTTGGCTATGTTCTTATGTAGGATGATCTTGTGGTGTTGTATGGTTCTTGGACATTTCTACCACATGATAATAATTACACAAACCATGACATGTAATTAGAAATTCTGATGTGTGACCAGAAGAGATGGTGTTATTGTCAAATTCGTGATAAGTTTTTAATCTACTTATATTATAAGATTTCATCCTATATTTTCACTTAGAATGACCTAAATTTGAGACATAATTGTTGATAAAGAGACTCATTCAGGATAATTCTTATAAATACCAAATTATTAGACAACATTTATTGATATCTTAGAGTCTACACAAGTATTATTCAATCTTGAGATACCGATATTTATAATTTTTTGTTGGTGACTAGGTGTTTCTGAATGTGGAACCTCTCTTGGGTCACCATCATATAGGAAAGCATGTGAACCTAACTCTATGGTATGTTGGACCTTTAGAGGTCACCAAGAGAGTTAGAAGCATGGAATATTGGTATATTTTCTATCCTAGTTGACATAAATTCGTGAATGTTTCCATTAATCTTTTTTAATGAAATTTAATCTGGACTTATCTCATGTGTTGTATTGTAAAAAATTGGTGTGAGAACCAGATTATTCTATATTTGTGTGGATAATACCTATTTTGGAATCCCAACAGAAGGGGATTTGGGGGAATTCTATATCATTAGTCTGAATTCTATTATTGATTGTTAATGATTAGAAAGAGACATGGGAGAAAACGTTTTGGGTTAAGGAGTTGTATTTAATTTTATTATCTGATAAAACACCGCAATGAACCTCTAAGGGGAAAAAGTTTTCCTAGTGGGGAGATTTTCCCCATCATTGATTTTTATTTTGAGGTATAATTTTCTATTATTTCTATTTTATTTATTCCTTGTATTCTTTGTGTTTTGTACAGAAAAATGTAATTTTTGGACCCCAGATTAGGTGTGGTATTGTTTGAAGTCATTTTAGGGAAATTGTGTGCCCACTTAGGAGAAACAATTCACCTTCGAGAGTGGCACTATCAGGGAACAAACCAACAACATGGGAATTCTCCCTCCCCCATAGAAACTGTAGGTAATGTTTCCTCTTACATAGTAGAGACCACATAGTTTCCACCTATCTCTGAAAACCATGTGGGCTAACCATGAACCATGTCTAATTAATTAAAAAGTATAAATCCTATATCTCCCACACTAGTTTTTATAAATCATATCCCATAATCTATTTCATATATTGTTTTTATCCCAAGAATATTCCTTATCTCCCTCTTGTTACCCATAAACTCCATTATTTTGGTTGATTTGTCCAAGGATCTTTCAGAAGTCATCATGTAAATCCCCTCTCTCATGATTTCATTGTAATTATAGGGGTTTTCATCCCTATTATGTTTCTTCTTCGTTCTTTTCAAAATTTAATGACCAATTGATGGTACAATCATGATATGTTGTGTAAAATATCGATATCTATGGATTGATCAATCCATTATTGGGTTTTCTCAAGGTGTGGCCATGGTTTTCCAAAGGATTCTGGATGTTTAAAGCTTGAGGTTGGTCATTCAGAGTTTTAGCATTATTACATGATTTTGGTATGCTTTCTTTGTTAGCTGGAAGTTTTCTTTGGATTTTTTTAAAGGTAATAATTTTTATCTCAAAAGGATTTGATGTGTGTATATATTGAAATATTGTTTTCAAAATATGATTTGTGGTATTTCATGTCTATTTTCTTTTTATGCTTTTTATATGTGTTCCATAAATTGTTTATGTCGTGAAATGCAAGTTTTAATTTTTATTTGGTGTTTGTATGATTTTGAGTGATGTTGTTATTATAAAAAAATAATTTTGCATGTGTATTCATATTGTTTGGATTTTGTATATGAACGTGGGGATCTATGTGAGTTGTGAAATTAAAATTAAGCATAGAGGTAATCCTAGGTATCTTGGTTGAAGGACTAGAACTCGTGCTCTAGTTGCATTAATGGGGTTAAGGCTTGTTTTATTCTATAATGGTTGATCATACTACACAAACAAAACATCATGAAGATTGGAGATCACAAAACCTTGGGATGGATTCCCCTCTACCAGATCATGCACAGTGATGATATGTGTTATGATATCTATACAATGTTTCACTATGATATGGGGTTTATGGGGTCCTAATAATTCAAGTACCTTTAGGGATTTCCTATAATGTGGTTCTTTCTCATTATGTTGTGCTCACCATCAGTATAGAGTGGACCATGTTTTCATTATAATTGTGAAGAAGTTTTCGATTGATAGTGTTTTATTTAAGATATTTCCTTAAAAAATAACCTTAAAGGTGTTCCATTCTATATCATAAAATATCAATATTAATTTATATTCTAATGTTATGGAATGAAATATAACTTTATATTTCTTTTTGTTTTGGGTTAAGGTTGTAAAATATTTTAATTGAAATGGTTTATTTCTATTGTTTATAGATATTGATTCGGGGATGATGTTTCATTTTGAGTATTATTCTTTATTATTTATCATGGGTGAAATAATTACCAAAAGTTCATTGTTGATACCGTGGTAATAGTTTCTAGCATATAGGGATCGATAATTTCGTTTGGGATATGCCATAGATTGGGTTTAGTGTCTGGTTGGACAACACCATGACATGGTTAAAATAGGTTCATGGATGTTAAAATAGGTTGGGTTCACAGTTGTTAAGGTTAAAATAGGTTTAATGGGGTATTAAACTAAGTGATTTCTGTATTAATGGCACATAAATGTGGTGATTTTGTATTATTTGAGAATATTTTTTCTCTTATTAACTTACCTATGATTAATTGTCCAGTTTCATTCTATATAATTGAATAATATATTAATCATATTAAAATATTATAAGTTCTTTCATGTTTTACCTCTCCCACACTTATTATATCAAACCTCCTCTCATCCGTTTTTAGAGGCCAATATTTCTAGTATTATGGTGTGGGCTAATATATTTTTTTGAATTACATGTATCAATCAACTCACCTCTTTCAATATTATTTATTCCCATCTATTGTAGAAACATATATTATTATTCATAAAAACATGAATCCGTTTTATCAAATTTAATGATATGTTATAATAATGATGAAACAACTATTTTCTTAATCTTTTCCATCAAATGGGAAATGAAAGTATCACTTATGAATATGTGTAAACTATAGGCTCCACATAGTGGTATGATTCATTTTCAATAAAAATTAATCATTTTGTATAAAATGAAGTATAATATATATATATATATATATTATAAATATTATATAACATGATTTTATAATGATTAAATATTATTTATCTTTATTTCATTTATTTGAATAGTTAATTGAAATATTGTTCAAGCGTACACATAGACTAACTAGTCAATGAATGATGTAATTCATTTTTATATATCAACTATTTATTTATTTTTATATTTTCTCTCCCAAATTTACCAATGACAAGGATTGAATTTTTCTAATGTAGTTTATCATGTGTTTTTGAGTCCCTAGAGATCTAAGAAAGAACCTATAAACAGGTCCATTCAAGATGACATTTTTGCATTCTATCTGGAACACATGGGTTTCAATTGAGTTTATTACTAAATAAATAGAAGAGTTATGTAAAATAATGTAATGTAAATGGGTAGATCATATATGTTCCTAATGATGTATTTGATGGGTTTAATATTTAAGGACATCAATTTCTTTGAGTATATAGTGATTCATTCAACAAGATCATAGCACTATTTATATGTTTAATACTAAAAAATCATATTGATAATATTTGACACATATAGAAAATCATTTTTATGATCATTCTATTGTACATGATTATATTATTACTTGATTTGTATGTCCTTAAAACCGAATTTTTGTATGAAGGATTAAGATCATAATATAAAAATAACAATAAAAATATGTGATTCAAAAAAATTTGAGTGAACAAATGTCATCAAAATTTTCACCTTACTACTCCATTATGTAGTGCCTTATGATTGTTTTCCTCACATTGGTGACATTATATCAAGCTAATTTGGGAGTACACTAAAAAAATGAATATGTTATAACAATTAAATAATGAACCCTCCCCCATTGTGTGAATTATTTATCTCATCACTATGTGAATACATTCACACCATAATTAATAGGAAAAGAAATATGAAAAAAATGTAACCAATAATGAGAATAATAAGAAATTTTTTATGAATTTAATTTGAAATAATATTACATTAAATTGAATAAATTCAATTACAACAAGAAATTAATAGACTAAAATTAATATGAAAACACACACTCTATCCTCCCAAATCATCAAATACTAGAACCTTGAATTAGAATTACTGAAGCCTTAGGTGGATCCCCTATCCATTCAAGTCATTTATGGTGTACATAGGTGAGTCAAATATTGATATAGAGTGTTATTTCCCACCATATACTATAAATTGATTTCATCTGTAATCCAGCTAATATATGAACCATAACATGCTTCTATATAGAAGATTATGTGTACTCTATAGAAGAATACATTGGATCCATATATTTCCACAAAAAACATTCAATATTTCATCTCATTTGATTATCTTTCAGTGGATCATAATAAAAATAGTGGGAATTACATCTTTTCCATAGAACCTAGACAATAATTTATACTACCACATAGGATTCTAGGACAGCCAATGAAAATATAAAAAAATATCATTCCATATTTTAATGAAATTTTCAGAATGAAGAACTATATATCCATTTAAAGATTCAATTTCATTGGGATTTTAACCACCCCACTAATATCATTTTAGTGGCCTAGTGTCGAGTTTAATTATCCTAGAAGACTCTAGGATCACGACCAAAAAATATTTCCCTGGAATGTGAAACTCTATGTAATCCTAAATTATGATGTCTTCCACATAAAATGGGTTACTAGATCCAAAAATTTTAATCAAAATTATTTTTATAAATTATTCAACACTGAAAATAAAAATATACCATGTATTATCACATTTTAATAAATAATTGCAAGACTCATGTGGAATGTTCAAATTATAAAATGAACTAATACTATAATTTTAAAAAATTGAAATATATGTATATGAAAATACAAAAAAAATACAAATGAACATATTTTAATTATTAATCACCACAACATTAGTTTTCCTAGTGTCGAGAAAAATGTATCACGTAAAAATGAAAATTCCTTTCCATTTAAAAAAGTAATTTATTAATATAATCATCACTACAAGACATCATGAAAAAACATCATTATACCTAACAAAATAATATAACACAGTTTGTTTCCACATGAATATCACAATCATATTATCATTCCGTTTCTCATATGTATCTCCAAATTTCAACCAATGTCAATTAATCATGATGATGTGTTTTTCATCATAGTAGACATTGTGGTTCAATTTTATTTTTAGGGGGTTGTATTTTCTATGTTAAGTCACATGCTATCATTTTTATAAGATTTCATTTTTTTACAGATTTGTTTTTTTACAAATTTTCAATGGTAACTTAAATTACACTAAGTCAGGTTGACCCATCTATATTGACTTTTCTATTATCTCCAAGGTTCTAATACCTTAGTTAACCAAGTGAAGCTCACATAATTGGGAAATTTTTTGGAATAATTAAAAAATAATATAATATTTGCACAAATAGAGATTATATTCACAAATATGGGCCAAAAAACTATGGAGTTACATTACCATCATTTGGAAAATCTGGACATTAGGTCAATATAATTTTGATGAATAATTTATTGTTTTTTATATATATTTATTTGAAGACTCGTATTAAAATTTATTTAATCAACTAACATTTTATATTTATTAGGAGACCCCAAAAACTAAAAATAATACCACAAAATACAAAAGATGTGCATTGGGATATTTTGATTAAATAGATGAAAATTTAGATGCTGGAAAATAACATTATATTTCAAAACATTCATAAATTTACACCACATAAAATTAAATTTCATTAACATGATAATCAAAGACTGAAAATTTATTCAACATTAATTTTCAAATTATTAAATATATATTATAATGACTATGGATATAGGAAATTATTTCTAATTTCATCCCACACTTTTCAATTTTCACCATAGATGCACACAAAACACATTTACATTTATGCACAAAACATTTCTTTATTTTTCCATTATTTTCACCTTCAAACATAATGTATCATTTTCTGTAGTGTTTCACGAAAATTAAATTTCAATGGAGGAATAATTATAGGAAAGGTGTTATAAATATAAAATATAAAATAATAACATTAAACAATGGCGCATGGTGTCATGAAGAACAGTTCCATGTTGAAACAAATTGATCCATTGACAACTATGTCACCTTCAATTGCATAATAAATTCTAGAATAGTATGTCTGAACTATTGGAAGGAATATGTTTTCATTCAAAATACATGTATCTAATCTTCCCATGAATCTTACAAACTATCAAATTAAGGTCACAATTTTAACCACTTGAGTTTCACGTAAAAGAAAAAGTAAATGATAAAAACAATACAAATTACTATAGAAAACCAAAAACTAAATCTTGGTATATGTATATGCCAATTTTCCTAAATGAATTATCTTTATTTATGTTCATTTGTTTGAATTAGAACCTTAATATATCATATATAATCTAGTTGATATGATTCGTTTAATAAGTCCTCATTCCATTCATTTTTATTAAATGATTAAATTTATCATTTTTACCTACTATCATTCACTTTTAATATGTGACCACTAGTGTGATCCTAAATCTCAACATCCCATAGAGTGTGCAGTTGCTGGATAGTGCAAGGACTTGGTCATCTCAAACCTATCATTCATTGGTGTAAGTGATGTTTGGAATGATAGAGGAGAACATATATTCTCAGTTTAAAATGTTTGAAAAAATGATTCCAACACTAACCGGCTTTAAATCAATATTTTATGATCCTTAAATTTTCCAAATCAACTGTCATATTTTCCTCAATTCATTTCATGTCTAATATCCTATTGATTTCATTTAAAAAATGTTGAAATTTAATTTTTTTGATATACTAGTATACTTTACCTTAAATTTAAATATTTTAATGGAAAGGGATTCTATAATAAATCATTTATGGTGAAATTCCTACGATTGGTTTCAATGTTCATCATTATGACCATAGGTAATATAACAGCTTCTCAGAATGAATATTACTAGAGGGGTTTAAATTTTTCAAGATTTGTTTCCCTATTTACCATCTTAACATGAACATTTCATTCAGTATGGTAGGTTGTTGAGACTTTCTGTTAAATCCCATAATTTTATATGAAGGAAAAAATTTATGGTTGTATAAATGGGTTACAAAAATACAAATGATATCTCTAAAAATTCCAATTATAAAATATTTGTGTCCTGTCAGGAATATGAACCCAACATGATTGGAATTGTACGTAGTGGGAATTTCATTAACTAATTCTGTGATATAATCATCATCAATTATGATATATTGATATCTTGTGGTGTTTGTAAAGGGTCTAATTAAATCAATTCCATAAAAATGAATGATTTCATCGACTAAAATGAGGCTAAGAAGAATTTGGTTTCCATAGGTTATAGATCATAATTTTTTAATTTGAGGAAAACTTTTGAAGAATTTGAATAAATATTTTGAGAGGTTTGGATTGTAAAAACAATATTAAAGGACTATTTAATTAGTTTTCATTGTGTAAATGTGGCCACTAAATGCCGTTCCATTCCAAATTTAAGAATAAACTCCTTCTCATATATGGGATCTTATCAAATAATTACTTGATCATGTAAGATCACAAATAGGTATGGATAATCAGACACAAATTTATATATATGATGAATTAAATTCAAACTATATTTAGTCCCTGGTAATTTTTCAATAATTCCCATAATCAATTATTTTTCAATGTCGACGTAACATGGGTAAATAGAAACATAATAGAGGTGCTCTTCACGAAATGAATCTAACACATAAAAGTAATGTGATTTATTATATAATTCTATACTAGAGAAGTGATAAGATAAACCAAATTCAACACACTTTTTATACTCAACAGATATATCAATCTCTCACAATAGAATGACGCTCCAAATGAATCTATCCTTGACATATTTTTTAGAAATACATATTTCATAGATGAGTAATATATGAAGACACGAAAAAGGAATATAAAGAGATTATAACATAATTTTTCTAAGGTGATGGAAACATTAATGACATATTTCATAGTAGTGGTGTAGTTTTTTTATTTATAATTCAATGATTTTCTTCAGTAATCAATGAAGAATAATGTTTTATCATATATTTTTCCTAAGATGGATTCCAATTCAATGTCACTTGAATAACACATTAATTCAATAATATGATTCTAATATGGAGCTCACATGATACTTGGAGATATTAGAGGTGACATGAGTGTAGCTAATGATACCTCACATGTATCCATCAAAATTAAGAGATTCTAATTCACACGAAGAGAACCAAAGGGTTTGAAAATATGGTACAATATTTTAATGAACATTATTTGAAAATAGTATAGCCCCAAGAAGGTGGTCACTTATTTATTGTATTTATAAATGTATGGTGAATGATGCTATATAATTTTTCTTTATCAACTACCTCCCCCCCCCCACAACAGACTATATAGACATGATAACTGTAGAGACCCTAAGCCTGACGTACATGGACATTACATTACATTTGCCGAATACTTAGTACATAACAAAAACACACACACAAGGACCATAATAGTTTAGTATGTTTGGAAACTCGGAACGTAATCTTCTAATCATTGTGAAAGATCATCAACATCTCCCATAAAGATCTTCCCCTTTTTTTCTTACCTAAAACCATTCTTTATATCCTGGGGAAAAAACATAAAAGGGTGATCTCAAATGCTCAGTAAGGGTAAACAAAAGAAATATCATTCACATCATATTCATAAGAACATAACATTTTGGAAATCATAACCTGCAAAAGGGATCATAATATCAAAACATGGGATAAATAATAGTAGTGAAATGTAATCCCAATAATCATAACATAAAACATGAAACTTTGTGGTGTACACACATAATCATAAATAATCATTTCTTTTTAGTCAAGACTCATTTCCAAGACTATCTTAGTGGACAAAGTCTATTTCTGAACAGAGTTTATTCCTCGTTTCAGTCCTATTTCACTGAACCGATTTAACATTCCGTTCCAGCCATGTCTATCTCATGAGATATAAAATCATTACCCAATTCATTATAGTGAGATATAGGTCCCACCCATCTCATAATGATACCATTCTTATGTGTGCCACAAAATCATAAATCATATATCATTGCATAACTCATGTAATAAAAATGGGATTATTAAACAACATGACATCATAAAACAATTCATATAAGATAAAAGAATTAATATAAATAATTCCATCACAACATAATCAAATCAATGTAATAATAGGGATAGAAACAGTACCCTATATTATCTTAGATGGAATATAATTTTGATAAAACACTTGAACTCCATTCTTGAGGAAGATATCATTTCTACTTCAAAAACATTTTCCGTTCTTAACATGTAATAAAACTTTAAACTAACAGAAGTTGATTAAAAATAAATGTGAAAACTTTTAAAGGATGCTTCTTGGATATAATGTTTTAATAATTCATTCATGCCGTATAAGATAAAAAACATTCTTCTCATACTTTTGTCGGAAAAGTCAAAAAATACCTCGTATGAAAAACGACAAAATATTCCTTTCATATATTTTACTAAAAACTCACCGAAGAGTAAAATTGGATAGAAACTATTGTATAAGGATATAAATATTACATATTGAGGAAACATGGATGTGGATGACAAATATTCCCCAGTAAATTCTGAAGTATAAACAATCTCGGATAAAAATTGAGATTGCGAGATTTTCCCTTACCTTAGGTCTGATTTACTTCGTAAGTGTCCAAAACTCCTGTATAATGATTTAAATAATGTCATTTACTTATTCCAAAATCATACTCATTATTATGTTATCATATATGGTTCACTTATGACTTTATATTACCCGTTCTTTTGTAAATTCCATGTTAAATAGCGTTTTGGGTAAAATTGATTCATTTGTCGTCCGTGTTTTGACTTGTAATTATTCATATGATTACTTAGATCATGATTACATAATTACAGAATATAAAACATGATTTATATATAATATATATTTATAATATACATATATATAATAAATCAGTAAATGGAATGAAATACACCGTTCATGGAGACGGTAGGCCGTACGTACGCATGAACGATGTTTTCGTTTCCTTATTGAGTTGAATGGAATTAAGTAGATGAAATACATATATATACACATAATTACAGTATAATTATTATGTCATATATTTCATTATTACTTATTATATATACTTTATAATCATTCATGAATGGTTAACATGGAGAATGAATCTCATCGCGTCGTGGAGACAGTAGTCCGTACGGACGCACGAGCGATGATATCATTCTCATGATCGTGGGACTATATTGGACTGTATGTATACTATTTCATAATCAATATCACTTTATAATAATCATATATAGTTTTTATTTACACCACTATACCCATCCATGTAAGGTGGTGGTGGAAAATAGATTACACCATGGCGTGGAGACGGTATTCCGTACGTACGCACGCACGGTGATTTCGTATTCCGTAGGATGGATAGATGGTGAAATAGGGTAGTTTCATACTTATAATAACATATATGTATATTAGTGATACTTATTTTATTACTTCATAATGAGACAACTGAAGAAGAATAAGTGGAAGAAGAAATAAAGTTTAAAGAATCGGTAACAGACATTACCTCTTCTTTGAAGCGCTTCTTTGAGTCCTCTTCTTAGGGCACTAAAAGTGGTCTTTGAAGAAGACCAGGACCTATAATATGTTTCTAGGGAAGTTTAGAAGATAATTTGGCAGGGGTTGGACGAGCATGAAGGCTCAACGGGGTGTGAGGAAGAGGGGGAGGCGATTCCCTTTTATAAGGGAGGAGAGGGGCAACTTTGGAATATCTAAACATATTATTTTATTATAAAGCCAAATTCGGATTTAAATAGCTCCAAATTGATTTATTTAGAAACTAAGGTGGGGATGGGTAGAAATCCTAAAATCAAATAGAATTTAGACATGTTTAGGTCATTATACTAACCTTATCTTTTAATTTTAACTCTTAGTAAATTAGATTGACATTTACCATGTCACTTTGTATTTTTATATTATATACTTAATAAACGTACGATATACATCCAAGAGACCCCAAAATGGGCCATTAATGATACACCTACCATGATATAAGTATCTTGGCCGAACCTTAGATTTTTTAGGAATATAATAACAATTAATAATATAATATTTGTTTTAAAAACTATTTTATGTCAATTTTGACACTATTTGGTAATTGATTTTTGTGAAAATCATAACAGAATTAATAGTTCGAAAAAAATTAATTAAATCAATTATAACATGTCATATTAACATATAAAATTATTTTAATTCATAAAAAGTCCCAAATTACATTTATTTGTGTATTTATAACATCAATTATGTCAATATTTCATTAATAGGATAATTACTGCATCATCATTGTATCATAAATAAATTAGATTATTTTAAGTCTAAAAATTACAAATAAAATACCATTATGGTGGAAATCTTTTTATCTTTCTAATGAATATTTATAGTCGAATTATTCTTATGTATAACCCTATATTAAAAGGATTTATTTATTAAACATCGATTTTAACTATTTTTACCCTTCTTTAAATAAATTGATAATAAATGTCCTAATCTAATCCAAGTGGGCCTAAATGGTCATATTTTATTCCTAAGGTTATTTTTGGTCGAATTACACTTATCCAATAGAATTAGGAAATGTGTTAGGGTAATAATAATAACACTTTTACCCTTAACTACCCTATTTACTTTTAACCGTGGTAAAAAAAGTAAAAAGTTACTATTCATCAAAAATTATTTTCATCTCATTGAAGCAAATTTTAGTCCTCGATATTAATCGTGTCTCTCAGATTTTCGAAATTCCACTCACAGAAGCGGTAAAATTATGTTTTATGAAAAATTCAGTTTTTTTAACTACCACTTAGTGGTTTCACTATTCATCAAAAAATGAAAGTTTCCAGAAAAATACCAAAAATTAGGCCTAAGATATATTTGATATTTTGAATTCAAAAATGATTTCTATTTTATCAAATTCAATACATATCAGTTAAATTAACTAATTTAAAAATTAATTCCCGTCGTCAAAACAAATAGAGTGTTTTTAAGAGATAATAGCTATCAAAAGATTGACACTTGTTTATAACTGGTTTAAATGTGAAATTACATCCAATGACCAACATTGTATTAAATTGTAAAAATATATTCTAAATATACTTTTAAACCACTCAAATTAATAATTTATCACTATTAATTATTTCGATTAAAAAAGTTGTTTTTAATTAAAATTTAGTAATTTTCACTATTCATCAGAATATGAAAGTTTTCCGAAAAGTACCAAAATTTCACCTTAGGCTCAATTTTATACTCCAAATCCAAAAATGAAGTCAATTTTTAGAGAAAAATTTCTAACATTTTAAAAGGTGGTTATTACTATTCATAACGGCTAGTTTTAATAATATTTTAATAGCATATCCTTGTTTAGTGAAACTCGGTATTGCGTACTACACACGCTATCAAAGAAGGTCGTGATTGCATGTAATGAAAGGAAAGTCAAGGATGTGTGTTGTGAAAGCTCTTTTTGGTGTAGCGTACAACACAAGACATTAATGAAATTAAAAAGAATCTTTTTCATAAAATCTCGGGGTGTTACATTCTACCCCCTTAAAATGAATTTCACCCTCGAAATTTGTCGTGGTTATAAATGGTTTACTATTTGAATGATTCTTTAATAGAAACCCACATCGTAAAAAGTAATACCAAAACCAAACTTTAAAAAAAAGTATGAAACGTAACGTTTACCCAAATAAACTAGTCACCGGGTTTCCACATAGGTGAAAATATGGATATGGAAGAGAAATCTAACCATCATGTTCTGATGGATAGTGGTAGAGAACATGGCTATAGAAATTCCAGCAATCACAAAGCCATAAATTTGTGACGATCTACGGTACCATCTGATTCATCAGATATAAGAGCATTGGGAAAACATTTTTGGTTTTCAAGATCATTTCCCTAAAGTTGATGAAATTGGAATTAGAAGAAATACATTCGTGATTTTGGTATAGTCTCACCATTGGTCGTTCTTTGGACAATTTCCACTTCATCTCTTAAATAAATGAAGTTGAATTTTTCATTCATGATGGGTTAGCAGATCATGTGATAGAATGATGGGTCATTCCATATGTCTCAAACAAAAGGTTAGAAAAGTGATCAAAAAATTTATAAGTCCATCTATAATGAGATTAATCATATATGGTTCCAAAAATGGACTTATACTTCATATATCATACTGCTTAATATAAAAAACTAGTATCTACTAAACAGGGACTTCCTGTAGGCCAGTGGTAGGTGATAAAGGCCAGTCGCACTTCGGTTGTGGGTTCGATTCCCACAGCCTTGTCCGACGCGATGGGTTGTCACCCATCCTACGGGTTGTCCTTTTTCTAAAACTACATTACTATAACATCCCATAAATAATATCAAAAAAACTTCTATCCTTAAAAAATACTAACTTATGTCCAACATAATCCATTCCAATCTTTAGGCTTATCCAAAATAATGTTGTCTAATCTCCTATTATAGTGAAAACGATTACCAAAGAGTTCATACAACTAGCATGTTAATACCATTGTTGATCCCCATATATCATGAGATATGTCCTGTTGGTCACATTCCAAACATTCAATGGCCTTAATCATGTATTCTCTTGAAAAAAATGAATACCCATTGAACCTTATTGAAAACATGAATGTTGTTAAAATTTAACTCCTTCCACATACCAAAATACTCAAAATTCTATATACTCAAACCATGACATCACTTAGTCCTTATATCAATCATGAGCTCATTAATACAGTCAAACATTTCATTTTTTCCTTATCCCTTCATTATGCGCATATCAAATTTTTTCCAAAAATATATCAATCACTTTCCGTGGTTACCGGTACCATAAAATTATTGAAAACCACAATAGACCAATACATAAATATTCCAATATTCCACGATAATATATACAACATTATTTTGGAATCCCATTACATAAACACTTAATCATTCCACCACATCGTGGTCATATTGAACATCGCCAATGGTGATCACATGTGACTTCCCTTTGTCCTTTTCCTTAAGTGGTTGCTCATGTCGATCATCACTAACCCTTGGATTAGGGCATTTATTAGCATAATGCCCCATTTCCTTGCACTTGATGCATTGAAGTGTAGTAGGTTCATTCTGTGTATCCCTTCCTTTGTTTACATCATTAGACATATTCTTCCCATCATTGCGGCATTCAAATGCCTGATGACCTTCCTTTCCACATTTGAAACATTTACTTGTCCCTTTAACACAATCTCCACCATGCTTCTTTCCACACTTTGAGCAAAAGGAAACATTCATCTTCTTTTCACCATTATTCTGAGATTTCTCCTTGAACTCCATCTTTCATTTCTTGTCAAAACTATGAGATGGATAAGTAACACCAACGTACATTTCTACCTTGATAGTACAACGCACACTTTCTTCATCTACTGAAGTCTCTTATATCTAATGCCCTTCGAAGACTTTTTTTTAAGCCACTGAAGAATCGATCAACTTTACTTTCAGGTTGGATGATTAAGCCAGATGCATACCTTGCAAGCCTTGTAAAATTTGCTTCGTATATACCAACAGATTCATCATCCTTTTGATTTAGTTCAGGAATCTCGTTCTCCATCTTTGTACGAAGAATATGAGGGAAGTACTTATTGAAAAATAAGTTCTTGAACTCGTCCCATTCCATGGACTCAATTTCATCTCTTGGCCTCATATTCTTGATAAGATTCCACCATTGATCAGCATCAGCTTCCAAACAATACACTGCTCAGATGACTTTATCATGTTCAGAACATTGAAGAACTGAAAATATCTTTTCAGCAGTACTGATCCATTGTTCATCAACAAGTGGATCAGAAGATCCACTAAAATAAGGTGGATGTTGCCTCATGAAGGACTCAATAGAATATTGTTCCCTTCTATGCTCATTTGGAAGTCCAGAATGATTTATAGCTTCTGTAAGTATAGAAATAAGATTTTTCACTCCATCTCCCATAACATTTGTTTGTTCAGGAGGACAATCATTGCATTGTCCATTACATTGATCAACAAGGTTCCTTCGGGTTCCAGGCATCGTCTAAAACCCAAAAAAGAATAGTGTGAGAGGCAAAAATCATGCTAGGGAAAATAACACAATAAAGGAGGAGTACCTTCAATATCTAACATCTTAGGTTTAATTCTAAGATCTTTATAGTAATTATAGGACTATAAACTATACTTATACTTAACCTTAGGGACATCCCTAGACATACCTTAGAAATATCTCTAGGGATCTCGCTAAAGTTCTCACATCCTAGTTTCCAAAGTTTGACTAAACTTTTCCTCTGATACCAACTATAGAGACCCTAATCCTGACGTACATGGACATTACATTACTTTTGAAAAATACTTAGTATATAACAAAAACACACACACAACGACCGTAATAGTTTAGTGTCTTTGGAAACTCAGAACGTAATCTTCTAATCATGATGAAAGATATTCAACATCTCCCATAAATATATTCCCACTTTTTTTTACCTAAAACATTTCTTTGTATCCTGGGGAAAATAAAACATAAAAGGGTGACCTCAAATGCTCAGTAAGGGTAAACAAAAGAAATATAAATCACATCATATTCATATTAACATTAAATTTTGGAAATCTTAACCTGAAAAAGGGATCATAATATCATAACATGGGATAAATCATAGTAGTGAAATGTAATCCCAATAATCATAACTTAAAACATGAAACATTGTGGAGTACACACATAATCATAGTGGATCATTTCTTATTAGTCAAGACTCATTGTCAAGAATATCTTAGTGGACAAAGTCCATTTCTGAACCGAGTTCATTCCTCGTTTCAGTCCTGTTTCACTGAACCGGTTTAACCTGCCATTCCATCCATGTCTATATGATGAGATATAAAATCTTTACCAAATTCATTATAGGGAGATATAGGTCCCACCCATATCATAATGATACCATTCTTATTTGTTCCACAAAATCATAAATCATACATCATTGCATAACTCATGTAATAAAAATGGGATTCTTAAACAACATGACATCATAAAACAATTCATATAAGATAAAAGAATTCATAAAAATAATTCCATCACAACATAATCAAATCAATGTAATAATATGGATAGAAACAGAACCCTATATTATCTTAGATGGAAAATAATTCTTATAAAACACTTGAACTCCATTCTTGAGGAAGATATCATTTCTACTTCAAAAACATTTTCCATTCTTAACATGTCATACAACATTAAACGAAAATAAGTTGATTAAAAATAAACATGAAAACTTTTAAAGGAAGATTCTTGGAAATAATGTTTTAAAAATTCATTCATGCCGTATAATTTAAAAAAAATGTTCTTCTCGTACTTTTTTCGGAAAAGTCAAAAAGTACCTTGTAGGAAATATGACAAAAGATTCCTTTCATATCTTTTACTAAAAACTCACCAAAGAGTAAAATTGAATATAAACAATTTTATAAGGATATAAATATTACATATTGAGGAAACATGGATGTGGATGATAAATGTTCCCCACTAAATTCTTAGGTATAAACAATCTCAGATAAAAATTGAGATTGCGAGATTTTCCCTTACCTTAGGTCCGATTTTCTTCGAAAGTGTCTGAACATCATGTATAATGATTTAAATAATGTCATTTACTTATTCCAGAATCATAATCACTGTTATGATATCATATATGGTTCACTTATGACTTTATATCACCCGTTCTTTTGTAAATTCCATGTTAAAGAGCGTTTTGGGTAAAATTGTTTCATTTGTTGTCCGTGTTTTGACTTGTAATTATTAATATGATTACATAGATCATGATTACTTAATTCCATAATATAAAACATGATTTATATATAATATATATTCATAATATAAATATATATAATAAATTAGTAAATGGAAAGAAATACATCGTTCATGGAGACGGTAGGCCGTACGTACGCAAGAACGCTGTTTTCGTTTCCTTATTGAGTTGAATGGAATTAAGTAGATGGAATACCTATATATAAACATAAATCCAGTATCATTATTATGTCATATATTTCATTATTACTTATTCTATATACTTTATAATCATTCATGAATGGTTAACGTGGAGAATGAATCTCATCGCGTCGTGGAGACGGTAGTCCGTATGTACGCACGAGCAATGATATCGTTCTCATGATCGTGGGACTGTATTGGAGTGTATTTATACTATTTAAGAATCAATTTTACTTTAAAATAATCATATATAGTTATTATTTACACCATTATACCCATCCAAGTAAGGTGGCGGTGGAAAATAGATCACACCATGGCGTGGAGACGGTATTCCGTACGTACGCACGCGCGGTGATTTTGTTTTCCGTAGGATGGATAGATGGTGAAATTGGTTTGTTTCATACTTATAATAACATATAAATTTATGAGTTATACTGATGTTATTACTTCATAATCTAACAACCTAAGAAGAAGAAGTGGAAGAAGAAATAAAGTAGAAAGAATCGGTAACAGACGTTACCTCTTCTTTGAAGTGCCTCTTTGAGTCCTCTTCTTAGGGCACTAACATTGGTCTTTGAAGAAGACCAGGACCTCTAGGATATTTCTAGGGAAGTGGAGAAGATAATTTGGCAGGGGTTGGCCGAGCTTGATGGCTCAAAGTGGTGTGAGGAAGAGGGGGATGAGGTGCCCTTTTATAAGGGAGTAGAGGGGCACCTTTGGAATAACTAAAAATATTATTTTATTATAAATCCAAATTCGGTTTTAAATAGCACAAAATTGATTTATTTCGAATCTAAGGTGGGTATGAGTCTAAATCCTCTCATATAATAGAATGTAGACAAGGTTTGGTCATTATACTAACCTTATCTTTTAGTTTTAACTCTTAGTTAATTCGATTGGCATTTACCATGTCACTTTGTATTTTTATATTATATAGTTAATAAACATACCATATACATCCAAGAGTCCCCCAAGTGGTCCAATAATGATACACCTATCATGATATAAGTATCTCGGCCGAACCATAGGTTTTTTAGGAATATAATAACAATTAATAATATAATATTTGATTTAAAAACTATTTTATGTCAATTTTGACACTATTTGGTAATTGATTTTTGTGAAAATCATAACAGAATGATTAGTTCGAAAACAATTAATTAAATCAATAATACCATGTCATATTAACATATAAAATTATTGTAATTCATAAAAAGTCACAAAATATATTTATTTGGGTATTTATGACATCAATTATGTCAATATTTCATTAATAGGATAATTACAGCATCATCATTGTATCATAAATAAATTAAATTATTTTAAGTATAAAAATAAAAAATAAAATACCATTATGTTTTAAATAGTTTTATCTTTCTAATGAATATTTATAGTCGAATTTATCTTATGTATAACCCTATATTAAAAATTATTAATTATTAAACTTCGATTTTAACTATTTTAACCCTTCTTTAAATAAATTGATAATAAATGTCCTAATATAATCCATGTCGGCCTAAATGGTCATATTTTATTCCTAAGGTTGTTTTTGGTCGAATTAAACTTATCCAATAGAATTAGGACATGTTTTAAGGTAATAATAATAACACTTTTACCCTTAATTAACCTATTTACTTTTACCAGTGGTAAAAAAAGTAAAAAGTTACTATTCACAAAAATAACTTTCATCTCATTGAACCATATTTTAGTCTTTGATATTAACCATGTCTCTCGGATTTTCGAAATTCCACTCACAGAAGAGGTAAAATTATGTTTTATGAAAAATTCAGTTTTTTTAACTACCACTTGGTGGTTTCACTATTCATCAAAAAAATGAATGTTTCCAGAAAAATACCAAAAATTAGGCTGAAGCTATATTTGATATTATAAATTCAAAAATGATGTATAGTTTATTAAATTCAAAACATATCAGTTACATTAACAAATTTAAAAATTAATTTCCATCGTCAAAACAAATAGCGTGTTTTTAAGAGATAATAACTATCAAAAGATTGACACTTTTTTATAACTGGTTTAAATGTGAAATTACATCCAATGTCCAACATTGTATTAAATTGTAAAAATATATTCTAAATATACTTTAAAACCACTCAAATTAATAATTTATCACTATTAATTATTTCGATTAAAGAAGATGTTTTTAATTAAAATTTAGTAATTTTCACTATTCATCCGAATATGAAAGTTATCTGAAAAGTACCAAAATTTCACCTTAGGCTCAATTCGATACTCCGAATCAAAAAATGATTTCCATTTTGAGAGATAAAATTTATAAAATTTTAAAAGGTGGTTATTACTATTCATAATGGCTAGTTTTAATAATATTTTAATAGCATATCGTTGTTTAGTGGAACTCGGTATTGCATACTACACACGCTATCAAGGATGGTCGTGATTGCGTGTAATGCAAGGCAAGTCAAGGATGTGTGTTGTGCAAGCTCCTTTTGGTGTAGCATACAACAGAAGACATTAATGAAATTAAAAATAATATTTTTCATAAAATCTCGGGGTGTTACAATAAAATTCATTGATTACCATAAAATAAAATTTTCCCCAGTTGAAGATGACATTATTATTACCACATCTTGCAAACATAATTTCATCATTTCTGATTCATCCCTATAATTTATCCCTAATGGTGTATAATTAATAATTAATTTCTTCTAAACTATCCCCCACCTTATAACAAATCATTCACATAAAAAACCTTTAAAAGGTACGAGGGGAATTCCATAATAGAAATGACATTAGCTTAAAGGAAAATGAAGTGGATCGAGATTTGAATTTTACTTTATCAGGATCATATATATAGACCTAAATTTGATTATACCATGAGAATACATCTAAGAAGTAGTTGAACACATGAACCTCCACCGAGCACTATAATTTTTCAAATAAAGGAAATGAGAAATGGTCTTTCTACATTAAAGAGTGTAGTACTATATAGTTAATTCACACACTTCATCCCATTTTGATACTTTTTTGGAGAATATACCATACTCCTTAGTAATAAAGGTAATTCATTCCATCTTTAGGGCCACATGGATTGGGCATACCCACACACTCACAGAAATATGGAATATGATACCATGATTCCTCAAAATTGGAGGTTATTTATCTACTAAATCCCAATAAATATAAATTTGTCTTTTCATGATGATTAGTTTTCAGTGACTGAGGATGTTTAACAATATTTTATTGGGGGTTTCCATGAATTTCACTACTGAAAACTCCCAGTATTTTTATCATCCACAACTGATTAAAAACCTACTTTATAAATCTTGGTGGTCCTTTGTTGTTTTACACCAAACGATGCATTGGAACGCACATTGGTCATGTGGATTGGATGTTTGGATCCCCACACCCTTGTGGGGGGATCTATTACCTACTCTGGAAAAATTTGATAGATTTTATATATATTTCAGAAATACATACCATTCCTTGAAACATGAGAGGTTACTTCTATGAAAATATCATGTCTAAGACCGAATATTGATAATAAAACTATGTTCATATCACATGTTCTAAAAAATTATAATTTTATTTAAAATTATTTATTTTATTACCATTTTTAGTAACTACTGAGTTTATTTCCACCAAGGGCATCAGTTGGAATCTTGGATATCATATTGAAAATATAGGTGCCATCTGATGTATCATGTGAAAACATGTCATGTAACATCAGACAAATAGGGTATATATATGGAACTAACAATGGTGAGGAATACCATGTATCATGTTCTGTAATGACTCAGATTCATTGTAATTCATATCTATTTCATGAAATATTTGGAAAAATGGTCTTGGGGTATGACTTATACATACAAGGATTGACTGGATTGCCTCATTTAGATTACGGCCCTCTAAGTGGATATGACATTTAATTAGACCTACATTCTAATGATTTTCCCATATGGGTTGAATTCACATCCTCATATTGGCATAATCATCATTTGGAACTATTCCCACATGAGCCATGCTCGGTATCAGAAAAAAGAGAGAATGGGATTGTAGACACCTCAACTAATGGTATATTTTCTTGGGGCTTACACATCAATGTTTGACTTAGTGATATAGGATTACACATATCATATAGGATATGGTATGTTGCTTGTGATTTTGTAACTCATCCTATATATCCTCTTTATAATAGGAATCAGATTCATCATAGTTCATTTAATCTCTAACATGATAATGGGTTTGGGGTACATAAGGTAATGGTAAGGGTCATACAAAAAATGATGCCCATGTATGAGCCCACTTATCATCAAATAATGGAAGATAAAGGATGGTAGATTAATTGTCTAAGTTAGTCCAATATCTAATGATTATTTTGGATATGGGGGTCTCACACAAGGGTTGATTTCATTTTGATAATGGGCATTAAAAATGTGTCTTATGTATCCTAGTTATAGAAGGAAGCAGAGTATTAATAGTCTAGTTTGTCCCTAACCTGCTGATGATTTGGGGTGAGTGATCACACTCAAATGCATTATTGTTATCTCATATGTTTTCAGAATGCTTGTTGATTTTACGTATATGTATTCTCTTTGGTATATTCATTATCAATATTTTGTTAAATAAGTATATATCGATAACATTCAAGGTATGTTGGATATTATTAGAATTAATGGATGTCCAATCTAGCAGAATGGATTGAATATGGTCTCATTGGTTTGTAATACAGACCCATTACAGTCCCAAACCTTAAGAGGGGAAATATGGTCCATGATTATTTGTTGGGGTCCACATGGAATAAGTTTTTGTGTGTATTTAGGAGGATATTAACATGGCCTAGGGGATATACAATACATGACATTATGGTATACTTGAAATGTCTTGATTTTTCACCCATCATGTTTGGTGTTCCAGAATGACATAAAAGAAATTTCCAAGAGAATCATTCATACACTTCAATGATGCTTTGAAAGATCATGGATTCCCTTTCTAAGATGATTTTCCTGATCAATGTTGATATTTCCATGGTTTTTCCCATTATGGAATAAATATGTCTTGGAGGTATTGGCATGATAAAATCTTATATGACTTTTGTGATTCACCTAATAATGGAAGATATGTCTAATATTCATAAAAAATATAAATTGGACATGTATATTATCACATCAAAATTAATGAAGTCTTGTCTATGATGCATTTCATAATCAAATACAACATTTAAAATATATCTCCCATGTATATCTAGCATTTATGAGATGGACTTTCATAATCAACATATCTTTTTCAGTACAATGTTTCATGACCAAACTGAATATTCCATAGATTATCAACAGTTCAACCTATCTTTTATATGGGATTTTTCATGAAAACATTGAACTATCAATGGGTATTATACAAAAATGTTGGCAGTTTAAAATGTTTTCATGATGAAACTGAATTTTTCAAGTCCTATCTTGAAATTATAGAGACACATCCAACACGGCCTATAAAAATAGTTATAATAGTAAATAATATTATGATTATGTGACATTAATTTAATCACATGGAGAGATCTTGATGACATAATCTTGATATCATTCCTTACCATGCGTGTAATGGGCATTCCCTAATGGATCATGTATCCAGACCACATGGAAAATATTTTCCAGGACAGGGAGTGCAACGCCAGTGGGATCATTCTATAAACACACATCCTTGTGTGAGTGTGGAGAAAGGAGGTATCTTCCCTTGGTTTATATAAATCCCATGGTGGTTACCACATGATAGATTTTCATAATGCTAAATGGTTAATGAGATTCAATTGACTTGAAATAAGGTCTTTCAATGGGTTATATGGTCATACATTGGGGATGTGTATTAAAGACTCCAAATGGATTGGTGAGGGTAAAAACTAATGGGGAAGAGGGGTTTAAGGAATATGGGGGCATGTCTTAATAATTATCATTGTAAGGAAATAGATATATATGGTTGTTTCATGTTGAATCAGCCACTTCCGTAGATGTAAGCATGCATTGAGTGAAATGATGGTTCATGGAATCGTGAGGCATAAAGGTTTATAGAATTGGAAGACCTATGGTTTGTGTGATATCATATTCAACACTTCCTTTATGTGTCACATACGCAAAGGTAAGGCATTGGGGTCTACTTTTTTAGGTTGCTAAAACCAGGGGTGACATCCCAGTTAAGCATGTGTTCATTAGAATGGTTCACATTATAGAGAGTTTTTATTATTTTATATTTTCCCTAAAATTGAATTTTTATAAGGTGATCATGTATGGATTCGTATAGTGACATCCCATGGTGGAAAATCATGATGAGAGCCTTCATGTAACTAGATGTGTCCTTCAGAGGCAGTTAGAAATTATCAATACACTCTTTTTTTGTGATATCCTCTTTTTACTCTCTTATAATCATCCCCTTCCCTGTCATGGGTATTTTAAAAGGGTTTATGGTAAAAATAGGTGGAGGAAACATGATGTTTTTGTCTCCGTCCATGTTGGGAATTGTGCATGTCCTATATGATGCAGTGAATGTTCACACAATCCATATAAGAGAGGGTCCCATCATGAGGAGATACAATCCTCTTCAGACAAAGCCCTGGTGACATCATCCGTTACTAGATTAATCATTATCATTTAATCACATTATTTATGGTTATTATTATAATGGATGCATATGACCGTGTAACCAACTTCACATGGTTCTATAGTTTATAAACATAGATAGTAAACAAGGAAGGTGTGGATACATATTAATTATACTTAATTAAATAGGATGGAAGACATCCTGTGATGGCGTCAATTGATTATCTTAGTGGATATTTTTGATCCTCTAATGTATTAGAGGGAAACTAATCAATTCCTTCATGTATGAATGTAATATAAAAATTTCTAATTTGGAAGGCTCTTTCATCTCTATATGTCATGCTCCCCTAGTGATGTCATACAATATTACATGATCATTATTTCTTTACCTATGATGATCTTTTGGTTGATCTCAGGAATGGATTCATGTTATGTTATCTCATGAATAGATTCATCAAGGGAAATCATTCATGAAAATGATGGTGAATTAATTCATTAGATATATGATGTGAGACTTAGTTTCCTTTTTTTGATCCTCATAGAGGGATTTAATCGATGATAGTAGGTGATGGAGCAACTTCAAGGGTCTTTGTATTGATCAAGTTATGTCTGTTGTTTGTCTAGAAAGAGGGTGAGAAGAAGGTTGAATAAGATCAGATGATTATGATCAGATGCCCCTAAAAGATTTTATTGTACATTAGAAGTTCTATAGATAGTTTATCTGGATAATCATCTTTTGGATCCTCTTGCTTTCAAAATTGGTTACTCACATGGTCCAGATCCCATTAATAATCTACCTCACATCCACATATTTCCAGAAGTAAATACTAGGGTCTACTCTTGATTATCACTGGATCCTCTTAGGGTCTCCCACAATAACACTACACTACCTCCATGTATCATGGATCTTCCCCTCTTTCATAGTTTCTTTTATGTTCACCCCTTCTGCTAATGCAATCCGGCCGAGCTAGCTCCCCTGGAATATTTGTATTGACTCCCACAAGATATTTGGTCGAGATTCCATGGCTTTCCAGCATTGGATTTCCATAATTTTTCCAATGGTGGGTATGCATATCCATAAATATATAGAAAATTTATATATGTAAAATGAATAATGATAAAAAATTTATTGTATTTAAAAGAAAATACAATCCCTTATTCGTCAATGATTCTACATATTAATCCTTCATACAAAGAATATCAGTATTTTTTAATGCTCTTCACAAATCTTTAATTATAAACACAAAATTATATATCATAAAATTTTGTGTTCCATCAGACCCCACTAACTTAAAATGTGATTAATTCAAAATTAAATGAATCACATTCTATCATAAAATTTTTAATGGCCCAATCATTTATGAATAAAATTCCCTTTATTTTAATTTCTTATAGATATAGAAAACACACCCAATATTTAATTTATTTAGAGGGTATAAATGACTTATAATTACCATTACCTTGGTAATATATTCATTTAGGATTGATAACATGACAGATATAAATATATTTTATTTAAAAAAATCTTTTCGACACAAACAAAGGAGAGGATGGCATCATCTAGTAGACTCATGAAATATGAAACTCATATTTTAGAGCTCGGAAAAGAGGTAGTGCCACTAGGCTTTGAACTTGTCCATGAACAAGATAAGATTCATCACGTTATGCTGGAACCAAATCACTTATAGGTTAAGTTCATTTTAATAGGGATTACCACCTAAGCGTTGTAATCTGAGCCACCCCAAGAGTCTGTCACCATCGCACACCTTGCCCATATGCCTTATGTGGGTGTTATAAGGGGTTATTTAATAAGGTATTAGTTACTTATTTGGTAATCATTTTAATAAATAAATGTCATATTCCATCAATTATATAATAGGAATATTATTTCTTGAAAATATAATAAATTTGATAAATTGAATTTTCAGGTAAAAATGGTACTTTAGGGAAACATATAAATTTTTATATTAAATTAATTTTTTATATAATATTATAAAAATGATTCTTATAAATGATTATTAAATCAATTTCTTATCTATAAATGATTAGGTAATCAGTTTGATAAGAGTTATATTTTTATACGATAAAACTGAATGTGTGTATTTAAAGTAATTAATGAATTTTTTTAATAATTAATATTTAAATAAAATTTTAATATCAATTTAATTTTATGATTAAATAATTATCATATAAATTATAGGGTCAAATTTAATTTTTATTATGGTTAAAAAAAGTTTTATTTAAAAACTATGAATTTTAAATAAATGTCAGCTTTCATTTTAAAATTGAATATTATAATATATATATATATATATATAATTATATAGATAAGATGAATATTATTTTTGGAATCAGAATTTCAAATTTATCCAAGGGTGAAATTTTCAAAATTTACTGAAATAGTTGAATTTTTGGGTAAAAATTTAATACAATATAAAGAAAATACGTGTTTTTTGTCAGCATAATAAGGCCAAAATGATGTAATATATAAAATAATGGGTATAGTGGGACAAATATATTTTTCCCATTAATATAATTTGATTTTAGATATCTTTTAATTAATTTATAATGTTTTATTGAATCCCATAAAATGTATATAATAATCTATAATTTTGAATTCATTTCCATGAGAGTGTGACTCACCTCCAAATAAGAAAGGGAAATATTTTAATATATTCATAAATTTTCTATATAAAATAATGTATTACACTCCCCTATTTAATAAACCATTGGAAAAACCATGGGAAGGTTTATGGTTTCTAATATATAATTATATATATTCCAAAACCTATGTCTTTGAAAATTTTAAGAATTCCCCTCTCATTTCCTATATAAACCCACACAAGATCCAACTTCTCTTCGGTCGATGTCTAGGGATCATTTCCCTACTCTTCCATATTTTGAAACCCTAAACATAATTTCTTCAGTAATAATAGTTTTAATTAATACACTTTGCTTAATTTCCTTTTTATATAAGAAATGCCTGCAAAATAAACACAAGACTTTTTATTCATTCAAAACACTGGAAACAGATACATGAAATCAAGCACTAAGGACCATAACTAACCAATCTTTTTTACAAGTAGGACAATCTTGATCATCTGTAGACCCCACATCACCACAAATATTCCATGAATGTAGTGTATTTCCATTAGATCTTCCACAACTAAGAACAATATAACCAGAACTGCAACGATCATACTAAGCATTAGAGGGATAAAGAGTACCATCTTTTGTGACTCGGTGACTAATGTTGGAATACTCTCATCGTGTTTTTATAAGGCAACAACTTTACCATTGCCTTGAATGACCATTGAATTCCAATGGCTATAATTTTTGTCATTATCCTTGTGGTGAATTATATACAACATTAAAGTACAACTTAGTTTTCCAAAATTTACTTCTGACTATGGTGAAATTTTTTGAATTACGCATAAGTGATTTTGAAATGTTTTAATGAATTCCAAACACATAAAAAATATTTCAAATACATTGTAATGATTTTCATTTCTTAAAATATATTATTTAATATGTTAATTTCTTCTAATTAAACTATGAATTTGATTATATTCTATAATATTAGTATAAGAATTTCTAGTTTTTGATTTACATCTTTTTATGATAATGGTTTATTGTTTATAAACAATTCTAGAAATAATTTTAACTAATAAAATGAAGGATTTTTAGTCATTATCCGTTAATGTTTAAATAAAACACATATTTAAAAGGATAATTTTTACATAGTTTTAATAAATATATTATGTTCCCTTAAGACATCATTTATCTTTAGGTTAGTTTTTAAAAAAAATTGGGCCCTCTAGGGCCAACCCATTATAGCTGGGATGAGGGAGGCATCTCACACTAGGTGGCTGAGCCTAGACCTCATCCCAGGTCATGGTCAGACTGAGCATGTACATAGGTTCCTCGGAGGGATCATAGGAGTAGGACCTCTTGAGCACGCCACCATGGGTGTAAGGACGTGAAGAGGCATAGATAGGTCGAGGCTTTCAAGGGGAAAGAGGCCATGTGTATGTTTCCTTTGTGTGTTTGATATGATTACTAAGTTGTGAAATGGAACCACGGGCTTATAAGGAAGCCATAGGCACCTCTTCGATTCCATGTGGGACCATGATTTCTTAATTGGATTCAATCTAGGAAGTTAGTTCTCGCCACGTGTGATCTGGGCCATCGATTTTGATCTGGCACATAAACCACAACAGCAGCGACTTATCTCTACATTTTTATTCGTCTTCCGATCCAGCATGGATCTAAATCTGACAGTCAGTGTTTTTTTTTTCAATCACCGTGCTGATATGAGATATATGATCTATCTCGGATATTATCGAGGTGGCCTATTTTTTTTTAAAAAACCATAGAGTCTTCCCGACCATCCAATCATATCTCACCTAATCCTAACCATCAATTTCTTCCCTGATTTTCTCATCCACGTCATATTCTCTATCGTTCTCAAACTAGTGTCCACCCACTAGTTATTCATTCTTCTTAATCATTATCTTCATCTCCCTCGAGTATCCCCCACATTTTATGGTCTGGAAGCCTTGACTTCTACCCATAAGATCTGCCCCAATTCACTTTATTTTTATTTTCTTTGATTCAGTTTACATTCATTAGTTTTGGTTTTAGTATTCCACAAACATTATATATGGGTATGAATTATAATCAACAATTGACTTTGGGTTATCCTTTTAAATAAAATGTCAGATCTGTGTTTTTTTATTCAAGATCATGGGTCTTTTTTAGGTTCTGAATCATTTTATATAAATATACATATATATAAGGCTTATGTAAAACTGGTTTTCACTCGTGGTTACCCGTCCTTCCTCTCTTGAACTTACAAAACATTCTCAACCCATCCTTTATTCACACCCGATGTCAGGTAGGGGATAAATTTTGTTCTGTTTTCTTTGGTGAAGCTATTATATTCTTTTGTATATACGGACCTATATATATATATTTGTATATAAACGTATTTGTTTTCTACTAAACCCCAATTCAGTTGTGTCTTTTCTAAATATATTTTGAGTATGTAAACACATAAAATGGGTTATGCTGGAAACATAAAAGTCATCCTTGTCCATTTTGAAGATTCATGGATTATATAAGCTTGTTCTAACCCTTTTTGAAGTTTTGAAATATCATTTGCTTTCTTCGTACAAATAATTTTGAGTTTATGAACTAGGATGAGTGATCCTTCGTTTTCTAGAATTGTTTTCTTTTTTATACATGAAATATCATACAAGGGTTCTAGTTTATCACATTTTTGTGGATCCTTAAATAAATCTCATGTACATGTCGTTATGTGTGAAATTATATATATATATATAAGTTTGGTAAAAATTGAATTTGTATAAAACCTATCATGATTAGTTTAAAACACAATTATGATGAATTCAATGGTTGCAAGAATCTGTTTATCCTTGTTTAGGTTATTCAATAACTCAAGCTTTTACCTTGTATACATATATAAGTATATATATAAGATTTTACCATGAATTTTACATGTACATAAATATATATGGGTATTTAAAATATTATTTCTCATGTAAGTGGTATGATAGTATTCATGTACATATATAACTATACATTCATGAAAGAGTACACATGTTTAATTATTTCTTTTATGCATGAATATTTCTCTATGAAATAATATACACTTTTTATTTTCCAAATTTTCAAAATAAATGCTTGGATCATTAGTAGATTATGATTTATGATTTTCACTTTGCATGTATTAAATGAGAAACCCAATGTCAAATCATGTAATCATGGTTTTAGAAAAAAATCACATTCTTAAGAGTTTAATGAATGTGTTGTTATTTCATGTGATAAACCTTTATTTTATGTGAACTAATTCTTACTACATGTTTAAGGGTATGATTTTATAGTTCATGCACGTCATTGTTAATTTTAGAACTAACAAATCTAGTTTTTTTCACTCAATTAATAATTCAATTAATATAAGTGAATGTTTACTAAAGATTATGGATTAAGAAAGTAAATTTTCTATGTAATATGAACACTATGAGGATAAGACCCTGATAAGACATCTGAGGAATGTATTGGACTTAAAATGATGTAATAGGTGCACCCAAAATTATATAGTGCTCTAATGCATTGGGTTAATTGATTAAGTCTCATGAGTTAAGTGAAATGATGTGTGAACTAGATGCTATCTTTGAGCACAACTATGTGTGGTAGTTAACCACAATTATGTTGGGTTTCTACCCGTACGGTCTTGGGGAAAGGCCTTGATAATGTCTAGAATTATAAATTTCATCATTATGGAATGGTAAATGATCAACCAAGGGATTGTGGATCCTTAGATAAGATTCTTTTATGATAATGGAAGTGAAATCATAAGGCATAACCAAGTATCCAAATGGAATGATATACAATGGAAAAGTATCTAAGGTTAATACCATGGGAATATCTTTTTATAATCTGATGAATCATGATAAGAATGCTTATATTCACAACTATGATTTTGGAGTTGGATTGACTATGTTATGTATTATCGAAAACTCATTTATTACACACACATGCGCACTCTGATTTATTTTTTTTATAGAAAGCACAGCTATATTTTATGAAAATGGTCATTTGGAAAAATGAATGCATGTTCCCTTAGAATATATTGATGGTGTTCCTCAAAATGTAATATCTTCCTTGTTAGAAAATGCTTTATGATTATTTTCATGATGGTTGTTTTAAAAAAGGGTATATTTTTTAAATGTTTTAAAACACCCTTATTGGGAATTTTTAGGCTCACCCTACGTTTTAATTTATGTTTTACAAGATTTTAGCTGTTCTGCTGTAGCCTTGAGTATTCTCTTTGAAAAAAACTAATTTGAAGCTTAGCCCAACATTGTTTTCAGAATATGTGCTTCAATAGTTTCTGATAATTCATGTACCTAACCTGAAATGATCCTCTATATTGGGGCAAGATGTGATATTTTTTGTATTCCTATTTTTATAATGAAAATGGCACACAATTCTTCAGGAACCGATTTCAGACATTTGGGGTCGGGGTCATGAGAGTTGGTATCAGAGGATTAGTTTTGGAAAACCAAGGAAAATTAGAGCAAACATAAATTACTTAATTGGATCATACTATGGAAAATCCTTCTCAATGTTTAAAGTGGCTGATGAATAACACCTTTGGCTCTTCCAACCTATGTATTAGAGACTATAGTTGAATATTCATGGGCAGAAAACTATGATAAATTTGAAAATATCCATCTATGATGCAATGCCCTCTACTGTGTATCCAATTCTCCTCGTGTACTCCAACATCACCGAGGAGCAGGCCTCGACTATATTTTTATGATGCATGCCCAATTTCTGTTCTATGCACAATAAGAAAAATACATTGAGGGTTTGTTTTACATGTTTTACCCTAGCGAGTAATTCTTCATCTTGAGAGAACATTCATATTGCTGCAAAAGTGGGTAAATTCCCGGTGTCATTCCATTGTGAAATTTTAACCTACAGTCTCTTTTGTGAAGTTATGGACTTTGAAGCTCATAAGGATGAGCTTACGCATTTGAATTATCGACATCTAGTTCATTCTGATGTTTCTCAACTTCATATACGTTGGGGAATTATCACCATGAACTATATATTCCCACATGTGGTCGATCCTAGTTGCCTATGTATCATCTGGACCCAAGAGATTGAAGCATTTGGAAGCACTTTGTGGATTCGTTTTATTGGGAACCCAGGAAATCACCAACAGTGGTTGTACCTATGAAAATACATTGCAATTATTATGTAACACCTTGAGTTTAAGAACCTTTTAAAATAAATAATGTTATGTTTTATGTGTTGGTATAATATAATGCTTATAGAAAATTAATGTCTCTATTGTAATCTGGTTACCCTTTACTATGTAAAACATGTCCCTTGTTTATATTCTTTTGGATGGAAAATGTGATTTCAACGATCAACCTTTTATCACCTTCTATTGAATTTCTAGAATCCATAATCTGCAAGACAAGTTCATAACACTACAACCCTTTTTCCAACCTTCACATGTCTTGAAAATTTCTTTATAAAGTGTCCCTTATCCCAAACGTCCATCAGGCCTTCCAGGGAAACCGTCAGGTTTGTCGCCGCATGTCAAATGCACACCTAGAAAAGTGCAAGATGAGAGGGAAGTGCCATAAAGTTCGCTTCCATTGCTTCACGTTGTCCGAGAACTACCTAGCCTTCGATAAGTTTCATAAAGCTACCTTGGAGGGTGACAAACGAGTGACCTATATGTTCCATGTCCTCAGTTTCAATATGTATAGGATGATTTACGACATTGATGTGTTGAAGCAAGAGGTGGTCTGAGATATTTATATTGAGGTAGCTCACTCCCAAATCTCCAACATCCTCACTTCTCATGCCACACATAGGAAGACTGAATTTTTATGCATAGGTTTGACCCTAACTGCTCATGGTGTATATGGGCCATGGACATTAAGGAACTAGGAACTAATCTGGGGGTCCACCTGGAAACATTAGAAGATTATTCACAATGGTGGTCCTGGAGGAGGGGACCTTGAGCATAACATCTCTTTGGATCTGCTGGTAGTTGCTTACGGGTGTAATAGAATTGTGAGGGAACATTTATTTGAAAGAGGGGATAATGTGACACCCCAAACATAAATTCTATAGTAATAATATTTTTAATTATTACACTTGTATTTATTTCATTTTTATTTAAGTAAAGCCTGAAAAATAAACAGAAGAATTTTATGTATTCAAAACAATGGAAACAAATACATGGAAACAAGGCCTAATGACCATAACTAACCAAATATTTCTACAAGTAGGAAAATAAAAATCACTAGTGGACCCAAAACACAAGAAACATGCAAAGAATGTAGTTGATTTCATTTATATTTTTCACAACTATAGACAATATAACGAGAACCACAATTATCATACAAAGCGTTAGAGGGATGAAGAGCACCATCTTCTATGTCATGGTGTTTGATGTAGGAATACTCAAATTGTGTTTTTTATAAGGCCGAAACCCAGCCGTTGGCTTGGGTGACCATTGAATTCCAATGACTATAATTTTATTCATTGGACTTGTGGTGAATTAACTAAAAACATTAAAGTGCCACTTAGTTTTCCAAAATTTACTTCTGATTATGGTGAAACATTTTGAATTTCACTTAAGTGATTTTGAAATGTATTAAGGAATTCAAAACACATCGCATGTATTTCAAATATATAGTAATGATTTTATTTTCATAATGAATATTTTAAAATATGATAATTTCTATTAATTAAATTATTTTTTGATTAAATTCTATAATATTAGTTTAATAATTTCCAGTTTTCAATTTTTAACTTTGTAGGTTAATGGTTTAGTGTATTTAAATAATTTTATAAAATAATTTAACTATGACCTAGTATGATTTGTATTCATTATCCATATAATTATTAAATAAAAGTCGTGTGTAAAAGGATAATTTTTACATTTTTTTAATAAATGTAGTATGTTCCCTTCAACATTCATTTTTATTTAGAAGTGTTTTCATAATAAAAAAATTAGTCCTGCTGGGGCATTCCATATATAGCTGGGCAAAGGGAGGTAGCTTACCATTGGTGGATGAACCTAGCCCTCAGCCCAAGACAAGACAGGACTGAGCATTGACATAGCTTCCCCGAAGGGTGCACGGGAGCAGGAGCACTTGAGTGTGCCACCGTGGGCGCAAGGCCGTGACGAGGCATAGGTAGGCCAAGGCCTGCAAGGGGCGAGATCCCGAGTGCAAGTCTCCCTGGTGTGATGTGATTTTTGAGTTGAGAATCTAAGCCTCGGGCATATAAGGAAGCCATGCACGCCTCCCCGATTCGATGTGGGAAGATATTTTTCCATTGGCATTGAATCCAGGCCATTGGATCTGGCCACGTGTGATCAGGGATATCAATTTCGATCTGGCGCTCGAACCTCATCAACCACAACTTATCTAGGCATTTTTATGCACCATCTAATCCATTACGGAACTAATCACGACCTTCAGAGTTTCTTTAAAATCAACATGTCGATCTGGGACATCCGATCTATATTGGATTTGAACAAGGTCGTCCATGTTTTTAAAAAACCATGGACTCATCCCAATGATCCAGTCAGATCTCATCTAATCGAAACCCCACATTTCTTCCCCAATTTTCACTTTTAGCGTTGTCTTCTCTTATGTGCTCAAAAAATTAGTCACCCAGTGGTTATCATTATTTTTATTATTTATCTTCTTAATCCTCAAGTATCCCACAAAGTTTTATGGTCTTGCGTTCTTTACTTCAACCAATAAGATCTTCCCTAATCCCCATTATTTTTAATTTATTTTTTTAGTATCCTCTCATTGGATTCGGTTTTAGTTTTCCAAAAACATTATATATGTGTTTGTACAATAACCATTGATTGATTTTGGGTTCTCCTTTTAAGTAAAATGATGGATCATTGTTGTTTTAGTCATAATATTGGGTCTTTTTTATGTTTTTTGTATGAAATTATATATATATATATATATATATATATATTCAGAGGGATTATGTAAAACCTAGTTGCACCCATGGTTACCCGTCCTTCCTCTACTCAACATAAAGTACATTCCCTGGCCGTCATTTTACACACCTGAAGCCAGTTAGGGGATAATTGTTGTTATGTTTTCACTGGTAAAGCTCTTATATTCTTGTATATATATGGACCCATATATATATGTATATATAAACGTATTCGGTTACTCTAAACCACAATTCGTGATGGTATTTTCTAAATATATTTTCAGTATATAAACACATTTAAGGGGTTATGATTCATACATAAAAATCATCCTTGTACATTTTAATGTTTCATGGGTAATATAAGATTGTTCTATCCTATTTTGAATCTTCTAAATCTCATATGACTTCTTCTTAAAAACTATTTCGGGTTTATGAACTTTGATGAGTGATCATTTTTTCATGAATTATTTTATTTTCAATACATGAAACAACATGCAAGGGTTCTTGTTAATCACATTTATTTGTGTATCCTTAAATACATCTCATGTACATGTTGTTATGGGTGAATGTATATATATATATAATATTATTATGTTTGGTACCAACTGGGTTCATACAAAACCTATCATCATTAGTTTAAAACAAGATTATGAGGAATGAAATGGTTGTAAGAGTCTATCTAGCCCTATTTGTGTTATGAAAGATCTCAAGCTTATACCTTGTATACATATATTAGTATATTAAATATTTTACCATGTGTTTTTAATCCACATAAATACCTAAGTGTATTTTGAACATTATTTCTCAAGTAATGTGTATGATAGTTTTCATGTCCATGTATAACAATACATTCATGAGTCATTACCCATGTTTAATTATTTCTTTTATGCATTAACATTTCTCTAAGAAGTAATCCACACTTTGTGTTATCCTAATTGTCACTAGAAATTATTGGATCAGTGTAATTATATGATTTAGCCTTTTCACTTTTCTTGGATTAAATGAGTATCCCAATTTCAAATCATGTAAACATGGTTTTTAAAAAAGGTCACCTTCATAAGAGTTTAATGAAAGTATTGATATTTCATTTGATAACTCGACATTTTATGTGAACTAATTCTTACAAAATGTGTAGGGGTATGATGTTTTACTTCATGCAAGTCATTATTAAATCCGGAACTAAAAAATCTAGTTCTTTTTCACTCAATGCATAATTCAATTAATGTATGTGAATGAATGAAAATGAATATAGATTAAGAATGCATGTTTTATATGTAATATGATCACTATGAAGATCAGACCTCGCTAAGACATATGAGGAATGTATTGGACATGAAATTATGTTATGGGGGTGCCCAGAAATATACAACACTCTAATGCATTGGGTAAAATGAGTAAGTCTCATGAGTTAAGTGAAATGATGTGTGAACATGATGCTAACTTTGTACACAACTATGTGTGGTAGTTAACCAAAATTATGTTGGGTTTCTACAGGTACGGTCTTGGCGCAAGCCCTTGACCAAGTCCAGAAATATACATTTCCTCATTATAGAATGGTGAATGATCAACCATGGGATTTTGGATCCTTAGCAAAGAATATTTTATGATAATGGAATTGAAATCATATGGGATAACCAAGTATGAAAAATTTTTGTTATACAAGGGAAAATTATCTAATTTTAAATCTTTGTGAATTTATTTTTATATTCTGATTAATCATGATAAGGATTCTTATAATCATAACTATACTTTTGGAGTTGGATTGAAAAAGTTATAAATTATGCACATCTCATTTCTTACGTACACATGCACACTCTGATTCATGTTTTTTGTAGAAAGCACAGTTACCTTGTATAAAAATGGTCTTTTGGAACAAATTCTACAAGTAACCTCAGAAAATATTGATGGTGGGACTCGAAATGTAATATCTTCCACTTAAGAAAATGTTTTATGATTATTTTCAAGGTAGCTGTTTTAAAAGGGTTTATTTTCATCGAATGTTTTGGAACCCCATTAGTTGAAATTTATATGCTCACCCTATGTTTTAATTTATGTTTTATAGTATTTTAGCAGTTTTACCAAGACATGAGTACTCTTTGGGATGCCATATATTTCATTCTTAGCCTTGTTATGTTTTCATAAGAAGTGTTTTAGAAGCTTCGGATTTTCCAAGAACCTAAACCAAAATGATCCTCTGTATTGGGACAAGATGTGCAATTTTTGGTAAGCCGGTTTTTATAAAGAAAATTACACACCATGTTTTAGGCACCGATTTCAGACTTCTGGGGTTAGGTTCGTGGCATCTATCAACTCTACAATCCTCCCAAGTTTCCCAATTCCCTCATGAATCTCTTCTTCATGATATTGAAGTCACGCACTCAAGTAACTGTTTCCTTCCATTACCATTTTTATCAAAGTTTCTTTATGTTGTTATACCCTTTTATTTTCAATTTAACATGTTGGTGATTCATTTAAAACCTCCCCCATAAGGACCTCTCTTTTTTTCATGATTACTATCCTTTTTATCTCTCATTATTCCCTCTAATGTACACCCATTACCATGCCGATATTTCATAAGGGTTATTCCATTTCTCCTCTTTCATCGTGTTTCTATATTATGTTACTCCTTCTGTTTACAAATTCCTTATGTTGGTACATAAATTTATTTGAATCCCTTACATTCCATTTCATTTATATATTATGAGATAAACCTTTCTCAGTCATCAACATTTTTTATGAATTTTTTGTCAAGTTGTTAGGCTGCTGAAATTGCACTGCGGTTTTCCATGCCAAAATCGACATTTACTGAGTACCATAACAATTTCACTATCAATGGTATTCACCATTAGGCATATATACTTGTTGATTAAATACATTAATGTATGTATTCAACATTCTTTTATTGTTGATTAAATGATGATTTTAAATGAATCCATGCTATATAATCTATGTGGAACATTTGAGCATGATATTGAAAAGTTTATGAAGGGTGTGCCCAAATATTGCTACAATGCATTGTGTAATGTTTACTATCATGATAATGCATGTGTAATGAGGGTTTAATCGTGATAATTCAAGTTCAATGAGGGTTTACTCATTCTAATCCAAATTCAATGAGCGTTACCTCAATCAAATATAATTTTTTATGTTGTTTCCACAGTTCCATTTATGATAATCATGCAATATTATGCATTTATGTTAGATTTTATCTTATACTCCTTCGATATATATAATACCTAACATTTATTGTATCCTTCATGCCATTTATTTTTTACTCCTTTACTGGTCATTATAGACCACCCTTTTCTTATGTATATCCTCAGGTTATCCTGTCAAATCTATGAATGAAGTAATGTTGTGGTCATGTTAAAGAAGTTTTCAATAATGATGTTGTAATTTATGTATTTAGTTGTTATGTAATGTTCTTAATACCCAAATACACTAGACCTCTCTACATTATAGTTTGTATTCCATGCAACCATCAGATGTTTTTTATAGACTGTGTTGGTTGAGGTATTTCAGGAGTTATTAAGGGGATAGTCCAAACCATGAGTGTTTGGTTGAATATAATATAGGGATTATCCCTGCCTTAGGTATGGATATCATGAAATTGGAATCAATATGAATTCCATGATGTAAAAGGGATTGGGTTAAAACAAAATTATGGTTGGAACAGCGGTAAGGTTCTTGTGCATTGCAACATATCCCACAGGAATGAAAATCACACCATATTTTACCATGAGATAAATTATTTTGTAGATACAATACATTATTTGGGAACATAATTTTATGGATTTAGATCTCTATGATGTATGTATTTACTTGGATCCATATTTTTTTTAGGCAGGGAAATGTTACTTTTTTGTGATGAAATATTTGTTATAGAACAATGTTTTGGTATAAATGTAGCATATATCATTCATGATACCCATTATTTTTTTATAAAAAATAGAACGGAAGGCATTTATTTTATTGTTTAACATAAGAAATATTTTTAATGTGAAATTATCAAGAATTACACCATCATTAGATTCATCATAGATATAAAAACACTAGTTTTGTTTTGATAACATGATTTTGAAGGCTTATTTTGTTGATATATTTTTGAAGGGATAATGTAATAATTTCTCCCAATGTTAGGGGACATTGTGAGAATGTATTTATTTTTGGTGATGCCATATAGTGGGAGCAACAATCTTTGTATTTGTTTGGTTAATATCCCAAAATATTTAATAAGAATAAAATAAAGTAAGGTTTAATGGCCATGGACATGGGTATATATTAGGCCTCCGTCTAATGGGTTTTCAACTTGATAGGGTTTCTTCCTCTTAGTCAATATAAATGATCATTATTCTCAGGGTCACACAATGTGTATGTCTAGAATTCATAGAGTCAATGTTTTCTCGGGTTTTCGTTTTCATTTTTTCAACCTAGATAGAATTATGTCCCTTTCTATATGATATTTTATGGACATCAAAACTAGACCAATACTTTTGTTTTAGATTTGGTTCTTTCAGCATGGAACTTCTATTATTGTAGTTTGGGTTATAGATATCAAACCCTAAATTGGAATAGTCTATGGACTTCTAGATCAGACCTTATATTTCTATAGGATAGGGTATTATTTCTTAGATATTATATTGAATTATTTTAGATTCTTCTACATCAAACCATCTATATTTTTAGTTTAATGTATTCTAGTTCATAAAATCCATTTATATAGTTTTGGGTCCTCTAGCCCGAACCATATATTTTTGAATTTTATGACCATTTATCTCACACATTGAGATATCAGGATGATTAATGACATAATTCCAATAAATGATTAATGAACATTAAATGGGGTGAATATACCATGGATAACCCAAAACATTCTATAGTGTTGGGTTATTCAACAATGTTTCCAAGGCTCATGATTATTGGAGGCCCATTCATACAAGGGGAATATATTTATAATTGGTAGTTAAAATCCATTATTCATCATTATCATGTTAAAAAAGGTGTATCCCATATTTTTAATGGGTTATGAATGTCCTCAATGATTGTATCAATAGTATGTAAAAATATCACGGATTATGAATCCACTAGGATAGTTAGAGAATGGGTTAGTAAATCATGTTTAAAGAACCATGAATCAATGGATCATGGAATCTAGCATATATACTGGTGATGAAAAAAACACACTATAGTATAGAGTTTTACCATAATATCATCAAGGTTCATGAGGATTGATGTTCTGTTCATATAAGGATGATGTTCCAATAGTTTGTGGGTTATGGGCCCTAATATACGATCCCATAGAGATTACATGCATTGTCAATTAGAGGGGATCCCCACTCATTTCCGAGGCCCAAGGAGGATTTTTGATGGCCTAAATCACTGGATAATTATTTGGGGTATAGTGAAAATGGATAACCAAGAAGGGTTCTATAACCCCTGGGTAGTGTATGTTTTGGGTTATGATGATAGGTCCCTACTCCATGTTGTTTCTAGTCACATGGTGTGGGACATCAATATTTTTGGGAATGAAGTGTTTCATTCCATCATTTAATAGGGTACAATACATGGTGACATAAAATTGATGTTATAAATGCACTTGAATATTTTTGTTAAAATAATTATAAATCACGGTCCAATGTTCTCTGGTCATGACTAATGATATTGGAAAATCATGTTTGGAATGTCCTATAACACTATAGGCTGTTGAATTCTACCATGGTGACGTCATGCTCCCAAGTATCAGATTTCCCTTATGAAATGGAAAAGATTTATTTTTTGGGTAGGTCAAAGTCTTTATTTGTCAATATTAATATGACATATAGATATAACATTTCATTTTCACGGGATATCAATTGTTTGTGGAAACCCAAGGTGCTCGAATCATGAAGTGTAATTTTGATAAAATAAAATAATGAAGAAGTGTTTGAGAACCCCAAAATATGTGTTTGTCCATCCAGAACACACTTTCATGGTGAGAATATGTGACAAACCAAAAATAAAAAAATTTCTATACTATGGTGTTTGTAGAGTCTGGATCATATTTAAATATGGTGATAAAGCGGTCCCCATGATATGTACACCTAATTTATTTATTCTCTCTGTCGTTCAAAAAATATTGTGACAAAATGTTTAGAAAGAAAAGATATGAATTTTTTCCAGAAACCCTTTACATCATACAAACATGAAATGTTGGGTGTATTTTTACTATAATTATAGGTTCTTTTGGTTTGGATCATCAATGGATAACAATTATGGTAGTAATGATCTGACTAAGGGTTTTTCTATAAAATTTAGCATCAAGCGGTAAGAACATGGTATGTGGGGTATGTTACAAAATATCCTAAATAGGATATCTAGGGTCAATGCTATTCCATCACCATTCTAAGAGAGAGTTAATGTTCTTTATAAAAAATCATTGCTTTAGGTTCCTAGTTTTTGAGTATGTATATGGGGAAATCGTGCAGGGAATAACCCCAGACAAAAATAAATTGATGGGTTACATGACAATGGTGTATGTATAACATGGATAAAAACCCATCACAAAAGGCCAAAATGTCTATGTCATTGTTGTAAAAATCCCTTATTTATTGTTTTCATGTTCAAAAATATATATCTCTTTTCCAACCCATGTACCATGAATGGTTGGCGGTAACCCGAGGAACTAAGGCATGTAGTTTGATTTGTGGATAAAAGTGCTTAAAATATTAAAAAAGCATGAATTATCTGGTTAACCGGGGATGGGATATTTTTGTCCTCTGGTAATGAATGATGATGAATAATGAACTCCTTAATTTAATTTCATGATGTTGGGAAGTATAATCTTTTTAGTTTTTACTTATTGTGACCATGAAAATTTCCATACATTTGAAATTAGTGTGGTGAGGATGTTTTCCATTACATAAATTTTAACATCATGAATTCATCATATTCACTACAAATGAATTTCCCATATTTAGTAATGTGTCAATTATTATCATTTTATATTTTGCGGCTAAACCCAATACTCGGATTCTGGGCATCACAAAAATTCATATGATTGTAGGGATAAATCTAGATATAGTTCTTTTATAATATCTCCCAACACTTTTTTATATCATATGAAGGGTCGGTGAATTTTAATGTTGAGTTTTACTTCTGGACCCAATATTGGTATTCATGAATCAATACTTATCCTATGACTATATGAATAAATCCATATGATGTTAATGAAATAGAAACTCTCTAGGTGAGTTTTACCCATAGAAAGAGGGGGGATTGTTTCTATTTATTTCTACAGGTGTATATGGGATTGGAGATTCTAGGGTTACTATGTACCTTGGGATTACAAAAATAAATCCAAATTCATTTCTTGAGAAACCATATAGTTTAATGTTGTGTAGAAATTAAGTAGGTTCCCCAAAATGAAAATGAAATATTATGATTTGACCCATGAATATATATATATATGGGTTTCCCTATGTATAGAGTGCTGAAAGGAATCAAGAGACATGTAGCTCTAAAATAGAGATGTGGTGGGAGGTCAACACCAAGAATAGTGGTCCTCTCATGTGAGGTCCACAATAATTTACGGTTTCATCTCATACAGGAGACATCAGCCATAAATTCTAATATCATGAGGCAAGGAATCATAGAGTTCCTTTTATAGTCTTCCATCAAGGAATCCGTTGACCCTGTCATGAAAAAAATTATCTTGATCGTTTGGGTAATACTTTACAATTATTCTTAAGCCCACATGACCAATGCTCGATGTGAAAAAAAAACGAATGGTATTGAATTTTCAATGACATGAAGGTGAATAACTAAATGGAAAGGGGTATTTTATATCATGTGATGGTTGGGAAAAGATATAGTATCTAGGTATCCTTACGTAATTTTGTGAAATGTGAAATAAGATTCTTTTATTTATGAAAAAATATTCATTTTTGTGTTATTAAACGATTCCATTATTAATGATGTTTAACATCATATGGTACGGCCGTATGTGATACAACATGATGAAATATCATTTCTGGACCTGAAAATGATTATTTTTTTGTTACTATATTTTCTATAATGGTAATAATCAAACCACATATAAATATTGAATGAAAGTCAAATGTACAGTATATCTTCATAGAGAAAAGATGAGGGTTTCCAAACTTATAATAGAGGGTTTGTAAATTTTTTCATAGTCTGATATCTTATGATCGGGATGAAAATATTTTTGCTTGGCCCATGAGTTGGGATTTGGGTGTCACTACGTATCATAGATTTGTAAAAATAAATCCATGCATAGTTCTTGAAGGAGATTTAATAAATATAGTTTAACGTCGAGCAGTAATGATGATTGATTTCCAACATTAAGAATAATGAATACACAAATGTGAATATTATGATGTCCTGTGATTAGGAAAGTTAGGTTATGGTAGGAACCAGGATGGGGGATTTGGGTGTCACTATGTATCTTGTGATGAAATGAGTCAAGAATCTTTTAGTTCATGGATGCAGAACTACCTATTTGTATCTGACTCTCAATCAAAAAAGGATGAACTTCATTTAAGTTTTTCAAATATCTATTTCGTGTTTGGTGATTATTCAATGAGATGATACATCACATGCCTTTTGACATCAAGATGTAAGGACTTCCTTCATAGAGTTTATCTCCATGTAGTCAAAATGTGTTCTATACATTTTAATGTCACGTGGTTAGTATATATACTGTAAAGTATAAAATCATGTTTTGAGGACATGTTTCTTGTAGTTTAATTCCATCTTATCATGATGTATGAAAATGTGCAGTTCAATGTCTTTCTTCCACAAACATTTTCGTATACAAAAACATCATATGGATATGATGAGTTATTTAGTTTACTTTCATGACTCTATATTGATTTTTTAATGTTTAACATCATCAAACCATGATTATTTAGTTTTTGTTTAACATTAATTGTTTAGGATACTGGGATGATTTATAGTTTAAAGTCTTGTAGTGAATAATTTTTATTAGATGCATTCTCCAAGATGTTTCGTTTGGACCTATATGGTCATTAGGTTAGTCTAGATGGAGAGTATATGTATCAGGGTTCAGACCAAATATTTACATGTAATTATAATGAACACATATACATTTTCATTTTTAATTTAATATACAACACATTTACCCAAAGAATGATAGAGGCACTAAATGATATAAGTTTTCTGTCTTATTATGATCCCAGACTTACCTTTCTAAGGTCATTGATGGTGGAGGAGATGACTTCCTCAAATATGATAGGGGTTTTCTTGAGGTCGTCCTCTTCTTAATCCATCCTTAATTATATGAATACAATTTTTATCATGGTGGAAAATTTGGGGACATCTATATCAATGTCGAGGTTAGAGAGTCCATAAAAATAAAATTTATCATAACAAATTGTTGGAGTCCTTAAAGAGAGAATATAGTGCTCCTATTTTTTTATTATTTTATGAGATATTGGAGAAAAAAATTGATCTAGGATTTAATTAATTATTTCCCCATATTTAGATACAACAATTTTATGGAAATTGTCCACTTAATTGTAGAGTTTCATGATGACAACACCTTGGGTTACATGATTTGTATTCTATTATGATCTTGGATATTAGAGCCAAGAGGACACTTCCTTGAACTATAAAAAATAGACTCTTTCTACGATTTAAAGGAGACCATCCTATCCCTGATAATGGAGGTTTTGATTCTCTAATATCTAATGCTTCGCATATATATTTAGTTGAATGAAAAGAACGATGTTCATTTGTAACACCCCAAGATTTCATAGTGTGTTATTTCTTCAAAATAATTCAATAACTTGCACTTCACGCAACACCGAGTTCAATTTCACCATGACTTACCAAAAAAAAATCCATTAAAAGAGGTCATGAATAGCATTAACTACATTTTTAACTTTATATAATCCATATAATTTTAGAATCCATATTATGAGTTTCTTAGTCATAATGCAAGAACAGATTCATTTTCAGTATTGCACTTTTATCAACTTTTGATAGTGAAACCTTTTTAAATACAATATTTTATGCTTTTTGACTAAATGGGGACATAAAAAATTTAAAATGAAATATCCCAAGCTTCCACGGTACGCTAGCGTGTGTTGTACGCAACACTGAGTTCTAACACACCGTAACCAATCAAACTAGCCGCTATGAATAGTAATACCTACTTTTTGAAATTATATATATTTTATATTTAAAAATGGACTTCATTTTTGGATTCGGAATATCGAATTTAGCCTAAGGTGAAATTTTGGTACTTTTCGGATAACTTTCATATTTTGATGAATAGTGAAAATTACTAAATTTTAATTAAAAACAACATTTTTAATCAAAATAATTAATAGTGATAAATTATGAATTTTAGTAGTTTTAAAGTATATTTAGAATATATTTTTACCATTTAATATAATGCTGGTCATTGGACATAATTTTACAATTAAACCGAACATAAACAAGTGTCAATCTTTTGATAGTTATTACCTCTTAAAAACACGCTTTTTGTTTTGACATCGGGAATTAATTTTAAATTAATTTGCCACTTCTGTGTTTTGAAATTAGAAAAATGGATTCCATATTTGGAATCAGGATGTCCAAATTGTGTAAATAGGTAACTTTTATTTTTAGACATTTTGAATAATTACTGTGGTAAATATTTTATTTACCATGGTTAAGGGTAAATCCGGTAAATAAGGGTTAAAAAATAATATTATAATAATACAAAATTACCCTAAAACGTGTCCTAACCTTATTGGTGGACACATACCCGACCATGAGAATCCTTGGGTCAATTTGGGGACCCCTTGGAGCCACTTGTATGTGGTAGGGACACTTTATATTAATAAAGTTAAAATAAAAATAAAAATGGCATAAGCTTACATCTTTTAGAAGAACAATTTTTACATAGGGTTATACATGTTGGATTTTCGATTATAAATATTCATTAGAAAGATAAGCAGATTTCCTACATAATGATATTTTATTTATAATTTTTAGACATCAAATAATTTAAATTATTAATGACACAATAATGATGCAATGTTTACCTCATTAATAAATCATTTAAATAAATAAGATTATAATGATTAAAATATTATCTAAAACCTGTCCAATTCTTATTGGTTGATATTATTTATAATATTAGTCATCTTATCCTCGACCCCAATGTTTTTTGGACCATTATAAACCGAATATAATTATATTATAAAGTAATACTTTCACTCTTTCCTAAAGAGCCCCTCTTCTCCCTTATAAAAGGAGACCACTTCTACTCATTCCTCACACCTCTCAAGCCCCTTGGCTCGTCCAAACTCTGCCCAACTAAGCTCCCCACATCCTTCTCCTCCTCCTTGATGCTTCCCCTTAGGCAGAAATCATTTCAAGAAGCCCTTTGGTTCCAACCAAAGTGAGTTACCTAAATTAAAGGTAACGATTTCTCTTAAATTATTTTCCTTTATTTTGCTTCTCCAACCCCCAAACTCTTTTTATTTCCATTCTTTTGTAACAACACCAGTATCCTCAATATACTAGGATGTTGTTATAAGAAGGATTCAAACTACACATACACACAACTCCATCTAATGGATGATGAACATAATGTTTCTGTGGATGGAAAACTAACGCCTCACGAAACGATGATTGTTCAAATACATCTTACCGCCTCTCATGGTGGCCATTATGATGGCACTGTAATTAAATATGATATTAATGATATATATTTTATATATAAGCTTCTGTAATTCCATTTTATTTCATACCATTATTCGTTTCATGTTGTATATACATACGATAATTTCATTTGAGGAAGTGCGGACTACCGCCCCCTTAAAATGATATGACTCGTTCATACCACACATGGAACGTATAAAGGATGGTGTTAATGAACTTAAGTAACATATATAAAATATTATATTATACTGGAATAGTAATATACCTATGTATCATTTGGATTCAATTCTTTTAAAATAAAAATTAAATGGAAGTAGCGTTCGTGCGTACGTACGGACTACCGTCTCCACGAACGCGGTGAGATCCATCCTCCATCGTATCAATTCAAGTCTTATTCTCATTTTAGGGTTAAAAATAATGTTAATATAATTCTGATTATGAATAATATTTAATCTATCCATTACAAACATGTCTTACGTAACCAAACATTTAAGAAGAACGAATCGATTATCACCTGAAACGACGATAATACTAAGATATTACTAATAAAGCAATGTTAAAAGATCATATATGATATCATATTAATGTATATGATTCTTGTATAATTTAATAACAATTATTTCACCATTATACAGGAGGTTAACCTACCCCAACAAAGGAAAAGTACAAGGTAAGGGTTATTTCACAATCTCTTCATTATCCGGGGTTGTTTATACGTAATAATCTACTGGGATATCTTTATCATCCACATCCATGTTTCTTAAAAATATATTTCAAAACATTTTTACTATTTACAAGAATATGGGTTAAAGTCATTTATACCCTTGTTTGACTTTTTATAAGAGTTTTATAAAGGAATCTTTCCGTCGTTTTCAAAACAAGGTCCTTTTTAACCTTTTCGACAGAATTGAGGTAAGAATGTTTTTTTAACTTATACGGCGGGTGCGGTTATTTTACGCCGTTATAAAATCTTCAGAGCTTTCCTTACAAACTTATAAGATTATTTTCAAAGAAAATGTTTTATATGGATCTTAAATGATTTCAAAATAAAAGGAGATATTTTCTTTAAAAAGAATTTTGATTTCATCTATGTCAACATCCTTTGATGGATTTTAAGATTATTTGAAGTTGATTTATTATGATACAAAACTTCTATATTGTATTGAAGGTTTTGTGATATGTTTGACTATGGATGTGCTATTTTTATACCATTCATAGTTTATGGTGAAAATATTGACATTTCGTATGCTAGTTTTAATACGAATGTTTATGTTATATTTAAACCTTTTCATATGGGAATGCATTAGACTTAATATGTGACGGGTGGAGCCCTCTATAGCTCCTCGATGCATCGGTAGGTCTCATGAGAAAAACTAGTGTCTTGGCACAAGGCCTTGACAAAATCTTATTTGTAGTCTTGGCACGAGGCCTTGGCTATGCGGTTATGATAGTCTAGCATTATGCATTCCAACATTATGAAAGTGGTTATTGATTTTTTCATGTGATTATTCGATTAGTAGAATATCCATGTGAATGAGTAAATGGAATTATTTCATTTTATTTAGGCCATACCATGTTGAAAGTTCACGTTTGAATGGATTTTGTTTTAGTTATACATTGCCTTAAAAGTTTATTCTTATTTATGAAAGTTTCCGCTATTTTGTTATCCTTACTGGGCATTCGAGCTCACCCCTTTTATATGTTTTATTTTTCCCAGGAAGTGAAGAAGTAAATTATGAATGACCTGTAGGGATATTATGTGGGGATATGAGTGTGGATTATGGAGACATTATGTTGTTGTAGTAGTTTTTCATTTTATGATGTAATGTAAAACCTATGAATATATCTAGTGTTTCCAAGGCTACTAAACCAATCGGTCTTTCGAGATTTGATCTTTCTTGTGATCATGCCAATGTTATGAAGTAATGCACCGACTCTGGGTAGCTGGGGTCGGGGCGTTACCGTTGGTATCAGAGGAAGTTTAGTACAAACCTTGGAAGCTAGATTTAGATAAACTCTGATTAGAGCACGTAGACCTAAGATGAACTTTGAGGATTAGTATAGAAGAACTTCCTAGAATTTTGGTATTGTGGAGATTTTGTGAGTTTTCCGAGCAATACATCCATGTCTGGATACGAGCAGGTAGAGGCGGCTCTGGCACAGATGTACCTAGGGGTAAAACCCGAAAACACTGCTTTGAGCTAGACTCGAACGGGAACTGGTGCACGACAACGGGCCTTGCTGCACTCTTGGTTATGACACTCCCGGGGGATATGCTTAGGATAACTCTCATTTTCTTTAGAAATCATTATGAAGGGTTTATGAGTATATACATCCTCAAAGAAAACATTTTTATGATTATGGATTATATCCATAAATAGTTCAATTTATGTTAAGTGTTTTATAAGTATGGTGTTATGTATTTTGATTCATAAACTAATCTAGTTTATGACATTGTTTAGAAATGGCGCCTAGTAGAAGGAATGATAACTCCAGAAATGCACATGATTCAAATAGAAGGAAGGATCATATCTCTCATGGTCTTAAGCTATAATTTATAAGAGAAATAGTCTCCCATGTATTATCATCATATGAAGAAATAATATCATGTGTTGATAAGATAAGTAAAGAGTTTACTGAGTCCTATGGCTTTGAATGGAATCAAGAGAAGAAAAGGATGGAAGAGAGAAAGATGGATAAAGGGAAAAGGGAAAAGAAGAATTTTCCCATATGTGGTAACTGTGGAAAGAAACACCCTGGAACTTGACTGAAAGGAATGGGAGTTTGTTATAAGTGTGGAGGAAAAGGGCACAAAGTACGTGACTGCAAGGGTAAGAAAATGGTTTCAAATGTACAATGCTTCATTTGAAAGGAGTTTGGACACTACGCGAACCTATGCCCCAGTCATCAAACTATGCCGCAAATGATGCTATTGGATAATAATCAAGTTATGATACTACTAGAGATGAAGAGGAATGATTAGAGTTCTTATGTTGATTATGCCAATTGAGTGTTGTATCAACAATGTACTTGTTATAATAATTATGGAGTATATAAGGATTGTACTGCAGTACTATTTCATTAAGGACTTGAGATTGTGTGGAACAAAGAAAAGTGACTCAATAGCAGGATAAATTTTTGGAAAATATATGGTTGAGGGAATGATAAATCATAATATAGTTCTGATACTGAGGTAGTGATTTTGGAATAATATGTGATTGTTTTGTATAAATTATATTGGATATTCTTGACTACCCTGGAACTGATTAATGATTTGTATATTCCATCATTGTTGGGGTTTAAAACATTTTTGGATTAATGAAGTATATCCAGCTTTCTATATGGAATAAGGGAGCATGAATGTAATCAATAAGGAATATGGTAATTCAGGATGTTTCGGTGTATTAAAAGAATACATGATGAAGGTATTCATATGCTATTACGGGGTAAAAAGGTTCTACATTATGTTTACCTTACTTATAAATGATAGACTGTGAGTTTGGATAGAAGTATTTTAGATAGTTCTAGTTTGGATTATTTTGGATTGCCATAAAAGGACAACCCGGAGGTCGGGCGGCAACCCATCGCGCCCGGCAAGGCTGTGAGACTTGAACCCGCAACCGAAGGGCGACAAGGGTGTATCACCTACCACTAGCCCACGAGATGTCCTGGATTAAATAATGTAGTTTTTATTAAAAGATCTTGTAGATGAATTATAAATTCGTTTATTTTGGAACCCTATAAGAATAGTGTAAATAGAATATTTTTTACATCCTATTATCTTTTAGAGTGAAAGATGAGTATGTGGTAGAAATTTATTAATGGATAAAACTCTAATTATAAAGTAAGTATATCTCTATATGATCTTAGCCAATCTCATAAAAAATTCCTCAATATTAAGAAAAGCATATTAGAACAAAAATGTTTTCCTAGATGGTACCTTAAATCATCACTAATTTATGGCTTTGGGATTGTTGGCCTTTTCATAGCCATGTTCTCTACCACTCTCCATCAGGTAATTGATGGTTAGATTTTTCTTCCATATCCATATTTTACTACATGGAACCCTAGTATGTGTTATTTTCGGTAATCTTCATATGTTCGACTCTTTATTTTAAATAGAGGCCTCATTAATTCATTTTTCGATGTGGGATTTCAACTAAGATATTTTGAAACGTCAAAAATGTGTTATCCTAATACCCTATGTTTTGTGGAACCGATGGTATTTCAAATCATCATAGATTGATGAATTTAAGGACCTCAATTTTATACATGTTTTTAATTGATGACCTCAATCACTACCTATAAATATTTACTTTTTTCCTCCAATTATATGTCTCAAATTGCCAACAATGTTCTCCTAATCGAGATCATAATTTGGTGGTGACCCTTTCATTTCTCTTTTCCTCATATTAAGACTAAATTTTAGTAACCCAATTTCCGATGTGGGTTTTCCCACAAATATATTATCTATTTTCAACCTTTTATTTTCGAAGAACAATTTCAAATTGCGAGGACGCAATTTATTGAAGGAGGGGAGAATGTAACACCCCAAGATTTCATAGTGTGTTATTTCTTCAAAATAATTCAATAACTTGCACTACACACAACACCGAGTTCAATTGCACCATGACTTACCAAAAAAAAAGCCATTAAAAGAGGTCATGAATAGCATTAACTACATTTTTAACTTTATATAATCCTTATAATTTTAGAATCCATATTATGAGTTTCTTAGTCATAATGCAAGAACAGATTCATTTTCAGTATTGCACTTTTATCAAATTTTGATAGTGAAACCTTTTTAAATACAATATTTTAATCTTTTTGACTAAATGGGGACATCAAAAATTTAAAATGAAATATCCCAAGCTTCCACGGTACGCTAGCGTGTATTGTACGCAACACTGAGTTCTAACACACCGTAACCAATCAAACTAGCCGCTATGAATAGTAATATCTACTTTTTGAAATTATATATATTTTATATTTGAAAATGGACTTCATTTTTGGATTCGGAATATCGAATTTATCCTAAGGTGAAATTTTGGTACTTTTCGGATAACTTTCATATTTTGATGAATAGTGAAAATTACTAAATTTTAATTAAAAACAACTTTTTTAATCAAAATAATTAATAGTGATAAATTATGAATTTTAGTAGTTTTAAAGTATATTTAAAATATATTTTTACCATTTAATATAATGTTGGTCATTGGACATAATTTTACAATTAAACCGAACATAAACAAGTGTCAATCTTTTGATAGTTATTACCTCTTTAAAACACGCTTTTTGTTTTGACAGCGGGAATTAATTTTAAATTAATTTCTGCCACTTCTATGTTTTGAAATTAGAAAAATGGATTCCATATTTGGAATCAGGATGTCCAAATTGTGTAAATAGGTAACTTTTATTTTTAGACATTTTGAATAATTACTGTGGTAAATATTTTATTTACCATGGTTAAGGGTAAATCCGGTAAATAAGGGTTAAAAAATAATATTATAATAATACAAAATTACCCTAAAACGTGTCCTGACATTATTGGTGGACACAAACCCGACCATGAGCATCCTTGGGTCAATTTGGGTACCCCTTGGAGCTACTTGTATGTGGTAGGGACACTTTATATTAATAAAGTTAAAATAAAAATAAAAATGGCATAAGCTTACATCTTTTAGAAGAACAATTTTTACATAGGGTTATACATGTTGGACTTTAGATTATAAATATTCATTAGAAAGATAAAAAGATTTCCTACATAATGATATTTTATTTATAATTTTTAGACATCAAATAATTGAAATTATTAATGACACAATAATGATGCAATGTTTACCTCATTAATAAATCATTTAAATAAATAAGATTATAATGATTAAAATATTATCTAAAACCTGTCCAATTCATATTGGTTGATGTTATTTGGAATATTAGTCATCTTATCTTCGACCTCAATGATTTTTGGACTATTATAAACCGAATATAATTATATTATAAAGTAATACTTTCACTCTTTCCTAAAGAGCCCCTCTTCTCCCTTATAAAAGGAGACCACTTCTACTCATTCCTCACACCTCTCAAGCCACTTGGCTCGTCCAAAATCTGCCCAACTAAGCTCCCCACATCCCTCTCCTCCTTCTTGAAGCTTCCCCTTAGGCAGAAATCATTTCAAGAAGTCCTTTGGTTCCAACCAAAGTGAGTTACCTAAATTAAAGGTAACGATTTCTCTTAAATTATTTTCCTTTATTTTGCTTCTCCAACCCCCAAAATCTTTTTATTTCCTTTCTTTTGTAACAAAACCATTATACTCAATATACTAGGATGTTGTTATAAGAAGGATTCAAACTACACATACACACAACTCCATCTAATGGATGATGAACATAATGTTTCTGTGGATGGAAAACTAACGCCTCACGAAACGATGATTGTTCAAATACATCTTACCGCCTCTCATGGTGGCCATTATGATGGCACTGTAATTAAATATGATATTAATGATATATATTTTATATATAAGCTTCTGTAATTCCATTTTATTTCATACCATTATTCGTTTCATGTTGTATATACATACGATAATTTCATTTGAGGAAGTGCGGACTACCGCCCCCTTAAAATGATATGACTCGTTCATACCACACATGGAACGTATAAAGGATGGTGTTAATGAACTTAAGTAACATATATAAAATATTATATTATACTGGAATAGTAATATACCTATGTATCATTTGGATTCAATTCTTTTAAAATAAAAATTAAATGGAAGTAGCGTTCGTGCGTACGTACGGACTACCGTCTCCACGAACGTGGTGAGATCCATCCTCCATCGTATCCATTCAAGTCTTATTCTCATTTTAGGGTTAAAAATAATGTTAATATCATTCTGATTATGAATAAGATTTAATCTATCCATTACAAACATGTCTTAAGTAACCAAACATTTAAGAAGAACGAATCGATTATCACCTGAAACGACGATAATACTAAGATATTATTAATAAAGCAATGTTAAAAGATCATATATGATATCATATTAATGTATATGATTCTTGTATAATTTAATAACAATTATTTCACCATTATACAGGAGGTTAACCTACCCCAACAAAGGAAAAGTAAAAGGTAAGGGTTATTTCACAATCTCTTCATTATCCGAGGTTGTTTATACGTAATAATCTACTGGGATATCTTTATCATCCACATCCATGTTTCTTAAAAATGTATTTCAAAACATTTTTACTATTTACAAGAATATGGGTTAAAGTCATTTATACCCTTGTTTGACTTTTTATAAGAGGTTTATAAAGGAATCTTTCCGTCGTTTTCAAAACAAGGTCCTTTTTAACCTTTTCGACAGAATTGAGGTAAGAATGTTTTTTTAACTTATACGGCGGGTGCAGTTATTTTACGCCGTTATAAAATCTTCAGAGCTTTCCTTACAAGCTTATAAGATTATTTTCAAAGAAAATGTTTTATATGGATCTTAAATGATTTCAAAATAAAAGGAGATATTTCTTTAAAAAGAATTTTGATTTCATCTATGTCAACATCCTTTGATGGATTTTAAGATTATTTGAAGTTGATTTATTATGATACAAAACTTCTATATTGTATTGAAGGTTTTGTGATATGTTTGACTGTGGATGTGCTATTTTTATACCATTCATAGTTTATGGTGAAAGTATTGACATTTCTTATGCTAGTTTTAATACGAATGTTTATGTTATATTTAAACCTTTTCATATGGGAATGCATTAGACTTAATATGTGACGGGTGGAGCCCGCTATAGCTCTACGATGCATCGGTATGTCTCATGAGAAAAACTAGTGTCTTGGCACAAGGCCTTGACAAAATATTATTTGTAGTCTTGGAACGAGGCCTTGGCTATGCGGTTATGATAGTCTGGAATTATGCATTCCAACATTATGAAAGTGGTTATTGATTTTTGCATGTGATTATTCGATTAGTAGAATATCTAGGTGAATGAGTAAATGGCATTATTTCATTTTATTTATGCCATACCATGTTGAAAGTTCATGTTTGAAAGGCTTTTGTTTTAGTTATACATTGCCTTAAAAGTTTATTCTTATTTATGAAAGTTTCCGCTATTTTGTTATCCTTACTGGGAATTCGAGCTCACCCCTTTTATATGTTTTATTTTTCCCAGGAAGTGAAGAAGTAAATTATGAATGACCTGCAGGGATATTATGTGGGGATATGAGTGTGGATTATGGAGACATTATGTTGTTGTAGTAGTTTTTCATTTTATGATGTAATGTAAAACCTATGAATATATCTAGTGTTTCCAAGGCTACTAAACCAATCGGTCTTTCGAGATTTGATCTTTCTTGTGATCATGCCAATGTTACGAAGTAATGCACCGACTCTGGGTAGCTGGGGTCGGGGCGTTACATCATTTTTGACCCATTATGGATCTTGTATCTAATAGATGTTATAAGTACAAGAATTTTTGGGTGTTTGTTTCAAGTAACACTCTCCATATATCAAGGTCATCATGTACTTCATCCAAGCTATATGTCTCTATTAGTTAATTAAAGAGATGTTTCCACTCTAAGAATCCTTCTAAAAACAACTATGTGCTTCTAATAATTAGTGGGGAACTATATATGGCTAAGAATGGTGATGTGTGATCAATTACATAGGAAGGTACAAGAGCTTTTAGCACCTATCCATAAGTCGGTTTTTGGAAAATTAAATTATATGTTTGTTTGATTAAAATATTTCCTTGACGAGGTTCACTATAGTGGATGTTATGAGTTGAGTCACAATGATCCATCTCAACGCTACCACGAGGTGTGAAATAATGATAATGACATACTTCTTATTTAGGTGTAGAGCTATTGTACCCTTGGTTTATTGATAATTTACATGGAAAAACCTCAAGGACACTGTCGTTGAGAAGAATAAGGGTATTAGCCACATTCTTCATTGTGACTAAAATATGCCTACTTTTCGTTTTGGATTGAGAATGGGTATAAAACTTCTCCATAATGGCTGTTGAAATATATTGATAACCATATGGTGCTATGAGGATATTATATCTCCTCTAAGAGAATACTAGAGTATGCTTATGAGAATCCCTATTTTTTGTAGGGATATGTATATTCATTTTTGTGGTTTATAGAATATTATAGTCAGTCCTGGATGAATTGGTTACATGAAACCTATTTAAATATGAACTCCCCATTATAATATGCCAACAGAAAACTAAAATGAGAGAAGTGTTTTGATCCTCCTATTATATTCCACTATTATATTTTTAGTTGCTTCATTGTTATTAATATAAGCATTTACTAGGTCCTGTGATGCTCTAAGTAGTTGATCCCCATTTAGAATCAGTATATGAGCACGGTCTAGTTTCTTTCCAGTAAGCCATCTATTTTTTTCTTTAGGAATATGTGTCGGCCCTTAGGAATGTGTCGGTTTCACATGGTGGGACCCATGTAGAATGAGTTATGATCATGATAATATTCCATTAGATTATGCTATTGGTATTTTTTATATGATTTTGAGCATGCCCGATGTTTGAGCCATTGTGACTCATTGATCCCCTATCAGAATGGGGAATGATCCAGAAGATGTGCATTCAGAGTATGTAGCATGTCTTTTGTCAACATGAATATGAGGTTATCTCCAGTCATGTTCCACTCTCAGTTTGTAAGCCCCATTCGGAATAAGAATATCTTCTGGGTCTTGTTCATTTGGAGAATTCTGTTTTACATTCTTGACAAGAATGTGAGATTCTTCTAAGTCATGCGACTCTCTTACCGAGTCATCCCCAGTTAGAAAAATTATATGAGCCCGATTATATTACATGTTTATTATTTTAATATTAAAATAATATACTAGGATAGGTGAATAGTTATGAACATTTTCTACAGAATACACTTGTTTATATTGATGAGAGTCTTTCACTTCTCTGGATATTGGAATAAGAATATATTCATTTCCTTAAATCCTCACTGGCATATACCAGCAGATCTCCTATTCTATTTTAACAAAGAACTATTACATAAACAATGTATGTACATGAATATTTCCATGTACTCTCTCTAATTCCATGATATATTGTTTTCTGCAGTTCATTGATATAGGGAAATATTCCCACTCATGTCATCCATCTGACATTATAATATGTCGGTGGACATTATACATTAGGATGTGGATTTATGATTTCCCCATTCTTGTTGTCCAGATATGATAGATTTTTTTAAACTAGTAGGGATATGAGCATGCCCCCTCTAGTCAAGAAACATTAAATATTTGACAAGGATTCCTTGACATCCAAATCTAACAATATAGAGAGTTGGACTATCAGATTATTCACTCAGTATAAGACTATGGTTATTTTTTAATATATATTTTATTGATATTATGCTTCATTGTCTGTACATGTGGAAAAAAAAATTTCCACCGGCTTCTGCTAAAATCTCCAAGAGATTTGTATGTCAAAATGTTTCCACCATGTGATCGGGATATGTTCTATGCAGTTTCACATCATATGATATAGAAATTTTTTAAGAGTTTAACATTAGATTAGTATTAATTATCATACAATTTAACATAACTTCACCATGATCAATAATGTAGTTTAACATCATATTATTGGGTTGTTTCGTGTAGTTTATTCTCATTTGACCAGGATTTGATCATGTAGTTTTGCATCATGTGACATGGATTTCATCCATGTAGTTTAATGTCACTCAGTATGGATATTATCCCTATAGTTTAATATCATACAGTAATTAATTCTACCATGTATTTTATAGTCATGTGGTAAGGAAATCTTCATGATGTTTTGACATCATTTGACTGTGATGGAATTAATGTAATCTAACATCATGTGGTAAGGATGTCACATGCATATTAGTGTTAAGCGACCAGGATGTGGGAATTTATTTTAGTGTAATGTGACATGGACTTTATCCATTTAGTTTAACGTCTTGTAGTAATGAAGTAGTCAATGTAGTTTAATGTCACACCATAATGATGCACATGGTAATATTTAATGATGGATGATATTTTTATTGAGTGTGGAAGACAATTATGTATATTTCATGTCTTTTGAGATCATTTGCCTCTAAAAATCCTTCATTTAACAACATCCCCATACAATATTTGATGATAGAGAAACTACCAATTGTATCGATGATATTTTGGGTGTAGAGGAAGGAAGTTTCATGAACTATCAATCATGAATCTCTTGGATTCATCATTTCTGGAGGTTTTATCAAACCATTCTATGGGACATAGTAAATCTACTTATGGACCTGTTTTGATAATAAGAAATTCTCTTTGTTCAAAATCACGTGGAACGATAGTCACTTATCCCTAGGATATATGTGTCCCATCATCTAAATCACATCATATTTGTTCTGTTTAGAGTTCTCACATGAATGGAGTTGGGACTTAGGTTTTAGTTGTTCTAACATTTCCCTAATCATTTTCTCCTGAAGCTAGTCCACAAAACTAAAGAAACACTCTATCATATACCAAGAATAATGATGTTACAAGCAATGATAATCATGGCCTATCATACATTACAACGTTATCTATCTCATTGTTGGGGGTTCTATAAAACCATTCTCCCCTGAACAGTCAAAATACATGGGTATATATTTTCATCATAAGGAATATAATTTTATCTACTGGTCATTAGGATATGGTTGATAACAATACTTCTCATATGTGATAACTAAAATTCCATTAGCATGGGAACACTGCTGAGTTTATAATTTTGGGTTCATAGTCCTGGTTAGTCATGGCCTAGGGGAAAATTTATAAAAATTATGATCCAGGGATGATGTAGATGCTTCCCTCTGATTAAAGTATCCAAAAAGCCCTAGATAATTTTCTGAAACAACCATTGTAAAATGGCTTCAACAATACCATTGATGAGTTTGTGAGAAAAATAGAAATCACCCCAAAAATATTCTATGAGGGTATCAAAAATATGAAAAATTCACTCAATCCCTTTGTGGTGGGGTGAGGAGGATTAATGTCGAAATTTCATCAGATGAGGGATTAACAGTATGAAAGCACCATGAGCCCTATGGGTTGGGGAACAACACTACAAAGAGGTATTCTATTATAATATTTTGGTACAACATTCTGAGGTACAGATACCATGATCTATCACACAATTATTTCATTGGGAGACAAATTCACTCATTGTGGTTGAGTGATCAATTCCGCTATAGAAATTTTCATTTCATCAATAAGGGTTTGACAGGAAGGATCCATGATAACTCCCAATACACTGATGATGATAGGGTGAGTGAATAATTATGGGAGTATCAAAATGGATTCATGAGAATAAATATATACTTTCCACTGGACATATGTTCTATTTATACAAACTACATGGTTGATATCACATTTTGTGGTTTCCTAAAATATGTCATGAATCCATTCTATAACTATTTTATGTGAAGAAACTTGGATACCGTACTATGAAATATATGAATATTGGATTGAATGATTACTATTAATAGGAGAGTGTTCATCCGAGTCTAATAAAAATTCATCTAATTCAATTGATATAATATTTATAAGGACATAATTAGGTTAGTGGTTCTCCTCAATGCAGTAACTCTTTTAGCGGGTTAGTGAATGATATATTTTTTGATGGATTATTCATGTTATACCATTTGGGTGTTCATTCCCAAATATTCTATTTTGTGGGATGATCTCCATTGTGTCATTTGATGAGTCGGTTCCCACAGTTTTTTATGGAGGTTTGGTTCAAATAGTACCATTTTGTGGGTCAGTGCCTGATATATCATTTGTGGGACCCAGCCCATACTGAAATTCGCAGGTTCAATTCCCTCCTTTCTGTTTGGGGGATCAATGCGCGTAGTACAATTTAAGGGGTCTCTTAGAAGAATTATGATAATCCCAAGCTAGAATTTTATATGAAATCCCCCAACCCTACTCGCAAGGGTTCCCCCTAGGATTTCATAGTCATTATGTATGATGGTGATGAAGTCAAAATCATTAATCTAGTGATGATATGATATTAATTATTTTCTAATATTAGGATTCAATGGTGGGCCTAAAAAATGGTGTTAATATGGATATAATCCATCACTTTTTTGGATTATTTAGGCACCCTTGGATTTCTCTCCTACTCGGTTCCCCAATTCCTAAGGTATGGGTAGAAAAAACATCATCTCAATCTCCATATAAAATTATGGTCACATGTTGATGATCATAACCAAAACAGATGAGATCCATTTAAGGAATATCCAATGTGATGGATTTTACATTGTGATATTCCTCACACACAAACCTAATGCTGGGATAATATATGTTTCTAGGATCTATGGATAATAACTCAATACATTTGAATGTGAAAAAACTACCCACTTCCACTTTTCTGGACTTATATAGGAAGGACAGACTATGGGGATTCTTCCTCTAAATGATTTGAAGAGATGATTAAAATTCTGTGATGGATCCATTGATGTGTTACTCCTAGACAAAGAAGATCAACAACTGGAACTTGTCATGTTTCATTGGTGACAACATATGTCAGGGCCATGGTGCCAAAGAATATTTTTTAGTGATCTAAAATTTTGTTCACGCATTTGATAATTTCATTTTGATTATATTTATTCTAGTAATCTTGTATGAGAAACAATTCACTATATTAGTTAAACATAACATATAATTTTAGATAGTAAATCAAATAATGTTGCAATAAAAGTAAAATATGTGGTGTTTTATTTGTATTGCAACTTCATCACCATAAAACAATCCTTTATATATTACCATTTCTTTGAAAAAGTTCCTAACATAATGGCACAAAGGGAACTTGATAGTTTATCCTATTTTTATCTATAAATGGTTTGGCATAGTTAAAATACTTCACTTTGGGTTTACAATTTTTTTCCTCAAAAATAAAAAAGGATCTTTTACCAACAATCATTTCTGTGTTATTGAGGGTTTATTCCAAATAATTTTCATCAGTTTAACCATATGTGTATCCAAAGAAACTCTCAATGCTTTATATACCCACAAATATGTGAAAAACTACCTTCCAAATGAAGGTGGTCCAGAGGGTATTTTGATCTAAGGACCCTTAGGAAATAACATTGGTTGATAGGATGTGATATTGGGATCAACACACCATTCTGAGGGGGGTAATATTAACTACTCTAATATTCACTTATAAATTTAAGACATGTTGTCAATATATTTCCAATGCCCCAATATAATACTGGTTACCCCAGGTCAAATAACCAGACCATGTTCATGTATTAACATAACCAATTGTGTACATATCATGATTTATACATTATTCACATATTTATTTATGATTCATTTTTTATATCCATGTTCTGGAACTATGGATTTATTGTTATAAAAGGATGGATTTGGGGTCTTGGAGATTAGATTGAATCTCAATGAGGCATCCTACATATCTTGTAAGAACATGAATCAAAGTGCACATTGTTCACCTGACATAGATTATGGTCATCTTACCAGAACTATCCATATAGTTTAACATATTACTGTAAAGATGTAAATATATGTATAAGGACTTGATGAGGTTTCCTATGAATTATTTTAATATCAAAATCCACGTATTCATAGTTATTGTTTGTTTCATGAAATATATAACAACAGAGGAACAAAGAAGAACATATTCATTGAATTATTTTGTCGATTTTCATGTTAAGAGCATGGAAGCTTGAGTGAAATGATATTTAATCATAATTACTTCCCTATGATGGGTCCATACTAGGAGATTTTTAATTATGATACCGGAGTATTCATTCCCACTCTTTATGTCCACATGATACATGATTGGTGTAAGAAATCAACGATAGAGGGAAATCAGACACATCACATGAAGAAATATTTTCATGGGGCATATACATCAAAGATTACATTCATGACCTAGGATTACCCATCTCTGGGGAGGACATGGTATGGAACACTGTCCATTAACATGGGTCATATGTATCCCATTTAAAATAGGAATCAAATTCATCATAGTTTCATTCTTCCCTAACCCACTATTATTTTTGAGCATCATGGGTGGATTTTTGGAAATTACAGAAATAATGATTCTCTTGTATGATTTGATATCCCATCCTCTAATGGACTATTATGTATGGTAGGATTATGTGATTATTTTTTTCTTCTACTGAGGAATATTTTGGATATAAAGGTAATTACACCATAGTGGATGCCCGTTTGATATAGGGCCATAGAAAGAAATCTTATGTATACATTTTTTGGTGGGAATCATAGTTCTCATATCTCATTTTTGTCCATAAAATACTAATGAATTTGTGAGGGTGGTAAAATTTATGAACATTTCGGTCACCCCTCATATTTTTTAATGTAAGGTGCTTAGACCGTGATGTATTTACTTTCACATATTCATTCCTTATCTTATGATAATAAAGGGAGATGGATTCCGGGGAAGGTCTATTGGATATTCTTGGTATGACATGGAGGGCCTGCCTAAGTGAATGGAGGAATAGAGTCACAGGATGGTATAACCCTAACCCATTAAAGAAAACACCCCTTATGAAGGGGGATATAGTTGAAGTATCCTTGATGGGGTCCATATTGAAATATATGATCATGTCTGGTAGAAGAAGTTGACATGTCCTCAGTGACATGACCAACTTGTCTAGTGGCTCTGCTATAAATTTCTTCATTATTTCCCCCAACATGTTTTTGGTGTCTGTTTATATAGAAGTCACATCCAAGGGTGTTTTACTAACATTTCAAATATGATTTACATGGTTGATGTATACATGTATATGATCATCCTTAGGATCAAAGAGAACATTTAAAAGGTATTTCACTTAAGCAAAAGAATTTTCATTGATGTTTATATATGGTCAAAGATTACCTATCTATGGTTATTTTTATAATAGAAGTGTAAATCACTAAGATGATTTTTTAATTAAAGAGTTTTTGTCTAATATCTTTTTATAAAAAAAATTAAAATCTCTACGATTTTTCAGATAATCAAAACGTAGAGGTATATGATCTTTCATGTCATCATTTGACATATCTAAGATGGTTTTTTAAAAATTCATCATGACATGTCTGGGACACATTCTCATGATAAAACTTAATTTTCTATAGACTTTAGCATAATCAACATGTATTATATTATGTTTTTCTCATAAAAAATTCTTACTTGTCATGGAGCTATTGGAAGACATTGTTTTCATGTTCATAAGTCATCTCATGATCAACCTGAAATGTATAGGTAATTTCTAGCAATAAATTTGACTCATCAAAGGCCTCCCAAAGTCATCATTAGACTTGGGAAGAACATCACAATTACATCTTAATAATTGATTCACATTGTGGGGACACATTGACCAATTTATGATCTCTATCCCGCCAAAGTGTTTAAGTAAAACTTCTTAAGGGGTCATACCTCTAGCCAACATGACCAATATTTTCATGCAAGGGGAGTGTGTGGCCAAAGAGTTCCCTCCATAGACACACCTCATAGTGATTTTGTGTATGTCGATGGCTTTTATCATGGTATATATTCATGCCAAATGGGGTTTCTGAATAATGGTGTCACATAATGATCCCTTGATCACATGATTTTAAAGACATCAGAGGTGGTCTTATAGTAAGTTATTTGGTCATACATGGTGGTTGTGATTTGAAAAAGCTGTCTTCATTGGTGAAAGTACACACTATATTGGTAATATGGTATTATGTAATGTGGGGAACATGTCTTATACATTGTATTTGAATGGAAAATGATCTTGGGGATTCTCGATATCACAGTAGCCACTTCTAGGTCCCCAAAGATATATTATTAGATATGAAGGTTCACATAATCACAAGACCTGATGTTTTTAGGAAAAAAAATTCCACTGTAATTTTGATCACACATTGAAATTAAATGGCGTTTTCTCAAGTGTAGAAGGATTAGATATGAGGATACCCATCTGGGATGATTTAACTACTGGTGACATCTGTCAGGAACTGTGGTTCAAGAGATTGGTTTAAATTAAAGAGATTTCACAAGATGTTTTATATTTCATTAGATCATGTGATCATTATGTGTTCATTATATGGCATCTTTTTTTGGTATCCATTGGTGGTATATCATTATAGGATCCATAAGATACCTTAATGTTTCCTATAAAGGTATTTGATTATATTCAATAGCCATTGTTTTTTCTACCTTCATCTCTATTTGATAACCTACATCTCACAATCCATATCATGTGTATTTTAATGGAAGAAGTTTTGTTTATTTATATAAAGGGTTCGCAATGGTTGAAATACCATTACTGGTGGGATTTCCACATTTGTAAGTAGAGGTAGTGGAAGATTCACATAATCTAAAAATGTAAGTCTTACATTATGATTGGATAATATCCTCTTCATTTGAAACCACATTTATGTCCTTATTTCATCTCTTGGTCATCTTCATTCCTTATCAATATTCATGTTTTCTCTTGTGATGGATTAATAGGATCACATGACAAGAATGATGTGGTGCCTCTATTTTTTAAACATGTATTTTACACAATTAATGCATGGATAATAATTTCATATACTTCATTTGATGGGGTGGAACAATTCTAGTGATGGCCTCACATGATTTCTCTAGGGGGCCTTCATGATCTTGTATGTGATAGTCGACAAGAACTGAATGTCTTCATGGATGAATATAATGAATAAAATTCTATTGGGTGAAGGTTCCAATATTTCTATTTATCAAGATCCTCTAATTAAGTCTGAATTTATTGTATTCTAATCATCCTCTAATTTCTGATAGTATTCTTATGGTTCACATGAATTGATTCATGCAATAGTATCTTGTTGATTGATTCAAAAAATTACCACATGCATTAAAATAATGTTATATGCATGCCTTAGGGACATTGTGCAAGTCATGGTTACTTTTTTTATCATATGAGGGGGATATCATAGAGGAAATCTAGTGATGGAGTGGTGTCATGTATCTCAGGCTTAAAATGTTGGGGCATGGAGTGTGGTATTATAATAGGTGAGTGGAAGGTTTAAGACAATCAAGTGAGGTTGTTCAGAATGCCCCATAATGGTTTTACTAGATGGTGGAGTCTATATAAATATTTTTCATAGATTAATACTGATGTGCTCCTCATGCATCCTACATCTATTTTCACATGTTCTTACTCCAATTAATAACGTATCATGGATCCTCCAATATCCAAAACTGAGTATCGAGGTCCAATCTTAATTATCTATAGAACCATTCTATCTTGGTTCACATTCTCAATATGTTTATGCCTATTGGAATGGATAATCCCCTCTTTTAAGGGATCCTTCATGTTCACCCACTACCAACTCTGCTAGTCGGATGAGCTGGCTCCTTGTGCAAAAATGTTATGAATCCCAAATGTGATTGGGTTGAACTGACTTACCTTCCCAACCATGGATGACCATTATTATTAGTCAATTGGGTATTTATATCCATAAAAATTTATAAAATAATATAATAAAAATGAATAGGGGAAAATGTATTTCAATATAAATAAGAACCAAAGAAATTATTCCTCAAACCCACTGCCTTAGAGTCCTTTGGGAAATGAATATAGTTATGTTTTCCTGGTATTCACACTACTAAAATCATTAATGGAAAATTTCACATCACCCAATCATGGGTTTCAACAAACATAACATCCATGATATTGGTATTGAGTCTCCATTTAGGTTTTCAAATTTTTTTGAATCATATTCTAGAATAATCCTAAAGATTTAAATGAGTGGGGTAAATTTTAAGAATATCAGAATGTGTAAATTAAATATCTTTATTATGAGTAATAAATACATATAGAACAATTCCCCATTATTTGTAATTTATAGAAGAAGATACAAACACAATAAGAGTTTTATATTCAGCTTGTAATTCATACTTATGTTAGGTTGGTCGGGAAATAAATTCCCACTCATGTTGCTTGAAATTTCTAAAAGCATATTGGGTCTTCAAATCAAAATCGTTTTCTTCTTCAAATTTTCAGCATGTAATTGGTTCCTTTTAAAAATATGTTTTATCAAAAAAATAGTATATAAAAGGGTCATCAATTCTTACAGATACAATATTTTTTATTTTCAAATGGTTTCCTTGAATGGAAATCCTGAAAAATCATAAAATCTTTTATCTAAATGAGATTCAAGATATAAGGACAAATTTAAATCGTGTTAAAAATGGAAGTCAATCAAATATTGACACAAACATAATTTGATAAATTTAGGGCGTTCCTCTCATTAACTATGAACACTACCAGTCTTATTGACATCATCAATCTCTTTATAATAAAATATTCGATCTTTTTAATTGAAAATGATTAAATCGAGTATCATTTATCTAAAGGTAATGTTCATGATCATATTACTTAATTGAATGGCTAAATTTATTGTATATATGATGAAACAAAAAAGTATTATTGTAATATGATAAGTATTTCATATGTTTGGATGATTTTTATGCAAACTAAATTTTTAGGGTAGAAGGTGTTTTTGGATTTAACAATAATATCCCGTAACATCTCATTGGATACTAAATAATTTTATCATAACATTATAGTGTGAAATTTTTTTATAGATATTGAAGCCCTAAATGAATATACAATTCATATAGAATCTGTTTCACAATTTAGCGTATATAAATTTGGACTTTTAAAACTTTTTCCCCCAAATAAAATATTGATATATGGACAACCAGTTTCATTCGTCTTATGAATAATGGTTCCATGAATGTTTTACACTCTTTAGTAGCTTTAAAGACATAGGGTTTTATTTTAAAACATATTATTAAAACTCATAAGACATTATAATACATGGAGAATAAATTAATGGTTTTAATTGAATTTAGAAATAGTATGTTCAATTTTTCATGATAGAATATTTCTATTATAGTTTCATTTAGTTATGGTCTATATTTCCCACCCATGTGTTGAGGGAATAGAGTAGTTGGATGTCCTACTCATTTTGGCGTGGGCTCATTCACATGTCCACAGTATAATTTAGTTTATAAATTTGTTTTATCATCATTATAATGATTTTATTTGAAATTATATTGTTTTATAGTAAATGGATCATGTTTAGAAATAAATTTCCCAATTCATAAAATGGTCACTTCATTGAGTGGTATTAGAGGTTATTGTATGAATAATTATTATCCCCTCTTGGTTTGGGGATGAAATCATGATGAAGAATGGATTACATTTATTTTTTATTTTTTATAGTTCATGTTAAAATTATGAGACATATAAGATAACTATTATCATTTTATTCCTTAATTTTTAATGGATTTGGAGAGGGATAAATATTGTAGAATATTTTATCGATTGGCATATTCAAGGAGGGAACATTAATTATGGAATGGTTCATTAATTGGGTAGTTAGATAGGTTATTGTAATTGTAATTGGGGATATTTTATTGGATCAATTTGGGTTGAAACTTGTTACATAATTAAAATAAAAATTTTAGGGTTGGAGTTGATACATAATTAATGTGTTCGTTGATGATTATAATTACAAAAAAATATTTGTTGGTCATTGTACATTGGATTAATAATGGTTTGGTGAATCATGATTTGATTATTTGAAGAAATTCCCTCCACAAGTGTTCCTCCTAAAATAAAATCCTTTATATAATGTATTTTTTGATAGTTTTTGATCATTTTTCCTTACTTATCACAAATTTGAAGGTTCAATATCTTGGATTTCATGGGCTTTCCTATAATTGACCTCCTTGGCCTACCTTGTGAGAGTAGAATGTTATTACACATGAATTTATTCATCCACCTTATTTGGGTGGATTCTCAGAGTATAGTGTGGTTCCCTATATTTTGTTATTCATCTTGATTTTCCAGGCACTCAAAATTATCAATTGGGTCATTTTTTTTGAAAGTTCACTTACACATCATGTTGGATAATTACTTGATTCCTAGATATACCCATTCATATAAACATCTCAGTTATTCATGAATGAGGAAACATTGTTTTGTACTATTTCTAAAGTGTCTTTGATACTTTATAATGTCTCTTAGTTTATTTCCCTCTCTTTTTTGATATTATTTTTGATGCTCTTTTTTATTATCTTTAAGGAAAGTATTTCACATATAATTCACTTTGAATTTTATCATAGGATTGGATTGATATTGGTCGATGACTGATTAACCATATATTTTAATAATTAATTATGTAAATGTAAATAGAATAATTTTATCTGATTCTTTTTTATTTGGTTGGTAAATTGTTTCAAGAATTTCATTGATTTCATATACATAATGTTAAGAAATCCAATGATCTCTCCCATGAAACGTTAGAAGCTGGTTCAAGAGATGAAGTTTGATGATGTAGTGTGAATCTTATATATTATAATACTTAATCCATGTTGGTGAATTGGTCATGATAGGTATAATGTGGGAATTCATTTTATAGTATGAAAAAATACCTATGTTATGGACTTTCTAAATTTGGATTCTATTTTAGTTCACATTTTGGTTCATGGTTTTGTTTCTTAATAGAATCCCAATTATTAAGAACTCAAATTTGGAGGACAAAATCAAAGGTAAACTATGATCAAATTGATGTATTCCACTTTTAAAAATTAACAATTCATACCTTAGATTAACCAAACTATATAGATGATTTGGGTTTTCACTAGTATATGCAGACATGCAGTGGAAAAGAAAATATGTAGAAAATATAAGATAAATTTCATTGGGAATAGAAAAAATGGTAAATAATTCATGGTATATTCCTAAAATTACTTACATAGGTCCCCAAATATGGTACCGAAATTTTTCCTCAACCAAATTAACCCATGTTAATGTTTTAATCGACCACTCTTATTATATATTTAGCTATAAAATATTTCAATACCTAAGAAGAAACCTAATGACCCATACATGCTATGGGTCAATGTTTGGAAATGAAGGTCCAAATTTAGTTAGATTGGGGTGGATAATTAAAGAATGAAAATAAATAAGGGAAATAAATTAATGTTAATGGATTTTTACTAGATGAACCTTGGGGTGTGTAAGATGAATTTCATGTCTAATGATATAAATTTTAATGAATTGATATTTATTCCTTCAAAGAGATCAATCAACATTCATTACATGTTGGTTTAATTAATAAATAAACCTAATTTTAGTAACTTATAAACCTAGGGGATATTTTCAAGGGAACAAAAAGTTAAATTATTTTATTATATCATTTTGTACGTGGGATTAAAATTCAACAAGAATGTATAACAATTAATATCATTAAATAAAATTTTCAATTAAAAGAATTGAAAAAATATCTATAGAGTGGGAAGAAACATCACATACATCCCCTTCATATTCCCTTAGATTAAACAACATGGTGTTTCACATTCAATTTATTCTATATACATAATGAAATATGAGAGTATACTCATAAAGGACGAACTAAAAAAGGTAATGTAAGAAAATAACATAAGATCCAACATTGTGTATATGATTTGACTCTTCACTATGGGATAAATGTAAGTCATAATGAAATAGATTCAATAAATTAACTATAGTAACATAAACTTATAAAAAATGAGTGTTTATTTTGAAACATAGGTTAAAGGGAACAACATAGAATTGAATAAATTTGACTATAACATCTAATTATAAGAAAAATTTGGAATTATAACCTATAAAAATTTCTCAAAAATACTTCAAAACCACTACCATAAATAAAAATTATGGAATCCCTAGGTTACTAATTTTCTTCAAAATTAATTATGGTTGGAATATTTGGGTGGATATTTAGTTGATATTGGTATTTTCCACCATTTTGAAAGAATCATCTCCATCTATCATCCACCCATAGTCATTCCAAAACTAGCATCTATATGACTATATTTGTATGGGATTCAGATTAAAAACAAAGTAATCCTCATATTTCCTCTAATTTATATCACAATATCATGTATTTTATCCTTATATATGTAGATATATAATCCCAATGATGTTTTTTATTCTATAACATAGATTATAGCCTAAATTTTAATATTTTATAATGGTTTTCTAAACCACACATGAAATAGCTAAATAATAACTTCAAATAGTTGAATAAAAATTTTCCTATGATATCCCTAAATTCAGTTCAAATTTAATATTAATTTGGATTATATCATGGTTAATATATTAATTTTTTAGGCAGATGTCTAGCTACCTTCACCAAGAATTTTCTAGGCTCATGACCATTGATGAGTGCATTGTAATATAACTCACTGTGTTCTCAGAAAATATAAAATCCTACCCATATAAAGGGTTAAATGGTCCTAAAATATGAAATTATAATTATCTTCAAAGTGTCTTCATCAAAGAGATATAAATTTATTTGACTATTTTTTTTAATTTAACCAAGAATTCCAATCATAGTTGGGAATGTTGTTCAAATTATAAAATTCACTAATAATGTGTCCGTCAACATTGAATCACTTCAATATTAATAAATAAAACATAACATTATTCTCTTTTAATTGATAATCATAATAACTATATTTACAATATATATTTATATTTTATATTTATGTCATAAATTTCATTATAGAGATTATTGTAACATTAAAAATGCACAATGATGGAAAATATTGAACCAAAAGTTACATGAATAAAAAAGAAATTGAAACCTTTAAAAAAATATTTCAGTAGATTATTAATAATATTTTTGTTTAAATTTTATAGGTGGATCATTTATGGAATTATAATTATGAATATAGTTATGATATTGAAGTATGATAAATTTAAATTTTTCATATAGGTGGTTTGCGGGCATTGAAATAAATTCATACATGAGGTAATGGTTTCTTATCTCAATTTTGATTATTTGATATATGCAGTATATTGAAAACTTGTTTCCATTAATTGGTGTATACAATAAAATGTTTATATTTTAGATGATGAATACATTTAATATTTATGGTATTTAATATTTAATTGTTTTCTCTTTATTTCGTGGAGGTTATGATTAAATTGTTTCCAACACCATATGTGTTGTATTATACAATCTGGCTCTTTTCAGGGGTAGAATGTTCTAAAATTACCCAATGGATTAATAATATAAAACAACTATAAAAAATCTATATTTTCCTTTTCTTTTGGTTTTTCATTATATTACATTTTATCCATCATTTTTATATATTTGTAAACCCAAATGTCCAAAAGAATATTTATAATGAAATCAAACATGGTTTTCAAATTGGTTGAGAATATTTTCTTCCATGTGTATATTATTTTAAATGAAATCAAGAATATTTTGAATATGATCCATAGAGTAATGAAATTAATTTTAACAAATTTTTGTATTTCAATGAAATAGATTAAACCTAATATTATTTCAATTTTTTGAATGAATTATTTTTTCCAAATGTTTGAATAAGATATTTATTTTAGCATAAAATACAAGATTGATATTTTCCATAATTATGTCTATTTTTTTGTAAAATTCATTTATAATTTCCAATTGTATATTTTATGTGTTTATTTTGCATAATATTTTTTATTCTTTATGATTTTAAATATTTTATTCCAAAATGAAAATTCTATATTCCTGAAAAATATTCCAAGATATCTCTAAAAGTCATTTTTATATATAATAAAAACCATTGATATTAATTAAACACAATAGAGGATATGATACTATGATAACATAATTAATCTTTGTTTGGGTGGTCTGTGATTATGATGATGAAATATTGATGAAACCATTTTTCTATTCCAATTGTTAATTTATGCTGAAATGATAAGTTTTTTAATTATATTATGTCATGCATAAGAATGAATTATGATTAGGTGGTGGTAGAGTCTATTAGATACCTCTAATTACTTGTTAAAGATTAATTGTTTACAAGCTCAATTGGTATAGGGGAGATATCCCCATGGAAAAAATATGTTATATATGAGGTAATTAAAATCCCAAAGAATGTACCTGAGTTTTTAATGCATGAAAAATATGTGATGATTTACTTATTGGGTATCATTCAAATAATATTTAAATTATTATATTAATGACACATATTATTCAACACATTCCTAAGATGGTCTTCATACCATTATATTGTCTCATGGATGTTTCTATTTAATTACATTATGGATCATTTTTTATGAACAACCATAAATTATACCATGGATCATGAATATGATCTAAAAAATGTTTGGTAAGATTTTTAAATGTTTATTTCAATTTCTCAAAACCTAATTCTCATGTTTTCTTCAATAGTTTATCATTGATTGATTTCTCCCTTATTTACCAATATAGAGAATCTTATCTCACTATTTATTTTATTTTTATTTCTCTATTATATGATGAATAATTTTAATTATGATATATCTAACGAGTGATCTATATCTAAAGATCATAGTTGGAGATTATTTAGATGTATTATGCACATGATTCTTATGTATTCATCTTTCCAAATACAACAATTATTTATGGTTCTTGTGTAAATTATAATGGAATTTAATGTATTTTTATTTAATAATATGTACTATTAATGTATATAATACTTCGGTCATGCTGTAATATATAGTGAATGTGAAATATCAAGGATAAAAAAAATATAATGATTCATTTATCATGTCTTATCATTATATATGTATAATTATAGAAATTATGTAAATTCCCTTCACGATTTAATACTTTGAAATTTTAATTGTTGGTTGTTCCCAAAGATAACAATAAATTTTATAGGTTGACTAAAAAATAAACAAGACCATATAAACTATAATCTGTAAAGAGTGAATACAGGATAATTTTTTTTAATTAATATTGTTTACCAAAATTTCTATATAATTTCATTATACAAATAAAAATCATGAGTTAATAATGATAAAATTTTGATATATTTATGAAATTTCTCACATTTATGTGGAAAAAAATGTTTGGATTTGTGATAATTTGAGACATTGTATCGGATTTAAAAAACAGTAAAATGCATTGGGTAATGTTAAGCATCTGTCAATAAAACTGTGCTTATGGGATGAGGGAGTAAACATTATACATTATGTTTATTAGACTAAAGAGTAATCCTAATCCACTATGTTTATGGGAATCAAGAGTAAACACAATCCAAAATGTTACGAGGGTATTGGTTGATATTATTGAAAATATTAATTATTTTCTACGTTCCTGTATATTAAACATTAATATGTCATTCACCTCTCCTAATTTATGTCCGCATGAATCAATATTATTTCTCTATATTTTCACAAACAAACATGATTTTATATGTTTTGATTTCATTGTACAACATTTATATTCTATGTTTTATGATTGTACAATATTATCCCTTACTAGTTGATTGACCTTGAACCCTAATTATATTTTTCTATTTTCTAAAAAATATATTTATATGTAAATTTATTGGAGGGTTACATGTGTGAAAAATTATTCTATAATAAATATATACAATATTCTATGTTATGATGAATTTGTACCAAGTTCCCAAAGATAATAAAATTCAGATTCTAGTATTTGGTTGTATTTATTGTTTAGATAAAAAAATTTATGATTTTCAATAGTTCTAAAGTAAGTGTATAGGGATAATTAATTTAGTATTAGTGTGTTATAATTAAGTTTTTGGAATAACGAATTTGGAGTATTTGTTTTCAATTTCATCGATAGATAAACATTACCTCTTGGGAATTAGGATTATTATGACTAAGATAATTTGATAGAATAAAAATGTCTGATGAATTTATGTTAAATAATATTATAATCATACTTTAATTAATGATTTTGACGAAATTATGTTTTAGTATTGTGGCTTCTGAAAATGGAAGTCATCATTGAAAATCGTTTATTAGTGGGTGGAAATTGCAAGTATGTAATTTATTAAAGTGGTAGAATGTAATATCTAGTATTTCTAATGAACATTTTTATAAACATTATCCCATAAATATGGAAATATTAAATGTATTTTTTTTATTTTATTGAAATATAATAATTAAAATGTATAGATATATATATATATAATTAAACAAGAAGTAGTTGTAAAATTTTATGAAATAATAAACAAATCTTAATATATTTCCATAAAACTGTAATAGATGGGTTATTTATCATATTTATATTTTCCTTTCATGATGTTAATAATGTATCCACATATATAAATTATTAATGTTTTGTTAACGAAATAATAATTATGTATTATTAATTTATGTATAATAATGAACTTTTATAATTATTAATTACACATCAAAAAGGGTTTTCGATTTTATATTTCATTGAAAACAATAAAATATTTACATTCATATATTACATTTATCAATAATTTTATATATTAATTAAATACAATTGACTATACAGGATGAATATTTATAACATATTATTATTGATCGATGGACAACACAATTAATTATAACATTTAATAATTAAAATTAAATAAATATTTTCATATAAAATTTTATATGAATAAAATAATAAAATAATAAAATAAATTAAAAAATTTTATTTTTAAAATAACATAAAAATTTTATATTATTTTATACTATTGTAACTAATTAATGATTTCCATCATTTTATATAATAATGTTTGGTTTCATTAATTTTTAATAATTTCAGGTAAAATTTTATACACAGAAATGTAATATGATGTGATTATATTTTTTAGAAAATTTTAATTTTTCATATATATATATAGTGTATTATTATAACATTATTGTTAATAAATTTGTAAGAAAATAGTCATTAAAAATGTAATATGTGCATAAATGAACTATTGAAGCCATTATGAATAATGATTATTACACCCAAATTTTTTTCATTATTGTTATGCTAAAATATAATGTTAAAATAAGTATAAGATGAATTTGATTAAATTTACATAATTTTGAATTAGAATTTAAAATTTATAACATGGTGAATTTATTTAATATTTTTATAGAAATTTTGTATTCTTACCATGACATATATGAATTTTAATATATCACAAGATTTAATAAAGAATTATTTTATAAAAATGAAATAATAATTAATGTTTTTTCAATGGCACAATTAATGAGTAAAATAATACATTTATGAATAATTAACATCTATTTCCAAACTATAAATTATATTCCAAAACATTTGATTTATATTATTAAATAAAATATATTCATTCTTTACATTGTATAAAAAATTTCCAAGTTGTTATTTGGTATTTGTTGTGTTTAAATGGATATAAAAATATCATATTTTATCAAACACTAATTAAATTCAAAATATAAACCACTATTCATGCTCAAAATTTAATTTTGTTAGGAAATAAGTTTTAAGGATGATTAGGAAAATAACATGGTACAAGAAACCAAAGGAAATATCAGACCATAAATGAGAGATATGGGTGATTCCAAATAAAATAAAATGAGTTGGAATGATTAATGATATATATACTCCATTGGATAAAATTTTCCACTAGTTCATGATTTACTATGAGAGGCACCTCTAATTGGAATTCCATAATTGCCAATTACCAAACATGTTCCACCAAGATTTTTTTCCACTCATAGAATCCATATATCAAAATTTGAATCTGTTTTTTGGTCCAATAAATTTTTTCATCAATCAAATTTACTTGTAGTAGAGTTTCAAACATTTGATGAGTATCCACCTTAGAGATAATAACCTTAAAAGAGTCATCCAACATCACTTCCATGGAATTTAGGATAAGCTCTTTAACAACAGTTGTGTTAGAAACCTCCATTTCAACACATATAAGAGAAATATCATTTGAGAACAACATTGGATCTGGGATTATTTCATTGATTGAACTAGATCTCAACATGAATTATCAGTTCATGTTTTTTTCAATTTGACTCTATTCTTCCCTTTCACTAGAAGTAGTATTTCGCTAACCCTATATGTTGATCTCTTGAATAACATTATCAACCCGTAATGATCCATCTGGTCATAGATCTATCATAGGAATTTTTGGCTTTTCCTAATATCTATTAACCATGGTTTTTTGTAATGTGGAATATTCTTTGAGAGGCCTTGATTTCTTCAACTTACTAAATGGGAAATTAACAGAGATACGGTTACCCTGTATTTCCTTTCTTGATATAGACCGAATAGTTATATCTTTTGGGTTCTTCGTTATGTTTTGATATTTTCTTCTAGTTTAGTTCCTTACTTCTCATATTATAATAATCAATGGTCTACGATCCAGCCTGTTTTTTTTCTATTTGGAATAAAATTTGAAAATAATTTAAGATACACATTCTTCTTCTTTCCCCCATTAAAAAAGAGAAAAAATTTTTGGTTTTTAATAATTATAGAGAGTATTATTGGACATGATACATCTTCCTTGAAGGGACTATATTCGTACTATGGGGCCTATAATGAACAGAGTGATTTGATCTCCTTCACTTTTAACATCCCTCCAACTCTTATCGCATTACTAAAAGATACCTTTTTTGTGGAAAATCTATCATCATCTGAAACCTAATTTCTCACAATAGAATCACCCAAATAATTTTTTAATCTATCAAAATTATCTTCCACACTTGGATCGACACCCAAAGTACTAGATACATTCTGTTGAGGATGAGTCTAGATGACCTCTATGCTATCAATATGATCAACTGACTGGGAAATTAGATCTGAACCTATCATATTTAGGACAATAACTCCACCTTGTTTTTCTGTTCTTCCTCATTGAAATGACAAGAACATGCCCCCCCCCAGGCGTAAACAAGATGAGTATAAATCCATCCTTATCTCAAACAACACTGATTATTTTTTATGAAATTCATCCCTATTAGAGATACACACCCTCTCCACCAGAGGTATTGAAACATTATATTTGACACATATAAATGAGTAAATCAGATGTAATGTAGTTTTGGTTCTATAGTGTGAGAATAAAGAAATTACACCAACTATTCAAATAACTGATTTTATATAATAAAATAATCAATGTTGCATTAAAAGATACCCCTCATGTTTTCTTATATAAACATGCCTTCTCAACCCCTTTATCCTAAATTCCAAAACAGTTTCCCTTTCCATTTATATTCCAAAATCCCTTAATAAACTCTCATATACATGTCCATGATGAAATTTTGTAATAAAACATTCATCTTATGAAGTCCATAGATGTAATCAAAAGGAGGAGACCATATATATTAATTAGGGATTCTGAAGCCTCTCTTTTCTTTATTATTTCATATTATTTTATCATAAAATATTAAAGAACTCCACTTAATATTCGAGAATTGTTTTACTTCCAATGTATTAAAATATATTTTGTCATTTTTTGATTTTAAATTACACATTTCCTATCAATAAACAATTTTTTAAAATCATTTTTTTGTTAAAATATGATTTTTAAAATAAATGTATTTTTATTACAATATTCATCTTAGAATTTTTAATAAAATAATATGTTTCTAAAAATAAAAAAATAGATTTAATTTAATTATAAATTTTTTTATAAAATTCAAAAATTTATTAGTTTTTTAATTTTTTTTAACTCTTATAAAACTGGTATTCGGTTTTGGTAGTTGTTTTATACTTAAGTGAATAAATATGGTTTATTTTAAATTTTTTGTTATATATTCTTAAAAATGTTTTTAATATAAAAATATATTTATAACAACAAATTAATATCATGTTGACTATTATTTCATGATAAAATATTCTTAATTATATTGATATCTAAATTTAACATTGAAATCCTTTTTAACCATTTAATATATGTTTACAAATTAATTCATTTACATTTGGAAATACACTATGGAATCTATTAAGTCATTAAAGTAATTTACATATACAATTTCAAAATAAATATACCATAACATTTTTACATATTATGGAACAATTGTAAATTAAAAATTAAACATTAATTTTCACTAAAGCATTAATAGAATGAGATTGTAGATATATTAAATCAAATGATACAGGAAAATTTAATATTTTTATTAAATAGTTCATGATCAGAAATGACTATTGTGGTATAATAATAAATAATTAAATGTTCTAAATCATATAACTAATAAATATAATTTGATTATATATGAGTTTATTGTAGATTTGAAGTGAGATAGGACTCAATGTAATTGGGATCTCTTTTATATATGAATGCTTATTACGTATTGTTTTTCTACTTTCTAGCTTATCTTATATAAATCAAATAAATGTTTATTTTTCATTATCACTTTATTTTTAATATATCAATTTTCACTTTTCCTACATTACCAATTTTATAATTTGAAAATTACATAGTTCATAAGCAGTCACTCATATGTTTTTATTGTATTGGGTTTTTCTATAACTCTATTTCCCTTTATCAATAATTTTTATATTGTTAAATACTCTTATTTATTCCTCCTTTTATGTATTATTTATGGTATATTCATATAATTATGGTCCCCATCTTATTATTTCTTTATTTCTATCCGTCTAAAGTTTATAACGGATTATTTTAAAATTTATAACTTCCTCTCCAAGTATAACGTATACTAAATTTATACATTCAAGGATCAAATTTTGGGACTTTTTTTAAAACATATTTTATTAAAACTATTTTTATCTCTTTTTAATTTTTTCTAATGTGACACATTTCTCTTTCTATAATAGCATAAACAATTTAAATTATAACTCTTATATGGTTTAATCTTCCATTTTCACTCAATCCTTATATAGATTATTTTTATAAGACATTATTTATAAAAGATTCTACATTTCTAAATTTGTTTTAAAATTTCTTTCTAAATAATCATACATTAATGTTGTTTCTTAAAATGATATTTTATTTATTTTATTCATTTTTTTGAAGGGTGTTCACCATGATCACGATGAATTTAATATACTATGTATATTATAAACGTGATTATATACATTTTACTCTATAACATGTTAATATCAAATACATTATTATATTTATTAAAGGGTGTTAATATATATATTATTTTTTATATATTTTAGTTTTATTTCTAATTTGTATTCGAGATATTAATTTCATTTATTGATAATTTTCTCATATCCATGTTTCATAATAATATTTTGATTTATCATTATGTTGTGGGTAGACCTAAAATTATACATCCCACCATTTATTGAATAAAGAATAATATATCATGATGTCACTATGTGTATAGTACTATTGTTTAATCTAAATCTATTATTCATATAGTGATGAGGAGTAAATACAATGTTATTTGTTTATGACGATAGGGAGAAACCCCAATACTCTATGTTTTAATCCTCTTGGTCATGATCCTTGACACATGTTGTTATTTTTAATACTGATGTGTATTACACAATCATATGTCAGTCCTTATTGAAAATTTATGTCATTATGGATCATTATTATTGTCCTATGTTCAAACATCTTTATCATATGTTATATTTTATTCTCTTGTGGACATACATTTCTATGTCTTGTTTTTCAATTACGCTATTTTTAAAATGATCACATATTATGATATCAGGATCTTATTCAACTAGTAAACATATTTCATAGAAGATCACATTTCTCTATTTTTTTATTATATATATATATATATACCTTATGTCTCATTGGTAATGTTTTACCTCTTACTAAACAACTTTTTTAATCATTTTTCATTTTCCCCTCTTCCCCAGAAATTTCAATGTAGTGATACATATCAGAAAGTTATGTTTGAGGAGAAAATTATGGTTTAAAACATAAGTATTATCACGATTTAAGATTGACATTTTCTTATTTCCCAAATAAACACATCATTAGATTTTATGAGATGGTTGTATTTCATTTTATGTGGATACATATGGATATTTTGTTAGTGATAAAGAAATACTAGACTTGGGGAACCTCATCTATGATATTTGGGTATTTAATGCTTTAAATTTGTGTCTTATAGATTCCTAAAAATGATTATCAATGATATGTTGGAATTATTGAAAGGGTTTTCTTCAATATCCATATAAATTGAAAATGGTTTTTTAAATGGATGAGAGTAAAACTTTGAGTGCCATAATGACCATAGAATTAGATATTTACCCTATATATTGAATTTAGTGGGAATCTAATATAGTTTATTTTCCAATATATTTTTCAGTAGATTTATTTATTTATATATTTATTTAATTTATTTTTCCTTCTGAAAGAGTATTTTAGATATACTACTAATAATATTATTAGTGTTATTATTATTATTATGTTGTAGATGAATATATTAAAAGAAGATAGATTTATTTAATTATTTTATAATTAAGAAGAATAATAATATAAATTACCAATAGAATGTGGATTCTTCCTATGGTTAAATAATAATAATTCGTATCATCCTGAATTTAAAATGGAGAGTGTTATTAAATTATTTTATAGTAGTTGTTATTAAAAAAAATTTCTATGTAGAAAAATATTATAATTTAGAAAATTTTATTGATGTGATCATATTATAATTTTTTGAATGAAAAGGAAAAGATAAAAGGGGATATTTTCAGGATTATTTAATGAATATAATTTTATACGGAAGAAAATTTTGATGAAAAATAGTTGATGGTTTAATTTAAAATAAGAAGTAAAGTATATATCGAATCCCACAATAATAAAACATTCCCATAATTCTTGAATTTATCCTAATATGATTATGGCGGGGAAAACCAAAGTTTGAGATATTAAGAATGGAGGAGGGATAAGTTATATAAGGGTTAATATAATTGATGACGGTATATTAAATAAATCAAAGTAGTTACATTAGATCATGTAAAATCCATATATTGACTTAACATTGTTTTTTTGTGTGGTTCCAAATACCCACTATAACGAACCATCTTTGGTCCACATGAAACAAAACCAAATGTGATATTTTACAAGGAGGTGATCAAAATATAATCAAAAAAAAATTTAATAGTATAATAAAACGAAGATAAACAAATACGGTAAAACAGAGAATAAATAACACCCCAATATGAGATAAATAATCATGGAAAATAAAAAATAAATAAGAAATTCCAAACATAACCAAAGTAAAATCACTATGTGACAATCTATCAGCACTATCCAAAATATTGATGTAGAAAAAATAAACCAAGTTATTCCGGTGAGCTACATTGCACATTCCTTTTACCTAATTCCCATAAAACAATATTTTCACATAAAAAAGAAATATACAAGGATTGATGTAAATTTAACATATGATAATAACATGAATATATACAATTTATATCCCCATATATGGTTAGTTGTATATTTTAAAAACCATGTATATAAGTAATATCATGAAAATTTATTTTTTATAAAAGAACCTTTTTTTTTATTTAAAACATTTCATATTAAAATAATCAATTAATATGAAAAGTATATGAAATATATATGATAGGGTAATAATCTTAATCATCCATGGAAATACTATTGGATATACACGTGAGAAACCAAACACGAATGAATTCAATAATGTACTAATCCAAGAACAAACAAGGCTCTTGAATATGAGATAATAATATAATATATGGAAGAAAACTAATATAGTCGTACTAAGAATATTACTAATATTATGTTCTTCCATGCTCTATTTGTATTAAATGAATTGCCTCTAGGGGTGAAACTCTCGCTATGGTTTCCTATTATTCATATGCCAACACACATGGGGATTCAAATGTGTATGTTATGGAAAAACACTAAATTAATTCATTCTCAGAACTTAATGAATCATTTTAAAAAGTGAATTAGTATTGGAATAATACAGAAAATACATTTAGGAATCAAAACCATATTGGATGAATTTACTCAAGTAGATAATTTATATAAAAATGGTTTCAAAACCCCTTTATGAAAATTGATAATGAAAAAAAAAGAAACAATTAAAAAAATATCCCTGAAATATTTCAAATCAATAAATTTCATAATGAAATCTTAATTATTTATTTATTACATGAGGTAAATAATGATAATGAATGATTGGACAAAGAAACATATGATTTGAATAGATAAAACATATTCTCCATTGAAAATGTTCATTGAAAATGAATAAAGCATGACCTCCATAACCCAAATAATTAAATTAAATATTTTTTAGTAATGAAAAATTGTATACTGAAACATGAAGATGGAGGAAAATTTAGAACCCTTTAAGAAATTATCTATATGGTTACCCTAGTTATAGGGTGATTTTGAATAGCTAAATACTAGGGAAAAATGTTTGAAACTCATTAACCAACAACTCTTCATGATCCCACATTCATTCGTTATGGGTGTATCATAACCTATAATATTAATGAAAAAAATAAGACAATTAATATTCTAAAAAAATTTCCACAATGGCCATAAGATTCATACTTTGGTGTATTTACCTTAACAACACCGTGCCCTAACATCCTGACATAGTGTCTCTCTATGAAATGGTGTAATAATCGTGGCTGTTTTTGATTGACACATCCTCCACTATGTCATTGTTTTGGCCACCTAATGTTTGGTCCACCCAAATATCTTGGATTTACCATGCCGAAGTCCACACCAAATTTTTTAATTCTTAAACATAATGTACCAAACAAATAGGTCTTGACTTCAACAAGGCTTGTACCACCGCGAGGTATAGGCCATGTTTCACTGATAAGGGCCAAAAACCCATTTAATCTATCAATTTCTTCAAAATTTATCAAATATAAAATTGACTAATCATAAGGATCAAAATAAAACATTCTTATTACCCAAATGGAATCATAATTATCCCTCAATATGTAATTTTCTACCCCATGAATTCACCCACAATTCTCGAATCAAAAAAAGTAATGATCACTAATAGAACATCTGCAATTACCACTCCCAAATCTCATTTAAATTATATTTACACTATATTTATATAGAATCAAATGTATTTTTTATTGTGAAAAAACTTCTATAGGTGATCAATAATCTGGAATAGATACTTATCCAAGAAAGTGTTGATATGAAGATCAACATCATTATATCCAATCAAATGGGAAGTGTCAATTTGATACCTCTTTAATTGGGAAAAATAGAACATTTAGTGTATCAATTTTAGGAAAGAAAATAATTCCAACTAAAATGAAACATTTCCATGGAATTCAATGATATTAAGGGGTCCAATGAACCTCATTTCCATCTTACTCTACATAGCCAAATTTCAATGTCCTAATGAGATGAGACTAATAAAATACCCCAAAACCTTCCATAAACACTAGCAGGCGTTGATATCTATCCACATTTTATTTATATCAAATTTGATAAATATTTCTCATTTTTCGTAAAATATACCATCTTTTAATCTCCTGAATAAGAAATGGTCTGGGCAAATATTGTTCTCCCAATTATGACCAACATAATGTCGTTCTACATGGACACCCACAGAATGCTTCAAATGGATCAATTTTAGTCAAATATTGATAAATATAATTGTATTATAATTCTAAAAAAATTAAATTATATCCCTAATAACCAACTAAATAAATAATTAACAACCAAACCATAACATGGACTATATAAATGTATAATTCGATCATCCCATATTCTTGAGTGTGGTACACCATGAAAAACATCATTTTGGAACCTTCCACATCCTTTAATACAATAAAAAACCTGTATATAAAAAAGGTGTCTCTGTTAGAAAAACAAACTAAATAATATCCATGGAATTTCATGATGTATCAAAAATATGGGTGAACCTGAATTATACTTTCTTTAGATACTAACTTGGAAGGAAAATTATTTGATTTCATAAATCAATCAATTATTACTAAAATATCATCCTTCCCAACAGGTGTGTATAGTAATAAAATATATAATTAAATATATAAATCAACCAAAATTAATATAAAAATGGGTAATGGTTATAAAAAATAACATATTCTCTCATATATAAATATAATATTTATAAATGTTGGTTATTGTGAAAAGAATATTGGAATAGTCTTCCTATTCCCTAACCACCAATATTGGCATATAAAATCATGATACTTCTTGGTTTTCCTAGGGTACATGGAACTACTAGAATAAATCTTAATATCTATCAACTCATGATCCTGATATATTATAATGAATTGTATGTATCATAAAAATAATGCAACATCAAGAGACAAATTACAATCAAATGAGGTCTATCATCCATTAAGGATTTTACATAAAAGATGAAAAAAATTCAATCTTCTTACCTGAACTGAATTTTATTACCAAATGAACAATAAACATTTATACATACATAGATCACCTACTAATTAGTCTCATTATCTTCCATTGTTATCATATAAAATAGATCCATAATAAAATAATCCCTAGATGATTTCATCAAGGCATGAGTTAATAACAACCTACTCAATGTTTCAGTGAACACATTCCAATTTGGTTGAGATTATAAAATACCCGAATTGAATTTTTTTTAATATAATCAACATAATTTATCTATCTAAAATTCTGATCCATGCATGTAAAAAATATAATTCACTCTCTTTTTATCATAATATACCATAAAGAACCACTAAAAGAGATTGGTGTGTCAAGTCTTAAGATCATGCATCACGACTGCCAATATAGTGTCTTGGGTAAGATAATTATAATCATAAGGGTGTAACTAGTGGAAAGAGTAGTCCACAAACTTCATTCCAAATAGAAACACACACTCAAAACTCATACCGAATATTTTTCAAAAATCCTCAATGTTAATACATAGTTCTGGAAGATTCAAAACTGGATGAGACCTCTATTCTTTATTTAGTTCCAAAAAATATCTCTAAAATTTGAAATTACCTTTAATGCTGACACCATTATGGGTTAAAATTGTCTTAGGAGTCTAAATAAAGAACTTTTTATATTTTTTCAAGGTTTACTGAGATTCCCCTCTGAGATAAAACATGGATAATAAACATCACTCAGGGATCCAAAACTCAAATACAGGAAGCATAATATACATATAATGTTATTTCATAGTGTTCAGTATAATATCATGATGTTACTAATATCTTAACTCAAACCATAAATACCAAAAAAATATTATCAACCAAAACAACATCAAATGATTCCAAAAACAAATTTCATATTTGTTTCTTTAATTCCATAAAGACCTCATGATATTCTATAAATTGAAATGTAATTACCAACTAATAATAATTACCTTAAATACTCCTAAATGTTTTCTGGGACATATCCTGCTCTTAAACTATTAAATAACGGTACACCAACCAGTGTTAAATCTTAATACATCATCAGGATCCTCATAGATGATTAAACAGATCTTATATATATGGAAATGGATATTTTTTATTAATAGTCACTGGAATTATAATTCTATAATTAAAATAATGTTGGATGCTTGTTTTTTTATTTATAAAATCAATTGAATCCAATGGTGAAATTCTAGAAAAAAAATAATTTTCAATCAATATAGTCATGCTAAACATTACATTTTCATAACTCTAATTGGACTATATAATAGGATGAAAATGCATTGGTATTTATCCCAATGATATATTAAATAGATATGATGACTTCTATTTGGGATTGTAACCCATACAAACAAATAGTAAAAACCTCAAGGTACTCATCCACCATGGTAGGAATCAAAAAACATGAACACAACATTAGTATATCATGTAGAAACTTTGGAAAGTAGAATAATATCATTTATGCCTCAGAAAAAATATGCCCCACAAACACAGATTAGGGATCCCACTCACCCAAAAATACAATTGTAACCCCATTGGGATGAAGATACTAAACAAGGTGAGGAAAACATTCATTCTTTTATGTTTTACAAACCATACAATATATTAAAATTATGATGTAAATGTTATCGAGATCAAGAAATAAAAAACCCCAATCATTCTTGATGTTGATGATCATAACTGGGAAATTAGCTTATTTAAAACCCTAGTCTTGTTCCCTTCAAATGGGAGTCTAAGTATTCCTCATGAATGAAATGATATTATATAATATTTGCATCATGTTGACCAATTTTAATGATATAAATCAATGATATGAATTAGTATCAATTAAATCTAATACATATATGAAAACATTTAATGTTTACATCATAGAATTGATGGAACCACTTAAGCTTCCTGTAGTACGTTATCCACTATAAAAATAAGGCTGACCTCAACTCCTCCCTATGATTTAACCCCTAAATGAGTATTCCCCTTCATATGAGAATGATATCCACCATTATCTTCCATATGAAAAATTTCTTGATATTCTTTAGTAATAGTAGATTCATATCTATTTACATGGGACACTCTTCCATAAAATTTATTCATAGGACTAATTTTTTAATAACATGGCATATCTTTGGTGCTACCATTAAATAAATCATACTATATCTTTATATCCCTAACTAATGAAAATATAAATGGTGTTTTCTCAAGGAATTAATAATTAATAAATCTAATAGAAACAAATAAATCTTATTATTTGTCCTTTTCTTCTCAGAATACACATCTCTGCTACATCCTGGTAGAATATAATATGCAAATAAAATTATATTTCTAGATCATTATTCTTCAGCCATAAATTCTTTATAAAAAACATTATAAGTTGTAATAATGTAAAAGAGAACCTCTAATGAATGAAAATCATCCCTCCAAACCAACAAAACCCTTTGATATTTAAGGTAGTTATTAGAAACCATCATTGGTGATAGGTAAAATAAATCAGTTAAATGTATAGAATATTCTATAACAAAACATTCCACTTACACCAAGGGAAAAATTGAGCAGTATTTGCCATAAAAATTGTCTCAAGATTAAATTATTGATTGACACTATAATTTAATGTATTCCGGGTATGACCCCATGAAAATTAGCTTTCCTAAGTTATTCTAACAATTTCTTATCCCTTAAATTAACCATATATGCGGTGAAACATGAATTAAATTCCTCTAGAGTCTTGAAGATGTAGAAAATACATTCCATATTTTCTCAACACATTCATTTTTTGGCTCCTATACTATTTTTTATGTTATATTTGATGTTTCATTGTAAACTATGATACACGCATTCCAAAATCCAAACACCCAACTGACCAAGATTCCGTATATTTTAGATGACTACTTATTCCTATAAGTTTTCAATTAGATGAGTAATTTATGGAATTTTTCACATAGATTCCACAACTAGATTCTGAATTTTTATTTTTAAAGGAATAACCTTTACAACACAAAATATAACACTTTTGTATTTTATGACCAATTTATAAATTATAGGTTGAAAATAAAAAAAATTATTCAAGAACATACAAAAATATAAAATTAGGTAACTATGGATTTAATGAATGAGAAAGATTATAATTAAAATTCAATATAATACAATATTATATTTATTCCAATAAACCCCAATATCCAAAAAAATTATTCATAAAAAACCTAGACCACCCATAGTATCTCAAGGTAACAAATGGTATTGAGGTTGTCCGACCAACTTATGCATTAAATACCTGAATACATGTAGTCCTAACACTAGTTTAACATAAACTCTACAACATGTATGTGTTGTTCCATAATATTTTCTGTAATCTATTGGCTCAGATAACATTCACATACATTCCATCCTTGTTCAACATCACATCTCCCCCAATAAGAGTCTGTATAAATAAGAGATCAATGTATAGATAAAAACATATCTCACGTTTCATAGAATGTATACAGAAAATATTTTTATCTTGTTAATGAAAATAAAACACATCCTTAATACATTCAATTTCATGGAAAAATGACTAAACCTAGATAGATGCCCAAAATTGGACAAAATATATTCACTATGAAACTATTCATCACAACCTACACAACTCACTATGAAGAAAACAACAACTCTTATAATTTGGTGAACGACATGGTATACTTCCCATAACCGGTGTATCGCAAAAAAATCATCCAATTATCCATGAAATATAAATTTTAGGATAAAGGAACCTTGTAGGGCATGATATCAAATTTTTAAAAGGCCAATATCCTTGTAATTATTTGTTTTAGATTTAAAAAAATAGTATTTTATAATTAAATATGATATAGAAAATTGTTTTCCAAAAATTAGTCCTTCTTCCTTACTGAAATTTGTATTCATATAATCAAAGAAAATAACCTTTACATTTAATATATAATCGATGGAATTAGTCTAAATAATCTATAGAAATACCATAAAAATGTGATATATAAAACAAGAAATAATACAACCATGAATAAAAAAATAACATATTATGATATATCCTATGAGATTTGATACTATAACATGCGAAGGAATAATAATCATGGAATACCACAAAGCCTACCAATATTGTGTGCTTCCATAGTATATCAATATCAAAATCATATCCACTATTGGTGACACAATAACTTCGGTTTTCATAATCAACCACCCAGCCTACCCATATTGGGAACCTATAAATTTATACATTTCATTACATGATTTTAAGAGTACTTACACAAAAAATTACAAGACAAATATTGTATAGTCCAATTTATTGAAGATTAGGTATATAATTAAAAATCATGATTCGTACATAAGATCATATTTATTAAATATTCATAAAAATAATGTGAAATATTTGATCCCTTACATATGAATAGGATAACATGGTAAAAAACATAGAAAATATGATGAGCTAAAAAGCCTAGTAAGGAAATAAAAATTTGAGTAAAGCATATAACATGGGTTTGAAAGCATACAATAATCATATAAAAAAGGAATGTAACATGAATAAATGTATGGAATCATAATATATTAAACATGGTATAATATAATAATAGAAATATATTAATGTATAATCCTAATAAAACATGACTTCTGTATAATTTAAGGCTCATTGCACATGGAGGAAAACAAGTCAACGATAACCTCTAAGCCTATTTCACATGGTTCACAAGTCAAGGATATCCTAGAAGTTTATTGAAAATCACGTCTCAATATATTAATCATTAACCAATGATTTAGAGTGTTCTCTGGGTTCACCCATTTTAACATGTTTATGAATATATTTTCTATATAAATCATTATACATAATAAATAAAACATAAACAAAATAGTTATTCATTGAATAATTGGGTATCATGTGAAAAAGAATATGAAAACAGAATATCATAATGATTTCCATGAAAGGATGTATTTAATTCATACATGTGCATCCCTAATTCAATATAGTATTAGATCATGATAAGTGATAAATAGAACCCTTATCCCCCTTGAATGTGATAAATTAACACAACATAGATGATGTTTTCAATTTTTTCAAAACAAATTAGAGGGGAAAGAGTTGATGTTGAATTCTTCCATAAAAACCATAAAACTAAATTTTATTTAAGGTATTGGATTTTTCATTTCATTTAGATGAGGATATTTGCGGACAAAACATGAAAATAAAGAACTTGAAATTAAAATAAAACAAAAAGAAATGGGAATTTACCTATCGAAATTTCCCCCCTTGAGAGCCTCCTTAGAGAATTTGTTTTGTATACTGATGACAAAAAGAGCTACATGTCGTGGGGGAGAGGTTAGGGATGATATTTGAGTAAACATTGACCAATCCTCCAATCATGAGTGGTGTGATGAGAAGTGGTGGTTATGGGTATCATATATAGTGGAGGAGATGGGTGTTTTCTTATTATTTTATTCATTAGTTTATTATTTTTCCTCAAGAATATGAATTGTTTGACAATTATTATTAAAAAAATTAAAACATTGAATTAATGTTTGTGATTTTATGATTACATAAATCATAAATCATTTTGGTATCAATAAATCATGTTTTTTTCTTATACCATAAATTATCATATTTTATTATTCGTTAAAAATTCATGTTCTCCGAAAATTCCCAAAAATTATCCATAACCATTTTCTGAAGATTATAATTCAAAAATGTACTCCGTTTTTTGAATATAATTTTCTAAATATTGTGAATTTAATTTTTAATTGAAATCCTCATTTAGTCTAAAATAATGATTTTGAAAATTTTTTTATATTTAAAAAAGTTTGAAAAATTAAATATGGTCTCATAAAATTATACTACATTTATAAGATAATAAATTGATAATTTATGAGTAAATTGTATAAAAATAATGTTTATTTTAAAATATTAAATCTATTTTAAAATTGAAAATAAATAATTATGTTTTATAAAAATATCAACACTTATATTATAATTATTAAAACATTTAATTACATATATTATGACATTATTATACCATAAATTTAGTTATAATATTCTTAAATTTTAATTTTACTTTCATATTAGAGGTAACTATTCTATTTTGGGGATTACTATTAATAATTTTCAAATTAGTATTCAAAATTTCGAGTAAATATTTCATCATTATAGGTTACTTTACTTCTAGAAATACTTCTTATTTAATTAATTATTCATTTATAAGTTTATATTGTGTTGTTTATGTGGTTTAATGTGATTTATACTATATTAAATACTTATAACATGAGAATTTTCATTGATAATATTTTGGGTTTTTGAATTCATCCCCCTTATTAAATTTCACTCTCAAAATATTGGTTTACATAATATGGGGGAAATGTGAGTCACTTCTCCTTCATCGATTCTTCTTGATCCCATGTTTCCTTTTATAACATATGGTTCTACCATAGTACATTGACTATGTGAGTGTTCTTGTTACATAGAGATTTATCTCTATAATCCAATAACTTCATAGGTTCCTCCTCATAATAGATATCATTATCCAACTGTAAAACTTATGAATTCAGTAGATGTGGGGGATCAGGTATGTACTTCAATAATAGGGATACATGGAATACAACATGTTCATGAGACATGGTAGGTGGGGGTGATTTTTGATACACCACAACTCTGACACAATCAAGGATCGTAAAGGGAATGATGTACCTGGGACATTACATTCTGCTCATCCCAAATCAGACGATCCACTTACATAGAGATATATAGAGGAATACCATGTCTCTAACATTAAAATATCGGTTTCATAAAAGATTAATTTCATAAGTATTCTTTTGACTTTTGGATTCCTTACTGTGTTTCTAAAAAAGTTTCACATTCCCCACCATATCATCAACCATTTTTGGAAATAGTATCTTTTGATCACTATCCTCATCCGATCATGCTGGTGTTCTGCAACATTTCCCATAATGGGATTTGAATGGTTCCATTTGTTTACTCTGAGTGGAAACTATTATTTTAGGAGAATTCATCTAGTGGAAGATGTCGGTCCCATCCTGTTATGATGTCTATAGAACATTCTCTAAAACATCCATTAAATCTATGAATAGTTCACTCATATTGGACATTAGTTTGATGATGATAGGTCATACCTATGAAATCTTATTGTTCAGATCATAGTTGATACTTTTCTAGAATTTTGAAGTGAATATCTATTGTTGATCGAATACAATTGATAGTGGTTCTACATCATGACTTCTCACTTATTTGATGAATATCCAAGGAATATGATCTAGTTAAAAGTCCTCTCAAATTGTGATAATGTGAGCTACCGTTATAAGACAATACATAACAACCCGTATAGCATTGTTTCATATGAATGAATTTAGAAATCTAGTGAAAACATCCCTGGAAATGTTCTCCCAAATCAATGTTGGTATAGGGTTGTGGTTGCATTATCCTCAATGAATTTTGTCTTTCAACATTCAATTGATCAAATACTAGGAAAATTGATGTATATTCAATGATATCCTCTATTTGTTCGGCTATCCATTCTCTTAGAGATCTCAGTACGGTGTAGTTCTCCCTAGGTGAATAGAGAAGGTTGAGCTATGTGTTTCATTCAAAATCTCCATCCTTATGTCTAGATTAGATGGAACACATTTCCATGACCCAAGTCATGAAACTCCTTCCTCATAAATTTTAAACTCTGAGTGTTTACCTTTTCTCATAGCTTCCCCCTCAATTTGGATTTCCAATTATTCCTTTTATCATCCTATATTTTTCTCAATGAGGGGTTTTTGAGAAATCATTTGAGAAATTATTGATGATGTTCTTTACATGATGATTCCCATGAATATTCTTTTGAATTTTAACATATATTGAATCCTACTCAATTCTCATAACTGATAAAGAATATGGATCCTTTATACATATATAATCTTCCACATTATTTTCTATACAACGATCGTAGTGCATTGAGCCATAAAATTCAATGATTATCTCGATCAATATTTTTTGGTGTATATTAAGCTACATTTTGTTGAATATATATTTGAGACTATTGTGATCAATGTATATTCACAATTATCCCCATATAGATATTGACACATGATTTTCAATGTATATATCAGAGCTTCTAACTCTTGAACATGTGTGCGATATTTTTTCCCTAAATTTCCATCTTCCTTGGGGTTTAGGATATCACCTTTTTCATTTTGGATTAATACACTTCCTGATCGATTCATTGAATCATTTTTTGTAAATGATAATGTATTCCTCACTTGTTAGTAGTGTGAGAACTATTGTAGTGATAATCCTCTTTTTCTACTCTTTGAAGTAGGCATCACATTCACTCTTCCAGTAATTCATCAGTCGCGTCTGATTCATCTCAATTGGTGGGTTAGAAAATTGAAATAAAATTAAAATATCATCGGTAATACCCACCTAGTTGAAGAAAACTACAGTTTTGTGTTAAAAATTATTTTCTAGGACACACTTTGATTTTCTTTTTCTTATAAGGGTCCCCATAAATTCTTTTTCTAGTAATAAAATTCCCAATGAAAGATACATACGTAATCAATAACTCATATTTATTGTACTTATTATATATATTATTTCATTGAAAAGACTTTTGAATATTATGAAAATACTCCCCGAGTACCTCCTTTCCCTTTGAGCATATTAGAATATCATCAATAAAGTATACCAAAAAGATATCGAGTTAATCACTAAAGACTCTATTCATTAAATCCATGAAAATTTTGGAATAATATTCAATACAATGGGAATCACTATGAAATCATAGTGTCGATAACTCATTAAAAATGTAGACTTGGGAATATGTTATTTCCTCACCATTAATTGGTGATACCCTCAGTGAAGGTCCACTTTAGAGAAATAACTAGACCCACATAACCGATCGAATAAGTCATCTATCCGTTGTATTGGAAACTTATTATATATGATGATTTTATAGAACTCGTGATGATCAATGAAGAGGTTCAATTACCCAACCATCTTCTTGAAAAAGTTGATTGGTTCACCCCATGGTAAAGCACCCCGGTGTATAAATCCCTAGTCAAAATTCTCTTGTAACTTCTTTTTCATTTCATCTATCCCACCAATGGCTATTATATGAGTAATATTTTATATAGGTAGAGATCTAGGAATGAGTTAAATTGAGAACTCAACCACTAGATCAGGAGGAAGACCATTCAACTATTCATCGAACAAATCATTGTAGTTTCTCACAAAAGCCATGTCTTCAATCGTGATTCTATCTTTCATGTCAATCATATAATATATTTATACATTTTAATTAGTTAGTAATAACCATACATGAAAACATAATTCTTAAAGAAATTCATCCTCCGCATTACACAAGTAAAGAATTATATAATGCTTTGGGATGTAAAGAGTGATATCTCATTCCCAAAAATTGATATTGTATTTATATAAATATACCCAATCCATTCCTAAAATATCATTAAACTCTAGTAAAGGGAGTATGAAACGATTTTTTGGGAGGTTCAGGCAGCAAAAAATTAATTTTTGGGGAGTTATATACTTTGGATGCAATAATTTCCCCAGTAGTTGTTCTCATAGAATACTCAACATATGTATTTTTAGGCAGTGTTTGAATAGTTTGACTAATCTTAGAAGATTTGAGAGAATGCATAGAACTAGAATCAAAAAGCACATTCACTATTCATGAATGAATAATCAGCATATCTTTCACCTCATTATTATCAGGTAACATACGAGAAGTAGTGATATCATATTCCCTTACTTGTTTCCATGGAGGTTGTTGTTGTTAATTTTCTTCCATATAAACGTGGATTAAGAAAATAGTTCACATAATTCTTATGTTCCTTATTGTGGTAACACTACACTGTAGGATTAGTGTTGATCTAAACCATCCCCCCTTCTTCCACAATATTTGGAATCTTTATATCTCTTTGGCGGTTATTATACAGATTCTCCATTCTTCCACATTTGAAGCATTTTCTGGTCCCCATTAGAATATTATAATGATTCTTCTGCCCAAACATTTTATATGTTGGATATTGGGATTCCATTACATCATGTTATTTATCTATTAATCCATCCATAATAGAATCAATCTTCCTATTTTTTTCACTATTACTATGAGACTACTGAGAGTCTCTTATATCCATTTCAATATTATAGACACAACAAAAAATCTATTCATGGTTATCAAATTATCTAATCAATAAATCTGTCATAGACTTTTATTCAGTCAAATAATTATGTGATCCAACATTCATTCATTTTTCATGACAATGATAGAGGTTTTCATATAAATACTTCTAATTTTTTTCTCATACCTTCAGATAGACTCATATTCAATCCACTTCAGTATAATGAATAATTATTACATGTTTAGACAATGTTTTTGGAGAAAATATATATTGGAAAATATTTTCTTGAAATCATCCCATTCCATGGAATCATTTTAAACATTAGACTAAATTTTCTTCATTAGTCTCCACAACTGATCCACTTACCTATTAAAGTGAATGACTTCCAGTGTCAAATTCTCTTTTACTAATTATTAGAGAATATATATTATATTTTTAGTGGGGTTAATCCACCATTCTGTGAGGAGGGGATCCGAATATCCACTAAACTTGGGTGTCCTTTTCCACCTGATGTATTGGATGAAAACATTCTCTTTCCTAGGAAAAAGAAGAGTGTTATACATGATTCAAGTTATTATTAATATGGTGATACCATTGATAATGTTGTCTCATTATGTTTTGGGAAACTATTCCCCTCAACTTGAAAAACATAATGCAGAGAATCCCATTTCCAACCACATTGTTTTTTTCATGTGTTAATCTATTTATATAAGTTAACTAATAAAAGTAATGTGTAATTATGGGGCTTGAATACATAACAAATAATCATAAAAAAAAGAAAAATTGTAAAGAAAAAAGATTAAACTATAAAGGAAAATAATATCATAAATTCTAATTGTGTTGGTTTTAATATAGGTTATCTATGATCTGTTTCACAACATATGTACTTCTGCATATATTTTCTGTAAATATGGATTTGTAATGGGATTATGAATTTGCAATAGAATATCCCCTCAGAGTGTCAAACTAATTGTGAAATAAGGATTGTTGTCGTGTGCCTGGTTACCTCGAGATAGGCCTAGAACACCATGTCATAGTTATTACTCGTAGATACATTTATTCCATGACCACATCCACTTGTAGTTTCCAAACAATGATTTATTTTCGTAATAAACCACTTACACTATACTAACCAAAATATTGGGATGTTTTCTCATACTTAGTATTATCCCTAGGGTTCTTACTAAAGTTTTCTATTACAAGTCCCTATAAATAACTAGACCATCCTTTGAAATAATCTATAGTTACCCTATACTTTTAAAAATATCATTACATGATTCTAAGTATACTTAAATATCAAATAACAAGATAAGGATCGTAAAGTTTGGTGTCTTGGATATTAGGTACAAAATTAAAAATCATGATTCCATAATAATATCATCTTTATTTAATCTTGATAAGAATATCCTTACATCCTTTTATTCATTACATCTTCCTAGGATTACCTAGGAGAATACTTGAACTAAGGGATGAGCTAAAAAACCCAGTAAGGAAATAAACAATGGAATAAGGATTTCCACATGAGTTAAAAGGAATAACATAATGACATAAAAAGGAAGAAAAAATGAATAAAAATATGGAATAATAAAATATTGAACATGGTATCATAAAATCATGGAATCATATTAATGTGTAATCATCATAAAAGATGAATTTCGTATGAGTTAATGCTCATTGCACATGGAGAAACACACGTCAAAGTTAACCAGAAATACAATATCACATGGATCACAAGTCAAGGATAACCAATAAGACCATCTCACATGAAGTATCATGAGATTAAACATTACCCAATACATTGGAGTGCTATCTGGTTTCACCCATAAAACCATGTTCATAAATATTTTTTTGAGATAATGAATCATAGATATGAATTCAAAAATAAACAAAAGGGATGCCCATGTAAAGAATTTGGTATCATGTAAAAATGGAATATCAAAAGAGAATATCATAATGGTGTACATGAAAGGATATATTTAAATGAAACATGGAAATATACAAGGTAATACAGGAATTGATCTTGATAATTATTGTAAAACTGAATTGAAAATAGTTTTTAACAACCATTAGAAAGAAAACATTTTTATTTTATTTAAGGGAAAACATTCAGGAATCTATAAATTTGAAATGAAATAATTTTTCATATAAAAACAGAATTGAATAAAGAATTTTTATCATGATAAAATGATTTAATTTAGGAAAATTATTGTTTCTTAAAAAAATATTATTGAGTGCACTTGAAAATGGGTAACAAATCATGAAGTTTCCTTTAATCGGGATTTATTTTTCGGATGATTTGAGAAGGGAACCTTATTAAAAGATCTATTAACCAATAATATAAGTATTATATTATCTAGATAAATTATTTTCGAACATGAATAAATAATATATAAGACATAAATAAAAATAGATATGAATTATGTAGGAAAAATAGAGAGTAAATGTAATCTGAATGAAATATGGTGGTTAGGAAATGAACCCCTACCTTATGAATGAAATGGTAATGAGCTTGATCTTAGTGTCTTGAATAATAAAATTAGATTTATTAATTAATAATTCTAAAAGAATTTGTACATGTAATTTATTTATTATAGTGTTATTAAGTAAATTTATGGAATTATATATGAGTAATAGAGTTCAACTTCATAGTTTAGGACTATTCATTTTCATAGTTTTCATGATCGGTTATCTCGTATATGAGTATGGATATTCTTGTGGAATTGGTATAATTTTAATTAATTGTCATTATATTTTATTATTGAAAAAATAAGTTCAATTTTTTTTAAAATTATTATATTTCTATATATGAGGATAAATCATTAAGTAACATGTAAATGATAAACGTTTAGATTAATTTTAGTGGTTTTTCAATCATAGAGAACTAGATTTGTTTTACTATTTAAATCATGTCTATATATAGGATAAGAACATTAATTAAGATATAATACATATATAATTATTTGGTTCAACCATCACAATTTTTTCATGTCCATCCTTAATGGTGGTAATGGACATTGATAACATACCGTCCTTGAATGTGATAAATTAACACCTCACGGACAATGATTTCATATTTTGAACAAAAAAATATGATAATGAATTGATGATGTATTATTACTCAAACATAATAAAATCATATTATATGTAAGTTACTATTATGATCATTCCATTTGGATGACTTTAGGTGAGGACAGAATAATAAAATAAATAACTTGAAATGAAAATAAAAGAAAAACAATAAGGAATTTACCTATATAATTTCTCCTCATTGAGAGCCTCCATTGGGAAAATGTTATAGTGTTTTTATGTGACCAATATCTCTTATAGAGGATGAATTGGTTTGGGAATATATACTTTTATAATGTGTAAAAGGATCAAATCATGAGAGGTGTGTGGAGAAGGTGGTGAGGGGTGGTATTAATAGTCGAGTAGAGGTGTGTTTTTTTAATTTTTTTACTCATTACATTATTATTTTTCATCTAGACATTGAATAGTTTTATAATTATCTTAAAAAAAATTAATATAATGATGGATAGTTCAATATTTTTTTTCTTACATCATATATACATTGTCTATGACCTAAATAATCAAGTAATTATTTTATACCCTAAATTACCACATTTTAACATTTACCAAAAATTCATGTCCTTCAAAAAATCCCAAAAACTCACCATATTTTTTTTTAATTTTAATAATTAAAATTTAACTCCATTTTATGAAAATATTTTCCTAAATTTTAGAAATTAAATTTATAATTAAAATAATCATTTACTCAGAAAATACAAATTTGATAATCATAAATAATTTTATAACACATTGAAAATTTAAATAAGGTCTAATAAAATTATATTAGAATCACAAGATACAGAATATTAATTTATGATTTAATTTTATAGAAATAAATGTTTTTTTGAAAAGTTATATTATTTATAAAATTTAAAATAAATAATAATGTTTTATAAATATATCAACACTTAATAAATAGTTTTTTAAAAAATTAACTACATGTACTATGATATAATTATATCATAATTTAAATTACAAGATGCATAAATTTTATTTATACTTACATAGTTGAAGATAAAATTCCATTGTCCAGTTTACTCTTCATATGGGTCACATTACTATTTGAATGATCAAGTTTTTATTTCATAGTTGAGGTTACTATTCCATTGTCACATTTTCATGGGGAAATATGATCGTATTAGAAATAAAATGTGGGGATCTAGGAAATCAATGATGCAGAAGATAGGGAGGTGTAGTTCAAGTTGGTTGGGCCTACGAGTCATGTAATGGGCGTAGAATTACTCTGGGCCATTGGTTTATGTATTTTCCATTGGGTTGTGTTTGGCCTTGTGCCCATGCCATATGGGTCCTATAGGTTTCCCCTTAAACCCCCAAATTAGAGATTATCCATAATTAAAAAAAGCCATTCATGCCATTTAGGCTATGTGAGTTATTGTGATTTATACTATATAACATAATTATAAGAAGGATATTTACATTTATAAAATTTTGGTTGTAATAACACATGGTTCCCAATGTTCTTTTCATTTAAATAAAAATCAATTATTTCATGATCATTACATTATAAAAAATTCCCAATAACAGCATTACTGCCCACATTCCTGAAAATCCAATTTTTAATCAAACCCATCATTGTGTTTTTTCAATGAACAGATAAAATACATTATGATTTTTTAAAGAAAATCATATTTATAAAGAATTTAATATTCTAAAAAATAAAATTATACAAAATAATCCTAATAGATTTCTGATCAATAAATTTAATACTAAAAAACAAAATTTACATCAACTTCATGTTAATAATTCGATTGAATGATTTTCTTGAGAAACGTACCTTTGTAAAATAACAAAAAAAAATGTCTTCCATAAAATAACAGTGATGGAGAAGTAATATATCAATTCATCCAGGTATGAAATCATTAAGGATCATAAAATTGTGGTCAAGAATTCTATATGTCACAACATGATGAAGAAAAGAGTCATGATCCTTTCCTTGAGTGTGATGGACCAGAACAATACAAAGAGGATGCCAAAAATAATCTTATTAAAGGGAAAACTAGTTTTAATTTTCATTAAGAGTCCTTGATTTTGATCACTAAAAACATAAATATTGTCGGTAACATCCCCCAATGTATTTTTTTCTGAATCTGACCAACTGAAATTAGGAAACAACTACCCTCAATGCTCTATGCTACCCACCACCATATGGTATCCTCAACCACACCCATACCCAATACCTCAACATAGTGATAATATATGATAAGGTGTGAAATACATATCCTTTTTCCGTCCACACCATCAACTCTATTGGGGTATTTTACACTCAAGTCTAATCCCTAGGTATGACCCCCAATGTCCCACAACCATAGCTAGGCTCATAGATGAGAGTTTTGGACCATCCATTTCTTAACAAATATTTCAACGTCTCAACACAATTTGGATTATGGCATGGTGCACCTCATGTTAACTAAAAAGTACCAAAGATCTTTTTAGTCATTATGATTGACTAACACATGTGAATTCTACATTAACCATTCATAATAATCAAAATAAAATACCAATTTAATGTATAAAGTGTCTCATGTATGGAAATATATCACTTATAATGAATTTATCATTTAATTAATTTCATATAATAATGGTATTAAATTAGACATGGTGTCCTAGTAATATTTTGGATTTGGTTCTTAAATCATTCATTATCCCTTTAAATTTATCTCTAATGTTACTCGTGATGTATTAGTTTGATATTTTGGTTCAAAAGCAATATTTTAACTGCTGTTATATTTCATTTGATGTGATATAGTCACACTTCATAGAGAGATATGTAGTCCCACAAACATTGATATGTAAATATATACTCGATTTGTATTAATATATATACATATATGTGGGAAAATAAAATTCATAAAAACATTAAATAATAGAGTTATCAAATCATGTGGTAATGGAGTTATCATTATACTTATCATTGTTTATTTCATTATATGATGTGTGTTATTACATTCCATATTTATTAAATTATTTCTATTCAATGATATCCTTTTTTAACATCATTATTTGATTTTGACAGGAATTATAACTCAATTCAATGGATATTTAATTATTATACAATAAAAAACGTTTCTATTTTCTAATATAATATATGATAAAATCATTTTATGGAGTAATAAATTTATATATAATTTTAGTATTCACACCATCCTTAAATGGTTAAAGGGATTCATTTATAATGGATTCCAAACAATTTTTGATGTTATAAAATCCTATTGTGTTTGAAATATTCCTCTTTATTTTTTCATTTACAAATAAGTGGTAATTGAAAACTATATAGGAACAATGATTCATCAAAAATAATATAGCTAATTCGAACAATATGTGGATATCTATAGAGACATAAATGCATAATATATTATAGAAATATCATCATCAATTACATTTTAATGAATAATACTCAATAAAATATAATTTTACTTTCCTAGTGTGTGATGGTTTCAATGTTTCATATTGACTAATGAGATGTTTACATAATTAGTGATAATAATTATCAAGTAGGGTAATTTTTTTGGGTGGGTGGATCATGGTAGCTACTCAAATAGTGTGGGGTTTAGTTAGCTCTCATTTTGTGGGTCTATTATGATGTTCATTTAGGTGTTTGTGGTGGCTTGTATGGATACATTTTCCATAAATAGTTTTATTTTAAGTGTTTTCTTTTCCCCCCTAATTCTTATCTTATTTAATATAGACTCATTTATCTACCAATAATTACAATTTAGAACAATACTTAATAATACACTCTCATCATAATGGATGACTATGTTGGTGTATGAAAAATTTGATATTGGACTCATGGGATACTATTGGTGTGTATTTTTCATTTTTATTTCAATAATGTGTTATTGATTTTTCATGTTGAATAAATATAATATTATTCTAAACAAATTTGTTATTTATTTCAAAATATTTTTTATAAACCCATTTTGTTTGATCCTTTAGAAACTACACTTGTAAAACTATTTATCTTCATTTTAATTATGATGATGGACTCCAAAACCCAACAGATATATCAAAACATCCTCTATGGTGTTGAGAAGAAACATCTAAACTTTGTAAAAATATATAAATTATGTTGGATAATTATATCATATTTAGATGTATTTCTCTGTCACTGCATGTCGTATCTAACGGGATCATGTGAAAAAATCATGGAAATTGATAATGATGTCAGTAAAAATGATATTATATATCATTGATATCCTGGAGCAACCTAGGGTTCCACTAAATCATGAAACTCTATGAGTTTTTGACGTGTCCAAAAGGGTGTTCTTAATCATCACAAACTAGAAACCTATTCTTCGGAATCAGATAATATAAAATTATGAATATTTTTAGATAATGAAAACTCATATAAATAATTATTAATATAGTATTCTTCATAACCATGTCATACACTGGAAGGTTATGTACTCTATCATATAAAAAAAGTATACAACTAAAACCCATGGCCAAATTGAAATAAAATCATAATGTAATATAATATAACATGTTACAAAAAAACTAAAATTATCATGGTGCCCCATTAGTCTAAAAATAAAAATGTGTTTGGGATTAGATTCTAATAATGCAATAGAATTTGTATATTACACCAACTAAAACAAAAATAAACAACATAAAAAAAATCCAAAACATTTTAAACCAAGGGAAGTATCCCAACATGTAAAATTCATATCTTAATTGAAACCAAACATAAATACCCACCATATCAAAGTAGAACCTATATATTTAATACATCATATAAATGAATATTTGAGTATAACCACTGGTGTATGAATGATGTGGTAATATGATCCCAATAATATCCTACAATGTGTCCCATATATAACACTTCATAGAAAAAATAAAGCATATTAGTTTAGAAATAATCACATGAAAATTGTTTTTAATATGTTATAAAATTGTAGTCAAAGAACATGAATCATGTCTTTTATCAAATGAAACTATTGAATAAATATAAATATAATATTCCTTTTACAACAAAAAATATGGGAATACACCATACTGTTACTAAGGCTCAGATCAAGTAAAGAATAACATCAATATAAGTCTTGAGGATTGGATAAAAAAACTACATTGTCCATCAGACATGTTTATGACAAAACTACACAAGTTCATATGTCACACCAAACATATAGGGGGGGAGATATTTACTATTTATAATTTACAACCAATGTACCCAATCATTCAATTTATGTTTAAACATGTAATCAATTATTCTAAAATGGTATTCTCTATAAATAGTTTACAAACATATCATGTTTCAGGAATAAAACATTAAAATCCATTTTAACATTAAAATTTGAAATAAGAACATATGGAATAAATATTAACACTAATAAACACTAAAATATAACATAGATATAAATAAAAGAATTTTTAAAATTGGATTTTTAAAATTTAACCATCAAAGGTTCAATTAACATAAACGTAATAAGTAATCACCTATCATTACCATGAAAACTATTAGCAATCGATATGTATCCATATAGTGTGAATGGGAAGGACCCTATGGGATCGAGAGTACTTCATGGATTTTGAATCAATATAATTTAACATTGTATGGAGAATAATGTGATGATAGTATATCTTAGTGTAATATTTGTAATAATGAAATAATAGAGATATGGTCTAACACTAATGATCATTCTCACTCACATATTATTTTCTAGCTTGTTCTAGATGATATCCCCAAAAAAATTACAATGAAATAACAAGGAGGATAATTTCATGTGAAGGGGGCCTGGAACATTTGAAATGGGGAGAATAATAGGTTTCAGTGGTGTTAATTTTTTTTATAGGAGATTTATGAAATTTTATTTGTACATTTAAGAAAAAACACATAGGATGACTCGGACTAATACATATTTTCTTGGAATTAATGTCCCTCATGACTCACCCATGAAACATAGTTTTTTGTTCTATGTTTTCTACACTACTATGAGGTAGGACTAGGAAGCCGAACCACATGATTCTATGACATGGAGAACACACTCTACAAAAAAACCTCACTCATGAGCTCATCCAAATGATGCATCATGTGTCCTTCATAGTGTAGAATAATGAAACAATATTTATATATATAATGTTAAATATTATATTTTCCAAGAAATGTATCCTATTGACAAATTAATAAAAAATATATAAAACAAAGAAAATTTTAATAAATAAAATGTCTCTGATCAAAAAATAATTTCATGGGTGTAAAATTTTCTGCACTATATAACTTTTTGAACATATAATGTCCTATTAAAATTTTATATGAAAATAAAAGAGGCCATTTCCCGCTTATTAATTATTTGAGCTCCAATGTATTAGGTTAATCAGAACTATTATCCACAAAATTTTAATCAAATGAACAAAAAATCCACAAAGTACTATTTCAAGGTAGTCAATGATATAAATTGAGAACATTATGATAGAGAAATCCAGCTTCCACTTAAGTTCATCCAAATTTATCACTTCAGAAGGATCTAGTTGAAACCTATTTATTTAAAAATGTGATATATATTTTTAATTGTAGTTAGATAAAATGTTAATACCATACATTAAGAAAACATCACAATATAATCTATGATGTTAAAGGGGTCCATGAAACTTTAAGAAAGCTTCCCTTTCATCCCTAATATATGGTGACCCAAATAAGGTAATACGTTAATGAACACCAAGTACTTCATGTAAATGTATGAGGGTTTACTAATATAATAATAAAAATTCTTTTGGGAGAGGCTGAATTGTTTCCATATTCTACTAAATTACCTAATACATTTCAATAATTAGCTGGAAATAGATGGGTACCAGTAGTGAGGATTCAACTAAATCAGTCTAGAAAAAGTGATACTGGAATAAAATACTACAGGGTAATTAAATTAGGTATATTTTAATTATTTTTTATAAATATTATTATATGTAAATTTATCTAATATAAAAGGTTTATTCCATGACCCACCAAAATGTAAAACATTGAATCTTAGCATTTTATCATGAATCATTACATTCATCTTTGTATGTCCACTTGTTTTTTGATGGTAGGTTATACTCATATTTACCTAATATCTCATATCCTCTTGGAGGATCTCTAAAAATTTATAAATAAAATTAGGACCTCTATTAGATATAATATTAGAATGTATATTATATAGTATCATATTATCATTCATGGAAAATGTAAAAGGCAAAAAATATTACTGTCATTTATTGTTAAGAAATATAAATATTTTTTTAGCTAATCAATCACAGCCAAAATAGAATTCATACATTAAGGTGTATGAGGAAAAATAATAATCAATTTCATAGATACTTAATCCCCTTTATATATAGGGATAGAATGGGGAAGGAGGAAACTAGATTTTTTTGGTTTCTGGAATCTACTTTTTAATATCTACAACATTAATAAATGAAATGAGTTTTGTCTAAACTCATAAATATATATAAATTATAATACCTCATATCATAATAAAATTTGTTTATTCCAATATGACTAGAACATTGTTTTTAATGATAGTATTCCATCATTTCATTTATCACTAATAGAGAAACCACACACCTGTTATTGAACTAAATAATACATTCTAGGGTTAGAAACCACTCAATATTTTTATCCCTACCATATATAATTCCTATGATACACTATCATGTTTGATCCATTAATATTTCATGGGAAAATTTCTCAATGAGAGAAAGATTCAACTGAATGTAAAAAATTAAAAACAACCTAACATTCTTCCTTCATATCATAATTCATCTTCTCTATATAATACATAAGGATACACTACAAAATATGTTCTTTCAAACCTTAGTATGGTAGTTCCCTTCGTAAATCATTAGTGAAGATAGTACACTTTCCGGCTGTGTAGTTGAAATCAAAATCAAATTATGGAAGATATTCCACCCACTACCTCTTATTGTGGTTTAGATCCATTTGACTGAAAATATATATTTTGATATTCGGATAAATGTCTAATGAAAAAATCATTTTAAATATATAATCTCGCAATCATTATAGAACATTCTAGATTGTCTCGAATTTAAGTTCAAAAAGAAACCTAATGATTTTGAGAGGCATGGAAAATGTTATTTTAATATTTCTTCTCCAAAATTTATTTTAAATCATTAAATAATGTACACACCTTCTAATATTAACCGATGGAAAACAAGAAAATTATTTAAATGATGAAGAATATAATATAAACAACAAATCAAAATTCAAATTTTAACTCATTAAATTTTGATTGAATGTGTTTTCCACGGAAGTACAAGGATCATCGCTTGAAAGGACCAAACCTGGACACCATAAGAACATCCATAATTGATTCAAATGAATTCTAAAAAATCTTCCTTCCCATCTGGGATCTATCATAGAGAATACAAGGATATTTGATTTAATCATAATCAATGTTTATCCTCGATCATGGATCAGACAATTCATCATCACACCTCTGGTTACATTCTCTATATCCATAAAGAGAGATTGATTTGAGTTACAATTAAAGTGAGAACTTAGCACCATCATATTTTTGTATTAAATTGTTTTTATACTTAGGTTATAACTCCCCTAAATTTAATTTAGATCTTTATAGATGTTAACCCCACTAATAGACCCAAAAAATATAAAAAACATTAACACCTATTGTTACAATAAGGAATATTTTATCACACACTTTTAACATCTATTATATTTTTTGGGATAGAATAAAATTCATCAACCTGAATTTCTTATCTTATTAATAATATATGATCCATGAATATTATGTATTTAATATTATTTCAAAAAAATATTTTTCATTTTATTCTTGGGGTAACTTTTGAATTTAATAAGAAACTAGATTAAAAAACCATTATTATAAACTATTTTAATGTTGAATTTCATTTCTTACATTATGATCATACAGTCTAGGAAATTACCTACACCATTCCATGGGGACCACTATGTCTTAAACATAAATTCAATGGAATTTGATAGTCTTTTAAATATTTTTTACGTGTGACCCTCTAGACCTGTATCCCTATAGTAATGAGTAATACACATATAATATAAGTGAAATCATGAAAATCATAAAATCCCTTATGTTTATAAGGATTAGTCATAGAAACAACAACCTCATAGTAATAGATGTCATGTAATATAATATCGTTGTCTCACTATATCATATAAAAAATATTTCACACCACATGTATTCTTCCGTTCTCTATTAATTATATTCTGATCTTATTGGAGAATTATAAATTTTGAAATGTTGTACATGGATTTAATAATGTTACTTACACCCTTTTCAACTAGGACCAAGATTCCTCTTTCGTTTTAAAGTGAAAAAATCATTCTAGATCATTCAATAAATTTCCTACAACCAATGATATAGCCAACAAAAGATACCTTTGTAAAAAATAAATATTGTGTATTTATCTTATATAAATGTCTGTGGTCAAATTAAATACAGTTATAATGAAACAATGTTCAGATAAAAATACTTGTTCATCTAAATAATAACATGTTGTAACACATAAAACATGTAGTGTTATAATTATTCTTTCCTTCCCTATGATAACCACAAATTGGTATGACTAAATGTGATCATCATATGAATAATTATCAACGGTTACGATCCCTCGAAAGATAATATGCCAACATTAATTTTTACACATTAGTGTGATGAATCTGGAATTTTTTTTATATTTAAGACTAATATCATAGTATGTAGAGTTCCACACTATAGTTGAAAACTATTATAACATTCTGATATGATAAATAATTATAGGAAACTTCCAGGGAAATAGTATAAACAAAATTATCAACAATATTATGGTATGTATAAATTATAAAAAACACTTCATATACACTACATGTTAATTAAAAAGTATTTCTCTTGTTTGTCCAAGGAAACTAACAATCATAACACTCTGATATACACAATATCTTATATGATAATCATCATCCAATTATATATCATATGACAAGGTCATACATCCCATTTGATTCTACATTACAATAGGATCTTCAATTTTTTTCTATATGCTTACTCTGTAGTGTGAGTTGTCAGCTTATTTGATAAAACACATCAAGAGATAATATACTGATGTGTATCCCTTTTTTATCTATTATAACTTTCAAATCATTTCTAATACCTATGGAATGCATCCATGAACTATAATAAATCATTATGTTTTTAAATACTACTTATTTTTCAATATAAAATGATGCAATATACTTGTTATATAGACATATCACTTCTTCCAACTTTAATTTGAATATATATCTAATAAACTAAGACAAAGTATGATATTAGATTGAATAGAGCAATAAAAAATTAGTTTGTTCTAACAATATAACTAATGTTCCTTCCTATACAATTTCTAGGTAAAAATTTTGTTGATGATTTCTAGTATTATTAGATATTTTTAACTTTTTTCATCTAGTTCTCCAAGATTTATCTGATAATTTCCTACAATACCATGTGTGGAGGGAATATTATATTTATTTAATATCATGAAATATTTGATAGATACATCATGGTGGTATATGAAATTGTATTCTCTATATTCAAACCATATTATGTATTATAGATGCCTTCTTGAGAAGATGTTTTCATGTTAAATAGGCAATACATTTATTTTTAATTACTGAAACATGTATTTTTTAATATGTCGTCAATGTATTCAAATTTAATTTTCCAAAGAAACCCCTAGATCTAAAACTTTATATTTTTTACCCATAACATCAATTTATAATTTAATTCATTCAATATAGAGGTTCATTTATCGTAGTGTTAGGTAACTGTAAAACTAACTATTACATTCCATTTTTTATTTATAAATTTCACTTAGAAAATGGTGGTTTTCTAACTAACCTATTACAAATACATTTCAATCATTAATTCAAAATGAATATTATATTTTCAAAATACATTAAATAAATAATAAATATATCCCCAAAACATGTGTTTCATATTGGTGTTCTATGTTTCCTATGATAATTTCTATTGCTTTATATAGATTTGTTCAATGATTGTTGTTCTTAACATTTATTTCCCATTACATTCATCAAATAAATTTTATATGAAAATTATTATAATTAGGGGTTTATATAACATCTCTCCTTTTATCACATAAACTTTAATTAAATTATACAAAACCAAGGATCTTTAAGGATTAGTGTTTTGGAAACCAGGATCTTATTACATGAAAAAAACATTCTTAAACACTTGAAAGGCTTCTTCATTTGTTCATCCTAAGTTCATTATAGCATCTAATAACCAGGGAGAATACATCAAAGGAAATGGTGACAAAAAGTCCCAGTAAGGGAAACAAGGGAACCATTTTAGATGAGAACATTAGATAAATAAAAAGTCATGAAATATAACATTAAGGCATGAGAAAGAGATATGAGGCACATCATAATAAAAATAACGTGTTACATAACATAAAGATATGGCTACAACATTTAACATAGAAAATCATGAACACATCACCATGGTCTATACCCAAGGATTCATTTGAAAATTACCATGGTAAACCCCAAGGTATCATTGAAATTGTAATCTCTTGTGGTTACATCATTACCCAATGCATTGCAGCGCTATCCGGGTGCACCCTTAAATTTGTAATATCTAGTAGTTACATCATTACCCAAGGAATTGGAGCGCTATCAGTGAAAACCCTTAATTTTTTCTTTATTATCATGTGAGACACATATATCATCATCAAAAATTTCATAAATAACCCATATATCATAAAAGAAATGGGTGTCCTTTCATAATCATAACGTTTTAAAAACAGCATTTAAAACATGATCTTTATGTCACTTTAAACCCATGGAAAATGGAAAGAGGGTTTCATGTATGTAAATACCAGAATTTAAAATTGAAAATTTTGATATATATGTGAATACCCCTGTAGAATAATGATATTTGAATATTCACTTATGAAAATAAAATAATTGGAGAAAATGAGAGAGGCATTTTGAGACGAAAATTCTACAGCATAAGGACTATGTTACAGTGTTTTAGAAAATACTGAAAAGAAAGGGGAAATAGTTCAACCACTCATATAAGATCCATAAAAATGTTTAGGGACATAATATAATGGATATAATAACATGGTAATTAAATTTTAAATACATACTATATGAAATGAAAGACATGGATGGAAGTCAAAAATAAGATTTATCTTACGAAAATTCAGCTGCCAAATGGCGCCACTTAAACTTAAAAAAATGAAATGATGATATCAACTAGGGTCTCTCATAATATTAAAAAAAAATCAGTATGATAGATATATATATCATACCCCCAAAATAATAAAAAGGAACTTGAAAGACTTGACATGAAAATAGAACATGAAAATGGGAAGGTTGAACGAATCAATTAAAACTTCAGCAGCCTAACGGCGTCACTTAAACATCAAAAAATGAATTGATGAGATAAAATAGGGACTCTTTTAAAATTATAATGAAATATCAGTATGATAGATATAGATATCATACCCAACATAATAAATTGTAACATGAAAGACATGACAAGAAAATAGAACTTGAAAATTAGAATGGTGAAAGAATCCGATACAAACATTTTGGTAGTCTAACGACGCCACATAAACATTCATTAAACGAAATGATGAGAGTAATAGGGGATAACTAATAATATTAAAATCAAAAGTTCAGTAAGATAAATATAAAAGAACATCCTCAAACATAATAACATGGAGCATAATAGAAATGACTTAAAAGTGAGTATTTGAAAAGAAAGAGAGAGGTTGGATCCCTTACCTTAAAACGTATCTCATAAAACTCGAAGGTCGGGACCTTGAGTTCTTGGGGGAACCTTGGTAGGACTCCTTGGGAGGTAATTAGACCAGAGCATAGTTGTGGGAGATTTTAGAGTTAAAAATAAAGGAGGAAAGGGTGGGTATTTATACGAAAAGTGAAAGGACAAGGCATTAATTTCCAAGGGACACCTCATTGGTGGTATCGGAAAAACCATGGGCTTTACCATTGTATTTTCCCATGGTATTGGCCACTTGGGAAACCCCATACCTTATATTACTATTCATAAGTCCACCATATTGATTACATTCTTAATACATCATTTAATGATGTCATTAAACACTCGTAACTTAAAAACTGTATTTTCACTATTCATCGAAAATTCAAATTTCACAGAAAAATCCCAAAATTTCACCTTAACCAAATATCGATGCTATGATTTCAAAAATGAACTCTATTTTATACAAATAATTTTGTAAATATTTTTAATTTAATTTTTAAATAAATACACTAATCTCTGAAAATTAATTTTTTTCCGAAAAATCCCCAAAAATTACCTTACCATAATATCGATGCTCTCAGTTCAAAAATGAAATCCGTTTTATAAAAAAATTCTAAATATTTTTAATTTAATTTGTAATTAAGTAACACAATTCACTCGAAAAAACTAATACTTGACTAATAATTTCTAAAACCTTTATTTACATCTTTTATTGAATCACATTACTTAATCAAGGTGCCTAGATTATATTAGCACTTTCATTAACTATGATTAATAATCCATTTGGTCACATTAATAATCCTAAGCATAAATCACTATTAATTATTTTAATATTCATCAAAAATTATGTTGATCTTATTAGACTCTAAATTTCGTTCTGAACATTATTGTAGAAGACCATTTTTTTGAAAATGATTACACATAATTAATTATTTAAGGTTTTCATAAATATTTTTAAATATCATTTTTTTTCTAGAATTCATTAAAAATATTCATACTATATCTATCTGGACATTTCAAAATTCAAAAAAACATCATCATTAGAATAAATCACAGTTTTTATTTATATCAAAGGATTACACAAGGAAGTTATGGTCTCCTTACATATCCCCTTATAACACCAGCATAGGACCTAAGTGTAAGGTGTGCTAAGGTGAGAGAATCTAAGGGCGGCTCAACCAACATTGCACGAGTAGTAATTTCTATCAATTTGAACTTCTCACAAAAGTGATTCCATTCTAGCTTCACACGATGAAGTTCGGGTTGGGTTTGGTTCAGAGAAAAGCCTAGTGGTGCTACCTCCTTCCGAAGATTCGTTAGATGGGCTTCGATTGGACCAAGACTACTGGATGAGGCCATCGTATCTTCTTTTCTATATTAATTAATGATGATCTCCTGTATTTAGAGACAATAATCGAAACGTTTAGTTTCTAGCAGTCATATTGACCAATGGTCATAAAACAGTCGAAACCCAACGGTCTCATTTTAATTATACTGATGTTATCAAATGAAATAGTTTTTTTTAGTATAAACATAAAATAACACCCAAAATTAGGAAACAAGATTTATTCAAAATTTCGGGTCGTTACAATCTTCCCCCTTAAGAAATTTCATCCTCACAATTTATAAAATTGGGTTTTGAAATTTCATTGAATGTCCTATATCGGAAAATGAGTCAGTAATAGTATTACATAAAATGAAAGAAAAGGAGGTACAAAGGTCACCTAAGTTAACCCATACTAGGATTCCATGTAGGAAAACATGGACATGGAAGTGAAAACAAAGGGTCATGTTCTGATGGAGAGTGATAGAAAACATGATTAGGAGAATGTTAACCACAATAAAATCACAAACTTATGATGGGTTAAACGGTATTTGATTTCCCAATAGGAAACATTATCAGACAACGTTTTTGTTTTACATTCCTTTTCATAGTTTTGAGGAATTCATGTACTACATAGAATAAAAACAAAAGGAAATATACATACCTTTAAGTATAGTTTCATCCTTTAATAAGTTTCTACCAAAAATAATCATTTCTCCAAATGATGAGCATTAAAAACTACTTGGTCTCATCAAAGCACAAAAATCATCTTCTAGAAAATCACATAATCCACAAAAGATTAACAATAAATTTCTTCTATCCTTAAACATTATCATAAAAATATAAGGTGTAAGTGAAAACAATTCTTCAAAAAGAAAGAACCCCATAGGAAGGGAAACTACTTTAAATCTTCAAAGTTCCACGGTACTACCCAAAGTTTATCATACACCATTCTATAAATAATTGTCCATAAAATTCCTCAAATTAAACCAAACTATGATTGAAAACCAAATATAAGAAGGATTTGATAACATAGTCTTCCAAGAGAAACTTCATCGTTCATCTCCAAGAAACATCAACCACTCCTAACATCTTATAACAAAAGTAAATAACCTTAACACATTTTCCCCAAGATAGGTTAATCATATCCTATATTACCATAAGTTCACCATAAATTCATCGATTCTGCAAAATATAATTCATCCTTTACTCCTCAAAGAAAATACCGTAGTAATCTATTTACCTCGACCATATAGGTTTCCCAAAATAGTGAACGTCCTCAAAAATAATAATCATCTTTAAATCCCCTAATCAACTTTATCAGATGAACATCCTTGATACTTCACCTTCTTCTTCCTTGATGAATTTGGTCATTAAACTAGGTACAAATTATTAATTGTGATTTTTCATAGATGGTCTGGCATTATCGCAATATGTTCAACTTGATCTCTCATCATCTCGGTCATATTAAGGGGTAAATCATTACATTTCCTATAACATTGGTTGTTGGGACATGTTCTTCCATTTCCTACCATTAATTAAGAAAAGAACGTATAATTAGGGGTCTTAAATAATTAGCTAATAATCATGAAAAGGAAACTTAAATCCTAGAAGGATAAACTTGTAGAAGAAAAGTATACCTTAACTTGTGATCCCATAGGTTCCAATCTAGGTTATCCATGATCATATATTATTATGTGAATATTTATTTTATTTTATCTTTGTCCCCTTAATAATGGTTAATACTAAGTTTATGAATTTACCAAAGCATATCCCCTGGGAGTATCGTAACCAAGAGTTCAGCAAGGCCCGTTGTCATGTACCAGTTCCCGTTCGAGTCTAGCTCAAGCAGTGTTTTCGGGTTTTACCCCTATGTACATCTATGCCAGAGCCACCTCTACCTGCTTGTATCTAGAAAGGGATGTATTTTCATGATAAACCATTTACTTAATACTCACCAAAATACCAGGAATATTTCCTATATTTAAACATTTCTTTAGTGTTCTTCATAAAGTTTTCATATCCTAATTTCCACAAATAAATAAACCATCCTTTAATACCAACTATAACATCCCTCATTTGTATCACAGAAACTTTCATTACATTATAAAAAACCAGGGATCTTTATGGGTTAGTGTCTTGGAAACCAGGAACTTATTACATGAAAAAAAACATTCTTAAACACTTGAAAGTCTTCTTTATTTGTTCATCCTAAGTTCATTACAGCATCTCATAACCTGGGAGAATACATCAATGGAAAGGGTGAGAAAAAGGCCTATTAAGGTGAAAAAGGGAACCATTTTACATGAGAATATGAGATACACCATAAGTCATTATATATAACATTAAGGCATGAGAAAGAGATCATGAGGCATATCATATTAAAAATAACGTGTTTCATAACTTGATGAGGTGGCTACAAAATTTAACATATAAAATCATGAACATATCACCAAGGTCCATCCCCAAGTTTTCATTTGACAATTACCAAGGTAAAACCCAAGGTATCATTAAAATTGTAATCTATAGTGGTTACATCATTACCCAATGCATTGGAGCGCTATTAGGGTGCACCCTTAAATTTGTAATCTCTAGTGGTTACATCATTACACAATGCATTGGAGCGCTATCGAGGCACACCCTTAAATTTTATTTATTATCATGTGATCCACATATATCATCATAAAAAATTTCATAAATAACCCATATAGAATAAATGAAATGGGTGTCCTTTCATAATCATAACGTTTTAAAAACTTCTTTTAAAACATGATGTTTATGTCAATTTAAACCCACGAAAATGGAAAGACGGTTTCATGTATGTAAATCCCAGAATTTAAAAAAGAACATTTTGATATATATGTGAATACCCCTGTAGAAGAATGATATTTGAGTATTCACTTAATAACATAAAATAATTTGAGAAAAAGAGAGAGGCATTTTGAGATGAAAATTCTACAGCGTAACGACTATGTTACAGGGTTTTATAAAATATTGAAAAGAAAGGGGACATGGTTCAACCACTCATAAAAGATCCATAAAACAGTATAGGGACATAATATAATGGATATAAGAACATGGTTATGAAATTTGAAAGACATATCTTATGAAATTAAAGACATGGATGGAAGACAAAAATAAGACTTCTCTTATGAAAATCCAGCTGCCTAACGACGTCACTTAAACTTCAAAAAATGATTTGATGAGATCAAATAGGGTATCTCATAATATGAACATAAAATATCAGTATTATAGATATATATATCATACCAAAATATAATAAATAAAACTTGAAAGACTTGACAATTAAATAGAACTTGAAAATGAGAAGGGTGAATGAATCCCTTAAAAATTCGACAGTCTAACGACATCACTTAAACATCAAAAAAATGAATTGACAAGATCAAATAGAGTATCTAATAGTATGAAAATAAAAGATCAGTATGATATATATAGAGATCATACCCCAAAATAATAAAAAGTAACATGAAAGGAAAGACAAGAAAATAGAACTTGAAAATGTAAATGGTGAAAGAATTCGTTACAAAACTTTCGGCAGCCTAACAGCGCCACTCAAACATTCATAAAACGAAATGATGAGAGTAAGAATGGATCTCTCATCATATTAACATGAAAATTTCAGTAATAGGAATATAAAATAACATCCTCCAACATAACAACATGGAGTATAAAATAAATGACTTAAAAGAGAGTATTTGAAAAGAAAGAGAGAGGTTGGATCCCTTACCTTAAAACGTATCTCTTAAAACTCGATGGTCGAGACCTTTAGGGCTTGGGGGAACCTTGGGAGGACACCTTGGGAGGTAATGAGACCAGAGCGTCGTTGGGGGAGATTTGGGAGTGAAAACTAAAGGAGGAAAGGGTGGGTATTTATAGGGAATGTGAGGGGACATGGCATTAATGGCCAAGGGACACCTCATTGGTGGTATTGGAAAAACCATGGGCTTTCCCATGGTATTTTCCCATGGTATTAGCCACTTGGTACTCCTCATACTTTATCTTACTATTCATATGTCGGCCATATTGATTACGTACTTAATACATCATTTAATGATGTCATTAAACACTCATAACTTCAAAACTGTAATTTCACTATTCATAGAAAATTCAACATTCTTAGAAAAATACCAAAATTTTACCTTAACCAAATATTGATGCTCTGATTTCAAAAATGAACTCCATTTTTTCAAAATAATTTTCTAAATATATTTAATTCAATTATTAAATAAATACACTATTCGCTGAAAATTAATTTTTTTCAGAAAAATCCCCAAAAATTCCCTTAACATAATGTTAATGCTCTGAGTTCAAAAATGAAATCCATTTTACAAAAATAATTTTCTAAATATTTTTAATTTAATTTTTAATGAAAAACACTATTCACTCGAAAAAACTAATATTTGACTAATAATTTCTCAAATAGTTATTTAACTATTTTATTAAATTTCATTATTTAATCAAGGTTCCTCGATTATATTAATACTTTCTTTACGTAAGATTACTAATCCATTTAGTCACATTACAAATCCTAAGCATAAAATCACTACTCATAATTTATTATTCATAAAAAATTATGTTGATCTTATTAGACTCTAAATTTCATACTGAACATAATTGTAGAAGACCATTTTTCGAAAATCATTACACATAATTAATTATTTAAGGTTTACATTAATATTTTCAAAAATCATTTTTTTCTAGATTTCATCAAAAATATGCATACTGTATTTATCCGGACATTTGAAAATTCACAAACTTCATCATAAGAAGAAATCACAGTTTTTATTTAAATCATAGGATTACACAAGGCAGTTTTGGTCTCCTAACATAACCCCTTATAACCCCAGCATATGACCTAAGTGTAAGGTGTGCTAAGGTGAGAGAATCTAAGGGTAGATTGGGCAACATTGCATGTGTAGTAATTTCTATCAGTCTAAACTTCTCGCGATGGCGATTCCGTTCTAGCTTCACACGATGAAGTTCGGATTGGGTTTGGTCCAGAGCAAAGCCCAGTGGTGCTACCTCTATCCCAAGTTTCGTTAGATGGGAATCAATTTGCCCGACACTACTCGATGAGGTCATCGAATCATCTTTCTATATTAATTAACCAAAATCACTTGTATTTAGAGACCACAATCGAAATGTTTAGTTTCTAGCAGTCATATTGACCAATGGTCATATAACAGTCGAATCCCAATGGTATCATTTTAATTATACTCATGTTATCATATGAATTATTATTTTTTAGTATAAAAATAAAATAACACAGGAAATTAAGAAACAAGATTTATTCAATATTTAGGGTCATTACAGTTTATGAATTATGAATTTCTATAAAAAATCATCTATTATTGGTACCATTCCATTATTACCCATATATGGATGTTCATTAATCGCCTCATTTGGTTTCACATGATATAGATTGATTACAGGAATATAGAAAAAATTTTGTAAAATGGAATCAATTACCAATTATTATAAATATATCCATCTAGCTTATTTGTATTTCCTATATAATTTTTTTATTTATGAATAATATATCACCAATTTTTGTGAATATAAAACCATCACTTGGTTTAAATTATCTTACACATTAGGTTTCTCTAAAAGATTACTTTTCCAGTTACTATTGTGGAATTTTTCCTCTTTCAACAAATTATGAATCTTGATCATTAACTTATAAAAGTAAACCATACTCCCATGATCTTATATATATATTTACTCTATTAATGAAGATTATTCTATCACAATAATATTGAATTTAACTCATTGTGATTTTTGTAATTTCCTTATAAACAAATATTATAATAAAATGAGATATAATTTTGGTTATTGTTAATAAATTTTTTTATATAATACATTCCTTAACAAATCCTTGAAATATAAAAACATATTTATAGGGTATAATGGATTTATTTCATATTATAACTCATATGAAATACATTTTTCATTCATAATTGTATATGGAAAAGGGTTAGTGAAACTATTTTCGAAAAGTCTCTACAAGATAAACCATGATTTTATAAGGCGTATGGGATTCATAATCAATCCTCCTTTTATTAAAATCATTCTCCAATATGTATAAGTAAATGTGACTTTAGGAGTAAATATACTATATATTTTATTTATCAATGCATGAATGTCCAATTCATCATATATCAAACTTCTAATCATTTCATGGATTTAATTTGTATAAGGAAATTTGAGTAAGTCATTACTATACTCTACATTTTTTATTTTGATTAACACCTATTTAAGATATTATTTCATTCCAAAATGCAAGTAAAAATATATCTCTTTATGAAACATGTTATATACGACACATATACGATCTTAAAATCATATGTGAATCTTATAAATTATTTAAACTAAAATCATGATTATCAATAGAATAAATCACATAGTCAAGTGACGTTATCACTAGATTCTTTATGCATAACATTTATTCAAAAAATGTTCCCTTTTCTAATAAATTATATGTAATTATATAAATATTACATAATGTTTTTATCATTGAGTATTATATGTAATTTACTGAGTATATCTTTATTAAAGCATTTACGTTTACATAAAAATTAATTATCATTCCACAACCACACCTAATTTAGTCTTAAAATTAATATTCATAACTTATTGCTGATGATTCATATATAACATAAATATTGGATGAGTATAAAAAATCACAATCAACATTTATTCTATTGAAATGTCTCATTATGTCCATTAGACATAAATGATAATTTTTTGGTGAAACATAAAATATATTGAACTAGAATTAATGCACTAGGAAATTATATTTTTTGTTTATCCCCACGCTGATATAAGAATAATCCATTATCATCCTATTGAATAATTGAACTAATTATTTTAATTATTCTAAACATAAATTTTTAAATAGCATTGACCGAAATGTGGGATACGCATTTAGTATCAAATACCCATTATGTTAAACTAAAACATCACTAATAATGTTGAAACCACACAATTTATAAGACTATAATTTATTCTACTATAACCCATTATAAAATATCTTCTTGTAAAGACCGGAAAATTCCATTTAATTATTTTTAAATTATTTGGGATCATTATGAGTCTGTGAAAATTGATGGTGTGTGATTATGAGGCACGTTGTGCCCAGAATGGAATTTTGAAATTTTTTATTGTACATTCAGTAAACATACATGTGAAATTTTCTATCTTTTGAACAGGCGCTCAAAATTGAAATCTAAGAGCACTGTTGAATACACAGTTAAATGATTCACTTATGGGATGCTTCATATCAACAAAAGTATGTCAGGAAAAATTTTAATTTTTTGGACTTTTAAAAGAATAAAAAAATAACCTATAATTGTTATTTTATTTTTCTCCAGAGGTTGAGTGGAAGTGGCAAGACCGTTTTATTGTCAATCAATTTAATAGATTGACACTCCTTTATTTGTAACTACGCCATTGGAAATTTATATGTTCTTTAATTAATTAACCTCAGTAATTCTTTGGGGTGTTACTCACCCTTTTCCCATCTATTTAAATGGATCTTAATATGATTTTTTGAAATGGAATATTCAAATGAGGAACCTCTGATGAAGTAATGCGACCAATTCCACTGATAGGGAAGGAAATCTTAGACGTCATCGAATGGATCGAACTAGGAACAATCAATGATGTAGAGTTTAACAAAGTGCAAGTTCTCCTTCCACAACCGTGACAACTACAATGATTCTCGAGGTAGGGGTTTATGTTTGGAATGGAGTTTATCATTCATATAATGTGATGTATACATCACACCCACCTATTATGATGTTAAAGAAGAGGGCACGGGGAAAACGAACAAAACCTGAACCATCTACCACTTCGTTCTTATCGAGTTCATTGGGGGATGAAATTCCAACTCTTCACAATCATGAACACGGGAGATGCGCATCGACTATGGCATCCTGTGAGGCCCGACGGCACGAGCGAAATGGAAAATGGAGCAGAGAATCTGACCCAGTGGCCTGAGAAAGATTCATCAGCGTGGAACCGGCGCGACGTCACTGAAAACCAGTTCCATAAGGGTAAGGTGAAGGACAACTCTTTCTGGTCATAGAAAATGGTAGCACCACTGAACACCCTGGTTGCCGGATAGGCTGCCGGGGATGACTAACCGTGGAGACGAGAGGCGGCGCGCCATTGCACGCCTAGGAGAAATAGGATGTGGCTTGAATCTGCTCTGAAGGCAGGGAACTACTCCATGTGGGTCCCATAGGAGATGATGTGGTGCCACATGGTGATGCAAATAAAAATAGTCAAACGGCACTTTGAACAGTTCATGATAAAGGGGGGTTGCAGCTTGAAGCCATGGGGGAGGTAGAAGGGGACCCGCTCTCAGCAAGTCCCACCGAAAGGCATGCAACGCCACCAGGCATTGCAATCAAGGAGCTGAAAGGCTCCTTTTAGGTATTCATTAGGCGGACTACATGGCCCCCATGTGGGTCGTGCCAGTAGGAGAGCCGAACAGCCGCGACCCAGCCCAACCAAGGCAGGTCATTTTTATCTGCGGCCCAACCCAACATGGTCATCCAAGCCAGAGTCATACCCAGACCAGGTAGGGTTGGCCCCAACCAGGTCGGGTCAGCCCAGGCTGGGTCAGACAGGACCCAGACCCCTCTCGGGCCCAGAAATGCTTAAAAGGCGGTATATTGCAAACCAGATGTCCGTTTGACGAAGCGTCTATGTTGCTAAGATCATTGTAGTGAGACATTCCTTTTGAGATAATCCAATATAGTTCTAGAAAATGTTGGAGTACGTCCAGGATGGATCGACCACGAATCTAATCGGGCCCTCAACACTAAAATGCCAATAACATAAAAAATGGGTGTCTGGTTAACATGCTATATTTTTCTTTGGAAACCTCATGACATGGAAGTTCATCAGGTTACTTTTTCATGGTTCCACATGCTGGTTGAAATAGAAATGATGGATTGAGGAGAGGATTCTCCTAAAATCAAGTTTACTATGAGCGGGAATACAGTGGCTTGATATAAGGTGGAGGATGGGGATGGGTCATAAAGTGGTTTTTATCAAGAGATCTGGTGTGGGTCGTAAACTAGAGATCATGTGTGGCTCAGAACCTAGGGATCCTGTTTGGATTATCACCTAGAATTCATATGTAGATCATCACGTAGCGGTCTTATGTGGATCAGCACATAATGATCGTGTTTGGATTAGCACCTAGCGACTCTGTGTGGATTAGCATTCTAGCGACCATGTGTAGATCAGTAGTGTGTGACCCGACTAGGACCATCCTTAGAGAGTACCGTCATGGATCAGTGAAATACCGATATTTAGTGGGTTTGATATTATGTGGGTAACTAGGCGTTAGTACCTATCAATCATTGGTGGGTCAGATCCTATGTGTGTTAGCGGGTGTTAGTATATATCGATCGTATGTGGTTCTGACTCCGTATGGTCAGCAACAATGCCTCTTGACAGAATATGAAGATCATGATTTAAGACTAATCATTTTTAATTTTGTATTTTTTTTCTTTAGTTATAATATCTTTTGAGCAAAGTCGTTTTCTTTGTGATTTTTGTTTGATATCATGATTTGGGTTTTATATTTTTTGTAATTTTGAGAGACCTTCGGTGGTCTTGAGGTCCTAGCTGGGTATTGTTATACTCACCCCTGCATGGGCTTCACCCGCAGCATGTTGTATCTTGGGAAGATGACAAGCAGCTCGACTGAAACTACAAAAGCCAAGACTAGGTGTTACACGGATGTGACTGACTGACATGGAGAGTGGTAGAGACGAGTTTCACCTACCATTCAGGGTGGATCCTTGGTGGAAAATCACAGGATTTATTTTCTAATTTTGTATTGTATTATATTTTGTAGTTGGTCCTGTATTCTGGCCCCTTTAATTTCATTATACACTTTTAATTTTTTGTTTTACTATGTTAGTTTCACCTTGTAGTGTTATTAGTCTATGTGTTTGTAGGTTCAATGATAATGACATCCTATTTTAGGGATATGTCTTTGCAGTGCTAGTTTCCAACCCCTGGCCTATAAAAGGGAGGATTAGGGTAGTCATGGGACGAGCCCCGAAGGATGGGCCATGAAACTTCTATAGAAATATATTGTGATATTATAGGAAAATAATATTTTTTATGATTATTTTTTCATTTTGTTTTTGTAATGGTGGGAATTTACCTTTAGCATAATACAATATATTGAAAAGTTCACCTTGAGAGGGTATAGATCTTTTCATCATTACCAGGCCCATGCAGCTCTGCATGAGACATCTAGCCAATCAACGAAGTGAAGGTGGAAGCTATAAATATTGATTTTGATGATGGGAAGGAGTTTTTCATGTTGTATTTTTCTTGGTATTGATGGTTTTTAGGCTATTAGGTCACGGTTTTTTGTCTTTATGTCCTTGAGTTGCATCAAGTCATGTGTTACTCAAGAAATAGTGCTTACCCCTTCCAAAGTGTCGAACTCCTGTCTAGTGTATCGTCATGTCTTAACCTAAATTGAATCATCTTTATTCCTCCCCATAATACATCAATAGTACTCTTACACAGGTGATGGTATCTCAAGGATTTCAAAGGTATATGACTTTTTTTTCATCGATGTCCTTCCCTTACACATAAAAAATAACTAAGATGATAAATAACCTTATATATTAAATAATTTTTCAGAAAAATGCATTGAAATAATAAAATTAATAAATTAATGAACATCCAAATAAGAAATGGTTCGTTTTTTATAATTATATCTTATTACACAGTAAAGTACACTAAACATTTCATGTTTTCAAATAATTGTAATGAGGGTTATTTTATAGGAATTAAAATAAATTTATAGAATTTGAATTAAAAAAAACTCATCAAATGGTTTTGAAATGAATTTAAATAAATTCAAAAAATTTATTAATATTTTAAGAAATTTTTTATACAATTTTATCATGGTTGGTTATTTTTAATCCTCTTTATAGGGTTACTGGGCATATTCTATGACCAAATAATGCTGGGTGGGCCATCTTTTCCCAAAAATGGCTAGACCAAGTTGTAGTGATTATTACATATCCAAGGAATTCTACGTTGAAAAAGGAAATGGTATGTCACCTGGGGAAATGTTAATTAAATAATATTTTTTTAAAATAAATTACATCTCATATGATATAAAATCTTTTAAAATGAGGGTTGGGAAGCTATGGAACCCCCCATATTTCAATGAATATTTGTTTTTAAAATATTTCATAAATCTAATCCAATATGCTTTAGAGTTTTATTGAATTTAGTTTCTTCCATGTTTTGTTTAGCTTTCGAATCCCCCCATTTTTCATATATATATACATATCATGATGAAATTTTAATTTAGTCTGTATTGACATGGACTTCACCGATTTGGAAGATCGATCATGCTGATCCCCCCCTAATATTGTTCTACTTATCATCTCTAAGTCAATATCACTGGTCCAGGGAGAAATAATAAGGCTGCGAATATATATATCAAAATATATAAATTTTGTTATCCTAAGACTGAGAAAAAATAATTTTCATATCTTTATCGCAAAAAATTCTCTATCTGATCCTTGTTTGAGATTTCATTTGATGCATTAGTTACATGATTACACCCTATTATTAAATAAAAGTAAATTAGCAAGATAATTCATTTTAAAAATATAATCACATAGTCACCAATTTGAAGTACTTAGAGCATTACAGATTCATGGAAAATGGTAATTTCAAAATTTTAGTTTCACCTTTATGATTCCACAATAAATATAGTATAACACTATCTGAATTATCCCATAGATCACTTGAAATTTATTTTTATCATGAATAATAAAAATTTAAACACTAAATTAAATTGAGACTTTACCTTATTCGATTTTGATCAAAATCATGTTCTGGTCACTAGAAAAAATCATTACTCGAATAAACCAAACATATAAACCGATAGATTATCAAAAATGTGATTCAAAATCATAGTAAAACATCAACATTTTCAATCTCGGTGATACCGCAGAGAATTAATGGATCTTTGATTTCATATTGATAATAATATATCAACCTATCAATCATTAAAACTTGATTATGTGATTCTTGATCCTCATTGAATTTTCCATCACTATGAATAGATATATAGGTGGATATGTGCCAACATGACTCTTGTATCCTAGTTTCGATGATATTTTACTACATGGGCACAATATACTGATGATAAAATCTAAAATAAAAAAAACTATTTTTTCTCTTATTATGAGACTAGATACATATATAATTCTCAAATTACATTTTAAATTGTGAAATACAACATAAAAATGATATTGATTACTATAAAATTTCTTATATTATATCAATAAAATAATTCATACACCCCATATTTGTCCCATAGGAATGGAAAACATAAAAAAATGTGAACATAGATACTCAGTAGGTTTATGCATAAAACACAATCTATCATAGAATAAATAAGAGATGAATAATATGGAAGAGATAAATAATAACATATTATAACATATTTCTATTATAAAAATACGTGAATATATCCATCGATTAAATAACATGAAAAAATACTAGGGGTAATAATTACTAGTGTCATAATGATAGAATGTATAATTCCAGACCTCATAGTCTTTTCATCAGGGACTTGTTCCCTGATATCATACTTAAATTGGTATGGTTTATGAAAAATACTCAAACTAATTTGTATCATGAGACAAATCAGTACTATTAGGGTCTATAATGGTTCTTGTGCATCAGTTTCTATGTCTAATTCAGTAATCATATAACATAAATAAATACAACTCAATAGATAATCAATATATAAATTTTTATTGAAAAAAGCATATAAAATGTTTTTGTTTTACACAATCAATGAATATAAAAAATTGGTCATAAAATATAAAATGTGACACATTGGATGGTATTATTAGAGTATATTTATAATAATTAAAAGACATATCTAATTATTTTCAAATAATTGAATCCATTTTAAAATATCCTTGTAATATATCCAAAAGGGAATACAATTTTCATTTTGAAATTACATATTTAAAATATAATATATTATATAATAATAGGAAAAAATTTCTTTTAGTAGATCCCAATAATACATAAAAATAATATTCTAGGAAAATAATTTTTATGGAACTGGTAATTTACTTTTAAACAAAACTGGTTAAATTCATTCATGTTGTAATATTTAAAACAATGGTTTAGTACACACCTTAAGTAGGAAGATCATTATTCAGAACACGATAAGAAGATTTATATTAAATGATATTATGAAAAAAAACATGTGTAAAAATATATGTAATTAATAATTGGGTGATACTGAAAACGTTTCTGTAAATATTATAATAAAAATATTCACATTTAAAAAACGATTTAGGGGTGGGTAAAAATAAATAGTAAGTTTTCCAAAATGAATTATTACTATCTTTTGAGTTCCTAGATATATGAAAATGAATGTAAAAAATTGTCATTTCATAAAATAATAAAAGGATAATAATATATATGGGGTTTAATATATAAATATCTTTTAATTTAAATTATGAGAACATAATCATAAATAATCACATATAAGGGTATGATTTTGAAATAAACCCTTAACTTATATTTGACAGGATTTATATATGATTTTAATTACATTTTTAATAATTTATAATTTCAAATAAATCTTTTTAAAATTGATATTTATACATATAATACTATACATGGTTTAAAAATAACATTGTGTAACCCATTTATTATCATCATCATTGTCGTATTTAAATGCTTCATTTTTCGTGTTTGTTTTGATTCATTAATAACAGTATTTACATTTTAACAATTATTCCATCATATAAAAATATTATTCATGATATAAATTTCATATATATTCATTATATAAATGTTAATAGTATTTTATGAGAATATAACATTTAAATTTAATTGCATCTCTTCATGGAGGAGAAATTCCACCCAAAAACATGAGTGGCATTATCATTTCTGAATGGGAGGAGGGTCAGATGGTCAATGATATATAATTTTACTACAATAATAAAAATTAAATAGAAATAATATATATATATATATATATTATTCAATATCACTATATTGATTTAAATAAATTTGTGATAAAAATGATTTACACCACTGCATGGTGGTCGTAGGTTGTTCATACAAAAGGAGTGATGTTTTCATTTTCAATATGGTTGAATGAAGATAATTATGGGTTTTTTTCAAATGGATAATAATTTTCTAGTAGATATAAAATAAAATTTTTATTATATGAAAATATTTATATAATAATTTAATGATGTATAAGATGAAATAAAATGAAAACACTCTATTAAGAGATATAACTCTTCTTTGGAAAACCACTTCTCGATTAGACCTTAGACCTTATACTTTAGTCTTTTATGAGGCCATAGCCTCTACATAATACTGAGGAATTTTTCTATGTTATATTTTTATAGATTGATCTTGTTATGTAGAGAATATTTTATAATAATATAAGATAATTGGTTCCTTTTTATAAGCGAGGTAAATGAGACACTTAGAAATGCATAAAAGATTCTAATCATATATAGTCATTTTATTGAGATATTGTATCAAAATTTTCATATAATAGAATATGTTGAGGATAAGGTCAATATATAACAGGCCAATTATTTTTTAAATTCTTTTTGTCTCATATTGATTCCTTATCCATTTATTATTAAACCATTTATCGCATTATACTCTTATACAATGTTATAAATATTTACCATGCATAATATTCAATATGAAAATATTATTTTTATATAACTTCATAATATTAATTATTATTATTAAAAATATGAAATATATGTTGAATTTTATATTTTTTATATGTGGTAAAAATTTATTTTAATATAAATTTTCAAACTGAAAAGAAAAATATCTTTAGAAAAAATGGTGTCTTAGCTATAAATAAAAATTCACCTGAGGATAAAGAATATTAATGATTAAAATGGAACTATTTGGGTTATATAAAATAAAATAATTCATATTTTTATTTTATATAAATCCATAAGCTAAAATGACCATCTGTATACATGATTAAGGTAAAGTAATGAAAGTAGTTCCAATTTGAACAAATACATCACTCTGATTGCTAAAATCATTATCATAGGTTTATAAAATAGAAAATATATTTCTATGTTAATAATTATAATTATTATATATATATATATTCATTAATAAAGGTTTCATAAACATTCATGTTATTGATATATCATTATAATTTCATTAAGGTTACAATTTTGCTATACTTGATCTTTTTCACTATTCACCAAAAAACAAACTATTTCTGAAAAATCTAAAAAAAATCAGAATAAGAAAATCATGACATGTTAAATTCAAAAATTAAATTACATAAATATGTTTTTAAATAAATTTGAAAATATGATTAAAAAAAATTCATTAATAATGGGTTTTAGATCATTTTATTGTTTCTCTAGAAATAAATGATTTTTGTAATTGAACACTGGTGTTACATGGGAGGAGTTCAAATTTTAAATATAGATTATAAACAAATTTTTTGTGTCTTAAAATTTTTAAATAAATATGTTTTAACTTCCATAAATATCATTTATGTCCATAGAGAAGATAACCCCTCAAACAGACCAAAAAATGATACAAACATCAATTAAAATTTAAAAATATTATTTTTAATATTTTATCACATAGTGGTGACATATAAAGTGTGTTATGTGATACAATATATTTAATTAAATAAAATAACTTAACTAATAAATATTAAATTAACCATGAATATTTAATATTTAATATTTAATTTTCATTTTAAAAACAATTTTTATTATTTTAACTAAAAAATTGTGAATATAATATGATAATAAATTAAGTAGTTATAATTTTAAAATCATATAATACTTAGTTAATTTGGTTAAATTGTGATCCTATATTACTTGACAACATATGAATACCATAATCGGCCGACCTTGTCCTAATCTCTAATTAACTATAATTTTCCATGCCTTTGAATATGATTTTTGTGGGCCCTTTAAGACCCTTATCTAAATTTTAGTGTGTAATATTGATAGATAAAAACAATTTCGACAACCCATCAAGGACCCTAAGAAGATAAGGTTTAATAATAGAAATTACAACCTCCTATGAACACATTTTCATTAATATAATCTTTCTATCCCACTATATCACATAAAATATTCTTCCTAGTTTTGTCATCTTCCATTAATGATTTATTATTTTATTATCATACTAGATGTCCTTAAGTGCATCAATCCAAAATATGGAATTACAAAATATTGACTCAATATGGTTTCCGTATGACTTTTCCATTCATCTGTGCCTTGAAAATCACTAACAGTCTATCTTAATGAAAAACATGTTTTACTTAAGCTTTATCTTAATGAGGAAAGTATTCCTTCCTCAATGAAATTTTATCCTTACCTATGTTTTCATTTTTCATTTTATAGTTTCTAAATCTAACACTTTTTATTTCTAAAGGGTAAAATTAAGTTTCATATCCAAAGCCTCAGAATCCTATAAACATTTAGTTTTAGAGTATTCTATTTTCATGTTCTAATTTATGGTTCCGAAATCTTTGACATTCAGACACCGAATTCTCTGAATTTCAGACTCTGACTCTGTGAAATTATGACTTAGAATTCACAAAAATTCAGGCTTTTAATTAATTAAAATTCAGACTTTGAATTCAATGAAATTCAGACTCCGAATTATCTGAAATTCAGACTCTGAATTCTCTAAAATTTAAATTTCCGAATTCTCTAAAATTCAGACTCTCAATTCCTTGTAATTCAGACTCCAAATTCCTCATAATGAAGACACATAATTACTATGAATTCTTACTCGTATTTCTTAAGCATTGAGACTCCAAATTCCTTAGAATTGAAATTCCAAATTCATAATAATTCATATTCTGAAATCTATAGAATTCATGTTCTGAATTCATTAGAAAATAGAATCCAAATATCCATGATTAAAAGTCTCTAAATTATTATTTTCTTATACTCTGAACAATCATTTTTTCCTACAGTAAAATAAATAATTTTGTTTAATGAATATTATTATCTATATACATGTTATAGTTGTGAAATTATGTCATACATTCTATTTGTAATTAAATGTTGTTTGAGTGACACGTGTACATGTCCATCTGAAAATCAAGGAAAAATAAGACCATTAGGGGAGGGAGATGACCATTGGTGAAATGTATATAAATAATATCTCATTTGAATGAGCTCAACATAACTGAGAACAGATCCATCACTCTAGATATTTCATTCCACTGATGTTATTTCTAGAGAGAGACTATCATGCCTTGTGCGTACTAAACATCTAGTTTAGCATGCTTTGTGTGACTTTGATTTTTTCTGTGTACAATCGAAGACTATTGGGGATAGGAATACAGAGGTTCCAATTACATTAATGTTCAAGGAATTCTGAGGATAAGAAGACAGTGGTTCTGACTACCATATAGTTCTAGGGAATGCATGGATAGCATGATAGATTCTGATAGTCCTATTGAGGGTTTACCCTGGTGTGGGTAAGATAGACTTTCTTGAAAGTATAATTCAAGGTACTTTTATCCAAGGTTGTTGGATACCCTGCTATTTGGTTTGAAATATTTCTTACTTGTAACTTGTTTTTGCTTCAAGTTTATTTCCAATATTTTTTATAAATGAAAAAGTATAACCTTTTTATACTTTCTTGTTCATTTATATACAATAATAAGTAATATTCTATACACTATAAAGTAGAATGTTTTCCTTTTAAATTTTACTTAGCTTGCATTTCTGGAATCATATTTCCGGAACCTAGCAAGTTTGTAGAACTAAAAGAGTTATTTTGAATTTACCATTTATTACATTGTTAAACGTAGTATTCTTTAAGTGTAAAAATGAATGTTTTTAAAATTAAAATTCATCCCCTCTTATAATTGGGCATCAATATTCATATTTCAATCTTACAATTGGTATCAATTGAGGTATCTGAAATAATTATATTCGTATATATGTTTTCTTGCTAAAGTATTCATTATTATAAATATTTTACTTGCTTAGGATTTTTATCCTTGTCTACTAACTTTTACAATAAATATGTTTTTTTGTTAAACTAATTTCATTTATATGGAAGAAATGAAAGTTGGTTTGATTGGAAACCAAAATCCTACTACACCACCAATATTTTATGGGAATTATTATTAATATTAGAGAGATCATATGAAGACTTTTGTTATTAATACTGGAGTGGACAACATCGCTATAATTACATGATATTAAAAGATTCATGATAAGGAGCTCATAATTTTTACTAATCATGAAAAGTCATTATAAGAATTAAACTACAATGTATGTAATACATTGTTCTGTTCCATGACAAGGAATATATATGGTTAGATTTCTTCTTGTGAAGCTTTTAATTGTATTTGGAAGAAATTGGAAGTTATTCATTCTGGTACATCAAATGTTATAGAAAACAGAAGAGCTATGCTTAGAACAGAATATCATGGATTACTATTCCCCTATTGAAAACCAGTGTGCAAGGTACAACAATGTTTATGACTATTGTTAATATTTTACAATCAATTGGTGAGAAAGGGTTAGATGATGAGGCAGTTGAGGAAAAGTTTATAGATATCATGCCTAATGAGTGGGAATCTAATAGAACATCTATTGATGAGAATATGAAAGTATCTCAAATTACACTTGATGAGCTTTTTGGTACCCTTCATCAACACGAGACAAGAAAGAAATGAGATGCTGATATGAATATGAAGATGAATGGAAATGAAAGTGTAGCCATTACTACTAAAAAATCAATGTCTTCTGAAATGATTACACGATCCATGTTAATGAATATCACTATTTTATCTGAATTTAGGGAAAGTGAACATTCTAAAAATGAGCTAGCTAATCTTGCTCCAATTATGAACAAGATAGTTAGAAATAAATACATTCTATGTATATTTAAGAAGACAGAATGGAAGGACAAGAAAGACTTGGATGTTAATTTTTATGAATGAAAAAGAGCAGGGAATATAAGGCCATATTCTTCTATGCATAAGAAATAGTATATAAAGGAAAATAATTCCAACAGGAATATAAAAAAGTTCAAAAAAGCTAAAGATGAGAATGTTTTGAAAGTTAATGTCACATGAAGTGTCAGTGGTGGAGATTCTTATTATGAATCCTCGGAGTATGAATCTTCTTGTCATAAGATTCTTGGTCTAATTACCAAGTTACCTATTGAAAATCATTGGCTAATGGCCAAGGTAAATAATGCTAAATCCATTACTAATGTATCCTTAAATTTAAATTATTGTTATAATAAATATTATGAATATTCCGATGAAGAATATTCATTTGATGAAGATAATACATTACATACTTATTCAGAACTATCTAGGTTTGCTAAGGTGGTTGAGAATGAAAATTCTAAAATCAAGAAAAATCATGATAAAGAAAATTCTAGAATTTCTTGTTCTTACTAAATAAGTATCAGATATTTTTATAGAACATGATATGAAATTTTATTATTTGGAATTTATTTCCCAAAACCTTGATGAAGTAAATTTTAAGAAGAATAAACATTATAAGGATCTTGAAAATGTAATTTCTATAAAAAATATTTTAGAGAATAACTCTAGTGCTAAGACAAATGTATTTTAGGATAAATAAAATAGTTATTAGACTAAAGTCAGTAATATTTACCTTGAGTGTTTGTGAAACATTATCTTAGGAAAGGAAAACATTGATAAATTGTATTCCCAAATTCACCCTCTATGGAATAATTCTGGATTTTCTTATACTCATTCTAAAAATGTTTTTAGTAATAACTATTTTGTTTCTCAAATTTCCCTATACTGCACAAAATGTCAGTTCGGTGGATATTGGGAAAAAAATTGTTCTCAAAACAAAACATGGTATTTAGGTTTTCATAAATCATATTTATCAATGAAAATGTGGATACATAAAATTTTTCTTTATAAAATGCTTGGATCCATGAAAGGTAGTGTTCCAAAACTCTAACTCTCTTATTTTCAAAAAAAAAGGAAATTACCAACAAAAATACATTGTACGTTGACATTGGATGTTCCCAACACATGATTGGTAACAAAAAATTCATTGAAAATATTTCCAAGATGAATGGAGGAAAAGTATATTTTGGAGATAATGCTCAGGGAGAAATTATTGGTATAGGTGATGTTATTCTTCACAGAATAACTTTTATTTGAAATGTGTAATTCATCAATGGTAAAAAGCACAACCATATTAGCATAAATCGATTATGTGATTAGAGTTACCTTGTGAATTTTAGGAATGACATGTGTTTAATACAAAATTCCTTGGAAGAGTTTATTTTTTCTGCTTATAGGCAACAGAATGTATACACACTAAACATATAAGACCTTAAGAATCAAGACCTACCTTTCCTTGGTGCAATGTAATACCAATATAGGTTATGGAATAGAGGGTTAGGACAATGTAACCTTAGTAACTTATGAAAACATTATAAGAAAATAATTTTTAAGGATCTACCAAAGAATAGATATGATTTTCCAAAATTTTGTGATCCTTATCAATATGGGAAGAAACATAAATCAATATTTAAGTCAATTGGTGAAGTCTCATCTTCTAATTCATTAAATTTGTTGCCTATGGTTCTTTTTGGTCCAACACAAACTGGAATCATTGGAGGAAAATATTTTGTGTTTTTCATATTTGATGATTAAAGAAGATTTAAGTTGGACTATTTTCAAGCAAGGAAATATGAATCATTTTATAATTTAAAAAACTTTATAGACCATGTCAAAAATGAGAAAAACCATAAATTGAAAACTATTCGTAGAGATCATGGAGGAGAATTTCAAAATTCTAATTTTAAATATTTTTGTAGCATAAAAGGAATTACTCATAACTTATTAGTACCAATAACCCCTCATCAAAATGTTGTTTTTAAAATATGAAATTGATTTTTTCAATAGATTACTAGAACCATGTTGAGTGAGTATTTTATAGCCAAATATTTTTGGGTTGATGCTTTATATAATTCTTTTTATACTATAAATCGATTTTTGATTATACATTTTCTTAATAAAACCCCATGTGAGTTATAGAATGGTAGAAAACCTAGACATTACTACTTCAAGGTATTTAGATGCTAAGTATTCATTCTGAATACTAAAGATAATTTACTTAAATTCTCATCCAAATCTGATAAAGGTATTTTTTTAGGCTACTCCATATCTTCCAAGGCATATAGTGTTTTTAATAAAAATACTGGTACTATTGAATAAATATAACATGTTAAATTTTATGAAACTAATCCTTTTTATTAAAAAACCCCTCAAACTACATATACATATATGTTTTCAAAATATAATTATCAACCATTCATGTAAGATCCTTTGGATAAGGAAAATGTTCAAGAAAATGTTTTTGAGACATTTACCCCATGTTATTTCCAACAACGTGTTGATGAACATGTTTTACAAACCGAAATCAGTTTTTTCTTAAAAATCAATCCTGTGATAATATCATTAGTGATGTAAATAAACCTGTAAGGACTAGAAGTTCCATAAGAAATGAATTGTAACATCAATAATTCTATTCTCAATTATAATAAAAAAGAACTTATTAAGCTTTAGGTGATGATGATTTGATAAAAGCAATGCAGGATTAGCTAAATGATTTCGAATGGAATAATGTCTGGACCATTATTAAAAGACCTAAGGAAACATCTGCAATTGGAGTAAAATGAGTCTTCAGATATAAGTGTGATGAAAATAGAATCATAGTAAGAAATAATGATATATTAGTTGTTAAAGGCTATAATCAACAAGAAGGAATATACTATGATGAAACCAATTCTAGAGACCTAGACTTCAATCATTCTATATTCTATTTGCCTTTGCATAATTCTTTAACTATAAACATTTTTAAATGGATGATAAATGTCCTTTCCTCTGTGGATATGTTTAGGATGAAGTTTTTGTTGAACAAACTCCTGGTTTTGAAGATAAAAAACATCATGAACATGTTATCAAAATTTCCGAATGATTATATGGACATAAACATGCCCCTATATCCTGGTATAATATACATACAATATTGACGTAACAAAGATAATTCGTTAAGGGAAATGATAATACAACACTCTTTATAAATAATGATAAGAAAAATGCTTTGATTGTTCAAATTATTGGTGATGACATTATATTTGGTTCAACTCATCAATATTTATCCAATTCTTTTGTGAATCTAATGAAATCTGAGTTCAAAATGAGTATGATGGGTGAGTTAACATTTTTCCTTGGTTTTCAAATTTCTCAAAAAACTAGATGAAATTTATATATGTCACCATAAGTATATTATATATCTTCTTAAAAAGTATGGTTATGTCAACACTAAGAGTATATGTACTCCCATTTATACATCAAATTCACTTGATCCAGATGATGCTGGGAAACTAGTGGATCAAACATCATTTAGAGGTAAGAAAGGAAGCTTACTATACATGAAATATAGTCATCCAGAGATAATGTTTTCAATATGCTTATGTTCAAGGTATCAATCCAATCCTATGGAATCTCATTAAAATTCATTGAAAAGAATTTTTTGCTACTAAAAGTGAACCATGGATTTAGGACTCTTTTATATATCTGGAAATGAATTTCTTTTAAAATAATTTTCAGATGCTGAATTTTGTCGATATAGAATAGATAGAAAAAGAAAATCTGGAACGTTTCATTTCATAAGAGATTCTTTAGTTTCATAGTCATGGAAAAAAGAAACACGTTGTAGTACTTTCCACTGCTGAAGTTGAATATGTAGCAGCTGGAAGCTGTTGTTCTAAATTTTTTTGAATGAAACAAATACTCACAGACTATGGTATGTGTATTAACAAAACAAAAATATTGTGTGACAATAAAAGTTCCATTGCATTAAGTAAAAACCATTAACATCACTCTTATTAAAAACACATAAATATCAAACATCACTTTCTGAGGGATCACACACAAAAAGAATATATCATTCTTAAATTTTTCTGAATGCTAGATCTACATGATGATATTTTCACAACATCGTTTCCCACTGATATATTTGAATACATAAAATGAAAGTTAAATTTATAACTGTAATGTAATATTCCATATTAAATTTTTGTTGAATCATATCCCCTTACAGTAATAAAATATTTTTAATAGGGGGGATATTTTTTTGTTATTCAAGATTTTCGTAATCAATATTTTTGTAAACAAATTTTTGCTAATCGAGATTTTGGTAATCAAAATTTTTGTAATCAAATTATTCATAGTCAATCTTTTTCCCATAATCAATATTTTCATTATGTTTGTCAAAGAAAGGTTTTTTTGGAATCCAAAGTTCTTCAATATGAATCTACCTCATTATGAATAATTATCCATGCAATCCGGAAGGCATGATTTTTCTCATAAATTATAAAAATAATTTGTGTATGTTGGAATTTTTATATTGTTTAAGAAACACTTTCAGGTACAATTTTTCTTAAATCTGAATGTTTATCTTAAAAAACTCAAAATATCTAAATCTACCAATTACCTCCTTTGGCATTCATTATAACCATCATATTTGATCATCAATTTATTCAACTATTAGATCAATCAAGAAATATGAACTGTCATTTCAAACGCCTATATAAGGACCCCCAGATGTTTGTTCCACATCGATTTTCAATACATGGTTTGTTGAATATTTTCCCCCGTACATAATCCCATTCTGAATTTTCTAGCTTTCCTCTATTCCAAGTGTCTGTAGAAGCCTCTCCTCAGAAAGATAAGTCTTCATTAAAGTAAATCACCGAGTGGAAGATTTTCAGAGAAAGGTTTTTCGATCCGAAATTTTATGTTATGTATGACTCTATTATTTTAAATAATATCAATATGAATGGCTTGGAGATTCTATTGATGACAAAACTGAAGGTACGAGATCCAGTCTGTCCAGAGTTGTTGATTGAATTTTATGAGTTAGAAAGATTCATCAAAGATGGAGGGAGAGAGAAGTTTAATTTCAAGAGCTATAGGAAAACCTCTTCCCTTTGCTACATAAAGGTAGCAAGTTTGACTGTAATTACTTATAAGGGTGAATCAGAATTCTATACTCACAAATTACATGATGTATCAGGATATTTTCATAAGAAGAAGGCTCCATCATTTCTTGATTTGAAAGGTTTGAAGACTCTGATGATTGTTCTTATATCTATAAATATCAAGATTCATGAATTCTGGGGTTAAGGTTTTATCATTCCATGAAAATAGGATATGGATTACCTAAAGAAAAGTGACATTTATATTCTTGATTTCTTGGCGATCCTCATAAATATAAACATGATCAAGTATATCTTCATTACGATTTAGAACATCTAGAATTGAAATTTAAAGTCTCAAATTATCTTGTACTTGGGTATACTCTCAAAAATTATATTTCATTATCTTGAGTCATTCAATATTCTTTGTAGTTATAAGACCATGAATTTCAAAATAATGTTATTGAGTGATGATACTGTAAGGAGGATAGTAGTATAATTTAATAGTAAATCTAGAGATTTCTATGACTTTTCTAATACCAAAATCAATGCTCTTTCAAAGAAACTAGAAGTGGATGAAACATCCAAAATGGGTGGAATCAAGAGGAAGTAAAAGTAACCATATAATAAATGAGAAACCCATGTGGAAACGGAAAACCAATATGCACCTCCAATGAAAAAAAATAAAAAGTCTTACCCAGATAAATTTGTGGCTAAATGGAGAGAAGAAATGAAAAACAGGAAATAATGGAGCATATTTTTTTCATGGATCCTATTGAGGCAAAATCATTGAAGTTGAAGGCTACTAAGAATCTTCGGAAGCAATAAAAATGAAAGAAGCAAATAAAAATGTTGTCTGAAGATGAGATAGTCCAACCCCTTCTCAAAGATGCCGAGAAAGCCTCTAAAAATTACTAGGTACCAAGATCATTTTTGAATGAAACACTCCCTTTTACTCCAGGAAAGGAGTTAGTGATTCTAGAACCATAACAATAAGAAGAAATTGATCAAGAAGAAAAAGAGTAAGAGGAAGAAGTATAAAAAGGAAGAAGTGATACCGAATACCTGATAATACAAGTAGAGGATTTTCAGGAGAAGGATAGTCCTTATCTGAATAATTCAATTCGAACTTCTGAAGCAATGTCTTCGAAACCTACTAAACATTGAAAAGAAGATAGGGGTCAAGAAGAGGTGAATAAGCTATCTGAAGAAGAATTATTCAATCATGATTTTAATTTGCTATAGGATATTGTAGAAGATGTTGATAATGAAAATCCCGAGGAAGATAAGATTGATTAGCTATCAGATATAGAGCATGAATCCCCCAAATCACGAGAAGTCATTCTAGGATCTAATAAGGGAAAAAAGTGTTAGTGGATACACCTATTAAATATTTGGAGAAAAAGAAATAAGATGGTGCGACATCGAAGAGGAAAGATGAAGAGATTGAAAAAAAAAATCGTCACCAACCAAACACTCTGATTCAGAATCATCCTCTCTTCGACCATATTTTATTGTAATGTCCTCAAAAATGTAGATTGATACCATTCCCTTATTCCTGACTATAGATTCAAGATTATAGTTGCTTCAAAATTTGTTCAATCAGAAATTAGTTTCACTTTCAATACTTATGGATAAATTTATTGGACTTGAGGAAGATTTCCAATCATTATTCATTGGTTATGAGGCTCATAAAACATCATTAAAGAAGATTACAAGATGGTCAAGAAAGCCAGTCAAAGATCTTAGAGTCATTGATGAATTTCATGATAATGTGAAAGATTTTTTTGACACCGAAGATGGAATTATTTTTTATATTAAAAAGAGTTTTGAGTAAAAACTAACTCTTGAAAAGAAAAAACAGAAGACAAAAGTCAAGGACTTGAATGGATAACTTAATTCTGTGTCTATGAATTAGAAGAGAGAAAGGGATTCCAGAATTTAGATTGACAAAAAGAATATTAAGGAAGAAGATTTCAAGAAGGATTAGGTAGAATTTATTAAGGACCTCGAAGGAAAAATTAATTCCATGAAGACGAATATAGACAATCAAGATAACCTACTGAAGCATTTTGAAGAAGATCGCGAGGAGATTAAGAAGCTGAAAACCATTTTGAAAAGTTTATGCCAAAGGAGAATGAAGGATAATTCTCCAAAATATGATCTTCTGTTGTATTTTCTTCATTATACAAATTCAATAAAAAATAATTGATTATTTTTCTTGATATATTTCTTTGTTTAGTACTAATTTTTTATGTAATTTTTTTTTAATTCATTGTATTCTATTTTGTAAATCACATAGGGGGAGAAAGGAATGAAAAAAATGCATCTAAATAAAGAAGAGAATTCCTCATGTAAGGGGTCATTAATCTAAAGAAAGCTTTTATCAAAGAAGATTTTCGTATGGAAGATAATGTAAAATATCATTTCGGAAATCACGAATACAATCCTTAGGGATTTATAAACCTAAGGGAGAGTTTGTATTATTCATTATGATTCATATGTAATTGGATATAAGTTTTCTTTTTTTTTATAAAGAAATACTCTAAGTCTGAATAGTTTTTTCCTAAGGATGTTTGTGCTTTCCAAAAAGGGGGATATTGTTGAGTCAATAAGGTTTCCTTATGAATTTTACATTCTTCTGAGTCCTGAAAATCACAATCAGTCAGTCTTATGGTAGATCATATTTTCCATATGGTTTATCGTGATAAGGAATAGTTTCCTTCCTCCATGAAATTTTATCCTTGCCTATATTTTCAGTCTTCATTTAATAGTATCTAAATCTTACTCATTTTATTTTTAACAGGTAAAATTCAGTTTCGCATCTAAAACCACATAATCATATAAACCCTTATTTTTAGAGTATTCTTTTTTCGGTTTCTGGTTTAAGGTTCCGAATTTGTTGAAATTCAGTCTCTGAATTCTCTGAAATTCATACTCCGAATTATCTGAAATTCAGACACATAATTCTCTGAAATTCAGACTCCGAATTCTATCAAATTTAGAATCTGTATAGATTGAAATTCTGACTTTGAATTCTATAATATTTAGACTTTGAATTCGCTGAAATTCAGACTCTGAATTCTCTGAAATTCCGACTCTGAATTCTCTAAAATTTAGACTCCAAAATCTATGAAATTATGACTCAGAATACTCTAAAATCTGGACATAAAATTCCTCAGAATTCATACACTGAATTACTCCAGATTCAAACTCTGAATTCCCAAAAATTCGTACTCCGAATGCCTCAAAATTCGGACTCTGAATTCTTAATAATTCCATTTCCAAATTCATATCAATTCAGATTCCGAAATCTATATAATTCTACTTCCGAATACTTGGGAAAAGTGTGTCCAAATATCCATGATTTGTAGTCTCTAAATTATTATTTTCTAAGAATCTGAGAATCTATTTTTACCTAGACCCCAAAAATTTGTATTGGTTAAGCAATCTTATTTTTCTTATACTTCTTATAGTTATTAAATGATGTCGTACATTCTATTTCTAATTAACTATTGTTTGAGTGACACATGTACAGGTCCCTCCAAAATTTAAGTAAATATATGACCCTTGGAGGAGGGAGTAGACCATTAGGGAAATGTCTATAAATTGGATCTCATTGGAATGAGATCAACATAACTGGGAACTGATACATCACTCTACAGATTTCATTTTACTGATGTGATTTCTATAGAGAGAAACTCTCATGCATTGTGCATACTAAACATCTTGTTCAACATTCTTTTTGTGACTCCAATTGTTTTTGTGTACAATCATGGACTTCCGGTGATAGGATGACAGAGGTTCCGATTACCATAATGTTTGAGAACATCTGTGGATAAGAAGAAAGATATTCCGACTGCATTAATGTTCAAGGGCTTGCGGGGATAGAAAGATAGATTCCGATATTCCTATCGAGGGCTTACCTTTGTGTGGGTAAGACAGAATTTCTGGAATGTATAAATAAATGGACCTTTTTACAAGGTTGTTAGATCCCCTTCTCTGTGTGTTTAAAAATTTCATACTTATATATTTTTTTGTATCATGTTTATTTCTATTGTTTTTGGTAATGGAAGAAAGTATAACATTCTTATACATTCTTGTACATTTATATACTTTGATATGTAAGAATCTATATTCATTATGGTATAATAATTTCATTGTAAACATTTCTTAACATTCATTTCTAGAATCATATTTTTGGAACCTGGAATGTTTGTAGAACTGAAATTGTTCTTGGGAATTTTCCATGTTTAACTTTGTTAAACATATTTTTCCTTAAGGTTAAAACCGAATGTTTTTAAACCTACTACTCACCCCCTCTTGTAATTGATCATCTACATTCGTATTTTGATCCTACCCAAAAGGTACTATAATCTTGGTAAACTATGTCTAACACATATCTTCCTATCATTCATGACAAATTATTTTATAATCATCTAGTCAATTTTCAACCATCAATGATGCACCCAATTTATAATACCTTTCCACAAAATTAATGTCATTTATTTAATCCTTAATTAAGGTTAACAATAAAATAGTATACTATGATATAGATCATAGGTCAAGAAACCCAAACCCGCATTCATAAATAGGAAAATAATTGACACTTGAAATTTTGTTGTTCCGATTGGTGGGGTAGACCTCATGATCTCCATTATTTGAGATCATAGATTTGGAACATCATGAGAAGAAATATCAAATATTACCAGCCCCCAACACCGGATAGTCATGCATAAAATGTGTCATGTTAGTAATACTAATATGGAATATATGACATATATTTAAGATTAATATTATAGTTTCATAGGGACCCCATTACAGTTAAGAACTGTTATTTCCACTTGTAGTGAAATAATACTAATGACATTACCATGTAAATAATTTTTGAATATGTATGAAAACTATTATGTTATGAATATATATAATGTAAATCACTTAGTATAAATTATATGATAATATAAATGTACTATTCATATAGGGTATAGGGAACCCAATTTTACAATAGGTCATGGCTGGGATATTTCCTCTTAAGTGGTCTGAGGCGTTGACTATTTTAAGCCACCCCATGGTCACCGTACATGAGGAAACATATGAGACCCACATCAAATGTTTCATGAAATACTATATAACCCAATCTAGATTCATGCAGAAAAAATATTTCTACTGATAATAATAGTTGATTCATTTCAATGAATTAGGATTGACATCCTTAATTTTATTAAATATTTACACCCCCCAATGTGAGTGTAGAAAATAGAGAAAAAACATAGAGAATTCGCAGGTGAAATTTGGATAATATCCCACTAATCCTATAAAGATTCATATCATGTAAAAAATTCTTGGTCTTCTCCCAAGGATTAATGTCCATAACCATTCCAGTTTATAATTACAATCAATATTTAAGGAACACATTTCCCAATAATATATCCTCTCTAATCTGGAAGCTACATTTAAAAAATATCATAAAAAAGATTTCTAAATTAATCCATAAGATGATACTATAGGGAAACACATTATTCTCCTTTATCTTCTACATGACCATGTATTCATCAATGAATAACATAATGATGGATTTTATAATCCAATGAAATATAAAATTCTCTAATTCCATAATTACTATAGGTTTTTTAGTATGTTTAGAATGCAACCCGTGATACCTTTAGTGGTTTTACTTACACTAATAGGATGTTTTAGAAATAATCAACTCGATCACCATAAGATGGTGGTAACCTCGATGAATTTCAAATATAGATAACCATTATTCCCCCCATAACTGATCATATAAATCACCAATATAGTGAAGAGGATATTTATTGTAGATAGATACCTTGTTGAAATTTTAACAAATCTTCTTGTAACTAGATGGTGTAATATTCCCTATTTAACTAAATCACCAAGGAAGCCCACAGAGAGACATTATGGTAGATAGATCCCTCAACCTCAATGTTTACTTTTTGAATTTTCATTTGTTTTAATTAATCTTGATCCATATGATATATCAAAAATTATATCAGTTTCATTTGTGGAACCAAATCGATAAAAAATATATCCTCATATTTTTATGGGAGACCCATTTAGTCTTCTAGAAAAATGACTTGAATGCCCCAAATAATGGGAGGTAACACTCCCCCAGTAATTTACATCATTAGAATATATAAAAAACAAGATATAATCTTGTTATCCATATACAATGGTCTTCAAGCCTCACCATAATAAGGATCTTATTCCACTTCAAATAAGTATATACTCTATGTTTTTATAGTAAAAGACACATTTACATGATATAAATATATATATAGGCCATTTAGAAGATTATCTTATCCATTACATGAATTATTTTATAATGGTATAACAAAAGGAAGTTATAATCCAAATATTATTCCACCTATAAAAGAATGAGTACATAGGAGGGGAACCAAATGACATAACATTTATCTCTGATAGGAGTTGATATTCCCAACACATAATGATTATCATAGGGGAGAAGATTCAATTAATTCAGATTACCAGTATGAATAAATTATTGAGAATATGTGTGATCAACAAAATGAAAAACTATATATGACGTAATAAGAACCATACCCCTCACCATTGTTCATCAAATCTTAGATCATATGGAGGCTTTCCATTCTACGATATGCATCAAACTCACATATTGACTCATTAAACGAATATTGATAAGTGGATTAGAAATTAGAAAATTATTCTTAGATAATGGTTTCACTACACTAGTATGTTCATGGTAATGTTATCGAACTACCTTTTTCGATGCCCCCTATGCATGGGATCCCTTAGAAGATGAGGATACTACACCACTCCACACATAGAGACATATGATATAGAATTAAGAAGATTTCTTGTACACCGACAATGATGGAAGGGCCTTATATGACATAGAATATATACCTTCATATGGCCTTCCATTAAACAATACTAGAATATTAGAGACCATCTCCCAATAGAGGTAGAAGTATTTGGATGAGGAAATGATTGGGGCCCTTAGCTAATTCCCCTCTTAGAACAAGCATTATTTCTTTATCAATCAGGGAAATCAACCCAAATACCTTCAGGAATAGCAGAGGTGAAAAACATATTATATATACAATCATCTTAAATCAAAACCATAATATCGAAATCCACTACTCTAATATTGTATTTAATATTCCAGTGGAAAACTAGATGGTTATCAAGTCAAAACAAGATCAAATTATAAATACAAGTAGTCATCACAAGAGATCAATTATGGGGAAAAATGGAATAAATCAATGTACATATTGGAATAGACCATGATATACTTTTTTCATGATAAAGGTTTATAAACATCAGATATTGTGAGAGATACATTGATTTTAGGTAAAATAGTTCTCTTAGCACAACATTGAAGACCTTACATTTTATGTTTTCATTTAGTTTATCCTAGAACAATAATTCTTACCACATCATATAAGGGTCCCTCAATGATAAATGTTCCACATTTCACTACATTCAATAAGGGAGAAAATTTAAATTTGAAAGTCATATTACATTCTCCAACCCATCCTCCACTTCCAAAGGATCATTACAACAACATATTTTTTTATGGTATGCTAACGGAAATCATTGGGCATGTCATTATCTGGACTAATACCTCAACCCACCTCTTTCAAATTGAGTGTATCAATGATCATTATCCACTCTATAGATCAGACCATCTTTGGAACTACATTATCCAAGTCCAAATAATCGTGAAGGTTTTACCATACAACGTTGTCTGTTACTCCCACCAAAGAGTTAATTATGGTTAATTTAGAAGGAAATACAGTAGATAAAAAAATTTAAATAAAAAAATATATTATAAATATATTAATCAAATTTTTTTGAAAAATTAATAACCTATTATATCAAAAATAATATGAATAGAAAAACCAAATAAATTATATAAATCACATCCTATGTGTAAGGTATGAAACCCATTCACTATAGACAAAAATAATAGTAAATTCAAATCCCAAATCAATATCTAATTTATATCATCCCCTGGAAACTCAAGTCATGGGAGTTACATTGTCTTCCAAAAAGTTCAACATACCCTTCACCTTATCCCAATAAATCAAGATTTTATTCTATAAGACATCCCAAGTAATATATCAAAAAATAGATCATTAATAACCTTTTTCATGAACCATCCCAGGTGTCCCTGGACCTGGGCACCATATCTAGAACAAAAAATTACCTAAATCGAAATTTTGAACCCCATCAGATTGAAACTTGTATCTGGTAATTGTGGGAAAATAGTAAGGAATTGTTGTTTCCAATGAATAATCATCAAACCCGACCTCAAAAAATAACAAGACGTAAAATTTCCACACATAGGCATTTCATGTGCTCATTCAAATAAATTAAATAGAAATTTCAAACACATGTCATTTAAAAAATAAAATAATACTAAAATATAATATAACATGTTAACCGAATAATATAATTTTAATGGTAAATCATAAGTATAATAATAAAAATGGGGATTGGGTGAGAAGCCAAATCGATGCTAAAATGTATTTAATAGATCAACTAAAACAAAAAAGGAAAAGTTTACTACTACATTTCACTATGTGACTCAAGGTTAGTATCCCACCATGACACCACCATAAATCAAATTAATTTGATTATAAATACCATTCGCTCCAACATGAAACTATTCCCTTCGTTGAATCAGATAAAATAATATCAGCATACAAACATTACTATATGAGTTGTGTGATCATAGTTATTCTAGTTAGACCCCTGCATGTGATTTAGGTAATAAAACAAATTATAAAAATAAATTTTTCTCGTTTGCAAATATTTCCATTAATTTATTTTTTAAATATTTATAATAATGAAAAGAAGTACCATAAGACACATGTAATATCAAATAAACCATTTAGTAACTGTAAAAAATAATATTTTTTAATGAAACGACATGGGAATTCATCCTATCATAAATTGGAATATGATAAAATAATGAATAACTTCCCTGTGAAACTATAAAAGATGAGAAAATAACATCACTGTAGTGTAAATGTGTATAGAATTACTTTACTAGAAATGATTTCACACAAATATTTTAGGGATATACCTCCCCCATATTTAGAATTTCTTACCCAAGTAAGAAGGGATTCTCATGTGGTTCAACCATTTACGGTTCATTTATAATAGCATATTTATCGTAAATTGTTTATAATCATCATTCCTTCTACATGTAAGATAACATTAAAATGTCTTTTAGCCTTAAAAATATATGGATGAACCAAGGGCTTCACTATACACATAAATCAGTCTAAATTCATTCATAAGTAATATTAATATCATTTTATAAATTAATTTCTAGAGATCCAAGGATCAATGTTTCAATTAATAAAGGGGAATAAGAAAAATATACCACTACCAATGAAACCATAAAAACGGGAAAATATTACTTTTAAGGAAGGGAAAAGACTATTAAGTACTTATTGGAATCCTTTTCATATGAACCCACATCATTTAATTTCATGTAGAAAACCCCTTATGTCTTCAGGTATTTAGAGTAGAATTATATCCATGAATGATGGGATGTAATAACTAAGGGAAAAAACATATTCAATTACTTATTGTTTTCCAGGTGATTATTCATGATAATAAACTAAAATTTTGATAAATATATATATAGAATATGAGTCTAATGAATTGGGGATTAGTGTGTTCAGAATGTGGAGAAAAATATGGATATGTTGTGTTAAATTATGAATGGGTAGTTTATGAAAATAATTTTTTTAATTAAACTAGATTTATGAACACCATGAAAATGTCCTACTTGTTGTGACGTGAAGTCCCTCCATAGAAACCACTATGATATAACCTTATGTTATGTGATACAATGAACATCTAGGTTGAAATACCTCCATGTAAAACCTCCTCCCTAGAAAAACCATGTATGGGATCCCATTGTAGTGCAACAAGACACCCCGTCCACATCGTGGCCTACTGAAGCATGAAATGAAGACAAAACAATTTTAAATCATCCAAAACAGGCATCAAAATAAAAAAACAATTAAAACATCTAAAAAAATTCCTAAAAAAATTATATACATTAAGAAAATATAGGTTCCACAAGAGTACATAATAGGTAATGTTCATGTGTTTCAAAAACATATTATGGAAATGATTTTTCAATATACTATATCAAAACATACTTATCAACAAAAAATGTGGGGTTTTAGGATAATGTGGGCTGAAATATTGGGATACCAATATATGTTATTGAAATAAAACTAGTCATATAGTGATATCATTATCAATGTCTCAAATCTAGATTGTGATAGATATATGATATATTCTATTCACTATATTGTAGTAGCCAATATTTAGGACATCAATCATAAAAGGGTTGGTGATAATTGTAATCAAAACATTTATATGTCAATATTATAATTTTCATTGTATCAAACACAATGATATAGGGTGTATAATTAATTTTTTTTATGTATATCCTCTTAAAAATTAATTTTCAGGTTAATTTTTTTAAAATAATTATCAATTCATAATATTCTTGTTATTTATAATGTAAAAAATGTTCAAATATTTATAAATATTATGAATGATCAAACACAAATTATGAAATTTTCATAATTTATTATTAAATATTAATCAAATAATTATAATTTAAATATTTAATATTAAACAATAATATATAGTTCTATGATATATATTGTATAAAATTTTGATTTAATGTAATTTATTTTTATTGAATTATTAATATAGTATAAACTGTTTTTATGAATTAAAAAACTCCGAGATATAAAATGTTTAAAGTTATTTTATGAAATTTTTATTAATTTAAAAAATATAGTGTATATAATAATGCCTTATTTTAAAAAAAAATTAAACCATGGTAAAATATTTATTTATTGATGTGTTTTTTGTATATATAAATATAAAATATATGATATATAAGTAAATTTAATTATTCACAATAGCGATATGTAATGTTCTTGTGGACAATAACATGTGAAAACTTCATATTTTTCAAGAACCATATATATTATTATAAATTATTTATTATATCAATAGAGAAACCTTGTGAATAAGAAATAATAAATTTTCATATTACGGATATAAATATAGTTTCTATATAGGTACATTATAAAAATTCCATTGTGTTCTAATATAAATTTTAAACTACCTATATTTATTCATAAAAATGTCTTCGTTGTATTTAATGATTAAATATATCAATTTTCCATTTTTATTTATTCAATTATTAATGAATAAACAATCATCAAATTATGGTTGTTGGTATGCTTTATTTAAATAGTTTTTACTGAGAGGGGGTGAGTAAATGTCTAATTTTAAACTGTCGTGATATAAACCACACCCCTTTCTCTCCATTTTTTATTTGATAATGTGTAATACCTTATTTTCCCCCTTACTGTAACATGTTTACTTTTTAAAAGTTTATAATATTTTTGATAGCATGCATATTAAGAAAAATAAAACATAATCGAACAACTAGATATTATTATGTCACCTTATAACCATGCTGTAAAAATCGATATAATGAAAAATATTAATTTATTTATGAAAATATTTTATACACATGTATATAATTAATTCATATCTAAAAAAAATTTATAAATGAAAATAAAACTCTTATTAATTAATAGGAAATGTTTTTTTGAAAACCATTTTTAATGAAAATAAGTGAGTTTATAAAATTATAAAATCAACCTTTATAGATTTTATTAAAATGATATATATTTAATATATTTAATTTTTTTTCAAATTCATCTAATAATTTTTCTATACATGATATAAAACAAATTCAACTTTTTGAATAAAAGAAGTATTTTTCAGAAAAAAAGAGTTTCACATAATTTCGATGGGAAACCCATTTTAAATCTAGTTTTGGATCCTTTTATAAGTTATATTTGAAAAAATATACAACATATTTGGACGTGGGATATAAAAATTTAATTTGGTTTAAATTTTGGAAATTTTCTAATAAAATTCAAATTATAATGAATAGTGAAAAGTACTGCATTTTAATTCAAAACTACTTTTTCTTCTAAGTTATTTATATTGGTATATTATCTTCTTATTTGGTTTTAACATTTAATTGGTTAATGTTATTGTAATTTAATCCAATTTTAGTAAATTTATGATATTTATAATTGAAATTATATATAAACGCACATCAATCTTTTGATGGTTATTACTTTAAGAAAAACATGTTTTCTCATTTTAACAACAAGGATTAATTTTAAATTAATTACTGAAACTCTTGTGTTTTAAAATTTAAAAAACGGATTCCATATTTGGAATCATTAGTTCCAATTTATGTACATAGATAATTTTAATTTTTTGGATATTATTAATATAAACTTTAGTAATTATTTTAATTACCACAATTAAGGATAAATAAGGTAATTTATGTAAAAATAATACTATAATAATATAAAACTACCATAACAACTATCATAATATAATTTGATTAGTGTACCACATCCATGAGCATCCTTGGGAAATTTTTAGGACCACTTGGATCCTCTTAGATGACATTAATGCAATTGTAATATTATGTAAAATGAATATTCATTTTTGTTACACTTTTTTTAAGAAAGCAATGTATTTTCATATGGATTTATACAGGGGATATTTTTGACAATAAATATTAATTTCAAATCTAAAACTGTTACCTATATCATGGTAATTTATTTCTATTTTTTTTAAATTTAATAACTAAATTTAATAATTACTCAATGATGATGTAATAATTTTTTAAATAATGAATAAATCAAAAAAAATGATATTATAAATCTTAAATTAAAACTATTCTGACATAATTTAGACCATGATCTAAATTTACGCTTAATTTATACATTTTTTTAATTTATAAGTGTTGTTTTGAAATTATCATCCAATTATGGTTATTTTAAATGTCAACTAATGAATAGTGTCAAAGTTGACACTATTGATATTTAAAAATATAAAACATTTTATTTAATGATATTAAATTAATAATAATATAATATTAATTTGAATGGTGATTATATGTCCGAATCTGTCATTAATGGAACTTACTTGTGTCGTTTGATATGTTATGGTAATTACATTACCCCACAAAGTGTAAATAACCTAATATCATGATATGTTTTAAATGGGTAAAAATGGTTATTCAAAAAAGATAAGGATTGAAAAATATTCAAAACATTTATAATATTAATTGGATGTTGGTTCCTTGACCATACAAAATCATATATTCTAAATAAGTTATTTTGGGATGATTTGGAACTGAAATTGAATTTATATTAATTAAATATTGTAGGAGTTTCCAAGGGTGCCCCTCCCCTCTCCTATAAAAAGGTCCCCATTCATCTATAATACACAAACATCCAATGAATTTTGTTTTGTGAAATATCAACCCAATATCCTTTCTAAAATACCACCCCCATGTTATTGAGGCCTTATTTTAGGTAGTACATTTTTATTATAGGTGTTAAGGTGTTCTTCAACGGTGATCAACCGAAGAATATGTATCAATTTTTATGTGTTTCTATTTTATTTCATCTTCCACTTCCTCTAATTCATATTATTATAATAGGAAAAATAAATTTAGTTTTATAAATATTTTTAGATGTTATTTTGGAAATATCGTCACCAAAATCCATCTCCAATTTCATCAAATGGGAAATGATCATTTCATTCAAGTATACGGTGGGATACCGCCTCGCAAACCGTTATTGACTATTATTCTTTACCATATATCAAGACTTGTTGTATTTATGGAATAAAAGTTTAAATATGATCTTCATGAAATATTTAACATTTTAAAATAGATATATTTAAATTATTTTTTTACCTTCATTGCACATAAAAATGATAATGTCATTCACGTGTACATGTGAACTATCACCTCCATGAAGTGATGTGAATCATTTTTATTCACCACATTACTTATATAAAATATATATATTTATATATAAGTAAATATTTTTTTTAATAATAATATGACAATTATGGAAAGTTAAACTAATATTTACCTTATTTAAATAATGATAAATGAAAAATTGAAACTTTACTTATGCATATGTAGGACATACCCTCTGAACGATTATATTGTTATTCATTTTTCATATCCATAATTAATTAATGGATTTAATAGTAAAATTGATATATAAATATTATTATTATTTAATTAGTATTATTATAGATATGATGTACTTATGAATACATGGACTATTGATAACAAGCCTTGTTCATTTTCAGATCAAGTATTGAATATACACAAAATTTCCAATATTAACTTAAATAGTTAAATAATTTTTATATCATGATAATAAGTTATATAAATGGAATAATAAACTTGAAAAATGTTCTCATGAAAGAAGAAATTAACCTAAGTTAATTATTTAGGCATATAGCGATTGTAAGTGAAAACTCGGACACATGGTAAGAGATTTATTCTCATTCTCATTTCATTGAGGTATTTCTCTATTATGTTCACATTTATTATTTTATAAGGTGTAAGCCACTATGAACATTTATATCCTTATTTTATCTATACTAATGTTATTTATCATTTTGATAAATGTATTAATTCATTGATATTTATATTTATATGTTCAATGTGGTATATGACACATTGACCATTAAAATATTTAATTATCAAATATTTTCAACAACATATTAATTATATATTTATTTATATGGATATAATTTGATAATACAAGAAAATTTATGTCTCTATTTAATTTTATTTAATGTTTCCAAAATGGAAATTTTTATACAGAGAGTTTTACTTTCTTTACTAAATGATAGAAGTAATGTTTTTTTTGTTTTAACGTATACAATGAAGACGACTTCCCTATCACTGTAAATATTATTTGATATTTGGATTCCTCTATAAAACTCATTGAATTTTATAAGGAAAATAAATCCATTATTTTGAAATCTTGGTATTCAAAATGTGTTCTTATATGAAAATAGAATATTTTTTTGTATCAAATTTTTTTTCATATGTTATTAGAAGAGTTTTTCAAAAGGGATTTCTGATGAATGTGTTTTTTAATGGTACATGTGCATTGTATGAAGCGATTGATCCTGATAAAGATTATTCAAATTTTTAAGCCCCATTATAGCTCGCAGGTGATCCCAACATAGTTTATACGAAGGGTTTATCCCCATTGTATCTCACAAGTGTGCCCGTTATAGCTTACCTGAATGTTTGAGCCTCATTATAGCCCATAGGTGAGCCTGATGTAGCCTATACGATGGTTGATCCCCATTATAGTTCTATAATTTTGAATCCAATCATAAAGTTCTTCCAATTGAAAGTGTTTTGAAAGGGTTATATATATATGATTATCAAAGTCACCTAAAATAGTTTTTCTTTCATTGTATTGGTTCTAATTTTTTTCATTGCAAAAATCATATGATTGGTAATCACATGAACATGTTTTGTTTCATTCAACCAAGGTATATTAAATGGGTTAACATGTTTTATCTAGACTAATTTTTTATTTCCTTTTTATATCCCTGGCTGATCTAGTGTGCTCATCACAAGTATTAGAATTTTTTTCATAGTCCTTACGATTGGTGAGGACCAAACAAATTTCATGATGTTAGTATGGAATACGTGTTTTGAAAGTAAATTATGTTTTATTTTAAAAGTGTTACCTTTGGTGAATGGGGATACTATGTATAAGTATCTACTTGAATTGTATGAGTGTAAAATATATATGAGTTTGTCATAATTCTCTAAAACATTAAATGTAAAATATCATCAAATGTGAATTCCTGTTCAAAAAAACTGGAAGACTATTTGTTTAAGGTTGGGTCCTTATAGTTCGATTCAGAGTATGGTTTAGAAAACATTGGAGATTAGCATGAATTATTTTAGTATAGGTATATCATATGATTTTATAATTTTAAGGTATTTAATAAGATAAAATTCCTTATAAAACACTTTGGATGCATTATGTTCAATAATTTTATGGCGGTTAGTAGTATTTTTGGATGCATTTATTTTAGAGGTAATTATGGGGTATTAATTATTGTGATAGAAATTGGAAAGTATGAGATTAAAATTGAGGTTAAAAAAAGCTACTGTTATTTTGAGTATTTTATCTTATTTTAGGGAATTTTATAAAATTATATAGTTTTTGAAAATGGATAACATGCAGACAATGTGAAAATATATCATGTCAGACAAGGTTACATGAATAAAACACCCATGAGAAGTGCAATAGGTCTTTATCGCTTACCAATGACGACATGAAGTCCCTATTCAGTATGAATTATTCATTTCTTTAAACATGTTTATGGAATACGAATAATTTTATTTTGAAAACATATATTTTATCAAATGGATACCCTTAATATAGGATATCAATTTGTGGATTAAGTGTTAAATTTTATTTGAGAAGAAAGTCACTATTTAAGTAACCCAATGTGCCAAAGTAAAATAGAATACTATGAGATTTTATTTGAGGACTAATGGTTGAATATTAATTTGGAAGAATCTATGTTTTTATTGTGGACTTGTGGTGATTTGGTTATTTATGGAAATGATTAACCTATCCTATAGAATATTTGGCTAGATAAATTAGTTTTTGGTATAAGACAGTAAGAGTGGTTGATGTTATATAGAGATAAATTATTATAATTTATCTTGGAAGATTTGGTAATCATTTTAATTTGAATTTTTGGTATTAATCATTGTTTTTATTGTTTTGAGTAATTTTAAGGAATTTCATTTATTGAATAGTATTTGTTGAACTTTGGATATTATAGCTGAATATTTGAGATTAAATGTAGTCCTTCTCCTTATAACAGATTATTTTTTTAGGGGAAATTTTTTAATCATACACTAACCACTTTTTTGTTATTTTTTAAATTTATAATAAATATATATCTAAACTCTTGTGCTTGATGTGAGTTTTTAAAAGTTTATTATAGTGCTACAGGCAAGAAAAATTTATCTTAAATACTCACATTTTGGTGAAAAAGTTAAGATTGTGGGGGAAATTGATTAGTGGATTAAACTCTACTTATAAATTAATTATATTTACTTATATTATTAATCTATTTAGTAAAATAGTTCCTCAAAATTATGAAATAGATCTTAAAACAAAAACATTTTTGGTTTAATTCCTCATTTCACGAAATCAATGACCATTTAAACCAATCATATGTTTGTTGTTTTCAGATTGGTAAATTTCTATTGATCATGTTTTCTATCACTCCCCATCAGAACATGATAGTTATTTTTTCTTCCATATCCATGTTATCCTATATGGAATCCTAGTATGTGTTATCTCAGGTTACCTTTGTACAATCCCTTCTTTCTTTTAAAGTGGATGTTCTGTTAAGTATTTTTTTCAACGTGGGGATGAAATAAATGTATTTTGAAGAGTCATACCTTACATATCAAACCCAAATTCAAATAGAGAGGATTAAATTTTTATAATGGCTGGAGAATGTAACATCTCATTTTTTAAAGGGAGACAATATGTCTGAGTGCCAATATAATACACCACATCCGTCTTAAGTGAATAATTAATATTATTATGTTACCTTATATCCTAGAATTGAAAATGGGGGGAATGGATTTTGTTAATTTATTACAGAAAATATAGTTTACCCATGTCTTTAATTAATTCAAATTTTGAACAATTATTTATAAATGCAATCAAAACCGTTTTAATTAAAATGAATTATTTTTTAAAGAAAATATCAAATTGAAAATAAGTGATATTATTAAATAATAAAATAATTATTTATGGATTCTAATATTGAAATATATATATTATATATTCAATTTATTGTTTAAAATTTATGTTATTTATTTTATAGACATTATATAAGAACAAATTCATCTTTTCGGATAAAAGAAACATTTTGAAAATAAATTATTACCACTAATTGGTGGAGAACCCATTTTCAGTCCCATTAGACACACATTGATAAGTTATATTAGAAAAAATAATTTTCTTCTTTAGAATAAGGACATCAAAATTTAATTTGGATTAATTTTTTTTCTTTTTCGTATAAAATTCAAATTTTAATGGATAATGGAACATACAACATTTTAATTCAAAACTATTTTTTCAATTAAGTTATTTACATCGGTATATAATATTATGAATTGGTTTTAATGTATAATTAGATTTAGTGTTTATCATTTAATACATTTTTGGTCATTTTATTTAACTTCACATTGAAATTAGATATTGTTGCACCTCAATCTTTTGATTGTTTTTCCTTAAAAATCCATTTTCTCATTTTGATTACAGAGATTAATTTTTAATTAATTAATGCTACATCGGTGTTATAAATTTAAATAAATTGATTCCATATTTTGATTTATAAAGTAAAAATTATTTATTTTGGTCCTTTTTGTATTTAATACACTGTGAATAGTAACTGTAGTAATTATATTATTTACCAGGGTTTAGGGGAAATTAGGTCATTGAAGTTAAAAAAAATGATTATAAAAATATTAAACTACTATAATAGTTTTCATAATTTAATTTGATTAGTGTATCTAGGCCATGAGAATACTTGTGTCTGTTTTAAAACTACTTGGAGCCAGTTGGGTGTCTTTAATGCATTTATAATATTATGTTCAATGAATAGTCATTTTAGTTTCACTTTTGTTTATAAAAAGTAATGTATTTTAATATGGAGTTATACAGGGGATATATTTGACTATATAAATATTAATTGTAAATAAAAATGATTACCTATTACATGGTAGTCTATTTATACTTTTTTAAACTATAATTATTAAATTTAGTTACGACATAATGATGATTTAGTAATTTCATAATTCATGAGTGAATAAAATAAATGATATTATAAATATTAAAATATATATTACATGACATAAATTATACAATCGAATAATTTTATGGAATCTTTTGATATTTTTTGATTCTTTAAAGTAGTTCTATTATTTAATATTCTATTTATGATATTTTTAAAAATCAACTAATGAATAGTGTCAAAATTGATGCTATTGGTTTTTTAAAATATAAAATATTTAATAAAATTATATGAAATTACTATAAATTTAATATTTTTCTAAATGGTCTGGATAAGTCTTAATATGTCATAAATGTCACTTTTTTGTGTCTTTTTAAATATATTGGTAATTACATTAACCCACAATGTGTAAATAAAAAAATATCATGATAAGATTAAAAAGGGGAAATAAGTATTAAACCAAATTAGATAAGGATAAATAATTATTCAAAACATATCTAATTTTAAATGGATGAAATAAATTCAACTAAAAATCATATTATTTCAGAATGAATGATTTCAGGACCATTTGGAAATGAAATTTAAATTATATTACTTTACTATTTTAAGAGTTTCCAATAGTTCCCATCCCCTCTACTTTAAAAAGTTTCCCACTCCTCTTTAATACTCACACTACCAAAGCTATTTTCATCATCCATGATCTTCCCAAAACCCTTCAAATAATACCTAAACATTCTATTGAAGCCCTATTCTTGTCATAACACCCTTTTTAGAGGCGTTAAGAAGTCTTCAAAGGTGTTGAACCGAAGAAGAGATGTCATTTTTTAAGTGATTCAGTTTGATTTCTTCTTCCACCTCCCAAAAATCATCTTCTTCTATGATAAATAATAACTAAAATATCCATATTATACGATGATTTTATTATGGTAATATCATCACCTAAATCCAACTCCAATTTCATCAAATGGGAAATGAAAATTTTATTCATTTCTATGGAAGAATACTACCTCGCGAAGCGATATATTTCATTTTTCATTACCGTCAATCAATACTGGTCATAATGATAGAATAAATGTTTATACATAATATTAGTGATACATTTATCATACTAAAAGAATAATAATTCAATTACCTTTTTACAGTCCATTAACATAAAAATTATAACGTCATTCGTGCGTACGTGTGAACTATCTCCTCCACGATACGATGTGAATAGTGTTTATTCACCTCATAACTTGTATGATATATGTATATAGATTTAAAATAATATTCTGATTATAATAATATTATGATCATTATAAAAAGGTAAAATAATAATTAACTTATTTATATAATGATAAATGGAAAATGGAAACTTTACTCATTCGTACGTACGACTCACCATCTCCACGATTGTAACATTGTTCATTTCTCACATCCATATTTAATGAATAAATTTAAATGTATAATTTATATATCAAAGTGATTATTATGTAATGAAAAATATTATATACATGATGTAATTATGACGACATTGACTATTGACATTAAGCCTAGTTCATTTTTGACTCAAGTACCACATATTGACCAACCGTCTCATATGAACATAATTAATTGTGTAATTTTCATAACATGGTATCAAGTGATATAAAAGGGTTAATAAATTTAAAAAAAGTAATAATGAATATAAAAATTAACCTATGATTATTATTAAGTAATATAACGATTTTACATTACGAGCGAGAATAAAGGTAAGGGATTTCATCTCCATCTCCTTTTATTGAGGCATTTCATGATACTATACACCATTATTATTTTATAATGTGTATATACAGACACAATGAAATTTAATATTTATATTTTTTATATAATTGTGTAACGTATTGTTTAGTTGAATGTATTAATTCAAGAGCCTTATATTTTATATGTTCAATGTTTTATGGGTCACCTTGAACGTTTAAATATTTAATTATAAAATCATTTCTTCATGACATTAATTAGCAATATTTATTTATTTGGATATAAGAGAATTATATAGGAAATTCTATGTCAATCATTAAATTCCTTAAATTATTTGAAAATGGAATATGTTTATACATAGTTTTTACTTTCTAAACAAAATGATAAATGTAATATTATTGTTTTAACGTATACGGTGACAAACAGTTCTCTGCTAACATAACTATTATTTAACATTTGGATTCCTCAATAAGCCACAATATATTTTAAAAGGAAACAAAATCCCTTTTTTGAGTATCATGGAATTAAAAATGGGTTCATAAATAAAAATTGTATCTTCATATGATATTTTCATATGTGATTAAAGGTTTTTTGAAAAAGGGTATTGTGATTACCTTGTTTTCTAATGTGGTACTTGAACATTATATGAAGCGGGTGAGCCTGATGTAGCTTGTGTGAAGAGTTGTTCCCCATTATAGATCACGGGTGAGCTTGACACATCTTATACAAAGGTTTTATCCCCATTATAGCTCATGGGTGTGCTCATTATAGCTTATATGAAGTGTTGAACCCCATTATAGCTCACAAGTGAGCCTGATATAGATTATACCAAGGGTGATACCCATTATAGATCTTTAATTTGGAAGATGAAAATACAATTATACAAATTGAATGAGGTTTGAAAGGGTCTTATGTATAAGATTCTCTAAGTCACCAAAATGAGGTATAATTGTTTTCTATTGGTTTTAATGTTTTCCTCTGAGCATCAAGTATGAGTTTTATTCGTGTGAAAATGTTTTGTTTCATTCGCTCGAGGAACATTAAATGGATTACAATGTTTAAAATCGACTAATGGTTTTGTTCCTTTTAAGTCCATTCATGGGTTTTTTTTATCATCCCTTGTTTTATAATGTTTCTCAAATGTATGAAGATTTTTATAGAAAAAGAATATTCCTTCATGAAAGTATTGAATATGTTTCTTGAAAAGAAATCATGTTTTGTATTTCACATGAACCTCAACCCGGTTGGTGAGGACTCTTAAGTGCATCTAGGTGACCCGGGATCAAATTCAGGCGGAGGAAAAATTTCCAAGGGGTATTGTAGTAGCACATTAGCAGGCAATGTTTGGCACTATAGCAGCTTGGAATTTTCCCCCATTTGGGCCTTCGGGCTAGCGATTTTGTCCATGAGTCCATTACGCCCTTTAGGACACCCATTCCATTGGGCTAGTAAGGCCTTCGAGCCACCTCAAGGCCTTCAGGCCACATTTAGTTTAGATGGATTCCAGACAACCTACAAGGAACAAGATCTATTAGAGGATGAGCAAGGAGTTTTCACCACAACAGAAGCTACATGGATTGCAAGAATGAGAGGGTATGGCACCTGCCATCAGAACAATCATATTCATGCATTGGATTGCCTTCCCGAACAACCATGCGAAGGTGGAGAGCTCATTTCACGATGAAGATACTAGGAGGAGAAGTTCCAAGTAGTTAGTATGGATTGTATGTAATGTTTAAATCCTACAGGAAATAAATTCCTAAAAGGCCTATAGTTCCATGTAATACTTATGGCTATGGGAATTGTAAGGGTTCCACCTCACCCCTTGAGAGGTAGATTATCTAAATATCAATAAAAATTAAGGCCTTCAGGCCATTGGATGGATGGATCATTTCTCAATAGGAAAGAGGATGATACTGATATATTATAAAGTCTCTAGATCATTTCATCTTATTCATGGTCTAATAAAAATCTTTTTTTATAATACATATTTTTCTAGAATTCTCTTTGATAACATTATTTATTGCTTTTTCTTTTATCTCACTCAAATGAATTGTTTTTATCCCTTTTTTGAATTGAAATTTAGTATTGAATCAACAATAGACTATATATCCAACAATTACTCCACATTTTTATAAACACTATATACCCTTCACCAATAAACCATCACCATTATGAATCATCTTTTCTATCACTTATGCAACATTCCTAAATCTTTTTTCTCAATTACACGTAATCCTACTCATCCTAATATAGGATCACACTTCCTAGTTACATAACATGATAGAGCCTGAAAACCATTTCATAATACCACTAATTATGAGTAACACTTATGAAAATCAAAAAACAATTATTTGGTGTTTTATTTTACAAAGATACCCTTATGTATAAATTATATACCCTTACACATAACACATCTATATACTTCAATAATATTCTAACCATTATATTCACGTTACACTATTATGAGAACCCCAACTCATTAATGCATAAACACTTTTAACACTCTACCATTAATATATATTCAAAATTTCCCATATACACATTTTTTATCTTATAAAAAATTATTGTTTTCTTTGAATGTAATCCATCTCAATTACATAAGTAATGTAACGCATACTTAACATCACATTTAATCTCCATTTTCACTTTTTTTACTCAATAATCATTGAAATTACATTGAGGGTTTCTATTTTGTTGTAATCAAATTTTAGACTTCCACAACTTCTTCTTAATTCACCAAAACAAATATAACCATGGATTATATTATATATTTGATTTACATGGTTGACATAAAATTGCATCTAATTATTTGGATACTTTTTTATTCTTCTTATATTAATCCTCAGTAGTTTTTCTTGAATATTAACATATCACACAACTCATCAATTATATATGGATATCCATGTATTATCATATCCACAAATCATATGATGTATTATCAAATTCACATGGAATTTATATAAATATATATATGATTTACTTAAATAAATATAAACATTGTATATGTCATAAAATAGATTTATGAATATTTTTCTAAAATTATGACATATTATTAATTTATTTCAACCAATTTTAATAGTTTATTTTTTATAATTCCATGGTATTAATTTTTTAGCTATTCTTATATATTTATAGTAAAAATTGTGAAATTAAATAAAAATTGAATAATGACCTATATATTGTGTGATATTAGGCCTGACGTCAACTATATTATTGACTATGATTTAGTTTATGAATATAAGGGTTGATACATATCAATATATACATGCCCTTTTGTATGATTTGTTTTTATAATTTTAAACCATTAAATTAAAGAGTTTCAGGTTCTATTTCTTAGGGATGTATTTGGATATGTGTAGAATAACATAATAATATATATTTTGGATTCATAACAAAAATAACTAATAATATAAAGTTCTTAACCATAATATGAATGTCACATGTTGACACGGTTGATAAACATGATATGTATAAATATAAATAATTAGAGACATGTATTCTAAAAATGAGGTAACTGAAGGTTCTAGGAACAATGGAAGCATGGTTGGGGAGACACCCAACTTTGATTTTAACCATTATCAATGATTATTTTGGGATCAATATGATGGTGAACGCCAATATCTATGAAATATAATCAAAGATTTAGATAAAGAAGAAAAAGGCCCAAAACCTTAGAGAGGATATTGTGTATCATGTTAATAATTAATTTAATTAATTTCAAAATGAAAATAATACGTGGATCTTCAGTATATTCTTCGTTGATGATGTATATCATCTGTAATGACCCTTTCGGATTATATCGTTGCACTTGTAAGGATACAAACTAGAATCCCTCGAGAGTTAGCCACACCGTTGTTGGTGGGGTGGTAAAAAAGAAGAAGAAAAAGAATCCCTCTAGAGGTGATCCACACATGCTCCGCTGGCCTCTGATCGACACTGCTCATTCTCTGTGTGATAGCACGGTGAAACGAGTGACTTTTGTCAGTCATCCTTGATCGCTTTTTCTTGGGCCTTGAACAACATCTCTTGTTCATGATAGGGGAGAGAAGAGGATTTAATAGAGATAGTTTTTGGTTCAAAAATTCTAAATTCACCAGGTGTGAGGCGTGGTATATGGCACAATAAGAATACTTGTCTATTTATATAAATGGAATTTCGGTTACAATTTTTAATTGCATAGAAAAAAATAAATACATTCTGGAACTTAAAGAAAATGCATGTATTTAAAAATAATACTGAATAATTATTTATGGTGTTCCATCATGCGAAATATAGAATTATAAATAAAATTCAGTGTCACAAAATAATATTTCCTTTATTTTAATTTGAGAAAACGTGTCAAATAAATATTTACCATCCTGAAAATATTTATTTTCCTACTAGAGAAACCTTGGTCTAGTAGAACACCACTTCCATTTGATGAACACCCAAATAAAAAAATAAATAAATTATTCTCCTAAATAAATGTTTTACATACAAATTAGTAAGTAAATATTTATTAAATGTAAAATAAAATAAATAAATATATTTTATTTAATTTATGCGATCATATTAACATGAATATAATTATTCCACGTTCTGGAGAATAATATATATTTCATTACTTAAATTAAAATAGAAATTAACCGAGACCACAAAAAATACATATTGTGTGATCCACAAGGAAAATTTTTTCATTGTCATTGATTGGGATTGACTAACGTCCATGAGTACTATCTAGCAACATGTCAAGGCACCCTAGAGAAATAATGTAATGTATCAAGAACTACATCCACATACGAAAACTAATATTCTAAGATAATACATTTGTTACAATATCTAATCAATATGGTTTCAGGATTGTCTCATCAACTTTAATGCTTGATACATTGTTCTTTGACTACCTGAAATAAACTTATCGTTACACCACGAACATGGAATTTCCCGTGATGATTCTATTTGAATCAAAGTGACGAGATATCAACTTCGATAAATAGAAGGGAAAAATCCTTACTCATCTTATCCATTATTAACATGGACCTTGTAATGCACCCAACGTACTATTCTTCCTGCCAACTATCTGCGTGATGGTTTTTGTCAATAAATAGAAGTGTGTATGTCATGAATTGTATAAATGATAATCATAAATTCTTAGGATCATTACATATACATGCATATTTAAATATACAATGACACCAAAACATTTGGAATTCCAACTAGTGGGTCTGGGCTCATAATCACCTATCTCAGAGATTACCAAGTGAGAACTTCATTAGAGGAAGCCTCATCTGCTTACAAGTACTCACACCTGATGTTCTACATGCTATGTGTCCCTTCATTGTATGTTATCCAACTGAAGAGCTATATTAATAAATATTGTTTAGAATTTCTAGGTTCTCAACATAGCGGGGAACTACCACGACCTTTTCAATGTAACAGATACTCTAGGACATTATTACATCATAGTTATGTTGGAAAATGAACAACATGTAATAATACATTAAATATCTATCTAATTAAATTAAAACCAGATGGCTTTAGGAATCCAACTCTTACAAACTCCCACATTTACTAGAGACAAATTCCATCGACTTTCATTCCGCAAGACCTCCCTTGAAGATCATTTTTATGTTCAGTCATAGATTTAGTCAAGGGGTCAACCATGTTGTTTCTATGGAAATACTACTCTCTGAAACTTCACCACTTTGAGAAACATCCCTCAATAGATGATACTTTCGAACGATATGCTTCATCCTTTGATGTGACCATGGATACTTTGTGAGATCTACCACAACAGTATTATCACAATATAGTGTGATAGGATCTTTACTGCTAGGTATCACATCTAGATCCAATAGGAAGCTTCGCAACCAAAATACTTATTTATTTGCCTCATAAGCTGTGATATACATAGACTCTACTATTGAATCAGCAACCACGCTATGCTTTGAGCTCTTCTAGCTCACTGCACCTCTATTCAGAGTGAAGATGTATATCGTTTGCAACTTCATATCATATTGATCTGTATAGAAACTAGAATCTGAATATCCTCTGATTACTATCTTCTCATCTCCTACATAAACCAGTAAAATATCCTCAGTATGCCTCTGATACATTAGGATAGACTTGACTCCCATCCAATGGTGGTCACCTCATTCATCTTGATATCTTTCTACCAAAATCAATGAGTTTGTGACATCCAGGTGAGTACATAGCATTTCATACATGACTAATCCAATTACTAATGCATATGGATTAGTTTCCATTAACTTTCTTTCCTCATGTGTCTAAGGAAACATTTACTTGGAATGATGAATGCCATGTGATGATGGCAACAATCCCCTCTTCGATTGTTCTATACTGAATCTCTTCTGTAAAATTTCAATGTATGTACTTTGAAATAGGCCCATCAATATCTTGGATCAATCTGGAAGTATTTCGATCCCACAAATATATGCTTCCTTGCCGAATACTTTCATAGAGAATCATTTATTCAACCATTCCATAACATACAATAATACTCGTATCTCATTTCCAATATGTAATATGTCGTCAACATATACTATTAGGTAAACGAATGCACTCATACTAAATTATTTGTAGACACAAGGCTCAAATTCATTTATGATAAAACCAAATTATTTTATGTCTTCATAAAACATAATTTTCCAAGACCTGGATAGTTTCTTTAATCTGTAGATGGATTTTTGTAACTTCAATACCTTATTGGTATCCTTTAGAGTCACAAACCCTTCAGGTTTTGTAATGTAGGACACTTCATGAAAGTTCCCGTTATGGAATGTTTTTTTGACATCAATTTTACAAATCTCATTGTCATGGTAAGACGTAATGGAATATAGATTTATGATGGATTTCAGCATTTCGAAAGGTGAGAAGGTTTCATCGTAGTGTATTCATTGTCATTGTTTAAAGCCTTTTGCAACTAGTCATGCATTATAGGTACTTGTCCTTCCAAGTCTAGTTAATTCTTGAATACCCATTTGCAATAAATAGGATTTACATCAACTATAGGACCTACCAAAATCCGTACATGGTTTTGGTAAAAGTAATCCATTACAAAATTGATGGATTTTGGCCACTTGGAAACATCTATGCCACTTAATGCTGCCTTTCAGGATCGAGGATCATTATTATCATCTAATAACGAGTCACCATCCCTGGTAACTATAAAACCATTCAATTCCATTTCTCTACCCTCTCTTGTACTCCTACACATTACTAGTGTCTCTGGAACAAATTATTCTTCCACAGAGCTTTGTGGATTCTGTTCCTATACCAGTTCGGGTGTACCTTGAGCCTCAACTTCATCGAAGTCTATCCTTCCCCTACTATCTCTATTGAAGATGTGCTCCATCTCAATGAATATGGAATTTATTGCCATAATAATTTTTTTTCTTCGGGGTTGTATATGTAATATTACCTGGTTTCCTCTGGTTATCTTATAAAGGTACACTTTGTTCATCGGGGTGCGATTTTGTTAACTGAAGAGGACTTAACAAATGCTTCCCTACCCCATACATGTAAATTCTATAACATGGATTTTTTTGACTCTGAACTCTTATGGAATACCATTTATCAATTTTTATTTTACTTGGTTTAGTATGTGTGTCGTTGTTTCTAACGCATACCCCCAAAAAGATAATGGAAGACATGCATGACTCTTCATTGATCTCACCATGTACAACAATGTGTTGTTTCTCCTTTCTGTTACACCATTTTATTGAGGTGTGTAAGGAGGAGTGAGTTGGGATAGGATCCCAAACTCTTGCATGTAATCAATGAAGTCCTGATTAAGATATTACCCACCTCGATCTGAGGGTAGTTTCATAGTATTCTTTCCAAGCTGGTTCTCAACTTTATTCATGTATTTCTTGAACTTATCAAGTGAATCTGAATTATAGTTTATTAAGTAGATATATCAATATCTTCTAAAACCCTCAACAATAGTTATGATGTATGAGTACCCACCCCTAGGATAAACTAGAAACGGTCCACACACATTAGAATGTACCAATTCAAGAATCTCATTAGCCCTTTCACATTTCCCGCCATAGGGGGATTTGGTCATTTTTCCTTGTAAACATGCCTGAAAAACACCAAGTGGTTTTAGTTCAAAAGAATCAAAATATCCTTCTTGATGTAACTTTTTCAAGTGTTTATCATTTACATGACCTTGCTGGTGATTCCAATGTTGGGTGTGTTATGAGTCTTGTTATGTATCTTTGTCATCAATTGTCATTACTTGGTTTGTGTATTCCAAAACATAAAGATCATTGTATAAATGTTCCCTACCAAAACAAATGCTATATTTATAAAATAAGCAACATTAATTTCCAATCATGAAAACAAATCAATCTATATCTAGTCTGCATATAGAAATTATGCTGTTGTTCATAGAAAGTACATAAAAAACACTTTAAAATAATGAAAATCCCCATTGAAAATGTGAGGTGGTAGTCCCCGATAACTACAACAGCAAGTTTGGATCCATTGGATGCTCGTAGATCTATCTCCCATAGATCAATCTTACTGAATCTACCTGGTTCTAGTATTTTGATACTTATGTGAGAAACAAAAGCTATCTCTAATACCAAATTTGTAGAAATGGATAGATTGAATTTGATAACTACTGCACTTGAAGCATCCCCTTTCTTCTTAGGCTAGTTTCAGTTCTTCATCCAGTGGCCCTTCTTGCCATATGCGAAAAAATATCCTCATGTTCCGTTTCCTCCCCAATGATCTTCCTTTTCATAGAAGGTTGTGAAGAAGATTTGGGATTAAAACTCTTCGTCATATCATTCCTCTTATTCACTATAAGTACATATGGATTTTTGCGCTTCATAACATTGTACACATGTACAATGAGGATAATAAGATCAGATAGAGGCATCTCAATTTTAATCATATTTAAATTGACAACACAGTTAGAGAATCTCTGAGGGAGTGATGTGAGAATGAGATCGGTGCCCAGTTCTTTGCGATGTTTAATAGCTAGGTCCCCCTGACACTCAACGTAGCCAATGAGCAAGACTACTTGAAGCCTAGCTGGGGCACCTTTTCTAATAGTACTCTGAGATATTTCCTTATATATATCAAACCTTTTTTATCTTGGTCTATTCTGAAAAAGACAACAGAGGTGCTTGAGCATGCTATAAGATTCACTGTTTTCATGAGACTTCATGATCTCGCAAGACATTGATGATAAATCAAACATTTAATGTTAACCGCGTTGTTCATATATTTCTCAAGGACTATGAAATCCTCATCACTAAGATCTCTGGTTAGAAAATCAGGTAATGATGACTCCAACATGTTATAATTTCGTTCATGGCATAGGATAACCCAAATTTGTCAAAACCATTCGAGGAAGTTACTGCAGGTGAGGATGTTTATTTTTTCTAGAATTGATTGTAGGTATAGTGTGGATACGATATTTCCATTTTTATTCTACAATTAAAATATTAGATCAATAGTAATTTCTTGATTATATTTTATGAGAAATAATAAATTTTATTAATCTTCCCACTATTTTATCAAGTGCCAAGGTCGTCACCATTGAACTCGGAATGTCTAGTTTCCATGAATTTCTAGTGCCAATGATCCATATTACCTTTTTCATAACTCCCAAAAGGGATTTTCAAGCTATTATAATGTATTTTGGTATGTAGGTCTTTCCCAACTACAGGATTGCAGCTCCATGATCTCTTGAGTGGATTCCCCAATCAAGAAATCATGACTTTGTATTTCCTCAACTCTTTCCTCCAATATTACACTATGTCCAGCAAGGGCTACCCATCTTGATGATATATCGTTAAGTCAACCCAAAACCTTTTATAAGGGATTCCTCTATAATAGTATGTATCCCAACAAGGGTTGGTCAAACACATAGTTTTATTGAGTTTTTACCTTAATCAAGTAATGAAAGGCTTGTTCTGACTTAATATGTTATTTGAGGGATGTTTATCTCTTTTGCATTAAATTATTATTATCATTTACACATGCTTGTTAAAATTATATGGAAAATACTTAAGTGATTAACCTTGTCTTCATAATATTTATGCATAAGTCTGGTTTATTTTAGTTCCATCTTGTATGTTTGTTTAATCCATTAATTATGTGATCATGAAAACACATCCATAATGATAAACCATGCAACTAATAGAAATTAAATAATGTAAATGGCATGATTATGATATTTTTTAATGGTTTTTTATCTAGCGGTTGATAAACTAACCATGACCTAGGGGAGAAACACCTTTAAACCTTTGGGTTCGTGTTTACAGATTCCTCATGTACACCTCTCTATCTACTGGGATTGGTTTCGTCTCGACTATAGCTTGAACTACCTCCACTAGAATGGTAGTTCCATCCATTACATATTCCCTTCTTTAACTAACAAGTATGTGAGGGGTAAAAGGGGTTTTATGAAAAACAAACCATGGGTATGCAGGACCTAAAAATTAATGTGGAGTAGGATCACATGCCAACAAATTTAATTTAAATAAATAAATTAAAACAAACCATCCACATAAAATGTTATTGTTCCAGATCACGATCATCTATACATGCCACAATATTTATGCATAAATAAAACTAGCAATCAATTATTTTATCATTCCTATTTAAGATAAATCACGCTCAAATCAATTAATTGTCATCATTGATTAATCAATCCTTTTATTTTAAACTATTTTCTGAATTTCCTTGAGATTTTAAATCATCATAATTTTAAACAAATTAATTCATTTAAAATTATCATTGTATGTAACTTGTACCTTATAGGAATCCCGGTGAATTCCTATTCATAAATACCCAATGAGTAGAAATGAACATTACACAGATGTTAAATTAAACACATATATATAAAACAACAATCACATGTTGTGCCCTATCTTTTCTCACACACGATGGTACACATCTCAAGAGTTTGTATAATATAATAATAAAATTTAATAAATCGACGTAATCTGGATGAGTACACATCATGTAGTTCTAACAACATGGTGTGTTCTATTTTCAACATCTATCTGAAGTACATGCCCAGGGAAACGACATGTGAGAGTACTTCGGTAATTGTTAGGACAAATAGCTGCCTATATATCCTGAGGGGGGGGGGTGAATCAGGGTAAGGATATTCTTTTTTAAAATTCTTCCTACCCCACTGGATCATGACCTCTTTATTACAAGGGTCACTTTGATTGCACTTGTGTATTTATTATGATCACATATTTCCTCCTTTATCTGATGATGATTCTTCAAATGCAATGCAGGGAAGGAAGTAGGGAGACACATATATTTTTACTTGGTTCACCCTCATTGGGCTACATCCAAGGAGAATATGCTGACAAGTTGTCGGTCGTACCAAATTGCAGGATTCTTCACTAGATGTAGATATAAGGATTCAGGAACAGTGACTCTGTCCCTGTCTTACTGCCTTTACAAGGTTTAGGGTCTGCTCACTACATTCCCAAGCGTCACTCCCTATTAATCTCTCTCTGTCTTACTACAATTGGAGAGGATCACCTTCTTCCTCTTCCTTTGCTCACTCCTCCGGAATGGATCCACTAACATTTTATAGACTTGTAGGTCTCTTCATTATCTTTAATGAATGCATCCTCTGTTGTATGTATATGCTCTGTTGAAATACAACTTTCACCCATAGATGAATATCTCCATGCACCGAAGGTATCGGGAAATCTTTCATCCTTCACACAGACCTGAATAACCACCGTGAATCAACCTTACATGGCGCGCAGGTCTAACCCAGTGCGCAAGTATCGGAGCGCAGGTCACAGCGGGCACCCAAGTCTCTTCAAACACTTGCGCGACACAATATTTTTCAACTCCAAACCTACACGACTCAACCCATTTTACACCGAAACAAATATTGGTGCGCAACAACCAACCGGCGCACTACTTCAAACACTATCGTGCAAGCCCAACTGCGCGACCACACAACACTTGCGCAACCACCACACCCGCGTGACCGGAGCTCTCATTTTTCAAAGTGTTGAACTCCGTTGAAAATGAGGAGGCGTGGTACTGTATTTATAGGCATTTAGTCAACCTAAGCGGTGGCACACATGTCTCCCCTAAGTGCGCAAGTCCCAGGGCGCATGTTTATTCCCCTGCAAAACACCTACGCGGCCCTATTTCTATTTCCATATTTTGATGATCAGATCTTGAAAAACATATGGTGCGCAACTTTCCAACCCTCCTAGGTACCAGTGCACTGGTCCATTCATGGCGCGCAAGTCACGTGTGCGGCCACACCAATACCTGTGCGACCCTCTTTGCCATATTTTGACCTTCTAATCTGAAAAAACATTATGCATTCAAGTTTCCTCTCCTTCATGTACATGGCACTAATGTCCCTTTTCCAAAAACCATTTTTCATCATTTTTTGATTTTCAGGACAAAAAATTTGGAAAACACTGGAAAACGGTGCCACCTTGTATCTGCTCTTTTCTTACAACCTTTAGATCATCCATTCCATTGTCGGCGTTCTTGAATCAAACATGGATCATTGACCACATCTCTTGAACTTGAAATTCCACCATGACAACCCCTTTGTCAACAAATTTTTATGTCATTGTTTTGCTTTGTCAACAATCACCACACAGATGTCCACTTTGTCAACAAACAAAATGACCTCAAAAATTATTCAATGATACCTTGAGGGATTTTTTCCTAACAATATCCCCTTTGGGTTTATTGAAAACTCTTCCATAAAAAGATACATCATTAATTTTTCAGCGACCATTCGCCTTTTGTGATTCTAATAGCGATCAAGGATTTACTCAACACCTACTCTAAGACCACATGAGAAATGCTTGGCATGAGAAACAAGAGTAAATGAAAATTTCATCAATGGATCACTTCAAATATGACAGCCACTATTGACACTAAACTGATACCAATTTTTGGAAATATTCTTACCGCATTCCAACACCACTCTTCTGATTTTATCAAAATCCTAATCTTTCGTGATATTTGTTCTTTTATTGATCACTTCTAGAATAATTGGCTATGATAAGATCCACCTTTCTCATTGATATCCCCCTATCTCACTGCTCCACCTGTCAGCTTCTCCCCATATCATTCATAATTTATCAAATTTCCACACTGTCTCCCACTTGAACAATCACTATTTTCTCCGCTTTTATCAACGAACCCAATGGTCACTCCTTTGCAGTCTATAACATAGGAGAGAACAAATATCAACACATTAGGGAAAAACATTATAACTCGATGAGAGGTGGTGATTCCACATCCACACTCTTTTATGTTCCTAGAGATGACTGAAATCCCAGAGCCATTCGATGCCTCTCAAAAGCTTCCTTGGGTAAGGTCTTTGTCAGAATGTCTGCAACCTATAGCTCTGTAGGCACATACTCCAACTTCATGATTCCCTACTCAACCTTATCCTTTAAAAAATGATACTTTATATCAGTGTGATTTTTCCTTGAAGCATGGACGGTATATTTGCTCAGATTGATAGCACTTGAGTTATCAAACTAGATTCCAATAGGAGACTTCACATCAACTCCCATATCTTCATGATGTTGCTTCATCCATAATAACTGTGTGCAAACTTGAGTGGCCACAATATACTCAGCTTTCATAGTGCTCAATGAAATGAAATCTTGCTTCTTGTTTACCAAAGAAATAAACAATCCACCAAGATAGAATGAACCACCTGACGTTGATTTTCTATCATCCATTGAACCAGCCCAATCTGCATCAGTATATCCCAATAATTATGTCTGCGATTTTCCACTGTACATCAAGCTGAAATCTACTATCCCCATGATATAACGAAGTATTATTTTCACTTCAAGAATCTAGCTTTCTTTGGTATTGCTCTGATATATCGATGATTTTCATGTGGCGTATACATTTTCAAGCCTTTTTGCGGTCAAGTACAACAAACAACCGAAAAGTTTCATGTTTTCAGTGATACTAACAACCCTGCCACTGTCATCTTTTGATTATTTCATCTATGTAGCAACCAGAGTCTTCATCTCCTTTGAATTTTCAATTCCAAATCTCATCAAAACATTGTTTCCATATTTTTGAAAACTGCCATCACTATGCTTCATTTGAAACAGATATTCTTCAAATATTGATTCAACATTGAATAACATTCTCTCAATGCTTGTTTCTGCCCATATTACGCCTTCTTCAGCTAAAAAACCTTGTTCTCATCCTCATGAATGAAAAAACCATCAAATTGCTTGATATAAACTACTTCATCTAGAATCCAATTCAAGGATGCCATTTTTACATCCATCAGGAAGACATTTAACTTCTGTTTCACTGTAATTGTAGGAATAATCTGATTGTTTCCATCCTTGAAAACGGTGAAAATGTCTTATCAACATCTATTCCCTCTATCTGGGAATATCATTTTCACACTAGTCTTGATTTATTCCAAATAACTATTCCATATTCATTCATCTTATTTTGATAGACCCATTTTGTCCTGATGACATTCTAATCTGCTAGCCTCGAAATAATCTCCCATGTCGGATTCATCTCAATCAGATCTGACTCTTCATTCATAGTCTGAACCTAGTTTTCATATTCAACTACATCAGCAAATAATATCAGCTCATCCTATGATAGTAATGATGTATTCTTCAGTGATTTAATTCTTCTTGTCTGAACTGGATCTCACTGATCACTGATGATATTCTGCCTATCAATTTCAGCTCGACTCATTAGCTTTTGTGCACATAAAGATTTTACATCCTCATACTCACCATCAGTATATTTTTCTGAATCAATATCATCCCCTTCTACTCTCTTTGAGTCTCTTACCACTTCTTCACATTCAACAGAAAACTTTTCACTATGTCATTTTTTAATGACGTCATTTATTTCTACTACTTTTCTGATCTTCTTGTTGAAACATTGTTGATACTCTCTCGTAGCTTTTTGGTATCCTAAAAAAAGTCAGCTGATACCACATTCTTAGATATAAATATATAAGCATGAAATGCTTGATTATTGCTGCTTCCTCCACAATATGTCTTCCCTCCATAGACGACACCTGAGTCGAGTCATTCAATTATTGCATTGATGACTCTTACATTTGATTTGGTTATTCAATGCTCCCCCTATTTTATGAAACACTTCCTCGGGTTAGTCCCACTATCTAGACTCATAACCATTATTATCCCCATGTATCAATTATTCTAATCTGGCACACAACAATGAGCCATTATCCAAATATCTAAGCCTATTGAGTTGGAACTCGGTGTAGGAAACAAGATATAGAGTTAATAACAAAATCACTTCCAATTATTCTATGTTGTTCCCTTTGTTCTTCAACTCTAGTACCTGATTTGAATCAATTGAAACTCTAGAGCATATCACTTCTACACTTCACATCCTTAGATGTCGCTTCCCCTTGGATAGTATATCCCTAGAACCTGAAACACATGAATCATCAGTTAATAGAATGTATATACATAGGGAGAGGGGTATCTTCTATAATCCTCAACATGAGGATAGTGGTTGATCCTGAAGGGTCAACCCTTTGATTCTTTTTTGAAGAGCATCACACTCTTTCTTTTCTTCTTCTATCTACCTAGCCAAATTTAGCTGCTCTGGCCATATGACTATGCATTCATTAACCACATGATGAGCCTTTTTCCAATATGTAGATTCTGCAGGCCTGGATTTTCTCACCTTTTAGGGATTAAACCGACTAGTTCATATCTCTTTCTTTTATGTTCCACTGAAATTCCATTTCTCATGATTCCTTATCTGGGTAGGAATCTCTCTACTTGTCATCTTACCTTGCTTATTTCACCTTTATAAGGATCTTGCACCTTCCTCCACATTTAGCAGTAGAACATGATATGCGAATTTTTCATTACATTCTTTGTTCGTCTTTCTTATATCTGATGTATGAGTCACCGAACTCTTTTTCACTGGTGTTGAATCCTCCCACGAACCATCATTATTCTATATCAATGCTGGAGTTGATCTCCCCTTAATCTTATAGGTTTGTTCACATTCTCTGTAGTAGAGCTGTTGTGAGTATGGCAGAGGAGGTGTCTGATACACCTTTCCTTCAGATCTATGTGATTCCCCCGAGCCTCTAATCCTATTATTCTCCTAACTACATTGTCTCCTAGTGTACAATTTCTCATTATGCATCACTGGAGTTGAGAATCTCCTTTCAAGTTTCTTTTCCTTTCTTGTGTCTTTTTTGCTACAATTTCTTTCCAAATGCCCATAATCTCAATATATAAAACATCTTCCATCAAATTCATACCTCTTTTCATCATTTCTATGTCGAGATGCTGATACACCTTTAGTTCTTCTTCTGACACGGGGCTATTGAGCTTCCTGACACATACTCATGGTGTGTCCCATTCTTCCACAGTAATAGCATCTAACAGATGCTTTCATCTGAGAGATTCTTTATTAGGATTTCTCATGACACATCTTCTTCTTCTCAGATTTAGTAATGCTTCTATTTTCATATAATGGGATGTATTCCTATACCCCTAAACATAATCTTTTTGTGTGTCCATGAATCCCATAGAAATAGAACATTCTATCATTTCTTCTTGGTAAAATCCTTGTTAGGTCTATCCCTAGAACCTAAAATATTTTTCTTACCTATGGATATTTTCACTGCATTTTCTTATCCCACATAAGAGTGGGATCATCATATCCAAACCCTGATTTTCCCAAAATGGAAGGCCTTTGGGATGATACAATCCTTTCATTCTTCTTATTTGAAGTAGCATTTTTGGATTTCATTTTATCGTGGCATGTTGAAGCATAATCAAATAACAAGTGCAGTGCATCCTTCAACTTTGGATTATCTTCGGATTTAGATTTCTCCATTTCTTTATTGACTGATTCTATTTATTCTTCCAGTTGCTGAATATTTTTATCTCTTGATTCAAGTTGAGCATCATGTTCTCTCTTGAGTAGCTTTCCTCTACCCATTTCATCTCCCAATTATTGTTTCATCTTATCCACCATTCTACCTTTCTCCTTTAATTTCAATTTTTCCTAAACAAAAGATTCAGAGACAAAAGCTTTATCTTGTTGTAGACTTTGATTCTTCTAAACTAGCTTTGATAGATATGTATCCAGATCAACATTTCTAGCTCTCAAAATCTAAATTTCATCTATGCCCAGATTCTTTCCCATAACATCAGCATTGTTCTTTTCTCTTTTTATATATAGATTTTTTAGTTCTTAGGCATGGAATCATTCTTTCCCTTAGATCAGTGGCCAGATAAATAAGACTTTGATTTAATCCACTTAGCTTGTTGACCTCAATTTCTATTTCTTGGATCTTGAACTCTATAGACTTCATCTCTTCATCCAATTTCTGATCCAGTCCCTTTTCCTTGTTGACAACTTCCATTTTTTGACTTCTTGGTGTTTATTCATCATCAGTCGTTCCAAAATCACTTGGAAAATCATGTTCTTGACTCATTCATTTAGAATCATTGAATGAGTAAGTATTTTCATATTATGAATCTTCCAAACCATTTTTCTTTTCACTTCATGATTCCTCTAACTGAATCACAGTCTTTACATTGACACTTCCATAGTGGGTAATCCCCCCACCATTCTGATTCTTCTTGGATGTTCTTCCCTTTTCCATGGAACAATATGATATGAGTATGCTGGATCCTTAACATGAGAAATAGACCGAACCATGTCAGAGCAAACAAATCGGATAAAATAAACCTTCCCTCTTATACCAATTGTTAGGACCAATAGGGGCCTATATACCCTGGGAGGGAGGTGAATCTGGGTATGGATATTCTTTTTCCAAATTATTCCTACCCCATTGGATCTTGACCTCTTTATTATATGGGTCATACTGTTTACACTTGTGTGTTTATTTTGATCACTTATTTCCTTCTTTATCGGATGATGATGCTTTAAATGCAATACAGGGAAGTAAGCTAGCAGACCTAGAGATATTTACTTGGTTCACCCTCAATGGGCTATGTCCCAGGAGCATATGCCGACAAGTTGCCAATCATACCAAATTCCTCTATTCATCACTATATGTGGATACAAGGGTTCGGGAACAGTCACTCTGTCCCAGGCTTGCTTCCTTTACAAGGTCTAGGGTCAGCTCAATGCATTCCCAAGGGTCACTACCTATTTATCTCTCTCTCTGATAACTTCTGGTGGAGAGGATCACCTTCTTCCTCTTCCTTTGCTCACTACTCCGGAAAGGTTCCACTCACAGTTTATAGACTTGTAGGTCCCTTCATTATCACTAATGAATGCATCCTCTGTTGTATGTAGATGCACTGTTGAAGTCTAACATTCACCCGTAGATGAATTTCTCTTTTCTCCCAAGGTATCAGGCAATCTTTCATCCTTCATGAAGCCCTGAATAACTATCATGAATCAACCTTACTTGGTGCGTAGGTCTAACCCGGTTCGCAAGTATCGGTGCACATTTCACAACTGGCGCACAAGTAACTTCAAACACTTCTGCAGCACCATCTTCTACAACTCCAAACTGGCACAACTCAACCTCTTTTACGCCAAAACCAATATTGGCGTGCAACAACCAACCGACGTGCAACTTCAAACACTGGTTCACACGTCCACCTATGCGACCACACACCACTTGAACGACCACCACACCAGCACGATGGGAGCTCTTATTTTTCAAAGTGTTGAACTCCATTGAAAATGAGGAGGGGTGGTCATGTATTTATAGGCATTTGGTCAACCTACGTTGCGGCACGCAAGTCTCCCCTCAGCACACAAGTCCCAGCATACAGGTTTCTTCCCCGGAAAGACACCTACAGGACCCTATATTCTTTTTCATATTTTGAAGATCTGATCTTGAAAAACATATGGTTCGTAACTTTCCAACCATCCTAGGCACCGGTGCTCAGGTCCATTCACGGCGCGCAAGTCCCCTGTGCGACCACACCAATACTTGCGCGACCCTCACTACCATATTTTGACCTTCTGATCTTGAAAAACATTAGGAATGAAAGTTTCATCTCCTTCAAGTACATGGCGTGCAAGTCTCTTGGCCAAATACCATTTTTCATCATTTGTTGATTTTCAGGCCCAAAAATTTGGAAACCACTGGAAAACGGCGCCACCTAGTATCTTCTCTTTTCGTACCGTCTCCAGATCATCCATTCCTTTGTTGGAGTTCTTGAATCAAACTTGGATCGTTGACCACATCTTTTGAACTCGACATTCCACCATGAAAACCTCTTTGTAAACAAATTTTTATTTCATTGTCAAAAATCGCCACAAAGATGCCCACTTTTTCAACAAATACAATCACCTAAAAAATGATTCAATGATACGTTGTGGGATTTTTTCCTATCAGTTATCTTCATAGTACACATCATGTCCAGTGGGCCACATGTTGTGTAGTTCCTTCTTACACGGTCTCCAGCATGGAAAGCAGCGTACGGGGTACAAGATCCAACCATAACTCTAAGGGACTACATGCCGTGTCTATTGGACCACATACATGTAACCTGGAAACTATGTACCATAAGCTCTTCATCAACACATGGAGTAATTTGAGACATAGAAATACTGTACCACACTTCTAGGTTTGTCGAACTGGTCTGATGCATTGAATCTTAACTACACAACATGTATTTCCAAATACACGCTGTGTGTTCTCGTGTTGTACGGACAGGAAGCATTGGCACCATCTGATGAGATATTCTATTTTATTTTAATATAAATTAAAGGAAAATATCATTTCTATAATGTGAAGGGGAAACAAAAAAGGATGAATAGATCTTGAGATTCAGATTTTTAGAATGATTAACTTGAATTGAAACAACTAAATTATCAAATGCGTAATTCATCAAAAAAATATTTAAATAATTATAAACTATGATGTAACCCCTCTAATACCACTTGAATGTTCCTAGTGTAATATAAGCATTGTTGTGATGGCACCCAAAATTGATTAATACCATGATCAATGATTATTCTAGGATCAATATAACGATGTATTTCATTCTCCATAGAATATAACCAATGATTTAGAAAATGAATAAAGTGGTCTGAAACCTTTGAGAAGATCATGTACATCATGTAGATAATTAATTTAATAATTTAATAAGGAAAATAATACCGGGATCTTCAGTATTTTCTTCATTGATGATGTTGATCATCTGAAATGACCCTTACAGATTATCTTGTTGCACTTGAAAGGATCCAAACTAGAATCCATGTGGTGGTGATCCACATGTGCTCTGATGACCTCTGATCTTCAACGCTCATTCTCCAGGTGCTAGCGTTCTGAAGTGAGTGTCATTCATCGGTCATTTTTGATTGCATTTTCTTCAGTCTTGAACAATGTCTCTCGTTCTTGAGAGGGGAGATAAGAGGATTTGATAGAGAAATTGTTTTTCTCAACAATTTTCAATTCCCCAAGCGTGTGGTGTGGTGTATTTCACAGTAGGAATACTTGTCTATTTATATACATGGAGTTTCGGTTAAAATTTTTAATTGCATAACAACAATTAAATATATTCATTAACTTAGAGAAAACCCATGTAATTAATAATAATACCGCATCATTATATATGGTGTTCCAACTTGAGAAAAAATGGAATTATACATAAAATTCCACGTCACAATATAATAGAAGAATTATTTTATGTTTTGTCAACTAGATAAATAATTATTTATCGTCTTGAAAATAATTATTTTTCTACTATACCAACCTAGGTCTACTCAAACTCCACATCCATTAATTGAAAACTCAAATAAATAAATATATTATTTATTCTCTTAAATAAATATATTTTTTTACAATAAAGTAAATAAATATTTATTAAATTAACTGTACAATAAATAAATATATTTAATTTAATTTATGCGATCATTTTAGCATGAATAAAATTATTCCACAGTCTTCATATTAATATTAATTTCTATAATTAAATTCAAATTGAATTTAACCAAGACCACCAAAAACACTTTTTCTGTGACCCTATAGGATTATATCTTTTTTTCATTAGGAGAGATTGCCTAACGTACCAGCGTACTGTCTAGAAACGGGTCAAGGCACCCCAGATAAAGAATGTAAAGTCGCAAAAAAGACATCAACATATAAATACACACTGTGTAATATAATCCCTTTGTCGTAATATCTCATCAAGATGGTTTCATGATTGTTTCACCAACTTTTATGTTTGATACGCCATTCGTTGACTACTAGAAATAAACTCATCAATACACCATTACCATGGAATTTCGTGCGATGGTTATATTTAAATCTAAGGGATGAGATAGAATCTTCCATAAATGGAAGGGAAAATCTTTCATTGACTTATCCAATAATTACATGCCACTCGTGATGCACCCAATATACCCTACTTCCCGCCAACTGTCCGTGTGACAATTTCAATCTGTTAATAAAATAGTTTAAGTAATGACACATATTAAAGATAATAATAATGTTTATGGATTATTACCCACACACATACATATAGAAATACCTGATGACACCAAAACATACAGAATTCCTTCTAGTTGGACTATTCTCATAATCTTCTATCATGGAGATTACCTTGTGTGGACTTCATGAGAGGATGTCTCATCTTCTTACAAGTAATCGCACCTAACAGTTTTCATGATATGTGTCCCATCGTAGTTTGTAATCAAACAATAGAACAATATTTAAGAATATTGTCACAACACATCAAGGTTCTCATCATATCGGGGAACATCCATGGCCTAATCAATGTGACAAATACACTTGGAAATTTTTACATCATAGTCAGGAAGAACAATTAAAAATATTTAATATTACATTAAATATCCATGTAATCAAAGTAAAACAAGTTTGTTCAAGGAAACCAACTCTTAAAAGAACAAGATACTATATAAATTATATGTATATTAATGTGGATAGTGTGTTAATATGAAACTAAAAAAATTACAAAATGTTTTATTCTTTCCTAAATGAATACATAAAAACATGATATTTGAATATGGATAAATTGTGCCATAGAATCGTATCTATTGATTATCATGTATGAGTAATTAAGAATATATGTGACCCTTAAGGTTGGGATATTATACAAAAAATGGGATTTTTGATACATGAATCTATGTGAGCATAATTATTATTTAACAATACGATTGCAGTTGGGAAAATATATAAGATAGATTTGGGTAAACTATTATTTGATCAATTATCAAAGTTCTACAAATAATGTTATTGTCATAATTCTCTAGAAAAATTAATAATTGAATATAAAATACCAAATATAAATAAAATTTACAGAAATATAATTTTTCTCCCAATATTAAAGATAATTTAAATATAGAGTATAAGATTAGTATGAGTGTATTCAATAAAGTTGCTTATGAAATATATGTAAAACATGATACTCATTTGAAAAATTATATTGTTGTTGTTCAAAATCCCAATGAATGCATCCTTGAACGTACGATTAATATTAAATCATGTGAAGTAAAATATAAATGGAATATTTTTTTGAAATTATATTAAATCATGAAAATAATTCTCATAAAAGATGAATTGTTTTATATTTTATAGTAATCACTTCCTAAATCACTAAATATTGAATTTATTCATGTAGACAAAGATGATTAAAAAAGAATAAGAAATATTATCTTGATATATCTATATCGATTATTTTTATTAAGGATAATAATATGTAATAAAAAAATTAGAATATGGATTCTTATAGATTGATAGATAACCATAAAATGTTTGATGAAAAATTGGATAAACAGGAGCGATATGAATTTGATGTATTATTATTTATGTTTAAAATGATAGAGGAATATTAATTGTCCAGTCATTTATGAAATACAATTAGTTTTGTTAATGATTTAGAGAGATTTGGGTAACTGTTTATGAATGATCTATCAATTGGAATTATATTAATTTTTTTGTTAGATTCATTTCTTTTATTCATTATTAATGATAGGTTAAATGATCTTAAAAATCATTACATGATATCCTAAATATTTTGTGGGTAGAAATATAAGATATTTTAATTCATAGATCAAGTTCCATGATTATGGAATAATAAGAGGAGGAAAGGAGAAAATTCATATAGATATCAGACCAATATTTTAAAAACTAAAAGAGATATTAGTATATAGGAAATTGTTACAACATTGGATGGGTATTAGAAATTGTATTTTCTAGAATACAGGAATGAGTTAAAAAACACCATGGAGCATCTATATTCAATATATCTATTAAAGGAAATTGGTCTCTTACTTTTTGAATGGGTATGTTGAAACACTCAATCAGAGAGTGGAATGAGAAGAGATAATGGTGATCCCCCTCCTCCTATTAACTCCCCCAGAGACACATCCCCATTTTATAAATTTTTGGACACACCCTCCTTAAGGATATAACAAAAAAATTTCTACTCTATTAGAACTACAAGGGGAAAGCATCGATATATTTGTGAACCCACTTAATCTCTGGTCAACTACCACTAAAACATTATAATCATATGATATGATTAAATCCTATTTCTAGGCAACCAAAAAATTAGTGTATTGGTTTTTTATTCACATTTAAAATTGAGTTAAATATTTATCCCACCAAAAATTCTTATCAATGATCATTAGAAACTGTTCTTTATTTCAAAATAATTTATAATTGGAATCAACCTACTTTGGGATGGGATTATCATTATAGTTTCTTTTTTATCTTTACAATATATAGAAATCCATAAATTATATAGATATATTTGTTATATATATATATATATATATATTAAGTGGTTGGGGTCTAAGCCTCTTTTATTATTAAAGAAAAGAAAAGAACACTTTAACTGGGAAGAGGCAGACCCATTACATAGCATGAAGGTTGAATGAGCATTTAGCCCATTACATGGCCCGTAGGCCAATATTTTTTGCCCAAGGCACATATTATGAATAGTTATACTACAGTTTTGTGATGTTATAGTTCTGTATAATACCTATATTTATTATATGATTCGTCTGAGGTTATTATTATGTATTTGGATGGACTAATTTTAAAATAGTCTTTGATGATATTTTTTAATGTTTTGGGTTCCAATCTATAATTTTATGTTTGATAATATGGGACTTAGTATGGGATTATGTAATGTGAAAAATTTGATTTTGGATTCATAATCTCAATAGCTTTTCATCATTTATTATCTCATTTGATAGAATTAATACATAATTTTTCAATCAAAAAATATATATTAGTGACTGAATGATACTGAAAATTTGTAAAATATATGCATTGGGGATGCTCCAAATGATTGTATGTCCTATTAATTTGATTTTATAGTGATTGAATAACTTCTCTGGATAAATATCATGAAAAATAAAATTGGATTTCATAGTGTTAAAAAACTATTGAAAATACTTACTATAAAAAATCCATAAAAAATAGGAAATGAAAAAAAATCCTATATAATATTTAAGGTATATAATATTTTATGATTCTTTTACATGTAATACATTTTTACATATAATATTTTGATTCCAATGAATATGTGGTGCATTTATACTTTTATTAGGTCTAATAAGTAATTATATTAACTTTTGTATATTTTAATTATAATATAAACACAATGACTACTTCTCAATCATTGGTATTATAATTTAGGTCTTCTGCCTAATTAAATTTTTAATAGTCTATTTAAATTATTTCTATAAATATAAAAATTAATTTTATAATTATTCAAGAATGAAAACTAAATTATTATAGAAAAAATTTTAAATAAATATTAAAAAACATAAATGATTTATAAAATGTGTATGTTGTTCCAAAAAACCCAAAATATTGTTTTCAATATTTTTTATTTGTTAACATTTAATATATTGTTTACTGTTTACATATATAGTGTGAGAGATAAATATATTCTTTATTCCATAAGTGAGTGTCTTTTATTCAGGTAGATATTTTTTTAACATGGATTATAAGAAAATAAAGGAGGATTTTATAGTTAGGAAATTATAATTATTAATGGTTGAAATAAATCAAACATGCACAATGAGATGAAAATAAGGATTCAATTTGATGAAAAAGGACATCAAAATAAGATGAATAGAAATTACATCACATGTCCGTACCTATATTTTAAAATAATATCAAGTAGATGATGGAAATGGATTATATTTTATAACTTTTCTAGGTAATATAATTTTATAATCACTATATTGTTTCATTATTATGTATAAAAATGACTAAAGACATGATAAAATTGTTTTCTTAATTTTTTTGACATTGATATCAATCAGTGTTGGTTGAATAAGTGTCCTTTTATTATGTTGTAATTATTTTACCCTCAAAATTTTATGAATTAATCATTTTTATTTGTATAAAACCATAATATAGTGCATTGAAGGTATTTATAATATATAATAAACTAGTACTGAATATTTTACTATTACTGAATGATATACAAGAAAACAAATATCAAAATACATGAAAAAGTTGAAAAACATATAATACAAAACCTTGGAAAATGATGTTGGTACTTTTGATCCAACACCCATGTGGTTTTTAATCTATGGATTTCTATAAGGAAACCATAAAAAGAAACTATTATTGAGGATAACTATGTTACATAACCTAAAATATTGGTGACCTTTAATAACATATTTAATATGTAACACCTGACTAATACTCGAACATACATTTATCATAATGTTTGTATAAGAATATAATAATATTGAATAAATATTAAAAAACACTAATTATGTATGATTATTTTTTAAAGGGTATGGTACTTATTTATAGATATGTGGGTATTTATCTTCACTATAGTCTATATCAAACATTAGTCATAGTCTCTATTCTTCCCAAATTATATTTTTAACCTCAACCTTCATGAAACTATATTACTACATTCATCAAAATTATATATTTCTAGAAATAATATCACTAAAATCCCTATATAACCAAAAATTTAAAATGATAAACCTTTTTTCTAATGATCAAACCCCAAATTGATTATATATCCTATTGATATGAAATCAATAAAATTGATAAACTCAACCACTAATCATACTATTTCTGGAATTATTCTAGAATTGCTATAGAAGAAAAAAAAAATATTAGAAATTTACATTAGAATGTATTATCCAAAAATATCATTGAATTGTGTTTCATGACTATCATAATGAAAATAGTAAATCTTCAAACATTGGAAAGTATATCATGCAGGATTGTATACCAATGGTACATAAAACATTTAATAGAACTTATTGAATTCTTTTGATAATCCCAATGTTTATTTTCTTTAATTAACTATTGTGGAACTCAGGCAATATCATTTGGGTCTATATAATATAAAATTTCAACAAATAAACATACCATAATTTTGTACCTTCATGGAATAACCCTGAATTTTCATTTCATCATGTAAAAATTCATTGATGTTTTTCTATACTATCACTCAAAAATCAACAAATATTATGAGGTTAGAGATTTTTCCCCCACCATATTACATTGAAAAAATAAATATTTTTCTAGTCATCTAGATTAAATCATATTGATAATTTGACAATAAATACAATTATTGTGTATCACAAATTGGGGATCAAAACTCTATTAACCAATGCAGAATGTATAATGAGTTCATAGGCTTATTATTATTTTATTATTTTTTATACATATCCAAATCATTAACAAAAATATCATTTTTATGAATTGTAAACAACCTTTTCATATTTTTATCATATAAGAGTCCATCACATATAAATGTTATTTTAAAAACACTGATATAATTGTTTTTTAATAAAACTATTGTTGTCACAAAATATAATGAATTTGTAATTCAAAAAATTGGAGTTCTTATACAATGAATTTAAATAAGAAATATTCATTCATAGAAATTGATAAATATATATATAACCCTTTATTTTGATATTTTTATAAAATATTTTTTCTTTTATATCCATTTAATTGATCATTAACATTTAATAAAGTGAAAAGAAAAAATAAACATCGTAGTTTCTATATTTGATGTATAATATTGATAAAAATTAATCAATTTATTATTAAAATCAAAATTTAAAACATAATTCAATCTTATGATAGAATTGTGAGACACATAAATTATTATCTTCATAAAATCCTACTATTGTGGATTTTTTAATTTTTTCCTACATTTTCATTCAATATTTACAAAAATATTCATGTCAGGACTATTGTTAAAAAATTATACTAAAACTAGCACTCACAATGATATTTGAAATAATCATATACACAAGATGATATAGGAATAAAATAATTAACTATTGTAAAAGTATTCAAAAAAAGTATACCCCAACCTAGATTCTTTTTATGATCATATAATTAATTTCATAGAAAATTATCGTTACTAGAACCAATATTTCTTATGTAGACCTCTAGATAATTAATATATATATTCTTATAAATAGATATGAAAAACCTAATTTATGCACTATTTTCTAATAAAATTCAATAAAATAAGTATAATCCAATACATATCCAATGGATATATGTTTAAAAACTATAGTAAATATTTTAGTACAACTAACCTCTTCAATTTGATTAAAGCTATTTTATATTATCATAAACATAATAATAGCTCAGTTTTTATTAGATTATATGTCCTTTATCAAGGTTATCTATTTTGAACCAATAATTATAACATTAAAGAAATATTTATCCTAATACCAAGTATGTATCAAATAGGATATCTTTATTCACTCATATATGAATTTCTTCCATTTCTTGTGACCATTCCCTTTAAATGACTCCATATTATTTTATGTATCATTATCGTATAATTATTCTTTTTTATTATGGTATAAGATGGATTTTCAACATAATTTATTTTTATATGAGTCCAAATAACTCTTTTTGATATATCTGTGATAAAATAATAATATGAATCTATACTCATGGTTAGAGGATGATCAATTGTTTAATATTCTTGTTGGTAATAAAAATTCTATGTTTTGTGGAAATAAATGGAACCATCATAAACGTCCACATATAAATTATTTTCATGATAATATAAATATTACATATCATTATAGGTATATAAGTGTCATAAATAATATATCTAAAATTATAATACACCCAAAGATCCCATTTTTAACCACCAATTATGTTTTCCCATTTATGTTATCTATATAACCTTTGAGAATGAATATAACATCCCTTTGATTAAGGTGTTCATTATTATATAGGACCCTCAAAAATTATGAGGTAATTATATCATGGGAATTTCCCATACTATGTTTTAGGTTTTAAATTCAACTTCATCTCATGAAATCCTATTTATTAATTGGAAAAGGAAATTAACATACTTTAAACAAATTTTTTCTTAATGAGGAATATGATAACATGATTTTAACCCATCTATAATATTTATGATCATTATTTTACAAATTTGATTCAATTTATAAATACCTAAAATTGGTATATTCCTTGTGATACCATTTATTATAAAATATTCTGTAAAATGAATTTATTGAATATCAATTTTGTAATTATTTCTACAATATTTTATTTCATTTGTAGCATGGTTTTTAAATAGATATATGTAGTATAAAAAAACTAAATGTTTCATATTTAAGATTATGAATATAGGATAATTTATACAATAATAGTGTAATCTCAATTTACTAAATGAAAATAATTACATCTTCTAAGAAGATGTAACAAGTTAGAATCAATAAATATTTTTGGAAATCATCCAATATTTGTTTAGAAAAATGAAATGACCTCTTAAATTTTCACTTTAAGGATTATTATTCAGGAATTCATCTTAGACAACGAAAATTTATTTTTTAAAATTTTATTAATTTTTTTTGACTCAACCATAAATCATTCATCAACATGGTACGCTATTCACTTAAAAATCATTGATAAATTTCATGATACTAAATTTACTATAGATTATTGTAATCATTTTTTTACCATTTGAATATTTAACCCATTTTTTATATTTTATTTCATAAAAATGATAGATTATTTATCATTGTTTATTATTCTAATATCTAACCTAAATTAGAATCATGATTTATCGATCATTCATGAAGTTAATATAATATTCTATATCATGTGTACTCACCTTTGATGTTTTAAAAGTTTTATTTAATTATCATGACATTGATTGTGTTTTTGACCAGGTCCTTTTGAAAAAATACTCCCCCTAAACGTATTCAGATTACTCCATTTTTAAAAACCACTAAAATTAATTTGGAATGTAAAAATTTAGGTTTGTTAGAAAACATTATATGTAATAGAATTACAAACATACCACCATATAGTATCTCATCCTTGAGATGTATTGCAAGACATCACTATCACATTTCTTTGGGAACACACTATCATTTTTTCCAAAGACTCCCACATTTCCATCTGGATACATCAATTATAATATTTCATACATTTCAAAGGTACAATTTTCTAATATAGGATATTATATATTATAAAATTATGTATAAAATTTATTTCATTTTTGATGAACCAACCACTGACATGAAACCATCATTGTTGATTACATGACAAGGGTACAAAAGACATATATAAAGATAATATATGTAATAAATCATGTATCATACTATATATGAGTTAGAACCAGTTAGTACGCCACTATACCAATCCTCACAATGGCCAATAATGATCCCACACATCAGGATGACCAATTTTTCTACCACAATTATCTCTTTTTCCATAACCATTTAAACACCACAAAAATACCTGGTCACCCAGAATGAATGATTTAGGTTAGTATGTTTGATCTTCAAATGATTGATTCAAAATTCATGTAGTGATAAAACAACACTAAATCTTAAAAATACTCAATATGGTCTATTAATTAGAAAAAAAATCAAATAATAAACTATATTAGTTACTTTATATTGAATCAGGAATATTGAAATATATTGTATGAATATCCTTGAATGGGTACATTTTGATAGATTTTTTATAACGGTTACCATTTGTAAACACTACTAATTATATTTGACACCCCTATAATCCACCAAAGTATACTACAAATGAATATTAAAGGTCCCATGAAAAAGATAACCATTCTCTCATAGTATCCTTCATTTAGAGGATTTCATTCTATTCTTATATTTTCCTCTTTTTCCCACTGTATGTTATACCACCTTCCAATAATGGAAGTGATTCATGTATAGTGAAAAGATATAATGTTTATCATCACACTATATGTCTAAAATATATATATTTCCCATATATTTAATATATTAGGTCCCCATAATTGAAATTAAATGGTCCACGTATTCTAAAAAATAAATGATAAGACCTAAAATGTTATCATTTTTTTGTTGGAATCAGTAAACCCATTATTAAATACACAGTCATTGTACCCATTTTCATACATTAATGATTCGATTATGAAGAATACCAATGAGTCTATTATTCAATTCCTTCACTAAATGTTAGGTGTAGAACCAAAATATCATAATTTTTATCTCATTTTTAATATTGGTTGACAAATTCCACATATGAAAATTCTGATACATCTTGGTTAAAGCTAGGTGAACGTACAATCATAAGGAATGTGTAACTTGTATCTACATCTCCAATGTACTATTAGAGACTAAATTTTTTCCCTAAACATATAGTATCTCATCATCATCCTAGTTCATTCCTATTGTTATCTCCCTACAATAAATGTTTTCTTTATCACACAAAAATATGATTTTGAAAATTGATTTTCAATCAATCTGTCATGATGTGTGGAGTGGATACACCAATCTATAATAATTAACATTGTTACATCTAGCAATATTGATTAAATTAAATTATTTGAGTCGTGATTTACATATCTCAACTAACATATATCAAAAAATAAAATCCTAAATATTCAAATTCAATATATCACCAATAACAATTCCCACCGCAGTTTATATTCCAAGATAACATCAAAGTAAAAGAAGTTATTCAACTGACCTTCTATAAAGAAGGTTCTAGTAGAAATATGTATAAATTTTATTGAGGATTTTTTTATGAGTATAAAATATGAATATTTCCACCTAAATTTATTTTAAATATACATTATCAAATAATAAACTACCTCCAATTTCAAATTATAAACCAGGTTCTTTCTCTCTTGTGACGTTAGATTCTTATAAAAGTAAGTGACTACTAAAATATGCAACATCCAGGATTATACTATCCCCAATCAAGATACATTATTATAAAATGTATAATTTTTACATAAATAGGATAAGTATTGGGTCAACATGAACATCAATCTCCCCTTTAGCTCTTGGAAGTATCTTTTACAGGGAATAAACCACTAAAACATCACCCACATCTTATTCAGTAATATAATCAACACTTCAAAATATGATAAATAATTAATGATTATCTTAAAGTATCATTAAAAATATATTAAACTATATAACACAAAAATGTTTTTTGGGTTTTTACCAAAAAACCATATAATCAACCATATATGGATTAACATGTTGAGTCCCAACAATCCCAAGACCTCTAATTTACATTCAGGTAATGTGGTAATGTTCATGTGGATGTTTAGTGATAATCCCAAGGAGAAATTATTCATTTTGAAATGATTAATTGAAAAAATAGGTATTCTTATGGTGTTAATGGTGGCACAATCAAACTATGAAAATTTTGGTAAGGAAATGTTTAAAATTTTAGAAATCTGTGTAATAAAACACCATTAAGAGAATTTTTATTGTATAGTGTTGTTCTATTCTATAGTGTAATGAGTTTATGAAAGCATAGTGACTTGGTACATTCATATTATTCCATTTTAGAATCATAGGATGGTGTAATTAATTTTTTAATAGATTGAGATGTAATATTTCGTAGTCATGGGAGTTCATCAAAAGGATCCATTTAATAACATATCTTAGTGAATGAATCATGGATGTTTTCTCTTGGGAATATTACTTGAAGAAATGATGGATTGATATTATTGAGGCAATAAATATTCAAAAACATTAAAATTAAAAAATCTAGATGTTTTTATAAACCTAACATACAAATTATCTTTACATAGGATAAAAAAATTTAACTTAAAAAGCGGGAATTGATTTTTTTGAATATTATTAAATTTCCGGGTAATATGAAATCCATCAGAAGTTATAAAGAGATAATTATAATATATCTCATCATTAATATTTTTTATTCATTTTTTTACATTTCATAAAGAGGGATATTATTGATCTAATGAATCATTATTATACATGGATTTGTAAATCATGGTACACTTTTGTATGATCTTGATTTAACCGGAAGTATGTATTTTATTTCATGCTAAACAATTATATTTTCTATTCAAAAATGATCAAATGAACACAAAGTTGCGAACTAGATTTATTGAAAATTACAATGAAATATAATGTTGACTTTAATATGATTAGAAGATTAAAGTGATTTAAAAGGAGCTTGTTATAGTTATATTGATATAGTTACAAAAATTCCAAAGATATCAAAATCCAAACTTTGGATTTTATTACATAATTTACATTAAAGAGAACCTAATAATTTTTGTAGATATTCATGTGAGATACAGAGAAATAATTTTTTTTATACATAAAATACGGTTTTTATAATCTAATATATATTTTATTTGTTTAAATTTTTATTGTTTTTTCATTTTCTTTTAGTTTTCTTATTCTTTTCGTTCATGTGTGATCATTGATGCTATCGTATGTGAAACATGTTATTATTTTGATCATCTTAATTGATGAGACTATGGGGATAACAATATATGTATTAACACAATGTGTAGTTCGATGAAGCTTAGTGTACTTAAAATTTCAATATCTAATATGTTTGATCAAGGGTTTATGAGGATATGGATACGGGTATCTATTGACAGGATTAGTCAAAGATGTTCTGGTATGAACTCAGATACATTAGATCATGTATAATGATTATCCTCTCGCATTGGATTTAAATTATATTTTTATTTTTGGTAATAATAAACATATATGTTTATAAATTTTATTCAAATAACAAGTTTTCATATAAATTCCACATATATATTTTACATAACATAAATTAGACAATCTATAATATATTTAATTTATGTCTTTGATATTATTTATTACACTGATTTTATTCAAAACATACTAATTATTCTTAAGGAAAGTATTTATTGTGCTACATAATTTTTACATTCTATTAGTAATATTTTATATCTTTTGATTAACTAATATGTTGAGTGGGACCAAAACTGTGAGTCCTATTTTTGAACTATAATTCACACGTTACTTATTTTACTTCCATAACATATTCTCAATCCTATATATCTTATCACATTATGAGTGTTATTATATATAAACATAGTGTGAGAATTCCATTAGAATATATTTTACATAAAAAGGTCATATATTATCCTCACTATGATTATAAATTTTAATTTTCATGGAAGTATTCTAAAATATATATCTTATGGTATAGATGACATATTCAGACAAGAAAACGTTACTATTTTGACTATGAGGTATTTGATGCACAAAAGTGGATGAGGATACCTTTCATGAATTTATATAGTCCTAAATCACAAATATAATATATTCTAATGTAATTTTTTTATTGGAATTCCAAATCATATAATGGTAATTGGATATTCCTCTCTGTGGACATGTGTATTGACACTAATACATTATATTGATATTTCTATATATCATGAATCATGTGTGTTGAGGTATTTTTTGAAAACCATTATTTCATATATTAATGGGTATGTAAGATATATTGTGTGAATCATAAGTGTGATGACATTGACTGAATATTTCAGGAATGGATATTTCCCTTGATAGACTATACAATGATATCTCATGCCATATTTTGAAAATGATGTTTCAAATCGTGCCCTTGGCTATGGTAGGTTTACAATGAGTTCATTTTAAAATTTCATATAAATATATTATGGAAAACAAGTTAATATCAAAATTATGTCAAGTACTCGATATAATACCTAAAAAACAGATTATATAACATATTAAATGTTTGTATGAGGTTTTTTCTTTTATATCATTAGAATATTTATTTAGGAGTGTCTAGTCATGTGGCTATAGTTAAACATAGTCTTCTAAAAACTCATCCTCATTGAACTCATAAAGATGGATAAAAGGAAACACACAAGATATATCAATAATTTTAGTTATGTTATATTTGACTTCAATACATGAATTAATATTACTCACTACAATGAGGAATAATGTTTTCTCAAGTTATATTGAGTGAATAAATTTAATCCAAAATTACTTTAGTTTGAGATATATCTGACTTGAATATTATGTAAATATTTAGTGTACCATTTTTGAATTAATTATTTATTAATTTATTGAATAAATAATACATCGTTATTTATTTATTCAAATAAATTTTTATTATTTATGTTTTAACAAATTATTAGGGGAATTTATAGGGACAATTTAAGGAAAAATGGAAATGATAAAAATGATTTATTATTAATAAAATAAATATTGATTTATTTATTTAATAGTTTATTTTTAATATTATCTTCTTAATTCATGTTATAAATTATAGAAATAATCGTACTATTATTATTATAATAGGTGTTCAGTTTGAATTATATATATATTTAAGGGATTTTTACAATAATCGATTGACTAACCCTATGTGTATAACATGAGATATATCATTTTCTACATGAATTGAAATTTTTTGATCAAAAAAATATTTAATATGAACTCTCCCAAAACTGAAGATAGGTTTCTCAAGAATAATCTATAGACTGAGATACAGCAGTCCCCTTATCCCATTTATGATTTAGAGAAAATGATAAATTCTTCCATCATAACGAAATTCTAATTGCGGTCAATGTGGAAGAACACAATATTATTATAACCTATTAATAGAATCTATAATTCCATATGATGTACATTGGAGGTTTTGGATCATTTATTGGATACTAATAATCTAATTACACGGAAATTTCAAGGAAATTTTGTTTCTTAATTTTGTTGGAATTTTATGAGTACGTAGTTTCTAACGGCGCCATATTTTGAGGCCCGGTGTGCCCGGAATCAATTTCCGAAGTTTAGCTCGGGTACGTTCAATGAACGAACGAGCGGGTTTTCCTATCTTTTGAACCGGTGCTCGGAATCAAACTATGAGGGCACCGATAAACTCGCAGCGCTAGTAATTGCTTAAGAAGACCCTTTCTGGAGTTGCGTTTGCTCATGAGGAGTTGTTAAAAAAAAGAGTGAGGAATAAAAATATAATTGTTTTACAATTTTATTTGTATTTCTTGCTAAGTGGTTTAAGTGTTGTGTCACAACACTTTTTCCCTCTTTTATGTGGTTTAACTCCTAGGAGTGGGAGTTGGAGTGGGACCCGTTGGGTTGCTAACTTTCCTTGGGAGAATAAAGGAGAGGTGGGGCCCACATGATCCCCACCCCTTCACTTTTTCCATAACTCCTCATCTCCCTCTTTAATTTTGTAAACTCATCTTAAATTGACTAATGCACCCGCACCCCCACTTAATTCCAAGTCAACTCTCGTTTTTGTTGGGTTTATTAAACGCCTCATTAATTGGTCAACACTTGTTAATTAATTCGTCGATTCTTTTTAAATTTTGAAAGAATTGACATGATGAATAAAATAAGGGAAACCTTATTTTATTATTGTAGTTTCGTTGTGTGGAACAAAGTACAAAACTCTAGTATTGATGAACATTCTTGCTCATTGAAGAACGCGAAGAACAACGAAGAATGTCGGCCTCCGACGAAAGACGACGAAGAACGCTAGTTCCTCGGAGATCGACGACGTGACGTCCTGTACCGCGACGCCGACGATCCTCTTCCCGGTGACGCCGTGTACCGCGACACCGATGACGCATACAGAGCCTCGTTCCACAACACCGTCTTCTACAATGACATTTTCCGACAACAATCCTCATTCGATGACTTCGTCGAGGTAGGGGTTTGTATTTGTGTTCGTGTTTATTCTTTTTTCCATCCAACGTTAAAATTTTGGGCCGCCTGTTATCATTATAACGGGAGGAGGTCGGACTAAACGAACACAGCCGAACAATCTCTCCCTTTTATTGATGATCTCGTTGCGTATCGAACGAAGGCGGCACAGTGTAATGGCACAGCACTGAAACAAGGAGTAACACGGCGAAGAAGTGTGGAGCCGTCGCGTCCCGCCGTTGAGGCCTAACGAAACCGTGGCCGGAGTCAGGGCTGCAGAGGTGATTCGAAGACTCCGCAGATTGTTTATTTGACATGTGGATTGATGGGCGATGACGGAATGGGCCGCAGAGGCGATTTTATGATTCTTCAGGGAAGTTCAGGTCCCGTAAGGATTCCCGGCACATATGGAATTGAAAATGGACCACCGGAGCAACTCTGGTGGCCCGCAGATAACACAGGCGGCACGGGTCGCCGGCGGCGCGGGTCGCCAGCGGCGCCCCGGCGCGCCGCCAGGAAGAACTGCCATGGCTGAAGCCATGACTGAAGCCATGGCGGCAGGCGGCTGGATCCCGCAGCCGCATGGGATCCAGGGGGCAGGACGCGATGCTCGCCACGTCCGCGTAGCGTAAGGGCCGCAGGGGACCGCGTCCCCCGCTCGGCTCGCTGGCCGAGCCAGCGTGCCACCCGGCCTGGCCAGGCCGGGTTATGCGGACCGGATAGGGCTGCGCCCAGCCGGGCTGGGCCGCACCCCACTGGGTCGATCACGGACCCGGGTCAGGTCGACCTGGTTCGGGCCGACCCAAGGGGGGTTGGGCCGAGTCAGACCGGGCCCAGACCCCCCATTTTCGGATCACTTCCGGTCTTTTGACCATATCATGGGCTACGGATCTCTGAATGATGCACCATTATTTGTGATGGGATCCTTGGATCGAGACATCCGTTTCGGTATATTACACTCAATGTTTTGGAGATGTTTGGGTACGGTCGGGTTGGTTCGAGCACGAAACCAACCGGGCCCTCGGAGCGGAAACACCTATAACATGAGCTTCGAACGTCCGATAGACGTGCCATTGACTTTGTTGGATTTCTATTGATGTGACGGAACTTTTGGAATACTTCGCCTGAGTTTTGGACGTAGTTGGATAGTGGCCAAGTTGGATTGAACCCGAAATCCAACCATGCCCCTAGAACGGAAATGCTGATAACATTCAGACCGGACGTCCGTTTGACAAACCGTCAGCGGTGTTTGTGATCACGTTGAGAAACAGTCCCTATGAGTATACCCTATGAGAGTTCGGGGTACTATTGAGATACGGTCGGGTTGGTTCGTACACGAAACTAACTGGGCCCCCAGGATGAAAAGGCTAATAACACACAGATCGTGCATCTGATTGACGCACCGTCTGTTGTGTTGAGTTTTTTATGATGTGGCTGACCCTTGGGATACTTATTCGTAGAACCTTGTGATACTAGGAGTATCGACCAGTATATCGTAGAGCAGACCCTCCTAGTGATGAGCTAGCAGAGTGCAGAGACCTAGTAGCTAGCTGAGACTTGACGACTATTGATCGATCGTCTTGGAGTGATACAGATAGCCCAGTGGGTTGCGCTTGGTTGTAGAAGCAGATCAATGACAGAGGTGCGCTTGGTTGTAGCGGCAGACCCGCGGTACTCGATAGAAGGAGTACCGTTGTAGGCTATGAGGGGGTGTGCCTGTTTGTTGTGGCAGACCCATGGTGGGATGCGCTTGGTTGCAGCTGTAGGCCCACAGTAATCGACAGGTGGAGTACATCAGAAGTCCAAGTTTAGTGCGACGCGCTTGGTTGTAGCGGCCAACCCACTGTACTCGACAGAGGAGGAGTTCTCCAGCAGCCGTGGTTTCGATATCATGAATAAAATCCTGGTTTGAGCTGAGTTAATAACCCCTGTGTTTTCCTCATGATTGATATGGGTTACTTGATAACTTAGCTATATGTATGAGAAAATACCTAAGTAGAGGATATCTATTGAGATCTTTCTTTGTGGTTATCCTTGTTGGATTTAGTGAGTCCTCGAGGGTCTCGGGGTCCCTACCAAGTATCACTATACTCACCTCTACATGGGATATTCCCACACCTCGTTGTGTTGGATGCAGACAACGGACAGTACTGACGGAGGTCGAGTGTTCGAGGACTGGACGGTACCCGGAGGTGGATCTGACGACGAGTCGGTACCCGGAGTTGGATCTCACGACGAGACGGTACCCGGAGGAGACAGACGGATGGATAATCGGATGTGGAGTGCTGATGAGGACATCTGTACCTACCCTACATGTAGGATCCATGGTGGATGATGTAGGAGATGCTTGTCACCATTTCAGCTGTTATCCTTTGAGTTATACTTTACTTCCTGCTGTAGTTGTACCTTTCTTTTGGGCATGTATATCCGGCCCTTTGTACTTTTAGTACGTTTTTCACTGCATAACTTATTTTATTACTTCCACTTGTACTCTGTGGTGTTTTGTTTACTTTTAAAAAGGCAATGCCTTCCCAGTTATCGGGATTTATGCCTTGGGTGCTAGTCGCCAGCCCCTTCCCTATGGAAGGCGAGCTTGGGGTAGTTACGACATGGGACCCAGGGGACGAGTCATGACAAATAAAAAGAATCCACGAATTAATTAACATGTGTTGACCAAATAATGACGCATTTAATAAACCAAAAAAAAACTAGATTTAACTTGGAATTAAGTGGGGGTGCGGGTGCATTACTCAATTTTAGATGAGTTTACAAAATTAAAGAGGGAGGTGAGGAGTTATGGAAAAAGTGGAGGGGTGGAGCTCGTGTGGGCCCCACCTCCCCTTTATTCTCCTAAGGGATGTTAGAAACCCAATGGGTCCCACTCCAACTCCCACTCCTAGGAGTTAAACCACATAAAAGAGGGAAAAGGTGTTGTGACATAACACGTAAACCACTTAGCAAGAAATAAAAATAAAATTGTAAAACGATTATATTTTTATTCCCCACCCTATTTTTTAACAACTCCTCCCGAGAAAACGCAGCTCCAGAAAGGGTATTATTAAGAAATTACCAGTGCTACGAGTTCATCGGTGCCCTCATATTTTGATTCCGAGCACCGGTTCAAAAGTTATGAAAACTCGCTTGTTCGTTCACTGAACGTACCTGAGCAAAACTTCGGAAATTGATTCTGGGATCACCGGGCCTCGGAATCAGGCGCCGTTAGAAACTGCGTACTCATAAAATTCCAAAAAAATTATGAAAATAAAATTTCCTTGAAATTTACGTGTCTTTACAAATAAAGTAATTATCATTCTTATTCTTCATTTTAATGATAAATTAATAGGAACATTCACATGATGAATCATCAATAAATAATTAAATATCATGGGACAAAGTATTGTTTTATAAAAAAAATTATATATATGTTAAAATATCCTCTCTTTTAATATTTCAATGTTATTATAATTATATTTTAAGTATTTATACAATGAAATTGCTGAAAACCCATATTGGGAAATGATTCAATTATATCCATTTTACCCTAGAACAATCATTTTTCACTATCATGTCTATCGGGGGTCATGGTAGTAGAAGGAACCAATTGGATCTGAAAGAACAAATTAGATTTAAGATAAAATGGGGATGTAGCATTAAAATATTCATTTAATTTAATAATGATGATTTGGATGTAATGAACAAGAGGATTATACTATCTATTTCTCAATATCTTGGTATAAAAATGTATAATGGGGAGAATTATAGGGCCAAATGAAGTTATAATGAGAATGGGTAGATAGGAAACTTCACAATTTAAAATTTTCACATCCCACATGGGTTGGTCACGTAGTTTAAAAACTTGTATGTGAACCGTGAAAACATTTTATGAATCAAGAGACACCACAGAAATGTGTAACCCAGTTTTTTGTTTTCAAATTTTGTGCAGTATAAGCCGAAGTTAGTAAATAAAACACCCCATATGTACATGTAAATTTCAGGGTTATAACTAAAATTCACATGACCATGTTTCATAGAGTTACCCATATGTATGAGTTACTTACAAGGTTCATCCTGGCCATGATCAATAGATGAACCACATAGATAAGAGTAATAGAACCTATAAAAGGGTAACATGTAAAATTATGCAAAATGTGTACTAATAGTGCACCTAAAGATGAAATAGTGAAACCATGAATATGTGTTACCCTCATAGATTTTCATTTTACATAAAATTCATCCATATTGTCCACCCCAAAACATTTGGGTTTTAATATGATCCCTATAAAATAATAACAAACCCTATGAAGTGTATTTAATAAGACCCGTATATATGAAAAAGACATGCACAATTACAACTAAACATGGGTTCCTATATAGTTTCCATCTGATAGAGAAATACTTACGTTTCTACATTAAATTACAGAAAATACAAAAACCATAAAATAAGTCATGATTATATAATTTTTTATACTATAATGACTTTGGGATGATAATTCTCACATAACTTACAGTTTATACCAAATTAAACACATTATTAAATGTAGTAATGAATAACAACTAAAAAACATCACCTAATTATCGGTTCAATAATATACAAAAAAACAAATAATGTAATTAGATATAAATGTTTTATTCCACGAAATAATATTATTTAAATTTTAAACATACCATTTAATGTAATAATTTTCTCACTCCACCTATCATTCATCAAGAAACATGAGGTTAGAGTGTTGGTAAAAAATCAATGAGTTCCACAATACAATAATTAAACTCCTCAATATCAATCAAACTAATCCTAAATCATCAGATAATAACATCTTGCATAATCCAAATCACCATTCAGGACTATGAAACGAAAAAATATAAAGAGTCATATAATCGGTATCCCCGCTATTTATAATTCATCTAGAATAGTGATATAAAAGATAAACAATCAAAATAGAGTGATATAAACAATGAAATCATGTTTTGTCAAATAACCATGGGAGAGGTGATTCTCACAAACAATTATAATCCACTCACGAAATAGGTTTAGCTTTCCATAATGCTTCACAACACAACTGAATAACCAAAATACCATAAGATAATGTCAAATAATACATCCACATATTCTTAAAGAAAAACTAAAGAGATTCAACAACATAAAAATATGCCTCAGTATAAAATATACATAAGCTCTAATCGATGGTCATAAAGATAAAGGGAAGGTAACCTATGACATCACTCATAGAACACCAGCATATGATAATTATTGAAAAAAATTTAACTGGGAACTAGAAAGTTTCTAATTTAAATTGGTGTTTCACTCTCCCAACTCAATGAGGAATGTACCAAATGATTTTTCTATAAGAAAATAATCAAAATTAAGATCTTATAACATGAGTAACAGTTGTTATAATAGTCAATAGGCATAATAAATCAATAATGAATGAATATAATTTGAATAACCTATATCAAGGAAACCTATGAAATAAATCAAATTAGAATTGCCTCAAAATGAGAAAACCATCTATAAAATTCTAGATTAAATCATAAAAAATATGATCACCTAATTTTTAGATATATACATGAGTACCTATTTCGTTGACAAATAAGCTAGCAATGTTCTTCAATATATTTTAAACTACAACATTAAATAAAGTCCTTCTAAGCTCTTAAGATATATTTATTAGATTGAAATGTGTCCCACAATATAAACAAATTCGGGATCTATTCTAATGATAAATAATAGTATGTACCTATAATGAATATCCATTACCAATCAAACATGGTGAACTCAAGTAATCAACAATCACAGTCCTTTAATTTTATTAGAACACACAAATATATAATACTCAATCACTTAATTATAATATCAAAGAAAAAATATAAACATAATTGTTATAAAGTCCAATTAATAACCTCCTATCGAAAATTAATCTATAAAAGTGCCTTTCAAAGCTTGCACAGGAGGTAAGAGATCTAACTTAATAAATGATCAACATACGTTTTCATTGTTTTCTCATCCAAGTGAAGCATCATATATTCAATGATTCTTTTCACCATGATGTCCTCTTGAAAATTATACTAAATAAAAATGGGCATGTTGGATTATCAAGACATGTTATCAACATAACACTGAGTGGGGATAATTATTTACCATGATACTAAACTCAGTCATTAATAAATCCTATAATTAATTTCACTTTAATCGATTCATAAGTTTTTATATAATATATGAGTTCATCAACTATCACCAACCAATCCATTAACCCAAGTGTACATTATCATCATTGACGTAAAATAGAAAATGTTATATAATTTATGGGACAATATATAATGGTAGGTAATAGTATAGATCCAACAATCAATTTAGATTATAGGAGGTGACAACAACCAAAAGGGTCACAAAAAATGAGAGAAATCACCTTGAGGTTAATTCTAAGGGGAAGACTTTCAATGTTCCCATGAGACATTTTTGGGAGTTATATTCTTGATACAATCGAATATAAACCTAATAATTACATGACAAATAATTAGAATTTCAATATCCATAGATAATCCAAGGGAAAAACCCAAAAGAAAAAATTCAGTAAAAGAAGTAACGAAAATATAGACTAAAATGCTTCCTCTTTATTAATTGTCAAAAAAATTCTAATGATTATAAATACTCATTTTATAAAACTATAAACACATGTATAAAATTTCGTATAATTTAGAAAACAAGTTAAAATTACAAATGTATACCCTGACTCAATTCCCACATCCCACTAATAGATTCCAATCATTTACATGAAGTCAACTTTATTTTCAACACACCCAATGAATGTCATTAAAAATAGAAATTTTAAAAACACTTCAAAAATTCCAATATTTCAAAAAAAAATCATATATACTCAATGTCAATTTGAAACAATTCTTGAGATCCCATTTCCTTGAAAAACAATATATTCAATCACAAATTAAAATAATTGAAAAACATTATAAAAAACCTCTTTACTCTATATATAATAAATGAAATACAAATTAATAGAAATTAGGAATCCCAATATATATAAACAAAAAAATTAATAGGGATGCATGAATATGAATAATTTTAACACAAATTATTCCTCACATTGAACCAGCTATGAGGAATCTTTTTATATTTTTGTAAACCATGGGTGTTGGATAAATGTTGTATTCCATGCCATGTGATTTGGTCATTATTATATATTTATTTTTATAATTTCATGCCAAAAAAATAAAACCTCCAAATTTTATGATATAAATAAATGGGTATTAAAATGTCAACTTCTAAAATAATAATACATGAAAATATTAATAATAATAATGGAATTAAAATTCCAAATTCAATTCCAAATTACCAATAGAAAATATTTTTTTTTACTAAACGTACTAATCTTGAACCAAAATCATGACTATCGTCCTGAGATACAATAATGACATCTCTATAGTACCGTTATAAACTGTAATAAAAACTAGGTTCTCTGATACCAATTTCTAATTAATTAGATCATTCCAACCATGTATTCTACCATGTATAGGTTGAAATAAGGCCTGAACAATGTTACAAGATTCCAGGGGTTAGAAAAGGCACAATGTAATCAGCCTATAACTAAGAGGGAATGAATTCTCTATCAAATAATATTAAATTTCCAACATATTCCACTCAAGAATCAAACACATTGAATCCATACATTTGGACTTATTTCATATAAAAGTTGTGGTCCCAAAAAATTATTAACTAGACCTGCTATATGAAATAAAAACCAATCAAATCACATATAAAATGAATATACAACATCATCCATAGTACATGATATGGTCAAATATAAACGAATATCAATGTAAAAATTATAAATAGTTTGATGAAGTGACTAATACATTATTTCCACAAAATTTAACCAATAATAAGAGATACCATTAAAAAACTCAATTTGACCCATGGTCACTCACCAAATCCCACACATAACTCTATGGACCTCTTGAAAAATATAAAATATTTGATCAAAACATGAGAACCTATATGAAAACATGAGTTCTACACACAAAGACATGTGTGTAAATAGGGTGTGAGTTAAACTAACCAAGAAGAATTTTATCAAATATAGTATGCAATTACTTTTATAAAATATTTCATATATGATATTTTTAACATCATATATAAACTATATATTCCAAAATGATTGAATATATATAAAACAAGCATCATACATTATATCATATTCCAAATTTAAGGGTTGAATACCTTTCAAAAACAAAATCACAACCTAGCATGAAATACATGGATTAAATCTCGTAAAGATAAACGTAGTTCAATTAAAATATTTTATTTTCAAATACCCATTTTTGTTAGAATCAATGTGGGACAACATTATATAATTGAAAAGACTATCAAAACTAGAATATTTGGCTTCCCATGTTTTTTTGAAAAAAAACAAAACCATTTTCTTTCTTTCAAAAAAATTCACTAACCCACAAAAAAAGTCAGGTTTAAATATAACTACATTGAAGGAAATATGTATTGTATTATCAAATGAGCACCATCATATCAAAAAAACCCTATATTTCAGAAATTGTAAAGTAAAATGTTCTACAAAACCAATATTATCTTATAGGGATTCAAATGAAAATTATAGTTAGAATCCATAAGATAACAACATAAATGAGATAAGAGTTAAGGAAAAATTATTATGTCAGAATATGTGGAAATCCTATTTTTCATAAATGGAATGTGAAGAAAAAATGTGAATGTTACAAAACCAGTCCCATCTTATCCTCTTTGAACCTTTTTGATAATAAAATTATATATTAATTGGGTCATCATTCATAGAAAAATCCAAACATTTTTATCTCATCTTGGGATACTAGTTATCTACCTAGGGATCCCATGAAATTTTCAAAGTAATGGTGTGAAATGATATGATATTTTATCATCACATTATTCAATTATGAAACATAAATAATATACCTTGTCTCACTCACAACACCCTCTCATAAAAAATCATGCTTACAATTTTCATAAGAATTACAAAATATTTAATTTCATCACAATCTATGAAAAATATCATACTATATATCACAGAACATGCAGGTAACACGAGTGAAACGATCACTAATAAAACTACATTTATTAGCATTCAATGGGGCCTTTAAAAATGGATATAAATACCTAAAAACACCATTTTTATAACTACCTCATGGAATCAATATATCTAGTACCAAATGACACATTTAGTCCAACACATGGAAACAATGTTACAAAACATCAATTGAAACAAAGCATGTATCAATAATTTTAAATTAACATACTCCCACATGAAGAGTCAGTCGAAAACAATATCACTTCATGAATAGAAAATTAACCCATAAAACATGGGTTGCATTAAAATGAAATCAAGTGTTATCCAAAAACATTCATTATCATTAAATTAATATTAATGATTATCCCATGACTTCATACAATAACATGGAATGAAAAAACATATTGTATCAAATTAATATTTGAAATTCATTGCTAATACATTTATTCTAAATATTGGAAAAATTAAAAATATATCACAACCCCATCTTGGGAATTTTACATAGATATATCAGGATAATAAATTCATTTAGGGAATTAATTAATAACTTAAAATGAATATATATGGTATTAAATAAAATCATGTACCTCAATTTCTAGAAGAAATTCACCCCTAATGGGGATATCAAAATAAAATAATAAGAAAACCTCTATAAGAACTAGATTTACAGATCCTAAAGATTAGACCATCTCAAAACATGTGTTGATGCACCATTTCTATAAGGAATCAAGGAAGAATATGGAAACAATAGAATGTTGAATAATGAAAATTATTAACGAGAAAATGAAGACATTAAAATAAAATATATTTAGAAGCAAATGTATAAATGCATGGATGGAATGAATAATAAAAGTAAAAGTTCACCTAATCTCTCACCTGAGATAACTGTGTTATATGAAGAGTGTAGGGGGGAATATGTTATTTCTATTATGTCTTGACAATTAAATCAACAATATTGAATTCTATGTAGTTATCATGGTTATCCTACATGATTTAACAATATGGTTTCCATCTATACAACTTTAACAAGAATAAAGTTCCACCCCTCACATAGCTACACAAAATAGGTCACTAAATTGATCAAAAACAATACCAAATGTTATAATGAAATCACCATATATGTAAAGGTAAATAACATGATTACTGCTAAAATTATTATGATCATGTAATAACCATGCACAATGATTATTCCCAGGCTTAAGAGAAACACACATGGTTCACATTAACTATGTTCAACCCATGAACCATGAATGTAAGAGTATAATTTCATAAATTTGGGTAATCTATATGTTTTCCAAACTATTTACCTCAAAATTAATAAAGAAACCCCATACAAATGATTAACACAAATGGTTCCCAGTTTTAGATAAAATTATTCTGAATGGATTACAACAAAATATAATATTTTTTCATATATACTACTAAATGATCATCATAATTTCATGATTAATTAAATTAAATACTTATACATGAGAAATACTCATATATTTACCCATAATCCTGCACTAGTTGTTGAATGTAAATAATCCTTAAAAATTTATAATTCAAAATCCAAAAAATCTTAATAATTAGAAATTATTAATTACTATTTAATATTAATTACAATGATGAAATGAGGGTTTTAAAAATATGATAAATTTTTATTAAGTGTATGGGAAAATGAATATATATTATTAATACCAAATGAACCATTAAATTTCCATGATATTATAAATTTATGGTTGAATGTTATTTTCCAGTTTCTATTGTATAACAATAACATAATAGTCTAAATATTAATTGAATTAAGATATATCACATTGATATAAATGGAAATTAATAATAACACACCTTTATTATATTCAATATGAAATTAATTGATATAATTTCACATAATGAACATTTTAGGATTGGTTATATCATATCATTTCACTCATGAAACATCATACATATTAACATAGGATAATTCAGTTAGTGAAATAATTGTATATTTAAAGAATATACCTGAGGAACCTTTATACCATGGATGGGTTGATATATATTTATTGTCACCATGTTGAATAATGTATAAATATTTTTAGGAATATATATTTTTAGGAGTGGGAGATAACTCCAAATGTATTCCCCTTGAGAGTATGCCAACTATTCCATTCAAAACATCCTTAGTCTTGTATTTAATATCTACCAATTTTCTAATAAAAATATGAAAAATATAATTCTAAATAGGGATCAAATTTGGTTTTTTATGAACTGTTGTTATCATAGATATATAAGAACAATAAAATTGATGATTTATTATATATATTTAAGTAATTACTAGAACATTGCATCTATCAAAATGTGGTATCAATTATTTCACCCTCTAAATGCATGGATTGCATGGAAAATATTTTAGGAGAAAAAAATTGAAGATATATTGAATAACCATTTTAATCATGAATATGAATGATACAGATAAAAAACATCAATGACCAATATATTCTATTTAAACAATATTTTTTTGTCAAAAACATGAAGTGCCTTGTTTATAAGTTGCACAACATTGATGTCTCTTAACAAAATATCTAGAAAAAATTCAATTTATATGGAATTCATTTATAGTAATCATTATAAGGTAATGAAATTAAAAAATTTCATTCTTATAAGAATCAACCATTATGATAACATCCACCTATAAAATATTTAAATCCTCAATTAATAATTATAAGTAATAAATAAATATAATTTCAATACTAATTTTGTATCAATAAAATTTCACTCAACATGTTTTGATTCTCATTCATGTAAAATTCAATAGATTTTTTGTCAATTACTAATAATGTTGGCTATAAACTATGTTTTATACTACATAAATATATTTTATTCATTCCATCATTTTATAGTCATTGTATAATATTTCTAACATCATTTTATAATTTTGGAATTTATTTGAGTAATTGTCTTCCATTTTGGATAATCATCCAGATTAAAAAAATATTTTATCATAAGTTTTCTTATTAGTCTACCATTGTATCCTTTTTGTTACATCTAAATTTAAAAATAAAAATTTTAAATGTGTAATCTGAATAAGATCATATATTTATTTAATTGGATTCTCAATACATTGAATTATTGATTAATCAAAATAGGATTTTTATTTCAAATTTCATCATGATGTGACACATGTAAGATACTCTAAAAATATTATATACTCCATCCTATATAAAACATAATTAATGGGTCAGACATTTATCTTTAATTACTTCTACATAATTTTGAATAATACATTTTTTATTGGAACTTGAATCTTGATGAATGTTGAGTTCATGAAGTATGTCATTGAACATATTTAAGAACCAACCCTTTTATGGTGATTTCATTAGATTGTTTTCATTTACTCTTTTGAATAGTTTTAAGTATCTATATTTTTTGTTGTATATTTGGTATTTTTTGGGTCAAATTCATGAAATTTGGAGGGAGGAGAGGTTGTGAATAGTCATTGTACAGTTTTTCCAATCTCTGTACCCCATCTTAAGAAACCATGTGAACCAAAGCAGATGGGAATCACACAGAAAGCACACAATTTTTCAAATTGTATTCCCTCTAAATAGGTATTGTGAATCCCCCACACCCATTGGAGCCAAATTGTTGGGAAAATCATGTTCCACATCCCAAAAAAATGCACATGTTTTAATTAATCCAAAACTTATATTTAAAATTCCAAAACCCTTCTTTTTAAATGAAAATAGACACTAACTCCTAAATATTGGATTCCTATAGTTTTAGGATTATCATAGATGGATTCCAAGAACCCTGGGTCTCTATTCATTATCACTAAAATGGTTGATATAATATTTGAACTTTCTCACATATGTGTCTTATTCCTGATTAGATCTCTCTCTATCTCCCTCCTGATCCTCTTCTCAAAAAAATTCGGATGTTTATCCACTGTTTGATATGGATCTACATATAGGATTTTTATATCGTAATTCATTTAACTGTGGATATAGTTGTCTTATCTCGATCATGATCTTCATCATGTTATTGACTGATCCATTTCAATTTGTGGATTTTTGTTGTGATAATGGTTTTCAAGGAATTGGGGTTGGTGGCCTATTATTCAAATATTGATTTCTTGCTTTCAATCATGTGTATATATTTTTTTAATTTATATTGGTTGAATAGAAATTGGGATTCCTAAATTGAAATAATTATGTGATATTGGGACTTTAAATTTTTTATAATTAATTATTGAATTAATTATGGGATATTGGGATTGTGAATTTCGAATAATTACTTTTTGAATTAAATATGGGGTATTGAAATCTTGGATTGTGAATAATAAATTTTTGATTTCAAAGTGGGATATTAGGATTTTTTATTTTTGTGTAATTAACTACTGAATTAATTATGGGTTTATTGGGATTATGGATTTTGATTAATTAATTTGTGAATTAATTAATAGGGTTTATGTGATTAATTAATTGATATATTAATTATGTGGGTTGAATTGGAAAACTAATTGAAGAGTTGGTAATGAAATTTATGTGTTTAATTAATTGGTGAATTAGTAAATGAAATGTTGTGAATATGTAATTTTCAAACTTGATTAATGAATTATTGAATTGTTTAATGTGATATTGCAATATATTTGAATTTTGAAAAAGAATGGAAATGATGAAATTAATTTGGGAATGGTGATAATGAATGATAAAAATGAAAATAACGTGTGGTTTGATACATTGAATGGTAATATTGGAATTCATATGTGATTTGAGATATGGAATGGTAATAATGGTATTCATATGTGATTCGAAACAATGAATGGTAACAATGGAATTCATATGTGATTTGAGGCAATGAATGGAAATATTGGAATTCATATATGATTTCAGATAATGAATGGTAACAATGGAATTCATATGTAATAAGGTAAAATAAATGGTAACAATGGAACTAATATGTGATTTGAGACAATGAATGGTAATAATTGCATTCAAAGGTGATTTGAGAAAAATAAAGCGTAATAATGAAATTCATGTGTGGATTGAGATGATGAATGTTAAAATTGAATTCAGATTTAAGATATCCCTTGGGGTTAGTTTGGACATTATTAGGGGTTGATGTAGGTATTGAGAATTCGATTTCCATTTTGAACTATGGGGTTATGTGGTTAAATAATATTAATTTGAATAAATATACATTTATTGATTGATTTATTTTATTTTTTCATTATTCAACTTTATACACTATGTTGACAAGATATTATTTGAGACTCCATTGGTGGATTCAAACTAATTTGTACTCACACAATACTCAAGAATCATTGTTGATACCCGGTTATACATAATGTTTTTAGTACCGGATAAGTGCAAGGGAATTGTGTTATATGGAAAATTTGTGATAGAGCATGGAGGAGGGAATCCAATGTTGTTTGGGACCCTTTTGGGTGTAGTCATTGTCTTTATTTATATATTTTTTACATCGAAAGGTGATTAATATTGGAATTCCATATCAACTATTTTGTTTTGATGTGTTATATTCTATTTTTCTATTCTTCTGATTCTGTATTATCCTAGTTTTTGTTATATAATAATAATATTGGTTGTTTATTTTTTCTGTTTTATTACTATAATAACGAGGTTATTGTATCCCCCTGACAGATGTTAGACCCTCACTGTTATTCGATAGCGTTTGGCGTCTGGGGAGGTTCACTTTATGTCATGTCGCTATCTGAATGGGGGTACTGGTGTGTGGTACCTAGGTTGGTATGTTACAATGTGGTATCAGAGACTGTTTTTCTTTTCTTTTCATCTTTCTGAGTATTTGAGGAAGGTAGAAATGATATAGGGAAGATTAAAACCTTTGTGATGGGATCGTTAATTGGATTAGATACCCCATGTATTGGGTAAATCTTATGTACCCATAGTGGGATGATTGTTATTAGTATTTACTATTAATGTTAGATGTTATTTACCCTTGGGTGATACACTTATTTTGTGACGTGATTATGGTTTCTATGATTTTCGGATATTTGACTTGTGTCCTGGTATGTCACTAGATTTGAGTATGCATGCATTATTATAGTCACTCTATATTATTTTGTGACATGAATAATTGTAGGGACACAAAGTAAAATGGGTTTTGGTTATGTCGATGAACAAGAAATGTTTTCCCATTCTTGTGTAATTTGAATGAAATGGTTCCTAATTTGAAATTAAAATATTTTAAAATTATGAAAAATGTTTAAAATGGATGTGTAGTGATAAAAATGAATAATGTGAATGATTATATCCTTTTGTAACCATAACCAAGACATTAAATAGTTAAGGGTAGTGATATAACAATATTTTCAACTATGTAGAGGGGCTATGGGAAAAATATATTTTTTATTTATTGTGTTTTCTATTATTTAAACATGAATGAATGGTGTTATGTGTCCTAAGACGTGTGTTGGGAATTTTAGAGATATTTATCCAAGATGATTCTTGTTGAGAGGAAGATGGTTGGATGTTGTTGGAGATTCCCTAATAGTGGTGGAACCATAGGCACTGATAGTGCCATATAAGGATGAAAGAGAGTAGTTCTACATGAAAATAAATCATTTCTTGTAGTTTTTTTTTTGAAATTTACCAATGAACGGTTCTCAATCGTATTTATAACATGAAACCTCAGTTTTTTTTTCAACACCCTCTGACTTTTACCAGAGAGGGTGGGCTGGAGGAAGTTGAATAATAGATTGAGTCTTCCCAAACTGTACATTACCATTTAGATAACCAGGGTGAGAAGATTTTTAATTTGGTTGGTTACATGATATGATGATCTGTGATTCCCTGGTGGGAAATTCTGGCCATAACATGGAAGGCATATTGTATTTAATGGAAGGAGTTTTTGTATAAGTTTTAAGAGAACATTTATCTATAGATTTTGAAAAAAGGGAGAGAAAAGAAGTTCCTAAAGTTGAATCAAGGGTGTATGTCCTAGATGGACTACATTGGATGCATCGCTATTTTTTAGTGATTTTCAAAACTGTAGTTGGGGAATGATACAACTATGGATAGGTGTTTCCAGGATTGACAAAAAGGTGGCATTATGTCCCAAGTTACCGTTATTTGGTTACATAATTTTGAAGATGTAGTGGATCATGATCTCATAGCTGCAGGGGCCTAAGTGAGGCTTCCAGTGATGGAAATATTGTTACAGGTGGATGATCCAGAAGAATATCTTCCATGGTGAGGAAATATCACTAAAACAATGTTACCTAGGTGATACTAGAAAAAGTGGCTAGGGGAAGGGTCAATTACATAGGACATTACTTATTTGATTTTTCCCAAGTGAGTTAGGTTAGTAAACTGTCATATAAATTCTTCCCAACAATCTATAATGTTTCGATATTTCCGTAGAATTGGACAATTTCAAATTTTATATAAGAACCCATGATATATTGGTAGGAATGTATCATCTAGATGGTCTTAGAGTGAATGAAGAGGATCTTATGTACCATATCAGTCTATAAATAAGAGTTCTACCTGCTAATGTGGAAGAGGGAGTGGATAAGGTGCTTCTAGGAATGATCTCCTATATCAGTAGAGTGGTACGAAATAGGGTACATAGAGTGAATTATAGGAATGAGGGGAAGGATATTTAAATTAATTTCATTCTACACTTGTGGATAGAGAGTCTCGATCATCTATAATTTGAGGTACTATTCTTGTAGTTTATATATTTTGTAGTTATCTATTTGATATAGGTGTCACTAATTCCCTTATTTAAGTCCAAATTTTGAATGATTTAATGATAGTTGTTGAGTTCATGAGATTTGTGTTAAATATAGATGCACTATTTTGAGTACAATAGGGAGTCAACTATTTCCGGAAATGGTGGTCCCTAGAAGTTGGGGGGTATCTTTTTCATTATGATCATTACATCCTGGACATGTTTGGGTTGGACTAAAGTATGGGTATGTTTTTTTGTAGAATATTGAGTCCAAATAGTTTGTTATCATAGGGGAGTGACTTTATTGTCTTTATAGCGTGAAAAATACATTCATCGTGGATTGTGGGATATCAAGGATGACTGTGCAGGGAATGTTCACCAGCAGTTGGTTGAGCTTACCACCAAGGATTCTAGTCTATTGTTGGATGGAATAAGTATCAAGAAGAATGTATTTCCACCTATGGTGGACTATTTTCATGAGTTTTTTCCTGAAGAACTACTAAGGATTCCACCTGATAGAGAGGTTTAATTTACAATTAAACTCTTTTTGGGGGGATAATCAATTTTTTATTCCACTATACAGAATGAAACTAGTAGAGCTTCATTAGTTTAGAAATAATTTAGAGTTGTTGAAAGATAAGGAATTTATTCTCCCGAGTACATCACCTTGGGGTTCTCTAGTGTTTTTTTCGAAGAAGGATGGCATAACTCTATGCTTGTGTGTTGACTACTGAATGTTTAACGAGATGACTGTGAGGAACTGTTATCAACTTCCATGTATAGATAATCTTTTTGACATGTTTTGGAGGGATAGTGTTTTCTCCAAGATCTACTTCTGGTCAAGGTATCATCAACTGAGAGTCTTACCTTCTGATATACCTCGTACTTCTTTCAGGAGTGTTTATTCCCAATATGTGTACATTGTAATTCCATTTGTGTTCTTGAATTTTCCTGCAGTGTTTATTCCCTTGATGAACCAAATCATCCACTCATACATGGATTATTTTATGGTAGGGTTTTTGGATGAAATCTTGGCTCATTCAAAGACTCAGGATGATCATTCCAGACATATTGACATCGTCCTGAGTACACTGGGAGAGCATCAGATATACTTACAGATATCTAAGTGTTAGTTTTGAATAGATCATGTACACTTATTATGTCACATCATCTATGGGGAAGGTGTGATAGTGGACCCATAGAAGTTTAAGGTTGTGCTTTCTTTGGAGCATCCATTTTTTTAAAAAAAATTGTAACTTTTTGAAATTTTCTGGATATTATATTATGTTCTTCTAGGAATTTTTCAAAATGGTTGCACCAAATTTATGCTTGCACAATAAGGGTGAAAAGTTTTAATGGTTAGAAGCATGTCAAAAATCCTTCCAGTAGTTAACATATAGGGTTACATCGACCCAAATCATGAACCTACGTAGTCCAGGAGGGGAGTAAATAGTATTTTATGACCCTAATTAGATTGGTCTTGGAGCCGTTTTGATAAAGGGAGATATATTTGTGGTTTATGGGTCTTAGTAGATAAGGTTTCATGAAAGGAACTAACCTTTTCTAGACTGAAAATTAAAATAAGTGGTTTATGCCTTATAGTGTTGGCAGAATTATCTATTGAGAAAAAATTTACTATATATATGGATTAGAAGAACATGAAGTAAATCTTTATTATGTGAGATTTTAATCTTTGACAAACTTGTTAGGTTGAGTATATATAGTATTTTTATTTGGAGAAAGAATATATTCTAGGAAATAGAAACATTATAGTGACCATACTTTTTCTCAAGTAACTATTGCATAATTTTAAAGACAAAGAACACAATACAGTTACAAAAATATGAACTAGTGGTTTAGTATCATTGGTATATTGGGACCATATAAAAATTTTACATAGTAAAACATAATCATTATTTTATAAGTTCTTATCCAGCTTCCTATTGACTTTTTTGTTCTACATAGTACATGTAATCACTTCAAAATATACATCAATGAAATGGAACAGATAAAATCATAGTAATATGATAGAGAAATACATTAATAAATATAACATAGGTTGAGAAAAAAATCATCATCATCATAAAATTAGCAGGTTATCATCATCATAATCATGGGAGGAAACATAAGGTAAATGAATGGAATTTTGTAATGCATAAAAATAAAACATCATTTCTTAGTAGTAAAATACCACACATAGTTGTGAACAAAGATAACATCATATTAAAGGAAAACATATGTTCATAATCATAATATTATAATTAATGTAAAAAAATCTAGAATAATGTTCACACATATTTCACATTAACTCATGTGATACATGAAATTACCCAATGCATTGGGGAGCAATATAATTCTGGGCACAACCCTCACATCATAACATATACATAATCATATTTACACCAGAGAGTGTTTAACAACCTTTTCCATAAAATTACTCATGGGATAGAAATGGGTTTCTGGATAATTTTATTATTAATAATTTCATGAATAACACTGGGGTTCCCAAAATATAAAATTGAATAACATGTTTTGTGTAGGAATCATCAATCTTCAGGGAAGAAGAATCAATCTTAATTGAAGTAAAAGAATAGTTCTATTTGAAAAATATTTCGACTTGTCACAAAAACATATTAGTGACAATTGTATAATGTAATGTAAATGATACAATAAATATATTATATTTTTAGAAATATGTAAAGAACATCACCACTAGAATTTTCCTTGAAAGAGAAATAAACCAATGAAACTAAATTTCATTTGAGAATCCCCTTAGCTTATGTCTGAATGATTTCATCAACATAATATCCTAGATAATCATATTTTATTCATAAAATAATAAATATATAACCAATTTTAAATGTATTATATTCATCAAAGTTTTATTATCTTTGTTTATGTATATTAGGATGAGTTATAGAGTATAATTCCATTATTTGGGAGTGTTTTCTTTATTGGTTTTCTTGATCGGTTCACTTATATAAATATATCAAAGATCCTGCTAAATGAGAATAATTGACAAAAATGGAAATTATATGTCATGAATGAACTTATATATGTTTTATTGGACTTATATTTTATTTTCTTCATATATGGGATCGATTAAATAGTTAAAGTGTAAATGATAGTCTTGTATATTAATTTAGCAGTTTTCCTATCATCGTGAACTAGTTTTATTAACATATTATATTAGGTATAAATGTTAGTTATATAACTTAAAAAGGGTATTACATTCATTATAAAATATATATTGACAACTTTTTTGGTTTTATAACCAACATTGAAGGTGCTAAAATAAAATTAAAACTCATCATCCACTATGGCGATAAATCAACACATCATGGATGAAATTTTTTACGTTTTGAATAAAATAGAGAGGAAGAGATTCGTTATGATTTATTATTCCATTAACGTATGAAAATTATATTATATATTATATAGTGCAGTTATCATTCCACTTCAATAATGGGTGGTGAGAAGATATTAAAAAATATAAATAAATTGAAAACAAATTAAAAAGAAAATAAAAGTGTCTTTATATCATGAATTCTTCTCCTTGAAAATATCATTAGAGAACATGTATTTGGTATTTTTTTATAACAAGAGGATCATTGATGTGTGTAAAGGTATTGAAAATATGTTTTACTTGAAATTTGAAAATCAAAGGGGCTTTTAGATTTTTGAGTAGAATATGTGGTAGGGTGGTACTTATAGTGGGAGGAAAGGATTGTTTTGATTGTTTTATTCATTATGTTTTTATTATAATTCTAAACTATGAATATAAAAGATTATTTGGACAAAATATAAAAAATATTTAAGGAATGTTTTAGGATTATGTGATTACATCATCCATAAATCATCTAGGACTCAATAATTTAGGTATTGGTTAAATATGGTTAATCATCATATTTCACTATTTAGAAAGAAGTATACATTTTATGGTAAATCCAAAAAATTAACACCACCATTTTTGACAAGTATAACACAAAAATTAATTAAATTTTATGAAAAAATTTTTCAAAAAAGGAGAAAATTAATTTTTATTTAAAATATTCATTTACAAAAATATAATTTTTAAAATTATAAATGATTTTATGAAACTTTGACACGTTAGTTATAGTCTCATAAAACTATCTCCTAATCGTAATAAAAAAAATATCTTATGAATAGATTTTATGAAAAAAAATCATTTTAATTATTCAATTAATTTTGAAATTGTTAATAATGTTTTATGTTTTACAAAAATATAAAAAATTTAATTTATCATTTTTAAAAAAATATTTACATATAATATTAGATAATTATATAATATTATCACTAACATGATTCATAATATTATTTCTAATTTCATAGGCAAGGTTACTATTCTATTGGTCAGATTTCCATTCCAAATTCTCATGTTACTATTCCATGAGTCATGTAACAATTTCATTAGAATTGGTTCTTTAATATCATTATATATGACTTATTTAATTCTTCATTTATGAGGATTTATTTTCTATTAGGGTATCCATTCAATATTTGTGCCTTATACCATATAACATAATTATATTAAAGGAATTTATATTTATAAACTTTTGCGTTGTTATATTCTTCCCCCCTTTTGAAATTTCACAATTGAAATATTTATGACATGCTAAGATGAAAACACCTGATGGTACATAACCCGGATGCTTCCTATGATTCTCAAGATTACCCATCATAGATATGGTTAATTTATAGTAAATTCACCATGTGATTTGTCTTATTGCATAAATATTTATATCTATGGTCCAATATCTTCACTGACATCTCCTTGTAAGAGAGATAATCTTTTAGTTGTACCACCTTTGAGATCAGTAGATGTGTGGGAGCTGGTATGCACATCATCAGGAGTGATATATGTAAATCCCTAAAAAGAAACATCTAGATTTGGTGATAAAACATTATACATATTTTTTTATAAAATATAAGAGTAAAATACACCATACATTATACAATTGCGGGATTTTTCTTGTCTAGGCTTTGGAGTATTAGAAAAACTAAACATTAAATCAGAGTATAAAAAACAAATTATGAAATAAATATTCTATTCTTTTACATAAGAACCTTAAATATACATGGAACTTCTTTGTAATACTATGAATTTTTTTAAATAAATGGGTTTAGCACAAAAATCATAATTGGGGATAATAATAGGGGAGAAAAAAATAGTCCATGAATACTTATAAAAATATCAAATCATTTTCACAAATACATACTTCTCACCCCATATGTATCATATAGTTATTTTGTGAGAACATTAGATTTCCATAGAATATAGAAAACATAAATAAACCATATATGATACATGGGGAATTAAATAATTAATATTGTAACCATTGTATCTACCATGTGATTTCTAACCCTCTTGGCTACCTTGCAATGTAACCCTAATGGCTCCCATATAGTGCAACCATCTCAATTACACATGGGCTAACCATATTGATAACCTCCATCATAAACATACCAAATAAATTATAGGGAGATATAAGCCCCACCCTTAATCATAAATATTTACCAAGAACCATAAAATAACCATAAAACATGAACACTAGAAAAAAAACATTCCATTAGAATTTGAAAGAACAGAAATATAAAAGAGTATTTTTGAAGGAAAGTCCCTTACCGATAACCTGAAATTGAAACAATAATTGATCAAATGAATAGAATATGTTTATTCGATATAAATATATATAATAATACATTATATAGAAAAATTTTATTTCACATATAATATTATAAAGAAAAATTCATTGAAGTTGAAGGTTAACCCATATAATGTAAATTGGATTAATAATAAACTTCCCTTGGGTTTTACATACGTCAAATGTGTTTAATCCTTCTATGTAATGGTTAAAATATTATTATTAATATTTTAAATAAAAATTATTCATTATTCAATAACCTTATATGATAATTTTATAACATTATTCCTCCCATTTAGTAATAATATTATGTTATTTACCTTACTTTGGGAGTATTCATTACATAATTTCCATGGTCGGTAGATAAGGGATATTCATATTAAATAGAAGAAAAACTCAGAAGTATAATTAAATGTTAATAATATGTCCCCATTAAATTAAATTGTAGCATAAATAATTTTTTCCGATATGATGATGAATCATTTGATAAAACATTCATGATATTCATTTAGATCATTTTGGTGGTTCATCAATATTCATGATCTAATTTAATTATATAATTTTATATTATAATTATTTGTTAATTCCAGAGTATAAAGGGGTTTATATAATATGATTTATAATATGTATCTAGAATTAATATGGTTTATTACCGGCCATGAATGCAGAAATGGAAATTTAAAATACATCGACCACGATATCGGGAATTCAACACATCAGAGATGATGTTTTTATTTTTATAATAAAAGAAATGGAAGAAGAAGAATTATGATGATATTACCCAGAAAATGATATAATTCATGTATATATAATATTAGAGTGTTTTATACCATCTTGGATAAGGTGAGGTTGTGATATTATAATAAAAGACAAAAATTGAAAAAAATAAAAGAAAATGATATTGGATTTTTACATATTGATTTCTTCTCCTTGAGATCCTCCTAAAGCACCTGGTTTTGGACATTTGGTGATATCAGTAGGTCCTACACATGAGGAAGAGTCTTGAGACATGGATATTATTTAATTTAGGAATTTATAAAATATTTATAAGAGTGAGTAGAACAGGGTGTGAGGGGTAGTATTCATAGTGGAAGAGATGGGGGTTTTTCAATAATTCTAATAATTAGTTTATGAATTTGTATTCAGTCTATGAAAAGATTTATAATTGTCATAAAATACCTTAAAATACTAAAGAGATATTATGTATTATTTTTCTAACATCATTAATGATGTTAGGGATAGTGTATTATAATATAAAAATACCATAATTTAACGTATTTTGCAATTCAGAAAGTTTTTTTATATTTCTGAAAATCCAAAAAAAAAATAACTCCAACCATTTTTTGTTTATAGAATTAAAAAAATAAGAACATTTTTAGAAATATTTTTCTATAGATTACAAATTTAATTTAAAACTAAAATCATATTTTTTTAAAAATATTAATTTTAAAACTATAAGTGATTTTCTAACACCTTGAAAAATTAATAAAATTATCATTTAACTATCACTAATGATAATAAAATAATTTATGAATATAATTTATGAAAATATATTTGGTTTTAAAAAATTATATTAAATAGAAAATTGTAAATAAATACTTATTACTTAAAACAATTATAGCACATAATTTATAATATTTTAAAAAATTATTTACTTGTTCAATGATGTAAATATCTAATATTTTCCCTAATAGGGTGGGAAAATTTTGTTTATAATTTTTTAAATGTGGTTACTATTAATTTGGCTAGTTTATTAGTCGTAAGAGTCATTTACTATTCAAAAGTATTCTATTAATGTTCTTAATGTTAATGTCGATATTAAAAAAAAATTATGTTGATCTTATATGTCTCTAAATATCTTACTGATTACAACAGTGTATATCCAATTTTCAAAAATTCAATTCATAAAAGTTGAAAAATTATCTTTAATGGTTAGTCTATAATGGTCACCATATAGTATTTAGTTGATTAATTAAACAGTATGCGGTATTTTGTTTCCACAAAAAATATTGGGATGTTTCATTACATGAAACACATAATGAAATTGATCTATACATGGTGGAAATGAAGGCAGATAAGCCATTGATCCTATGATATCAAGGATCTAGAATGGGAAATTGTACCTTGGTCTTATATTAACATTTTATCCTAACCTCATGACTCTCTTCCATGGTGATAATCAAAAGAAAGAATTTTATCCAATGTAGAACACCATGTTCCATTAATTTTTGTATGTATATATCTTTTTCAGACTCTGAGTATCTTTTATTTATCGTTTTATGTGTTCGAACATATCTATCATTTATTTCACAAGATCAGTTCCATGTAACCTTTGTTGGATAACTTCATCAAAATATGGTAGAGTTTTAAATTACATTCCATATATAGAGACATCTAAATACATGATTGGAAATGGTTGTTGTATGTGTACTCATCCAATGGGAAATATTGATCTCATCCACCTTTGATTTCCATCGATATGGCTCCTAGCATGTCTTTGAGCATCTGAATTTTTTTTTCAGATTGGCTATCTGTTTGAGGATGATAAGCCATAATGAAATTCAATTTTGTAATAAAATCTTGTTGGATACATATCCATTTCATGTGAACCTTTGATCATGATCTATGATTATCAAAATTGGAAACCCCTACATCTTTACAACTTCCTTAACAAATATATTATCACGTAGTTAAAGAGAGAGATCTTCCTGAATAGTGATAAATTGATTATTCATTCTGAGTAAATCAACCTTAACTCATATCGCATTGATTTATTTGGATGTACATGAGGGACCTAGGATAATTTACATGGAGAATTTCTCATATTTCCATGTTCTAATAACCTATGGCTAATTTATCCATTTGGACATCTGTCACTCTACGTTATCTTGCAGGTATATCAAACACCATGAGTCATACTCTGCAATCTCCTTCTTCATGTTATCCCACCAGATTATTTCACAAATATAATGGTACATCGTGGTACTTGTACGATTGATAGAGTGTTGAGATATTTTAAATATCCAATATCTCCTTCATTATCTTTAGTGATGAAGGCACATAAATCCTCATTCGAAAATGAATCACACCATCATCAAATATATATATAAATCATGCAGATTCACTCTCTTTACTGGATCCACATTATTTTTATTCTACAGATCTTCCATTTGTTCCTCTTTAATATTATCTTGTTTATATGGTTGGGAAATTGCATTGGAAAGGTAGGATGTATTCAACGTCAACATTATTTCCAAACTCATCCTATGAATATCAAAGAGGATATGGCCTTTTTCCATCGACATCATGGATAATGTTGTAGTTTCTTTTCTTCTAAGATCATCGTCTACCTTGTTTTCCTTCCAATAATGATATTGAATATAGTAATTATATATTTTTATTAGCTCAAAAAATCTCATTTTAAGCATGTTGGTCTCCTATTGTGTGACAATATATTGGTTTCCCTTGTGATCAATATCTATGTCACACTACTCATCATAGAGGTTGTGTTTCCATATTTTCATGGAAAAAATGAGGGGATGTATATCTTAATCATGTGTGATTTATATCATTTAATTCATCTTCAGCATTCTTGAGGTGTAGGCTACCACATTATCATTGTGCATGAGTAAATAACTCAATCCTGTATTGGAAAAATCACTATATATCACAAAATATTCTCAACATGTTGGTAATGCGAGTAAAGGTGTAGGGATCAGCCTCTTATTTAGCTCGTTGATTCATTTATCACATTCTTCAATCCATATATATATTATCCCTTTTGTTGTTATCATAGTTAGAAGGATATGTAATCATGATAAGTTTCTAAAAAAATGGTCAGTAGTAACATAGTAATCCCATTAAACTATTGATTTCTATGACACAACTAGGGCTGAGCCATTCCACAATTTCATTTTTTAGGGGTCCACAAAAATTCCCTCACCTGTGATCACATGTCCCATTAATGTGTCTTTTTATCCAAAATTCATACTTGTTAATCTCGACATATGATTACTCCCTCCAAAATGTCTCCATTACAATCCTTAGGTTCATGTCGTGTTTCCCCTTTCTCTTGGAGTAAATTAGAATATTGTCAATAAAAACAACAAAAAAAATTCAGGGCTCTGTCTAATGACTCTATTCAACAAATCCATGATGATTATAAGGAAATTAGTAAGTCTAATGAAAATAATTAGAAACTCATAGTGCACATGTGTTGTATCGAAGGTATTCATCTAAATATATTCCTTCTTCTACATTAGTTGATGACATCTAGAACAAATTTCAACCTTTAAGAAGTATTTATGTCCTCATAACTGCTAAAAAAATTCATAAAGTCTTATAATATGGTACTTGTTCTTTATAATTCTATTACTAAATTATCAATAATTGTTACACAACCGCATTAATCAGTCCATCTTCTTGAAAAAGTTCTTTCGCACACCCCATGGTGATGCACTATAGAGTATAAAACCATTGTTCGAATTCACTTACAACATCTTAATTAACTCATAACGTTTTATAGGTTATATCTTGTAGGGTTATTTTGATATCAATGTAGCTTTCTGTATGAGTTCAACTGATAAATCTACCACATGCAATGGGGGAAGTCAGAGTAACACATTAGGAAATACATCATTGTATTCCCTCACTTTTGGAATTTCATCTGCGTTGATACATCCCTTTATGTGAACTATTTGAGGAATGTATATTTATTACAAGGTAACCAACACCCACATTGTTAAAGGATTTCCCAATGTAGATTCATGAAATTCCTAGAATATTTAGACAATAATGATATTGTTCTGAAATTGAAAATATGCATATATTTCGTGATAGTTGATGTGTGATCTATATAATGAGATCTAATCCATCCATAGTATTGCGTTGAATTCCATAAATGGATGTATCATAAAATTTTATGGAATAATATTCTCATGTATGCTAATATGAGAATAGTCCAACACTTATGGTTAAATGATTGTACCACTAGGTTTTTCTAAGGAAATGTCTATTTCAAGTATAATTGATTTGATTAAATCATTCTATAAAACATAATAGATATAAATGAATTCCTAGAATTAGAATTAAATAATTATATTTCCATTGTTTGTTGATTATGAAGTTTAACCTTTATGACTATATTTTCTAGCTCAACATCAGAAGTAGTGATGTAATAAGTCTTCCCTTTATCCTATGGCTTTGGTTGTTGATGACATTGATTACCCTCAAGGAGTTGAGGTTTAGTTCATTTGATTTCCTTTTTCCCTTTCTCCATACATTTTAATCATTTTATCATGGTTGGTTATTTGTTTTCCTCCATCATATTTGAAAAATTATTCATTTTTCTCTAACATTCATGAGTTTTGTCAACTTCTCACACACATTTTATGCTTTTCCCCATCCCATTGAGGAAGTTACAATGATACTTTTTCCAAAAAATTTGACATGTGAGTGGTCAATTTTTTTAAACATTTGTTATTAGATCCTCCATCCTGACACACCGTCTTTCATTTATTATATCCAAATCCCTGAAACCATCCTCCAATATCCATATCAACATTAATAGAACATAAAATAACTTCTTCATAACTCCCAATGTCTCAGATAGAAAGATACTAAAAATATGTTTTTTTTACCCACTAACGAATATATCTATTTTTAGAAGACAATTGATTACAATTTTCTAGGCGTACCTTGTAATCCTTGTGATTTTTTCTACATAATTCGTGATAGATTTCCATTCCTTTTGCTTCAATTCTATGAATTTTCTCCCCATAATTGCATAAATATTTTGAGTGAAATACATGTTAAGAAATATTTTCCTAAATTCAATCCACTAAATCTCTTCTATTTCAATTATTGTCCTTGGAGTTATTTTTTTGATAAAAAATATTCTAATGTTATCTAATATACATAGTCTCATACTAAGGGTTGTCATTAATTTTCTCTTATACTAATCCCAAAATTAAGAAAACGATGATCTAATACCAACTACAAAAACAATTGTTTTTCTTATCTAACTCTTAAATCATTTTAATGATAAATATCCTAATAGATTTATAAAACCTAGATCCATTGGTTTACTGTATTTGGAAAATTTGGACCATAAATTAATATTACATAATAAAATGTAAGAATTATTTGATTCCTTCTTCTATAGAATATTAGCATCCCTTGTGTTCTCCATAGTACTTGTAATCACCTCAGGATATACATCAATGAAGGGGGTGAGCTAATATCATAGTAATGGGACAGAGAAAGAACTGAATAAATATTACAGGGGGTGAGAAGTAATCATCATGACCATGACATATTCATGGGGTAATCATCATAATATTGAGATGAAACAGTAGGTAAAGGAATGGAATGTGGAAATTTATAAACAAGAAACATCATGTCTTAGTGTTCAAATACCACAAAATGTTTTGAAAAAAGATAGAATAATGTACACACATAACATATATGAAAAAATAATTACATCACTATCATTGTGAAAAAATATAGTATCATTTTCAATCATCTTTCACATTATCTAATGAGATACAAAATCATTTCCCAAAGCATTTGAAAGCCATATAATTATGGGCACACATGTCACACCATAACATTTAAATAATCATCCATGACACATTGAATATATAACCATCTTTTCCATAATATAACGCATGGAAAGAATTTTTTTTTCATGATAATTTCATAAATAATACATTCATGAATATCATTGGGGTTATAAAAAGAAAAAAGTGAAGATCATATCTTCTATAATATTCACCATTCTTGAGTGAACAGGAAACAATCACAGGGGAATTAAAAGAAAATTTCTTTTGAAAATATAATTACATTTATTAGAAAATTATATTAGAACAATATATATCCCCCAAAATGTAAATTAAATATGAAACAAATTATATTTAGGTAATATTGAAATAACACCAACATTGTAATTTACCATAAAGGAAGAATAACCTATAGAATGGTAATATGGTTTGAGAATCCCTTTACTTTATGTATGTATACTTTTGTCATTTTAATATGCTAGAAAATCAAATTAGATTCATTAATTAATAAATCCAGAACCACTAATTCATTTATTTGAATATTTATAGTTTAATTAAGTGAACTGTTTGCAATTATGATGATTTATAGAGTTCAATTTCATAATTCGGGGGTGTTCATTTTACTGGTTTTCTTGATCAGTTGACTATTATACTTATAAGGAAGATTGTATAAAATGAGATAAATTTTACATTATTTAAATAATATATTATTAATGAAAATTACTATTTTATGGCGCTCTTATATTTTATATTGTTTCTATATATATTAATGATTCACTAGATAAAGTGTTAATGATAATCATTTAGATTAATTAAGAGGTTTTTCAATCATCTTAAACTAGTTCTGTTTTATTATTTCATATTATTTATATATGTTAGTTACAAAAAAGAAAAACCATTATACAATTCATTTTAAAATATTTTCAAAAAATATATTTGTTTTTTGACCTGCCTTGAAGATGGTAAAAATGAAAATGCATCATCCCTGATGGCGATAATTCAACACGTCTTGGACAATATTCCCATATTTTTAAAAAAGGTGATGATAAGCTATTAAAGATGGATTATTGCATTAGAAAAATAACATTTATCTATATATGAGATAATTGATTAATCATTCCACATTTATAATGGGTAGTGAGAAGGGAATTTTATAATAAATGAAATTGAAAATAAATTTAATGAAAATAAAGGGTGGATTTTAGCGCCTGAATTTTACTCCTTTAGAACCATTATAAGGATATAGGATTTTTTTTTAATGAAAGGAAAATGTATGTGGGTAATGTGATTCGAAATAATTATGGATTGAATTTGGAAAAGCGTCAGCCTTTCAGTGTTTTGAGGATAAGAGGTGGTGAGGGATGGTATGTATAGTTGGAGGAAAGAAGGGTTTTTGATTATTTTATTAATTATCTTACTATTTTGGATCAAGACTATGGAATTTTTTATTATTGAGACTATATATATTTAATAATTAAAGATAATTTATATTATTGTGTTACATAATCTATACATAATATATGACTCAATAATTTATGTATTTGTTTAATACTGCAATTATCTTATTTCATTACTCGCAAAAAAATTGTACTATTTTAGAAAAATACCCAAAATTAAGCTTAATATTTTTGGAAGTATAAAATTAAATACATAACTCCATTTTATGAAAATATTTTTCCAAATTTGATAAATAAACTTTTTAAATAAAATCATCATTCGTTCAAAAAATACTGATTTTAAATTTTTTACTGATTTGATGACACATTGAAAAGTTAGTCATGGTATCCTGAAAGTATATTATTATGATAAGACAAAACAATTAACTTATGAATATATTCTATGAACATAATCATAATTTTTAATCATTATTTATTTTAAAAAAACTTAAATATACAATTAGGTTTAGGAAAAATACCTACAATTAATTTGTTATTTTTTAAAAAATTATCTACTTATACTATAATTTAGTTATTTATTATTATCACTTATAAGATGCCTAATAATTATTTATAAATTCATAGTTGATTTTAATATTCTTATGGTTGGATTATAATTCCTTATGTTAATGTTACAATTCCAAGGGACAAGTTATTATTCCATTGATATATGTTCCTCAGTTTCGTTAAATATCACTTATTTCATTTTTCATTTTTTAGAATAATTTTATAATTGGGATATATATTATATGTATGTGTTTTATAAAAATATAACCTTATTATATGAATATAAATTCTATTGATAAAAGTTTGGGTCATTACAAAAGTTTTTTGACTCTTTAAGGACAAATACTGGGATTTGAGTCGTTTGGGAATCTTATGTGTAGTAGAAGACACTGAATGTATTAAGTGAGATGCATATAGTGGTTTTAGACAGTCAGGATCATATGACCCTCGTATTAGTTTCATTATAGGAAACACATTATTGATGGATCATGGATATATAGTATGATGATCTGGAGTGCTCGAGCTTGAGGGAAATCATTGAAGGGGGGAGTCACCATCATATTGTAAAATATATGAGGATGTGATCATATATGTCATGAATAAATTTGTTGTTCAGGAAAACATGTGGGATGAGTTGATGTGTTAATTCCATGCCTCAAAGTATTAGGTACATCTAAGTGGGACCAATATTTATAGGGACCTATAATGATAACATTGGAGGTCTGATATGACAAAGGAAATAGTAGGGTTCATAAAACATTGTTACACCTATCAGTAGGTGAAGTCATAGCTTCAATGACCAGGTGGATTACTATAGAAATTCAACATTATATAATGGATGTGGGATGATGTTAAAATGTATTTTTTGGTGAATCACCCAATTATTACTCAGATGAATGGCTTTATATATGATTTTCTGGGATGATTGATGAAGGTAGCTCATTTTTTCCAAGCCCATGAGTCATTTTATGTGTATTGGTTGGGATATTTCTATGTTTGTGAAATAATCTGTCTGTATGGGGTGCCACATACTATTATTTATACTGTGACTCATACGTAACATCATTCATATGGTAGGCTCGTCAGATGGTGTTGGGTATATGGGTTTTAATGAGTATGGAATTCCAACCACAATCAAATGGGTAGTCAGAGCGTACCATATGTGTGCTTGTGATTATATGTCCTACACTTTGAATGATATTGGGAAAAGAAAATAGAACTTGTGGAATGGTATAAAACAACAGTTATCAAGAATATATACTAATAGAACCCTATAAGGCACATTATCGCACCATGTGTAGAACAACACTATACTGGATATAGTAGGGTGAGTTAGATCAGTTGGGATAGAGCCTCGTACAAGAGATGTCAAAGTTCGTATAGATGATTCAGAAGAATATGGTTGTCGATCGGAGTAGATTAATGCATTTGTGGGTTGATGTTGAAGACCTATAGAGTTTAAAAAGGGTGATCACTTTTTCCTTTGAGTGACTCATGGGTTGGTTCACTGCAGGATACAGAGATATGGCAAGTTGACACCGAGGTTTGTGGGACTGTTTGAGGTTATTGAATGAATCAGCCTGGTGGTGTGCCGATATGTTCTTCCATAGATATGCAGGGATATGCATAACATTTTTCATGTTTCACAACATTAGTGGAACTACCCCATCCCTTATCAGGTTATTGATGTGGGTGATTTTGAGCTTAAGACCAATGCGTCATTTGATAGGCATCTGATAAATGCGTCTAATCATAGTGAGAATGTGTATTATAGAATGGAAAGTCTCATAGTTCATGTTCTGTTGAATCATGTCTCTGATTATGAGAAAAATGGGATAGAGAATAGGATATGAGGGGCCATTGTACTTATCTTTTTAGATCAGAATATTAGAGAGTAATGGGAGTACAGATCAAGGAAGAGATGTTATAAGGTTGGGATATTGGTAGAACCTAGACATTTGTGGAGATGTCTTGGCATATTTCTCAAGTAGTCTATTGACTATAAATGAGTACCTATAGTTTGAGTTGTATATTGGATTGTGTTTGAGAAAAATTTGATACTTTTTTAATGAGTAGAGGTTGTGTATGGTTTCTATATTGTTTTCTGAAACCATGAAACCCATAATATTAAAACCTGTGAACCCAAGTAGAGGGGAGGGACACATCTAGCACATGGTTTGTCAAATTGTGCACCCTCTTAGCTGAAATTTTCCACCCATTAGATGAGGTACACATTTTTAAAAACTGTGCACCGCATCCTAAAATTCTAGGTGCATGTTTTTAATTAATCCAAAATTTAGATGTAAAATTATTTGACACATATTTTTACCCAAATAAACCTTGACTCAAGTATATTAGATTCCTCTCATTCTTTAAGGATCCCAAAAAAATTTGATTCCATCACTACCTCCTTCATTAATGAATCAAATAGCATATTGAAGATCATTACCGCCATGTGTATGTGTTTTATTTCCATTTATAAATATCCCTCTCTATACCCCACTCCTTTTCCGGGATAAATGATTGGAGATTATATATATTTGGATGTAGATCTAGATATAGGTTTGTAAGAATTTTTTTTAATATTTGATCTATATTTTGAATCTAGATCATGTTCTTCATCATGGGATTGACATATCCGTTTCAAATTGGAGATTTCCATTGGGTGGCCTTTTTTTGTGAATTAATGTATGTGGTCTATCATTCAAATCCTAATGTATTAATTTCAATTAGAAGAATGTAATTATTGAATTTTTGTTGGTTTATTAGAAATTATGTTTCCTAAATTTATTTAATTATTTGTTTTTTGGTTTGTGAATTTTGAATAATCATTGTTGAATTATTTTTGGGATATTGGGATTTTGAATATTGAATAAATAATTGTGTAATAAATTATGGGATATTGTGATTGTGGATTTTGAATAATTAAGTATTACATTACATACGGGATACTGGGATTTCGAATTTTAAAAAACTAATAATTGCATTAATTATGTTTCAATTGGGATTGTCTTTTGGGATTAATTTATTCGTAAATTAATTATTACGATTAAGGTACTTAATTAATAGGTAAATTGACTTGGGGAATTAATGTGATAAAATAATTGATTGGTTAGTAATGAAATTGACGTGGTTAATCTATTTCTAAAAAAATTAATAGATTGATGTGAATTTGAAATTGTTAAACATGATTAATTAATTGGTGTTTTAATTATTGTGATATTGTGACATATCAGAATTGTGAAAATGAATGTTAACAATCTAATTCACATGATATTTGAGATAAAAAATGGTAATAATGGAATTCATATGTGGTTAGAGATAATGAGTGCTAGTAATAAAATTTATATGTGAATTTTGACAGAGAATGGTAATAATGGAATTCATATGTTAGTTGACACTTTGAATGGTATCTTTTTAAATCATATGTGATTTTAGACAACCAGTTGTAATTATGGTATTCATTTGTGATTTGAGACAACCAATTTTAATAATAAAATAAACATGTGATTTGAGACAATGAATGGTATCAATGGAATTAATATGTGATTTGAGACAATGGACGACGCCAATGGAATTCATATGTGAATTGAGATAATGAATTGTAAAAATAGAATTTATATATGATTTTAGAAAAAATAATGTTAATAATTACATTCATGTGTGGATTGATATGATTAATGGTTATAATGGAATTTATATATATGATATCTTTTTGGGATTGATCATACTCTGGCATGGGCCGAAGTATGTGTTGATAGATGGGGTTTCCTCCAGATGTTGGGGGTTTACGTGGATAAATAAAGAGTAATTGAATAAATGTAAATTATGTAATATTATTTCTTTTATTAATTATTTATACAACTATATACACTGTTTTGAGTGGATATTGTTTATGACACCATTGGTGGTGGCATAGTGAGTTGTACTTATGCCTAGCATGGGATGCCTAGATTTTACCAGAGTAGACATTATGCTAGTAAGATAGGATAAATGAAAGGTAGCATTGTCAGATGACCGATTTTGGATGGATCATGAATGAGGGAATAATATGTTGTTTGGGGACCTCTTGGGATTAGTTAGTGTCTTCATTTATTTTGGGTCTTTTATATTGATATTTGACTCATATGAGCATGACATATCTACTATTATGTTTGGTTATTGTATTTCATGTTTTAGCCATATCCTGATTCTGTATTATCATGGTTATCATTATACCATTGGGCTATGAGTTTTTCATTTCTACTGGTATATTACTCTGATAAGGAGGGTATAGTCACCCTATGATTGATATTATACCCATGAAACTAGTTAGCAACCTCTGACATACGTGGATGTGTGCATGAGGTCACTTATTGGTCCGAATAAGGGAACTAATGTGTAGAACCTGGATCAAGATGTTACGACATCTATTTGAATTTTGTAAAATTATTTATACCCTATCCATTAATAGAATTATTGTTAATCAAAATTAACATGTTTATAAAACGTTATATTACATACAACCTAGATATTTTTATTTTCTCAGAACCACCATAAAGGTGCTCAATCATCACTGATTTCTCCATTTCATCAACTGAAATATCAATAATTATTTATTTAATTGATCAAAATTATCATCTTGAAAATATATATCATCATTATATCTTCAAATCGTATCAATTTAAATTATAAGGATTGTAACTAGGATTAAAAATATTTCCAGTTAAATGTAGTTTGATGTCTTTTTACTATAGAATACTCAAAATTGTACACCTCAAAAAGGGATAGAAAAATATGTCCTTATCAGTAATATTTCATTCCCTAATCCCAAAAAAGTGTCACCCATTTCTTCATATTTTACAAATTATCATCATTTACATACAAAACTATGATTCATATTCAAATAAGAATTATTAAGTAATGAAAATATATTATGTTATATTGAAATTGTAATATCAAAATTTCCCATATAAAAAAAGAAAATAATAATTAAAATAAATTTATAAATTATTATAGTAATAACAGAAATTTTAATATTAAAAAAATTGACACCAATATTAATAATATGGAATATTCTACTCACAATATTTAAAAAAATATTAATAAAATGAAGAATAATATTAAATATATTGACAATGTAATTAATATTAAATATATTAACATTAAAAGTGATATTAATATTATTAACCGTAATAATAACTTTAGAAACATGAACAGTAATATTCAATTTAATAATATTTACCTAGATAAAAACAATAATAATATTAACGTTACTATTAGTAGTATAATCAGAAATATTTATATCATTAATAATAACTATAATATTAATATTAATAATATTAATATTTTAATTTTTAAAAATAATAATAATATTTTAATTATTATAAATAATAATAATAATAAAATCAATACTAATATTTTTTTCATAAATATAATAATAATATTAATTATATAAATAAAATATATTTATTAAAATATATTGATTTAAACCAAAATATATCACATAGCTGGTAATTCAGTAAAATATTCCAAAATATAAATAGTAATTGAGATAAAAAAGACATGTTAAAATATAAATTTATTTTGATGAAAAAAGTCACATTCAAGATAAATAAAAATATTGAATTTCATAAATATTTTATAAAAATTATAGAATCATATTTCAAAATAAATAAATATTACTTATAATTTGAATAAATGAAATGTTACGTTTGATTCAATTGAGAAAGTGGAAGATGACAGTGTTAGTGGAACATAAAATATGATAGTGAAGGAAGATGAATGGACATGAATGATGAAAAATAGATAATGACCATCAATGATGGAAGTGGATGAATGATGGATTAACAATGGTTGAGCATAGACAATGATGGAGATGGATGGCACTAATTGATGATAGATCATAGGATGTGACAGTTACGTGAAGAGATGGTAATAATTTTGGTTTTAAAAAGTTTTGAAGAAATGACTTGATTGTGGGACTAAAAATATGATTCACATGGGTGATTTTTTATAAAATTTCATAGGGATTTTTGACATCATTTTTTCCTAATTCTGAATTAGATAACAATTTTTTTCATTGGTTATATTGAATTTGACATTGAAAATACTTTTTATGCATTTTTTTTGAAATAACATACATGAAAAACTCTCAACAAATATTTTACCATTTGTTATAAAATAACCGATACTAAAAACCATTTTTAACATTAGTTATAAATAATACATATTAAAAATGAATTATTTTACAATACTACCATTGTTTCAACCACCTTATGGTGATAAAGTATTATCCCCTCTTGATAAGGAATGATCATTTTAGAAAGATAATGAGAGAATTACGGTTCATAAAAATTGATCTACACTATTGGTATCATCATATGAGTTTGAAATAATAGGATACCTCAGTGACTAAATTCTAGTATTTATATGTGCACTTTGAGTTCATGGTAATATCATTAATTGTAAAAAATTCTCCTCATGATTTCATAGGATTGAAAATTTTAGTGGTCAATAAATTCTTTTATTATTTCATGGTCATGTTCATCAACAATATCCTTTTATTTTAAAGATTATTTTGGGGATTAGGATGGGAATCTAATACCCATTTTTGAAGAATTTTTATGACATTATCCATATGAGATGTATTTAAACTGCAAGTTTTAATCATAAGAGAAAATTTTTATAGGTCATTTTAGGTCTCAATGGTGTGTAGTACTAGATTAATCAATGAAAGAGATCACTTCTGAATCATTGGATCTCTTGAATAATATAGACATTTATATATTCTTAGGTATTATAAGATATTATAGGAGGATCATGTTTGATTTCTCTTGGATTGAATCCCTTTTAGAATCCTTAGTTATGAATTATAATGAATTTATGTGAATGAGATATGTAAAGAGATGTTCACATACAGGAATATTTTGTCAATTAGTGATTTGATCCTATCCTTTCTAGAGGAGGGATGCATGTTGGAGGTTTTGTTCAATGCTTCATTAGTTTTACTGGGTTTTATATTGATACATTATTCGGATAATATCACATATACGTCTCAATAGTTACATCCACATGAGTGTAACTATACCGCCCATGATATTGATATTCTAGTAATGATGATTTATCAAAGGATAAAGTTTATGTATCTCATAAGACCACATTTTATGATCACGAAAAATAAAAAGATAACCAATTTTATCATATCTCTATTTTTTGACACATTTCATTGGGGTATGAGTTGGGACAGAAATTTGGTTTTAATTGCATCTCCTATACTAATCCTCTTACTTTTATAAGTTGTGCCACATCCAGGGTGTTCGGTTTTCTGACATTAATAATTTCCAAAGGTGTTCGATCACTATCACCATGTTTGATGATGTCGCCTCGATGCTCAAAAATGTGCTAATAAGATATCAGTTCTTCATCCATGGATTACACATTGAAGTTTGTTTAGTAGCCTGGGTAACCCTCCAAGATTCTACTCATATTCATGAACCTCATTCCAAGCCCCAACTTGATGTGGGAGTAGGTTAATTATGAAACTTCTATCAGTATAAGGTATCTATGTGATGACTGAGATGATAGTGATGTTGGACATGATTATACTTTTATGGACATTGGGTGTGTGGGGAATCGGAAAATTATTCCTCTTTAAAAGTTTAGGACATCAAATGAATGAATAACTATAGGTCTATGACCCAATTCATCCCATGTCTACCATGGTTCAACGTTCACAAGGGGATTAATGCATAAAATGTTGATGGCCTAGTGAATCTAAATTTTCCCCATGAGAATGAAATTCTACGGTATCAGTAGTGGTAGGTGGTTTATGGACCTCTTTGCAATTGATTGTAGTTTTAAAATAATTCAGGATATGGTAATCAGTTTTTATTTTAATGGGGATATAGTCATTGGTTTTGAATCATATAAGGATATGGTCATGATATTAAATTCATAAGGGGACATGGTCATATATATAGTTACTAGTGGGGTCATGGTCCCAGGTTTAGAGCCTTTTGGGGATATTCTCCATGTAAAATTTTCTTCTAATAGAATGATTATAGGATGAAGTCACATATATATGATGAGTTCTAGTGGGAATCATACGTTTTTTTGGTGAGGTTGAGTTTTCTCCTTGGAGAAAATAGCACAATTTGAAGATATATAACCCTTGTGGGAGACAGATGGATCTAATGGGGGTGTTTGGGTGTTTTTGTTGAACCTTGGGGATAAAGATTGCCTACCCTATAATGAGACACAGATAAAAACTCGCGTGTATTAGGTACATATATTATGGTTATGTGACATGACCAATCAACACTATTGAGTACCATGATGTAAGGATTTTTTCATCACAAAGGTGATACAAAAACATATGTTGTGGGGATTATAAAATGGATCTTGAAAAAATATTGGGGGATCATTTTAGTTTTATCGAATTAGGTGTACTATGTTTTTCAAACTCTGTAGGTATGTAGTTTATCATCACATGCCTAGGATATTTACAATAGGATTTACATTATATGACTAAGATGTTGTCTTACAGTTTAATTTCATGCTCATAGGAAATTGATTTTATTTAAATTATAATCATGTATCTTGAATTCTAATGTCATATAGAATAAACTAATACAGTTCTAAGATGAATGTATCTTACACGAGGGGGCTCCCATTCTTGATCAGGGATGGAGGATATGAGTATACAATACAAACCCTCAATGAAGGGGAAAATAAAAGGATTTCCCTTTATAATTAAACAACAGTTGTGGTTCATGTAAATCCTAATATTAGGGTCTGTATGATATGAAGATTAGGTGGTGAAACCATCTAGTCCATTATTAAACCAAATACTATGGACATAAGGGTATATGAATCTAGTCATGTATATGGTCATGGAACTAATGATCCTTATTCAAATATGAGAAAGCCTCATGAAAAATCCATAGTCATATATGTACGTATACTAATAGGAAGAATCTTCTGGGGACATGGAGCTCAGTTTCATAAAGGATATATGGTTTGTGAGGCTTGGGGTCATGAGGTTGAGGTGTTATCATACATGGAATCCCTACTTTGGGTGGGTGAACATGTTTATATCATATTGGATTCATGATGGAGTGAGGGATCTTGAAATTATAGGAGGCATGAAACTATTTCCTCTATCATAAATGGAATTATCCTTTATAAATTTCACACCTACCATGTTATAAAATTCTATTTTATTCATGGGATGCTATTCATGAGATTGAGACACCTATTGAAATCCATTTTCCTTTTGCTCATGGAGGATAATTTTTCATGAATTCATTGATTCGAGTAGAAGTCCAATGTTCATCACAACCTTAAAAATTAATGATGAATAGGGGGATTTATAAGCATCGTCGAAGATGGGAAATATGATGCATAAATTGTTACCATCATCACAAAAGATGATCTTTTATGGTGCCCTTATTTTTTTAAGTAAACCATTTCCCGTAAGAAATGATTAATATTTATTAAATCTATCTCATTAGGTAGATATTTTCCCTATTTTTTTATTTTATTCTCCTCAAATTGATAACATGCTCCTTGAGTTTCCCTATAACATTTGCTTTTCTAAATTAATAAAATTACCCCTCTGGATGAAATTTAACATGGGATAAGAGGTAAAATTCAAGGTCTAGAATTATGAAATTTAGTTCTAGTGGAATCCTATTACATGAAACTCATCCATTGTTGACCAATAAATAATTGATGGGCCCTATTGGAACCATGAGATTCACATGGATGATTGGTTTTAATTTTTTTCACAAAACTAAAATATTTCTTGAGAATTCATTAATTTAAATCCTTAACACTCATTATAATTTGTTTCTTAATTGAATAAATATTCCTCAACCCATATTCCTATAATAAATTCACAATTAACACCATCCATGAGAAATATCATGTGGAAGAGTCATAAATAATTATTAATGCCATTGAGAATTACTTTGAGGGTCATTCAGATTCTATTGTGTAGAAAAGGGTGATGTTTAGGAACATTCTGATTATAGAGAGGAACCAAATGGTGTCGATGAGAAAAATGCATTGCAAGATAATTTGATTTAAACCCAAGAACTATCGTCTCTAATAAATTTTTCTACTATATTTCTTATGGTTGATGAGTGATGTTTTCATCTTAAATTCCACTCATGATTCCCCAATATATGGTTTATAAGATCGACATGTTTGGATTAGTGTAATGTTTTTTTGGGGGGTAGTGTGTCAATAACCGCAATTTAGTCCCCACTTATTATTTCTATAAAACTAAAATAATGACCAATGGGGAGGATATAGCTATATATATGTCTCCCTTGAAACACAAGAGAACCATTAGTGAAGGCCTGACATGCTGCCTCTAGGTATTAACAAATATCAGAACGTATTCATAGGATACACCTTCATAGATGTATAGGACAAGGAATACCAGGTATGTCTATCATGAAACTAATTCAAAGGATATCTTAGTGATAGGTACCCAATAAATATGTATGGATATCATAAGTAAAAATCTAATACCACAAAAAAATCATTTTTGAATGATAGTTAAAAGCTACTCAGGACCCACACTATCTACCTATTCCATGGGGTTGTCGACGTTGTACATTGGGATATTTTACATATTTATATTTTCCTTATATTCTAAGAAATGGTTTTAGGACTTCCAACCAAGTACATTATAAATGACTATGTGTGGAAGCATATATTAGGGAATGATATTATAGAAATGGTGTATGGATGAAGGTTGAATAGTCCCAACATAAAGGGAATCCAATACATTTAGTGGTCTATTTATTTCATGAATGATCCCACTCTTAAAATTCTAGGGAGGCCCATCTATTGTGTGAGGTATTCATAGTGAGGGAAAGTGAACTGTTATAGGGTGATATTGGTGGCATCCACGTTCTTCATATGGGAGTAAATTTTGAGGTGTCTCATCCCAAATTTAAGTTTAGTAGGGTTTATCCCTTAATTAATATATATTTGGATACTACTGTTTTGTGGAACACAAAATGATTTTTGGTTGTGTATGTTCATAATGGATGTAGAAATACAAATGGGGAATCACACAAACCTAGTATTCTTGGGTTTGAGGATATTGTATGAGTTATTGAGGAATATAAATAATTGGAATACCCCCATATATTTTTTTGATCCATATCATTTTGTTTATGTATATGTCACTATATACCTGATAGCATATGAGCTTAAAACCCACTTATATCCTCTCAGTACTAACATTAGGCTGTCAATCCTTAATATCACTAACAGCCACTACATGGACCGGGAGGAGAACTGGGTGCAGGAAAATAAATGGATTCAACGGAAATTATTGTTCCATAAATTCTCCATCAAAATATGGAATATTGTGGATGACATAACAGAAATTATTATGTATTGAAAATATCTCCAAACCTTTTGAGGTAGATTTTTTAGGGTGATTGTTGACTATAATGTTGTCTTCGAAACCTACCCCCATAGCGGTTAACTTATAAATAATGATGTCTTCAAATTATCATGATAATTATATACACTAGGTTATGACATAATTCCAACTAATAGTATTGTGTCATTTATGGAACATGTCCACACTGAAGTATAGTAGAGGTAGGACTGAGCTTCCACTGAATGATGCACCCTATGGACTCTTCAATTATAATTCACAATGTTAGGATATATCATACCTTTAAAGATGATTAAATGTTGGTTGATATGGGATTTTTATAAGGATATCCCAAAACCACATGGGTAGGGACAAGATTTATTGGGTATACCAAACCAAGTAGAACTATTCAAATAAAAATTAGAGAATTATTAGTTGTGGATATAGTGGTTCCCTCCCTTGAACAGGGTATGGTTCTTGAGGGAGGAGAAATGGCATGAAAATTAATCATAGTATAGAGGAATTCGGGGTAGGTTTAACACTATGGAATGTTCTATATGGAAACTTTATTGGATATATGTATGATCTTTATTCATTCATGTATACCCGCTAATATAGTCGTACACAATAACGAGAGTGATTGAGAGATGTTATTGTAGTTGTAATCCCTATGAGTGATGTGGCTACATCTCATATGGGAGGGGATTCACCTTCTTGGGATAGTTAATGTCACAAATTTATTAAAATATTCTTACTTTGTGGTATTTTATTACCTTCATCATTAAGAACACATTATCTATACATGTGGTATGGAAAACAACCAAACAGATCAAGTGAGGACATTACATGACAAGTCTTCTACTATAGACCTCCCAAAGGTTTTCTAAACTGCAAGCATGGTTGGGGAAGAAGGATAAATTGAAGATGAGTATTGGGTATGTTATTCATTTATATACATAATTAAGGAATATGAATCCACTACTGATCTATTAAAATTATGAATTACTTTCTAATTCAAGCAATTTTACATTCTATGGGACTTGGTGATTAATTTCCATTATCATGTACAGAGATGAGTTGGTGTGATATAGTGGTAGATTATTGAAGAATATATAAGGGGATAAAAAATACATATCTTTCAAATGTTATGTGTGTAACATCCTCATATAAATAGGGTCATAGAAAGCCAGCTGCCTATTGTTGAGGTGTATCTTGTAGCTAGACCGACAAATCAAATTCCCCAACAGAAGCCTCACAACTTTTAACCTTCTCACCTTCCTACATAGATATAAAATTTATATCATGAATCTTTGAGATAAATTTTTGGTTTCATTTAATTTTATCCAATAATTATAACATTGGATAATCCTCTAGTGGATGAGGAATCAATTTCGATATTGGTCCAATTTTATATATATCCATTGATGGAAATATGTGACCTATTGGTCATACACTATGCTACATGTAATTCTTCTCCGTATATAAGTTTTTGTATTCATTTACTATAAAATATTTATCTTCCCTGTACAAATATAAAAATTCAAATGAAAACCACATTAGGTACCTAGCCACGAGAGGCGATGCTAGGGTAGTTGAAGCCTGCTGTCGAGCCGATAATAGCTAACATGATAGCCAAGATGGGGGTGGATTAAGGGGAGGGGTAATGTTTAATCCTTCTCCTTCAATTAAAAATATGATTGGGGTGGATCCCACTATGTTATAACATTCTATAAAGGGTTTCGTTTATCAGGATATAGGTCCATGCCCATATGAGAGGATTTTTACTACAGATATCGTTACAGATGTACGGCCAGCATAACCTGTGTATGATTCCACGCATCACGAGGATATTGATTTCTCCCTCCCTTAAATCTATTAGGTAAACTATACCATTCATTAAATGGTTCCAATGAGTGTTTAGTGATATAAGACCTACAACTAGTGGGCTAACCTGATATGCCAGATGTGGTCCCTCCATCACTTCAAGTTGAGCACTAGAACAAGCGTGGTGCATACTTGTAGTCTTCATGCCCTAGATCATGACTTCTTGGTCTATTTGATTTACAAATAGTGTCAATATTTATAATCCATGTAGAAAATAAAACCCTCATACGGTTCATGTTACTCTAGGTGGATAAATAGAATCTCCCTGCTAGAGAGGTAGGCACAACAGTTTGTGGATGTCGTCACTACAAATGGAGAGAAGATAAGAAACCTAAGGGAACATCTTGTAGTCTGTATGCTTTAACCATCATAGGAAACATACCTATTTGTGGGGTACGATGGTGAATATATATTGATAAAAATACTATATACTGAAGTTTTATAAATAGTTGAGGAGGATCCGACAAATCTTGGGGAGTTTTACTTGGGTCTTAAGGCAACTAGGAAGAGGTGAGAAGAGATGGAGAATTCCATAAACCTGGATGAGATGTGGGGTTATTTTTTCATTGTTATAATAAAGTAGATACTAAAAAATAAAGACGAATCACATAAATTATGAAAATAAATGTTTTTGCTTCAGTTCACTATGTGCATGTTTTTTATTGTATATCGATCCCAATAACAAAATAACCAGTTATAATCTTGCATGCTCAAGTGATTCATCCTCAACGAGATAAATGTGACACAAAAAATATTTTTACCTAATGGAGAGACCATACATGGACTTAATGATTGGGTTTGGTACTATCCATCAACTACAATGAGTTTCCAAACATTGAAATCAATATTTGGAGAGAGGAACCATGCTCAATGAACATTTTTTCTCAGTGTGTGTAGTCTAATGATATTGGTAACATATAGGGATTCATATTCTAGATAAATAAATTGTATTCTAGAGGACAGTAATTTAATATCTTAAGACATAGAACTAATGTAGGTGTAATATGTGGAAATCTGGATGACCAATTACGATGATTGAATTAATGGTTCCATAATCACACTCCAAAGAGTGAACACAAAAAAAGGATGGTGGACAATGGCTTATATTAAATACATTATAACTTCTTAAATTTCTTTGAAATTATTTAAATATGTATGCCTAGGATGGGAGGTGATCTAGTTTATCCTAACAATATCACTATTAGGGGTCTTTTTCGTACATAGAGGATGGTTGGGATCCATGTCAAGGAAGATGTGAATCATGGGGGAAAACATGGAAAATATTTTTTTGGATTTCAACACTATATAAACTAAACACCCATCGATATGAATATACAATGTGGACTTATCATACTAAGAATAATCTAGAATCCACTTCCATGTGTATAATCATATTAGTTTCCAAGTGATGGATGAAAGAATCTAGTGGTGTGAAAGGTGTCTACCACTAAATCGTGAAAAGGTCCCCTCAAGTGAGGGTCTAATACATTTTTCATTTTATGCCATTAAATATAAATAAGAGTCATGTAGTTTTTTATTTTATAGAAATGAATTGAATTAACACCATAATATCTTATGAGGATTTTTATGTGTTAAACATATTAATTTCATGCCACCATGACAATCATAACACAGTTTAGCTTCTTTTGAGAAGGACATGTGAACCTACAAGAATAGCATCCACCTTTTTGATGAACTAGATTTTATGATAGGGGATCACAAGGGATGAAAACTCATAGTGAAGCTAATGGAAGAGAGTAATAATGGAGATATGATTTAGCACAAAATATTTCAATGAATAATGGGATACTGAGAATAAAATAGGTTTTTCTTAGGGCCTAGTGGTGAGAAACATAGAAATTGAACCTTTTTGTCTATTCACTTTATTTTACCAAGTTTCAAGGAGGGATTGGTGAATAATTTTTTTAAATTTTTCTCATATCATACATATATGTTTCTAACCTCATATACATTTCATTAACATGTGATTGATAGTTTAGGCTCATGAATACTTCATCGGATGTATCATATTTAGCAAGATTTGTGGGAATTGTGGAATGTATTATGTTGACATGTTTTTTGGCGAAAAGTTGTTATTTTATGTTCATAGATAATGAAACCAAGAAAGTTTGGGTTTTGGAGTTGTATGTATGACGTGGTTGGGGCGAGAAACCCAAGGTGCATCGGGGTTCATGGTGCCCTTTCACAAAATAATTGTCTTCAAAATAAGTTTCAAATACATTAAAATCATAATTATTACACTAATCATTGTAGTTTAATGTTATAGGTATTTTACCATGTATATTTGAGAATCAAACCACCATATAATGCATATAAAAATTAGGAACCAAGGTGGTTACAGGTGTTACAAACATGGATCTTGTTGAAGAAGGGATTTGGAAATGGGCCCATGATAAGATACCTAGACATAACTATATATCAAACTAAATGAGGAATTGGGAAAAATTATATTTCAGATCACAATGTGTTTGAATAATGACACAAAAGGGAAAATCATCTTTTCTGTGGATTTAAAAAATTCATTAGTACATCGAAACATGGGAGTTGAGGTGTTAGGAATTGGCTTGGGTAAACCAGAACCATCAGTCGATCAGGATTGAAACAAAAACTGAAGTGAACATACTATTAAACCAAAGGATTCTAACTGGTGGGGGGGATTAATAGGATATAGTAAGGATACTATTCCCACATATGAGAGTAAAATAAAAACTAAAATTGACAAAAACATATAATAATTTATGAACATCATACTATGCATAAATAAGTAAATAACTAAAATAATAATAAATAATGGAATATTTCGTATATAATCAAGGGAAAATAATACAAATATTTTTTACGCAAGGGTCCAACCACATATATAATATAATTGATGAAAATAAGTTCACACAGCTCTACTATTACTTTTATCCGAACAATCTACTAAAAATATATGAAGGAGCAATTAAGATCCCCATAATCCATACTAGTAGCACATTTCAATCAGGATTCACTATCCCTTCACCAAATCCACTGCATCCCATGTTAAACTCAAAACATGACATAATGTCTACACATACATTATGGTGGATGGGTAGTGGGTGGTAACCAAATCTCAAAATGCCACCACCAACAGTGGTCCTAACATGTGTTTTCATAACATGTTCTTTAAACACTCATCACGTATAGCCCAACTGAATGTGGATACCAGAATAAGATATTAACAATGAAAATAAAATAAACAAAAAGTATAAAATAGTGAAAGCATTAACCTTGGGATATATCTTGACACTCACAGGTTAAAGGACCCTATGTCTTTCCCCAACTAAAGGAATTATGTACTCTATCTCAAGAATCCACAACATTAAGAGAATATTCATGATCATAAAGGAGCTCAAAATTTTACCACAAGGACATGAATGAATTTTTAACTGCAAGATATAAGCGTAGGAATCTAGAAAACATTGTTCATTTATTTGGAACATGGACTCTAATGGTACAATATGAACTAGTGGAATGAACTTCTTGTAGTGCTTGGTGTACACAATCGTGTCCAATGTCCTAAAAACCAAACATAGAAAAAAAATCATCACATAGCACAGCTATCTAAACAGTCCCAAGACTTATTAAATAAGCCTTATATGAAGAATATGTTTCACATTCCACTTATCTAGTCCCTAGGAGAAAAACTGGAAAATGTGGTTTCACTCATCCGGGTTTTTCATTTGATCTATAGCCCCGCCTCATAGTAACCTTCCATACATTATAGGAGAGAGTTAAAATCAATCACATGGCATAATTTCGATCTAAAAACATCACAAAGGTATCATCTCCCATCAAATAATAAACAATAATATCCTAAAATATATATATAATATATAATATAATATGGCCTTTTAACACCCACAATTTCTAATAAAAAAACTAAAACCAGCACTTGTCACCTCACATAAGAAAAAAACAATGGGAAACCACCATAGTTCACAAAAACTCTTCTCATCGAGACAACCTATATGGGGATCCTCCCATATACATCAGACAAGTAAGAAAAACATATAATTAGCTCCTCTATAAAACCCAAATAACATTCCAAGACTGTTATAGGGAACCGTGGATGGTTCTGTTTCACAAACCCATATAACACTAGCCTAGAATGGGAGACCTCGAACAACACCATGCTTAGAAGATAATTCATTTGAATTTGTCTTTCAGACCAATATCAATCTTATACAATTACAATTATTTATACTCTATGTCTCATGATGTGGAATTTCCCCATAGAATCCTATAGGTCCCCACCATATGTGATAAGAAATAAACCAGAAAGAACAAAACTAACCATCCCATCCAATAAGAAACTCATTTTCATATCTAAGATTCTATCCAAAGAACCATGAAACACCCACCTAGATTCCTCTATACAAGGTAGTCAACACACAAACACCATATCATGGGCCTCACAACCCAACCCAAATAATGATTCTAGAGCCTTGTATTTAAAATAATCTTTATAAAAAACCAATTAGTCCAAAACACTATTCAGATGGACTCTAATTTTTAAAAGGATTTTACCACAATGATATGTGAAGAAATTGATAAGAATAGATGACTCAAAAGTCACATTCTGACTCTGGGGCACAATGACACCCAAACAACCATGTTGGAAAATGTACACTGTGTGTACCGCTAAGTACACAAAGTGTACCTTTCTTTCTAATTCCACATGGACCGGGAAAACATGGGGTTTTCACATGTACAAGTACATGGGCCTGACATATACCCAAAAAATATTAGATGGGCATTCCCCTTTACATGCAGTCTCTTATATATATATGACCACAATGAATATTACTACCAAATTTTTTGTAATCCCAGTACATTGTGTGCAATCTCACATCCATGATCCTATGTATTGGGTTTCGAGGCTATACACCACTTCACTAGGAATACCCTATGTACATTGTACATATTCTACCAGCTCATATTGACCATGTACATATCCACAATGCAATGTATGTTTCCATGTACGGCTATATGGAGTGTACATTTTGTAAAATATATTTACATAAAAATACATCAACATTCCTGAATAGGGAGAACACATGACATGTGTTCATAAAACCAAACACTGTGTGATTATGATTTCATAAATTAAATCCCTCAAAATGTATGGAAACGCAAAAATATTCCTAAAAAATAATATATTGACCCTCTATTGTTTCCTCAGACAAAAGAAACATGTTTAGAACATTATAAAAATAATCTATGAGGTTTTTTGAAAAAAAAAATATGGTCCTACTTCTAGAATTAAACCATAAAATCATCGTTCTGATTTGTTTTCTGTAGTTCTGACACAATGATCCGATGAAACACGAGCTCTGTGGATAAACCACATTCTCCCATATCTATCCTATCTCCTTCAACTTATCTTCTTATCTCATATAATGTAAGACCAAACAATTAAAATACACTAAAAACCAAGAAGGAAAGGGTGAAACATAGAAAATAATGAAAAAAGAAAAGAAATATAAAATTAGTAGAGAGAAAAAATGGGGCTTCCCCCAGAACCGATACCTAACATGATATTATTCCCTTCCCTAGAAATCCACCCATTCTGGAACCAACCATAAAATTCAAAAAATTTATCTGATTCTCATAATAGTAGATATCATTGATTGATTCTATAGAAATAAATAAAATTTAATTAATTTAATATTAAACATTCAACCAAAATTAGAATAGATCAAAATTCCACAAAACACATATACTATGATAAAAACCATTTTATGGGACCAATAGATTGGTCAAAAATTTATCTATGATATCCTGACAAGAAATGTTGCAATTTTCTCCTTGAAATCCATTTGATAGGAAAATCAAAAACTTCCCATATTTTTCTTAAATAATCATGACCTGGTTCCTGATATGATGCACACCATAAATTCTTCTATCACAAAGAAGCATCAGTGGTCAACCACCTATAATATCTTCCCCTCCAACACTATATCATTCAAAGCTACCATGATCATCTACCAATGGGTCTAACCGCACTAACTATACCTCCAACGAAAGGTACATTCAACTGTAGTCAATCTGATGATCCCAAAATAGGAGTGTCTTTACTATGGCCCCTTAAACAGATCCCATACTCTATTTCCCATGTGTCATTCACTACTAAATGCAATGGATAGAAATCACAAAACTACTCACCCTAAATTTCATGCATGGAAAACCTACCACTACATTCTCCCCATTTACCTAGAACAACAACCCCACATTAAACATTTATCTTAAAAAGGGCCACTACCCATGAAATTATATGGTTGAATACCCAGAATATGGATTCCAAAATCTCGAAACATGTCTCAATGAACCCAAAAAAATCCCGCTAGCACTGGACATAACCAACATTCACATTCCCTATCACAAAAGGGAATTTTCCCAAAAAGCCATGCCAACCACCACCCTCTTCCTCAAGAAAGATTAATTCTACAAAAATACTCTCATAGACACTCACAATATTAAATAATATGATATAAAGATACATAGCTAATGTGCCTATGACAATATTCCTTCTCCTCATGTAGGATAGTTTAAACCAATGAGAGAACTTTTAGTGCTCCATTTCATGAAATGGAATCTCCCAAATTTGAAGATCTGTCATATGACCATCCTCCACATGGGATTCAATACAAAACCATGATACAAGCCATGAATCCAAGATCACTCCCAATGCTCAACCTCACAGGGCCAGGGTAATATCATACTCAACAATAAATTTCAATGGGATAACATAGACTTAGGGAAACTTGATCCCTATTCATGACTCTCAAATGTATCATTTTCTTCTTTTTCCAACCATCGCCAATATGACAAGTTCATCCCAAAGATGGCACCATCCTAAAATGTTTGGATGTATTCCTCGATGAATAAAGTACATATCCACCACCCGAGAACACCTCTTCATATAATCCAGATGACCTATCATCCAAATAATGTTACCCATGATTTAGTTTTGTATAATTATATAATATATATACAACAGAAAACCCCATATAAGAAGTTGATGACAAATAAAAAATAGATATATATAATTAATAAATCAAACAAAGATAGTCTTATGGATCCTATGTTCATATAATGATGCAAAAACATATTCCTCTTTATATTAGGACAATATTAAAAATATAATTAATCATGTAATCCATAAAAATACAATTACATCAATCGAGTTGAAAATAAAAAAAAATGTATGAAATGAAGAATTATAATCCTGCAACCTTGGAAACATGGAAATCCTACCAAAAAAGGTGTTCACAATGCACTAGTATGATATCCATCACATTCTATAAGAAATTCCTATATATCCTATATACTAAGTCAACTAAATAGTATGAAAACTAAAATAACTCCCCCTGATATAATTTTTCTTGAACTAGACCAGGTTGACCTAACACAAAACTCATTCTGACTCATAAATAAAACACAAGTGAACCCCTAATTATATAGAAGCTATCCATGTGTGGTGATGTCATAAAGGGATACAATGATGAGATTATGTCATCAGTTTAGAGTTTAATATGGGTGAAAGTAAAAAAATCATATAGGATTCCAAAAGATCAAAGTTCTCATAAATAAATAAATTGATGAAATATATATAAATAATTGAATGTTGCATACAGATAGATAGAAAATCTTATATACATTGGTTTCTGACATGGAAGACTGCATATAAAATAATATAAAAATTAATAAATAAACATTTCTCAGTTATGTCTACATTTCGAACTACATGCATAGTCTCCTTGATGTTAAGACATATCCCTCAAAAACCATAGAGATCAAATGAACATAACGAGTTGATCATGAAAAATTGGGTAGTTTCCAAATCTACCACATCACATTCACAACATTAATATACAAACAAGGTCTAAAAGTATTCTGAAGATCATGTTCAGGGGGTGTGAAACATATCTTAGTAGGCCACCCCAATAGTTCTCATAAAATATATTGACATAACATGTTCATGATATAAAAATCACTTAAAACGTTTCTAATTGAGACAAAATTCAAAAAAGATAAAAAAATAATGTAAAATTAAAAAATTATATAAACAAAGGGATAACACAATCCTCATTTCTATACTGATACCCACAGGTAACATTGTCCATTCTGTTTCCACATCCAGATAAATTATGAATCATGTATCAAGAATCCACATCATCATTCCCGTCTTCCTAGAAATAAAGAGATAAAAATGACATCATAAGGATACGCATGAATGTCAGTCACTATGATCTCATCCTATTCATCAACAAAATGAAGCATATCTACCAGGAACTAGGACTCCAAGGGCATGATATGATAAAGATATAAGAACTTCTGGTTGACCTTAGGGTGCACAATAATTCCCAAATTCATATAGAACTAATTGGAACAATGAAACAATAATTTCACCACCAACCTACCTCAATAGACGCTAAACCTAAAAGCTCTGCACTAGGAAAAAAATAGCATCTACATTCCACATACACATTCCCTGAAAAGAAATAATCTATGGAGATTTCACTTATCTAGATCAAACATTAGATCCATATCCCACCTTATATCACCCAACCAACCAATGAATAAGAGAAAAAAATCCATAATAGTGAATATTAATGATCTGAAAACATACCAAAGGTATCATCTAACAATTATTCTTAAACAAGAACATCCCCAACCCAGAAATCCATAGCTCAAACACCAGGGTCCTATATCACCCACACCATCCAACCAAAAAACTCTTAAAAATTTACATGCCACCACACAAGACTTTCCAATATAGGGAAAATCCATAGATCGCCAAACCACATCTTAATTGGACATCCTATAATTGGATCCTCTAAAAAACATCCGCATAGATAAGAAATACTAAAATGGGTTTCTCCAGCAAAACCAAAACTTTGGCCAAGATCACTTAAAGGGACAGTGGCCAGTTCCCTATATCAAACCCATTGAACACCCTCACAAAAGTGAAATCTCAAACAAAAATGCACCTAGAATGGAATTATATAAAATAGATACATTATTAGTATCTCAAACATACACATTAATAAATTTATACACAAAATATCCCATTATATCGAACCACCTCATATGATCCAATCGTTTCCCATCAAAATAAGCCACACCTAATCCTAAACCAACCAAAATAATGATCCCATCAAAGAAAAAACATGATCTATACACTTGGAAACTATATATATTAGCAAGTGTAACTCATTATCCATCTGCAATACAAGGTTTTGAACAAGTTCACACCTTCAAATAGACATTAAAACTCACATCCTAATCCCCAAATGTATTATAGGACCACATACTCAAAATTGACCTCTCAATAAATTACATTAGTACAAATCAAAATCTTAAAGGACTCTAATTGTCTAAAATAATCAAATACTATGATCTGTATGCAATAACACTCATCATGGACTACTCATAAGTCCCATTATGACTCTAAAGAATAACGAAACCCCAAAAACCCTGATGGAAAAAGTTGATGACATGTACCCTCAAAGGAGAACCAGGAAATGTACTTCCACACTATCAGGGGACACCCAGGATCTACACATGTAATAGTACATGGTCCTGAAATCTACTAGTTAATTATTACATGGACATTCCCCTTCTCTTAGAGTGTGTACACATTTACATGGAAAAGTTTTACTACATCTTTTCAATTCCATGTTCCTGGAATGCGGTCTCACGCATTAATCTAGAAATATACATTGATTTATGGCTATACATCACTACAATTCATGTACCCTTGGTAAATAATGTGTAGTCACCCATATTTGAATTATATTGTACATGAAAATATGTTCATTAGCATATCAATTATCTACTACATGATGTGTAAATTAAGTACATGGTACATACTTCTAAAATATTCATCTTACATAAAAAAAGAACACATGGAATTTATTCAAAAAAACAAAACTCTATTTGATTGTGATTTCCTGAACATAAATCACTCTAAATTCTTTGAAACACACTTATTCTCCCATAAAATATTAGATTTTCCCTCTAAGTATACTGGAATAACAATAATAGGATTACAACATAAATAAAACTAACAAAAATCGATTTATAGAAAAAAATTAAAATGGTCCATCATTTTATAAAAAGTAGTCGAAGATTCAACCTAGTCAACATTATACAGCACCCGACAATGATCCAACACCACCTATGCTCCGTATTGGAACCAACTTCTCCCCCTTCTCTCTTCTCCCCCTCTCCCTCTCCTATATCCTTATAGAAGGAAGCTCCAAGGGGGAGCGGGATTTGTAGGAAACACACCATAGAGAAAAAAGAATAAAATGAAAAGGATATAAATGAAAAATAAAATTTAAAAGGAAAATATAAGAGACAAAATGTTTCTCACCCAAAACCCAGTGACCGAAAGAAGGATACTACCTACAAAAAAAAAACTCCACCTCCCACACCCAGTATAGAATCAATAGAGAAGTCATAATTTGGATTTGATTGTATGAAAAAAAAGATATCATAGAATGAACATTCATCAATAAATACTATTTATGTAATTTATTAAAAATTATTTGGATAATATTTAAATAGCTCAGGATTCAACATAACTCATTTCATTTGGTAAAAACATATTCCAAGAAAAAGTGAGTAGTCAAAAATTTGTCAAATATTTCATGATTGATGAAATTACAGTTATTTTTCAATGATTAACACTTGAGAGAAGAAATTCAAATTTACCGTATTTAACATAATAAAACACAATTCAGATAATTAGATGATTAGAAATGGGCACCGAATCAGTGACATAGGGGGATAGTTTCATATATATTAATGGAAGAATGTTTTGAACACATGTGGTATTTTGGAAAAAAATTGTAACGTGGGAAAATATCAAACCTATTTGAATAGAAGACTAAGATAACCATTTTCCATATGGACATCTGTAGGAAAAAATTTATATAATTGGAGGTAATTATTCATTTACAAATTAATGGTGCTTCTATACATGTTTTTTTGAAACTAGAGGGGTTTTAATTATGGAAAATATTTGTATGTAGTGGCCTCATTATATACAATCATATTTGCTAAATGGTTATCTAGGATTATGGTTGTGGTTGTTAGACTGATAATGATGTTACCATTAAATGTTTATAGTTATAATATCAAATGTGGTTGTGTTTTTTGGTGATGTTAGTATAACACACATTAGTATGGAACCTATGTGAAGATAGCAACGATAAGGCATAGTTCCACCCCAAACATTTCCATGATAATTTGTACACAATTTAAGGCCATGATGCATTGAAATTTTTTGATCATGAGATGGTTTCATTATCCAGATTTGGATAACCTATTTTAAACAGAAGGGTAAGAGTTTGAGTTCAAGTGAAAATGGTCTCACATAATAGTGGGATTTAGAGATTGTCCGGATATAGAAGTTCTAGGAGTCACTTCATATGACATGGATGTTTGAGTAAAGAAAAACATAGTTCTAGAAAGTTGAATTTTGGGAATCCAAAACTAGTAGTACAGTGGCTATCCTCTTGGGTAAGGATGTGTATCACCCTAACATTTTGTCATATATATTTTTCAAATTAATTTAATAAATTGATATTTTTCATTTCACCAAAAAATAGAAATTAATTTTTTTATAATAAATCATTAATTAAAAAACTACTTTAACATGTAACTTACTTGAATTTCACTATATGATCCACCAACATAGATTAATTTATACGCAATAATGAAATTCTATGAAGTATCAATTTATTATTAAAACTGTTTAAATGAGATAATTATAACCTAGTGGTTAAAAATAGTAATATGAATAGTAATGACTACTTCTCAATTTATTTATATTTTCTATATGAGTAACACATTTTGATAACTAAATATATAATATTTTGGTAAATACCTTATATCTATAAAAATGATATTTTCACCAATGAATTGCTTTTAACGTCCTTCTATGAAAAATAATAAAAGTAATTTTAGAAACATTTATAAATTTCATTTTATAAAATAAATTAATTTTTATATTTATAATTTCAAATTTAGGTTACTATGAATTTAGATATATTTCTGAAGAAACATCATTTTTGCATGATTAGTGAGAAATACTAAATTTTATTTCAAAAAAGATTATTTATATAATTTATTTATAAGATTGAAATATATTCTAAATTGGTTTCAACAAATAATTAGACAATATTTTTATCAATTAATAAAATTTAGTCCATTGAAAATGTTTTAAATTTTAACATAGGAATAAAAACATATAAATCATTTGAATGTTTCTAAATTAATACCACGCATTGTGGACCCAACTTGAGGATTAATTTTAAATAAATTTCAGCTAATTTATGGATTGGAATGTGGAAAATGGATTCCTTATTTCGATCCAAAAGGATTTATAATTTCTAATAAGTTCAAAAAGTTTTTTACCAATGTTATTTTTGAATGTTATTTGAATAAATCACCTCAATTAAGTTAAAATTAATCTTTAAAAAGGACTAAAACATAAATTTTAGACCCAAAACGACCAAACCAAACGTCCAATATCCCTTTACTAGCAATATTTTATCCCAATCCTACATTTTATATAATTAGGACCATTATTAGTGCCAATTTCCATTTTAAAGTGTGGGTGTAGTTTGTTTTCAAGGATTTATAAGAGTGTCACTCCTCCTCCACAATAGAAAGGCTTCCTCTCCCAAAATTTTTTACACCTCTCAAACCACTTATTGTCATCCATGATCTAATATAATTTACCACTAATAATAATACCTTCTACATTTATGAAACACTTTGGTTATAAAATCATCCAATAATGCCTTTTGGAAAAAACCAAAACGAGATACGGGATTAAGAGGTAATGCCTTCTCTCAAGATCTTTTAAATTATTATTTTTCTCCACCCCATCCAATCATTGTATTACATTATTGTATAGAAACACATAAACTAATCACTATACAAGTATTTTTTTTATTCAATTGTTTTGAACTACACTTACACATTGCCCCATCTAATGGGTAACAAACATACTTTTTATATTTACATCAATCTACAACCTCACAAAATGATGATTGTTAATTTTTTTTGACTGCCTCTCATGTTAGAAATAATGATAGAAAAACTATTTATATATTTTATATATTATATTTTCCCTTTCATTATTCTTCTGAATCACTTTTCCACAAATATCTTTATACTTTACACTTGGTATAAATTTGATGATTTTGTTTGATGAATGGTGGATTGTCACCTCATGAACCTGATGTGATTCGTTCACACAATAAATGGAATGTATCAAAGATGTGTTTCATGAAATTATATGAAATATATGAAATAATTATTCCAATTAAATTATAATATATATATATATATATCTTATTTTATTTTTATCATTTAATACGAAAATAAAAATGGAAACAATATTCATCCATATATATTGCTTACCACGTCCATGAACGACGTATTCCATTTCATACATAAATATTATATAGAATATTTTAATACCCATATAATGAATAAAAATTATATTTATATAATTTTTTTTATTCTCTAAATCATTATATGTTTATAAGGACCATAGATATGACAAATTAAGACACATGAGAAGAATAAAGTGAATATTACCTCAAGTGAAACCTTAATAGTGGATTCTTAACAAGAGGGTAATAAAAGGTCTTAATAAAACCATATATGGTATTAGAAATATGAATATCATTATTTAAAATATTTATAATAAATTTATATTTATTATATAGGTGTTTTGAATGATTAAAATCAGAGACAATTCACTAGGTAATGGGATTTCTTCTCACTTTTTATTTCCTTGATATACATTGCACGTTCACTAATATTTCATTTTTCATGGTGTATATGATTCCTATTAATGTATAATATGATAATTATTCTTATATTTATGGAATTACATATACATTCTTTGATATTCCTTTCATTGGGTTTATGTTTCAAATGTAACCAAATCTGTAAGATTGTTGTGCTCAATTTACCTTTTTTAAGACACATGCCATGTTATACACCAATATTTTTATAAGAGGTGTACATAATTCCTTTGAAACAATATACCAAAAATATCATTCCTTTCATGATATATTAAGATTTATTTAATTTCAAATTCTTATATGGGGAGTATTGTTTAATGTTAATAATTGATAATACTTTATTAATGTAATGTCACTACTTTTCGAGATTGTTTATGATCAAGCATCATTTGATGATTTGTTATAATTCATATATAAAGAACATTGATGACTTTTTTTTAAATTGGTAACTCAAGATATATTCATGTATTGGTATCATGATTATACTCTTTGGTACAGATGATTGTAAATATGTTTTTTTAAATAAATCGATACTTTACCCTCACTTGGGTCTGAAAACATTGTTCCTTCAAAACCATTTTTTCTAAAAATGGATTCCTAGAATATTATATTATTCTCTTATAATCATTTAAATATGTATTTCCCTTTATTAATTTACCAATTTTTTCCATGGAATATTCCAGTCTCTTTCATACATATTAATTTTTTCTAAACTTTTACCATGAGAAAGTATTGTTATTCTCACCATGTATGGATTGTATAAACTTACTCGTCATCATTTCTAGGAAGAATCATTTGAATATTTTAAAAGATAATTTTTAAGGAAGGTATCTAAAAATAATTTTCAATGAAATGGTTTTCAAAAAAATTTCACGGTTTATTTGTATGTTTTATAAAAATTTTTCATGAAAAGTGTTTTTAAAAACTTTTTGATTATTATTTTATAAGTTTCTAAGGGATGTAATTTACAAAATTTTTTCAAGAATACTTCACATGATTTTAAGGAAAATTGATTTAAAATTGTTTTTATATTTATTTCAGATGGTTTCAAGGAGAAATGTTTTCAAAATGATTTCAAACATCATTTAAATGTTTTCAAAGTATTTTAAAAAAATGGGATTCAACACATTTTCAATCTCCTATAATATGTTTTCAAGGAAAATGGTATTCAAAATTTTCTCATGCTAGATTTATATTTTTTCAAATAAAACAGTTTTAAAATGATTTTCAAATATTTCATTATAAGACTTCATGTTTATTTTCAAGAAAATCGATTTTAGAACATTTTTATGGTTTAAAGTGGTTTTTCTTCAAAGGAGGAATATTTTACTCTTGAAATGTTTTCATAATATATTTCCATGTTATTTTCAAATATAATATGATAAATGTTGATGTCACTCATTCCCTTATAGTAATTTGATCCAAATGTTTCATTAATAATCTTTGTTGAATGGGTTTTTTTTATAGAATTATAATTAGGACACTTATTTCAAATATATGGGTTATATGATTTTGAAACATTATTCAATTGAAGGGTTATATTTTGATGAGATTATTTTAAAGCATGCTATTTTCAACAACTTCTGATATTATTACATGTTTATGATAATCATTTTAGTTTATGGGTTATGACTGGATTTTTTATGATTTTTTGGAACAGGTATATATGAGTTCATTATAAGATTGGTATGACCGATTTCTCCCTCCAATGCATTGGGTAATTATCTATATCTCATGAGATATAAATGTGTATAATGATAAATGACCTTGTTTTAGTATTACAGGGACAAAATTTGAAATCAATATGTTTTAGTATTACAGGGATGGAACAAGGATTGAACTCGGTTTAGTAATATAGGGTTGGAAAGGGGTGTACACGCAGTTCAATAAAAGACATTGTCCACTAAGATAAACATGGATGCGAGGCCTTGACTTCTATAGAATTAATTATATATGCATATGTGTCTTCCATAATTTCCATGTTTTATTGATATGATATGATTTAATGTCTTATGTTCATTATTTAATTTTTATTATTATCTCATGAACTACAATGATTTATTCCATGATTCATGTTAATGATCCATGTTGTGTAGGTTATGATCTTTTATTTTCATGATCATTTTCTCATTACCCTATGCTCATAATCATTCATACACATATCCATTGTTTGTCCTCACTAAGCATTTTTTATCCCGGACTTTTTGTTTCCATCCCCTAGGTTATAAAGATATGTATTAAGTTTGATGTATCTAAAAAGGTATGTATTCATAAAGAACAAAGTGATTGATAATATTTCTAATTTTTGTAATAGTATTTACGTTTACATGTTTCCAAAGGCCATAAAGTAGTTTGGTCCTTTTGAGTCTATTTTTTTTAATGTTTTAAGCATTACAAAAAAATTATGTAGTATTTATGTATGAAAAGAGAGTGTCACTATAGGGTGATATGAGGATTCTGTAGATTAAAAAAACATACAAGAAGTCACTACCAACACAGTTTGTTGTCTTCTATCGAGGACCATATGGGGTTGTTACCACTTTAATGTCACAAATCTTGGAACTTGGGATATCACCACTAGTTTATGGAATTTTATGTTAGACCATAGGGATGGGTATTTTTGTATTTTATGTTGTATTAAAATGTAGTAATGTGAACTTAAAATAGTTTTAGAGGATCTCCATAAAACATATTATATTTCTAGGAAAATTTTCAAATAGTTTATTTTTATAATGCTTGGAATAATATTACTATCATTTTATGGTAATAGATACTAACAAATCAACCATATAGTTTAACATATTCTGAAAGGGGTGTTAGGTTCTACATTTTATGGTCATGTATCTTTAACCGAATGTTTTACCATAGTTTACGGTATTGGCGCTCATACCATAAGGGATTTCTACAAGTTTTTGGTTGTGGAGTTTTAACCAATGGCTTCCAAATAGTTTTGGCTAACAATTCTGGGACGAAAATGGGTCTGATTAATGATTAAATTCATGAATATCGTACTAAATTCCGATTGAGATTCTATTATGAAACACCTATGCAACTCAACTAGGCTCATCTAAATTCCATCACATCTCCTAATCCCTCAGAAACTATGATCATTGTGAGAAACAAGTATGAGAGAGGATGTACCAATGTCAAAATTGATAGATGTATATGGGAAAAATAATGTCTATAGGGGAGGGTGATTGTAACATGGACATGATTTGTAATCTTGACCAAATTAATGGGGGATAACACTAAGGAAGTTGACACTCCACCAGAAGTGTGGATGGTGTAAAGAGAGTAAAATCATTAATTCAAACCTATGGACTTCTAGAAGTTGGTGGTTGATAGGTAGGAAAATACTATTGACCATTTTTTTAAATAGGATCCACAACCACACCACTGAATAATGATTTGAGGAAATGTATGATCAACCCTTTTACATGGTTAAAACATGTGAACAATCATATTTCACTATGGACCTTTTGAGGGGTATGCTCAAGATGAGCTTTTAGTTTTTTTGTCAAGGAACCATTATTGTTAGTGGGGAATATTTAGATCAATAGAGTGATTTGGTTAGAAACCAAAGAAGGTATGAGGAATATACATAAAAATCAATGGAGATTACAGTATATTTAAACATAGTAGTATTTATTCCACCACATGCTCGGATGTGATAGATACATGTATCATTGGGAGGGGATTTTTTATGTTACCAATGGGGTAGCCCTGAAATTGTTTAGTGGTGAGGTTAGGCCCAAGAAAAAGGGATTAGGTTCCTCTATGTGTTCTATAGTGCTGGAAATCAAGAGAAATATAGTTATGGTGTGTAGTTCATTAGATGACTTGTGCAATGTGGGGATCTTTTCTCTAGATATGACTCAAGGAATCACACAGTTTCAGAACATAATATAGGTATATAGACCATGTAGTTTAATATATTGCAACAATGAATTTGAACACATAGTTTAACATTATATGGTAAGGACACATGGTTTTTACAGTTTCAGTTCTTATAACAAAGATCATTGCACAATTCAGTTTAACAACATGTTTCCAGGATAGTATCACCAATTTTAATTTAATGTTACTATGAGTACATTCTATATTCATAAATCATGTGACCTAGATGTTGTAGTATTGTATCATGTCATATGAACATGATGATTTCATATAGTGGTGTCTCCCTTATGGGACATGCTTTCAAAATTATAAATATCATATCCTAAATCATATTAATTTTCAATGATATTTATGGTCTGAACTTCATTTGTTACATTCATAATCACATACCCTATTTCTTATCAAATTCTATCAGGTGATAATTGATTGATATCAATTATTTTCACCATTATTTCACATCTGAGGACACCCCTTTCTTATGTGTGTTTCCATATTTGGGTAATGAGTAATGGGGTACATAGGGTTTGACTAAGTGGAGCACTATGTAAGAATATAATTGTGGTAATTGTTGAATATCATTTCGAAAAATAGAGAATGTGTTTCATGATTCAAATGGGGATAATGTATTACGGTCATTAAGATTAATTTAGTTTATTACAACCAATATTCATGTTAAAATATCTAATATCTATATACATGAAAATACAATTTTTATATAGTTGGTATCAAAATAAATGATTAGTTATTCTTCATAAACTATGATGAGAAATAATTAATTAAATGCCCAAATATATCTCAAATTTTATCTGTAAATATTTCTCTAAGTGTAATTCCAGATATCAGTTAAAATATATGAAATTTATGTCATATTTTGGAAAAGGATAGACCAAGTTGTCTCAAGGAAATTATATACTATATAGATTCTATAGATGAATGTGGATCCATTATAGAGGTACCTAGGGTTTATTAAAAAGAATACAGCACATTGAATTGGACCTGATCGTCACCTGGTGCACAACAATGGTCCATGATGAACACTTGGTTTGAAACTACAAGGGGATATGCTTTAGAAATTAACAAAACATATTACGGACCACCTTCAATGTTTTAAATATATTATGATTATAAATTAACTAGTATAAAACAATGTTAACATAGATTACCATAAGGGAGACTATAAATATTAATTTAAGTGATTTTCATTATTACTTTTCATCCCAATATGATTAGCATTTCTCACACAATGTAGTTTTATATTTATCCAATAGTGGGAACTAGAGGGAACTCATTTAACATTGTATGTGATATATCATTTTAGGATGAGAAACAAAATTAGATGATTATTGGAGTGAAGGATATTGGGATTATTCCTAATCAGATATTGTCACATACATGACTTATTTTTAAGTTAAATTTCATTTATTTTCCTTTAATTATTTGTTTTGGATGGTTTCCAATGGTTTTATTGAGAAAAAGATGAGTTTTCATGAATTGGGACAAACCGTGAGCCCAATTCTTGATTTAAAAATAAATTTTGTTTCCTTTATAATTTTTTCATTTTTTAATATTGTTCCCTCATTACAATTCCTAAATGGTCTCCTCTGACCTATTAACACCAAAATATAAATTTGGAGCCTTTATAAATCCATAATCATGGTGGATATGAGTTTTTATTTAAGATATTGGGTCTGCCCGAAGGCTCATTTCCTACATTAAAAATAATTTTTAATTTTTTTATATCTCCTTCACTATTTGTGTTGTTTCGGTGATTCCACCTCCCTCTCGACCCTAAGAAACCCAGACGCGCTCCCATTGCCTTTCCCCCCTCCTTGGAACTCTTTGAAATCGCGAATTAGGGCTGATCTTCATAGGGTGTCTCAAATCGGCCAGAATTGAAGAGGTAACTTCATCCCTTCTTAACTCTCTCAATTATTACACTTTTCCCTCCATTACAGTTCCTAAATTACCTCCTAAATATTTTTCGAATAATTCCTGAATTTTAGCTATTTTCAATTTCAGAGACTATTGTTGTTGGAGTGATTAATTCAGGATACTTCAAGTAGGTGAGTCTATTTCTTTCCTCTTTCAAATTGCTTAGGGTTTCATCCCTAATTCTTGAATTATAAAAATTCCAGAAGTTAGGGTTCATTCCTAGGATCTAAAATACTGTATTTTGGGTGAAATATGGAGGTTTTAGGTTTCTTTTAACTTCTTTGAGGTGCGGCGGTCGTGCGGTTGACATTTCGCCCCAATATTTGAGGGTTTCGACACATTCGGTAGGTGATTCCGTGGGTAACCATTTAATGATGAGTTAGTTTGCTAGATTAAATAATTTTAACTGTTCTTATCTACTGTGAATTATGAGAAAACCATTTTTGTTAGCAATATTAAAGCATTTGTTTTTAAAGTTACATTTTTGCTTGAAGTGTGTATTTTTCAAATGTATTTCATGTGTTATCTCTTGTGGTAGTTTTGTAAAATGAGGAAGTGATTTATTAGTTACTGAAAGGGGATTTTAATTATGGTTGGGTAATGATATAGGTCCATGTGGGCCTAAAAATGGGGTGTATTTGAATGGTTTTATTTGTATAACCTTGTTATACTCCTTGAAAGTGTTTTATGGATTTGTGTGTTCTCATGGGTATCTTTTTTGATATTATTCAAGGTGATTATATAACATTTGAAAGTGGATTATTACATGTTGATTTGGATTCCAATTCTGTTTTGGTAGGGTCTTGGTGTGCTTTTGTTTTAAAAAGAGGTTTTTGAAATGGATTTTATGTGAAAAATTTGGGTATACTCTTTATAATTGTTTTATGAAAGTTTTGAATGGTTTATTGGGTTGTGTAATAGGTGAATCTATATCAGAAAACTGTTTTGGTAGGAGTATATTTTTAAAAGGTCCATTTCATTTGTGAAAAGTCTGTTATGTGATATGTATCATCTTGTAAATATTTTATTAAATTTTTTGAAGGAGATATTGAGGAGTGAAAGTGATGTGAAAGTGATGTGGAGTGTTTTGTGTGAGTGTGATGTGAAAAGTTGAATTTTTGATTATGAAAGAAGTGTTATATTCCATGTGTGTGGGCTGTTATATGAGTTTAAATATCTTATAATTGTTTTATAAAATTTTTTAATGGTTTTGTGGAAGTGTTGAGGAAATGTGAAATGTGTTGTGGGCTATTTTGGTGTGATTCAGATTTCTAAATCATTTTGAATGAAAAATGGATTTCTGTGACTTGTGTGGTATACATATGTGCTTTTTGGTGAATTTTTGTTGTGGAAATGATATTTTAATGTTCAATGTATATTTCTTGACTTGTTGAACTTCTTTGAGCACAAGGGGAAAACCTTGGTATCTAGGTGGGTGGACGTGTACTAGTATGCTAGTGAATCTGTGAGGTTTGGCCTCAATTTCACTTAGCAATATTGATGCTTACAACTCTAACTAAAATATGATGATGATGATTGGGGACCACTAGGTTAGGGGTATGTTCCCTACTAGTGGCTCATGAACGAGAATGGATATTTGTGATGGTTACTCTCACCGAGATACGAGGTACCTGGGACCCACAGCTTGCTAGTGCCTAGGGGTTATTTCCTATTTCTTGTGCTCATTATTTACTTTTTACTTACCATCGGAATACGGTATATTTGGCTGGAAAATTCACTAGTGTTGATATTTTTTTTCAAAGTGTTGATTCTTAATGATATCCCACTTGAAAACTATTTTTATTCAAAGTTTCATCTTTTAGAAATTGTAACCAGCCTTTCATGTTTTTGAAAAAATGGATGTTTTTCGTCTTAAATGTTTATCACATGGAATTTCTTAGTGGTGGTATCCTACTGGGAATTGTCTCACACCCTACTTACACCCTTGGGTGTAAGTATACTTGGTTATTTTTGTTGTCGCAGGTTGGGTACAGTTTTTTGTTCCAGTGGTTCGGGTTTCTAGCAGGTCCTTGGTGGTGAAGTCTTGTGGAGGTGGCTTGAGGGCGGTGCCCCTTGCCATGAGGGTTCTTGGGCTGTCCTTATTTGGTTTTTTACCTTTGGTATAAACATTTTGAGTTGTTTTATGATATGTAATTCAGTTCTGAATTTTTGTAAAAGATTATTTGGTTTGAAAAATCCAGATTTGTTTCATTGGATTCTTTTGTTGTTTTATGTTTATAAACTCGGGTAAATCATTCCCAATTTTCATTTTATGAAACCTGGGCACTTGTTCCAGCCCGTGTGGATTGGGAACGCCCTTTGGGCCTTGTCACAGGCTGGGTTTGGTGCCATTTTTGGTGGCGATCGATTCGGATCGTGACAAAATGGTATCAGAGGAGGTTCATGTTAACTCTTTGGGTCATGTTATTTGGGGAAGAGTCAGGATAGTCTCGAGTTAGGATTGTTGGGATATGGAATTCTAGTTATGGGTAGTGTGGCTGATCACCACACCTCATAATGGGATTCAATTTTCCAAGAGAAGTCGGGATTTATCTAAGTCCTTCGGTTTTCTTGGTTCGATGACGATTAAGGGAAATGAAAAGAGAGTTGGGTTAATGGTCCTAGTGAGCTCGCAGGGCTTGGTAAGCCATGTGGAACCAAGGATATTCCCTAGAACACTATCTGTGATAGTGAAGTGACTATAATATGGCCGCCAACCATATTTCCAAGTCACCCACTGAAACTAGTTTCCTCTCGCACTGTTTTGTGCTTAGGTTTTGAAATCTTGGCACTTTGGTTTTAAGAAGTGTAATGTTTTTGTGAAATGATTTTCAAATAAAGAGGGAATGGTTTGTATTATGAAATGGTAGAACTGAATTTTCAGAATTGCTTTGAAATGTAAAATGGTGCGCTTACACATCTTTTAAAGCAGAAACTATATTGAAGTTGGTTTTGAAAAGTTTTTCCAATAGAGTTTTCTAAACAATCAGAGTGTGTTTTAATGGGATGAGATGTTTTGAAATTTATGTGAATATCATGAAAGTGAGTTATTTTCTAAATGGTTGTGACTTTCTGAAAATTTTTGTAATATGTGAGTTGGTATTTTGATCTCGTGGTTAGCAGTGGTGAGAAAAAGGATGTGTTGGTTGACCGTTTTGGTTTTGAAAAGTGGAAACAATTTTTGTTTTAACCTTTGGTATTTCCATTGGTGACCACATGCAAGGGGTTATATTGGATGATGGATGGTTGATGGCACGACAGGATGAGTGCCTGGATGGATATGAGGAGGGTGTCTGGTGTGGCACAAAAACACGCATTTTTGAGGCCCATGGGGTACCATTTGTGGATACGCTTACTCCAAAACTGTTTATTCTCAAAGAATTACTTTTAAATAAAAACACGATGTCTTGATGAATATTTTTGTATGGTTTGTATTATGGGTTTTTGAAAATGTTGATGTTGTGGGATGTTTTGATTCCAAGAAACCCTTCTGTTTGAACTGTGTTTTGGGATTGTGTTTGGTCGGCAAGCTGTGTTGTAGGGACGGTTAGTGGTCTCTTTTGAAAAATGTTTTGGGATGCCATTACGGTAGTTCCCTTCATGTGTTTGGAGCTGGTTTATGTCTTGTTTTGACCAATTGACCAGATTGGTTGGGTCCTTGGGTTCTCTCAATGGATAAGGTACGCCCCCATTAAAGGTTAATTCATAACTGAAGCGCAACCCAAAATGTTTCTCCATTGGAAAATCCTCCAGTTGATCAATATAAGGAATCTATTTGTTGAGCTTTTTAGATTGAGTACACACCCTTTCTTTTATTGGTTTTGTGTATCCTCTTGTAGTGGGAGATTGATTATGGGTGGTTGGAAGTGAACTTAGCCTATTAAGTTTCCTAATTTTTCGAAGTTGTAAGTGTTCTGGGGTTGTTAGAATGGATGCATATTTGGATAGTGTCTAAGAGGAACTCTCAATCCATCATTGTCTCTTCAAAGAAGGAGTTCATGTTAAACTACTAGTGTAGGAAATCTGGTAATGAGAAGATATTATGGCCACTTTCTAGAATTGTGTGTTTTTTTGGGATGTTGTACAAGTTCCCTCTCTATTAATTGTTTATATTAGTCGCAATGGTCATGTTTGGTGATTCTTTATGATGTCATGTGCTCGATTGGCTGTAAAGGTGAACGTTGGGCAATCATCTGAGAGTCTCTATTCTGTTGGGAGAATGTCTCCCTTGAAAAAAACATAAAAAAATATTCCATTTTAGAGGAAGGTGAGTATAAGTGTTCTTTACTTTTATTGTTTCTCACCCGAACAAACAAGGTGAGATGTGTGTACATCTTCTAATCCCTTGTTTCAGTGCAATATCGATTTAGGTTAAAGTGGGTTTGGAATGTGTTATGTCTTGGAAAAAACATATCGGGGATTGCGGTGTAGTTGTTGTATGCAACGAAAGTAGAATTCTCATTCAGGTGGTTTCCAAAGCCTAACTGCGAGGCCGAAGATGCTTCAATATTTTGAGCTCCAACCATAGGTCCCGGAGGGAAGTTGGCACATAGTCATGGGAAACCCCAGTGTCTTTTAAACCCTTGTGCAAAGTCATATCCTCAATATGAAAGATAAGAAGAGTTTAAACCTATGGTGTCATCATATTTCTTCTACTGTTCATGTTCGGTGGAAATAGGTGGAGGGCCTTGTACCCATGTCATCGCCCAATGTTATTCCCTCCTCCTGTGGTTTCATTTGAGTCTTTAGAGAAAGGTATGAAGTTTGGCAAGACAGGTTGACCACACGGTTTGCACTTGGTTAGTAGTGACCATGCCCCAAAAAAACCATGTATATAGAAGAATATCCACTGTTAGTTCATGGTTTCCTAAACCGTGCAGACTCACTATGTGGTCGTCCCAATACATTATATTTTGGGGTCTTTATGTACCGGCCCATGCTGGTCGATTAAGATTGTTGGTTCTTATGGTGGGGAGCCTATTTTTTCCCCCTTACCAATAACTTAGTCTTATCCATGTTCAAGGATTGTCGGTAGGTAGTCTGATTCGGATCTATCAAGCTACCTAAATATTCCTTGGGTAACCATTGAGATTGGAGAGTCCCCAATGGTTTAGTTATATCAAGGTATGTGTAACCTTGTTCGATGTTGTTTTTTGTTTGAGTGAATTGCTTGAGTCTTGTTTGGATAGTGTTTGAGGAGTTTTCCTTTGGGATAAATCCTGAATGTGATTGATTGTTTCAGGAAAGTGGTGTATGATTTTGTTTTGAAGTATTCCTTCCTTAATTCATCAATGGAGGTGTTTTGGACTTTGGGGGCGAAACCTCGACAGGGAGTACATCTTGGTTTATCAGTTGGGTTTGGCTTTCGTATCTGGCCTTTCTGTAGCTTTTCGAGGACGGAAAGTTTTCATGGTGGGGAAAATTGACACATATATGAATTATTTTTAAGTTAAATTTCATTTATTTTCCTTTAATTCTTTGTTTTAGATGGTTTCCAAAGGTTTTATGGAGAAATATATGAGTTTTCATGAATTGGGCCAAACCGTGAGCCCAATTCCAGATTTAAAAATAAATTTTGTTTCCTTTATAAATTTTTCCTTTTTTAATACTTTTTCCCTAATTCAAATTCCTAAATGGTCTCCTCTGACCTATTAACACCAAAATATAAATTTTCAGCCTTTATAAATCAATAATCATGGTGGATATGAGTGTTTATTTAAGATATTGGGCCTGCACGAAGGCCCATTTCCTGCATTAAAAATAAGTTTTAATGTTTTTATATCTCCTTCACTATTTTAGTTTTTTTGGTGATTCCACCTCCCTCTAGACCCTAATAAATCCATCCTCTCTCCCATTTACTTTCCCCCCTCCTTGGAGTTCTTTTAAATCGCGAATTAGGGTTGAGCTTCATAGGGTATCACAAATCGGCCAAAATTGAAGAGGTAACTTCATCCCTTCTTAACTATCTCAATTCTTACTCTATTCCCTCCATTCCAGTTCCTAAATTACCTCCTAAATATTTTTCGAATAATCCCTGAATGTTGTCTGTTTTCAATTTCAGAAACTATTGTTTTTGGAGTGATTAATTTAGGATACTTCAAGTAGGTGATTCTATTTCTTTCCTCTTCCAAATTGCTTAGTGTTTCTTCCCTAATTCTTGAATTATAAAAATTCCAGAAGTTAGGGTTCATGGCTAGGGTTTAAATTACTGTATTTTGAGTGAAATATTGAGGTTTTAGGTTTCTTTTAACTTCCTTGAGGTGCGGCGGTCATGCGGTTGACGTTTCGCCCCAATATTTGAGGGTTTCGACACATTCGGTAGGTGATTCCATGGGTAACAATTTAATGATGAGTTAGTTTGCTAGATTAAATAATTTTATATTTTCATTATGTGCTATGAATTATGATAAAACCATTTTTGTTAGAAATAGTAAAGCATTTGTTTTAATGTTACATTTTTTCTTAAAGTGTGTATTTTTCAAATGTATTTCATGAGTTATCTCTTGTGGTAGTTTTGTAAAATGTGGAAGTGATTTATTAGTTGTTTGAAGGGGCTACCAATTATGGTTGGGTAATGATATAGTTCCATGTGGGCCTAAAAATGGGGTGAATTTCAATGGTTTTATTTTTATAACCTTGTTATACTCCTTGAAAGTGTTTTATGGACTTGTGTGTTCTCATGGGTATCTTTTGTGATATTATTCTAGGTGATTATATAACATTTGAAAGTGGATTATTACATGTTTATTGGGCTTCAAATTTTATTTTGTTAGGGTCTTGGTGTGCTTTGGCTTAAAAATAGGTTTTTGAAATGGATTTTATGTGCAAAATTTGGGTATACTCTTTATAATTGTTTTATGAACATTTTGAATGGTTTATTGGGTTGTGTAATAGGTGAAACTATATTAGAAAACTGTTTTGGTAGGAGTATATTTTTAAAAGGTCCATTTAATTTGTGAAAATTATGTTATGTGATATGTATCATCTTGTAAATATTTTATTAAATTGTTTGAATGAGGTATTGAGGAGTCAAAGTGATGTGAAAGTGATGTGGAGTGTTTTGTGTGAGTGTGATGTAAAAAATTAAATTTTTGATTATGAAAGAAGTGTTATATTCCATGTGTGTGGGATGTTATATGAGTATAAATATCTTATAATTGCTTTATAAAATTGTTTAATGGTTTTTTGGAAGTGTTGAAGAAATGTGAAATGTGTTGTGGGCTATTTTGGTGTGATTCGGATTTCAAAATCATTTTGAATGAAAATGGATTTTTGTGACTTGTGTGGTATACATATGGGATGTTTAGTGAATTTGTGATGTGGAAATGATATTTTCATGTTCAATGTATATTTATTGACTTGTTGAACTTGTTTGAGCATAAGGGGAAAACCTGGGTATCTAGGTGGGTGGACGTGTACTAGTATGCTAGTGAATCCGTGGGGTTTGGCCTCAGTTTCACTTAGCAAGATTGACGCTTACAACTCTAACTAAACTATGATGATGATGATTGGGGACCACTTGGTTATGGGTATGTTTCCTACTAGTGGCTCGTGCACAAGAATGGATATTTTTGATGGTTACTCTCACCGAGATACGAGGTACCTGGGACCCACAGCAAGCTAGTGCCTCGGGGTTATTTCCTATTTCTTGTGCTCATTATTTACATTGTACTTACCGTCAGAATACGGTATAGTTGGCTGGAAATTTCACTAGTGTTGACATTAATTTTAAAAGTTTTGATTCTTAATGATATCCCACTTGAAAACTATTTTTATTCAAAGTTGCATCTTTTAGAAATTATAACTAGCTTTTCATGTTTTTGAAAACATGCATGCTTTTCGTCATTAAATGTTTATCACATAGAATATCTTAGTGGTGGTATCCTAATGGGCATTGGCTCACACCCTACTTACACATTTGGGTGTAATTATACTTGGTTATTTTTGTTGTCGAAGGTTGGGTACAGTTTTTTATTCTAGTGGTTCGGGTTTCTAGTAGGTCCTTGGTGGTGAAGTCTTGTGGAGGTGGCTTGAGGGCGGTGCCCCTTTCCATGAGGGTTCTTGGGCTGTCCTTATTTGGGTTTTTACCTTTGGTATAGACCTTTTGAGTTGTTTTAAGATATGTAATTCAGTTCTGAATTTTTGTAAAAGATTGTTTGGTTTGAAAAAACCAGATTTGTTTCATTGGATTGTTTTGTTGTTTTATGTTTATAAACTTAGGTAAATCGTTCCCAATTTTCAATTTATGATACCTGGGCACTTGTGCCAGCCCATGGGGATCGGGAACGCCCTTCCGGCCTTGTCACGGGCTGGGTTTGGTGCCATTTTTGGTGGCGATCGATTTGGTTCGTGAGAGATATCATGAAACACGACTATAAACATGTACCTTAACCATCTCTTAGACTCACCAAAGAAGAGAGGGATAGATTTTATAGAGAATTCATGTAGTGGAGACCTTATATGAAACAAGATTCAGTTTTCCATATGTAGAAAATGTTAAAATATTAACATAAGGGAATCTGTTAGAGTAATAAGAAGATATTTTTAATGTTACAATGAATGAAACAAATTTCAATGAAAAATAAAATGATCAGTTTACTAAATGGATGAGAACTGTGGTCTCCCAAATATATCATTGACTAGTGAATAATTTAAATGTATAAATTATGGGAATTTTAAAATTTTACATCCTAAGGGGAATTTTCTAGAAGGGAATCAGTAGGGTTTTATATTTAATGTTATTTCTATTAATAATGAAGAGACCAAAAATAGAATTTGAATGGAAATATATATTGAGGAATATTATAATGAATCCTAGTTTGTGGATTGAGAAGGAAGTGTTATGGTGGAATAATTTATGAATTTTAATTAAATAATTATTTAATATATTAGAATTTTATTGTGTATTTTTTTCATTACTGATTTATAAAAAGATGATAACTTTTACTGATGGACTAGAAACGTTATTTAATAGAAAAGTGATATTCTTATTAAGGAAATTTTACCCATTATTTTTTCACGATGTTGATACAATAATATTATGTTAAATGTATTTTTGATATCATTATGTGAATTAGATAGTTATAAATACCTTGGAACTAATTAAATATTTTTGTAAAATATTTTTGGCATTATCATTGATGGTGTTTGCAGTTTTTGGATTTAAGAAATATATACATTAATCTTCGTTTTTATAAGGAGTGGGGAGGCATGTATGTTTTCGATAAGGATTTATGGAAATTAAGGTTATCACCAAAATATAATTGAACATGTGATGATGGTATTAACATATATGGTATGTTAAAATAATGAGCTATATTATTATATAATGTATATTAATGTTAAGTTTAGTTTGGTAATTTAAGTACCATATTAATATATTTTGATCTTTATAAGGTTTATGAGGATAAAAATTTATATAGAGGTTTATGTTTAAGATGGAATAATGTTTTTGAGATTAAATAATTAGTTAACAATATGATATTATATCTATATATGATAACTAATGCTAACAGTTTTCTAGAAATAGATGGAATGATTTATCATTAAATTGTGGATCTTGAGATCCATTAGTTCTTATCGAATTCAATTAATTCCATCTTCATTTTATGGTGTAAGAGATGAAATTTAAAATGATAAATGTATGATCACAGAATGAAATTTTTCTTATAATACAATGGAATGTTAAGCCATTCATATATACATCCCTTTAAAATTCATGATAATCTTTTAAGAGTAACATATCAATTGTATTTTCAACTAAACATATTTTAGGTTCGATATTTTCTCTATATTTATTTCCTGATGATGTAAATACCTTCTTCATCACATTTACTGAACATAAAGGTCATACATCATGATCAGGATCTTTCATAAGAGGAACAACATGAGGTGATTTTGGAATATATATATAGAGAGATATAAAAAAGTTCAATACCATAATGAATTATTTTGGTGAAACTATCAACATGATAGAGTTATGTGGGAACCTAAGGATGTAATGAAGATGAAGTATCCTCAGTTTGTATTACAAAAGTTTAAAATTTCATGGGATAAGTTATTTTTTAGGCGGGATTAATGTTACACATCAATAATTCGAGATTTTTTTCATATTAATTTAATAAATTAATTATGTTTAATTAAAATTTTCAATGAGTTTATATTTTATTACATTGAATTATGTTTTTATCTTGTATTAAATTCAATGTTATGTTTTTCCCTATTACACACAACACTGATTTTTAACAAAATGTGATATATTATTAAAATTATTAATTAAATGTGGTTGGAATAACCTAGATTTCTAAAAAGTTGTATAAATTTTGATAAATAAGTTTAATATTTTAATGAAAATGTTTTTATATAAATAAAACATATTAAAAAAATTAGTAATTTTTAATAAATATTTTATATGTTGTTGAAGTTTTATTTTCACAATAAAATAATCTTTTTATGAATGATAATAATTTTTTTTAAATTATTAGAAAATAAATTATTTAAAATATAATTAAATTTTTAAGTGATCCTTTAAATATTATCTCAGGGTAAATTTTTCAATTTTTTTTTGAAAATATTATTTTTTAGATGAATAGTAAAAAATGCTAAATTTTAATTGAAAACATCCTTCTAGTTTAATATTTTCATAAAGATAAATAATATTTTAAATTGAATTTAGAGTAAAATTATATCAATTATATATCTAATCGTAATTGTTTTATCATTTACCTCAATTTCATATTGAGTTTAAATAAAAAACATTGTATACTTTTGAACAGTTTATCTTTAAAAACATGTATTCTCATCACATATGAGAGATTAATTTTAAATTAATATTTCCAACATATATGAAATGAATTTTAATGTATGGATTGAATATTTTTAATTAGAATAATATTTCTTATTTTATAATTTTATCATATTTTTTGATAGAAATCAAACTTAAAAATTTGCAAAAAAAATTACCTCAGTTAAGGTGAAAATGTGTTAGATGTGGGACAAATTAAAAATATAACAATTAAAAATAAACCAAATCATGTAAAATACCATTTTATGGGAATATATAGACCATATAAAATCTAGGATCTGGAATGGTACATTATTGGATCCTTGGGACATTAAAAATGAGGTGGAAATTCCCTCTTTCAAAAAATTACAAGTCTAACAATCACCAAAGTTATAAAAGGATACCCCTTCTCCACAATTAGTCACACATTAAATAATTTTTTTCCAGTAAATATCTACCTAAATAAATAACTAAATTTACTCATATTATTCGTGAAGCCTTATTTTGATCATAAATTCAACCTAGAAAGTCTTTCGGAGAAACCTAATAATGCTACCCAAAGAATTGTTATATTCCTCAATGAGCATTTTTGTTTTATTTCATCCTATAACACTATAAATTCAAATGAATACATTATTATATAATGAAAACATTATATTACATATAATTATATTTTTTATGTTAATTTTTTTACCTACTATCTTATTAACATAAATCAAATGGGTTATGAAATCATCGTTCGTGAGTATAGAGGACTACATGCTTGTAAACCGATGTCATCCATTTTTTCAATAATAACTCTCATTATATGAAATGATAGAGGATAAAAATAATATATATGTAACTTATAACATAAATATTCATTTGGATTTATTTTATCACATATGTAATTTTTTAGATTCTCTCTCAGAGGGGATACAATAACATCACTCGTGTGTAAGGTAGACTATGACCTCCCAATGTGATGTGTTTTGATTTTCACTAACAATTTACATGAATGAAAATAAGGATAAATATATGTGATATAAATTGAATTACTATCAAACTAATAAAATATATATAAGTTTGAAAATTGAATATATCATATTCTTTCTTATTATTTCAATCACTAAATTATTATAACATTGGTCATGTACATGTGGACTACCACCACCATAAATCAATATAGCTCTTTTTATCACCACCAAAATGGATGACAAATAAATATAGTTATGGAAACATACATAATTTCACAAAACCATATATCACAATTTGTCTTCAAAGTATAATTTATGTATAAACATAATTATTATTTAATTTTTTTTAATCGGGATATATTTTAATCATTATCAATGTAAGAGGCCCAAAAACAATAAATCAAAATATATATGAAAACAATGTTGTTGTTATGTGAATCATTATTTTAACAAGAAATTTTTAATAAATATATAATAAAATGTCATAATTAAATCATATATGGTATGATATATATAAATATTTTTTAATAATATATGTATAATAAACTTATTTTTATAATATAAGAGGTTTCTATGTGTATGAATGAAGTCACAACTTAAGGTAATGTATTTTTGTCAAACTTTTTACATATGTGAGACACATTCCATATTGACCAACTATGTAATTTTTTTTCATATATACATCCCATAAATGTTTTTATGATGATTATTATGTAAATTATTATCATTTAAATATCCTTTTTAGGGTCTATATTTAATCTGGTTTATAGTTCAATGAGTTAGAAAAGGGTTACTGGAATTTTTCCTTAGTGTTACTCCATTGATATATATGATATGTTATGCATATAACATCTTATACTGGGTGAATATGTATCCAAATTGACATTTAATATACTGTATTTTTTTTTATTATCGTGATATTTTATTATTCCCTTCATGGTGCATATGTTTCAATGTTAAATAGTGGTAATGAGTTTATATGATAATCCCTTCATTTCATAGGAATGATTATGATTATGGAATTGATGATAAAACAATTTCTTCCATATATAAGGAAACTAATTTCATTTATTCTGCCATGGTTATGACACGAGGATACATGCCCTGCCATAATTGTCCTATCACTACAAAATCAGGTGTTCAAAAATAATTTTTTAAAGAAAAAAATATCTCTTCTGTCGAAATTCCATTTTTCTCAAAACGCATGTTCTCTAAATATGTTCTCATATAAATTTTTCACAAAAAAAATTTATTTATTTTTTTAATTTTTTACTCTATTAGGACATCTCACAAAAACAATTGATGTAAATATTGATTTCATTTTCCAAATAATGCCTATATATATTTTATCAAAAAACCTATGAAAAGAATAATTATATTTAGAATGAACAACATAAATAGAATTTACTACTATCTTGATCACCAAAAAAATCTCTATATTCCATTAAACCCATTATACTTATTTTCAGAGAATATGTTTTCTATAATTTTTGTTAAATTTGGACATTTAATAAAATCTATTTGAAAAGGATTTTATAATGTGGTTTATTTTTTATAAAGTGTTTTTTATATGGATGGTTTACGATGATTATATTTTTTTGATAGTTCCTTCCCTTCCAAGTGTTATACCACTATAAAATTCATACGAAACTCGAAAACAATTCCATGGGTTATACTAAGATGAAATTATTAAGAAATATGTATGTTTTAAATATGTTGTGATGTGAATAAATTCTTATGAAACCCACTTATTTTAATTGATAATGATATGGTGAATGTTTTATGATCTTGTGGTATACATATATATTATTTTCATTAACTGATGTCTGGGGACTATATATTATTCTAATGATTATGGAAAAACATTACATCCTATGACATAATAATGAGAATTATGTAGATGGGATTGATCCAGTATATAAAATAGGTGTTTCCAAATCCACTATGGGAAATTGGTGTGTCCTTATTTACTACGGGTATTAGGTGTTTCCTTGTCTATGATGGGAATATATTGAGGTTTCTTGATTGACTATGTTGGTGGTATAGTTATTTAACATTGACATATTAATTTTTTTCAATTATTTTATTGTGACACACTTTTAAGATGTGATGATATACCTAATGATTGATTTATGGCGATTAATCACCCTTATAGGAGATGAATTCAAAAATAATAATGTATTATGAAATGACCCACATTTAAAATAATTGAATTGTTAGGAATGATCTTCATATGAAATTTTCATGCTCTCATGCCCTTATTAATTTATAATTCTCTCCAATGATTATATATTGTTATCTATATTTTAGAGTATTTGTGATCATATGAGATCAACCGTTATTATGTTTCATTATCTATGTTAAGAAGAATGATTATATTTAGGGTATGACTTGGAGGATTAATGCGTTAGAATATTTTTTTGGGATATATATAATAACTTTAAAAAAATTAGAAGATAATATTCCCTGACTTCAAACTCACTAAACTATTCTGTTGATCTAGTGTGTGTTGATGTGATCGAATTAATATTCATCTAAAAAGATGTAATATCAATGATTTGGAATTTTCTTTAATTATATTAACATAAATTTTTTTATTATAGCTTCATTATTTATTAAATGATATTTATTGGTTTTCTTTTACATATATTCTTATAATTTATGAGGAGAACAACTCCCATATGATTTTTCTTTTAACCTCAGTTTATGTTTCCCACCAATCATCTATTGGAGTTAGTCTTCAGTTTTTATTCACTCTATAACTGCTCATCCAAGAGGGGTCACATTGGGGAAGGTTTATAATATATTTAATATTTATGACATTGATATCATTTCCCAAAAAATCATACCTCCCTAATCTAAAAATGGAATTTTTGGAAATAATCCCAATTCTGGATTCTCTCTCATCATATCCAAAATAATGTTTTAGTATAAATCATGATTTTACCATGTATGGGAGAATTCTATAATGTTTTAGAGAAAAACATCCACAATGTAATAAAATAAGATTGTAAAATACAATTATTTTCCCCAAGAATATTGTTAATATATTTGAAAAATAAAACATTATATTCATATTATTTATCTGATACCTAATCACAAAAAAATGTTAATAGAAAATTATTTTCCCAAATCTATAATTATTTATATCCTAAACTATTTTCAATTTGATAAAGTAACGTGGATCCCATAGGTTAAAAAAATTGCTAATCAATCCCAATAAGTGGATATTTGTTCTTAATAGTCACTTGGTTAACCATAACGAAATCCATTCAATGGTGTAAACTCCATTTCCAATAATGTTAAACAAAAAAATATCACCCCATGTCGATGTGGTCAAGTTAATGAATCATTTTGACCCTAGATCTTGTAGATATAACATTATATCTATTATATATACAATCTCCATACAATTTGGAGGGATATAAATATGTTCAATAGATATTACTAGGTCAACCATAATCTCAACCTCTCCCGAGAGATTAATACACACGAATTCCTTTGGAAACTTGTCCAAATAAAAATCCTCCCCCTAAGAAAACAATAGTTTTATTTACTTTACATTATCCCTTCTAATAATTCTCATAAACTAATTCAAGGAAATCACTAGCTATTAATATCCTGACTTTGAATTTATTTCATGTAAGCCCTACCCCTCAATAAAATTACTGCAATCACATATATGGTATTTGAAGGACACCGTCCATTGTTACTTGTCATTGTGTGATAGGTATGAGTCAAACAAATAATTTAAATAATCACATCAAAATGAAGTATCTCAAATATAAGAAAAGATGATAGATTCCCATAACTAATAGTCACAATATCGCATCTCATATAATGTTGAATTTCATCAAAAAATATTCCCAATGGTGCATCAGTTATCATCTCCCCCTTTCAATACATCCCAACCAACCCTAAATAATTGGATAACTACCCAATATTTAATTATTAAGTTATACCAATACTGAAAAATGATGTTTTGGTGTTTGTCCTAGAATTCATACCACCTTTGATTGATGGGGTAATATTCTAGCACAACTCACTCTATAAATAACATTCATATTGGTTCTCCAGATGAGGTTTCATATACATATCCATATGCCTTAAGAAATTCACTAATAGTGGATGTCTGAGGCAATACTATGAGGAGACTATACACATATATCAAATATAACAGTAAACCTAATATAACCAAATACCATCCACAATTGTAAATAATCAGATTGTAAATAATGAAGGTGAAAATAAAAATAATAAATGCATTTATAAAAAGGCTCGAACAACCATGAAATACAAATAATAGTCCCCCACTTATTTGTTTATAGATTTATACTAGAATAAAATAATTTAATCAAATAATTTTCTAAATAATATTTGATATGATACTCATCCAATATTCTAATTCCATCCAAGATACCCTGCTGGACCATTACATCTCAGGCCTCAACCAAACATGTTCCTTAAATCAGGTGAATATCTAATTCAGTAACCCATGTGTAGTGGAGTCCTGATCATAATGTGAGTACAAAACCCAATTTACCACAACCAATGGTGTTTAAAATAATATAGTCATAATGAAACTCAATAAAAAAGTGAAATAAAAAAGGAAATTTAGTTGTTAATTAATTTTCTATATTACATTAATCATTTTGACCGAAATGTTATAGGGTGATCATTGGGTTGGACAATCATGCTATAGAACAATGCTAATGTCTCTATTAGTTTGTGGATTATCTTATGTAGAATTTAAAACCATTATAAGTATAGGACCTACCAATAATGGTTGTGGAATTCATATATTTCTATGATTTAGTGACCCAACCCTTATATCATGGGACTTCCACCTTATGTCAACATGTGGTTGAGAATCTTACCCTCAGGCATCCCACAACCCATGCATCTTACCCTCAAGAGGCAATTTACTACCACAAATTTGACCAATATAAGGGATACATAACCATGCACCTATCCTAAGATGTCGTGGGACTATGAATATCACCTTCATAAGGTCCATACCCCATCCATCTATCCCATTTGGGTAAATTCATTATCATGAGTCAAAATATAGGATGTGATATTTAACTAATGTTGAATTCCCCCAATATCAAGATATTTTGAATCTCATACTAATGCGGCTTGAACTCCATACATCTAACTCTTTGGTGGTAACTAAATACTATTCATAAATCCCTATTTAATATTATGTAACCACTATACCATACACTAATCTCTCTCTTATGTAGACCTCAATAAACATTATATGACAACATAATAAAAATAGAAAGAGATGAGTAAGAAAGAAAATATCCCTGAAGAATCATGCATAAATAAAGACTTATCAATAATAAGACCAATAATAATCACATTATAACTTCTATTTCATAATACGATAGAATGAAATCAAAACAATCACCTAACTATGACCAAAGTACTATGAACACGTCAACAATTTTAGTATTACTTAATCATTACACTACAAAATTTCAATAGTTTATTCCATTGATCCAAACACCAATTAATATCATGAAACGGGGAATTTGTTTTTATTTATTAATAAATCCTATTAAGAAATATCTTTCAATAATAAACATAATGTATCTATTTATAATTCATAATCTAGTTTTATTCCAATTCTTTATTATAATCCATAAGATTCCCAATCAGGAAATAAAATTTAATTTACCATACTAATTATATTATAAGCCAATTTTCATGTCAACAATAATAATTAATTACTAGTTTATTTTTAAGAACACCCTTGGGGAGAATCAAGAATGGTCACAATACCAATGGATCTAATAGTGTCCTTAAGAGGTCCAGTCATATGAATTTATCAAAAATAGTTAGTTTTCATTTAGATTTGATCTCACACACATCCTTTTAAAAATATAACTCATTTCCCATAAAAATTGATGAAATATACATTAGTGATTTTTTATATACAACCAACATATTACTATATATTTTACCCATTAATTATTTAGAAACTATAGATAGCAAGGCCTGTCTATGTTTGTTGCACCACACCCCTGATCAATGTGAACCATATCAATGCCACACGATCCTAAATAATCAATAAAATAATAAATAATAAATTATAGGTGATATAATTAAATAATAGATAAAATTAAAACTTGGTATAATATTTTTCGATTCCTATAGTCATCATGCAGTGTCGAAACCATCGACAATATGATGCAGTCCACTCTCGATGCATCCCCTAGCCTAGTATTCACAAATTCACCAATTAATTCAATAAAATTGAAATAATGATATAATTTATTTAAGGAGAACATCTCATGGATTAGTTTAAAACCTTTAATGAACTCAATATATTGATGAATGAATGTAGTATTATGTCATCCAAGGATCCACTTATTCTGGGATATATATGGAATCTTCAAATAAATCCATCGACTTCACTATTATCTATTCAAGTTGACATTTTATCCAAAATGAACATCGTCAAAACTAGTAGTAATGATTTGGATATTAACTGAAAGATTGGGTGAAGAGTAAAATTACAATTGGCTCTATGGAATCACATATATTATTAGTAACAGTATAAAAAAATATAGGTATGTCCCCCTATGTGTCCCACTTGACCAAAGAAATAATGTATTCAATAAGCCTATTTATCATTAAAAGTACATGGGATATGTGTTTCATGGTGCAACCAAAGTGTTCATGCCATTACTTATTTAAATAACATAGTCCCCTAATTTTATTAATAAAACCATCTTGGATAGACCCTTTGATTCCCATTCATTCCATGATTCATTATTCATGGAATAAATTGTATGTTGTAGCTATATTAAGTATCCCATTATGTTTGTTCCGCATGTGATTATCAAATGAACCGTAAATCATTCCAATGAAAAAAACATCCAATACCACTATTTTTGGATGTTCAAACACTTAAAACCTCAATCATATTTTTTTATTTAAAAATGACCATTCAACAAATGTTGAAAAATAACATTCCAATTGAATTTCTATATTGATACCATTGTGGGTTCATACAGATTACCTCTAGGCGATATCATGTGCTTCTAGATCCACCAAGAAATTCTTTCACAATATTAACCCCATACCATCACCACATAATTAGTTGTTAACTAATATATTAACACATTGTTATCATAACATTAACTCCCACGTTAAACCATGTCCTCAAACTCATTTCAATATTCCATGGGAACACCAACTACAACTATTTTTTTACAGTAGTTAATCCTCGAAATACTCAGGTTTCACCATAACCACATCCACATATTAGCTTCATCACACTAATAATGAATCTATATAAATTATTATAACTATATAAAATATATATATAGTTCAATTTTTTGTCAAAATTATGAAAAACAAGGAAGGAAAGTATACACTAATGGAACTTAATGGTGGTCCTCCCCCATGTTTTAAGATAAGAACATGTTTTTCAACATGATTTGTGTTATTGTTATGAAAAATATCATAACTTTTCCAATTAATAGTTGATTACATTATTCTATACCTATAAAATGATAAAACCTTAATCGAATCATTTCCCTTAACCAAGATTATCTCATAAATTCCGGATTGGTTCAAGAACTATAAAAAATATTCTAGGAAAAATATAACCAACTAATATGAGATAACATACCTCAATCCACCATAAATCCATTTTATCAAATATTCCACATCCAAAATTAGTGTAGGATGAAATTTATGTAGAAACATATTGTGTGTAGTATATTCCATCACTGACATATTCCCTTAAACATGATTTATAAAAATCGTATGTAATAACACTCTTCAAGGCCTAAAATTGAATTTCACAAAGACAAACTACATGAAAATCATTATAGGATAACCCCTCATATCATTCTACCTTGACCTAAATGACCATATAGATATTTTTGTTTGCATAAGTAATTTATATATAAATCATACCTTATAATCAATGTATGGACTATCCAGTCAAATATGGATTAAACTTTATATATAACTCAATACCCTACTGTCGACCCCCAAATAGAAAGAGGGGGTGATTTCATAGTACAAACATCCTTTTATGGATATAAAAAGATATTCAAACACTAGAAATCGTATAATTTTTATATTATATGAGTCATGGTAATATTCCTCTAAAATTCCAATACATATAAAAAATAAATTTATATGAGTTTTCGATACAATTGATAGTGGTATATGTTCATTAATTACCTCATAGTTCCATACAAAACTTATAGAGGTTTTATATCAATGAAATACCATTTTCATGACTTTTAAAAATTATATTATTCTTAGTAATATTTTTTTTAATTAAATTAATGAAAATCTCAATCAACTTGTATATACACATCTTATCACATAAGGGTCTTATAAAACCAGGCATCCCCAAGCCCAACATACACACATTCTTGGTTAGGAATGAAATTAATTTATGATAAAAATAATTTATAAAATAGAATAATATCCAAAAAATATATAACCATATTCTCATTCATGTATGGTTTTTACCATATGTAAAAGACATGTATAAATGTTTATGAACACCTTAAATAAAAAACCACTTCCCATAGCCAAGTTAACAATCATTAACAAGAATATAAATTTCTAATGGACTATAAATGTTGAATATCATTTAAGTATTAAATATCACTTTTTACATTGGTCATTGATTAAAATAATAAATCAAAAATCATTCAATATAATTTTTAAATTTTTAAATTGGTATCTTTTTGAAATGATCAATAATAATCTCAGAACATGGTAACATTGATATTTCCCATGTAGGAGGTAGAAAAAAATGAAAATTTTCCATACCATGTTCCAACTACTCTTATCGCATAATACCATGTCCCAAAGAGTGATAAAAAATCATGGCATCAACACCACCTAATATCATGCCAAACTATGCCTATTCCCTCATATATTGACCCATATCCTCTACCAACATCTCTAATGGTCACAAAACACAAAAATAACTATTGATTGAAAAAATTATGATGAATTCAGACCTTAGTATTTTGGTGTATTTATATGGTTAATGTATTAAATAATATATATTTTTTATATTATAGGTCTTTTTATTCTGAATGAACTATGTAGACACACATAGGGGGAGGTTGGGCAGAATCAGGTGTTGCCCAATTTTTTCATTTTTCATTTTTTAATATCCATCAACCCTTTGGAAATTAAACAATTGTGTTTCTCAAGAATATTATATAATATTTTGTTTAAGGTATCATTAACATATATCTAATTTATTACATATCAATGGGTGTTTATCAAAAATTGGATGTTCTTGGAAATCCTAATCATGATGGTACTTGAAATTCCTAAGGAATGGTTTCAATGTGTAATCATGTCATAAATACACAAAATGTAGGCCATGTATTAACCAAAAAACAAGGATAAAAAATCACACATGTTTGGGATCAATGTATTACCAAAGTTATTTGAGTCACATACCACTACTCAAGAATATACTGGGGTCCCACAAGTTTTTTATACAAAAAGTATTTATCCTCCTAAACAAGAATGAAATAAAATATATGGATTTAACTATATCTAAAAATTTAGATAGTCTCTCTCATTTGAACTTCCAAATGGTCTTCATGGAAATTATTCATTATTATCCCTATTATAGAATGGATTTACAACCCTTCCTCCTAAATTTTTTACAATGCGGTCTCAATACCAAATCATTGATTTTATTTACACTTGTTGATAATAGATGGTCAAATATAGTTGGACTTTCTTATATTGATATTCTTCTCTCAACATTGCTACACTTGTGATGATATAATAAAAATGGTCGACTTTTTATCCTTCCTTTAACATTTATACCCATTTAATCATTTTCATCAACACATGATCTATATTCTCATGTTGTTATTCTTATTTTCAACCAATAGTAATTTAACTATATTTCCTTGCCATGGAAGAACTCATGACCAAATTTTCTCATTCCATCAAATTCCATTAATACATAGGAAAAATGAAAATGGATTTTCTAGTTGGAATATAGAATATACCCAAAACATTCAGTGCCCATGATCCTTAATTAATTTATAAATAGTTTATATGATTGGTTCCCCCTAATATCATATTATTTGTTCCTTGTCCAATGTATTTTTCTCTTAGGAAATTATAGAATTTCCATTTCAATTTCACTTCCCATTTATTTTCAATTTTTCTTATTAATATCTACCTAAAAAGAAATATTATAGTGTCATTAAATAACCTTCAGTATCCTTTATCGTATTCACTTCAACACACCTTATTCATTCTCTAGATAAAAACACGGCCACTTCTTCATCAACATTTATAAATATCTCGAAATTCCTCTTCATCTATACAAGTATTAAGACACACACATTGTTGGATCAGTAAATTAATTTACTTCATAAAACCTATATAATAAATGTGATTTAGACTCCCTAGTTCTATAATTATTATAAAATATTTCATATATAGCTTGGTTCGTCTACCTGTAATTAGAGAGCATCATAGAATGGTTGTGAAGACACAAAAATGATATAAAAATTTAAATAAAATATCTAAATTATGAATCTAATCTTCCATTAAATATGGAATCCCAACTCCCATTTAAATATTTTTACCATTACAACATATCATAAGAATAATAATATTTCAAATCATTTTTAATCACCAAGTGATGATTTTAAAATATTTCATTTGAAATTATTAATATAACTATAGTATTAATTTCCTCATATTATCCTTCACACATCTTCATCAACCAAATGCCCCATACTATAATCTTAAGGGTATAATGATAGAGTATTACTAGTACCAAAAACAATAAAAAACATTTCCACTTAATTTTTGAATGCCTTTATTGATTCTATATTTTTATATTCCACAAACTCTAATTTCATTGATCCTTTTAACCCAGCCAATGTTTAATAATATATTGAAATTAAAAATTTAATAACACACAATTAAATGTATTTTTTATCATTAAATTACAAGAAATATTCCATTGTTCGTCCCAATATGATTTCAACTTCATCATAGAAATATTTGGAAATATGACTTGTTCATCAAGGGAAACCTAAAAAAATTCCTATGTGTTAAAGGGTTATTGTAGTGATATCCAAGGAAATCCTGTCACAAAGATTTATGTTTGTCTGGAAATATTAATGTGTTACCTCAGGACATACAATAATGGAAAACACCATACATGAAGTCTTCTGACCATCCATAGAGTCATACGATGAAGTCACTGACTCATGATGTTGATATTATTCATTCCCAAATAAAAAGTTACATGTCGTACTATAGTTTTACCATAAATCCATAGGATATTCCCTAAATCCATATGTTTATCTCAAGAAAATCATATTATTGGTGATCAATAAATATGACAGTATTATATTATATTATATAAGGCTATTGGGGGGTATGATTACATTAAACACACTCACACCACACACACACAGGCATGAAAGGTCCGGTCATAGTCCCCCCCAAGTATATCCCACCCAACAATCCACATTATTACATAATATTTTTAGCCCGAAAGACTGTTGGGCATGAAGCCCATTTCATTCTTGGCCCATGGCCCATTATGTGAATAGTAACCTTGTAACTCTAGTATCGCAACAGTACCACCTCCACTAAAGTACTTGTTATAGTACCCACCTCTTCTATATAATTATTCAATGTTTCAATAAAATTAAACATTCAATATTTTTCAAATGGTATAGAAATATCAACAATGAGGTAGGAAATTCGTCGGATTTCTCCAAGAAATAATCTATGGTTTTTTTACATGTAGTCCAATAGTTAAAATCACACCAAAATTGGGATTATTTCCACATAACTCATTAAAGATAACTCAATCAAAATAATCATTATTTAAACATTTTAAATATATCATTACATGTAATTAATTATTTGGTTTACCAGTTTACTCTTCCTTTGAAATCCCTAAATTTCTATCTCTATTTAAATAAACTTTAATACCCATATAATCATAGCATCCCTATCTATTCACAATGACAAAAAATTCCACTATTAAATATATATATATATATATATTATGATAATAAATTATCCATAAAAAATCATGATTCCATAAATCCCAACAAATTTATTCAACTAATTTTATAGGTTGATACTCAAATGTTTTTTTTCAAATCTATATGTAGTAGTATAACATTGGATAATATATTTCTAGTATATTGATTGTCCTTTATATTTTTAGAAGAATCACCATAAATCAATTTTTCCAATGGTTTATTGGAAATATATCATTGTTTTGATAACTATTGTCATAGAAATTAACAATAAAAAACCTAATCCAAATAGAACTTCATTCTCACTGTTGTAATTTTTATCAATAATTTTAACATAAATAATAATAAGATATATATAAAACTCAAATATATTTTCTCTTTTCCTCTCCCAATTTATTAATGTGAATAAATAGTAGAAAAAATTGATCTCCCATGGATGTACTATTTTATGTACTAAATTAGAACGAGGAGGTATTTTATAAGATAGTTCTTCTCACATTTTCTCAATTGAGTTGAATAACCATATTATCCACATTAATAATTTATTGGATATAGGGAAAAAATAATCCACATATAATTTAATATTGAATCTTTATTATGTTATAAAAAACGTTGTGTGAGATAAACCAGAGTAGAAATAGTACTAATATTACAAATGCATCAAATATTTCTATATTCATTACACAATGTTCTACCAACTCATGATTTCATTTTTTGGAGTTGTATAATATATATTTTAACGAGATTTCATAAAATCCAATCATCTTTACGAACACATTATTATGGTAATATAAAAGTTTTTTTATTTCCAGGGTTTTTATAGAAAAACTCCATATTTGTGGTTAAAATATGAAAAATAAATAATAATGACATGATATTTAAGATCAATACAAATATTCATCATAATATTGGGAAATCCATATTATATAATTTCATAGAAAAAGAAATATCTTAAAAACTAACATATTCATTATATCATACTCAATAGAATCATTCCATAATTCAATATCATGGTAATATCCTTTCTGAAATAATACAAAAGTGGGAATAATAACATTTGAAAAAAATGATGAATTATAAAATATTACCACTTCCAATATTCAATAATTTTATTTATTCCGTCAATCATCACCTTCAATTAGCACTCCATACTAAAATCACATGTTTGGTAATAAGGTGAGAGTTACACTTATATTTAGTTTTAGCACTAAAGATGAGATGAGTTTCTCAACGTAGTTTCACATTCCTATGAAGCTCTAAAGATTCTTTGATTCCTAAGATTTTATCCACTTTTATGCTAAAAAAGTTATCATTTTTAGAAATAATATAATTTTTAAATATTTATTATTTAATAGATAAAACAAATGTTTCTAGTGATACATTATTATTCATACTCATTGAGGATTTCACCTCCCTGTATGAAAATTCTTACTGATCTAGATATATGATTAATACATCATTAAGATAATGAACATTCCCAATTTTGTGTGTGGTTGACTATTAAAATTATTAAAAAAATTGGGCATAATGGAGTTGAATTTACATTACTTTTATTTATATTTTGTGTTTATTGTTAATGAACATGTCAATAGTTTTCGCAAGAAGGATTTGATGGAAATTAACTTTGTGAAAAGTATAATTAGGGTTAAACTATTGGAAATAAAAATTAATAATTATATGATTGAATTGAATGAGGAAAAAGGATTATTCTACATAAATATTTGGTTTGATATCTTTTAGTAGGGAACTAAAAATAATTTTATTAAATGAATTGGTCATCATGGAATCAATACATGTCCTGAATGATTTTTTCATATAAATAATATTACACTTTGGAATGGTGGATTTTTTTGTTAAAGGGAGGGGATTCAAATTTTATGGTTATTAAGTTTTGATAATATTTATAAATGTTATGATTAAGTAGATAAGTTGGAAGAAATATCTGGAAACCAAACATATAGTTAGGCTACAAGAAAAGTTACATTTTGACGGTTTATGTATAAGTACCTGACCATATTACGTACATAATCTTGAATCTAGTCAAGAAAATAATTCCTTTTAAATTGAGTATCTATTAAAGTTTAGAGATTTTGATAATTGGGAAATAATACATTCATAACCTTACACATTGTTACCCAGTGGATACCAAAAAAACAGTTTCCATTTGTTTCAAAATTACAAACATTAAAACATAAAAAATGATTCTTTGAAAATTCTTAAACATTTAAAACAGATTCCTTATTTGTCTTACACATCCAATAACTTAAGAAAAATTATTTAAATCTTGGGCTGATCACAAAAACTCAGTAAGCTTTATTAAAAGAATAAAAACACATTAGTCTATGAATTCTTGTAACGTATGAGATCATTCTCATAAGACATACTTATCACATGTATATATATATATTTAAATTGTGAAACATGAGATTCCAAAAATACCTAATAACATAAGTAGAACCATAATGGTATATTATATAATTACTTATATAATCATCTAACACTTTTTTCTACATTATAATTTGTAAGCATCACAACTACCTTACTATTTGTGTACCCATCGTAGTTACACTTGGAGTAACCGTATGGAAGACCTCCAACATACAAATAAACAATTCATTTGAGGGATATATGGGTCCCAAAAACCATCATAAACAATGTCCAAGATCTAGAACATAATCATAAAACATGAATATTATAATACAAATAATTCTTTGTAATTTTGTAAAATAGAATTTTAAAAGGGGATTTAAAATAAAATTCCCTTATAAATATCTTATTATTGAAGTGAGACTTAATATAGTGGATGTAATATGTTTATACTCTATAAATATACTTAATTTAACTTATTATAATCAGAATTAATCACAAATAAACTTTAAATACCCTATAAATAATGAAGAATAAGGTAAACCCAAAGGATGGAAATTGGGTTAAGAATTATCTTACAAAAAACTCGTAGCCTAACGGCTATGCAACATGGTTATAGAAAATATTTAAAAGAGAGGGGAAAAGGTTCACCCATACAAAAATGAATCATAATATAGAATATAACATGAATAATAAGGAGAGAAGAACATGATTTGGATACTTGAAAGTTATACCACATAAAAGAGAACTTGATTGGAAAAATGAATGAAATTTAGAATTTTCTTACTTTATAGAGTAAATCATAGAACATGACTGTTGGGACCTTGGGATCTTGGGGAAAAATAGGGAGGGCTACTGGGTAGGTAAAAATGCTAGATATTAATTTAAGAGGAATTTGGAATGAACTTAATGAAGGAATGGGTCGGTATTTATAGTAAAAGTTTGGGACTATTTTACTAATTTCCAATGGACACCTCATTCGTGGTATCTACAAAACCATGGGCTTGACCATGGTACTTTACTATAATATAATCTACTTTGGACACCTCATAACTTATTTTTATATTAAAAAATCTACCATATTTATTACATTATTATTACATCAATAGTGATGTCATTAACACACTGAAACTCAAAACTGTATATTGAACTATTCAATTAAAAATTAAATATTTCAGAAAAATCCACAAAATTATACTTAACCATTTATTGATGTGTTGAATTCCAAATTAAAGTCCATTTTTTGAAAATAATGTTCTAAATAATTTTTAATTTAATTATTAAATAAAATCATATATAATTCATAAATTTATAATTTAAAAACTATAACTACTTTTATAACACATTTAATATTTAGTCAAGATGACATTTTCTTATATACTAATGAAAATAAAATAATAATATATTTTCAATTTATTAGGGTCATATTACTATACATATTACTATTAATAAGGGTATGTTACTATTCACCAATAAAAGTATGTTCCAATAGACTAAAAATTACATACTGAACACAATTGTAGATGACCATTTTTCAAAAGTCAAAACATATATGTAATAAAATTATATTAAAAGTCTACATATAAATATGTACATTAAACAAAATTTCAATCATTTCAATTTATCTTTAGGAATCCTTGGGGTGTTACAATATCTCCACTTTCTAGAAATTGTGTCCTCGTAATTTTATTTACTTTTCAAACAAGTGAGGGTACCTTTCCCTCATTGAAATTTCAGACTCTCATGTTGCTTCTTCAACCATGTGGTTTCTCCAAATAACCATTACCTGGAGGATTACCTTCTTATGAAATAGCATTTCCCTTCAATTAAGAATCTAAACTGGTTTCTCTTCATATTAATGGTTCCCATCCAACTGAATTTCTCTTGGGCTCAAAACATGTGTCAAATTTGGTATATACTTCCTCTACATAAAATCATGAAAAACATTTCATACCTCAGACAAAATTAGAGGCAAAGCTTCTATTTATGAAACTAGTAAAAAATAATATATGATTTCAAAAGGACCGATGAACCGTAGACTTATCATTCCATTCTAACCAAAACTCATCACACTTTTCCAATAAGAGATTTAATGGAAAAAATAGTCACCTACCTAGAAAGAGAAGTATTTCCTTCTGTTATCTGCATATATTTTCTGCCTACTTTGAGCTGTCTACATATGTTTCTAGATCATCTTTACTTTCTTAGTCACTTCCTCTACTAATTCCGGCCCCATAAACTTTCTTTGACCGAATTCATCCCAAAATGATGAAGTTAAAGACTAATTTCCATACAAATCATCAAAAGGTAAAATCTGTATACTAGAATAAAAATATTTATTATAAAAAAACTCAGCTAAAGAATGTTGTTGATCCCAACTTCCCTGGTAGTCCATTGAGAAAGATCGAAGATTATCCTCCAATGTTTGAATCATTTGTTCTGACTGCCATTCTAATTGAGGATGAAAAGCTGTACGAAAATTTAAAACTATACCCAATGACATCTAATGTCCCTTATAATTGTTGTAAGTGAACTTTGGATCCCGTTTAGATACAATGGAAAAAAGGAACTAATTTTAACTAGACAATCTCCTAAAGTTACAATTGAGAAACCTAATACAAAGTCATTATATCTAGAATAGAACGAAAATGTGCAGATTTTGTCAGTCGATCCACAATAACACAAATTTCATTGTTACCTCTAGATGTCTCAGGTAGTCCCACCACAAAGTCTATCGATACATTATCTCAATTCCAAAATAGCACTTGAAAAGGATAAATCATCCCCTTAAGTAACTGTCGCTCTACTTTAACATATTGACATGTCAAAAATTTCATGGAAAAATAAATAATATCCCTTTTCATTCCATCCCACCAGTAAAACTCCTGAAAGTATCTATACATCTTAGTACTACAATGATTAACCACAAATGGAGAACTATGAGCTTCACACAAAAAATATTTCTTCAACTGAGAATCACATGGCACACACAACCATTTTTTCAAATCTCAAAACACAAACTTTATCAAGGTTAAATTCTGGAATCTTACCCATTTTAACCAATTATACCTTATTTTGTAGCTCACAGTCTTCCTTCTGAGCTTGCTTAATTCTGTCTAAGAACAAAGATTGTACTGAAACCTAAATCAAAATATATGTATTACATGCACTAAAAACTTCTAACAAAAAATCCATCAAATGATTAATCAAGGGATCATATTCAAAATGTAACATGGTTAATGATGCATGATATTATCGACTCCTGGAATCCACCAAAATGTTTTCTTTTCTAGGATGGTAATTTATTGTGAAGTCATAATACTTCATCAATTCAAACCATCTTCTCTGTCTCATGTTTAATTCCTACTGAGTGAATATATAATTCAGAAATTTATAGTCAATATATATTTGACATTTGTCTCAGTATAAATAATGCCTCCAAATTTTCAAAGAAAAAACCACGGCTACCAATTCCAATTCATGTGTGGGATAATTTAACACATGAGGTTTTAGTTATCTTGAAGCATAAGAAATTAGCAGATCATTCGGCATCAAAACACAACCATGTCCCCTCAACGAACCATCACTGTAGATAATGAAATCACCATTTCGGTATGGCAAGGCCAAAATTGGAGCTTTTACCAATTTCTTCTTCAGTTCTTGAAAACAAACATTTCTGACCAAACAAATTGAACACCTTTTTGGGTTAAGATAGTTTTCATGCTAGATAACCAAGGAATGTTCTTAACAAAACGTCGGTAATAAGCTGTTGCCCAAGAAAACTACAAGTCTCTGTAGCATTTGGGGGCCTTGGCCATTCATCAACCACTATTGTTTTGGAAGGATAAACTGCTATTCCATCAAAATTTACAACATTTCCATGAAAAGAAATCTGTTACAACCAAAAATCACACTTTATGAATTTTCCATATAGTTTTTTTTCTTTTATGGTTTGTAAAATGACCATTAGTTGTTTTTCATGCTCCTTTTTTTAGAGAATACCAAAATTTCATCAATAGATACAACCATAAACATATAAAAGGACTCATGAAATACTCTATTCATAAGATTCATGAATACATCAGGTGCATTAGTAATCCCAAAGGGAATAAAAACAAATTCATAATGCTCATATCTAGTACTAAAGGCTGTTTTTGGGATTTCATCCTCTTTAACCTTCAACTGATGGTATTCGAATCTCATGTCAATCTTGGAAAAGTACTGAGCTCCCTAGAGCTGATTAATCATGTAACTGATATGAGGAAAATGATATTTTTTTAACAGTGATGTTATTCAATTCTCTATAATCAATTCAATGTCTCATGGAACCATCTTTCTTTTTAATAAACAAAACAGGAACTCCCCGTGGTGATATGCTTGGATGAATAAAGCCTTTATCAGGAAAATCCTACAACTGATTTTTCAATTCAAGAAGTTATATTTGATCCATACAATATGGGGTTTTTGAAAGTGGCTTAGTATAAGGATCTAAGTTAATTGTGAATTTGACTTCTAGATTAGGTATGACACTATGTAACAAATCAGGAAAACATCAAGGTATTCATTTACCATAGGCACATCATCAATATGAACATTTCCCTTGTTTTCAAAAATATGATCAAGATAACTTTTATTTCTGTCATTCAACATATTTTTATCTTTCTGATAAGTTATCAATTGTATGGGTTCATTCTTATTTAAAAACTGAAAATCTTTCTAAAAAAACTTATTTAGTACTACAGTCAATCTTAACATGGTAAACAGAAATCCAATCCATTCCATGAATGACATCAAAATTGACTAAGGGTAAAACAAGAAGGTTTTAAGGTAATGTTGTTCCACAGGCCACAATAAAACGATTCTTATAATTTATCTATACTATAATATTTCCCCCTTGTGTTTTAACAACAAGTTCATATCTCATTTTCTTAGGTGATATTTCAGATTTACCAGAAAATTTATCATATATGAAGGAATATTTTGACCCGGTATCAATCAAGGCTTTAGTAAAGTATGATTTAACAATCACAGTAACTGATACAATATCATTGGATAGCCTGACATCTGCTAATGTAGTCGCTAAGGATATCACTACACCATTCTGTTTATAGTATGGATTGTTTTCATCTTTCAGATATCTCTTTTGATGGCATTTTCATAATGAACCATCTCACCACATTTAAAACACATTACAGTTTTCTTATCGACATTATTCATAGGACCATTTTCATTGAAATCTCAGGCCATTTGTATAAACATACAACATTTAAAACACTTCCATTTTTTTCAAAGACATTCTCCAGGGTGTTTCTTGCCACAAATTTCACAAACTGAAAATTGTATTTTCTTAACATCAGATTTCTTAGGTTGATTCTTACCCATCGATTTCCACCAGTACCACTTCTCCTCATTGTTCCCAAAATGCATGTGATCATCATCTAACTCTATCCCTTCCCTATTATAACATCGTACATGTTTCTAAAAACTTTTTAATTCATGGCAGGCCAACGCCCTTCGATACCTTGGCTTTAGTCCAGAGTAAAAGTGTTTGATTTTAATATCATGATCCAGAATAAGATTTAGAGCATACCTCACCAGTCGGCTGAAGTTCACTTAATACACAGCCACTGCATCCTCCACCTTTTTCATAAATTTAAAGAATTACTTCTCCATCCTAAGTCTCACCACCTTAAAAAAATATTTTTCACGGAAAATATTTTTAAATTCATCCCACTCTAGGGAATAAAAATCCTCTCTACCCCATCTATTCTTTACCATTGACAACCACTAAATATTTTCACCTTCAAAATGATAAATGGAAAGGCATATCTTTTGATTGTCTAAACAACCAATTACATAAAATTTCACTTCAAGGGACTCGATCCATTCATCAGATACTACTGGGTTAGAAGATCCATTGAAAGAAAGAGGGTGTTGTCTAATAAAATATTCCACTGTTGTCATGTTCTGTTGTGGTACCTCTATTTATTCTATTTCATGGATTCCACCACCATTTATTGTCGGTGTCAGATAATCCATTACATTCACAAACTTCTTGCTTCCAATCCCTACCATTCCGGGCGGTAGATCTAGAAGGATATTATTTTATTGATGCCTCTCCTCTTCAACATACATGTTCATTATGCGATCAACCATTCTGAGAAAACATAACTTAGATAAAGAAACACTGTAATAATTAAATTCTATAACATTTCAAATTAGTGATAGAGTAATAATCATTTACGTTATTGTTTTAACATCATCCTAATCGCTAAAGTTATCTATAACATGCTCTGTTAAAAACTATAAGGACCCGACCTTATTACATACATAATCTTGAATTTTGTTAAGAGAACACTTCCTTTTTCATTGACGATCTCTTCATGATTAGTGATTTAGAGAATTGAGACATAATACATTCGTAGCATTTCACATTGTTATAGAGTGGATATCGTATAAACAGTTTCCTTTTTTTCAAAATTAAAAACATTAAAAAATAAAAGATGATTCCTTGACAATTCTTTAACATTTATCATGGCTTCCTTATTTGTCTTATAAATCCATTAACCTATGAAAAATATTTTTAAACTTGGTATACTCACAAAAACGCATTAAGGGATATAAAAAGAAGGAAATAACACATTATTCCATTAATACTTGTAACGTAAGAATTCATTCTCATACGACATACTTATCACATGTATATATATAACTACTTTGTGAATCATGAGATTTCCACAATACCTAATAACACAAGTAAAACCATAGGGGTATCATGGGGAATGACTTACATAGTCATGTAACCCTATCAGCTACCTTTCAATCTGTAACCCACACGGCTACCTTACTATTTATGTAACCATCGTAGTTACACTTGGTGTAACCATACGATCGACCTCCAACATACTCATACCCAATGCATTGGAGGGTGATATATGAGCCAACCATCATCATAAACAATTCCCAAGATCCAAAACATAATCATAAAACACGAATATTAGCATAAATACATTTCTTTTGAATTTTGTTAAATAGAATTTTAAAAGAGGATTTTAAAAGAAATGTCCCCTGTTAATATAATATAATAGATGTGATACATAATAGAGTGGATGGAATATTTATATACACCGTAAATATACATTATTAAACCAAGAATAATATGTAGTCATCACAAAAAAATTTAAATAACACATAAATAATGGAGAATAAGGTTAACACAAGGGAGGGAAATCGGGTTAGGAATTCCCTTACAAATATTCGGCAGCCTAACGGCTATGCAACATGGTTATAGAAAATATTAAAAACAGAGGTGACAAGGTTCTCCCATCCAGAAATGAATTATAATATAGAATAGATCAAGAATAAGAGAGAAACAAGATCATAGTATCAAAACGTGAATGTTATACAACATAAAAGAGATCATGAATTAAAAAAATAATGAAATTGAGAATTTTATTACATTATAGAGTAACTCATAGAACATGAAGGTTGGGACCTTGGGGGATTTAGAAAACTTTTGGTGGGATACTAGGGAGGTAAGGAGGCCATATCTTCATGGATGAGAATTTTTAATGATTTCAATGAAGGAATCATTTGGTATTTATAGAAAAAGTGAGCGATTATTTTAATAATTTCTCAAGGACACCACCTTTGTGATATTTTCAAAACCATGGGCTTGCCCATGGTATTTTCCAATGGTATAATCCACTTGGGACAACTCATATCTTATTTTATTATACACTAGTCGAACAGATTTATTACATCATTATTACATCATTAATGATGTCATTAGCACACCAAAACTCAAAAATGTATTTTTTTTCCTATTCAATGAAAAATCAACTCTTTTATAAAAATACCCAAAATTGTCCCTAACCATTTATTGACTTGTATAATTCATAAATGAAGCCCATTTTTTGAAAATAACTTTCTAAATATTTTTAATTTAATTTTTAAATAATATCATACTTAATTCACAAATTAATTATTTAAAAACATTAACAGATTTTATCTAAAATTTAAAAATTAATCAATATGTCATTATATTATATACTTAAGAAAATAAAATAATAATACTATTTAATATTCATGAGGGTCATAATACTATTCATAAGGGTATGTTACTTTTCAACAAAAAACAAGATGGTTACAATAGACTCCAAATAACATACTGAACACAATTGTAGATGACCATTTTTTCAAATTCAAAACATTGAAGTAGTAAAATTATGTTTAAAGGCTACTTATAAATATCTACATTAAACATAATTTCAAGCATTTCCATTAATTTTTTGAAATACATGGGGTGTTACATCAAGTATAATTTTTTTGAGTTCTAGGTATAGTAAATATGAAACAATCGAATATTCCATTTGATTTAACGTACTGAAATCATTATAGAAATAGCTTGGATGATGGTTCAAATGTTGGTAGATGTCCTTGAGACACTAGAATTCATTTTTATGAAATTTTTTAAATCCTATGTTTTAAATTTGTTTTAAAATATTTATATATATAGATCATTTGACATCAATATGATCGTATGAATTAGAGAAAAACATATTCCTTCTTTAAAAATCAAGTGACATTTATTAGTTGAAAATAATTATTTGTGTATGTTCATAAGCGTTGTTCATATAAATTATGTCCATCATATGACATTCGGATTTTCTATAAAAAATGAAGAAGGAAATATCATATTAATTTTTTATTTTAATTTAAGGAAAACCATTGATCATCAATCTATTATTAATTCCACATTATTAGATATTGAGATAATATTAATCCTCTTTGGTAAAATATAATCCTTGTGAGAATATGTCTTTGGATATCCCCAGTTTAAGTATTCAATACTAAGGAAAATTTCAATACTCTACTTAATATTTAACTAAGGTATCTAAGTCAAATTACATCGATGATAAAATCATTATATTATGATGCATAGACTTTATCTCATAATTTAAATGTAAAAAAAAATGGAAAAGTGTGTTATTCCTGAAATAAAATAAATAGATCGTAATCTTTAATATGGTGAAAATCATAAATGGTTGATGTATTTATATAATTTTTATAAACAATATTAATGAAAATATTCTATATTTTTGGAGAAATGAATTCATTATAATCTATACCCACCTCTGCAGCTGAAATATTTTCTATCCTAGAATTACACCACACAAATGTATTTTATAGGTTCCCCCACTCATCTAGAAAATCCTGTGTGTTGGGGGGATAAAGTTATAGGAAAGATATTCAGGTGACCTGACAGTTATCTCCACATGTGTTACATGGGATTTGATGTTGTAACACCCCATGATTTTATGAGATATAGTATTTTTAATTTCTTTGATGTCTTCTATTATACACTACAACCATATTAGCTTGTACTATACGCAACACCATATTAGCTTTCAGTATATGCAACACTATTCTTGGCTTGTGTTACACATAATTTCAAGTTCATTTTGGGGAAATTATTCTATGCAACATTATGCATAGATTTTGATTAATGTATAAATGAATGATGTTTTGATTATGTTATACGCAATAACAAACAAAGCTTTCACTACTCACAGCCTGAACTTGGCTTTCATTACACGCAATCAGAACCTTCCTCGATAGCGTGTGTAGTACGGAATACCGAGTTTCAATAAATGGGGTATTATTATAATATTATTATGAACTAGAAGCTATGAATAGTAATACCCACTTTTTGAAATTTTATGAATTTTATCTTTCAAAATGGACTTCATTTTTGGATTCAGAATATCGAAATTATCCTAGGGTGAATTTTTGGTATTTTTTTGAAAACATTAAATTTTCGATGAATAGTGAAAACACTAGGTTTCTATTTAAAACCGACTTTTTATTTAAATAATTATTTATTTTATTTAAATTTATTTTCGGTAAAAATTGATACATAATACTTATATAAATTCAATTTAATTTATGGGAGTCATTTTATAAAAATTTTAGATATATAAAAATTTTATTGAACTTTTCACCATCTTTTACCCACCACCTAGGAGAATATGAAAATTTACACAAAACAAAATTTTACCGCATCTGTGACTGTAATTTCAAAAATTCTAGAGATACGGTTAATATCATAGAGTAAAATGTGGTTCAATAAGATAAAAATAATTTTGGGTGAATAGTAACCTTTTTACTTTTATTTACCACGGTTAAAAGTAAATAGGGTAATTAAGGATAAAAATGATATTATTATTACCCTAACACGTGTCCTAATTCTATTGGATAATTTTAATTTGACAAAAAACAACCTTGGAAATAAAATATTATCATTTAGATCCACTTGGATTAGATTAGGACATTAATTATTATTTTATTTAAAGAAGAGTTAAAATAGTTAAATTCAATGATTAATAACTAAAACATTTTTAATATTGGGTTATGAATAAGATAAATTAAATTATAAATATTAATTAGAAAGATAAAAATATTTTTTACATAATGGTATTTTATTTTTAATTTTTAGACATTAAATAATTTAATTTATTTATGAGACAATGACGATGCAGTAATTACCTTATTAATGAAATATTAACATAATTGATGTTATAAATACCCAAATAAATGTAATTTGAGACTTTTTATAAATTACACTATGTTTTAGGTTAATATTACATGTTAGTATTGATTCCATTAACTTTTTTTTAGCTAATCATGCTTTTATGATTTTTACAAAAAATCAATTACCAAAAAGTGTCAAAATTGACATAAAATAGTTTTTAAAACAAATATGATATTATTATTTATTTTTATATTCATAAAAATACATGGTTCGTCAAAATGACTTAGATAAGGTTATATGTATTAATAATGAACCAATTGGGGTTAATTTTGTCTTTTTATATTAAGTTTATTAACCATATAGTGTAAGAAAACAAGAAGACACGGTAAAAGTTAAATTATTTAACTTATAGTTAAATCTAAATGATAAGGTTAAAATAGTAACCTAAACGTGTCTAAGACCTATTGGTTGAGAGGATTTCGATCCATCCACATACTAGCCTCTAAATAAGTCACTTTTGAGCCATTATAAACTGAATATGAATTTATTATAAAATAATATTTTATGTTTTCCCTATGGTGCCCCTCTCCTCCTTTATAAAAAAGAACCTCCTCCCTCTTCTCATTAAACAATTTTGAGCCTTCAAGCTCGGCCTACCCCTACCCATTTCCCTTCTCAACTTCCCTAGAAAAATTATAGTTGTTTTTTTCTTCTCAAGAGACCAACTCTAGTGCCCTAAGAAGAAGTTTAAAAGAGGTCCGTCAAAGAAGAGGTAATCTCTTCTACCAATTCTTTCATGTTTCATTCTTCTTCAACTTTTTTTTCATTATTGGATTAATTATAAATTAATATCATCTGTATAACTCATATACTGATATTTTATTATAAATATGAATCAATCCTATTTCACCTTCTATCCATCCTACGAAAAATGAAATCACCACGCGTGCGTACGTACGGAATACCATCTCCAGGCCGTGGTGTAATCTGTTTTTTCACCACCACCTTACATGGATGGGTATAATGGTGTAATGAATAACTATATAGAGTTATTATAAAATCATACCAATTATTATATATTATATCATCAACTCCAATTCAATTCAATAATTATGGGAACGATATCAATGCTTGTGCATACGTACGGATTACCGTCTCCAAGACGCGATGTGATTCATTCTCCATGTTAACCACTCAAGAATGATTGTAAAGTATATATAATGAATAATAATGAAATATAATACCTTATAAAGCTACTGTATATATATATATATATCTGTGTGTGTCATCTACTTACTTCCATTCAAGTCAATAATGAATATAAAATAGCGTTCATGCGTACGTACGGCCTACCGTCTCCATGAACAGTGTATTCCATTTCATTTATCTATCTATTATATATATATATACTGAATATATATGATATATAAATCACAATTTACATTCTGGAAGTAATTAAATCATGATATAAGTAATAATAATATCAATAACAACAAGTCCAAACATGTATGATAAATAAAACGATTTTACCGAAAACGCTGCTTTAACAGGGAATTTACAAACAAACGGGTAATATAAAGTCCTAAGTGATCCATATATGATATCATAACAATGGATATGTTTCTTTAATAATTCAATGACATTATTTAAATCATTATATAGCAGGTTCGGATAGGTACAAATCATATTGAACCTAAGATAAGGGATAATTTTCCAATCTCATATTTATCTGAGATTTCTTATTTGTAAGTATTTACTGGGGTTATATTTTTCATCCATGTCCATAAACATGTTTTCATAAAGTGTTTAATAATCTTCCATTTATTTTTTAATTCATTTTTAACCATCTGGACCTTTACTTTTTTTTATAGAAGGAATCTTTTTTTTGTTTACCATATGTAGTACTTTTTGAATTTTCCCTTAAAAGTGCGAGGAGAGTGTTTTTTCACTTATACGGCATCAACAGATTTTTACAGTTTCATAACGCCTAATTTTCATGAAGCTTAATCTACATGATTTAATAACTATTTTCACCATAATCTTTTTCTTTTAAAATTGCATGGCATTTAGTGAAAAGAAAATAATTTTGAAGAAAGGATATTTTCATCAAGAATTCATTTAAAATGGTTTATCAGAACAATTTTCCATATAAGATGGAATTATTTTATATGTTTATGTTTCAATAATAATATCTCTATGATTTACATGGTTTCACATTTCTTATGAAGAAATGATATCCATTTTTTATATGGATTATGTTATGATGGAATGATGTTTATGAAACCCATTTTATTCATTGGGTTATGATGAATGATCTATGTTTATTTTGTGGAACAAGTAAGAATGATTTCATTATGAGATGTGGGGGACCAATATCTCCCTACAATGTATTGGGTAAAGATTTATATCTCAAGAGATAGACATGGCTGGAATGGAATGTTAATCAGGTTCAGTGATACATGACTGGAATGAGGAGTGAACTCAATTCATAAAGGGACTTTGACCGCTAAGATTTCCTTCACTACAATGCATTGGCTTCTATAGAAATCATAAAATGTTCATAATGGTTTCCATAATTAAATGTTTTATTCCCATGCTATTTTATCATGATCAATGTTTCTTTATTATCTATGCTTTAAGTGCTTCCATGTTTTATGTCATTGCACAAGATTTTGATGTTTAAATATTATGTTCATGTTTTGAAGTTAAAATGTATATCATTTGTCTTATTTTATCCATGCATACCCTTACTGAGCATTTGAGCTCACCCTTTATATGTTTTCTTTTCCCCGGCATATAAAGAAAGGTTTTAGGTAAGAAAAAAAGTAAATTCTTTATGGGATATTTTGAAGATCTTACACCATTATTAGATGATTATATTCCAAGTTTCCAAAGACACTAAACTATTACGGTCCTTTGGTATCTATTTTTTTATGTATTAGCTATTCCGAAAAAGTAATTTAATGTCTATGTATGTCAAGATTTGGGTCTCTAGAGTTGGTATCAGAGGAAATGATTAGTAAAACTTTGGAAACTAGGATGCGAAGACATTAGTGAGATCACTAGAGATATTTATAAGGTATGTCTAGGTATGTCCTTAGGGATAGGTATAATTTTAGGTCATAGTCATAGAATTATGGTAAAAATCATATAATTAATCCTAAGATATTATATATTGAAGGTACTCTACCTTTATCATGTTGTTTTCCTTAGCATGATTTTTTTCCTCTCAAACTATTATTTTTTGGGTTTTAGATGATGGATGGAACCCCAAGGAACTGTGTTGATCAATGTAATGAACAATGAAATGATTGTACTATTGAACAAACCAATGTTATGGGAGATGGAGTGAAAAATCTTATTTCTATACTTACACAAGATATGAATCATTCTGGACATCCAAATGAGTATAGAAGGGAACAATATTCTATTGAGTCCTTCATGAGGCAACGTCCACCTTCTTTCAGTGGGTCTTCTGATCTACTTGTTGCTGAAAAATGGATCAGTACAATTGAAAAGGTATTTTCCATACTTCACTCTTCGGAACATGAAAAATTCATTCTAGCTATTTACCATTTAGAAGGTGACATAAATCAGTGGTGGATTCTAATTAGGAATATGATGCCCTAAGATGAAATTGAATCTACGGAATGGGATGAGTTCAAGAACTTATTTTTCAATAAGTACTTCCCTAATATTCTTCAAACAGAGGTGGAAAAGTATTTACATGAGCTTAAGAAAAAGGATGATGAATCTGTTTGTATATATGAAGCGAATTTTAAAAGGCTTACAAGGTATTCATTTAGGTTTATCATCTAACCTGAAAGTAAAGTTGATCAATTCTTAAGTGGATTAAAACCATGTCTTCGAAGGGAATTAGCTATAAAAACCTTCAGTAGCTATGAAGAAATTGTGCAGTGTGCTGTCAAGGTAGAAATGTATGTTGGTGTAACATATCCATCTCATGGTTTTGACAAGAAATGAAAAATGGAGTTCAAGGAGAAATCTCAGAATAATGGTGAAATGAATATAAATGTTTCTTTATGCTCAATGTGTGGAAAGAAGCATGGTGGAGATTGTCTTAAAGGGACTAGAAAATGTTTTATGTTTGGAAAAGAAGTTCATCGAGTAGCTGATTGTCTATGTAATGGAAAAAGGGTTTCTAATGATGTAAATAAAGAAAAGACTGCAGAGAACGCACCACCAAAACTTCAATGCTTCTAGTGCAAGGAGATGGGGCATTATGCTAATCAATGCCCTAATCCAAGGGGTAATGATGATCAACGTGACAAACCTCATAAGGAAAAGGATAAATGGAAGTCACATTTGATCACTATTTGTGTTGTTGAGTATGAAGAAGATGTTGTTTAATGATTAAGTGTTTATGTAATGGGATTTAAAAATAGAATCATGGAATCTCATTTATGGTATCGTGGAATTTTGGAATATCTATGTATTGGTTTTCAATAATTATATGGTACCAGTAACCATTAAAAGTGATTGAAATATTTTTGGAAGGAAGATGATATGCACATAATAAAGGTATAAAGAAAAACTGAAATGAGCCCATGACTAATATAAGGACAAAGTTATATCATGTTTTGTGTAAATAGAAATATTGGGATTTTTGTATGTGGAAAGTGTTAAATTTTGACAGCATTCATGTTTTCACTAAGGTTCAATGGGTATTCATTTTTATAGAGAATGTATGATTAAGGTATTCACATGTTTGTAATTTGACCAACACGATATAACATATGATATATGGGGGATAAGTGATTGTATTCACATGCTCGGTAGATGACATTTCTAGTAATTGTTTTCTTTATACTATGAGATTGCATAGAAGTATCTTGGATAAGCCTAAAGATTGGAGTGGATTATGTTGGACATAAGTTATTATTGTTTAAGGATAGAACTTTTTCGATATTATTGATGGAATTTTATAATCATGAAGTTTTAGAAAAAGGACAACTTGGTGGACGGGCGACATCCCATCGTGTCGGACAAGGCTGTGGGAATCGAACTGACAACCAAAGTGCGACATGACTTTATCACCTACCACTAGCCTACATGAAGTCCCTGGTTAGTAGAAACTAGTTTTATTATATTAATCAGTATGATATATGATGTATAAGTCCATTTTATGAACCATATATGATTAATATCACTATAGATGGACTTATGTATATTTGATAACTTTTTTTAACATTTTGTTTGAGACAGATGGAATGACCCATCATTATATCACATGATCTGCTAACACTTCACAAATGAAAAATTCAAATTAATTTATTTAAGAGATGAAGTGGAAATTTTCCATGGAACGACCAACAGTGAGATTTTACCAAAATCAAGAAAATATTTCTTCTAATTCCAATATCTTCAACATTAGGGAAATGATCTTGAAAACCAGAAATGTTTTCCAAGTGCACTTATATTTGATGAATTAGATGGTACCATAGATCATCACAAATTTATGGCTTTGTTATTGTTGTATTTTTCATAGTTATGTCCTCTTCCACTCTTCATCAGAAGTTGATGGTTATATTTCTCTTCCATATCCATATTTCTACCTATGTTCTCTTATGTAGAAACCCAGTGATGATTTAATCTTGGTAGCCGTTACATTTCTTACTTTACTTTTTAAAATTATGTTTTAGTATTCCTTTTATGATGTGGGTTTTTACGAATGAAACCTTCATGTAGTAAATGATTTATAACCCTGATGAATTTCAAGGGTAAAATTACTTTTAAGGGGATAGAATGTCACACCTTGAGATTTTATGAGATATATTATTTTTAATTTCTTTTATGTCTTCTATTATACACTACAACAAGATTAGCTTTTACGATACGCAACACCGTATTAGCTTTCTGTATACGCAACACTATTCTTGGTTCATGTTACACACAATTTCAAGTTCATTTTGTGGAAATTATTCTACACAACATTATGTATAGTTCTTTTTTATGTATAAATGAAATAAGTTTTGATTATGTTATACGCAACACCAAACATAGCTTTCACTACACCCAGCCCAGACATGGCTTACATTACACGCAATCAGGACCTTCCTCGATAGCGTCTGTAGTACGCAATACCAAGTTTCACTAAACGGGATATTATTATAATATTATTATGAACTAGCCGTTATGAATAGTAATAACCACTTTCTAAAATTTTATAAATTTTATCATTCATAATGGACTTCAATTTTGGATTAAGAATATCGAAATTAGCCTAAGGTGAATTTTTGGTATTTTTCTGAATACTTTCAGTTTTTGATGAATAGTGAAAACACTGAGTTACTATTTAAAAAGACTTTTTATTTAAATAATTATATATTTTATTTAAATTTAATTTAGGTCAAAATTGATACATAATACCAATATATGTTCAATGTAATTCAAGGGAGTAATTTTATAATAATTTTAGATATATAAAAATTTAATTGAACTTTTCACCGTCTTTTACACACCCCCTAAGATAATTTGAAAATTTACATAAAACATATTTTTACAGCTTCTGTGAGGGGAATTTCTAAAATAAAAGAGACACAGTTAATATGAAGGAGTAAAATTTTGTTCAATTAGATAAAAATAATTTTTGTTGAATAGTAACTGTTTACTTTTTTTCCACAGTTAAAAGTAAATAGGATAATTAAGGGTAAAAATGATATTATTATCACCCTAACACATGTCATAATTCTATTTGATAAGATTAATTCAACCAAAAACAACCTTATAAATAATATATTATCATTTAGGTCCACTTGGATTAGATTTGGAGATTTATTATTTTTTTATATAAAGAATAGTTTAAATAGTTAAAATGAACATTTAATAAATAATACATTTTTAATATAGGGTTATACATATAATAAATTCGAATATAAATATTTATTAGAAAGATAAAAATATTTCCTACATAATGGTATTTTATTTATAATTATTAGACATTAAATAATTTAATTTATTTATGACCCAATGATAATGCAGTAATTACCTTATTAATGCAATATTAACATAATTGATGTTATAAATTCCACAATAAATGTAATTTGGGACTTTTTATAAATTCCACTAATTTTTTATGTTATTATGACCTGTTATTGTTGATTCAATTAACGTTTTTTGAACTAATAATTCTTTTATAATTTAAAAAAAATTACCAAATATTGTCAAACTTTGACATAAAATAGTTTTTAAAACAAATATTATATTTTTAATTGTAATTTTATTACTAAAAATCTAAGGTTCGGCCACAAGACTTATATAAGTATATATATATCAATAATTAACCACTTGGGGTTATTTGGGATTCTTATAATATGCTTATTAATCATATAGTGTAAGAAAACAAAAAGACATGGGAAAAGTTAAATTATTTAACTTAGAGTTAAATCTAAATGATAAGGTTATATTAGTAACGTGAACATGTCTAAAACCTGTTGGTTGAGTGGATTTAGATCCATCCCCACCCTAGCCTCAAAATAAGTCACATTGGATTCATTATAAACCGAATATGAACTTATTATAAAATAATATTTTTTGTTTTTCCTAAGGTGCCCCTATCCTTTTTTATAAAAGGGCACCTCCTCCCTATTCCATCTACACAATGTTGAGCCTTCAATCTCTTCCAAACCCTACAAATTTACCTTAAAAATATCCCTAGAAACATTATAGAGGTTCTGGTCTTCTCAAAAGACCAACTCTAGTGCCCTAAGAAGAAGTTTAAAGGAGGTGCGTCGAAGAAGAGGTAATCTCTTCTACCATTTCTTTCAAGTTCCTGTCTTCTTCAAATTATTCTTATTTATTTTTTTCATAATAAATTAATAACCTAAGTATCAATAATATACTGATATGTTATTATAAATATGAAACATCCATATTTCACCTTATATCCATCCTACGAAAAACTAAATCACTACGCGTGCGTACGTATCGAATATCGTCTCCACGCCGTGGTGTAATATTTTTTTCCACCACCACCTTACATTGATGGGAATAATGGTGTAAAGAATAACTATATATAGTTATTATAACATCAAACTGATTATGATATATTATATCATCCTCTCCAATTCGATTCAATAATTATGGGAACAATATCATCGCTCGTGCCTACGTACGGATTACCGTCTCCACGACGCGATGAGATTCATTCTCCATGTTAACCACTAAAGAATGATTATAAAATATATATAATGAATAATTATGAAATATATGACATGATAAATCTACGGTATTTATATATATATATATTTCATCTACATAATTCAATTCAAGTCAATAAGGAAAAGAAAACAGCATTCATGCGTACGTACGGCCTGCCGTCTCCATGAACGGTGTATTTCATTTCATTTATCTATCTATTATATATATATAATGAATATATATGGTATATATATCATTATTTACATTCTTTAAGTATTTAAATCATTATATAAGTAATAATAATAACAATAACAACAAGTCCAAACCCATATGATAAATAAAATGATTTTACCCAAAACACTGCTTTAACATGGAATTTACAAAAGAACGGGTAATATAAAGTCCTATGTGAACCATATATGATACCATAACAATGAATATGATTCTGTAATAAGTCAATGTCATTATTTAAATGATTATATAGGAGGTTCGGATATGTACGAAGCATATTGGACCTAAGGTAAGGGATAATTTTTCAACCTCATTTTTATCTGAGATTGCGTATTTGTAAGTATTTGCTGGGGTTATATTTTTCATCCATGTCCATAAAAATGTTTTCATAAAGTGTTTCATAATATTCCATGTATTTTTAAATTCATTTTTAACCATCTTGACATTTACTTTGTGTTATATAATAAATCTTTCTTTTTTTACCATAGGTTGTACTTTTTGGCTTTTCCGTTAAAATTACAAGGAGAATGTTTTTTACTTATACGGCATGAACAGATTTTTACAGTTTTATAAAGCCTTATTTTCATGAAGCTAACACTACAAGATTTGATGACTATTTTAAGAAAAATCCTTTTCTTTTAAAATTTCAGGGCATTTTGTGAAAATAAAATGATTTTGAAGAAGAATTGATATTTTCATCAAGAATTCATTTTAAGGGTTTTATCAAAAACATTTTCCATATAAGATGGAATTATTTCATATGTGTATATTTCAAGTATAATATATCTATGATTTACATGTTTTCACTTTTCTTATGATGAAATGATATCCATTTATTTTATATGGATTATTTTATGAATGAATCATGTTTAGGAAACCCATTTTATTCTTTGGGATGTGTTAAATGATTTACGTTTATTTTGTGGCACAAGTGAGAATGATTTCATTATGATATGGGTGGGACCTATATATACCTTTAATGCATTGGGTAAATATTTATATCTCATTAGATTTACATGGTTGGAATTTTATGTTAATCTGGTTCAGTGATACAGGATTGGAACGAGGAGTGAACTCGATTCAGAAAGGTACTTTGTCCACTAAGATGGTCTTGGTAGCAATGCCTTGGCTACTATGGAAATCATAACATGTGCTTAATGGTTGAAACAATTACATGTTATATTCCAATGCTATTTTATAATGATTAATGTTTCATTATGATCTATGCCTTACGTACTACCATGTTTTAGGTCATTTCTCAATATTTTGATGTGTAAATATTAGGTTCATCTTTTGAAGTTCAAATGTATATGGTTTGTTCTATTTTCTCCATGCTTACCCTTTCTGAGCATTTGAGCTCATTATTAATATGTTTTATTTTCCCCATGATATAAAGAAATGTTTTAGGTAAGAAAAAAAGGGAGATCATTATGGGGGATGTTGAAGATCTTACACCAATAGTAGAACATTATATTCCAGGTTTCAAAAAACACTAAAATATTACGGTCTTTTGGTGTATGTTTTCGTTATGTATTATATATTATGCAAATGTAATGTAATGTCTATGTACATCAAGTTTTGGGTCTCTACTGCTGTTGTACTACACTGATTCCTTTTTTAAAAGGGGTGATGACACCTAGAACACAATATGTTGGTTACGCCCATTTTACAAACATCAATGGGAAAACATAATACACTAGGAACAAAAATCTACCCCTCGGTTTTAATCAAGTGTGTCAAATGCTATCACTACACTCGGAAACTCTTTCAGGATCTTCCCCGACCCTTATGTCCATGATTTTTTCCACTATGGAGTCAATCAATATGCTTCTTTTCTAGGGACTCCAACTAGTATGGAAAAGGACATGTGGTGGGGGATAAACCCACATGACTTATATTCGGATTATGTCCCTACTAGATTCTCTATATGGGACTCAGGATGTGTGGAGCCATAGCTAAAACATATATAAAATTACACATATTGTATTTCACATAGTATGATGGTTAAGACATGTCAATGTTCCCATAGGGAGTTTTATATAACACTTTGTTCAATATGACTTCTTATTATATAATATTACATATCCTAGAACTAGTTTTTATATATATAGAAAACATTTTTTCCATTACAACAAATATGTGAAATTATCAAACTATGTATATTACTTATTAATTTTATATGATTATAAAACACCATATAACACTACAAATTTTATATCCCTTTATAACTATTTGAAAAAAAAAATTTATGTTTTATGATATTTTATTGAAATTATTTATTAAATGATAAAATTATTTTGAAATTTTCATATTTCTATCAATGATAATATTATAATGGTGGAATATTAATGTTTACATTATTATCTCACTCAGATTAGTATATTTATATTATATTTTAACTATGATAGAAACATCAAATTTTCATCAATTGTTCACCTTTTATTCAATGTTATTACTTTTATTGAAACTCCCAAAAATGTAAATTTATTCATACCCTCCCTCCACTATAGTTAGTGTTATTTTCTCATGCATCGTGTCTTCTATTAAGAAAAATATTAGTTTATCTGAATATGAAAATATAATTAAATACAATTTATTATAATATTATTTGATATTTATGTTTTCATAATAAATTAATATCATATTAAAATCATAAATATGAATATATATTGATGGATTAATTTTTCTAAAATGTGTATATCTTAGTAAATTATACATCCTACCCAAAATTGATTTTATAAAAAAATTAGTATTCAATTTTATCATTATATTAGAATTTTCGGTTTACATTAAATTCCAATAGGGAGATTTTACCCATTTTTTTACTCAAATCAGTATAGGACTTCTTTACAATTTCTAGAGGCCCATCAACAAATTTTTGTTCATCCTAATGTACCTCAACAATATTCTTTATTCTATAATTGGAATCCATGAATCTGTAGTGGAGAAGGGAATCCTTATTATTTTAACTTCTATTTTCATTTTATTTTTCCATGAAATGTTTTATTATTAGATTTTTTGGAATTTATATTCAATGAAATTCTAAAATGATACCAATAGTGAGAATTTAAATTGTTCAACTATGATGAAATATAACAATAAGAAACTACAAATCATAAATACTGAAACATATTCAACCTACAATTTAAATTCATTATGATTATTTGATATTACATTTTTCATATATTTAGACCAAGAACAATGAACTAAAAAAGTAATAAAAATGAAAAAATAGAAAAACAAAACATACATTTAAATTAGGTTAGAATATTTGGTTTTTCTATTTTGTGGGTGAGAACCAATAACATAATATAATTAAAATAGGAAATAATAAAATGAATAGGTATATAGAGGCCCTTCTAGAATTGATAATTTTTACTATTGAAGTTAATATTTAACTATAAACCTATAATCAAACACCAACAAATATCATTTTATATATATAGATAAAATTATTTATAGGAAATACTGATATAAACATAAATGGAAATGTTTTTATAGTTATTTCAGAATATGCAACATTCTTATGATTTATATGTGGATCTCCCACCCTTCCGTGAGTTATATTAAACACCATACATGATTTCCCCTCTTTATTATTTATTCATTTTTTTAATCTACATTAGATAACTAATATTTACCTCATGGCAATTATTTATTTACCTCATTATTCACATTAGATGCCTGATATCGTATAGGTCTCAAAATAAAATCATTTTTTATGATGAAGTTACCTCGATGGGTTTTTACACCTAACCTTCTAAAAATCACATGTTATGATAAAATTAGATATCCATCCAATTATATAATATATCATTCTCTTTTCCATTATTGAATAAATTAATAAAAAATAAAATATATAATATCATTATAACATACTATGTGACCATCACAATTCATGTTGTAGAAGGTTTCACAAGTTATACTTGTGTGGAGTAGAATTTCATAGTGTAATAATGCATTATAGTGAAATGATTTTAATTTAATAGTGTATCCATAAAAAATATTTAATCAATTAACCCATAATACACCTCTATATAATTTTATGTTACTGATAAAATTAAATACTGTGTCAAAATTTATAATCTCAAGTTCCACAGATTACTAGATTGATTAGTAGTGGCATAGAATTTCGACCCATTTTCTGCTTTACATATAGATTAAACCACATTCAAAAAGTATTGTAAATAATATTTTTTACTTAGAGAAGAATATTTCATGATTATGGAGAACGTAAATTTTTTTAGTGCATTTTTACATTCTTATATTGTATGGATGTGCATGTTTTATTTTATATCTATCTAATAATAATGATTATTGAAGATAAAATATCAATGAAAAATATTATATTTTAGAATTACTTACAACAATTAATTCATAGTATACCCATTTAATAATATTATTATTGATATGGACCACCATATCAATTGAAAGTGAACCTCTCATATTGATTCACTTATGTTGCCTAAGAATTGAAATTATTTTATTGTGGTTAAAAAACATTTTATTGGAATATTATTGTATTTGGAACTGTTTATAATACTTTATCGTTGCTATAATTTTATTTTAATATTATTATAATGAACAAATAAGAAAATAAGTGGATTTTTGTTGTGGAATTTTCCATTGTAAATTTTAAAAAATTATTCACATCATTTTCAAATGAAGTTTAATATATATATATATATATATTCTAGCTAATTTTATTCCATATTTTTACAATTTAAAATTACAGATGAAATTTTCATGCAATATAAATTTTAAATAAAATATTATTGTCATTGATTCAAATGATTTTTCCAATAAAATTTCACTAGATATTTTGAGAATGAATTTTATAGTTTTAATATATAATGGAACATTCAGTGACAGTGAATTTTTTGAGAGAAATATCAATGGAAATATCTAGTAAAAATTTCAAAAAATATCTATAATGGTCCAATGGAATCAAAATATCAAAAAATTAAAATTATTATAGAATATTTTTTGGAGGAAAATATAATATCTGGGAATTCAATTTAATGAATTAATGACTTAGTTTTATATCAATATGTTTTTTAGTATAGTACTGAAAAATGTTTTGGTGTCATGTCATGTGATATTAAAATATTTTTTATGAATATTAAATCCATTGATAATGAATATTATTTTTGTTTCCTATGTATGAATAAATGGTTTCAATGTGAACTGAGAACACTAAAATATAAGTAAAAAATAGTATTGTATATGTTATGTTGTAACATTATTCACAGAGAAATTAATGTCATAGAAATGTTTATTAACAACAAAACATGGGAAAATTCCTCATGATGAGAAACATATTGGTTTTCCTACATGAATGTTGGTATCATTGGTTTCTTATAGGAAATATCCCTATAATTTATTTTGGGATTTGAATAATAATTCTTTTAATATCCCTAAATTTACTCATATAATGACTCCTTAATGAATGATTAATGAATCATGATGAATAGTTCCATATGTGAATTATTTAGTAAGTACTAAACCAATCTATTATTATAACTATTACAATAGGTTGAAATGTTTTTGTGTAAATTTTTATAGATCACATGAATATTTTATCAATGAAAATTTAAAGGTATTCAGATAACGGGGACTCAAGTATTATATTATATTATGTGGAAATATAATATCTAGAACAACTGGCATTTTTCTACAATATGCAATTTGATATATGTGAATTAATATTGAAACAAAATTCATATGATCTAATGATATAAATATGGGATGATTTTATTGAAGGTGTTTTTTATTAGACACCAATTTCATCAATAAATAACTAATATAGTCACTTTAAACATTAGTCTTCAATCATTACTATGTGGTTTTTTATTTTAGGGATATTTTTTTCATGAGGAAAATATAAGTTCTTATAGTAGTTCAATCATTAATATTTAAAGTTTAATAACGTAAATATATCAAAAAACTATTTAATGATAAGGATGTACTGAATCAAAAAATCTATTTTTGATGTTATACAATGAACTCAACAATATTTTTTAAAAAAGAAACATGAGGAATAATTGATCAAAAATTTATTTAATTTGATGAAACATAGATATAGTATTAGAGAGGTGTCAAAAGGTGTATATTCGAATACCATGATTTAAAAAAAATTATCAACTATAAGAAAGATAATGATTATAATATACAAATGGTAAATTATAATTGGTAGATGATGTATTTGTTATGTGAAATTGGTTGGACCCTTTATTTTTAAAAAATTCTTTAACATTAAGGGTTCATTGCAGTTCATTGAGTAAAACATTTAACAAAATTCTGGAAGTATATAATCATTGTAGGTTGAGTGTTATAGATTTCATCACTTAGTGTGACAATTAGCCACTAGAAATTCAATATAAAGAATCAGTTAGTAAATTTGAGATAAGTAAGAAGTTTATTCAATTTTTTTTCCAATTATAATACATTTATTTCTCAAGAGAAGAATTGTAATACAATAATGAAATTTTATTTATTTTAACATGAATATCGATTGTTTGGTTCATCATTATTGATATCATTTAAATTTATTGAATTTTTTTATAATTATAATGTTGTAAAGGTCTTATTTGAGACAATTTTTGTGTTTCATAAGACTTTTAAAACGGAATTTCCAGATTCTTATATTGAAAATTTGAGTTATTCAATTATTTTTTTCAGGTTCTTTCCAGAAAAAAAAAGGGATACCATCAAACATGACACTCAACCCAATACAATACAAGGCAGAAGAGGTGTTCCAAATCCCCCATACTTGAGACTAGTGTTGGGCATCTATGATATCACAATGCGAAGGATTTAGACTAATAACGACCAGGATCAAATAAACCAAACAGAGCACAAACCAGTAAACCATAAAAACTTAGCATCAACAGATACTACCAGATCTAAAATATAATAACTTCTAAACATAATTGAATTGAATACAACACTAAAACCAAACCATGCTAACAAGACATCTACGTGACCTCTTGGTCACCAGAAACCACAAGACCAATAGGTTCCAAAGGCACATCGAAACCTGAACCTAAGCCTCAAAAATATATCGGGTCTACTGGTGTCGAGTGGCATAAGGTGTTAAAATACAATTTCTCTATAGGTTATCACCATAGAGTCAATGCAATTCATTTCCCAAAAATTCCATAAAAAAAGTAAATACAACATGATAATGTGATTTTAGTTACTTTAAACAACAAAACATTGTTTCCCCAATAATTCTATTCTTAAAACAACACACACACACACCTTCTTTTTAAACTATTTTTACATATCCAAAATCTAGGTGAAAATAAATACCCAATTTCATATAGATATTAGAAGATAAAACATGTTGGGATGAATGTAAAGAAGGAAAACCAAGCATTAATAATGTATTAAGGATAATATCCAACGTAAAGTTAGAATAACAAGAACAAATAGATAGTCAAACTTGGTCATTTCATTAACATATCTGGAATGAATCACTATAAGTACTCAGTTCAGACTCACATGTTAGTGTATGGTGTAGCATCATAGTTAATAACCAGTTTGAAACTGTAAATTATCCAATTTGGTGGCACATACCACTGATCCTCATCAAATATAGTGGTTCCAACACATATAATCTAGGTTAACAAGAAACCATCACTTGACCCTATAGATGACACTAAGGAATCCAATGATAGTAATACAAGGTGAATGGGTGGGTCCTTATATATGTGGCTCATAATACAACCAACAGGAACTCTGTATCCCTATCCCAAACACTGACACCACCTATATGATGTGTCACACCTCAGATGATCCAGCATAGAACATCTCATCTCACATCAATCCATGAAAAACTTCCAAACAGGCCTTCACATCACTTAACATTCAAATAATTTTCCAAACCATTATAAAATAAAAACATATCCATAATATTACTTCAAATAAAATTTACTTTTCTCCAAACTATACAAAACAAATGGTCCTTAACATTAAAAATCCAAATCCATTTCAAATTTTTTTCCCAAACCAAGGTGTAAACATAAAATAACAAGAATTGTTCCAAATGTGGAGTTATACAATTTAGTTTCCAAAACGATGCTCCAAGTATGAAACTTGACATGCCTTAGGCAACACATTCGAAACAAAATTAAAATTCACTCAAATCACTAAGTAAACATTTAGAATTAAAGGACCTATTTTTAAAACAATATCAGATTGAATAAACAATTTGAGAGGAGGAGGAATTGAACATAATGAAGAAAATGATAGAGTAGATTTTGAAAACTGTTGGTTCAATGAAACATCTCCCTCAAGGTCCATTATCATCTATTTCCACATCCCTATGTTAACCCAGTGAACATATGGATGTTCCAAAATCAAATTAGACCCCTCATGTATCCATGAAATCAACTAATTTTTTTTCAATGAAACAACTCATGATATACTACCAATACAAAAAACCACACATCCGTGTCACACTATAAAAGTCATCAATTCCCACTTACAACACCAATTCATAACTCAGCCATAATTCCAAAACATAACCAATTGAAAAAAATTTCATAAATAACCTAATTTTACTTTAAATGATAAATTGACATGTTATCGAACACCTTGTGTGCATTAATATATAAACATAATTAATGAATACATTTTATAACCACTTCCACCATTTTTTCACCATGAAAACATCATTCCAAACCAAAAAACACATTTAAATCATGAAAAACACATATAAAAATTATTTTGAATCAAAAGAGAATAAAATAAACTTCTTTTGAAATGAAATTAATTGAAACCCCTACATCATGTTGAATAATCTTCTTGTCTTCTATGAAATCCCCCATAAAGACACTCCTACCATGGATCACATCCTTAAGAAAAAACCCCAATTTCACACAACCATATGTATCCAAATTTTTGAGACATGGAAACTAGGGTTACAAAAAGATGTAGAAATATAATTACACCAATGGAGAAAGATAGAAGATCTAAATCTGTTAAATTTAGGTGAAGAATCGCCAAGAAAACACCGTGAAATCAACTTGGGGTGGCTTAGAAGTTCAAAAAAGTGACATGGGATGCATCCAGTTTGGGGGAATTCGATTGGGGATTCCAAGGGAAGAAGCCCACATAAATATAAGGATAAATTCCCAGAATACCCTTTATCATGTGGGCCGTATGGTTAGCTCACACCGTTAAACAAACATTACACAAATTGTTAAATTTCCCCATGTCAACAGTTTCATGGGCTTCATACAAACTCTTAACATAAATTATAATTTTCCTCCTTAATAATACAACTTGTTTGCACTTAGTCTGTATTGTTAAACTAATAGTGTAGCTTAAACAAATGACCTTGAAAAGGTGCCTAAATTTTGAACTATTCACCACAAATCTCTTCTATCTCAAGTGGATAACCCCTCCAACAAACACACATTGTGTGGAAGAGGAAATATGGGTGTCAAAAACGTTGAACTACGCTAATTTTCTCCCCACACATTTCCCATCATTAATGAATACTATCAAAAAACATCCAAAACCTCCAAAACTCAAATAAATACTCATCAAAACATTGACCCAAACCTCATCAAAAACACAACGTTCATAAAAATGAAAACAAATAAATAAAATAAATTAACAAAACATGAGGTTGGGTTGTCATAATTCTCTCCAATATTACTATTTTTTCACCTAGAAATTCAATTTTGGTGCCAAGATATGTGTGTTGGAAAAATAAACAATGGAAACAAAATGACGCTGAAAGGGGACACTACAGGAAGTACCCTAAAAAAGGATTCACCTTCATGAAGGCCCTCAACGCTGAGTCGGTGCAATGATGAGGCCATCTGTAAACCAACTAGAGAGTAAAGAGATAGTTTACTCCATAGTTTTGAATAACTTGACGGGAGGATATGTGCCGTAGAGGGAAGGATGGTCACCTTCGTGAGTCCTTCAAACATGACAAAAGCATCTGTGACAACCGTGGAAGGAATACAGAAATCCTTTTCACTATAGATAGGATGGTGGTTTACTTCTCAAATCCCAAAACCAAGATTCAATCAACCTCCAATGGAAACGCGCAAGTTACTTTGTGAAGCGCCCTTAGAGAATCTCACCCCCTCTAGTGCATATAAGTATCCGGCTACCCCCATTCCCAAATATTTGGACCCCGACCTTTCATCTTCTGAATTCCCAAATCACGAATCATTCATTGATCTACCAACCAATATGGAAAATGAATCATCCATGGTACTTGATCATTTTGAAATCCCTTTCCCTATTCATAGAACTACACCTATTTCAAGAAGGGATTCCCTTCGTAATGCATATTGGCCACCATGAAGTAATGAGACACATTTGGGTACTTGAGACTTCTCAAAGATCCCAAGCATCATGAAGAACTATCCAAAAAAATGAGTACTCCATGCTTAAGCTGAGGCACTATACTTCAAAAAGCTCTCCACTTTTAAAATTATTTCCATTTATGAGCCATTGTTCTTTGAAAAGTCATGTGCTCCATGAGGCCATGTGCTCTGCGAGCCCCCAGGCTCTGTGAGGCCTCCAGCTCTACAGAGACATGTACTCTACAAAGCCATGTGCTCTATGAATCCATTTTCACTGTGATTCCTTCTAGTCTATAAGCCGTTGATATTTTCAAATCCTCTCTTTGTAATCTCTCTTTATTCGTTAACCCTTCTCTTTGGTGGCCCTCCAGGCTGGTATGAGGTGAGATCAAAGACCATCGTGTGATGCTTCATGTTGTGTTACTCTGCCTCATGATTCTTCTCTTAGGAACACTACTGTTTGTTTCTTATTCACATAGCCACAAAAACATGAGCCCCTAAATGGATCACTCCACACCCCCATATCCAAACAACAATGTTGGTTCCTTCCCTTCATCATGGGTTAAAATGCACTGGTTATGTAAGTCTATGGGGTGAGGAGTGAATCCTCACCATCTGAGTTACGAGATGTTAAACCGCCACACATCTGTATCCCCAACACATAACCATAATTGGGATCACTGCATAAGTGATATGTCCATAGAGTAATGTTAAGGAGGTGGGCACCAGTAGCTTCACACTCCCCTACCCCTCTGAGCATTTTCACTAAGCATACCATGGGAAAACTTCACAGAAGCCCTGTAACCGTCTGATGCAATGATTTAGGTATAATGACCACATCCTCCTCATATTTCTAGACACCCTCCTTTATCATCTGTCTTCCTCTCTGGAGTTAGTCCCAATCACCTTCTCCCTGGGTCTCTAACCCTTAGTAATAAACAATCCATTCTTCACAGACACAGCTTTCGCTACACGATCATTAAATCTTTGGTTCCTCTTGTTTCTCACACCAAGGGTAGCTCACATGGTGTTTGAGTAAGCATTGACCATGACATCCTCCTTGAAAAACCTTCCCCACAATCTTTTTAACTGAACTACAAGTAAATTTATTCATAACCTTTTCATGTAATGTAAAAAAGAAGCCTCCCATAGGTTCAATCCCATAACCCATCGGTCCCGACTACATCACATCGGTTCACCCTTGTCTTGCATGATGTTAAACTATATTCCCCTCTCATTCCACATGAGGTTAAACTCTAATATTTTGAACTACATGGGTTATGACCGCTATCTCATAGATAGGGTATTTATGAAGCCTCACTAAGTTTAAACCCAAAACAATGGTAAACCTCGGTGTCCACTTTGTTGGGTCCCATATACTTGGTCCACCTTTTAGCAGTGTCTTACCAGTTCTCAAGAAACTATCCATGTGTAAGCCCCACACTCCATCCATACTCGTCCAACCAATACTATCCCCCTTGTGATGAGAAGCTAACCATATGTAATCCCCACACTCAATCTATAATCCTCCAACCAAGAGTGTCCCTCCTACGATAGGAATCTTACCATGTGTAAGCCCCACACACATTCCATTCTCCTTGAACCAAGACTGTTCCTCTTGAGATTGGTAGCTAACCGTGAGTAAGCGCCATACACAATCCATACTCCATCAACCCAGAGTTGACCTATTGTGATGGGAAGCTAACCATGTGTAATACCCACACTCAATCCATAGTCCTTCATCCAAGAGTGTCCATCTTGTTATGGGTATCTAACTATGTGAAGCAGCACACTCAATCCATACTCCTCCAACTAAGTGTGTCACTCTTGTGAAGGGATTCCAACCATGTGTAGGCCCCAACATGTCTCAGGGTCACTATCTTTTTTGTACAACCAGATTCTATGCCCCATTCTGATCTATGTGGACTTTGATTCCCTGCCACGAGGATACATTGGAAGCCTACGTGTGGTTCATTCTCACCAATAATTCTGCATCCTCAAATCTCCCTTATGACCTTCTGTTTCAGGAATATCATTCTCCAACCCGAAGGTTAAACTTTTTTCCAGTCCCATCTTTGCGTCCATTCTCATGAGCCACCTCCTTAAGTGACTCGTCTCCCAATACTTGAACTAAGTGGAGTTTGATTTCCTGTCACAAGGATATGTAGGAAACATCTTTAAGGTTCAAGCCCAACACCCTCACCATCACACCGGTCCTTGGTTCTATCCCCACTGATTCCATCCTTTGACACAACATCCATATCCATCCTGATTCCACCCAGGCCACCACATCCCATTGAAATCCTGCCATCCTCAACCCTCTAACCACACATTTGCCCCGATATGTCTTCGGGTTTTTTTCTTTGTATACACTGCGATTCATCACCCCCTTTGGACAACATGGGTTTTGATCCCTATCTTATATAAAGTGTACGTATGAGACATCCGTGAGCCTCAACCCCAACCAAGGATAAAACTTGGTGCACCCATTTCTAGGACCCAATCATTCTTATATCTATCCTCATTGGGCCTCTTGATTCTCCCATCTATAAAATCTTTTAGGCACTCCCTCCTGGGGATGTGCTCATTAGATTCACCCCCTTCAGTGTTCAGATCTTTCAGATCCATCTCTTATTATCGTTAAACTTTTAGCATACCCAGTGTTAAACATGGGAAGTAGGTTAAAACCTCATAGACAGGAAAATGGCATAACATTCCCTACACTCAGTGTGGGATTCCTCGGTCTTCTGATCCCCTAAGAAGCCCTATCATAAGGGGAATAAAATCATGGTGTAGTAGTGTTTTAGTTTCCAGGCAGGCCAGGGATGCCCAACATGAATAACCCCCTCAGAGAATGTTCTTCCTTTCCATGACCCATTGGAATGTCCGGATAGAAGAAGTTTAATTAACTAGAATCAACAATGATATGGCCCTGTGAAGATTTTAACAAACAACCTTTTTATATTTAAGGGTGACCAAGACTTTGCAATGATTTCCGAGGAGGAATCCGCGGAAGGTGGAACCGATATCCCGTCATCCTGTTTCAATCAAGGAGAAGTCATCCAAAAATAAGAGATAGATGTAGCCAGCCTTTGTAAAGAGGGAACTTAGGGAAATAGTAAGTGCATACCCACTAATGGATGAACGCATTGGTGAAAGAATTAGAAACAAAAATGATGATCTTGCAGTGAAACTTCTCTTCCATATGGACATTACAATCATTCAGGATATCAAATGATAAGCGTGTCACTAGATCCATATATCTTTCTCCAGGTCCTGCCAAGAAAATTGGGGGCCCAACATGATGCTCACTAGGAGTCAGGGACATTATTCCTTGGTCATTCCAGTCTGCGATATTGATAGCATGGATCTTTCTATCCATAATAGGATTATAGAAAGTTATTGGGTCACTATGCATTAATTTCCTATCATCTGTAATGAAGGATGAATTTTCCTACTTTGTGGGACCCATGTTATTGCTATAGGTAAATGATCACCAACCATCTGCTAACATAGTGGTAGGGGAAATTCATACATGGTAATCCCTCATTTCCACATATCTTCTGTGGAAACATGCACGACCATAGCTATTGGGAACCCATGCCCCCTCCCTCCCCATAAATTTATTTACAGGAGGGTGATTAATAATCTTGTCTGTTGATATGAAGAGGTGGAGGTTATCTTGAATATAGAAATTTCCCACCATGATCTGGAGGCCTTTGTTCCTTATCACCACTACCACTACTTTTGGGCCACACAGGGATCTATTTCTCCCCACTCCGTCCTTCAATAGCTTTGGGAGCCTATAATAGAGCCCTCTTACGATTCACTAACTTATGCGAACAAATTAAGGGATGTTTGAGCCCACCCAGCTAGATAAGGAACCACCGAAGAGGGCTCCCATCTGACCAGATTAGCATTTCCATCTAGTCCTAAAGACTGAAGAGCTTATGGTACATACTATTGTACATCCATCTCTAGTTCGGCTGAGCCAGTGTCAACGTTGGTTGCAATCTCAAGAGGGAACCCACCAGATGGAATCATTTCCATAGATTCTATGGATCAATCCACCACTAGCACATATTATTGGACACATGTTTTTGTCCCAGATTAGGCTCACCTCTATATCCAAGTGCAGGGATGTATCTATGCCTGGTCTGGAGTGAGGAACCAACCACCCCACAAGCAAGTTGAGTTGATTTCCACGATTACCTGTAAAAGCACCAAAAACATGGGCCAATCTCTAATGATGTTATCCTATACAGTTTTCATCCCCATACCATCATCAAATATAGTGGACATTATCCCTTCTACTACATCCAGCAAGCATGTGCTCAACATGACACCATGATCAACTTAAGTAGAGGCCCTCCCCGCATGATCGACACACAGTATGAAGGTCCACCCTATGCTCCTAGTCCCAGGTATGAAAATATCCATTTCTTACCAAGTTTTCAATTTGAGGATCCTCCTTCCCCAATTTCATAATATCATTTAGGTCCTCCCCATGTTCTATGCTACTTTAGTGGAGGCCCTCCCTGCTTCATAAACCGTGAACAAAAATGTATTTAACTAGCCCAATATGATCAGTACAACTGACCTCTTCGTAGAAAATCTATCTGAGTCGGCCGACGTGATGGTCCTCCCCATGATACGGATGATCACCATGGACGCCCTCCCCATGTGTGCTCCCACACTAGCATAGGCCCTCCCAGCTACAACCCCCCAAATCACGGAGGTCCTCCCCATGTCCCAATAGATATTTTCTTGGCAGCTCCTCACACTGTGGTTTCTACAAGAGGAGGACCTCCCAACATAATCACCAACCCAGGAAGAGGTCCTACACATGTAAAAAATATACCATTACCTGAAAAACTATAACATGGTATGAGGGTGGGTCATCACTACCAGAGGAAGAATCTTGAGAGGCCTAAAACTACAATGAAACTTGTACACTTTTCATATTCTGAAATGAAGTTCAATTTGTTTTTGGAACCATCAACCTAATCCTCTATGTCAGGGGATATGGGATTAAAATGAATAGTAGCCTCATCCTTCTGAAAAGTGAGTTCCATTATATCTATGGATCCCTCTAATGATACATACAGGACGAGGCAGATGTGGCCCCATTCCAAGGCCTAGTTATTCAATCATCCTTATCATCAATAGAACCATTCTCTACCTCAACAAGAGAACACAAAATTTTTCATTGGAACAATATAGGATGATCAATAGCATGACCCACTACGAATGACTACAACCCCTACATGGGAAGCAGTGGTCATTAGTCTATCTTATGGGGATGTGGTGGAAATATCAATCCATTCCACTAAATAAAAACCATGATGTGGTAGCATGTCAGCTTCTGTGTCGTACTCTACACCATCTTGTCTACCATCATATTAGTCCACTTCTGTGATGTTATTGGTCCCACAACCACCTCTAGTCGAAGAGGGGGGAAATCACGGACTAGATCATGGGGCTGAGGTGAGATGTTTTTGGGACATTTTCACAGCATGTCATTTCTTATAGATGTTAAGGCCAATTTCCACTATGAACTTCAACATTCCGGTATCCCTTACCTAGGATGAGTTTATTTTCTTCCACCAATACTTAGGGATGAATCATTTCTATTTCTATTTTTAACAGTTACCATACCCTAAGATTTGGGAACATTATGATGACATTGCCCAGAAATGTCACCTGGTCAAGTTGACCACACTCCCTATTTCTCAGCACCCTGCGTCATCTAGTTATGAGAATACTCTATAGAAGTAATGCATACAGAGCATTCATTTTTCTATGCAGAGTTATCAAAGAGGCTTCTCCACATGTCTAGATCTATAGATGGGGGTAGTATATTACCAAACATTTAAGTCCTATCCTATTCTAGTTGAGTTTACATAGTGATATCGAGGATATACCTCTGGGTGTTTTCATAGTGAACATAGTTGTTCTTGAGATATACCTAGAAGGGGGAACTGTCATAGGGATTGGGGAAGAGGATTAGTCCACTAGATCAGTACAAAAAATGAAAAACATAAAGGCATCCAAACTCGCTAAAAAAGAACATTTCATGGCCTTCCAGCACCTTCTGGGTCATTTTCTCTTCGTCAAGACCATAAAAAAGTCAAGGAGAAAGTTGGGACTGAAAAACTCTCTAATTCAACTAGCTCAGTAGAAAAGAAATTATATGGCCCTGAAAAGGTGGATTTGTGTTGATAGCATGATAGACAGGAAAATATGGTTGAGTATATCATCGCCACATTCAACGTGTAATGGAAACTAGATTACGGTAATCCTCGACCAAGGAAATAGGGGAAGGGGGAGACACAGCTTCTTCTGGTTGAATTTCCTCCTTGTGACCTCGACCACCCTGCACATCTATATAGGGTAGAGTTTGGTGTTTAAGAAATTTTACCGCAATATGCATCACTCAATCCACCAAAATTCCATGACAACCTTCTTCATGACCCCGCTTAGGTTCTGTTAGCTGCTCCATAGGTCCCACCGGAAAATCAATAGGTTATTCTACTAGCTCCATTGTAATTATACTAGTCTCCCCACAACCCTCTAAGACCACATACCACATTGATGAACCTTCCAATGAGTTGGTGTTCTGGGACCCTCATCATGATTAGAACCCTCACCTACATGATATGATGGCAGCACTTATTGCTCACCTCAAGGCCCTAAAAACTCAATAGGTGGAAATCCGCAAGATGGAAAGCCATATCCAACATTGGTGTACAATATGCAATCACTCTTGGTTTTCTGAAATCCTACCTTCTCCCCCTTTAATGGAATGGGTGATCTATTGCAGCATCAGACCCACATTATTCCAATGTGTGGACCCGTGCTGGGAAACCCAGCGCAGCACGAGGCTGGCCAAATTCAGTGTTTTGTACAAACATTGGAAGGCCCTACATTATCTAGTATATCCATCTACCAATTGGGTCAATATCTGGTAAAAAGGATCTTCATAGGTAGTTTCTCTACCAGTTCAGTTCCATGACCCAGAAGACCTGTATTGATAACCTATTTAAGTGTTAGGGGAGGCCTGGCGAATGCATCAAAGACTTTTTCACCAGGTGTAACGGCCTAACATATTCCCTTGAAATGCCACTATCCTATGAGAAATTTCTTACAATGTGAAAAGGGAATTTGACAACTGAACTGGTCATTTACCTCATTACATAGAACTACCAATGTAAGTTCTAGGATTTCTCGGAAAAATTACAATATTTAGAAAAATATTTAGAACAATCCCGGAAGGCACCTCCATTGCCTCTTATAGCTCCCATAAGAAAAGAATCTAGGGAAGAGATCACCACATTAGCATAAATAGATTTCCCAAGGAAGCTGTAATTGTTACCGGTAGAGCCACTAACATGGCCTCATCATGGCACACCACCATAGGTGCAGCCTCTAGCTAAACTACGCTAGCCTTAGAATCAGTAGGTTCCTTAACATAATGTGCCACCACCTAGGAGAGATAATCAGGTTCCACTTACTCAATAGTCTCCACCACCCCCCTTTTAGTGTGAGGCTCCTGTAGAATATTTTCCATATCGGAGGAACCATATGTACTCATTTAATAAGGCTCTAGTTCAAAGCTATTTCCAAAGCACCTTGCATCGGAAAATCTCATGGTTTTCATAATGAAAAAGGCACGAAGAGGCGGATCATAAAGATCTCCACAATTATTATCCCTATCACTAGTAACTTGGGCACACCCTCAAGATTTTATATGTGTTTTAATACTAGATCCATGATTAGGTTGAGAACAACATAATCATGTTCAGTCTATCCCTAGAACAGGTGGAATGTGTATTTATAAAGCCTAACCTTGATAGAGAAGGTGATTGAAAATAGGTTTCCCACCATGGGTCTCAAAAATATGATGATCATACGTCTCACAAGGCAGTCACCGATTCCCATGGTATTATTTGTGTACGTTTGAATTGACCCGAGCCTTCAGAAAATGTTGTTCTACCTTCATCTATTGTTTCTGCAACCATATTGCAATTGTCTCCCTCTCAAGGAAACAAGCAACGACGACACAAGGGAAGACAAATCCCTCTTCCTATGACATTTCTATCTTATACTATTTGTGATTTCATGTCCCTAGAAATAGAGATTCCCCCCCCCCCCATAAATCTCCCAAAAATGGATGATTATTCATGTAAAGATTGGGGGTACGCATCAGTCAATACTGTAGAGCTCATAAACCGTTACATGGTCCCTAAAGATGAAGAGGGTCAGACGGACCCTCTGAACATCCCCAGTCAACGCCAGTATCAACCAACTCATGGATATGTGAATCATCGTAATGAATTGGCTAGTGATTTTTGATAATTTTTTCATGCCATATAGACATGACAACACGTCCAACATAGAGTTTAGTGCACACAACCTTCTCATCACTTTTCATCATATCTGCCTCCCCCATCGTTTGTACTCCTTGATCAGGAAGATCTACCATGGTCGTGCTATAATCTTCCACATTACATTGGGGATGTACAATAGTCATCTGGCCATCATCCCGAAACCACTCTACGTGCTTTGTCTAATTAGCAGTGGGACATTTTCAGCACCAGATAGAATCTACTGGTTCAAAAAACAGCACATGTTGTACCTCCTTCCATATAGAAGTCTCATGTTAGAAAAAGTGTAAACCTATCATGGAAATATGATGTCCTCAAGCATCTTCCATCATTCCTGTGAGGTTCTCTACCCTCATCGCTCTTCTCCAGTTGACAGATCTGTGTGAAGACCTCGCATTGGCTTTAACAATCCCCCTCTAGTTTGAGATATATGTTGTTGTCGTATAAACCTTCTATATTGAGGAAGTCAATTACATGGATTGTAAGTTCATAATCTATTTCTTTGGTGAAAATAAATGTTATTCTATACAGGGGAACATCCACCCATTATAAAACACTGTCCAGTTCAATGGCGTGGAGTTCTGTTCTTTTTGTGTCGACACGGGCACCATGATCAACCTTATCCCAACATAGACACACTGCAAGATGGGGATGTCTGAAACAATTATATGTCTCTCTAACCTGAAGATCCATGGTTATGACAGGATGAAGCAGACACAAGCATGCATGATCTTCATAAAACCTTGTTCGGTGGCCAAGTTTCCAGCACTGAATTCATGGTTGTCTCATAAGACACTGCATACAACGTGTTGATGGGTATACCATGGCTCCACATGCATGAAATACTACCATACCCATATCACCAATTCCTTTAGTACTCCATTAATGATCAAGTAGGCGTACTCCACCTTTATGTGTCCCCCTTTGCCTCATGTGAAGCCGGCTACCTAGATGTCGTCTACTACAAGAGAAAGGACAATAAAATTCCGGCTAATGTGTATGAACATTCTATGACTAAAACTGACCCATGGATAGATCGGGATGAATCCTATCTTTTCCCAATTCACTAATTGGAGGCCATGTCCATGGATCTGGGACAATAAATTTGTTGTCTCTAGAAGAAGGGGTATGTGTATTCCCTAATCGATGTAACTCAATGATATTGCCCTGTATTTATATAAAAATCAATATTAGGTAATCCAAGAGCCCCCTACTTTTATATGTTATCGAGATGTCCACACCATGGCAACAACGATATGTCATTCTAGCCTGTTTCACCAAGTTGGGAAAAACTAGCTCAAGGTGAAACACCACTTTTTATTTGATATTATCAATTGTGGCCCCTTGGGAGAAGTACATATGGGATGGTGTAGAAAATATCCATCTCCAAGGTTTCTGTAGTGCAGGATTCCCCCGATGAGGTTTCCACTACCGCTTAGGATGGCACCAGTTTCTCGTCAAGATCATCCAATTCAGAGGAGTTGCCTCGTGCCGATGATCCTCTAACTTTGGATGGTGAAGTGGATTTCAAAGATTCTCCCCCTATATTCAATGAGGCTATCTCCACTATGTTATATGAATTGGGGCAGGTGAATCGTGGTACCAAGACAGATCTAACCCCCACATTGATTAGCGCTGATATGTCCACTTTTGAGAATTAGTGATATATGGATTTCTTGAAGTATTATCATGAAGTTTTTTCCAAGAGTTATGAAAATATTTCAAGGTCATACCCTTAGGTATCATTCCACCATATATATAGATACCATAGCCTTTTAAAAAAAATTACTCGATTTTATGTGTAATAAAACATCATATTCGTAAAGTCTATTGTTTGGGAAGACTAGGTACATAAAACATAAAACGTGAGACTAAAAAACACTTCATTATTTATTCTTAATAATTAATTACAAAATTCCTATAAAACCATAAATATGAATAGGGTACCATGTAGATCACATGAATAGAGAGATGGGATAAAATCCCTTTAAGGGAATAAACATAAGAATAAGGAATTAGCACATGGGTTAGAGATCACGCCATAATGATATAAAAAGGAATATAAAATCAGAACATATAAACATGGTTTCATATAATAATTTAATCATAGGATTGTGGCATGAACATAAAAAATTACATTATCATGATTTATGTATTGATTCAAATAGATGAGAATAAGTAAAGGTTAACAGGGAAAACCATTGCACATGGTAGCACGAGTCAAGGCTAACTGCCAAGACCATTGCACATAACGTCTCAAGAGTATAAACATCACCCAATGCATTAAAGAAATATCAGGATTCATCCATCATAAAATGTTCACAAATATGATTTCTTCATTAATTGTCATTCATAATTAATCATACATAATCATAAGTGTACCCATGGGATGAAATGAGCATCATAATCATATCATACATAATAATAAATGGTTGTATCATAAACGTTTCCACAAAAGAAATGAATTAGAACATACATTGACATTCATAAGCTAAAATAGGAATATATCATGTATATTTATGTTAAACATAAGTGAAGATACATAAAAAGAGTGTTTAATAATTTTTAGCAGTAAAACATTTTAGTGTGGTTTTATTGAAAATAATAATAACCATTTGAAATAGAAGAGGGAATAATCTTCTTTACCAAACCAGAAGTGATTCAATAAGGTTTTCTTAATAAAAAAACCATTTTTATAAAAACAATGTTGGCATAAAACATATGGAAAATTGTACTAGAAATTGGGTTTGAATTCAGGATGTTCCCTTAAAACGGGTTTACATATTGAAATGTATTATGAGGTAATCACTTTAAAAAACTGTATATACATAATAGAGAATGAGGGATAGATCATGAAACATCAATTTTGGGAATATAAATAGTATATATATGTTTTTCATGAAAATAAGAGACTACATTATTGGTTCAAAATAATGTTGGTGAACCCGAATTAATATAGGAGGTTCAGGGAGCACCCCTTATGGAATATCGTTGTGGTATCAGGTGTACTTAGGTGGGATTAATGAAAGAGAAAGGGGTTTATTATATTTTATAAAATGTGAGGTAATTATGGGGTGAGGTAAAAATCATACCCCATCAATATTAATTACACATAAAAGAGCATTACATAGATGAGATTCTAGAATAAATGTGGGAATGAATGAATCCCTTACCTTAAGTCTGATAGTGTTCTTAACTTGATCTTAATGACATAAATAATACAATTATGTTAACCAATTAAATATTCTATAAAAACCACTACATGTTATTCAGATAGTATAACCATATTAAGTTCATTCATTCACATTTTTTATGAGTTAATAGGTTCAATTTCATTTTTTGGGAGCATTTTCTTCCTTAGTGTCAATGATCAGTTCACATATATTGATGTTGGGATAAACATGTATGATGAGAATGGTTTTCCATAATTGAATTTATATGAAATTAGTGAACATACAGAATAATACATGGTTATAAAAATCATTTGGTAATTTTGAGTGAAGGTGAATCATTATATAAAACAGTAATGATAAAATCATGGACTAATTTGGAGATTTTGGTCATAATTAAATTGTTTTTTATTATAATTTTACATCATATTTGAAAAGGGATTACAGAACATCAAATTAAGTTAAAATTCATATTTAATAGTCTGTTTCAAACATAAAATTGGTATAATGACCAGAATTGAAGAAGGAAAATGAAATTTTCAACTTTCCATCCTTGAATAAGATAACATAACACATATCAGACATTGTTTTAATTTCTTTCGTATAAGAACAGAGGAAATGAGAGATGAAAATTAATTATCCCATTAGAATAAAAAATTAAATTACATTTATAGTACTAGACTTTTTATTCCATTTGGATGAGGGGATTTAATGAAATAAAATAAAAAAAGGGAACATGAAAAGTAAATGAATGAAAAGAAAAGAGAAATTTACCTCTTGATTTAGTCTTCCAGGAGAGACTCTTAAGGGGAATGGATGCTTACTTTTGGGGAGACCAACAGAATTTGGACATTAGAGGGGATAATGGGGAGAGATTCACGATGAATTTCTAGAGGGAACAAGGATTAATTGGAGTGAAGACAAGGGGGTTTGTGGGTTGTTTTTATAGTGGAGGGGTGGAGGGTTTTCTAAATGTTTTAATCATTAGACATTTATTTATTCATAAGACGAGAAATACTAATGATTCCATGACCAAAAATATTAATATGTGAATGTCAGTTCTAACACAAGGTGCTTACATCATCCATGACTCAATAAATACTATTTTTAATATACAATGTATATATACAGTAAATTACCATATTTTACTATTCATTAAAATTTTATGTTTTTTAGAAAAATCCCAAAAAATCACCAAAACAATTTATTCTCTTGTATATTCCAAAAATGAACCCCAATTTTCAAAAAATAATAGTATAAATATGATCAATTTAATTTTATAAAACAATCTAAATTTACATGAAAACATAAGATTTCAAAACTATAACTGATTTTATAATGCAATGAAAATTTATATAAGGTATTGTCAAATTGTCTTAAAGTAATAATAAATAATATTTTAAATTTTTGAAGACATTTCTTGAAAAAAAAATATTTTAAATTATTTAAAAAAAATTTTTTGTTTATTTATGACTCAAAAAAATATGAATACATTTAATATGGTCTTATTCTCAACTATAAGATCCCTAAATTTAATTTATATGGTCATTGGTGAGGTCACTATTATTTTGGGAAATTTACAATTCATAAGGGAAGGTTACTATTCACCAAAACATTATGTTTGTCTTATTGGGATCTGAACATCTTACTAATCGCAATAGTGTATATTAGATTTTTTAAATTCAAATCACATGATAGACTACATTATGTTTAAAGGGAACATAGTTATTAGTAGTTCATTGTGTTGTGATTTCATGTGATTATATGACATAATTATAAGAAGGTAATTTCTATTGATAAAACATTGGGTTGTTAAATTATTCCCCCTTATTAAATTTCACCCTCGAAATTTCATTTTACATTCTAATCCATAAACAAGTACGGTAATTTTCCTTCATTTCATCCTCTAGTTCCATTGTTGCCTCTTCATACATATAGTTCCACCAATGTACTTTGACCAGGTGAGTAGATTAGTTACATAGAACATTATCTCCATAATCCCAGATCATCACTGGATGATCCTCTTGAGAAAGATCATATTACAACTATACCTCCACTGATGAGTGTACATGTGAAGGATGGTGTATGTACTTATTTAAGAGGGATACATGGAAGACATCATGTACTATTGACATGGTAGGTTGAAATGACAGTCGATAGGCCACAACCCTGATATGATCAAGAATCTCGATGGGACACATGTACATGGGACTTATCTTTCCTTTCTTACCAAAGTTCATGACCTTCTTCCATTGATATAAGGGTAGAAATACCATGTCTCCTACATTGGATGCATGGTCTCATCGACGATTTTCTGGATAACACTTTTTTCCAATTTGGGCTAACTAGATGTGCTGATAAATGATTTTCACCTTCTCCACCATTTTCATAACCATTTCATATCCGAGTATCTTACACTCACCGACTACATCCCAACACGTCGATGTTCTGCACATTTTCTGATAAAGGAAATTGTATGGTGCCATTCAGATGATCAAGTGGAAACTGTTATTGTAGGAGAATTCAACTAATGGAAGATATTGGTCATATCCTCCTGTGAAGCCCATAGAACATTTTCTGATAAAATCTTCTAGTGTTTGAAGAATTCTCTCAGATTTACCATCAGTATGAGGATGATTGGCCATACTAAAGTTCAATTCAGTGCATAGAGAATGTTAGAGACTTTTCCAGAACATCAACATGAATCTTAGATATCCATCAGATATAATAGATAGTGGTACTCCATTAATCCTAACTACCTCTTTTATATATATCAGTGATATTTGAGTCAATGAGAAGTCATATAAAATTGTGATAAAGTGTGCATTCATTGTAAGATGATCTACAAGGACCTATATAGCATTGTTTCCTCAAGATGTCCTTGGATGTCTAGGGACAAAGTCCAATGTAATGTTCTCCAACTTCCACATTGGTATGGGTAGTGGTTTCATCATCACCTAATACTTTTTTCTTTAATCCATCACTTGTTGACATACCTGGAACATTGAGGTATATTCAGTAATCTCTTTCATCATATTGTCCCACCAAAAGTTCTCTCAAAAATTTCGGTAAATCTGTTTGATCCCTGTTTTGATAGAGAAGGTTGATCTATGTGTGTAATTCAGAAGATCCTTCTTTATATAGGAATCTAATGGTAAACATAGTCATGACCTAATACCTTTTAATATTTCTTTTTCAATCATGAAATCAGAGGATTTCCCATTTCTGATATCTTCCACTGTTTCCATAATTTCCACATCATTTCATTGTGCACATATTATTTTGTCAATGATGGAATTTTGAGTAATCATTTGAGAAAGGATTTATGATGATCCTCCATAAATGATTCTCATTACCATCCTCTAAACATATAAGAAGATTACATCCTTTAAAATTCTTGTCATTTATAAAGAGGCAGGATCCTTTCTACTGAGAGCATCTTCCACCTTATTTGGCTTATCGAGATGTTAGTGGATTGAGAAGTCACAATCCTTGATGATCACTATCCAAATTTGATGGATCATATTATGATCTTTTGGTGTGAATATATATTAAAGACATTGGTGATCAATGTATATCTCACACTTCTCCCCATAGAGATAACATCACCATATTTTCAATGCAAAGTTCACAGATACCAACAACATATAATGTGTGGGATTTTTTACTCATTGATTTTCAAATACCTTGAGGCATATGATGTCACTTTTCCATTAAACATTAGAACACTACCTAATCCCTTCTTTGCAGCATCACTATACCCCACAATGAGTTCTCCACTTATTGGGAGTGTTATTATTATTGCGGTGATAAGCCTCTTTTTCACCTCCTTCATGCAGTCTTCACATTCTTTAGTCTAGAAGAACATCACTCCTTTCCATGTCATCTTGGTCATTGGCTTTTAAAATCTTGATAAGTCCTTCTCAAACCATCGATAATACCCATCTAGATCAAGGATGATATAGATCATTGTTACCAATGGTGGTTTGTGCTACTCTTCAATTTCCATTGTCTTGGAAGGGTCTATAGATATCCCTTTTCTCGTGATAACATACCCCAAGAATGATACTTCCTCCCTCAATAAGTCAAATTTACTATTCTTTTCATACATCTTCTCCCTTCACAATGTCTTTATCATAGTATTCAAATGATCCTCGTGTTCCTCCTTCTCTTAGAGTATATTAGAATTCCATCAATAAAGACTTCCAAAAATTGGTTGAAGTAATATCTAAATACTCTATTCAATATGGTTATGAAAATTTCTATGGAAGTCATGAGTCTAAACAGCATCACTATGAACACATATTGTTCATAATTCATTTGAAATGAAGTCTTGGGAGTATCATACTTCTTCACAATTAATTGGTGATATCCTGATAGAAGGACCCCTTAGAAAAATGACAAGCCCCACGAAGATGATCTTACATGTCATATATCTGTGTCAGGGAATAATATTTTTTTCATGATTTTATTGAACACATGATATTTAATGAAGAGTTTTATATAACTATACTTCTTTTTTATGAAGTGTAATGGCACACCCCGTGATGAAGTAATCGGGCGTAAAATACACTTCTATAAATTCCCTTGTAACTGCTTTTTCATCTCTTCTAACTCTATAGTGTCCATTCTATAATGCTTCATTGATATAGTTAAGGATCTAAGAATAAGTTCAATTAATAACACAACCTCTTGACCAGGAAGAAAACCAAGAAACGTTTAAGAGAATACATCTGTGTAATCCCTCAATATGGGAATATCATCGAGTGAGATTCTATTCTTCATCTCAATCATTTGGAAAAAATATGCTTTCTCATAAGGTAAAAATATCCACACTTGATATGATTATTCTAATGTAGATTCATCTTCCCCCTTAAACTTGTAAAGAATTGGAGGATTCTTTGGGATGTGAAGCTTGATCTCCCTTTCCTGATAGTAGACGTTGAATTTTTATAAATATATCCAATACATGCCCAAGATAACCTCAAACTCCAATATAGAAAGTGTGAAGAAATATACTTGGAGCTTCAGTCCAGAAACATTTACCAAGGAGGAGTTAAAATACTTGGATGTAATAGTATCACCATTCTCTATTCTCATAGATAACATATCCTCCAAATTTTTAGGTGTTGTTTGAATAGTTCTACTAAACATGCATGGCATGATAGAATTCATAGAATCACAATCAGTTATTATGATCACTATTATTTAATGAATAACTAGAGTACCAATCAAAAAAAAAAAATCTGCCTTCGCCTTAGCAGTAGTGATAGCATAAACCCTTCCATGTTTCCCTGGAGGTTTTTGTTGATATCCTCTGAAAACCCTTGTCTTAGAAAAATTGTTCGCATAATTATCATCTTCCTTGTAATTGTAACGATTCACCACATGTTGAGAATTTATCTAAAACTTCCTTTATTATTCCACATTAGTGGACTTTTTCATATCACTTTGGCAGATTTTAGCGAGATGTTCCACCATTCCACATTTGAAGCAATTCTAAGTTCCCTTTAGATAGTTCCCAATATGCTTCATTCCACAATTTTTATATGTGGAATGATCAGGCTTTTTTCCATCATATAATATATTTGTGTAAAATCCCACCATACATTCCATTTTCCTCATTTTATCATTGGGACCACAATATAACTAAGAGTATCTGATCTCAATCTCAACCTTATGATCGCAATGCACAATCTCTTCATAACTTTTGACATCTCAAATCACCAATTCGTTTCATAGAATCAACTTTTGTCCGCTAAAGAAGAGATCCACTTTGATTTCAATGTTCAGGACAAAGCCATACACATACATTGTATGCCTTGGAATGTTTGTTTCATACATCCTGATTGACTCATATTCCTTCTTCTTGAGTCTGAGGATCATTATTTCCATATTTTGATGGAAGGTTTGGGTAATGTATTCATTGAAAAGCATTTTTTTTAAATTACTCACAATAAATGGAATCAATTTCCAAATAGGGATTCAAATTCATGATCAATGTACACAAATGATCAGGTTCCCCATCAAAGTGATAGACCGCCAATACAACATTATCTTCTTATGAGCACTGGATGATAGAGAATATATTTTCAACAGAGTTAATCCACTGTTCTACGTGGAGGGGTTCTGAAGATCCACATAACATGGGAAGCCTTTTGCGCATGAAGGATTCTACAACAACATTCTCTTTCCATAGAGGAGTAGGGATTTATACATTAATCAAGTTATTATTTAAAACTCGATCCAAATGATTAAGTATTGTCATGATGTTTTGTTTCCCCTCTCTAATGATATTTGAAATATAATTATTGAAAGGTTCGCATTCCTTATCACATTGATTGTTGGAATTTCTTTTTCTATTTCTAGTGATTAACTAGGAAAAAGAACATATAATTATGGGTATTGAATACTTAGCTATTAAGCATAAAAAAGAAGCATGAACAAAAAAGTACCAAGTTATAAAGGATAATTATATCCTAACTTGTGATTCACTAGGTTTAAATATAGGTAATCCTTGATCTATTTCATAACTTATATTCTTATGGTATTTTTAATTACCTTAATAATGGTTTTTACTATGCTAGTGAATTTACGCATGCATATCCCTCATGTGTTTAAAAGAAAGAGTGAATTAAGTCCCATTGTCGTGCACTAGTTCCCATTTGAGTCTAGAACTAAGCGTTGTTTTCGGGTTTTACCCTGTATATATCTATGCTAGAGCCACCTCTATCTATTTGAATACAGCCAGGGATGTAATTACTTGAAAAACCACTTACTCTTTATTAACCGAAATTTTGGGATTTTTTAATATACATAGTCGCATACTTCTATTTGTTACTAAAGTGTTCTATTTCTAATATCCAAAAATAACTAGACAATCCATTGATTCCAATTATAGTGACCCTATCCTCTTACACATATCATAAAATGATTTTAAGAATAATAAAACATCGTATTACAAGTCAAGGATCATAAAGTTTAGTGTCTTAGAAGACTAGGTACGTAAAACAAAAAATGTGTGACTAAAAACATCATTATTTAATAATAAAAAATATCTCTTAACACCCATATTCCCATACTTTTTCATAGGATACCCTAGGGATCACATAAACGAAGGGATGAGATAAAAGATCGGTAAGGGAATAAACATATGGAGAATGATTTAGCACATGGGATAGAGATCAAGACATAGAGATATAAAATGGCATATAAAAACATAACATAAAAACAAGGGATCATATAAACATTGAATCATAGGAATGTGGAAGAAACATAATACATGACTTTATCTTGAGTCATGGCTTGTTTCACATATATGAGCACAAGTCATGGATAATCACCAGGACTATTGGACATGGTAGCATGAGTCCCGGATAATAGCCAATAATGTTGCACATAATGTCTCATGAGACTCAAATTAACCCAATGCATTGTAGCACTGTCTGGGTGAAACCATCTAAACATATTCATGAATATGACTTCCCCATTAATAAGCATACATAATCAATCATACATAAACATAAGGGTACCCATGGATTGAAATGGGTATCGTAATCATGTCATAAAGCATAAGGAATGGGCATATCATAAAAGTGTCCCTGAAATAAAGGCATTATAACATACAAGGTCATTAATAAGGTAACATTAAAATATATAATTGTAAGTGATGTCAAACAAAAGTGAAAAAATGTAAAAAGTGTATCTAATAATGTTTATCTTTAAAACATTTTAGTCTTGTTTTTAGGAAAACACTAAAACTAATTTTAAATAGAAGTAGGAATAATATTTTCTAAAAATCCAGAGGTGTTCCAAAAAATTTTTCATAATAAAAAAACTGGTTTTATAAAAAATGGTTTCTCAAATCATATGGCATAGTGTACTTGAAATTGGGTACGAATTCAAGAGTTTCCCTTAAAACGGGTTTTCTTATCGAAACGTATTGAGGTTGGAATCATTTAAATACATGTATATCCTTGAAAGATAATGGTGGATGGATCTTGAAACCAGATTTTGGAGAATTTATATATTATATATAATTTTAAATGAAAATAAAAGACAACATATTGGGTAAAATGAAAGATGGAGCAACCCAATGTAATATATGACATTCATGTAGCATCCCATCTGGAATATCTACATGGAATCTGGTGTACATAAGAGGAATTAATGAAAGATAATCAGATTTCTCATATTTTATACATCATGAAGGAATTATGGGGGTGTGAGAAATCATACCCCATCATTAGTAATTACTCATAAAAGGGAATAACATAGAATATATTCTTGAATAATTGTGTGAAAGAGAGAATCCATTACCTTAAGTTTGACGGTGTTCTTCACCAGATCAAAATGTCCAGAATAATCAAATTAGGATCATTAATTAATGATTCCAGACCCTCCACTACATTTTATTGATTTTTTATAACCTTATTGTGTTCATTCGTGTCCCTTTTTGATGAGTTAGTAGGTTCAAATTCATTGTTTGGGATGGATTTCTTCCTTCGTTTTAATGATTAGTTCACTTATATTCATGTTCAAAAAAACATGTATGCTGAGAATGGTTGTCCAGTATTGAAGTTATATGATATAATTGAACATCCATAATATTACATGGTTATAAAATTTATTTGGTTATTTGGAGTGACGGTAAATCATTATATAAAACATTAATGATAAAGGATTGGATTAATATGGAAATTTTTCTCATAATTAACTTGTTTTGTATTATTATATTTAATCATTTGTCAAAAAGGATTCAAGAAAATATCATATGAATGAATACATATTTACTAGTCTATTGTAACCACAGAAATTGTTTTGTGACCTCAATTGAATATGGTAATAGAAATTGATTACATGTTGTCCTTGAATGTGACAAATTTACACATCTGGTTCGGTATTTTTGTATCATTTGTATAGGGGAAAGGGAAAGGAGATAAGATATTGAATTATCCAATTAGAATAAAAACATTACATAAAATTAATATTATTGTATTTTTTAATCCCATTTTGATGAGTATAGGTTAGGAAAAAAAAGAAAACAATGGAACATGAAATGAAAATGAACAAAATGAAAAGAGCAATTTACCTCTTGATTTAATCATCTAGGAGTGCCTCTTAAGGGGAGAGTATTTTGACTTTTGGGGAGACCATTGGATATTTGACGTAGTTGTGGATCTTGGAGTGATATTTGAGAAGAATTTAAGAATGTAACAATGATTGAGAGGATCTATCATAAGAGGAGAGTGTGGGTAGTTTTTATAGTGGAGGGGTGGAGGGTTTTCTTAATATTTTAATCATTCATCTATTATTTTTTCATAAGACAATAAAAAGTAAACATTCCACGACAACTGAGTAGTAATATTTTCATGTGAGTTTGAACCCAAGTTTCTCACATCATCCATGACTCAATAAATAGTTTATTTAACATATAATGTATATATAAGGTAAATGACCATATTTTACTATTCATCAATAATTTTTGTATTTTAGAAAAATCCCAAAATATCACCCTAACCATTTATCAATGTGTAGAATGAAATCCATTTTTGAAATATTATTTTATAAATATTATTAATTTAATTTTTAATTAAAATCATAATTTACTTGAAAATTACGGATTTTAAAACCATAACTGATTTTATAATGCATTCAAAAATAATATAAGGACTTATAAAATTATTTTCAAATAAGAAGTTATAAAATTATTAATTTTTGATAACATTTTAGTAAAATAAATTCTCTTTTAAATTAATTAATAAATTGTAATTAATTATTTATGAAAAACCAAAATACAAATACTTTTACTTTGGTCATATTATCCGATATAATATGCCTAAATTTTATTTAGACATTCATGGGTGAGGTCACTATTCTTATGGAAGATTTACCATTCATAATGATAGGTTAATATTCAAAGAGGTAGGTTAATATTCACCAAAAATTTAGGTTTTCATTATTAGACTCTAAACATCTTACTTATCACAATAGTTTATGTTAGATTTTCAAAATTTAAATAACAGGAGTGACATTATTATGTTTAAAGGTCACATAGTCTGTAGTTGTTAATTGTGTTGTGATATAATGTGATTATTTGAAATAATTATAAGAATTGAATTTCCATTGATTAAATATTGGGTTGTTACGATCTCAGTCTCACAGAAAATCATCATGGGTTCAAAAAACCTCTCAAAAAGATACACTATTCTCATGGTGCCATGGTTGAGGATAAGGTTGATAAGCTCATAAAATCCAAAATCATAAAGGAGGTCTAGTACCCTAGGTGTTTATCCAACATTTTTCTAGTTTCGATGATGAACTGATAGATCAGAGTATGCATCAACTTCCATAATCCCAACTGTCACTGTCCAATGGATGAATTTCCCCTTCCTTCCACAGAACTGATGATGGAAAAAACCACTAGGTTCCATGCTCTCTCATTCATGGATGGTAATTCTGGGTATAATCAAATATGAGTGTCCCCATAGGATGAAGATTCCACCACATTTCTGGCCAGAAAAGGTATTCTATTCTACCTAGTAATGCCTTCCAATCTAAAGAATGTAGGTTCCACATATCTTCGTGTCATACAAAACATTTTCAAGACGATTCTAGGGAAATTTGAGTAATGAAAAGTGGGTGATCAAGTGGATAAATCTCACCAAAGTCCGGAGAATCATAGAGATCATGAGAAATTGTTTGGCTTCCTCCGTTCCCACCATCTGAAGATAAACCACATGATGTGTGCTTTTGGGGACACTTATGACCAATTTATTAGCTTGTTCGTCAGATAAAGAGCCAATGAAATTGAACTAGAAAATATCAAGGCCATCAGACATATGTGTCCCTCGAGTAACAATCAGGATCACCAAGACATTCAAGGCCACATAGACTACATACGTCGATTCATCACAATTCTGGATTGAATATTTAAGACCTTTTCCTATATTAAGAAGAAATGTTCCTATTAATTATGGGATGGGGAGTGTCAGACTCCTTTTGAAAAAATCAAGCAGTACCTACTACACCCCAATGTTCTAATGCCACCCATTTCCAGATTTTACGTGGTCCCCTATGTGACCACTTTGAAACATTACCTTACTGTCATTATCCCCCATAAGAACAATGACGGAATATAGAATAGTTTATACTATCTCGACCACATTCTCCTCGATACAGAGACTAGATATTCCCATATCGATAAGAGATGCCTTGTAATTGTATTTGCACTGTTGAAAATGAAAAATTAAATGAATAACCCGAAGATAAATATAGTATCATAAGTGGACCTTCTGAAGTACATTATGAACCTCTCTCTGATTATAGGTCATCTAGCATGAGGGGAAATATTCTTTTAATATTTCTACATCATGTATGTCCCCTAGAAGCCTATCAAGGGATAAACATTGGAATACATTTTTCCACCCATCCATCCTCTTTAGATCACTCGCTAGATCTTTATTTTTTATATAAGGGAATCCTATCAGTGGATTATGACATCCCATGATGTAAAATTCACTTTTATGGTTCTTCACGAACACATACTGGTCGGAGACTCAATGATCCCAAAATCAATAGAGTGGACCTGGGTATGATAAACATCATGCTTGTATAATCCATCATTCCCTATTGATTAATGTTGTGAGAAGGTTTCACTAACAATGAGGTAGAGCATCACAATATCATCACTGGACATGAATTGGACCTTGTGAATGATGTTCCCCACATGCATGTGAAAAGGGACTCTGATCTGGTCATCAAGCAAGTCAATTGAAACTACGTTGTATGGAATCCAGAGCTCATACCTCGGTTAGAGTGTACATGCTAGTTGTTGTCCCAGTGCCCCTCTCATCCTAATGTTACACATGTCCCTTGATCACAGAATGGTCAAGTTGATAACTTGGTCGGCCATGACTCAACTCTTGTAGTTACTGACTAGGATGATATGATTATCCATGTAGCGCATCAAAGATTCATCACTCCCATCACTCTGGATGATGGTGTTATCCAACTGGTAAGCCTCTTTACTATTGATTCATTTACATCAGGGACCACAACATCCCACTATGGTAGTGTTAGAAGAGACCCCTAACTAGATTAATCCCTTTATCGAGTATCTCCAGCATGATAATCTCCATACAGACCAAGACAAACATGATCAAATCTGTCAACCAACAATGCAGTTAAACTTCTAGTGTGGCCCTAGTCTGGAGAAGATCCTATGTATATGTTGTTTTTAAGGGATTATTTTTTTAAAGGTTTGTATTGAAGCCTCAATTTAGTATTTAATGCAAATACCACTTTAGACTTGGTAGAGGGAGACCCATTACGTAGCCAGGAGGCCCAAGGCCAATTTGCCTGAATACAAGGCTTGAAAGCCCATTTTTTGTCCCAAAGGCCCCCTTGGTGAACAGTACTGCAACAGTACTCACACAGCTACAGTACCAGCTATAGTATAGCAGGTCGCTACAGTACCTGCTACAATTTCGTCACCACTACAACATTACAGCTACAGTACCCAGAAATTCTCCCCTGCCCAGATTTGATCCTGGGCCTTTTGGATGCCAATCAAAAGCCTATACCACTAGGGTATTTTATGGGATTATGTTCTGTTGCATTTAGTGAAATGTGATCTATTAGGTTATGCATGTTTTACATGCTGATTCTTCTTGGGCTCATCAGATGGGGCCAAAACACTCTCTTAAAATATAAAGAATGTGGTATTTTTGTCCCACCATGATCAGTGACTATATCGAGTTTTACAAGATATTCCATGAATTCAATATCCATTCTTATTTTGTGAATTATCTTCCAGATCGTTTTCATACAATTATGTAATCTTGGACCTTTGGGGTCTGGGCACTTGTTGATTTGGGACCATATCCACCTGCAATAGCTCGCCAGTGCATGTTCATCCTGAATGATGTGGATTTATTTTCCATGTGGGAAAAGGCAATTATTCTCAAAGAAGTCAAGGCTCATTATATTGTCAAATTCATGATCTCCTATTTTATCCAATGATTTATAGTCTATTACACCATTCTCACTGATAATAGCGCTATCTTCCGAGAAGACAAGATGAAGAAATTGTACTCCAAGTATAGTATCCATTGTAATGGTACAACTCTCTATCATGTGCAAGAAAATGGGTAGATCGAGGAATTCAATAAAACCCCCTCTATCATCTTACTGAATACGGTTGGTCAAAATAAGAAGATTTGTCTAAACAAACTCCCCAACAGTCTCTAATCTTACCTGAATATGATGCATAATTCCACCTAGGTGACCCCATATTCCCTGGTGTACGAACAAGAGGATGTCCCACCCATCTAAATTCGATTACCCTCATTACAATTGGTCCAATTTTATAAAAATGCTCCAGACTAATTAGCAGGAATCCATTTGGCTAAACTGGATGTTCTTGATGAGAATAGGATTTGTGCCCTGCACAATTTGGAGAGGCATCAGAACAAGATAACCATGTATTTGAATAAGAAATTTCTCCACCACTCTCTCTTACAATGTGACACAGTTCTGGCATTAAGAACTCCAATTATTCTAGTTAGGATGGAACCACAGCTTGAGAAAAAAAGGGAGGTACCTTACATCATTAAAAAAGTTTTACCCCAATGGTATATACTCTTTGGTCACTATTAATGGTTAGTGTACTACTCCTCCCACCAATGACAAATACCTCAACCTGTACATCACATGAAGGAATCATCATCCTGCATGATGATAAACTATATTACCATATACAAATTTGATAAAATGTCCATCTTTTTATTGGATGATGTTAAAATTACAATCTTCATCTAGCAAGATGTTAAAATATAAATTCTACAAGCTCTACGCCCATAAAAAATATCTTATTCATCTTTACCACAAGACATTAAATTGCATGGGTACCGCCATGCTTCATGTCTCCCATTTTTAGGTCTCCATAATATTTGACTACTAAAATTACCCCCTAGTGGCTCGGTCTCATGCCTCCATGGATCACATATTGTTTAGGGTCAACATCCTAGAGGATCTCCAATGATAATTTGGCCCAAATCCCACATTACACATATGGTATGTGGTCGATGCCCAATATTTTCTCTCAATTCAATGCCACACGTGATTGATACTATGTTGATAACTTGGTCAGTAGTTATCCTCTATCACTATTGTCATCCCCACGACCTTCTAGATGACGGGTGTGGTGGTTCATCATTTTTTTTTCTCTTTTTCCCATGAACAGGATAATAAATCAGGTATCTATGGTTCGAGCTCTACCAATTTAAATGAATATCTTCAATGTTCATGTTGTACGATGATAGATAGAATGGAATTTTAGAACTATGTATGGCTTGATTCCCATCATTATGATATATTTAGTGATACATGTACCTTTCATTTGTGGCCATCATTTGGTCTCTCGTCCTTTCCAGCCACTTGGACCATGTTCTCGCTTAGTATTTTGCGATGGGGTAAGGGCTCATTGTCCTCATTCATGAAAGGATATTTTTTCCACACCAAATGTATCCCCTTGAGAAACTCCTCCTTTAAAAATCCTTACCACATGATGTTAAACTACAGAACATATTCATAACTACATATGTCTTGATTCCCTTCCTCATTATATACTTTGGAACTCCCGGAGGTTTTGTCTTCAGGTTCAGACCAACAAATCTCTTCGCCCATAACCAGGTTTAGTTCTCTTTGATGGTTTCAAATGGCATGATTTGGACTTCTTTTTTCCCCATTTACATCGAATTTATAATGGTTTCACCATATTTCCTTCCTTCCATAATGTCCTTTGTTACCTCCCGCCCCTAACTCCTTGGCTTGAGGAGATGGTGAGGGTTACTTGGCCATAAGCGACATTCCCAAAGCACGAGAGGCTGGAAATAAATGTCTAGGGATTCAAGGAACAGTGGGGAATGATTTTCCCTTATGAAGATAACCCTACTCCGCCAACCAAAACTAATGATGCAAGTACTTTCAAACCCAACCATGTGATACTAACTAAACCATCACAAACTCTAAACCATTCCACTAGAAATGTCCACAACACCTAAATGTACAAAGAAAAAAAACCAAACAACAAAACACCCTGAGCCATGAAACCACCACAACTCCACACCATGATCAACACTCCATGGTCCACCACATACCCTAAGAATCACCAAGAACCACTAGCAATGAGATGTCTTACCATTACCTCTGTCCCGAAAAAGGATACCTGTGAAAGCACCAAAGTGACAAAGCAGGGGTGAGTACTAATACTCAGTAGGATTTCCCCAACTGACTTCCCTACACATTACACTAGGATAAAACCTTTTGCACATTTATATAAAGCAATTTATATTAAATAATCACAAGTGAATCCATTACCATAAGATAAACACACCCTTACCAAGCCATCTCATCAAACCAAGTAATCCAAGGGATAGTTAAACAATCATGTTATAATCCATTTCACCCTTTCACATTTTCACAACAAATTCCATCTATGAAACGAAACACACAACAAAGAAATCAAAACAGTGGGACTTTCGCCCATATCGTTCACCCCATTTTCCGAAAGTGGTGATTCCTAACTAATACCCAATGAAAACAAACAAAAAAGTCATTACCCATTCCCATTTTTCATGAACTCATACATATCACAATCATACAACCATTATTTCACACAACCAATACCATTCACTTGATCAAGGATTTACTTTAAAGGTGATACATCCACAACCAACTCGTTTCCTTCATAGTGGTGGACATCATTTCCATCACTCTTCCATCACTAGTGTGGGACTTCATGCCCATTACCAAAATACCTAGAACATTTCAATGCAGAATTTCCAGAATCATAAAACCCAATAATTTCGAATACCAATTTAATCAATTATTTTGAACAAAATTTCAACGATAACATTTCATGTTACCTCAATAAATAACGCATTTATTGAATACAACCTCAAACCATTTTCCATGACAACCCACAATTCAATAAAGCAACTATTTAATTGAAAACCATCTTTCACAAAACATTTTTTATAATCAACCACCATGGATTTCAAAATCAACATTTTAAATCACAAAACAACCCCCTTTTCCATCAATAACCCATTTATTTCAAAACCCCCAAATCACCACCAAATGGGTTTCCTACAAGTTTCACATATCAATATATCAATTAATTAAAAGAAAAGAAAATTGATTTTTATCAAAACCACTAGTTATAACTATGTGGAGTCAAGAGAAAAGCCACCTACCTTTAGGGTTCTTGAGAAAATCGACCCAAAAGCAACCAAACCTCAAATATGGTGAACGCACCACCGAATCCTCTCTAGATCCCCTTCCCTAACATCCACATGCAATAAAATTAACATCTAATGAAACCAAAACACTTTATCTACACACAACATGGGTAAATCTAGAAAAACAAAAGAGAGGGAGATGTGGATATAGAGGAAACCACAATGAATTGAAAGATGATAGAATTACCCAGGAGAAACCACCATCAAAACTCCAAGAAACCCCATTGAATTGCTTCCAAAATGTGTGGGTGAGCACCTTCAATCTCTGAGAACCCAAAATCCCTAGTTAGGCTTGAGTGGGAGAGGATTTGGAGTATTTTAGGTCATTCCTGAGGGATCCCAAGTTTAAAAACTCCATCCTTATGTGGTCACACGGTTAGTCCGCACAGTTTGGAAAAATGTAATCTAACCGTGTGCAAGCTATTATCTTGAGATCAAGTGTCTGCACGATGGCCTCGCATAGTATGGAAAACTGTGCACAGGCTGTGCGAAGCCTACTTCTTCCCCCTGCATGGTTTCTTGGAGAACCCGCATGGTTTCCCCTCACCGTGCTCAAACTATAATCCCTATGATAATTATGAAATCTTATTCAAACCCATTGCAAACTCTCCCCGCCTCTTCTCAACTCATCCCATGAACTTAAAACACATAAAAAGGCATAAAAGAAGGCTACATACCTCAATCTGGGGGTGCTATATTCTCCCTACCATTGGACTTTCATTCCACGGAATGTAGTGAACACACCCTTTGCTGAAAGAGCTCGGGCCATTGCTGGACCATGTCTTTCTCCCACTACCATGTCTCCTCTTGTATCAGGCCATACATCCACAAAATCCAAACTAGACCAATGGTTTTACCCCGCACGACAATCTCTTGCCTATCCACAACCAGCACTGACATATGGACCAATAAAGAATCCCACTCTAGCTCAACCCGATCCCATCGAATAACATGGCCCAAATCAGGATGATACTTTTTCAACTGCGACACCTGAAACCCATTGTGCACCACACTGAATCAAGGTGTAAAATACAAATGATAATCCACCTCACCAATATGATCTAGAATCTCAAAAGGTCAAATATACCTCGGATATAACTTTCCCTACATCCCAAACCGACGATGTCCCATCCTTGGAGAGATCCTCAAAAAAACATGACCACTCACCTCGAAGGACAAAAATCATAGACGATGAACCCATAATATTTCTGAAGACTCTGATCCATCTCCATTGTCTTCCTGATTAACATAATCTTCTCCATAGTTTCCTGGAAAAGGCTCAGTCCAACCATCGAGGACTCGCCCATTTCCGCCTGGTATAGTGGAGAACGACACGAACACCCATACAATGCTTCAAACAGAGCCATATGTATGGATACCTGATTACTATTATTATAGGAGAACTCGACCAATGATAAGTGATCTTCCTACAAGGAACTAACATCCATGACACAAGCCCTCAACATATCCTCCAAAGTTTGTATCGTCCTCCCATATTGACCATCCGTCTGAGGGTGATACACTACGCTCATAGTCAACTATGTCCCAAGGTCTTGTAGCAAGGATTCCTAGAAATGAAATGTGAACCTTAGATCTCTATCTGATATGATCAAAACTGGAACACCATTTCTCTTTACCACCTCCCAAATTTAGATTTTGGACAGATCCTCCACCGTATGAGATTTGAGAATAGGGATGAATTGGGCCGACATCGTAAGTTGTTCCACTGTCACCCAAATGGAATCGTGCATCCTGAACGTTAATGGGATACCAATGAAAAAATCCATCTCTTGTTTCTCCAACTTCCAAATAGGGATTGGTAAAGACTGCAACATTCCCGCTGGCCTTTGACGATCTGCCTTGACCTGCTGGAAAGTCAAGAATCTCGAAACAAACTCAGCCACTCTTTTTTTCATACCATCCCTCCAGAACTGTGTTTAAAATGCTTTATACATTTTTTATATTTTAGGATTAACTACACATGTGGAATGATGATACGCCCTAAGATGATCCACCTGACAAGAAACTGGTACAACCATCTGATTCCTAAAACACAAAACTGAATCTCCATTCATTTTCCAACCCTAAATGGTCTCCCCACCATTGAGTTTCGACCTCATGGTCACACACTCAGAATCAAATATCTATACCTCTTTAACCAGACCATCCAATTTAGGAATCAACAAAACCAGAAAGAAGACCACTTTATCGCCCTAGTCCTCACATTCCAACCGTATGTCACCTATAACCGACAACAACTACCTTTGGTCGGATGCCTGTTTCACCACCTATGCCTATGATTTCTTACTTAATGCATCTTCCACCAAACTTCCCGTACCCAGTGTGTACATCGAGTCAAAATCAGACATCTAATGATATTCCATCCATCTGATTTTCCTCAAGATCAAGTCCCTTTGTGAGAAAATGTGCTTCAAGATCTATATATCGTGAATTTCTAACCGAGGAGATAATGACACCACACTTTCAAAGCATGGACCATTGCTGCCAATTTGAAAACATGCATTGTGTAGTTCTTCTCATGAACCCTCAATTGTAGTGATCCATACAAACCAACATGATTCCATTGCATGAGAACACACCCCCAACCCTGATCTGGATGCATCGCCATGCACCACGTACCCTTTTCCTAGTTTTGGAATAACCAAGATTGGTGTCAATGTAAGGCGACCCTTTAGCTCTTCGAAACACTACTGAAACTGTCATTCCACTGGAATGGAACACTATTTCTTGTCAAAGCTGTCATCAGTGAAGCCAAACATGAAAAATCATGAACTAAACGCCAATAATACCCATTAAGATCGAGGAAACTCTGTACCTCAAACACTTTATTTGGATTTTTCCACAAGATAAAATCCTATATCTTTTTCGGATCCCCTGAAACACCTCTTTCAAGGATCACATGGACATGAAAACGGACTTCCTGTATCCAAAAGTCACACTTTGACAATTTGTCATAACACCCGTTATCCCTTAAGATCCCCAGCACTATCGCTAAGTGTGTCACATGCTCCACCCTTGTCTTTGAATACATCAAAATATCATCCACAAACACCACCAAAAATGAATCCAAATATCTCTGAAATATCATATTCATCAATTCCATGAACACCATTGGAGAATTCGTTAGACCAAATGGTGTAACCACATATTCATAATGTCAATATCTACTTCCGAAAGTAGTTTTAGGAATATCGTCCTTCCTCACTCGCAATTGCTGATATCCCAACCTTAGGTCAATCTTGGAGAACAACTCGGCTCCCAAAAACTGGTTGAACAAATCATCATTCCATGGAAGTGGATATCTGTTCTTTATCATAACATGGTTTAGTCTATGATAGTCAACACAGAGCCTCAATGTTCCATCTAAATTTTCCACAAACAACGCCGGAGATACCCACAGATATGTGCTAGGCCGGATAAACCCTTGGTTTTCTAACTCTTCCAACTGGACTTTCAATTCCAGCAATTCATTAGGTGTCATTCGGTAATATGGAAGTGAGATAGGACTGGTCCCTCAAATGAGATCAATCATAAACTCAACTTCTCTTACAGAATGTAACAAGGATAATTCTTCAGGAAAAACATCAATAAACTATTCCACCACTTCTAGAAGAACACTATGCTCCACCCGCTCTACTGATTCCAACGACGACAATTATAAAAGATATGATAACGAACCAACTGTTGGTTCCAACCTACCCGTTGCACCTTGGATTTCATGCCTCTCTCTTCTACAGAGATTTCTAATGCTATCGTGTGTCATAAAAGACAATTTTCTCACATTAAAGTTGATGTGGGAGTTAAATTACACCAGCAATTCCATTCCTAGGATTACATTATAATCATCCATCTCAAGCACTTTGAAACTCCACATTATCTAAATCTCGCCCACAACGATATGACATGCTCTACACAAGAAGGATCGACACTCTCTTCGACCCAGAGAAGTTTGATATTTCAAAACTAAAGGCATCATTTCTACCCTTAAACCCCGCAACTCAAGCACACGTGCAATAGTAAAACAGTGTGAAGCACTCGTATCAAATAACACTTGCATCAAGGTAGAATTTAAAAGAATAGTACCTTGCATCGTGGATGGTCCCAATTGATCATCCCTCACAACATGCTCAGCTCATAAAAACACCTTAGTTTCCACACTCTACACATTATTTCCCTATTAAAGAGTTGTGGTGTTCTGAGAATCACCAAAACTGAATTTTCTCTGCTGAAAAGGGGTCTATTGTTGTCCCTGTCCCGTCGAAGCATCTGACGTCTGTGATCCCTGAGGAGTGTCACGCACACCCGACCTCGAAGCATTCAGACAATAGCGGTGAATATTCCCCATCTAATTGAAATTGTTATTTTCTCAAGGTTGTTCCGTACAATCCCGCTTGATGTGTACCGTTGAGCCACACTGAAAACATTCTAGTTTTCTTTGGGGCTTCATAGGAAGATTTACAGATCCTTCCATTGGATTATGTTCCATACTCCTCCCATGGAAATAAGTGTCCCTCTTCTTCTTGAACCCAGTGTTAGAGTTCCTACTATTCCACATGGGTTCCACCATGCCTCCTCCACCCGGAGCACCCAACAGATCCCTCTCATCCACCGATGCTCGATTCATTATCTCTGTGTAATCACCAATACAAAACACTGCTATTTTTGAAGTGATCTCTTTCCTTGACCCTACTTCTAAGATACTTTCCTTCTATGATGTTCTACCTACCACCTCAGGTAAAAACCACACTAAACCCATAAACTTAGTTGAATACTCTGTCACAGACATATGATCTTGATTCGTACTGAAGAAATAAGTTATGTGCTGAATCTTTAACATATGTGGGTAGAATTGTTTTCTAAAAAATTCCTCAATGACTTCCCACATTATACCTTGGACCATCCCCTCTTGGACTACCAACTCCCATCACTGAAGAGAAAGATCATGTAGATTATACCTTACTAGAATTAGATTCAGCTCTACCGACATCCCCATGAATTCCAAAATTCTATTCATTCTTGAAAGCCACACCTCTGGCCTTTTTGGGTTGGAATCACCCATAATGACGGGTGGATCCTGCATTTGAAACTAATCCGCATATTCAACATGATTTGGCTCTTCTTCTCTATTCACACTTCCCATAGCTTATAAATCTTGCACTATGATCTGGACTAACTATTGGTTCCTCTGGGTCTCAGGTGCAACCATGTTCTCATTGGCCACTTCCAGTTAGTCTCTATGACACCTACCCAGTTCCATTTCTAGAAAAGGAAAACAAACATCCATGAGTCTCATTTCTGTAGACATCATGAATTCCCATTTCAAAGATCATTACACAACACTATCACAAAGAGGGTTTCCACCTTATCACATTTTCCATGTTTCAACATTTTTGAAAACCAAACCATTATCAAAATAACAAATTTATCCAAATTACAGTTTCTCACATTTGAAAAACCATTTCTCAAATCATCCATAAATCATTACTCCCAATGAAATATGCATCCCAGAGGGAAGTCATCTCTACCATATATGCCATGCACATCTCATTGGATACACCCACAATAATGAGATTTCTTATGCCTATAAGTGTCTCCAAAACACTTATGTACCCAACTCTCTGGTCACTTTATGGTCAATATAAAAGGGTTAGCTACATCCTTTTTTTCTATACATTCCATGTTCTGACATTACTATTCCTTTCTACCATCCCGACTCAAGGAATATACCCCAATGAATGTCAACTCCAAATCTGAGAATCAACTCCGAAGGACCGAACAAGATGATTCCACTTGTAACACCCTATCCCTACCACATTGGATTGAGGAGACAGTGAGGGTTACTTGGCCTTAACTAACATTCCCAAGGTTACAATGGCTGGAAATACATGTTGAGGGATTTAAGTAACAGTGGTGAACGATTTACCCTTAGGAATATATCCCAAATCAACCAACCAACAACTAAAGATTCATTCACTTTCAAACCCAACAATGTGATAATAAGAAAAACATCACAAACCCAAACCATTCCACTAGACATATCGACAAAACATCAGTGTACAAAGGAGAAACCAAATAATAAAACACCATGATCCATGACACCACCATAGATCCACACCAAGCACCAAGCTCCAAGCGCCACCACATACCCAAAGCATCACCACAAACCACTATCAATGAGATGCATTATCTTTACCTGTGTCCCAGAAAACAACATCTCTAAAAGAACCAAAGTTCTATAGCAAGGTGTGAGTACTAAAACTTAGTAGGATTTCCCCAACTCACATCCCTACACACGCCACTAGGATAAAACCATTAGCACATTTATATAAAGCAATTTATATTAAATATTCCCAAGTGCATCCATTACAATAATCCAAACACACCTTACCATGCCATGTCACCCAACCTTGTAAACCCAGGGAAATCCAAACAATCATGCTATAAGAAATTTCACTATTTTACATTTTCACAACAAATTCCATCTATGCAATGAAACACACAACCAAGAAACCATAACGGTTGGACTTCCTCCCATCTCGTTCACCCCATTTTCAGCTAGTGGTGCTTCTCGCCCAAAACCCATGAAAAAAAAACAAATAAGTCATTACACATTCTCTTTTTGCAAGACCATATACATATCACAATCATACACCCATTATGTCACATAACTAATACCATTCACTCAATCATGGTGTTACTTTAATTGTGATACATTCACAACCGACTCGTTTCATTCATAGTGTGAGACTTCACGCCCATCACTGATGTGGGACTTCACGCCCATCACCCTCCCATCACTGGTGTGGGACTTCACGCCCATTACCAAAATCCCCACAAAATTTCAATCGACAATTACCAACATCATACAACCCAACAATTTCCAATACCAATTTGACCAATTCTTTCAAAAAACATTGCAACGATAACATGTCATGTTACCTCAATAAATCACATATTTATTGAATAAACCCTCAATCCATTTGCTATGTCAACCAACACATCAACAAAAGAACACTGTTATTGAAAACCATCTTTCACAAAACTTTTTTTTATAATCAACCACCAAGGATTTCAACACAAACATTATAAAATTACACAACAACCCCTTTTGAAACAATAACCCATTTATTTAAAAAATCCTCAAATCACCACTGAATGGGTTTCTCACAAGTTTCACACATCAATATCACAATTAATTTCAACCATAGTTAATTAATTGTAACCATAACCACCAGTTCTACCGAAGTGGAGTTGAGAGATTCCACCTACGTTTTGGGTTCCTGAGAAATCAACCCACAAGCAACCGCACCTCAAATCCAGTGAACACACCACCATAACCTCTCCAGATCCCCTTCCCTAACATCAAGAAGCCTTAAAATTAACATTTAAGGCAACAAAAACCCTAGATCTACACAAAATGAGTGTAGATCAAGAAAAATGAGAGAGAGGGAGATATTGATCTAGAGGAAACCACAAAGAACCGCAAGAGAAGATACTTACATGGGAGATACCACCTTTAAAACACCAAGAAACCCACTTGAATCACTTCCAAAATGAGTCGGAGAGTACCGTAAAAAACCCAAAATCCTGATTGATGCTCTAGTTGAAGAGAATTTTGAGTGTTTTAGGTCAAGCCCAAGCGATCCTGATTTTAAAAACACCATATTTAAGTGGTCGCATGGTTAGTCCACATGGTTTGGAAAATCGTGCTCTAACCATGTGCAAGACACTGTCTGGATAAGTGGGGTCTGAACGGTTGCCTCACACAATTTGGAAAACCATGCGCAGGCCGTACGAAGCCTACTGCCTCCCCCTACATGGTTTCTTGGAGAACCTGCATGGTTTCCCCAAACTGTGCTCAAATTGTGCTCTCTAAGAAAAGCATCCAAACTTATTAAAAACCATTAAAAACTCTCCCAACCTCTTGTCAACTCATCCCAGGCACTTAAAATACATAAAAAGGCATAAACAAAGTCTACATACCTCAAACCGGGGGGTTCTACATCCTTCATCCCTAATCCTTATCATATGATGTTAAACAACATGGAATTTCTAGAACTACGTATGGATTGATTTTTGTACTCATGGGATACATAGAAATGCTAAGACATTTCGTTTTTGGGTCTAGCCCTAATTTTTTGATACTTTCTCCTCCTTATGCCCCCTTCGCCTATGTTCTCCTGGGAGAGTGTGTTGTGGTGTGGACTTATGTCTAATTTCAGGTTAGTTTTGCAAAAAATATTCCATGTCTCTCTTTCTTGAGAGCTCTCCATTCACCCCTAGAGCATTTTTGGAAATTCAACAACATGCTCTAATACACTATGATATAGGGCCTAGAGTGATAGATTCTGCATGGACCTTCTTTCATCCATTTCATTGAATCATGTCTCCCTTTATTTGGGTTTCCATCATCTTTCACATCTGAATGGACCTCTGGAAGGTATGGATTCTCGGCCTTATGACTTTACTACCACCTTGGGTAGATGTCTAAGAGGATTTTTAAAATCATTATGCGATAGGTTCAACATTTCTAATATGGTAAGAAGTCAACCATAATTTGTTGTTTCCATTTCAGTTCACACAGTGTGGATGCTTTGTTTCAAACATGGTAAATAGTTTTCCTCCATCATTGTGCCACCCACATTGAACCCAAAATATTGGTCATTATATTCACATCCTTTTCCACTACATCATGTTGTATGGGAATTTCAACACCCTTCACGCTATCCCTATGTGCGCATCTGGGCATTAAGAGGACGAAAAAACATCGGGGCGTCATCCTCAACTCTGCATCATTTCCCCAAACTGTGTATTCCATGTGTTGAGAAGATCTTCTCCTCCCTTCATTCCCACATTCATCATAGATCACATGGTAATATTGATTTTGTATCGGTTTACTCCTACTTGGAAGAATCACCCTTCTTTTTGTCTAAGCTCTACGACCTTAAACTACGATCTCACCGTCTTTACCGCATGATGTTAAAATACAAGGAATACTTATGTACTACGTAAATATTGATTCCCATCCTTATGGGATTTATAGGAATGCTTGGACATTTCGTCTTCGTGTCTAGCTCAAGCTTCACTAATTATCTATTCTATTCAGCCTTGTGGCCCTGATTCTTATGGGATTATGTAGTGTGGTGTAAATTACCTTATATCCTCATTTACATCAGGTTTATAATAGCCTCCCCTCATACATCCCCTTATGGGCTTGTGTAACACCCCATGTTTCCACGGTACGCTTCTCTTTGAATAATACAGTATTGTGGGTTATACGCAACTTCGAGTTCTAACACACACCACAATCAATCAAACTAGCTGTAATGAATAGTAATACAAACTTATTGAAATTTCATAAATATTATCTTTCAAAATTAACTTCATTTTTGGATTCTGAATATCGAAATTCGCCTAGGGTGGATTTTTGGTATTTTTATGAAAACATTTAATTTTTGATGAATAGTGATAAAACACTGAAACAGAATTTTTATTTAAATAATTATGTATTTTATTTTAATTTATTTTACATAAAAATAGATATATAATTAATATATAAGTTCAATGTAATTCAATGGAGTCAGTTTATAATTATTTTAGATATATATAAATTTTATTGAACTTTTCATCGTCGTTTACCCATCTTCTAGGAGAATTTACAAATTCATATAAAACATCATTTTACCGCTTCTGTGAGTGGAATTTTGAAAATCTGATAGACATGATTAATATCAAGGAGTAAAATGTGGTTCAATAAGTTAAAAATAATTGTTGGTGAATAGTATCTTTTTAATTTTATTTACCACGGTTAAAAGTAAATAGGGTAATTAAGGGTAAAATGATATTAATATTACCCTAACACATGTCCTAATTCTATTAGATAAGTGTATCTCGACCAAAAACAACCTTAGGAATAAAATATTACCATTTATGTCCACTTGGATTAGATTAGTAAATTTATTATTAATTAATTCAAAGAAGAGTTAAAAGAGTAAAAATCAATGTATAATAAATAAGACACTTTTAATATTGGGTTATACATAAGATACGTTTTTTAAAAAATATTCATTAGAAATATAAAATGATTTTCCACATTATTTTATTTTATTTATAATTTTTAGACATTAAATAATTTAATTTATTTATGACATAATTGTGATTCAGTAATTACCTAATTAATGAAATATTAAAATAATTGATATTATAAATATCAAAATAAATGTAATTTGATACCTATTATGAATTCCACTAATTTTCTAGTTTAATATGACATATTAGGATTTGATATATAAATTGTATTCCAAGAAATAATGCTTCTATAAAATTATCAAAAACCAAATACCCAATAGTTATAAAATTGACATAAAAGAGTTTTTAAAACAAATATTATATTATTAATTGATATTCTATTCTTAAAAATATAAGATTTGGCCAAAGGACTTATATCATGATATTTGTTTCATTAATGGACTACTTGAGAGTCGATTAGATGTATATAGTATGTTTATTAACTATATATTATAAACACAAAAAGAGACATGGTAAATGTCAAACTATTTAACTAAGAGTTAAATATAAATGATTAGGTTAATATAGTGACCCAAACTTGTCTATCATATATTGGTTGAAATTATTTCGACCCATCCCAACCTTAAACTTTAAATAATACACTTTGGAGCCATTAGAAACCGAATATTAATTTATTATAAAATAATATTTCTAGATTTTCCAATGGTGCCCCTCACCCCTCTTATAAAAGGGAACTCCCCCTTCTCTCTAATTTACTCCTTCAAATCCTTTCGGCTCGGCCAAACCTAGCCCAAATATAATCTCAACTTCCCTCACTTATTCCTAGAGGACTTATATTGATTATAAATCCAATCTATGGAGCCCTTTTAATCAAATCAAAAGGAAGAACCCGATTAAGAAGTAATGTTTTCACCACCATCATTCAAGTTACTTTCTTCTTCAACTTCTTATTTCTTTGTTATTCCCATTATAAAATTATAACTCCAGTATATTCTATATAATGTGATGTTATTATAAATATGGTACAACCATATTCAGTATTCTACCCATCATTTAAATGACATGTCACCATACGTGCGTACGTACGGCTTACCGTCTCCACGTCGTGGTGTAATTGTTATTCAAAACATTATTATTTGGATGGGTATAATAAAGATGATTAATTCAAGAAAATAATATATATAACAGGATAATGATTCTGTATATATGATATACCATCCAATTATATATTATTTTTATATCAAAAGAATGATATTGTCGCTCGTGCGTACGTACGTATTACCGTCTTCACGAACACGAGGAGATTCATTCCCCATCAAATCCATTCAGGAATAAATTTCATTTGATGATTAAAAATAATTTTTAGAGACATGATATCATTCTGGATATGAATAATATACATCCCATCCAAAACAAATACATCTCACATAACAAATAATATAAAGGAAAATTAATCCATTAATAACCGAAATGATGATAATACTAAGATATTATTGACAATAAATGTTCATAGATCATATAGGATATCATATTAATTTATATGATTCTTTTATAATTTAATAACAATTATTTCACAATTATACAGGAGGTTAAAGTACCCTCAACCAAGGAAAAGTACAAGGAAGGGTTTATTTCACAATCTTCTCACTATCTGAGATTGTTTATATGTAATTATCTACTGGGACCTCATTATCAGCCACATCCATGTTTCTTAAAAATGTATTTCAAAACATTCGAACTATTTTATAGACTATGGGTTAAAGTCATTTATACCCTTGTTGAATTTTTTTACGATGTATATAATGGAATCTTTCAGTCGTTTTCCAAAAAAGGTCCTTTTTAACCTTTTCGACAGAATTAAGGTAAGAATGTATTTTTTAACTTATATAGCAGGTCAAGAAATTTTTTGCCATTATAAAATCGTCGATGCTTCTCTTAGAATCTTATAAGAATTTTTTCAAAGTAGGTGTTTTCTTTTATAATTATTTGACTTTTAATGATTTCAAAAAAGAGATATTTCTCTCAAATAGTTTTGATTTCATCTATTTCAATGTACTATAATGGATTTTAAGCTTATTTGAAGTTTATTTATTATGAAAAAAAACTTCCATATTGTATTTTAGGTTTTGTGATATGTTTGACTGTGGATGTGTTGTTTTTATACCATTCATGGTTTATAAATAAAGTATTAACATTTCATATTCTAGTTTTAATACGAATGTTTATATTATGTTTAAACCTATTCATATAAGGAATGCATTGGACCTAATAGGTGATGGGTGGAGCCTGCTATAGCTCCTCAATGCATCGTTAGGTCTCATGGGACAAACTGGTGTCTTGGCATAAGGCCTTGAAAAAAATCTTATTTGTAGTAATGGCACAGGGCCTTGACTGTGTGGTTATGATAGTCTGGAATTATGCATTCCATAATTATGAATGTGTTTATTGATATTGCATGTGATTATTCGACTAGTAGAATATCCATGTAAATAATTAAATGGAATTATTTAATTTTATCTTTTCCATAGTATGCTGAAGTTGAATTTTAAAAGGCTTTTGTTTTAATTATACATTGCCTTAAATGTTTATTTTTATTTAAGAAAGTTTCCACTATATTTTTATCCTTACATGGCATTTGAGCTCACCCCTTTCAATGTTTTATTTTTCCCAGGATGTGAAGAAGTATTTTATGAATGACCTGCAGGGATAGTATAAGGGGATATGGGTGTGGAGACAAGATATTGTTGTCTTTTTAACTTTATGATGTAAGGTAAACAATATGAATGTATCTAGTTATTCCATGGTTACTAAAATAATCAGTCTTTTGAGACATGATATTTTGTTTTCATGCCAATGTAATGTAATAATGCACCAACTCTAGGTAACACCGGTCAGGGGGTTACAGTTTGTATCAGAGGAAGTTTAGTATAATCTGTGGAAACTAGATTTAGATAAACTATCATTAGAGCACATAGACCTAAGATGGACTTTGAGGATTAGTATAGAAGAACTTCCAAGAATTTTGGTATCGTAGAGTTTTTTTGAGTTTTCCGAGAAATACATCCCTGTCTAGATACGAGCAGGTAGAGGTGGATCTGGTACAGATGTACCTAGGGGAAAAACCTGAAAACACTTCTTTGAGCTAGACTCGAACGGGAACTGGTCCACGATAACGGGACATGCTGTACTCTTGGTTACGACACTCCCGGGGGATATTCTTAGGATAATTCTCATTTTCATTAGAAACAATTATGAAGGGTTTATGAGTATATACCTTTTGAAAGAATTTATTTTATGATTATGGATTATATCCATAAATAGTTCAATTTATCTTAAGGGATTTACAAGTATGGAATTATGTATTTTGATTCATAAACTGATATAGTTTATGAAATTGTTTAGAAATGGAGACTAATGGATGAAATGGAAACCATATCAATGCACACACTACATGAAGGGATTTCCCTCCTACTGAAGATAATTGTTGTGGAGCTGGTGATACAACGGGTGCTGATCAGCTAATCAACATACTAGGACAACTCACGTAGGTTATGAATAATAACCTTACCCGTATGGAGCACATATATCCGCAGCATGGAGGAGCAATGTTAGATCGCTTCATAAGGCACTATCCACCAACATTCAATGGGAGTAAAATTCCATTATTATCTGAGAAATGGATATGTTCCCTATAAAAAAATATTTTAGGCTTTGGGGAGTAGTGAAAGTGAAAAAGTTATCATGGCAGTTTACCACCTCACTTGAGATGCAGATCAACAGTGTTCATTGATTCAAAACACGATGTAAGATCATGAAGTATCAAATATTTAATGGAGGGAGATCAAATATCTATTTTTAGAAAAATACTTTCCTCGTGACCATCGAGCAGATATGGAAAGTCAATTTCTATGTCTGAGACAAAAGGAAGATGAGAATGTCGCAAAGTATGAGGCTAACTTTATAAGGTTAGAAAGGTATGTTGTAAGTTATATACATAACCCAAGAAGTAATATTGATCATTTCTTTGATGGGTTAAAACCGTTTCCCCGTCGAGAATTGGTCTCAGAATCCTTCTTGTCATATGAATATATTGTCTCGTGTTCTATCAAGAAAGAAAAATAATTGTCTAAGTCTTCTGACTTTAAAGCAAAGCAAGAGAAGAAGAGATCTGCTGATAAATCTGGATATTAAAATAAGGGGAAGAAGGTAAAAGTTGAATATCCATACTATTGTAAATGTGGGAAGAAATACCTTGGTACTTACTTGAAGGGAATGGGTGTCTGTTACAAGTGTGGTGAAAAAGGCCACCATGCTCTTGATTACAATGGGAAGAGAGAAGATACCGATGTTCAGTGCTACAATTGCAGGGGGATGGGACATTATGAAAATGAATGTCCTAAGCATCAGGGGAACTTACATCAAAAGGCAATGAAATCAAGGCCAAGCTTATGCTATCACTACTGTTGTGGTAGAATCTCTGAAAGACGTGGTGGAAGGTAATTTAATGGTTTCCTCAAGTTTAGCCAATGCTTTATTTGATTCTAGATCATCGCATTGTTTCATATCTTCCCAGTTGGATATGAAAATTAGATATTTCCAATTGTATTTAACAAATGAGTTGTCAGTTAAAACTCCTAAGGTAAGTATCATTGCAACAATGTTCTATAGATATGTTCCCATTAGGGCATATAAATGTTCTTTATCTGCTGATCTAATTGTCATACCTAAGATTGAACTTGATATAATCCTCGGTATGGATTGGATTTCGGACCATGATGCAAAAATTTATTGTAAGAAGAAGGAGGATACTATTTTTGATGAAGATGATAAGGAACACATTATCTTTAGATCGGAATTATCACAACCTAATTCTTACGTAGATCCACCCCCAGTAGCTCAACTAATTTCAATTATTGGGTAGGAAGAGAATAAAATTTCTATGGGTGAGGAATGGAATGTTCAAATAGAGGATGTACCAATTGTGAGAGAATATGTTGATGTGTTTCCAAAAGATTTACATGGACATCCTCCAGAATGAGAAATTGAGTTTTTCATTGATTTAATTCATGGTTCAAGTCCCATATCGATGACCCCTTATAGAATGGCCACTATGGAATTATTTGAACTAAAGAAACAACTAGTGGAATTGACTAATAATGGATTTATTCGCCCCAGTGTTTCTCTCTGGGGAGCCCCTGTCCTTTTTATTAAGAAGAAAGATGGATCTGTGAGGTTATGTATCAACTACAGGGAAATCAATGCTATATCAATAAGGAATAAGTATCCCCTACCTCGCATTGATGATTTATTTGACCGACTTCATGTACCTCAATACTTTTCAAAATTGACCTTCAATCTGGATACCATCAGTTGTGTGAAAAGAAGGAAGACATTCTGAAGACAACATTGTGACCATGTACGAGCATTAGGAGTTTACAGTAATGCCTTTTGGATTGACTAATGCACCCTATGTATTCATGGATCTAATGAATAGAGTTTCCAATTAATATCTCGATGATTTGGTGGTGGTATTTATTGATGTATCTTGATATACTCCAAAAGCTAAGAAGATCGTGAAAATCACTTGCGCATTATCTTGAAGTCTATTAGAAGACATGAATTATATGGGATGTTTAGCAAGTGTGAATTATGCATTCAGGGATCTCTTTTGTTGGCCATATTGTCTCTAAGGATAGAATCTATGTTAATCCTTATAATACCATAACAATCCATGAATGTCCAGAACCAATGAGCATAACCGAGGTACGTTGTTTTATTTGCTTAGAAGGTTATTATCGGCATTTTGTCCATAATTTTCCCCAATTGGCTAACCCATTAACGAAGATCACATGTAAAGGGGTTAAATTTTGTTGGACAAAAGAGTGTGAATAATGTTTTGAATAACTGAAGAGAAGATTAGTCAATTATCATATATTGACTCTACCATCGGGGAATGATGGATTTGATATTTATAGAAATGCATGGAAGAAAGGACTTGGTTTTGTCCTTATGAAAAATGATAGGGTTTATGACTATGCATCATGACAACTAAAAATTCGTGAGAAAAACTATCCTACTCATGATCTTGAGTCAGCTGCTATAATATTTTCATTGAAGATATGGATACATTATCTCTATGGTGAAAAATGTGAGATTTATACTCATCACAAGAGTTTGAAGTATATTTTCTCACAGAATGAACCCCACATGAGGCAAAGGCAATGGGTTGACCTACTCAAGTATTTTGATTGCACGATACACTACCACTCGGGGAAGGAAAATAAGGTGGCAGATGCTTTGAGTAGAAAAGATCATGGAGTTTTGAACATGATGAGAATTGAAAGGTACCCTATTTTCATGGATCTAGTGAAGATGGATATGGGAATTACCATGGAAGGTGAATCATAAATGCATTTTCAAATGGTTTCCAAACAATATTTACTAGAATGGATTATGAGTTCTCAGACTGATGATGAAGAATTTCAAATAAATATTAAATCTATGAATGATGGGAGATTGAGAGACGTTGTGTATGAAGAAAGAATTTTGAAATTCTAGAAGAGACATAGTGATCCTGGTATACCTGATCTGAAAAGGGAATTGTTATATGATTCTCATAGTTCGGATTATTCTATACACCCTAGGAGCACCAAAATGTATAGATATTTGATGGAACATTTTTCGTGGGACAACAAGAAAAGGGAGATTGCAGATTTTGTGTCATGATGTATGGTTTGTAAACAAGTGAAATCTAGAAGGCAACAGCCTTGAGGAGTCATGCATCCTCTTCCTATACCGGAGTGGAAATGGGACAATATTAAGATGGAGTTTGTCATGTGGCTACCAAAGAATCCTAGAAGGAACGATGAAATATGAGTTATTGTTGATCATCTTACCAAGTCAGCACATGTTCTTGATATAATAGAATGTATACCACTGGAACATCTAGAAAGACTATATATTAATAAAGTTTTGAGACTTCATGGAGTACCCATATCGATTGTTTCTGACCGTGATCGATGTTTCACATCAAGATTCTGGAAAACTCTTCAGAAAGCCCGGGATACTGAAACTCATTTAAGCACTGCCTACCACCCTCAAACATATAGACAATCAGAACAGAATATTCAATCCTTAGAAGACATTTTGAGAACATGTTCACTTGATTTTCAGGGTATGTGGGATCAATATTTACCTCTGGTGGAATTTTCCTATAAAAATAGATTCCATTCATGTATTCGGATGGCCCCATATGAAGCATTGTATTGAAAGAGATGTCGTACACGAACCTATTGGGATGATGTTGGTGAAAGAAAACTGGTAGGCCCAGAACTGGTGGAGGAAACGATGGAAAAGGAGGAGGTAATCCAAAACCACCTCAAATAAGCTCAATATAGGTAGAAGAGCTATGCCTATAATCGAAGGAAGGATTTGGAATTTCAGGTAGGAGATCATGTTTTCTTGAAGGTATCTCTATTGAAGGGAGTTATACATTTCGGTAAGAAAGGTAGATTGAGTCCCAGGTACATCAGACCTTTCGAAATTCTAGAACGAATTGGTGTTGTAGCTTACCGTTTGGCAATGCCGTCAAATCTCTCCAAAGTTCACGATGTGTTCCACGTATCACTGTTGAGAAAATACATGTCTGACCCAACGCATGTACTCGCCTATGAGGAATTAGAACTAGAACCTGGTCTATCTTATTGCGAAGATCACATCAGGATTCTTGATTCCGGAGAACCAGTGCTGAGAAACTGAATGACTCGTCTGGTAAAAGTTCTATGGAGAATCCATAAGATGGAAGAGGCAACGTGGGATCCCGAGGAACATATGATGAAGAACCACCCGAGGCTTTTTATGCAGTAATATTCTAGAAATTTTGAGACAACATTATTTGATGTAGGGGATAATGTAACACCCCAAGCTTCCATGGTACACTTATCTATGAATAATACAGCAGCGTGTGTTGTACACAACTTCAAGTTCTAACACCCACCACAATCAATAAAACTAGCTGTTATGACTAGTAATACCCACTGTTTTGAAATATTTTAAATTTTATCTTTCAAAATGAACATCATTTTTGGATTATGAATATCGAAATTATCCTAGGATGAATATATGGTGTTTTTCTGAAAATTTTCAATTCTTGAGGAATAGTGAAAAAGCATTGAGTTATAGTTTAAAACCAAATTTTTATTTAAATAATTATGTATTTTATTTAAATTTATTTTATTTCAAAATAGAAACATAATACCTATATAAGTTCAATTTAATTTATTGGAGTTAGTTTGTAAAAATTATAGATATACAAAAATTTTATTGAACTTTTCAGCGTCTTTTACCCATCTCCTAAGAGAATTTTCCAATTCACATAAAATAAAATTTTACAGCTTCTGTGAGTAGAATTACAAAAATCTGAGAGACACAATTAATATGAAGGAGTAAAATGTGGTTCAATAAAACTAACAGTGTTTTTGGTGAATAGTAATTTTTTACTTTTATTACCAGGGTTTAAAGTAAATAGGGTAATTAAGGGTAAAAATGATATTAATTTTAACCTGAAACATGTCCTAATTCTATTGGACAAGGGTATCTAGACCAAAAACAACCTTAGGATTAAAATATTATAATTTAGGTCCACTTGGATTAGATTAGGACATTTATTATTATTTAATTCAAAGAAGAGTTAAAAGAGTTAAAATCAATGATTAATAAATAAAACATTTTTAATATAGGGTTACACATAAGGTAAATTCTATTATAAATATTAATTATAAATATAAAAAAATTTCCTACGTAATGTTATTTTATTTATAATTTTTAGACATTAAATAATTTAATTTATTTATGACACAATGGTGGTGCAGTAATTACCTATTTAATGAAATATTAAAATAATTGATATTATAAATATAAAAATAAATGTAGTTTGAGACTTTTTATGAATTAAACTAATTTTCTAAGTAATTATTACATATTAGTATTGGTTATATAAATTTTATTCGATGTAATAATGCTGTTATGAAATTATCAAATACAAAATACCCAGTAGTGTTAAAATTGACATAAAAGCGTGTTAAAAAAAATATTATATTATTAAATGATATTTTATTCCTAAAAATCTATTGTTTGATAAAAGGACTTATATCGTGATATTTGTATCATTAATGTACCACTAGGGAGCCTTTTGTATGTATATAGTTTGTTTATTAACTATATAATATAAAAATACAATGAGACATGGTAAATGTCAAACTATTTAACAAAGAGTTAAATATAAATGATAAGGTTAATATAGTGACCCAAACCTGTCCAAAATCTATTGGATGAAATTATTATGACCCATCCCTACCTTAGAATTTATATAATCCACTTTGGATCCATTAGAAACCGAATTTGAGTTTATTATAAAATAATATTTATAGCTTTTCCAAAGGTTCCCCTCACCCCTCTTAAAAAGGGCACTCCCAATTCTCTCTAATATACACCTTAAAAGCCTTTTGGAACAGCCAAAACCTACCCAAATATTCTTTCAACTTCCCTCACTTCGACCTAGAGGCCTTATTTTGATCAGAAAGCCTACCTAAGGAATCCTTTTGATCAAATCAAAAGAAAGAACCTGATTAAGAGGTAATGTTTTCACCACCCAATTTCACGTTCCTTTCTTTTTCAACTACTTCTTTATTTGTTATTCCCATTCTAAAATAATAACTCCAGTATATTCTATATACTGTGATGTTATTATAAATATGGTACAACCATATTATGTATTCTATCCATCCTTTTAATGACATGTCACCATACATGCGTACGTACGGCTTACCGTCTCCACGTCATGGTGTAATTGTTATTCAAAACATTATTATTTGGATAGGTATAATAATGTTGTGTAATTCATGTGAATAATAAATATAAAATGATAATTATTTTTTACATATGGTATACAATCCAATTATATATTATTATAATTTCAAAAGAATGATATTGTCGCTCATGAGTACGTACGGATTTCCGTCTCCACGAACGCGATGAGATTCATTCCCCATCAAATCCATTCAAGACTAAATTTCATTTGATGATTAAAAATAATATTTAGAGACATGATATAATTATTTATATGAATAATATAAATCCCATCCATAACAAATACGGCTCACATAATAAATAATATAAAGTAAAATGAATATGTTAACACCTGAAACGATGATAATACTAATATATTATTAACAATCAATGTTTAAATATCATATATGATATCATATAAATGTATTTGATTCACGTATAATTTAATAACAATTATTTAACCATTATATGAGAGTTTTACCTACCCTCAAATAAGGAAAAGTACAAGATAAGTGTTCATTTCACAATCTATTCATTATCCAAGGTTGTTTATAAGTAATTATCTACTGGGGCCTCTTTATCACCCACATCCATGTTTCTTAAAAATGTATTTCAAATCATTCTTACTATTTTACAGACTATGGGTTAATTTCATTTATACCCTTGTTGACTTTTTATAATATGTTTATAAAGTAATTTTTCTTTCATTTTCCAAAGAAGGTCCTTTTTAACCTTTTCGACAAAATTATGGTAAGAATGTCTTTTTTAACATATACAGCGGGTGAGGATATCTTCTACCGTTATAAAATCACTAAAGCTTCCCTTACAATATTATAAGATTATTTTCAAAGTAAATGTTTTCTTTTATTATTATGTTACTTTTAAATGATTTCAAAAATGAGATATTTCTCTCAAATAGTTTTGATTTCATCTATGTAAAACTCCTTTGATGGACTTTAAGATTATTTGAAGTTTGTTTATTATAATAAAAAACTTCGATATTGTATTGATGGTTTTTTGATATGTTTTTTTGTGGATGTGTTGTTTTTATACCATTCATGGTTTATGGAGAAAGTATTGACATTTCGTATGCTTGTTTTAATACAAATGTTTATGTTATGTTTAAACATGTTCATATGAGGAATGCTTTGGACTTAATAAGTGATGGGTGGAGCCCGCTATAGCTCCTTGATGCATCGGTAGGTCTCATGAGACAAAATATTGTCTTGGAACAAGGCATGGACCAAATATTATTTGTAGTCTTGGCACAAGGTCTTGACTATGTGGTTATGATAGTCTGGCATTATGCATTCCATCATTATGAATGTTGTTATTGATATTGCATGTGATTATTCGATTAATAGAATATCAATGTGAATAAGTAAATGGAATTATTTGATTTTATCATTTCCATATTATTTTGAAGTTCAAGTTTAAAAGGCTGTTTTTTAGTTATACATTGCCTTAAATATTTATGCATATTTATGAAATATTCCGCTATATTGTTATCCTTACTGGGCATTTGAGCTCACCCCTTTTAATGTTTTATTTTCCCTAGGATGTGAAGAAGTATTTTATGAATGAACTGTTGGGATATTATAAGGGGATATGAGTGTGGAGATAATATGTTTTTGTAGTTTTCACTTTATGATGTAACATAATCTTTATGAATGTATCTAGTTATTTAAAAGCTAATAAACTAATCGGTCTATCGAGACTTGATCTTTTGTGATCATGCCAATGTTAAGTAATAATTCACCAACTCTGGGTAACTGGGGTCGGGGCGTTACAGCTTTTCCCTCTCATTTTTGTTCTTACTGCATGACATTAATCTACAAAACAATCCATGAAGTATGTTTGTATTGATTCCCATCCCTATGAGATATGTAAGAACGGCTGGACATTTCATTTTCGAGTCCTACAACAGGTCATTTAATCTTTTATATGACTCTGTTCTGATTTTTTTCTACATAGTATTGTGTGTGCATGTGGTGTGGACTTTTGTCTTCGTTCACGTCTTATTTGCATTATCATTCCAGACGCATTCTATTTAGAAAATCATTCTTCCATATGCGTCCAAACAATATGATGTTAAACTATGTTTCTTCATCCCACATGACTTCAAACTATAACATCTTGTCCTAAGTATGTTAAAATGCATGGTATATTCCTGTCATTCAACCATAAACTGTGACACTACCAACCTGGATTCATGATGAAAAACTGAACCACATTGTGGTGTCCCCACATGAGGGGACCTCATGTTTCGCGTCATTCACCCAACATGAAATTTTTCAAGGCCTACATAAGTCTTCAATCCTATAGTGTCTCCTGTAATCTCTATCCAATGTTTGTTTCTTCAAAATAACACACACCAACCTTAAATAACAAACATGATCTATCAAATGCTTCGTGTTTTAGTGCATGGGCCAAACCTACCCGACCATATTGAGCCTTTCATTGGTATCCTACCATGCCAATTTAAGAACAATGTTTTTCTTAGTTCCCATCCTTTTTGGATACATGGGAACACCCAGACATTTCATCTTCTAGTCCATCCTTGGATCATCAATTCATTTTCTCATTCCCTTGGCCTGAGTTCTCTATTGGGATTATGGATGGTGTGGCATAAGTGGACTTATTTCCACGTTCATGTCAGTCTATTTTTCCACACTATACACATTTATCCTTGAGTGACATATTTTCCTCACATCTTTACCACACGATATAAAACTGCATTGCATTTCAAGAGCTACATATGGCTGGATTCCCATTCTTATGGGATATGCAGGAATTCCAAAACAATTGATATTTTAGTCCATCCCTAGGTACCTCAAATATTTCCTTCATCTCGAACCCTCGACATGAGTTTTTTTGGACGCACGTGGTGTTGGGTGTACTTCTTTTGTAATTTTTCTAGTCAGGTTTATTACATACATTCCATGTGCTTCTCGTTGACCATTTTCATGTCTCACCAATATGCTCAGATGCACTATAGTTTTGGACTTAGAGTGTTGATTCAATACTGGCATGATTTCATCTAGTCCCATGCTTCACATCTCCCTTTTTTTATTTCCATCATCCTTACCATATGAAAGAACCCCCTGAGCAGTATGGATGCTCGGCCTTATGGATCGCATACCACTTTGAGCCAACAGTTATTAGAAGGAATTATGAGACAGCTCTCGTGTAGTGAATTTAGTCAATGGATAATCGTCTTTTTTTGTTCCCCATTCAGGTCACACAATATGGATTCAAAATTTTGAACACGGTTAATGGTAATCTTCCATCATTACACAACCCCAATTATGCTGTAAATATGGGTCTTTTGATTCAATTACCTTTCCACTCCAACATGTTCAAGAGGAATTTTGAAATCCTTGGTCATATCCCTTCATGAACCATTGGAAATTAAGTGGATGAATCAGTGCATCGAGGCATTATTTGACACCACTTTCATCCACCTTACTGAGTACCCCATGGCCTATAATGTTCTTCTCCACCCTTTTTCCCCACAATGATCTTCACTCACATGGTCTTAGGGATATGGTAAAGGTTTTTTCCTGAATAGAAGAATGACGCTTCTTTTTTTCTGAACCCTACAACCATAAACTAAGAGTTCACATATTAAACTGGGAATCCATGTTCGGGAAGTATAACCCTAAACTATGTGGGTTATCTGGTTAATTTGTGATGCGGTCGGTATTTCATCATAAGACCGTATTACATATTTCCGCCTTGTGAATCTCCCCATTCTGTTCTAGGCCCTAAGACCATAAACTAAGATCCACTACATTCTAATCATATGATATTAAACTACATATTCTACATCATGGTTGTGTAGGGATAAATTACCCAGCCATATGGTGTCCTCACTCAAGGAGACCTCACCCCATTTTGGTATTGGCCTCCTGCCATACCACCTTCAAGAACAATGTGTGGCTTGATTCCCATTCTTATGGGATATGTAGTGACGCCCAAACTTTTTCTTATGGTCCATCCGCATCACAATGACCCATCTTGGACCATTTCATCTTGAGTTTCTAAAGAATTATGTGGTGTGGTGTGGACTTATGTCCACATTCACGTCGGGTTTGCGGTGACCATGCTTGGTACCTCTCTCGAGAGTTCTCCATTTCTCTATCCTAATTTAATGACAATAAATTACACAAGAATTTCACAAATACATGACATCAAACTAGGCACATTAAGGTCTAAGATTTGTGACCTAAAACTAAGATTCGTACCATCTACGTTCTCACGATGTTAACATAGATAACAATTATGATATACTAATTTAAAAGAGGATATCAGTACCTTATGGTATTGGTTGCCTGTCATATCACCTCCAAGAACAATGTGTGTCTTGATTCCAAACCTTATGGGATATGTAGTGATACCCAGACATCCACTATATGGTCCAGTCGCAACCAATTTCACCTCCCTGAGCCTTTCTGGCCTTGGATCACCCAAACATATGTGGAATGGTGTGGACATCTTTGGTCTTCATTCATGTTGGGTTTATAATAACTACACCATGTACATCCTTTATGATTACAACTCCGTACGACTGTCCACCATGAAACATAAACTAAATGGTATAACACAAAATGGATGATGTGTTTCGAACACAGTCAACAATTTTCCTTCATCATCACACCACTCCCATTACATCCCAAATATTGAATGTTGTGAATCACAGGTGCAATGCCCCTTTCCGTTTAACAGACCCTCGACACCCCTACTATTATAACTCATCACATTCGTGTGCATCTAGTAGGAATGTTGGTTCGTATAGGAAATTACCCCACCTGACATTTCCTTTCCACCATTTCATGTTCTTTTTATACAGGGAATTTTTGAAAAAGCCCGTTGTTACCTACACCGAGCATGGATCATGTAGGCTTAGGGGTTGTGGTAGGGTAATATCTATATATGAGACGGTGTGACCCATTTTCCCTAACACACAACATTAAACTATGAAATCATCATCCCCATTTGAATGATGTAAAACTGAATGCCATTATTTTCTCTAACTAGAGATATCCCGTCTAGAATAGGTTTATTTTTTTCAATCCTATACAGTCATCCAATGTGCTTTCATCGTGGTGGAATTGTTTCAAAAGTGTTGTTATTTATTCAAACAGTTCTTCCTTTCATCACCATGCTTTGTGTGCACACTATTTTAGATCCTCATTCCTTCACATTTCTAAAAGAACCCCCTAGTGGTTAGGATGCTCCTCCTCAATGGTCTCCTTCCATCCTAGGACAATGTTTTGGATGACATCGGATGACACTTTGAGATTGACCCTGTCTCTTCAAATAATGTCACTATTTAGCCCTCGTTTGTTTGTCACCATTTTAGACTAACGCGATGCGAATGCTGTGTTTCTAATTTAGTCAATATTTATCATCTGTCTTCATGTCGTCCTCAATAAGTTACAAATTTTGGGTATCATAATACGAGCCCCCTTTGTTCGATTTACACCAACACCCCTAGAATTATCTCACTCGTAAAGTAGTTCATGTTATGTGAGAATAGTTTGGCTCTTTTGAGAATCCCATTCTCTAACCATGTCCCCCCATGTTCTTCCCAGAAACTCGGAGTGGTCATTCATACACTCGATGTCTGGTGATTGGTTGGCACTCTCTTATTCAAGGAGAATAATGATGCAATCATCCCTTGTATCTTGAATTTTGTATAACCCTCATGATCTTAGGGATTGTTCGCTATATTTTTATTAGGTATGATAGAGATTCAGTAATCAGTGAATATAACAAGAATCAAAAACATAACTGAAATAAAAATGAACGCATGGAAGTACATTTTAGGGCTCACACAAATTTTAATGCTTGAGGATAGCCACTAAAATAGATAGATCGACCTCTTCAATTGAGCGCCCCAGTCCATGACTCTGGATTGTGACATCTAAGATATGCTATATTCTATTATGTTTCTACTCCTCTTCAATAGTAGTGGGGTATTATTCATTGGCCCTAATCTAGGCTCGATTCTCAGCGCCTAGGATAATAGCCTTCTATTGGGATGTTCACCTCTTCTATTCCTGAGCATCTTTCAACTGTTCCTTCAATCGTGATAATATTTCAAATTGTGCATTGGGGAAAGAAGAATGTTTTTTTCTCACACCCTCAACATTGGATCTCTTGTTCATCCCCCTAATATTTCTTAGTTTTGATGGTCTTCCTCCACTACCAACCCTCACAATGGTAGAGGTCATGTTGCCTTATTAAATTTTCAATGTACAATTGAATAAGCATATGAGGATACTATGAATCCATCCCTACATCACATAGTTTTCCCAACTGAAAATGATGGATCTCTATAAGGATTATCCAATCTTCTTATAGGGTTATATTGATGAAGCTCTTGATTATTTTCCATGATTGGCAGTGGATGACCTTTCTATCCTCTTCATTAGAATAAGTCTCATCCTGGCCCTCAGGGTCGGAAGGTTCATATGCTAGGAACACATATAGAAATTCATCAGAAGGATCTTCCTCTTAGGTCTGGTTTGGTATTCATGGTCCCATGTCATCATATTGATCATCATCACCTGATTCCACCTAGATGATATCAGGATCAGTCCTAACATTGGTCCTACCAATAATCTAGATCATTGTAGTTTGGTCAGCATGGGCTTCGACTTCCATTAAAATCGATGTTCCCCTGGGAAAGGGAGAACCAGGATCCCCAACCATACTCACTGATGCATCCCATTCTATTTATATAAATATGCATATATAAATACATAGATGTCAGTTGGACTGGATCGTTGAACAACAGTTATGGATTCTACGAAGGAGAGGACATACATATCTCAAATAGTTTGTCTCCCCTTTGAGTTCCTGTTGTCGAATCCTAAGGGTAGGATCCCCCATAAATGGTTGGGAAATATGAAGACTCTGATAGAACCATCTTGGGCATCACAACCCTAATATATTCTACAATGACTATTGTCACTAGTGTAGACCTCAAAGTTACATCTGTTATTCTGTGGGAATGGGTTTTATGTAAGAGGTTATCCTGTAGAGGAAAAATATCATTTGAGAAAGCTAGACAAGAGGAACCAAATAAGGAACATAGAAAATTGGAATAGGGTTTACATCATGATCCTTAGAAAAGTCTTCCATTTCCAAGGTTGCATCTTCTCTTTCCACTAAATTACATCATATTCTAGCTTCTTCCCCTAAGTAGGACTCTACCTATTCATCGGGTAAGGGGAAACACTCCCTCAACTCGATAGCGGACGACATTAGTTGGAATATTTTGTTAAGTAGTACATTCACCTGATTCTTCATTAGATGTGGAGTACCACGAGAGTGCACAAACTACACTATCTTCCTGATGTACTTATCCCCTTATGCTTGAGAAATAAGAAATCTAGCCTTGGCATGGCCGATATCCAACATTTCCATCCCCATATAGTTAAGATGGTGACACATATTGGAAGGGATAAGGAATTGTATGATAACCTCCTAGGGGTCCCAAGACTTCGGGAAAACAATATCCTCAGGAAAGTCTTGTTGTGTACCCACTTCCATGAAGCCTAAGTGGGTATCCTACAGAACCAAATGGGTGGCCTCCCTTCTAATTGGTTATGCACATTTAGGACCACCAGGTCTGTCAGGTCCACTTTCCTCCTGTTCGGTGTAGGTCCATAAAGTATTCGACTCATAATTATGGTATCCCCACCACCATGGTCTGTTCTTGCCACATTCCTCCCTCAATCATGAGGATGAGGAGACACCCCGTCACTCGCACCAACAGTTTTTCACATCAACATTTCCACTATGTAGACTTCCTCCCAACTCGTAGCATACTTTATTACTAGCCCATAGACATCTGTGGGTATAGGCAGCTCATTCTGCATCTTCTTGTCCTCTCCCATGAACATTATCCATATCTGCCTCATCCCACATGGATGGTCCTCATGAACTATTCTCATGTAGACATGTGGGGTAATCCTCTGCATGCACTAGAACTGCCTCTCAACATGGTATGGGGTGTACGACGCATATATATGATCGTGATCAATATTTGCTACCAGAACTCCACCCCAAATGGATATGAGATAATACCAATGCTTATCAGTTCCTTGGACTTCATCAATGAATAATCCTATTTGAAATGGAAAAGGATGGAAGTTGAATTAATCCGCCACCTAGATTCAAATTCTGCACTAGTGGTGCAATCATCATTACTAGAAATCTTCCCCACCACATTCAAAATAGCTGGTCAGAATTCTGATCCTAGAGGGGAAATTGGTTTTGTATATTCATAGGCACCCATTTGCATCATTATCCATTCGTAAAAAATTTGGAGTGGTATGCAAACCCTATGTTTCTTCTTCCACTCACTGATGTACTACAACACCATGTACAATGTGGCCAACACCAGGATCCCCATGTTGACATGCCCCCCATCACCAGCATTGACACCATAATGAATGTTCTATGTTGAACCACCATATTATTGTCCCGGACCGGCATCATCCGGCTGCAGATAAGCTTAGAAATGAATCCAGCCAACATAACCACCGACTATTACTTGGTGTTGAAATTGTACCCCCACATCGTCCATTGGATTTCTCCCAATGTTCTCCAAAAGAAATTCACATTACTATGTTGATCTCCCATTAGATAGGTGGTATGCATGACTAATTGATTTTTGGTTTCTTCATCCCCTTCATCAGCAGGCTTTGACAGAAATTTTAGGAAATACTTATATCACAACTTGAAGTGGACACCCCTCACCAACTATTTGTCCTTTCCAATCACCAGATCCATCCTGGACTTTTCATGCTGAGGAATCTGCTCCAGATCCTCTGATGATTTCTCATTGAGGAGTAAATCATCATATATCACCCCTAATATTGGAATCCCTATGATCTTTTGAAGGTCCTAGATTCTGATGTCAACCTCCCCATGGTGAATATGTATACTGTTGGTCCTCAATGACCACCTTCTCAGCATTAATCTGGTGTTTCAATAGATAAATTTTGAATTGGGAGTCTCATGCTACTACATACAGCCCTAATTACATCATCTCTGGTTGGAATTCCTCATAGGATGCACAAACCCAGTAAGGTCAATCCCAATCCTCCATAAACTATTTTCCATGGCGCAGGTTCCAATAATAAGTTTACCCCATATCTATGTTCCTCCAAACCTCCTTGAGGATGGTTTGGTACTATGCGGGAGATACCTCTGGCCCTTGCACCTTCCGATAAATATTGTTGACATAATTATACAGGATGTTAGTAGTGATAAGGGTGTGATCATCCAATGTATGATCGTCAGTATCCCTGAACCACTTGCACTGGCATAGTGTACTCCTTAACCAATAAGTTAGTTCATCCCCACTTGCATTAGGGATGATAACATCATCCCTCAGACCAATGCTGTACTATAGAAATCTTTTTCACATAGGATAGTTCTTTTGGTTTTTTTATAGGAGATCCACCAGGGATTAGTGGTCTTAATGGTCTCACACACATTCCCCGATTCCCATATTATCTGACATCTCATACCATTGGGAAGCATCCACTTTGAGCCCCCCCCCCCCCCCGACCAGCTTTTGCTATTGGTCATTCTATCCTAAGACTTTATAATTTTTCAGTTCTAGTCCGAAATTCTTGATTGCATTGCTCTATCCTAGAGATGGGTCGCAAAGGTCCTCCATATAAAATGTAGATACAAATTTTAGTGAGCATGGTCGTAGAGTCTAAGGACTCTTTGTGCGGTGTAGAGAAAAAAAGAATTTGGTTTTTAAAGAGTGATCATGGAGCGTACATAACATCACAAATGGAGAGATGAAGCACAATGGTACAGAGAAAAGTGATTAAAAAGAAGAGTGTCATCCCCAACATATATTTGATAACCCACAAGCATCATGACACACTAGTTAGTGGTGAGCTTCACAACATTCTCGACCAGTGCACTGCCTATCCTCATTATAGCCCTACTCTGCAGTCACCCATCACTATCTTCCAAACCTTTAGCAATATACCCTATAATTTGACTATCGTTCTCCTCGACTCCCCTTATGATGGGGGGGGGAGGGGGGTATTTTTTTGGTACCAAAATATGTGCATGATAAAAATAAGAAAATGACACTAAATGGTTGGGAATGGGGCTGCTTCATAATGCACCCACACAAAGGATGGACTTTTGTAAATCCCTTCAGCACTGTGGCCAATGCAAAGGTGAGGCCCTATCTATTCCCACTATAGTGGAATGTGATGGTCGACTCCGTAGTTATATTGAACTTGATGGGATGCTCCCACCCACAGAGGGAATGATGGATGCCTCCATGAGTCCTTTAAACATGGATGAATACTATGCGACCCCCGACAAGGGAACAAACAAAGCCTCTACACCGCAAAGTGGATGAAAATCTACTTCATGACTCTGAGAAACATTAAACAATCTTCATCAGATGATGGACCAATAGTTACATCATGACATTCCTTCTGAGAATCATGCCCCCAGGTTCCCATAAACATATTCCTTTCTCCATTCCTGAGGATCTAGTCCCCATCCTTTCACCTTCTGAATTCCTAAATCAAGAAGTGTTCCTCGGTCTGTGAACCAACAAGAAAATTGAATCATTATAGGTACTTGGGCATTAATAAAACCCATTCGCTTTTCTCAAATATACCCTTTTTTCATAAATGATTCCGTTTTAATATACTTTTATTCACCATGAAATATGGAGACCCCTTTGGGTTCTCAATACTTCACAAATCACAATGATTCGAAAAGCATTCTCAAAAAACATGCGTACTCCATCATTAGGCCGAGACCCTATGCTTCGCAATGTTCACCACTTTACAATGTCTTATTGTATGAGATCCTTTGTGGCTTAAGAAGACTTATCCTCTACCAGGCCATGTGATCTACGATCCCCTTTTCTCTACGAGGTAGAAAATAATTTGAATCCATGTACTCTATAAATCCCTATTCTATGTGAATCCAAGTGCTCTGCGAATGCCTTTGCTATCTGATCCCCTATGCTCTATGAGCCTCTGTGATTTTCGAAGCCTCTCTCTGGAAGGCCATGTGCATCACGAACCCTTCTCTCATGCATCCCTCTAGAATTTTACGAATTTATATGAGAGTCCCTCAAGTGATTCCTAATTTTCTATTGATTTTCCACATGCTTCTTCTCATAGGCACGCGAATGGCTATTTCTTATTCTTATATCCATGCTAATGTGTGTCCCTAAATGAATTAGTCTAATAATCCTTCTCCATCTGGAATAGATGGTGCATTCCACTCACTAATGGTTAATGTTCTCTAATTATGTATGTTGTTGTGGTGAGGAGTCAGTCCCCACCATCATATATGCGGGACGTTAAATTTATAATCACCCACAAACCCAACACATGACATTAAAATTTGATCACTGAATAAGGTATAATTCCAGAATGGAACGTAAAGGGTATGTGAACCAACAATATCTCACTTCCATCACCCTCGGAGATTTGTCTCCTTGCTCACCTCAAGATGTCTCCATATAATCCACAAACCCTCTATTGACATTATTTAGGTATGATGAACATATACTCCACGCATGTTTGGATACCCTTATTTCTCATTGGGCTTCCTCCTTGGAGTAAGTCCCAATATCCATCTCCATGGGCTGCCAACCACTGGTAATACTCACTCGATTCCTCACAGAGAAACCATTGATGCTGAGATCATCATATATTTGTAGCCTCTTGTTTCTCACACTGAACATGACTCACAAGTGATTAGAGTAAGTCTCTTCCATTAAATTCTATATGGGATACCTTAGTGTTTTCTACACTTCATTTATAACAGAAATTCATAGAATTTGATCCTTTCCTTATTCATGAAAGCTTTGTAGGAAGCCTCCTTAAGGTTTAAGACCATCACCCATCAATCCCGACTTCTTCACACTAGTTCACCCTCATCCCTCATGATGTTAATCTTTAGGCCCATCTCATCCCACATGATGTTAAAATATACTATTTCGAACATCATGGGTTTTGATCCATGTCACCATTATATGGTACATAGGTAGTCTCCATAAGGTTCCACCCTAAATGATGGAAAGAATCATTTTCCCATTTTTTGGGATTAATATCCTTGGTCTTCACTTTAGTGGGGTCATACTTTTTCTTAAGAAGTTAACGATGTGTAAGCCCCACACTCAATCCATACTCCTCAAACCATGAGTGTCCCTCTTGTGATGGGAAGCTATCCATGAATAATCCCTATGCTCAATCCATAATCATCCAACCAAGAGTGTCCCTCTTGTGATGGGTAGCTAACCATGCATAATCCCCACACTCGATTCATACTCCACCAACCAAGAGTTCCCCTCCTGTGGTTGGAAAATAACCATGCATAATCCCAACACTCAATCTATACTTCTCCAACCATGAGTGTACCTCTTGTGATGGGAATCTAACCATGCATAACACCCATACTCAATCCATACTCCTATGACCAATACTACCCCTCTTGTGATGGGATTCTAACCATGTGTATGTCCAAACATGTCTCTGGTTCATTTTCCATTGTGTATACCATGTTTTTATGTTCCATTTTGAACTATGTGGATTTTATTCTCCACTACGGGGATACATAAGAATACTCCCTGAGGATTAATCCCATAACTCATGTCCCATCCCAGTATCTCCCTTGATCCCTTGTGTTTTGGGAAGGTCATGAACAATCACCATGGTTCACCTTTTATTGTGTCCCATCTATTCATCCATTCTCAGGAGCTAACTCTTCAGGTGACTAATCGCCCCATCATACAAATTTTTGTACATTGATTCCCTTCACAGGGATACATAGGAATCCAATTTAAGGTTCATTTCCAACACCCTCACCTTTTCATGAGTCCTCGATTCTGTCCCCACTAATTCCATCATTTAACAATCCATCTATATCCGTCCTGATTCCATCCTGGAAGCCACATCCAATTGAAGTCATGTCATCCTTTGGCCACAAAACATGCATAAGACCCATCATGACTTCTTGTGGTTGTCATTTTTATACACCCTGATTCATCACCCCTTCAAACTACATTGTTTTTGATCCATTTCTTCTATATAGGGTAGGTTGGAGACCACCTCAAGTCTCTATCACAACAAATGGTAAACCTTGGCTCCCCCTTCGTCAAGACCCAATCATTTTTGGATCCATCCACATTGGGAATCATGATTCCCCTATCTAGTAAACCTCTCGGGTGATCCATCCTTGTGATGTACCCATCTAATCCACTCACATTAGTTTTCTAATCATTAAGATCCATATTCACTAGTTTTTTAACATGAATCATACCCCATGTTAGTCATGGATAGCTAAGGAAAACCTTGGAGACACAACTATTTTATAAACTTCCCTGAACATGAATTGGGATTCCTCAGGATTCTGCACCCTTGATGTAGGATCGATATGATGACTGTAGATGCTCAAAATACAATAGGGGTGAATTTTATTCTTTTAACAACTAGATTATTTTAACCCAAAGAGAGGGGTATCCAACAACCTTGGATAAAGTCTAATTGAAATATATATTCAAGAATGTATATCTTACCCAAACCCAGGTAAGCCCTCAATTCGATGATCGGTATATGACTTTACATCCCCGCTATCCCACGATATAGAAGGAAATAGGAACCTTTGTCTTCCAAACCCGGAATCCCACGATCAGCACGATTGGAGCTTGGACAATGAAAGTTTGAACAATTTGTTCACACCTGAAAAAGTTGTTCACGAAATCTGCATGATGAACTGGGAGTTGACAAAGCCTCTCTCTCTAGAAATCACTTCAAATCGTTTTCACATGTGTCAAGTTCATCCACTCTGTGCATTTTTCCCTCATTGAAATGAAGTTGTATTTATAGGCAATGATTCCCAATGGTCAGCTCCTCTCCAACAATCATATTTTCCATAAATTTCATAGGGACCTGGAAACGTGTCAAACATACAATGATTAGTTTGTAATAGAATATATGAAATCGTTTAATGTAACAAAAATGTTTCTAAGTTAAAGATGAACTTTTTATAAGAAAACATGGAATTTGATAATATTGGAATGATACATTAAACAACTCTAACATTATTAAGAAATATAGATTCTTAAGAAAAACATTTTCAAGAAAAAGTATTCATATGGAAAAGTAATTCGGATTGAGAAACCGGTAGCACATTTGTTCCAAAATCGGAATCATAAAATCTGAATCACTTATACCCTGGATTTGGTATCATAAAGATAATATAACTTATACACCAGAATTGGTATCATAAAGACGGTATCACTTATACACTAGGATAGGTATCATAATGATGGTATCACTTATACATCGGAATCAGTGTCATAAAGTCGATATGAAAAATCTGTAAATCTAATCAGAATGGAAAATCACAATGATATATCTGTAAGTATAACAGAATGATAAATCGAAATGAAACATTTGTAAGTATAATGGAATGATAATTCCAGATTTTAGGAATGTAAAAAAATGGAAATTAAGAAAAAGACTGAACTTACGAAAAAGTGTTTGTGATTTTCAAAACATAAAACCATAAGGAATGGGGAATTTATAAGATAACCTTATTTACTCAACAATCTCCCAATTTTTGGAAAGCACAAACAACTTTGATAACGAAGAAAATTTTGACTTAGATAAACCAATATGAAAAAAATTATCTCCCCCTTTGTATGAGATTTCAGATGAATATAACTAACTCCCCCTTAGAATATGTTTCCTGAAAGATCGTATTCTTGAAATTTAGTATCTGGTTTTATTTATTAAGAGGAAGTCTCACCCTTAGATTAATATCTATTGTTAAAAAAAACTCCCCCTTAATTGGACAATATCCTTTCTTACCATACTATCAATTAATAGATTCTCCTCTTTTTATATCTTCATTAAATTCGTCCTTTGAATAAATTCTCCCCATTTGTAATTTTCAATCAGTGGAAAAAAATATCGGAGAAGCATAAGATGTACCTGTAAGGTGAAGCAAGAATACTTTCAAAAACAGAAGAAATACATGCAATAATATTCTTATTGAAATTTTGGAAATAAGGATTAGATTACATCAAAACATCGAATTGTATGGATAAAATCATTCGTCCTTCTTTTTATCAGAACACATCCTCTTTTTCAAGGCATGAATTTTCTTTACTTCCTTGTGATCTTATTAAAACATATACAACATGATATCCTAATCATGATGCTTCTTTTCTAATGACATGATACTCTCTTCTTGAGCAGACACCTTTCTATCTAGCATGGCTCTGACTTCCTTCTCAATGCTAACAGATCAGGCAGCAGAATTGAGTTGACTAGCATTATCATAGATTAAAGCCTTGACCTTGTTGAACTCACTTTCACAGTTATTAAAAGATCCATTTGTTTAATCCATGAAGTCAGAAAACTCTCTTAACTATTCATTGATAGTTTTGGTATGGTCAAAAACATTCATACAAGTCACCTTTTGATCTTTCTAATCAATCAAAAGATTACTCACGTCTGCTTATTTCTTGACCTCCAGGTCCATAATCATATTGGACGATTTTATCTTTTGACTCAGGTTTTCTGGCATCATTTGACTCTGGGCATCTATATTTTTAAGAACTGGAATGGTACTGACCAACTATCTTAAAGATAGCTTGATAAAGTAATCTTCAATAATGCATGCGGGTTCGGAACCTGAAACAACATTACCTGTCTGATCTCCTCTTGGAGTTAAGGAAAAATATTTTCCTATTCTAATAGAGGACTATTGTGGTGTTTCCATTTTAGATGAGGCAACCAAAACACTTTTTCATTTGACAGGATTTCGAACTGGTGATTATTCATCTAAAACTTGGATAACATTAAGATCTCCCTGTTCACCTTCTTCCTCTTGAAACTCTTCTTCTTCACCACCTTGATGATCAACCTATTCTTTCTCTTATTCTTACACTTCAGTTTCTACTTGATCTTATTCTTCAACTTGTACTTCTTCCTCAACTTCTACTTCATCCACTCCTTCTTCATCTTGTTCAACGAATTGCTCTTCTGAAACAGATTTAGAGACTAAACGCAAAGGAGTTCCAATGTGGTCTTCCACTTCCCTTAAAACATCATGATAATCTTCTTAAACAATCTAATATTCTATTTCATGATCATGTTTTGGTAAAGATAAAACATTCTTGGCATTTTGGATTTCTGGAGTGACAACCAGTTTCTTATGAACAACTTCAGATTCTATTACTTATTGAGACTTGTTTTCTATAGATTTTAGAAGGGACTGTCACACTTCAGCTTCCAAGGATATCTTCTTTTGGATCATCTCTATCTTTTCTTTCAAAATATTTTTAGCTTTCTGGATTTTCAAGGACTTAGCGACTGTATATTTTAAGCAAAAGGAAGGATCTCCTTCCTTTCTGGTAGTTTCCATTTCTCTCCAATTTTCCACTTTTTCATCAGAATAGGATTTACGTTTCTCTCCAGGAGGAGGTGATGATAACTGGACATCAAGAACTAGTATAGGCATGCTAGGTTCTTCGAATTTACTTTTCGTGGGTACCGATATAGAAGATTCTGGAATATATCCATTGTTCTGGACAACCATTTCTTCAAAAGTATTAGATTCATGTAAGAGCACTACCTTTATCCTACATAGAGTGTCATCACTGAGTAAAAAAATCTTGAAAGTCATTGAGACTAATCTACATGGAACATTCAACTCTTGAAGGCACATGACATTTATCCTGGAGATAGTTTCTGGATACATAATTATTTGAGATCTGATGGATCCACCTTTTATTTCTAGTATGGTGAGAATGATGTACTTTACATAGTTGATCTTCCTCAAGATGATGAGAAAGTATAACTGAAAGATATCACATATCTTTAGAGAGTCCTTATCTCCTTTTCTTAGTATAATAATTCCTAGCATCCTGTGACCTTCCATCTTGTGGTTTGTTGAAAGATTCATAATATTCAGATTTTTAACATACTTGAGACCATGGTAATCCAGAGCTTTGGCTTTTTAGATAGAACCTTCTTTATTAGAAGTTTTTGAGAGAAAAAAATAGCTTCCCTTTCAAACAGAATGGTATGAAAATTTCATGCCTTCTTATAGAGGAATGTATATGTCTTATCATAACATTTGAACATAAACAGATCATTACCACCATTTTGGAAGAATGTAACTGATTTATAGAATTGAATAACTAGGTTGGGATAAACTGGATACTGACTTTTCTCCTTGGACACATATACACTTTCCCATCAATTATTTCTTATCACCTAAGAGATTAGGGAGTCATATTTTGCAATGAATTTAGGGAAAATAATCCTTTCCCTAAAGATTTACCAATCCATTATTTCATTGGTAATCAACATCTGATCTGTTGAGGATTCAGGATACATTCAGGGTGATAGAGACAAAATAATAGGAATGAGAACTTTAATGGAAACAGAGAATCGGCATAAATATCCGCAATGACCGTACGGTCCTTATAAACGAGGCAGCCCTTATATAGATGGAGCTATGACCATTAAACATCCATAAGATAATAAAATATTTGAAGAAAAACATGATATGATCAAACAGTTGAGGATTATTAAAAAAAGATGAACTCTGATCATTTTAAGTAAGGTAAACAAGAAATTAAATTAATGAAAAACCAACAACCAAAAACTAAGATAAGAAAATAATGAGTTAGGAAGTTTACCTTTTAGAATACTCTAAGGAATTTATCGGAATTATAAGAAATATCTTGAATGTTTTAAAAACCGGGATTTCAATATAGAAATTTCAAATACCGAAATTTCCAATACCGAAATTTCCAATATCGAAATATCTAATACCGAAATTTCCAATACCGAAATTTATAATACCTAAATTTCCAATAACAAAAATTTCGAATACCAAAATTTTCAATACTAAAGTTTTTTAAAAAAAATAGAGAAAGATAAAGAAAATTTGAAAAACTAACTTCTTATAAAAGAGTATAAACAAGCAAGCATATGTAATCCCCCTAAAATAAGGATTAGTATAATGTTACAAGATGATTTAATCAAGATATAGATATCAATGATTACCTTACAGAGATAATTCCTAGATTTTGTTTAATTATTCAAATCTATCAGAAGATAATGGTTTTGTAAAAATATCAGCATGTTGTCCTTGTGTTACATTGAATTGAAGAATAATATCTCCTTTAAGTTTGTGAACCCAAACAAAGTGTTGTATAATATCTATGTTCTTTTCACGAGAGGGATGTGCATGGTTTTTACATTGAGCAATGGCACTTGTGTTATCATACATCATTTTTGTCTTAGTAAAACTCATACCATAGTCTGTGAGTGTGTGTTGCATCCACAACACATGAGCACAACAACTTCCAGCTGCTACATATTCAACTTCATCCGTGGAAAGTGCTATAAAATGTTGTTTATTATATGAACAAGAAACTAAGGAATATCCTAAGAAATGATATGTTCCATATTTACATTATCTATCCATTTTACAACCACAAAAGTCTACATCTGAAAAACATTTATGTTCAAAATTATTTCAAGAGGAATAAAAAAGTCCCAAATCTATAGTTCCCTTTAAGTATCAAAAAAATTCTTTTCACTACCTTTAAATGAGATTCTTTAGGATTTTCTTGGAATCTTGCACATAAGCATACTGAGAACATTATGTCAGGTTGACTAGTTATTATGTAGTGAAAACTTATTATCATAACTCTATAATATGTTTGACTCACCAGTTTCCATGCTTCATCAATATCAAGAGTATTAGAGGTTCCGATAGGAGTACTTATACTTATAGAATTATCATTCCTGAACTTCTTAATAAGATCTTTGATATACATATATTCAGATATGTATGTTTCCTCTAGTTTTTGAGAAATCTGAAATCCATGAAAAAATGATAACTCACCCATCATACTCATCTCAAACTCATATTTCATAAGATTCGCAAAGGAATCAGTTAAGGATTACTGGGTTGATCCAAAGATGATGTCATCAACATAAATTCAGAAAATCAAAACAACATTATTATTATTCTTAATAAAAAGGGTTGGAATAGATGTTCCCTTAACATAGTTATTTTGAATAAAAAATCCTGAAAGTATATTATACCAAGATCTAGGGGCTTGATTAAGTCCATATAGAGCTTTTGTAAGTTTATAAGCACGATTAGGATGTTTTATATCTTCATAGACATTTGGTTGATCTACATAGACTTCCTCCAATGCATATTCTTTATGACAATCACACTATACATCCATTTGATAATGTTTGAAATTAATGAATGCTGCAAAGGATAAATGAATATGAATTGAATCAAGTCTTTCTATAGCATCATAGGTTTCTTCATAGTCTATGCCTTCTTGTAGATTATAGCCTTTCACAACTAATTTTTCTTTATTTCTAATAATAACTCCATTTTCAATGCATTTTTTCTAAAAACTCATATTACCCCAATAATATAAGTTTCCTTAGGTGTTTCCACCGATGTCCAAACCTGATTCATTAAGAATTTGTTGAGTTCATCTTGCATGGTCTTTTTCCAATATTCATTACCTAAGGCTTCTTCAGGAGTCCTTGGTTCAAATCAAGAAAGAAAAGCAACGTGTTCAACTTCATTCCTTAAAGAACTTCTAGTTCATAATGGTTGATTAGAATTTCCAATGATATTATAACTTGGATGATTTCTAAGTAACAACTAACTTGGGTTTTGAAAGGCTTGATCATCAACACAGGGTAGAAAATCATTAGGACTAAATTTTTCAGAATCATTTTCATGAACATTATCCTTATCTGAAAGGTCTTCAATAAAAGTTTAGTGATCTATTTTAGAAAATATATCAGAAATATGTTCAGGTTGTTTGAAAAAAAAACGACAACTTTCATCAAAATAAACATGTACTGTTTATTCCAAAGTTCGAGTGTATATATTGAAAACTCTATATGCCTTATAGTTAGTGGAGTATCCTAAGAATATTATTTCATCTGATTTGGGTGAAATTTATGTAAGTTATGCTTGGTATTCAAGATAAATACTTTGCAACCAAAAACATTAATGTAAGATACTTTCGGTTTTATGCCAGTCCATAACTCATAAGGGGTTTTATTAAGAAAAGTTCTAATTATAACACAATTTATAGTATAAAAGGCAGTACTTATAGCTTTAGAACATAAATGTTTATCCATTTAATACTCACTCAACATGGTTCTAGTCATCTCTTGAATAATATGATTTCTTCATTCAAATACAACATTCTATTGAAGGGTTCTTGGTGCTGAAAAATATTGACTAATACCACTTTTACTACAAAATGTTTCCAAATCAGAATTTTGAAATTATCCTCCATGATCACTATGAATTGTTATCAATCGATGGTTTTTCTCATTTTTTTACTTTAGATATGAAAACATTAAAATAAGAAAAAGCATCAGATTTTATTGTGACAAAATATATCCAATTAAATCAAGTGTAGTCTTCAACTAAGACAAACACAGAGTATTTTCCTCCAATGTTTCCATTTTGTGCTTGACCAAATAAGTCCATGTAAACTAATTTTAAGGAATTAGTTATTGTAACTTCACATATAGATTTAAAGATAGATTTATTTTTCTTTCCCTATTGACTAAGATAATAGACTTTTGAATAATCAAACCTATGATTAGGTAGATCATTAACAAGTTCTTCTTTGAAATTTTACTATGATTCCTTAAGTTACACTGTCATAATCTTCTATTCCAAAGCCAAGATTGATCTTCAATAGCACGTAGGCAAGGAGGATCATGAATTCTATGTTCTTATAGGTTTAGTGTGTATACATTACCTTACCTATGGGATGAGAGAATAAATTCATCCATGGAATTGTGTACTGAGAACATTACATTCCTAAAATTATCAAGGTATCCTTAATCACATAATTGGATTATGCTGATGAGTTTGTGCTTAATACCTATAACAAATAAAACATTTGAAATTATTGATTTTATAAGAAGAATAATGTTACCTATACTGAAAATTTCTCCTTGAGATTTATCTCCAAAGGTTACTTTTCCACCTTTAGACTTTAAAACATTTTTGTAATAGTATTTATTTCCAATCATGTGCTGGGAACATCCACTATCCACGTACCATATGTTGTTGGTACCTCCTTCATTGACATGAAAAATAAGAGTTAGGTTTTTAGGATCCAAACTTGTTTGTATATGGAATTGTAAGACAGTAAAATTTTGTGTATTCGCTTTTTTAGAAAAGTAGTCTTTATGAAACCCAAGATATTGAACATTATTTAAAGAATAGTTATTCTTCCAATGGCCACCACTTTTTCATTTGGCAGAAAAAGGAGTTCTCAGAGGAACAAAATAACTTTTTCTAAAAATAGATTTTTAAGAGAATACCTAATCCTTGATTGTTACAATGAGGTCGTATCTGATAATACCTTCTGTCAATGTTTTCCTTACAAGAAGTCAAATTTTCTAGAAGATTCTTTAAAAAAATATTTAGACTTTAGTCTTATGACTAAATTCCTATTCTTTAGAATAATAGACTTACAGTTATGTTTTTCCTCTCAAAAAGCTTTTTTAAAAAACAAATTTGAAAGTTTTTTTGAAAGCTTATCCTTCTCAGAATTAGCACCCTCAAGTTTCTTAGAAAGATTTTCCAAAATTTCATTTTTCTTATCAAGATCTTTGGTAAGATTCAAAATATCTTTTGTTAAAATAAATTCTCTAGAATTTAACATTTTAATTTTCATATAAACTTATCAATTTCACATCTCCATCAACTTAGAAACCCTAGAAACTTCCTTATAGGGAGGAAAATAATTTTTATTATATGATGATGAATATTATTCATCTGAAGAAAATTCTTTATCCAAAAAAATTTAAATCAAAGTCATATTGGTTAAGGATTCGGTAGATCATACCTTAGCCATAAGACATTGATTTTGAAATTGAGATTGGGAAATTAAACCAATATTCTTTTTCTCAGAAGATTCATAATATGAAGAATCATCAGAAGAATCTCCACCGTTTGAAATCAATGATTTGTTGGATTTTAGGACTTTCTTATGCTTTGATATGAAGACCATCTTTTTTTTCTCTTAGAATTCCTATCCTTCTAGTCTATTTTCTTATGTAAGTGACAATCAGATCTTATATAACCAGTTCTTCTACATTCATACCATGTCACTTCTCCATATTTCTTATCTTTTCCTTGTTTCATCTTGTATCTATATTGAATGTTCATCTTCCCAACAATCTTGTTCATCCATTGAGCAAGAATGGATAACTCATTTTCTGAAGTTTCACTTTCACTAGATTAATATTGAAGAATAACCTTCTTATATTTAGATATTTTAACTCTCTTAGGAGTCCTGGATTTCATATGATTTGAGGTAGTTTTAAAATAAACACCTCTTTTTCTATTCTTCCTCTTAATATTATCAGCATATCTCTTTATTCAAGTTACATATTGAAGAAGAGTTCAAAATAGTTCATCAAGGGAAATCTGTGTAACATTCTTATTTTCATCTATTGTAGATCTTTTGGATTCTCATTAATTAAGCATGATGTATATAATCTTTTATACAAGAGCTTCATCATCTAAGCCTTTATCACCCATTGATTGTATGGGTTGGAATATAGTCATGAATAATTGTTGTACCATACATACTGGTTCTCTATAAAGAATGTAGAAACCATGATACTCTGCTCTGAGCATAGATCTTCTAGTTTTGATAACATTGGATGTTCTAAAGTGATTTACTTTAAGCTTCTTCCAAATACTATTTTCAGCTTCACAGGATGAAATTTTTCTACACATATTACTAGTCATTGAAGAAAGAAAAGTATTACATACATTAATGTTCATATGGTATTCCACCTATTCCGGAATAGTAATGGTTCTATATTCCTTATCAGGAATCATATAATCCACAATTTTCATAATGTAGTTGTCTACACCTGTGTTTATCACAAAGGTCTTCATTCTGTCTCTCTAATACTCACAGTAATTCCCATAAATGATTGGAGTTCTAGTAGGATTGATATTATCAAGAGATCCAACATCAATGCCTTCTATACTAAAACGAATTTAATTCCACAGAACATATTAAAAGTAAAAGTTTATAATCAAATAAGAAAAAGAAAACATGAGCATGAAAACTTATATGTGGATATAAGTATTTTAGAGACCTGCTTTGATACCAATTTTATGATCAAAATGATGAATTTAGTTGCTCAATATACAAGATAGGGGGGGTGAATTTTATTAATTATAAATTAATTTGGAACCTTTAAAGTTTAGTTTAACAATGTTAATGGAACATACACAACAACTCTAAAACAATCCTTTTCCTAAATGAATTATTCTACCTTAAAGAATGTAGAATCTGTAATATAATCAGAGTAACATAATTAGAAAGTATAAGAATGTTATACTTTCTATCTTTTAAAAAGTAAAGATTATATTAGAAATTAAACAACTTGAAATAGAAAACAAGTAACAACAGAATTCTTTTAATCCAAATAGAAGGGTATCCAATAACTTGGGATAAAGGATCCATGATTTATACTTTCATGAAAGTCTATCTTACCTAATCTCAAGTAAGCCCTCAATACAATGATCATTATCTTCCTTTCTATCCCTGAAATCCCTATATTTAGATGGATATCAGAATCTCTTCTTCCAAACCCAGAATCCCACGAGCAGCATGATCAGAGTCTGCAAAAAGAAAGACTGAACATGTTGTTCCCAACTGAATAAGTTGTTCACGACATCTACACGACACACTAAGAGTTGAAAGAGCCTATCTCTCTAGAAATCACTTCACAGATTTTTCACATGCATCATGTTCATCCACTCTTTGCATTTTTTCCCTCTTCAAATGAACTCTTATTTATAATCAAACCTTCCCAAAGTTCAGCTCCTCTCCAATGGTCATATTTTTCTTAAATTTCAAAGGGACCTTGACACATGTCAAACATACAGTATCTAGTTCATAATAGATTGTACGAAATCCTTTCAAGTAACAAAAATGATGTAAATATAAAGTTGAATGTTTTGTGAGAAAACCTGGAATCTGAAAAAATTGGAATGAAACATTATAGAACACTAACATTATTAAGAAAAACAAATTCTTAAGAAAAACATTATCAAGAAAATGGATTCATAAGGAAAATTAATTCAGATTGAGAAACATCTACACATTGGTTTCTTAATCAGAATCATAAAATATGAATCAAATATACCCTAGATTCAGTATCATAAAGACAGTATCACTTATACTCATGAATCGGTTACATAAATACGGTATCACTTATACACTAGAATGAGTATCATAAAGACTGTATCACTTATACACCAGAATTAGTATCAGAAATTCATTATGAACAATATGTAAATATAATCAGAATGGAAAATAGTAATGATTCATTTATTAGTATAACAGAATGATAAATCGTAATGAATCATTTGTAAGTATAACAGAATAGAAATTACAGATCTTATGAATGTAAAAAAATTGAACTTAAGAAAAAGATAGAACTTAAGAAAAAGTTTATGTGATTTTCAAATCATAAAACCATAAGGAATGGAGAACTCATAAGATAACCTTATTGACTCAACATTTGATAATCATTGTCATAAGGGGGAATAAATATAGGTGTACCAGTGTTTCGACATCCATACATGATAGTGATGGCCAATGAGACTATTCCCATAACTGAAGGTTGTTGCCATGAAATGACACTTTGGAATATCCTGTCAAAAGCAGTGTAATTAACTAGCTTACACTAAGATATGGCACCAGGTAGAGTATCACAATAGATGTATTAATCTTTAATGGTGACCCAGACTTGGAAATGAGATTCGAGGAGGAATCCATGAAGGAGAAACTGACATCACAACATCTCATTTCAATCAAGGATCAACCTTCCATGAATAAGCGATAGATGCCACCCACCATTAGAAATCGAGAGTGTAGGGAAACAGTCAGCATGTCCTCATGGATCGATGTGAACCCAATAAATAGAATTAGAAATAGGCATTAATCATAATGATAAACAAAAACCAAAATCAAAACTGAACGAGGCCGAATGGAACCAGGAACATTGGGTTGCCCCATTACCTACAAGGCACACCTATCTAATTTGAGGGAAACCATAAAAAAGGAACTATGGGGTGAAGAGAATGGTTATCCCCATTAAGAAGATCAACCCACTCCATGTCACTAATACGGTGACTCACAGCACAACCCTGACACCCCTTAAATAGGGAAAACGCATATACGGTGCTCCAAACAATCAAGGAACCCAAGCATGGTCCATCATTTCCTCAACACAAAACTTCTCCAAAGAAAGAAATCCTTGTAAACAATACCAACCCTTGTTCAAGAATAGAAATCAATATTTCTATAAGATTAATAGGTATTCTCAATGGTCGAAAAATGATACAATAATATATCCACAAATATTAACATTATAAAACCTATATCTCCAAAACAAATCCACCTAATTATAATGAAAACGAAACCACCAAGCCCTTCACAATAATGAAAACATAAAATAGTCAGGAGAATTCAACAGAAGAAATAAAAAAAATCCGTTCTGAAATATATGACAAAAATCATCCCCACAACCCCACATCCAATGATTCCCAACTATTTGAAAGCCTCACTCTGGGGTTTTTGGTCAGGACAATGATGACTAAAACATCCACTCTCCTGCATTTAGGTTCTAACATCCACCAATCAAGACTTCCTCTTCTTATCATGATTATTTCAGAATCTATTAAGATGAACCAAATAGCCACATTAATGCCATGACTTCATAGGATTATGACAAGAAAAAATCAAATGCACGAGCAGTCCTTACTGAAAGGACACAAATGAATGGTCCTTTGAGAAAAAATCCAGAGACGTTGAAGGAGACTCATTAAGAATGGGTTCCTCTAGCACACACCTCTCTCCATATGGGGAACATTCATGAGTTCCACGATTTACCAGATTGAAAACATCCTATTCTTCGGAAACAAAAACTCCGCAAAGAACACTTCTTCCACTCGCTTCTCAAATCGAGCTTCACCAATGCGTGGAAATTTTACTCGATCCTTGTATGAAGACTCCATATGAGAATATGATAATTTTATTGATCTTGGGATGCTATATCCAGAGAAAAGGGAACCATCCCACTAAAGTTTTATACATGGGACTTCAATATACTCTAAACTTTCTAAACATTTATGAGTTGTTCTACATTCCTCATCCTGACATAATTATACAGAAACCATTGATTGAAAGTGACCTTAAACACTTCCCAAGATAAAACTACATGATATTATGTTGTGGTAATCACCGTGCACCCATCCAATTATGATTCTTCAAACAAACCCAAGTCATCTTGAACCCTCAATGTATTGGGAGTTCCTAACAACATTAAGATGCCTTCGACTTTATCAAGCCCCTCCACTACCTCTAATAGACCACATTCTACATGAAGGAAAGGAAACAACATAGATGAAATCAATACTTCTACACCACATGGATTCTATGTGAGGTTCAAAACTAGAAGAGACTAACTAGAAACATCTAGGAACATTCTATGTGGAATACTCTGAGCAGAAGGAAGTCATAGAACAAAATTTACATCAACAAAAACTATAATCAAACAAAATAATAAACAAAAATAACACCTCCAGCTAAAAAACAAGCTTATAAGATAAAAATCATAAATAGAATCAGAATCCTCATTTCAAAATCCATTATTTCATCCCAGTTTTAAAACCATTGTGAATCCCACGCCATGTTTCAAATACCCAAGACCCATTTTTTCCAATTTAATAAAACCCAAAATTTAAAATAAAACAAATTCTAGAATAAATTTTCCATTGAAAATCTATTTCCTGAAATTCGGTTTTTATTTTAGTGTTGACCCATTCCAATAAAATCCAAAAAAACACACAGATCAAACAGAAACATCCAGAATAGGAAACTAGTGAAATTTCAAGACTGAACCCCATGGTTTACTAGAATATATCCCAAGAACAAACCAATCCATAGAAGTATCTGGAACCTTAAACTTTGGATCTATATGGTTTACTACTTCACATAATCCCACCATGAAACACAAGTCCACCTCAATTATCAGTCCATTTTCACTTAGCCAAAACTAGAAGAAAAATACAAATCTCTGGCTACCCATATAAACTTGAGGGGAATAAGGAGTAATTATTTCTAATTCACTTACAACATCTACATCCAGAGTCATGATTTTCCTTGTAACTAGTCTAATGGACTACCAAAATAGCAATGGGATTCTATGATACCATTTTTTCTTCAACCATGTTGGGATACCATCAAAACCAGCAGTTGAATCAATTAGTGGGATGGCCTGAGAGACAATACAGATCCTCCCAAGCTAAAACTAGTTTCATTTATAAAATATATCATAGTTTAAATGATTTATCATAAAAAAACAAGGATTAATTGAAAAAAAAGATAACACATTAGTAAACCATCATAATTAGGCATCATTAAATACAACTAGATCTCAAATGCAATGACAGAAAAACATTACACAAATTGAATACCACAATAAAACCAAACCATGAAAACATGATCTACATGGGTCATTTTGGACACCACTAACCCCAAAACCAACCTAATACAAATGAAGAACTAATCTAATAACCTTAACCTACAAAATAAACCGGGTCTACTGACACCAATTGTCACAAGTATGGTGTGAGGATAAAATAGATCAGTAGGAAATCAAAATAGATTCTATGAATTTCCATTCATGAAATAGTCCATAGACACTGATTTGAAATACATTAGGATAATTGGATTTCCATCATAATAAATAACCATTAACAATTTTTCATAAAATTACATTTTTAAAATAACAGACACATGGATTACTTTTTAAATTTGATTTGTATTTGAAAAATCTTGTTTAAAACCTAATCTCAATTGAAGATCAATACCAGAAGATCAAGCATGATGTGATGAAAATAATGGAGACCAATAAAGAAGCCAGAATATAGAAAGTATATTACCAAACATGTATTAAAAAATAAACAAAAAATAGATATAGTCAATCACATGCATTTCCTAAACAAATCTAGAAGAAATCATGGGATATACTATATTATGAAACACCTATCGCAGTATGGTGTATCTCCACAATCAATAACAACCTAAATGCTTTAAACTATCCAATCGAGAGGACCATCCCATATAAAATAATCAAATCCAGTGGGTAGTAACCTGTCTAATTACATTGGACAAGAAAATGCCACATGACCCACAAGATGACACCCATTAATCCCATGGTAAAAATACACAGTGAATGGGGATGTCCTCACACATGCGGCTTAATAAAAAAACCCACATCCACTATGTTTTCATACCCCATACACTGAAATAACCTATGTGATGAGCCTCACCTCTGATTATCCACCATAGAGGTTCTTTTCTCATATTAATCCACACAAATGATTCAGTAAGTCCTTCACATCACTTAACTTTAAAATCAATTTCTAAACCATTATAAAATAAAAACCAGGCCTCCACATCACATAAAATAAAATATGATTCAAAAAACATAAATCGCCCACCTCCTTGTTAACATTTCAAATAAAAATCCATTTCCAAAACAACTTTTCAAACCAAAGTGGAAATATACAACTACATGAAAAGATCCAAATGACTAACTAAAACATTTAGTTTCTGAAACCTGGCTCAAAGTGCTAAACATGCCAAGCATTAGAAAAAAAATTTGAAACCACATTTAAATTCTCTCAAAGTACAAAGACACCATTTAGAATTCATGGGAATTATAATAAAACAATAGTATCCTAAAAGAATGATTTTGTATAAAGAATAAGAATAGAGGATTAAGGGAGATAAATTTTGAAAAATGATGGTTCTGGGAAAACATTATTCTGAAGGCCCATTATCATTTTTCCCATCCCTATGTGCACCTCGTGCACATATAGACATGGAAATATCAAATACAACTTTTCAAGGATCCATGAAAACTCCCAAAACCACTTTTTAAAGAATCTACACTTTCTTTACTACCAACACAACAATCCACATATAAGAATCACACCCTGAAATTCATCAATTCTAAAATACAATACCCAAATCACTACCCACAATCAATACAAAACTAAAAACATGGAAAAACACCACCCAACGAACAAAATGACACATTAAAATATTAATTAAAATTTTATTTAACACCTTGTGTGCATATATATAGACATAATTGAATAAGGTTGTTGAAAATAATTTCCAACTGTTGTTTCCAATATTAAAACCCCATACCAAAAAAAGATATCACATTTCAATAATATGAAAAAAATTTATAAATTATTTCTAAACAAAAAAAATAATCAAATGGAATGTTTCTGAAAGGAAATGGATGGGAACACCTTCCTCAAGTGGAAAAATTATGCCGCCATCATCTAAATCTACCAGAAAGACACTCCTTCCGCATCTCATAACCCTAAGAGAGAAAAAAACAATTTTGAATAATATTAGGTAATACAATCAATCAATAATGGCCAAATGGGTTATAAAATAAGGTTAAAATGAATTAAAATCAATGGAGATGGATAGATGATCCCTAACCATTCAATCCGGGTAAAAATCACCCTGAAACCACCTTGAAATCAACATGGAGGGGATTGGAGGAGCCATAAAGATCCATGGGAGGAATCCAGGTTGGGGTAATTTTAGTGGGTTATACAAGGGAATAAACCCCTCCTAAAAATTAGAATAAATTTCCAAAATACACTTCTTTGGATGGGTTGCATGGTTAACACCCATAGTTTAACTAACCGTGTGATAACCGTTAAATTCCCCACTATCAGTAGTTTCACAGGCTGTATACTCCAGCAACACACTTGGATTAACGATGGAAATTAACCATGAAAACTATTCACACATAGGATTCATGGATAAAATAAACATTCAATTTAACCATGTGACCTTGAAAACATCCTCAAACATCACCACTTTCACCCTAAAACTCCTCTAACTCAAGGGACTAAACTATCCAAAAAACACACACTATAGAAAAGTGACATTATGGGTGATACAATGTCCCCACAATGCCATTTTATCCCTATACCTATTATTATATTCATCAATAAGGCCAAAAACCAACCCGAACCTCCAAATCACAAATAAATACTCAGCATAACCTTAACCTAAACATAATCTGAAAACAAAAAGCATATAATATAAAATAAAAGAAATAAATGAAATAAAATTAAACCAAGCTTAGGGTGTTACATTTTAAAAAAATGATCAACATAATCTAATGCCATTTCCAAATATACATATATATATATTTATAAGAAGTGTAAAATAACATGAAAAGAAATTCTTATTTTTTTAGAAGATGTAATCAAAAAAAATTAAAAAAAATACATACAGTGAAACCGTACATTAAATTTGAATGAATACAATTGAAATTGATAATTGTTATAGAAAGGTGAGGTATATGATGTTCCATTTTATAATTTAAAAAAATTAATAAAAAAATGAGTACCATAAATATATCAACAGATAGGGTCATAGAGGACACATTTCAGAAATAGTTATAAAATAAATTATCTTCAATGGAAAACAAGACACTAAATGTGTAACATATTAAAAATGATTTTATAATCTTGAATTTGAATATTTATACAATTTGATAAAAAATAGATTAATTCAACTACTATTATTTCATTATTATTTATTTTTTTCTGTTAATTCATTTATTATAGTTATTCTGATTTAGTAATATGTTTTATAATATCATATTTTTATTAGTGTAATGTTTTTCACATTAACTGTAAACTAAATCTTCTATTATATTAAAAAAATAATTTTAATTTTAATTTTAGTAGTATCAAAAACTGTATATATATATATATATATTTTATTTTTTATTTATTTTATTTTTATATGATGAACTTTCAAACAAATAAAAACATTAAATTTGTAGAAAGACAAAAACTACATTAGTGGAAATAAAAACATTGAATAATAGTTATATGATTTTTTTAAATTGTAAGTCTTCATGATCATAATTTAATGCATTTTTAATTATAATGGATCCAACATAGTATAATTGGTTTTTTGGATTTTAATGTATCAGGTAACTATATCAAGGTTTTATGCATTATATTTCATCTAATAATTGTTGTAATGTAACCAAAAACCACATTTTACATCCACTTAAATGTTAATAACACTTCATTAAATTTATATTTTAATTTAAATTTATTGACCTACCAAATTATATGGAATTTTATGTGTATTAAATAGGCAATCAAATAATACATTGGACATAATTTTATGAAATATATGCAGAAAATTATAAATATTTTAGCATAAGTGATAATTGTATTATATTCTAGAATGTAATGAATTGTAATACCACTAAAATAACTTATTGTTACTATGAGTGTTAGTGTTATATGATTTTTAATTCTCTCCCACAACAATAAATTTTTTTTATTTACAGATCCCTTAGCATTAATGATTCCCTTATATGTTCCCTTCTATGAAAAGTAGTTTGTAACCAATTATAAAAATGGTTAACAAGGACGTTGTGCTCTATATAAACTAACATATCATTATATTTTTCTTGTTATAGGATATAGTTATATGTATAATTGTTTTCAATATTCTTTATGTGTTATTAAACTATTGTTTCACTATCAAGGATTTAAATTCATTTGTTATTTCTTCATAATATACGTGAGATTTTTAATTGTAAAGAGTCCAAGATTGAATTTACTATTGGATTTTATTGTCAAGACACTGATCTATAGTTGAATATTTAACATAAATCAAGTAATTGTTAACATTTTATCAATTAAAAAATGGATTTTAGGTTAATAGAAAACAATCATTTTCACTTCTAAGAAACAATTTTGATAATTTTTACACTACCCACCTCCTAATAGAGTAAATATTGAATAAATGTATAAAAATTCATATTTACGTATATTAATACCCTATAATTTAAAAACAAAATATATATTCTTGATGGTGGTGAAAAATTTCCCATTTTATTGGACTACATTTTCGTGTTGGTTCATTATTAATAGCTATATCGAATTCTTAATTTCTCTTAAAATAATTCCGTGAAAATAATATAATGTTTTTATAATTTAAATCATAATTTTTTTATATTGAGAATATATATTTGAATATACTAACTATATAGGAACCAATAATTGTTATGGAAATTTCTACTAAAATTAATCCTCAAAAACTATTCCAGAAATTCAATTCATATTTTGACTATACAAATTTCATACATCCATTCATGGAAAATTATATTAGTATATACATTAAATCAAAAAAAAGTGGAATTCAATTCTCTATAAGTTTGGATATGTAAAATAATCACTCTATTGTAATCCATTTCAATATTTATAAGATAAAAAAGTTCATATAGTGGAAATATTCATACCATGTTTTCAACAACCTATATATAATCACAATCACAAAAAAATCATTTATATTAAATAATGTAATGTTAGAAAGGCAATTTTATTTTATAATTATGTTGTTATGTATACATATAAAACTATTCTGAAAAATATTTTAGAGGATATTGAAGTTTTTTTCATAACCCATTGAATAATTCTAATAAATCATGGTATCATACTCATTTTAAAAAAAAAATATTTAATTTTTGAATTCCCCATTGTATTGATTTTGTCGATTTCTTCTTTTAGCTAATCAATATTAACTTTTTATTTGTGGTATTCTGAGTATATTATCTTTTCTAATCATATTTACATAAAAATATGTTGTTTACAGAAAATTTTCATTTATTACAACATCTTACTTATTTTATTTTTCGTAGACTTATCATCTTAAAACCTCAATATTTGTGTCTTAGATCCTTTTTTCCTTTTTATGTTTATCTATCTCTACTAGTCAACCTCATGGGAAACTCAAAATTAATATATGGATGTCTAATATTTATCCTCCCATGATTTGACTCCCTCCTTTTCTGGGGTATTTATTTGTTGTTTATAAAATATATCTTTCGCAAATTTTATTTTTTAAGAAAATCCCTGTATATGTTTATAATTATTATCCAAAATAAAATTCATATATTTGTTGATTTGTTTTCAACTCCTAAACCAGGATTCCATCACATAAATTATTCTTTTAAATATTTAGTTTTATTATTCTATGGCTTGATGTTAGTCTTCATCATCCTTGATAGTTCTTGAAATCCAATAACATATTTAATGGAAGATATTGTATGGATACTAGATGGGGGTCCCCATTCATCATATTCACTAAAACATTATTCTGGTTTTTGAAAAACGTGTTTATGGAAAGAAATATTCCTTTTTTATATAATAATGAAATTTTAATACATAAACACATAATTAAATTCAATGATGCTTTAGTTTCATCTTATGTAAAACATCCAAATTAGCCAAGGTATATTTAAAAAAGGTGGGGTTTTAGTATTCTATTTTCTTTTAATTATTTTTTGGACTACACAATATCAATAATATTATAATACTATATTTTTATATGAATTATAGTCTATAAAAAATATGACATTTAAATCATACTATGAATTTCATAACAAATGAAAAACATGTAGAATGTTTTTGGTAAAATTATCTCACAGAATTCCTCAACGGGTCCCCAATGACATGAAACAATATTAATGATCACATATCCCTCAAACAGTCAATTACTAATATAAAGACTCATCCCATGTAATAACTTTAAATAGTAAAAATAATGATACAATCATAAAAACAAAGGATTGAAATTGTTTCAACATTGTAAATGCTTTATGCTCATTACTAATTATTGAATTTCATCACATATATAGTTTTGTGTGTGTGTTATGAATTTAATTTTGAATATACTAGTATATAATAGTGACTTTGTGGAATTACTATATAACATTCCAAGATATCTATTTTTCCTTTTGTTAACATTTATATAAATCTTATATAAGCATTAGAAAATGGTTCTTATATTTCACTAATATTAAGTATAACCATTGAATCTAAATATCATTCCAAAACATATAGAATAGTTAAATTATTTTTATATGAAAATTTATTTTGAGATATTAATATATTGAATATAAATGAAAATATTACAAAATTATATATCTCACATTATATATGCATGACCTTATCTAATTTTAATCCTAATTTATTGTACATGTCACTATGAAGATGACATATTCAATCAAAAAAGTTGTACATCGGAAAATATTAATTTATAATGGATTTTTAATATTCATTGTTAATGAAAATTATTTGTGAAATATAAATAGAATTTAAATACAATTAAATGGGGATTGAACTAAATTTTTATGATCCTTTACACTAGAAATATCATTAGTTCTTCAACAAAACCACCAATAGAGATTTAAATTTTATTTCTAAGGTAAATAATAAATTTTCTTTTATTAAAGATTATTTTTGAAATTTTTGTAAACTATAGTGGGTAATTTAGTTTACATTTATAATTGAATATATTTAAAGAACATATTATGGATGGAAAAAATTTCAGTATAAATACAGTGAAATATGGAAGTTGTTCTGGTGGAAAATCTGCCAAATATATCCATGAAATTTCCACTGATAATCCACTATGATTTTTTTTCAATTTGTCATCAATACTTTGATGTAATTTTTATAAATTAAATTATATATTATATATAATTTTTTTTTTCAGTTTCCACTTGAACATTATAATAATTTTTTGAGATCATATTATCAAATTTAGAAATCGATGAAACCCAGTATATGTCTTGTATGTTTTCAAAAAATTAGAAATGACAAAAAATAAAACAGAAAAATTATTAGAATATATTTAGTATTGATTAATCCATATTTTACATTCTTCTTTGCATTATATAATGATATCCTAAGAAATGGATAAAACTATAAAAGATTAAATATTGGAACACTGGCACTGGATCCAGTATTATATTTAGAGAACCTAAATTCCCCAAAAGGATACTAGTTCGTCCTCCACGATATAAATGATGAATCTAGAAGGAATATCGATATAGGGTTTCTGTTTTTGTTATATCAAATATTTTTTCCACCAATATATGGACCATATCCCTATTATAGATTTCCCTCAGTGCTCTTCAATAAATAAAGAAGATATATCGTCAACATAAATCACATGGAATCCATTGTATATTACCCATAATTAATGTCCATTGATGAATATATTTATTTAATACTTAAATGTAATGATATTTCATAAATTAATCATATTTTGATTCAATAATGATAGGAACATTCATGAGAATATGAGGAAATTCACGCATTTGATATATTTTACAACATTATCGTAATACACTATAATTGGATGAATAATAGATGATGATATATTAATGTTCATTCATATATTTATACAATATGATTTAAGGATATCATAAAATGAGAAATACCTAGTTTTTTGAATTAAAAAAACATCAACTTCCCAATGATCCTACAAGGACTTATTGAAAAACATCATAACTATACGTGAAATGAAACACTTCAGTAATTTATATGAATCCACCAAAAAATTTGATATGGTTCTTCAAAATATATTAATTTTACAAAATAAATACTTTCTCCAAAAAATTATCCTTTCCCAATAGCATAACTATTCGACTATATGGGATGTAGTAGTAATGAAAAAGAATATCGAATGTCAATTTCTAATAAAGGGATAAATATAATTAATCAAATCGATTATCACATCACATATCCCTCAGACTATTACTAACTACCAACCCTAATTAGATAATCCTCAAGGATTTCATAAAAAAGGAATCATTTTACGAGGGTTATTATTTTGGGAATCTTTCCAACCTATGGTAAACAGGATTTATAATAAGTATACACCTCTATTTGTTGCAATAACTGTACAACATTACATAGGATATACTTTATCTTGTGATTGAAATTAAAAAATACCCACTTATTGTCTAATGAGTTTGATACTAATTCTAATATAAATATATCATTTCAGCACTTAATACATTTTAATGATCATCAATTAAGGGATTCATGATGTTGTACTTTGTGGGAATAAATTTTTTTAATTTTTAATATATTGTATCACACATGAATAAATGATAAATATATATTATCTTCATAATAAAAACGTGATAAATAATTCAACTGTTACATCAATATCTTCTATAACATATACAAAGATAATAATCATGATTATCATGATTCTATTATGCTAATTATTTGATCAATGGTTATGCTACATTTTCATTTGTATCCACTATTCTAATCATATCATTTACCCTCTCAATAATATTCTATATGACATGGTACTTTCAAATGAGTCATTTTTTTCGTTGGTCCGACTGATGTCATTTCCCTGAAATATTGATCCATTATTTCATAGAAAATAATTATTTCTCCATCAATGCTAGGAACCAATATATGTTCATAAATTTTCATTCCTAATAAAAAAATATCATTTATTAAATCTGATGTAGTGATGTATGATGAATTTTTTATCAAATACACTAAATTGAATTATTTTTAAATAATAAAACTAACAACAAAATAATTTAGGAAAAATAATAAATCATATTTATATATCATATCATCTATATCAGATTGAAGACTATGATATGTGTAACCCTTTAAATAGTTCTCATCATCCTTTCTAAATACTATGAACAAATCCTTTGTTTCCATTTTTTAATGATCTATTGAAAAAATCATGTCATATATGTAAAATAAAAGTAATATATATTATTATATAATATATTCACGAGATTCATATTGAAACTATCATATGAGTTGCATAATGTGCACTACCAATTCACCTATATAGTTTCATCTCTTTAGATTCAAACTGGATATTTATGATAGATTTATATTTATTAATTGGAGTTCTTTATGAATGCTATACCCATTGAGAATCAATTAATTAGATGTGTTGGAGCACTAGGATTTTCTTATATAATGTTAATTGGTTAAATTCATTTTATGTGTGATCTGATTATATTCATTTTACATCATCAAGATAATCATTTTCAGTCACAGGTGTTAAAAATAAATTATTTCTAAACCCATATTTATATTTATTTACTGTTTATGAATGTTTCATAAGTTATTATCTCCTGTTTTAATATTTCATTTGTTCCTTGTTTTTGTTATTTTACACTTTCTTCGTGTTTGATAAATTTATTATGAAATGTAAATATTTTGTATGATTTTGCTTCAGTATAAATTTTTTTTATGAGTTAAAACATTTCATTTCATGCTTGGAATGGATTCATAAATGATACTTTCTAATTACCTTAACCTATGATTATAATGCTTGTTCTGATATTATGAATAATGTTTTATACATTTAGTGCATATTTGGTGTTATTGATATAATGAATTTAATTCTATCTTGTGTAAAATCTCACTAGTTAGAGGGACTTTGGATAATTATACCGACCAACCTATAGGATATTCCTCGTCTAGAATGATAAATAGTGTTGGATATTAATTACATTGAGGTTATTGATGTGTAAATTTTTCATATCATATAAATATATGAAATTACATGAAATAGTCATGTACCTTATGTATATGATACATTCCTATATATATGAATATACTTGAATTATTTTTTTGATTAGTAATATATTTGTTTTGTGTAAATAGTAACTCATTAATATTCTGAGAACTCATAAATTTTGGGACTATAATATATAATCCAATAAAAAATTTGAGATGCATGCTCACCCAAAAAGGAATAAAATACAAAAAATTAAGTATTACATAAATGAAAATATTCATGAATTTAATATGAATATGATATATATTATATTGGTGAGATCCTGAAAATCCACTAAAATGTTGTGTGTGAGGTTCATTTTAATGTGACACATTATGGGACATCATTTTTCTAATTGGTTGTTTTCATGTAAAACTCAGGTTCTCCTAGATTATCTTGTGTTTAAAAAGAAGGTAATAACTAACACTAGATTTACCTACTATCTAGTTTAATAATAAATTCATGCACTTAAATATTGATCAATTTTTAAATTGTTTTTATAATTTTTTTAGTTTACACATTCTCGAAACCCTGTCAGTAAAGATACTAGAGAAATATATTTGACTGAACCTATTTGATAGATTTGGATAAAGGGTAATCCACTTAAATATTAATAATTTACAACTATTATGATTGGAAATATCCTTTATAATAAAATATATAGTGATATGGTTGAAAAATTAGACTTATTTTTTGGTGAAATATTGTTCTTGTCTCAGTGAATGGACATGATGAAAGGGGTTATCATTTCTAGTGTATGGACATTCATTTCAAATACCTAATGAGAAAAATACATAATAATACACCCCTTACTTTTCCATATTAAATATTACGGTATACATAAAGATAATAATTTTTAGATCACATACTTGAATAAACTATAAAATAGCTAATGATTTGTATCACGTTTATAAATTTACTCAAAGAGAAACATTATGAGTATCTAAATGAGATTTATATGGATATTAATTCACCCAACTATAATTCTTGGGAATTAGATATGAGGGGTCCATACAACATATTTTATACGAAACATAGGCTTATAGATAAGTGGGAATTGTTGAATGTTTAAGTATCACTTCTAGTTAGTAATGAAAAAAAAATTATTTTAGTAGAATTTAGCACTTAAGATCTAATTTTATATAGTGTATTATTATAAAAATTGGAAAACTGTTATTATGTTCTCACCATAAATATGAATTTGAGTTATGTATCGTGTTTTTACAAGATTATATTTTGATTAGTTATAAAGAAAATTATTTTAAACATATATTTGAAAAACTAGACCAATCAACCTTTTGAACCAGCACATAGTCCAGGTTTCCATTATACCAAATTTCATTTATAATCATTAATGGTTGGAAATATGTTTCTGACCAAAAATTAATACCTCATTGTTAATGATTTAACATAAATAAATAAATTTAAAATAGGAATGTTATTCTACTAAAAAAAATTCATGACGCAATTGTAATTCCCCAATCCACCCAAAAAATGGAATTGAATAATATAAATTGTTCAGATATTTTAAATCAATTTAAGGGGAAGTAATTAAATATACTCTCCTCTAAATCCCTCATATAGAAAAAACTTAACCTTAAATATTGAAAGACCATATGTGTAATTTTCCACGAATTAATTTAAAAAAATGAAGAATGTTATTGGATGATATTTCCTTCATAATAATAAACACAAATCAAACAAGTTAAAATAACCTATGAGTCGCCTAAAAAGTTTCAATAATGAATCCAATCATCATGAACACCGCAAGGGATATATATATCTAAATGGAAACATAATACTCAAATAAATAATATATACCTTAGAAAACACATGATCAGTAAGCCACCACCCACCTAACTTGATGCCCGATATTCAATTATAAATTAATTTTAACTATTGAAAATATATTTATAATATGTGTCTTTAAAATATCAGTTTATAATAAAATCATACCAATTTAATATCTATTTTATAATCCACCCATTCTGTTTTCATTAAATGGGAACAATATCATTAAAAACATTTCTTCTACCGAATCCATTTTAGTAAAATACCCACATTAAACATAGTTCCAAAACGCATATTTAAATACCTTAATCCAAAATGGATTTCCAAACCATATTTAAAAAAATGTAGAGAAAACATTTTGAAGGCAAAAGGAAAAAATCACTATCAAAAGTTTAAGAAAAAATAAAATATTAAGATCATTTTTAAATTAATTTAAAATATAATCGTTAAAAAAACCTTGGGAAACTATAAATATAAAATACACTAATGAATAAATAAAAAATTCCCATTCAAACAATCAATAAATGGTTCCATGAATCAATATAAATGTCATTCAAATAAGGAATGAGTATAAAGAGATAAATCATGTAATTCTTAATATAGATCTATGAATCATAGGAAATATCCCCGGTCTCATGTAATATGATTTGGACTAGAAACAGAGAACATCGGGTGATACTAATGAACATACAATGTCCCAGATATTCCAATTTAACTATCCACTAAAAACCCATGGGGAGTCCACTGCTACCACTGACCATAAGAAGCTATATTATTTTCTCTATTAGCCTAAAAACCATACTTTTTTAGAAAATTTGTATCGATCTAGTGGGCCATCATTATTTATTATAATGATTTTTTTTCTATGTATTACATTTAACCATATATATACCTTGTTTATTAGGAATTCACATGGAATATATCTAAAGCATGTGATAAATCAAGGATAAAAAAGAGAAATATAAAAAATTAAAATATAAAATACAAATCAAATCATATACCTCAAAAACACCCTTCAACATACTATTCACATCACTTGAAATATAAAATATTCCCCATTTAAAATAAAAATCAGTCAAAAATAACATCCACAACCCTCGGTGGACATGCATTAACAAGAGAGATAAGGAGGTTTCAACTAACTCAATCATTTTCAAAAAAAACAATTAATGGTTCTTAACAGATATTTCCTTAAAATGTACATATAATTCCAAGACATTAATTTCAATGATTCTAAATTTCTATTTAATAAATTCATTATAAAAAAATTCATTGATAATATATGATATCCAAAACTTATATATCCCATAATTTCATTATTTAGTGTAAATAATGTATTATATGAATTCCCATGATATTTTTGAATTAGTGTTTTAGAGAAATAAAAAAACATCCTTAAATATTATTTCCCAGGTATTTATCATCAAATAGATATTTTCCCACTACATTAAGGACAACTAAATCCATGATATTTTTTTTATCATATCCTATAAATGATCCAAACATTTTATTCAACTAGAAATATCATGTGAAATATTTTTCTTCAGTTCTTGGGGAAAAGGAAACATAATAAGGGTGAGCTAAAACCCATTAGAAGGAAATGTGTATACTATAAACTATAAAATAAAAACCAAGGCATGAAAAATATGGGAATATAAAATGATAAACAAATAGTTTTATACGACTGATCACATGAAGATTAAAAAAAATCCAAAAATAATATTATAACAAAAATAATAAGATATATAGAAACAATTGGTTTTATATTGATAGAATACATTATGTCAAATATATTAAGGCATTTTATGAAGAAAATACATTCCTTAAAGGGATTATAGAAATTCATATACATATTATAATTTCCATGAAAAATATATTTAAAAACATTTATATACATACACTTAATACAGAATCTAGTTTTTCTCATGGAACATATAAATTCATCGAGAGGATATTGTGAGCCCCACACATCAATAATTATTTCACATGTATTCTTTATATTAAGGAATAAGTAATCTATAAAATATAACAACAAGATTATTTAGTAGTAAAAAACATCAGTATTGATATGAAAAATATGAAAAATTAAATACTTCTACAATAAATAAATACAATACTTCTTCATGTAATCATCCATCAATCTAATGTTATATAAAGTAATGGGTATATTATTATGACAAAAATTTCCAAAATCAATAAAAGGAATTATATGATCATAATCCACCTAAATTAAAAAATTAAAAAACTATTAAAAAATTCATTATTTGTAATATAATAGCATTAAAATATGTTGACATAGATGAAGATGCATTCATATATAAAATTCTCTAAAAACAATCACACCAAAAGGCATAAAGAATTAAATTCTTCAATAATGAGTGTTTAATCCATGAAAATAAAATATTATTAGTGGATTTAGAATTCAATTAAAAAAACATTAATCCAATATAGATATAAACATTTAAAAATAGTAAAATGGATGGGTAATAATTAATTTTTTTATAAAACATTTTGAACAATATCATAAAAATATGAATTTATAATTATCATTCAAAATTAATTTTTGAAGGGGTGACATGAATTTTTTTTTAAAAAAACTACATTTAAAGGATTCTAAATAATATATATTTCATAATCACATCAGTTTTCCAATGTAAATGTGGAGCAGATGATTAAACAAAAAAATCATGCATAAAATCTGTATTAATATTTTGAAGTAACATTATTGAAATCCCACAACATAAAAAATGATAATAGGAAATTATTTGTAAAATAAGAGATGTTAAATTGTAAATTTTTATCAAGGAAAACCTAATTTTGTGTCCAAATGAAAAGGAGAACATTAATAGGAATGGATAATATTGGTATGTAAGAAAAAAGGATTAAAGAGAATGTGAATTATTCATACAATGTCATACATTCATATGAAAGAAATTAATAAATGATTACGATTTGATTCAAAAGATTCATTATCTATGTATAAAAAGATAATTTACAACATAAATTATAATGTTGGAAGAACCCAATAATAGAAGTAAAAAAGTTTAATAGGAAACATTACAACTCAACGAAAGGATATTAGCATATAAAATCATTTAAAAACATCATATTTGGAATGATGAATAATTTAAAATGGATTTTGAAGATATACATTTAAATAAAGATAAACAAATATGATATATATCATAATAAAATAATTGGGTGTAAAATAAATAACATATAATATTACTGCTCTAAAAAACATTACATCCTGAGTGAAAAATCAGTTAACAAAAACTCTTACATCGTTGATGTTAAAAAATGATAAAAAATAGATTTAAAACAAGAATGGGATTTATAAAATACTAATATTTCATGAACTATTTTGGTAAAATGAATTATTTTCTATTATATACACCATGAAAATGAAATAAGTGTTGAATTTGACTCATATATAAATAATGTAAAATATAGATGTAAAAACCCCTACCATTAATATCACATATCCAAACATGCACTAACCCCTGTGTAAAAAAAATCATAATAACCTTTTTTAGAACATTATTAATACATACACCCTTCAATAAAATTCAATTATAATTGTTTATTACAAATATATTTGTTACTAATATTTTATTCTAATCAACAGATGGAATCATCTTTTATTTCAAGTTTAACAGTAGATTTATATTACTGTTGTCAATTATTGATTATAGATTCAAATTTCATCATAATGAGTTATATATAAGTATATTAATATACGTTTTATAATCAATTGTAATGTTCAAAAGTCATTTCATATTTAATTAACTAATGATTTTTGATAATGAAGTTAGGGACAAACTAGTTTCTGTAATTTATAACGGACAAAAATGAGATGTAATAATATTAATTTAAATATTAATATAACCATTACATAACCCTAAAAAATTACAATTTTCCCATTTATGGACAATAAATATTTTTTTTAATTTTTAATATTAATCAATTCAAGCGATTTAAATCATTCATCAATTATGTAGTTGAATTGACATGAATAAAAAAATGCATAATCTACGAGTTAGTATATGAATGGAATTGATTTTTTAAATATCATTAGTAATTAATCATAATGAAATTTTTTAATTTATTAATTTTGTTAATTTTATTTATATTTTCATAATTAATAAATTGAAAGTTATAAAAATAAATGCATAACATTCATGGAGGTGATGGTCCACACATATACATGGGTGATATATTTTTTGTATAAATTTAGAGTAAGAGAGTGAATGGTTTATAAAAAAATAATATTTAAAATTTATGATGTATCATATTTATCATTAAAATGGGCTTTTAGAACCATACTTGTAAGTTATTGATGATAATTCCAACACATATTTCATGGAGGCGATAATCCACACATAGGCATGGCGATGTCTTAATTTTCCGAATTTTATTATAGGAAGGTATAAAATAGATATTCCATTATTATAATAACATTTAATAATATTTTTAATACTAAGTTTCTAATAATTTCATGTATATATTATTTTTTTAGTTGGTAAAAGAGAAAAATAATTAAGAGGGCTCGGTTGAGAACATTACATCTCACATTGGATGTTCCCTCTTGGGTATCACCTTATGTCTCCTTAGATTTTCCTTTTATAAGGACTAAGAAATCTAGAATCTAGAGAGAGTGTATATGAGATACTAGAATATTGTTTTGAAATATGTAAATTTTTATAATTACTGAATATATGTGGTTGATATGAGAACCTTTTATAAGTAAAGCGAATAAAATTTCATAAAAAATAGCTTTTTAATATGGAAATAGTAAAATATTCATAAAGAATGTGAATAAATAATGGGGAAAATTGATTTAGTGAAAATATATGGTCATTTATACCTAAAAATTTCATTTTCACACAATTTTTCTATTTGTTTTATCTTTTTACTCTTCAAATTTTTTTGTGTTTATGTAATATTTGGTTTTAAGGTGGTGATTAATTTTCAACTATATAATTTACCTTTAGTGTATAGAATTAAAATTAGAATTATTAGGTATTAAAAAATTACTAATTCAAAATATAAATAAATCATTCAATATAATATATATACTTAAAGGAAAAAGTTTCAATCTTTACATGTAACATGTAAAATCTGAATTTTAGTAAAAGTGAATTTTTTATAGTAAAAGTTATGTATAGTTTAAATTTATAATTTATGGTGACTTCTATGACTTTAATTTGTGTATTATTGTAAAAAAAGTATTTTGGGTTCCTGTCCTCATAAGGAAATACACACTATATGCCATTATAACCACTCATGGGCCCCTATACCCCATGAAGAAGTGGTCTGAAAGCCGAGGTGCTGTTAAATATGGACATGCGGCTAGGGAAGTACATAAAGGTGTTTGGTGGAGGTTGATGACCCGCCTATACCTTGTACCCCCTTGGGCCAAAAAATCCAATGTACTTTTTTCCGCTTCGGTGATGGCGTATTGGTACAGGTTCGAGGTAAAAAATCAATGACATTCGTTTAGCTCTGGGGTTCGATTTTTGGGAGCCCTCTCTTCAGAGAATTTCCACCACCCTTGTACCACTAGTCATTTCAGTATGCCTGGTGTCTCACCGGGTGGGAATAATGAGCACACATCACATGACTGATGTATTTATATATCAAAACACCACTGACCGTGGTGTTACCCCATGGGACTCCTTGTCATCCCGCATGACAACGATTCCTTCCCCACTGGGGAATTACGACCTCTTCATGGAGATGAGGGTTATTTGAAGTTGAGGGTTCAAAAACTTCACTCTTAGGGATTCCATTTTAAAAATATGTAATAAATAAAAAGAATATCCTAATAATTTTTTAACTTGTAAAGTATTACATATTTTTCTAAATATGTAACATGGGTTTCTAAATGATAAATCGCAAGTTTAAAATTTATTGTTTTAATTAATAAATAAATCAATGTTGATTTAAATTTATTTATAAATATATAAATCAATCTTATATGATGATAATTTCACAGAAAACATAGTTTTAGAAAAATCTTTAATTTTTTAAAATTCACATAAAAAAACTTATTTTGAAAAATCCAAAATAATCACCATAATCTCATTTTGGCATGATCAATTGAAACATTATTTATAATTTTTCATATTAATATTTTTGGATTAAATATTTTATCCGTTAAATATAAATTTATTATCAAACTAATAAAATATTTTTAATATGAATAATGTTTTTGATATTTGATATGATTATTTTTATTTCTCTTAAATTGACAAATAAATTAGTGTCAACATATTATTCATAGGAAAAAAAAAATTAATTAAAATTTTTTCAATTACATAATTTTTTTCTTAAAACAAAAATTACTAGAAACTAAAAAGGAAATTTTTTAAAATATATTTCAGTCATAAAATGAATTTATTAGTTATATAACTACACTAATTGAGATGATATTGAAATGAAATTTTTTTATTTATATGTAGATTTTAAAATAAATTTACAAATATTTGTAACGTTTAATTCATTAAATTCATTATTACAGTTATAAAATGGTTTTAAGGTTCATTTGAGTTTGATGTTTGGTTTCCATAATGTTATCAAACAAATTCAATTTGAATGGAAAATATATTTTAGAAATATCCGGGTGATACATTCTTTAACCTTAAATAAATCGGGTCTTTAGAATTATAATTATAATTGAAGGGTATCTAATATATTTTAAAAAATAATATATATTTTTAAATGGGTTTTCAACCATAATATGTTATGTAATACTCTGAGAAGAATATTTTTTCATTATAATGTTAAATGATTAATTTTTTTCATTGGAATCTTATTTAAATATTACATCATTTTCTACTGATAAATCATCTCCTAGTTCCATTTAGATAATATAGTATTTGTTTCTTCCAACCTTTTTGAAACACAATATATTGAATATTATTTACATCATCATAATTATTAGATAAATTTCCATGAGACTCCATACTTATCTTATATTGTGTTTTTTGAATGTCAACTATGTTTACATTGTCAATAATTATCCCTGAGAGATACATTTGCATAATAAAAATATCTATTACTCTAATTGTAATCCAATTACATTTCAAATTGTGGTATTATCTTAATTTTACATTACATAAATTGTTAACAAGGTTCCTTTTGGATTCAATGATTACTAGAATAAGGGAACATTAAATATAAGAATGCTTAATTTTATTATCCAATAAAAAGGAAAAATAATAATATAAAATTAATAGATTATAGATGACATATGTATCATAACCTATTAATTTATAATATTCAATATAGTTTATTCATTTCCTATCACCTATTACGTTATATATCCATAACATAAATATTTTTTCAAATCCTTCATAATGGATCATAAGGATTATGTCATCAAACAAATCATATCCCATGGGGGAGTCTAACCATATGTGTGGTATTGGGAACACTCATCATGCACCAAGTGAATATCTATAAAATATGAAACTATACATTTTAGGGTTATTATTAATTGGTGTATCTATTCCACAATAAAATTCTAGTATCCAAATTGGGTTGTAAATTGATGGAAAGAAACACATAAAACTCCAAAAAAAACTATGAGGATGATATCCTTCACCTAAACATAGTTGTTAGACTAATCCCTAGGGTTATCTAATACTGTATTATCCAACTCAATAAAAACATAAATAATTCAATATTAACTTTACATCAAAGTATAAACAATACCAAAGCATTTTCAATATCATTCAATTGTTATCATCCTTAACATATCAACCCCTGATGAAATTTACAAATAAGAAATTATCCTCAACCAATAACATTGTATTCAATAAATATATTTAAACCCGGATTGGATGTCAACTATAATATCTCAAACATCACCATCCCATAATTACTTGATTTATAGAAAATATTTCATTTCATACATTACCTCTACCATTTTTTAGAGTTTTAGATAATTTTGAAACATCAATAACTAATATAGTCATTCAATTTCACATCAAATATAATACATAATCGATAATAAGTCTTCAATATCACAAATAAATTCTCTACTCACTCTATTTTTATGAACATATCATGGGTAATACTTGTCTTTTTAACATATGTAATTGATAACATAATAACAGGGAGAATAAATACATATTAAGGGAAACAATGTACCATAAGATATAATAGCATTAATAGGGTATAAATAATATGAATGGAAGTAAATGATAATCACATAAGTTAATATAAATGATCTCATGAGATTGAAATAAATACATGGATGATATGATAACATAAATAGTCTCATAGAAATATATATTTGTTTTAATCATGATAGAATACATAATGTAATAATTTTCATGGAAATTTCTAATGAATTAAATATCATAAAGGAATTATCAAAATACATCTACATTCTATCAAGACTACATCCAAGACGTCAAAATAAATTTTCAGGCAAGAAAAAATACTCAATATACTCTATATAAAGATAATTTTGAATTCTTAAAAAGTCTATTTTAGGACCAACTCATTAATAATTAATACCAATGAATTCATAATATGTTGGGGTAAATAAACTTTTAAACATATAATTGTCATAATTTATTAATCAATAAATATATATATTCATGTTAAATGTATTTTTGTTTCCAATATATTTCCAATAAAAAATTGAAAAATAATATATGTACAAATAAATCAAAATAACACTATATATGGTAATGGGTATTCATTTAAGTGAATAATTTATATAATAAATACATGAAATTATATAATCACAATCCATTTATAGAATGAATCTGGTTTTTATTATTACGTCATTTTCCAAGTTTAACATATGAACATTATAGTATGATGATATTGATAAAAACCCTTTTCTAAGAACAATACATAAAATGAAATCATATTATATTTTATAAAATATTAGATTATTTGATACCAGAACTTTAATCATGTAAGTCAGACACCACAAATAATTGAGTGAGAGTTGGTGGGTCACATGTCCTCATTCATTCCATCTGAAATGCAATAGGATACTAACTAGAAAGGAGGGTATAAGTACATATATGGGGAGACTATACCCAAAATGCGATGTCTTAGAAAATAAATAAAGATAATAATAAATAATTTAATTATTAAAGTATAATTTGAAAACTAATCATTCAAAAATGATACGCATGTCATACATGTAATAAATAACTCCCAAGGTGGAATGACAAAACAATGTATTATGAGGAGACAAATAAACATATAAAATAGTAGGTTCATCCAATGTCTTACCTGGTCAGCTAACTTCTCTATGATCATATTCTCATCCATCCACTATAGGTCCCTTTCCCTACAACAGATCCTTAGTAATGAAATTTAAATAAGAAATTAAATATCTATGTATGGTGTGAATACAATACTCAGTAAGAAACAAATAGGTTATAATTAACATGATTTATTAGGTATAAAACATATATTCCATGATAAAAATAATTTTCTAACATGTATAATAACCATATGACATTTACTGAGTAGTTGTGGGCTAACCGAGATTCCATAAACCCACCAGTTGTACCAGCATCATCTCCATACATATCGGATAAACATAGGATTTCAAATATTAGAAATAACACGTCACTAGGAAAAAACATAATCTCACAATAGTATTATATAATCATGTTATGTTTTTTCCACAAGATTATAATATGTCATCTCTATCATGGTGCAATATTTTGGACTCACTTGCCCCATCTATTCCAAGGGTTTACCACCCAGGTCATCATTCTCCGAACACACTACCTCGGACCAAGAACCTTGATTTTCATGACCATACCGTAGTGTTAGGTATCTCATTTGTTTAATTAAAATATCTAATTAGTCTACCTAGAAGTTATTTATATCACATGATGGTCCACTAATATAATTTTACAATAATAGCCTCGGTGGTAATAGTAACACAAATAACTTGGTAGAGCATAAAAGGAAAACACACGATATCATAATGAGAACATATTACTAACACATATCAATATTTTATGATAATCAAACATGGGGACAAGATAATTTAGAAATACTCATGGAATCATATATCATGACAGGTCTTATTGGATGCCCACACACACCCCAACATTTGATCAAAAACAAGCATGATAAATAAATTATATCAACACAAATTCAATGTAAAGAAAACTAGTATTAAATTTTTCCCCACAAAGTATATAACTTCATAACATAGGAAAATCGGTGATAATGTAAAAGATAAGCTTCTCTGTGGTGTTTGAAAATTTTAGTGCAAACCCATATAGCTCAGAAAACCTAATGTAGGATTTATTCTCAATGTTATTGATACATCAATGTTCTACAGTCATTTAGGATTCCTAGAACAATAAAAAAATAATTTATTTCTAATATAAACTAACAATCACATGGATTAATAGTTTCTCACTCCAATATTATTTATGAATTATCAATAATATCTCAATTAAAGAGCTATAAATTTATTTCTCAATGAATTACTATAAATCCCCTTGTGATAATACACTATCTCTCCATAATTGTATTCATGTGATGATCATATATGATTATTTTTTGATATTTTTGGATAATAACTATGTTATAATTCCATGATAAATTTTAGATTATTATCGTTCCAAAATTATTTCTTCAATTTCTCTGGAAGGTTTCATTCATGATTACACATTATATAAGGAGAAAATAAAATATTAAATTTTAACATGTAATTATCTATCTCTGGTGTTACACCTAAGAGAAACCAAAATAATGCCTTAATTATTACTGGAACTATCATAAAATATATCAAAATCGAATTAATGGAAAACACAATCTTAATGAAATGAACAAAACAATGTCCAAAATCCATATATGGGTTAGGGATTCAATTAAATGAGTTTTTCCATTTAATATTTAAAATACTTCTTACATTGTCTTCCTACAGAATGAAAAAATGGATAAATCTGAAAAAACAAGGTAAAATTTTATCGTTAAATTATTATTATTCATTGTGTAAGGGTAACATGGTATTACCATTCCATATATGTTTAACCTTATGTGGGATATGGAAATATTGGGTAACCTTATGTAGTTTATGAAAATACCCCTTACATTTACACAAAAATACACATTAACTTACACAACCTTGTATTAAAATATATTACATGCATCTTACATTTATAAAATACCCTTATTTGATCTAGTAAACTTTTGAAATAATTTATTTACCCGTATGATAACCATTGAAAAACATTTTTTCCATTTTCTAACCATGTCTACCATTTCATAGTATAGGAAGTACCTTTATTAAACTTTTGAAATAAGTTATTCCCTTATAGAGAACTTTGGATAGCTCCCATACCATTATACATGTTTGGAAAATGGGCTTTACCATTACATATAGAATTAAAAACTCACGCTACCCTTAAGAAACACATTAATTCAATAAGATTATATTCTTCTTTGAAAAAATATTATTCTCGAACAAATATAACTAAAAATTAGGTAAATGGATGGGTAAGTAGATCAATAAAATGTATTAATATTACCATTATCCAACTCTAATGACTTCGCATCATTAGGATGTATCTTTAGTGGCATTGTTGGAAAAACTCTGGCCACTGAGCATTTTCTTTTGACTCCCACTCCCACGTCTCATCCTATATTTTTTAATGTTGTAACAGAACCTAGACATGTGGAATCATCTTCCCAATATTAACATTCTCACTCTGGTATAAAATATAAACCAAACACTACTCATAATATGTATCTATATCTAATTCAACCACCTCAACCTCAATGAAGAATGTGGGATTGACCATGTACCTCCATGCTTATTCCACATGAATCCCATAGTATATTCCTCGATTATGAGAAGGATGATATAGAATATATTCCACAATCCAAACTCGCTTGATGGTCGTGGTGGTTCCAAATAAACATTGTGTTAACCTAATTTAATTCCTTAGGTATTAGTGGAATATACATGTAGTCACAATCATGAAAACCCAATCAGCAACAGAAAAATACCAAGGTTTCTCATAAGGTCGTCATGATTCATATACCTACATTTAAGAGTGATTAATCGCTTATTAATTAGTTTCACTCATTCAAATGTCTCCTTATCCAATTTTGTCCCCGCAATAGCTACCACTGGTGCCTCATGCCAATAGAGTAGTAAAAGAAATAGAATCCCATAGATATCCACAAATGGATCCATTTAAATTGAATTGATGTAAATATTAATATATGGGAACTCACTCATGGATAGATGATCGTCTTTGGATCTGGTAAGATATGGGGAATAATCTCGGAGAATATCACCATGTAAGAATATCATCCACATGGACTCTTTATTTGTATGATGAGGGTATATTTTTTATAATCGTAGATAAATAACTCGGTATTTATGAAATCCATTCCAAAATAATGAGGTGAAACATTCATAAATATAAAATATAATTATTAATGGAACTCTCTGTAGTTTTATGATATAATGACCATATAGATTCACTGACTAATCAACTAAGTGAGTCTCCTAGATTGAAAAAAGTAGGAAACTTTTTTAAACAAATAAAATATCACCCAAAAGTGTCACAATTCCTCAAGTCCATAGGGTTACCCATTAAAATTACGCTTTATAACATACTACATCAAAAAGGGTAGTGGATGAGGGTACAGAAAACCTAGAAGACATTAGAGATTAGACATTACCCTATGGCAGGTAAATCATTGGAAAATAAACCTAGTGATGTCCCTCGTATTATCCACTCTAATTTAATCAAGGAATAAAAATCTCCCATTAAAATGGATCATATAATCATCACTCAACAACCACACATGTATCAGATCACATCAAGATAATTATTATGATGTTACAACAATCTTTGGGTCAGTCTCCTATCATATGTTTTCCGGAATAGATTAGAGAATATGTCACCATCTATGGAGAACAATCCATCGATACGTCATCATCATAAAAAATCATCATCCAATTGGATAATGAGATCATCAAGAACTAATGCTACTTATATGGAATCTCACGATTCCCCATATCAACATGCTCTATATTGACTAAAAATTAATTTTTTTTTAATTAGAAAAAAACCATTTTTAAAGGTTGAGGGGGAACAGGACATGACATCAAAGACAGAAAAAATAAACCAAGCCCCAATTGTCCCAAATCCAAACATAATAAACAACCACATCATGGTATAATACCTTCCTTACATCAGAAGAATTAAATAAGGATTCCAACATCCCATCGCTGATCGGGCAGTTGTCCTACGCAGAAGTGCATGGGACTGGTACCGATTGCAATCAACATACCCTATCAAACTTCCTTTTCCCGAAATATTGTTATGATGAAATCTCCTTGCTCTAAACCTCATATGGAGAAGCCCCTTATAGACTGGTTTAAGTATCTCTTGTACTAAAAACCAAGGAGGGGAATAGATGAATAAAAGCACCATGAAATGCATACAACATAGACCAATCAACATAAAACCATCACCTGAAATACAATTCCATAGTATCATAATGCATCTCGTGATCAGCTTCAGAAAAACATCACCGTTGTAGACACCTTATCAGGCTCCAGAGCCATCATTGGAAATGGACCTGACACAACCATCCCATGATCCAACCTTGAAAACCATAGCAACCGGAAACTTGAGGGGGAATGTAAATCAAGATGCAAGTTTTCGGGATAACACTACCGAGGTGGAGAAGACCCAGCACCACACCAATGGAGCATTGTCATAGAGGGGATCCGAGTCGATATAGACCAAAAGTGATGCTCCAGGATAAAGATGGGAAGATCTTGACAATGGGAGTACCATCACCAGAATCTGAGTCAAGCCAACTCATGGAAAATAAGTGCAATGGGAAATACTAAAAACCCGTAAAACAGTTGTTCAAGATATGTTGACAACCATGAGATCATCCACAGTCCTTCATACATCCATGAATCTATGTCATCATACCACATATTCCATCTCAATAATCCTTGAATAGAAAAACCTCAAATGAAATCCAAAACCAAAAATCACTCCCCTTAGAGCCACTCTTGAGCCGACATAAATCCACACTAGAAATGATGAATCCAAGCCACAGTAGAGACATATCCAATCCGTGTCGACACCGAGTCAAGAAATAGAGCCACTCTAGAAGTATGGATGAGCCACTATAGAACCTATTAGAATATAAGTTGAGCCATCTCCATGCCACACCGTCTCCGAGCCAAGATCCAAATGGAGCCAACATCGATCCACACTGAGCTATGCCTTAGGAAGAGTGAACAAGACACCATAGAGGAAACCGTAGACAACTCAAGAGGATTGTAGTTGCTGCTCAGAGGCCCGTACGCCCAATCTCTATATGAATCTTTTGAATAATAAAATCTTCTATTAAGTTACCTTTCTATAATGTATATATCATCTCAAATTAAATCTTTTGTAGATACTCCAGTAGTATCATATTATTTATATTCAACTATATCTGTGTGAAGAAATGGGGAAGGATCATGTGTTCATTATTGACAACAATCCTCTCAACAATGAGTTAGTTCCACAAATACATTAGAGTGTGGATAAATATTGAAAACTCCATGTCATTGGGGGGTTAGTTTTATCCATGTCATCAAAACTGTCAAGACCCATAAACTACCAAATACTCCCTCTACATCATCACTAATCCTAGATAAAAGGATGAAGAATCATATTATAATGTCTACCTAAACCAAATATGATGGTGAATTTCCACCAGAGATTTATTCAACTTCAAATTCATCTCATTAAATGAATCACTACTCAAATATGAATGTAGGAACTAAAGTCCCTTTTTATTTATCCTAGACATGATTGTTGATAATTAGAAGAATTCCTAGATAAAACATCAATAATATCACTCTCTTTCAAGAAATATATTGATATTGAAAATATTTAGACTAATTTTCATGGACATCACTACCTCAAACATCTTTGGGTCAGTGGATATACCTATCTCAAACACAAAACGACCAATGAATATCCCCCCTTAAATATGGAAGATGAACTTTGACAATTTAGGCTGATGAAGTTTTTTTAAAATTGCAATTAGGGATATCTGATATGGTCTCATGTGATTCTATAGTGTTTGTATGTAAAGAAGGATTTAGTTAATTAACCCCCTAAAAATAAATTAATGTAATGGTGTAAGACCATGTTCATGAGATCCATGAACATTTCTAACATTTTTTAGACTGAACAACATCAAAAGTTACTTGTACATATCAAGACATTTTTGAAACACCACCAACAAGATTTATTAAATTCTATCTAACCAATGAGGACAACATGATAAAATATAAGTTTAGTATAACATCTAGGACACATAACTAATTGAAAAAGTTCATTGATATAGTGTAAAGGATATATGTTCTTCTGTGTCACTTATTCCAGCCTTCAGTAATAACCAAATGATCAAATACTAACATATGACTTCTTGGTGAACAACATTGGTTCACCCCATGGATAACTACTCAATAATATTATGAACTTATACTCATTTGGTTAGAGATGTTCCTTTAGATTCATCATCTTGGATGGATCTATAAAATATAGAGTTATTAAAATGGATACATGTCCCATAAATTCTCTATCATAATGTCAAATAATATATCTAGAATATTTTCTTAGGGTTTATCAATAAAGTCATCCTAATAGTGATCCATGGATAGTGGAAAAATCTAAGGGTCTGTCTCATAACCTACTAAAATATACAAGACCACCATCTGCATCGTGATCATCCTGAGAAGAATCATGTCTGAACAAACATTGCCTATTCCCAATTCAAATTCTCAAGATTTCATGGACCTGTCTCCCATAATTTTAGAAGAAAAAACCCATATTCTATATTAATAAAGGTAGACTTGGAAGATGGTCATCATGTCTATGATTAGAATAACATAGAATGTCTCTATGTCGATAATCATGAATCTCTTCAAATTTCAATAACCACTGATGACCATAGGACAAATTGGGTATCAATAGTGAATTTTCAAATCTATGCTTAGTGGATTGTAAATGGATAATAAATTAAAGGTTAAGATTATCAGTAAGTAAATTCACGTGATGAATTTTAAAGATATGGATGAATGGGTTGAAATGATAAAAAGAAAGTAGGTAGCATATCCTATAGTTCCTTCAGATTATATAATATTTCAATATTATTCTCACATATTTCAACCCATTCCTCATCATCCTAACATCCTCATGTAGACTCAATTTTTAAGGAATATTATTGCTAAAATTCCTTGATTATTTCACAATAGTTATGAACTATCATTCACAAGTCATTAACTACGTGTAAAACAACAATCTAGAGAAGCTGTAGGATAATGATCAACTGCACACTAATACATTTCGTGTGGTATTATAGGACCCAATCCTGTAAAAATAGTTATATCCCCACATAATAACCAGTTTAAAATGACAATGTTGAACTGACATCTTCTATAATATGAATGAAACAATTAAGGAAACATATTTGTTTGGATTAAACATAATCAATCTATGGGATCACAAAAGGATCTCTTAGGAGTATAACCCTTACACAAGGTACATCCCTATATTAAATAACCATGGTATCAGAATTGTACATTAGTTAGAATCTGAATATTTATATTAATTTTAACATGGATTGTATAAGTAATCAATGGAAAAAGAGATATATCCTAATATATGGGGACAAAATATATATCACACTATAGAGAATATATAAAAATAGATAGAACAAATCATGTCATTTAATTAAAGAAATAATATATCTCAAAATATTTGGTATATATATAGAAGGTGGATCTAAATTCCTAGTCATTATGCATAATTACCCCCCCAAACTTTCATAACAATGTAATAGTAATAATTTCCACTATAACTCATAGATAAGTTACACATATACTGATCAGAGACATGGAAACATCCCAACCCATGTCCAACAAATCAATCTCATTCCTACATTGTCATCATTTGGTGTAAAAATAAAATAAAATATCGGTCCTCTCCATTGTGTAATAAAGTAACCCAGAATAGTTAGGTTTAAGTGGGATGATTACATAACCTCTTCTTCACCTCCACCATATGCAACTGGATATTGACTAGCACTGAAAATCAAATACTATTGGGGGAAACTATAAAATTTGTATCCTATCAAAACCCAAATAAATAAAGGTATTAATAAAAATTTTGTGATCATGGTATCATGTAGAAACTTGATAATAAAAATTCGGAGACATTGAATAAAAGGTAGTAAGGGATTCCTAATGTTGAAATTTAAACTTCAGTATAATGTAATTAAAAACAACCAAGAAAAATAGCTGAGTCCACTCATTATTTTCTAGTCCACTATCCCCCAATGGATCCTCTCCTAAATCAACCACCATCTGTCCCAGATAATGAAACATATCCAATGTAATGAAATTTATATCCACATTGAAAAGAACATGTAGGATGTTATAAAATGACTCCATATAACACCATACATACATCATTAAAATTTGTTCATAAGTATAACATGTGAATAACAAGATATAATTAAATGTATAAATATCATAAAAATACAAAAAACATACTGAGAAGTCTTGCACAAATTACGTTTCACAACAACCCTAAAATACAAACACTATCTCTATTATTATCGTATAATAATAGAATTTAAAAAGTTATAAAAAAATTAAATAGTATTAATTCATGACTTTGAGTGGTTCTAAGGTATAGAATCAGATTAGGCATTTAAATTTTTTTATCGTTGCTCTAATAGGGGTTAGGCCTCTAGACATCCCATTATAACCATGACATTACATAGGTGGGTATGAATAAGACTAAAAATATTGTAAACTTTATATGTTTTACACATGTTTAAATAAATATAATGGGTTTACCTAGTTTATAAACAATATAATAACCATTTGAAAGAAAAAGACATGTTTTATGAAGAAAAAAAATTATTTTTTAAAAACCAGTTCAATTGTTCTTTGTACCAATAATTGAACTTTTTAAAAAAAACTATTAGAAAATTAATTTGAATGCATAAAATTCATATTTGATAATAGGATATTTCAATTTAATAAGGGTAATATTTTAATATTTTATAGAAAATTTGTTAATGAATAGTAAAAAATAGTTATTTTGTAAAACAACCATTTCATTTTAATAAATTATGTAATTTAAAATACCAATTTTACTATTTGTATGATTTAAATAAAAATATTTTTTTAAGGGTTACATTTAATCCACAGAAATTCATTTCACTTTACATTATATTGTATTTTATAATAAGTTTATTTTTGGGTTTGAAAAAGGGGTTTCCAGAAAACTTTTTTATAATGCCTAATATTTATCCTTTTTAATGAGCTAAAACACAAATAAAATGAGAATTTATTTAAAAAAAGTTAATATATTATATATTTTTAGAAAATACTTATTAAAAAATTAATATTATTAGTTCAGTAGTTAATATAAAATAATATTTTTCATGAAAAATACACTTTTTGAAATCCAGCTTTTTCATCACGTTTGTGGGATTAATTTTAAAATAAATTTGAAATTTTTTGGAATTGAATTTGGAAACAAAGATTCCAAAATTGAAATACAGATAATTTAAATTATCTAAAATGCTAAATATTATTTTTGAAAATAATGAATAGTAAAACTAGTAAAAAATAATTTTTTCGACATAGGTAAAAATGAGGTTATAGGGGGAATGATAAGGGTTAAAAATGACCCAAACCATGTGTAATTTCTGTTTTACAGCCATATATAAATAGTATACTTCCATATATCTATTATATATTAATTTTATTCTTTTTTTAATGTAATTACATTATCATTTTGGATTCTCTTGATAAAATTCCAGGTAGATTCAATGTGGGTTTATTTCCCCTCTTATAAATGGACCTCTCCCATCATCTAATATACAATATAAAAGATCGTATTATTTTTCCATTACCTGAAAAAAAAAACTATTCCTTCCTTAACTTATCACATAATAGAGGCCGTGGTTTTATTATATAGCTCTCCATAAATGTCTTTATGTGTAAACCCAAATGATTTATATGAATATGAGGTATGGTTCATGCAAATGCATTTTAATTTTCATTGTTCCTCTACATAATAAAAATATTATAAAAATATGATGATACACTAAAATCCTTAAATTATATACTATTAGATGTTTTTATATAATATCATTACCTATATCCACCTCCTACTCCAAAAAATTGGAAATGAAATCATAATTTGTGTGCAATGTTGACTACTGCCTCACAAACAGACATAATGAGTTTTCCAATACTGCTTTTCAGGGATGGATATAATGAAGTATATATTTATTATATATTAACATTATTATATAATTATACTTATATAATAATAATATCATATATAAGATCATACCTTCCCTTCCATAGAGAATGTGATAACATTATTTGTGTATAAAACAAACTAAAACATCGTGAAGCGATGCCACTCTTTTTTCACAAACTATTTTAAGGGAAGGTAATAGGGATTATTCTTTTGTTTATATATGATATTAATTATATATGTTTAATTATAGAGAATTATTTTTCAATCCATTTCCTTTCCCATTCACACGTTATAGAAATGATAACTTTGGTCATGCGTACGTATGGACTACCATCACCACAAAGTGATGTAATTTATTTTTTGTGTTAAAAATTTACTATTTATTCTAAATATTTATACAATGAAAAATAATTATTTTTATATAATTAATACCAGTTTTTATATTATATAACTACAGGATATCCTAAATATTCAAAACATTCATGAATAAATGTGGTATAAAAACAGGACAATTAAAACAGGAAACTATAGTGACAATGAATGATTATTTACGAATTGGTAATGACATGTTACATAAAGATCATGTATTATATAAAAAAAATATTATTCTTTTATATGTTAATATTGTGATTAAATCAACCATATAGTGTGAGTTGATGTTCTCAACTTAAGGAAAGAATTAGGTAAGGTAATTGATAACTCAATTTTCATTTATTAGGTTATATGTCCACTTAGTTGATTATATAATTACATTATTATGTGTTAAATGTTGCCTGATTGATTTAAATTCTATTTAATTTTTTATTTTATGGATCTAAATTTTTTATACAAAATAATTACATTAACTAACTCTCGCCTCTATGATAATAACATTATAAGAATTTTATGTCTTAATTATTTATTCTTTGTGATATATGTCATGTAATGAACCTATATTCTTTTATGAGTTGTATATAAAATAAAATTTATATGTAATATAATGAATTTATTATATTAGTCTATTTTATACTTCATTTATTATTATTGTTTCATTCTGAATATTATTAAATGGTACCAAACTAATATGGTTTTTATGAAAAATGGTCATCGTTTTTCAAGATTGTTTATGATTGTTTTTATAATGATTAAATATTTTGATACATATCTGAGGAAAAAATAATAATTTTGACCCCCAATTTTTATTTCATTAGAATACATATCTTTCCTTAAATTTTCACTCAATATATACTCTACAGTTCAGCATTTTTTAAATAGTAATCATCAATATTTATCTCTTCGGTAGAAATCTTGTCTTCTTCCAAAAACACAACTTCTAAAGAATCAATAATGTTTTCCAAATTATTGAAATTATTTATTTATGTTTTTTTGACCAATTTATAAATTTTTTCATAATGTTCTGAGAGAAATATTCATGTCATTTTCCAAAAATGGTCCATTTAGATTTTGTTAAAAATATTAATGGAATCATTGTTTTAATCTATATATAATTTCATTCAATCATGACCTATAAATTCATTTAAATAAAAATTTAAATTTATTGAACTTTATTTTCAAATAAAATGATTTTAAAAAATTTATATGTTTTATAAAAATATTTTAAATATGTAATGATATTTTGCTCTGTAAATTATTTTACTTATTTTTAGAGCCTTTTTTATAATCTTTCAAGGATATTCCCTAAAATAAGATTTTAAAAAGTTTCATGAATTTTTAATTTTTTGAAGTGATTTACAAAGAAATGTTTTTTTCCTCACATAATTTTAAAAGTGATCTTTCAAAATAATTTCATATTTGAGATTTCATCCATTCATGACTCTTAATTTGAAATGGTTGTTTTCTTTAATAATTTTTTTAATATTTTTAAATTTATTTCCCATAATAACAATAAACATAGATTTTATGTGGGGTTATATTTTAGGTATATGTGTCTCTCACATATATAACATGTTTATTCTTCTTTTTTACGGGGTAATTCATTCGTTATTATCATTTCTCAAATTCCTTCTTTATGGAAATTCCATTGATTATGTTATTAAGTAATATTTTGGGACACATTTTATTTACATGGATAATTTTTATGTTATTTCATATAATTCATTTCCATTATTTTGAAATCTATAATCATGAAAATGATATTTTGGGTGATTCTAGATATCTTTCAAACATAATGGGTTAAAGTAGTGATCTCATGATACACCATTTATAGGATTATGGAGTTATCCTAATCTATTATGGGAATTTTATACCTGGAGATATCATCTAATTTGATTTCATTGAATAATTTTTATTTAATGTTTTTCTATTTCTATAACATTTTGGGACCTACAATAATCTTATGATAACAATTTCATTACATTATCCATCAATTTTATTACATTGGATCCTTCTCTTTTTAGGATATAATGTTACATCATTGACTCACATGTTATGTTTCCCTTCCATGTTTATTCCCATACTAGGGTTTTTAACCTACCCCTTCCTTTTATGTATTAACTAATTTTTCTAATGTAGATTAGGAAGTTAAAATGGATTAATACAACAATAAGAATCATTTATTGGATATCTTAAATTATGATTTGGAACTCATCCATTGAATAAAACCAAAATTTATAGCGTGAGAAATAATAACCATAGTGGGAGAAACTCATTATCATGAATAAAAATTTATTGGACATCATAAATTTTGAGTAATTATCTTCAATATATGTACCATTAGGTTTAACCTTGGTATTTCGTGGTTATAATTTATTAAAATCCTTAATGATGGCCCATAAATAGTTTTTTAAATTACAAAACATATACTCCATGATTTCCAAACGAAGTTCATAGTAAGGCCCATTGTCATGTACCAGTTAATAATTGAGTAAAGCTAAAAAACATTTCTTATAGTTATTAATCCTATGTGAATATATTCCAGAACCACTTCAACATGAAGTATCCATAAAGGGATGTAATTTCCCAAAAAAACTCAATCTATGCTTCAAAATGATTATGAGATATGTTTCTATATATAGTCATTTACATTGAATTATCCTTATAATTTTCCATAAGATTCGTAGAAAATTATTCACTACCTAGTTCCAAATGTTAACTAAAACACTTTTTTGATACTAGCTATGGAAAATGAATAATTTTACTCATCGTATTACATGATTATTAAAAATCAATATACAATCAAACACCTATATAATAATGTCCTCTTTTCATTGGAAACTATCTTCATAAAACAAAATAGGAATCTAGATCACGGAATTTATATATTTTATATTACTTAGTAACTTATTAATACATTTTAACTTCCTAAACTACATTGGAATAATTGGTTAATACATAAAAAGAAGGGGTGAGATAAAAATCCTTGTATTGAGTTAAATGGGAGATAGAATGAAAGAAATTATTATTTTGCCTAATCAAAAATATCTTATTGTTATTATCAATATCGATAAAGGGAATCTCCAGTAGTCACGTAATAAGAAAAAAATAGAGTTCCATGATGAAAATAGAGGAATGAACATTCATATTTTATCCTATTAAGATTGTGTAAAGATTTATAGTGAAGAGTTTTTTAATGTAAAATTACATAGTTTTGGGTGTGAAAATGAAGGAAATATAGAATGTAATTTAATATTACATGAGAACCGTTTAGTTAATGAAATTTATCAGATTATAAATACATTTCATTTATTTGTAATGATTTAATGTTATAATTGTGAATCCAGGCACATTATACAATTTTGTGTCTTTTTGGTAATACTTGCATAGTCTATCTGTAACGTTGTAAAAATAATGGTTTTACTATTGATGATATGGATATTATGAATGAAATATGAAAGTAAACTGGTATTGAGGAATAATATAGAGATGTGTGGTTAATTATTTAGCATAATGTGGAATGATTTAGGTTTTAATGTATTATAATTTTATAATATTACGTTGTTCGATTTTTTTCATTAAAATTATAGATCATAAGAATCATGAAACAGCCAAAAATTTTGTCAATTATGGGAGAATATATGTATAAACATGTATTTTTTTAATGTGTTAATCATTAAATTTACATTATTTCTCAGTTTAAATTTCTAAACGAGGCCTAATATAAATTCTATTTTAGGACATAAAGATAACATGGGTTTTTTGGGGATCGTTTGAAGTAAGAAACCCATATTTTCCGTTGGAAATGGCCTGAAACAAGATTAGGTCAAACCATGTGGGGATAGCTTCATGCTCAGATAAACTATGTGAGGTCTGGGTTGACAGTAGGATGAGGTCGCACTGTAAGAGAAAATAGTGGGATTTGGTCCTCACAACAGTATGACTATGTCTCACTTTTGATCGTGGGTTTTTGCACTGTTTGTACATGGTTAATCCAATTGTGTGGACAAACCATTCCAGTTCCCCTTTAATACAGCTAAATATTCAGGGCTGGGGAATGCGTTTTCAAACCATGTGTCCCTAGTTTTGAGTTGAAATTAAAAAATCTCCCCATAATTAAATCTCTTTATAAAAAAGTCAATTTTTTATCCTCCTACAAAGTACCCCCTCCCTATTGGAAACCCACATCGGTGACTATTATATCAATTATGGTAACTCCTCTGTATGATCTAGGATTCAAATATTTCATATCTCATTATATCTAAATTGATGAGTACTCAATTATTTTTTAGTTCTTCCTTGTTTTATTTCGTATAGGTTATACTGTTTATGTTAAATATAATATTCCACGAATTAAATTTTTTTGAATAGCCTATACATTTAAAGAGGCCATTGATGAATAGTTATAGGTTAAATTCCATCAAATCAGACTACATTTAGTTTTTTTAAATAAATTTTCCATTTTTTTGGAATGTGAGTTGGATGCCCTTAAGGTTTTCCCTTTCACACATTATCATAGGATATGATCATTTAATTGAATCCCTGAATGGAATTGTAAATTGAAATGAAATATGAAGTATGAATTGTAATTGAAATGGATTAATGGTAAGGGATGAATGTAATTTCCATTTTACTTTTTATGGTATATATTTTTGAACCTTGGGTTTTCCTTATGTTCATATTTTCACATGTGTAATTTAAGGTCAAGCATTACAGGCATGGTCAATTATTTGTGTCACATTTTTTGGTGTGGTCTAAATTTAATGTTCTCAGTTTGAAACACTAATTATTTAATGGCATTTTTCTAATGGTGTTGAATGAAACTGAATATTGATATTTCTTAGGTGATACAGAGGTTAAAATGTGAATTCAATAGAAAAAATCAATTTGGTTTGAGATTTGGGTATTCCTGAGTGAAACATTGAAATTGATATGGAATAATTAGGATGGACACAATGGGGATGACTATTATATGTCTAGTGGTATTTGGATTCATATGAGAATTTTATTGAAGGACTCAAAGGGAATTTGATCCATATGGCATGAGAGATACTTGGGAACCCTTAGGGAACCACCAAGGAAATACTCGAATGCTTGTGATGTTATACCACACCCATAGTGATACCTGGATTTTTGAGAGGTTCCCTAAGGATGGCCTTGTAGGGTGTTTGTTTATATTTCCCCTATAGTTATTACTAGTTTCAAACATAATAATTACATTGATGGGATCAATTTATGAAATGATCAATGAATTAAATGGTTTATATTATTATTATTCTCATCAATTCTCATGCTTCGATTCAGTATTTTTTATAAGTAATAGATGACTTGTTTAGGAATCCTTAATCATGATATCATGGGGGACGTTGGGATGTGAGCCATGTATTGAGATTTTATATTAAATGATAATGAATGATTAGTTGAACAAGATTGTAAATTACACATGCCTGATTGTTAATTCAGAGACTTTCCTTTTAAAATAACTAATTTACAAATGAGAACCTTGATATTATGGGTTTTCTAATTTTATTAATTACTTTAATTTTATTATTAATACCTATACATTATTGTTGTTATACACACAATGAATATATTGAACTGGACCTTGGGTGGTTTCCTATTTTTATTATGTATCACAACCTATTAATGCCACCTTTAATACCCGAATAGATTATATAATTATAGGTATGGATAATGGAAAGTACCCCACTACTAGTTATTTATTTATTCTTATAGGAAGGAGAGAATGGAGTTAATTCTCATAATATTATTAGGGAATATTTTTTGTCTTTCTTTTGGTACAGGTGTTGTATTTTACTTCTTTGGAACTTTTTTGGATAATTTTCTAGACTTATGACATGCATCATCATCATTTGTATATGAGATTACTTTGGATATTGTCATCTTCTATTATTGATGGTCTAGTATCTACTTGATTTAATGGTTACACTACAATATTATTGTTGTAATTTTGATTTGATACACTCTGGTGATGAGGGAATAGTCTCCCGCATACACGCAAAAGCCCATGCTTCTAGTCGGTAGCATTTGGAGTTTGGGATTTTTTCCTGGAGACCAAGTGTCCAATTAGGATTGGGGCACTATTTAGTTTCATTTAGGTCTAGGATGTTACAATGTGGTATCAGAGGTTCATTTTCTAGATTTCAGTATTATTCGACAATAATATAATAGAATAAGAAGAATGTTGAATATGGTAATTAGTTATTCTCAGGAATAGCTAATCTGCGTACAAGAAAATACCAAATTTCCTCAAATGAAAATGTTATATTATGGATTTGGGCTATTTTAGATTATTTGATTCCATCATTGGGTGATTCACATGAATACTAATGTTATTAATAATATGGAAATGGAATCTATTTTGTTTCATCTTGATGATATTATGGTATGCCAACTCATTCATCATGTTATTCTCTTTATAAAAAACACATTCCAATAATTATTCTAATGCATTTTGGATTCATTACTTGTAAATGATTTGGTGATGGGTTTCATGATAGTTATACCTTCTATTGTGATTGAATTTCTCAAGAGGGTTATAGTCTGAATTAGGTGGATGCCGTTATTTGGTTCCTTAAGAGTATGGGCCCCCATGGAATATAATTTGAAGACCCAACGGTTCATCATTTTTATTGAACTGTGAAATAAATGAAAAATGAGAATTAATTCAAATGAATGTTAATATGTTAATTCACATTAAAAATAAAATGAGTTTGAAACTGTGGATTTTTAGTTTAGTGAACATGACCCAATCCTAACCTCAATAGTTGGTAGTAAGTAGTAAATCATGATTATATATGATATGCACATCTCCCAGACCTGAATAAAGGGGAATGTAGAGGGGTATCTTCTTATATTGGAAGGAATGAATGTATCTTATTTCCATAACTTTTCATTTTATCTATGATCTTTGATAATAATACAAATTTCATGTGTGCACTTGGAATTTGTAGATGATTGATTCCACTACATTCTACATTTATACACACAGGGGTGGAAAGAACATACTACAAAGGTGGTGGGGCATGGGTTACCAGTGGACCCTCCATTAGTGAAAACTATTGAATCAATTATAATACAGGACAAAAGTACTGAGGAACTATTCGTCAATGAAATCTTGTGATTCATGTAGACCGTTCAGAGAGCATAGTGACCTTCCCTTACATTGTAATAGTTGATTCTAGATTTCCTGTAGCTCCATCTTGCCACATTTTCTGGTAATGGTGGCCCACAATATTTTTTTAAATGGATAAGGCTATTATATATATCATTGAGTATCTTGAGATGGCTCTTTATCAGAGGTAAAAAATCTCTATGAATATGCTGTGTGATTCCGCAAAAAATTGTGGGATGTCATTACATAGATGGATCATCATCAGGAGATGACCTGGATAGATTTTCATAATACCGTCTATGATTACTTTTATCTCGAGATGTTGAGGGACAATAGAGCTTGATAATTCATTCGTCAGGAGCAGTGAATGCTATTAGTTATGGTATATTCAGCACATTTTATTTTACCCATATGATTCGAACATATCTTAATGGGCGACATAATTTCGTGAGCCGGGTGATTGAAGGATGGTCTCTAGTAAGACATCTGATCTCAAGTAAATGTTTTTCAACTGACTAAATTCTATGAAACAGTGAATCATTCACTTATCATAGTGTATTATTTGAGAGATACTGGAGGTGGAGGTTTGGGTTTTTCTGAATCTACATCTAGCACTGTATCAATGGGTACTAGGAAGCATCCTCTAGTGCTTCCACATGTTGATACTATCAGTAAGACCACATACTCAGGAAGTCGGGTGAGGTTTATCCAATGCAGTAGTACATGAAATATGAGGCCACAGTGTACGAGGGACCCGGTTGAGTGTAGATCATGTGGCACGATGCACCATATATAGTGTTATTATAGAACATTTTCTACAGCAACCCATGAGAGATGGTATGCACCGACTCCATATCCAAGTACAAGGTATTTGGATTCTCATTAGGCAGAGAGATAGATTATAGCTAGAAAATCAGGGTGAGGTGGTTCCATGGTTGTGGTAGTTAGACCCTAGTTTTACAGAAACAATAGGGTAGATCTGTTCAGGGTAGCCATGCAGTACAATAAGGATGCGGTTAATTCCATAAATTTGTAGTGCAACACAGCCATTCGGAGAAGGATCATAGACTTTCTACTCTTAGTGGTACTATTTTAGTAGCCTCTACTTTCCCTTATGAATGTTTTAGTATAGGATTATCACATAGTTTTATATTAATACTGTTGTAGAGATCCTTGGGCTTAGTGATTATATTTCTTATGGATTCATGATTAATGACACTATGTTGGGGATTAAAATGGAGGATGTACGTCAGTGTGAAGATTTACCCCTTGATATTGGTGGCTATCAATTCATATTTTACTTCTTTATCCTAGGTATGAATCGTTTTTGACATAATTATTGGTATTGATTACTAGGATCCCTTTCATTTTTTTGTCAATTTGTATCATTATAGGGTGATATTTACAACACCAGAAGTTAGAGAGTTTATTCTAAAAGGTGAATGTTATTTCAAGGTGATTTGAGATGGACCCGATCATAATTGGATGGGTGTGATGATATCATAGATTCTGAGATTCCATCTTTATGAATAGGGGAATTTATAGGTAGAATCCCCTCTAGTGGAAGATCATTAATGGGATTTTTTCATGGAAGACATTTTTGTATTACCACCCCCAAGAGAGGTAGGGTTCTCTACTGATATAGTTTTATGATATTGGTTAGTATCCATTCATCCTTATATGTTATCTACTATTTAGATATAAGAGATCCAGAGGTATCTAGAGTTTTTACAAGTAAAGGGTTTAATTTTAACTAGTACTTCCCTTTGGGTTTCATTGTACCTTTTTGAAAAAAAGATAGACTGAACTCTCAGGTTTTGTGTGAATTATTAGAAATTTAACCAACTAAAGGTTAAGAAATAGTATCCTCTTCCACAAGTATATTAACTCTTTGACTACCTCATAAAATAATAGGGCACCTAAATGATTGATTTAAGATTCCATTATCATCATGTGAGTGTTATACTATCTGACATGCCTCACGTATCTCTCAATTTTAGGTATCTCTTATATGAGTATTTGGTTATGTTGTTTTGTCTCATGAATGTGCCAACAATATTTCTGAAACTGATGAAATGAGTGTCCAATACAGTTATAGACTCATTTTTGGTGGTTTTTGAGGATGATATCTTGATGTATTGTCACAATAAAAATGACCATCCCAAATAAAATGAAATTATATTGAATAAACTAATAGAGAATCATTTATATGCTAAGATCATAATGTGCCACCTCTAGATCAATTAGATTCACTACCTCGGTCACATCATATATTATAAAATAGTATTAGTTGACCTATAGAAAGGGATTGATATGGTTTCCTCAGAGTAACACATGTACATATTGGAGGTATGATTTTTATTAGGGATGGATAGTTATTAAAGTTGTTTTATAAAGGACTACTCATGATTTGTAGCACTACATAGGATATTGGTAAAGAAGGGTGTGATGTTTTTGTAGTCATATTACTATGAGATTACCTTTTAGGTGCTTAATGGAAGAATAAATTCATCACTGATACTGATTCTTCTAGAACTATGTTAAAGCGTCACTAAATATTTTGATGAATCCAGTACCAGGAAAAGAAAAGTTATTATGAATGGAAATAGATTCATTGAGAATGTCTCTTAGAAGATGAGGACACAAAAGAGTAATTACCTAATTCATGATCCCATGTTTGTTGTATTTGTTCATTAATTATGTTGTTGGAGATATTACCTACGTTCATAGAATTTTTTTGGAGTACACAAACCATAGAAGCCACATGTACATATTTAAATAGCTTGTTGTGAGTCAGAGGTAGTGATGTTTTGTTGAACACCTATTGATTTTCAATTTGGAAAATTACTACATTCTTTTAAATTGAAATGTATTGTCCAATGATCTATGAAAAAGGACTCTGATACTAGAATTTCTATAGGTCAGTAGTGACAGACTGCTTATGTGATTGTTCTCTAAGATGCGCTTGGAGGAGAATGACTGTTAGGGGAACAAATTTATCTAATCATTAGTTGTTACCTCTACCCTACTTTATAGAGTAAGGATGATACAGTAATTGAACTTTGAGATCGTAGACCTATGGCAGAGTGTGGAAGGTGGGGACCCTCCTCCAGGTTAGACCAGAGGAAATGATGAAATTATGTGTATACATGGTGGCATATGGATTTCTTCTAATATGTTCAAGGAGATGATGTGATAATTTCAGTATTAATAAGGGTTTGTGCATACTAGAATCAGAAAGATGTATTAGGATTTAGTTTTGGAAACACTATTTAGATGATGTGATTATTTCTTCCATGAATATAAAATAATTTTTAGATTCCCCTCATTTGATTTGGTTTCGACATCAATATTTAGGTGAAAGATAATTTTCCCTACTAATAGGTTCTCCCTCTGTTATTTTATTTTCTCTTGGTCTGAGTATGGTCGAGAGTTGAGACTAAATTATCTATTCTCTACAAACCTATGGAGGGTGGTCTCAGGACATTGGTTTAATGTTGAGTGGTTATATAAATGTATTTTTTCCATGTTCCAAATTATTAGATTGTAACGACCTGAATCCGGAGACACATAACTGGTGCCCCATACCCGGTTCACCACATGACCTCATGCGTATATCCCCAAATTCTAGAGGTTGCGGACTAGCATCGAGGGCCTTGGTGAGTCACTAGAAAATTATTCCCCCATTTGGTAAAGTATACAAGGGAAAGGAATTCACTGTCAATATCGAAAGTAGTAAACAACATACAATAACTCAAACTAAATAGTTGAAGAAATGAATATATAGTATTGATGATAATGATGTAGCATGTACAAGTATCTAAGGAAAACATCAAACACAACAATGTATTGAAATACAAATAAGAAACAATGTACTAAAAGTAAACAGAAACACCAGCTGCTTCGCAAGCCTAAGCACGGTCCTATGATATCCAAATCCAACCAGAAATCATGTACCGGAAGTAGAAGGGCCACAATCACTATCAACACCTTCAACTATATAACCTATATGGGCAGAAAATCAGGAAACAAACAGGGTGTGAGACAAATCCCAGTAGGCAACCACCACAAGATCTGTGCCCCGCTGTCAGTGAGTAATATAGTAGAAGTATTGAATTTAGATGTAGTAATGAACTAGGAGTACACAATTATACAGTCCTACCAATTACCATTCACATTAAATTAACAATTAATTTATTCATTTAATTAAACATCCAAGGAATCTAGCAAGGCTCTCTATTTCAAGGTAAACAGGTAACACATCAGGCATCAAAAGACTACCTAAAAAAACAAGCAGTCCAATAGATCCAAGATTGGGATTTGTCTTTGTAGACTCATCTAATCCAACCAAATAATTCGCATTCACATTGACTCTATGGGTGGCTCAAACTAGCATACCCCTATAGTCAAGTAAATATACAAAGGCACAGACACTCTGGGAAGCACTCACGTCGATTCCCCTATGGTCTTCCAACGATAACTACAGACTCTTTAAGGAAGCTCTTAAATCTAACATCTATTGTGGTCTTGATATGTGAGTAAACTAAGGACACTCTTAGGAAGAACAAAGTCCAATTCCCATAGGTCCTGCATAGAAAAATAATTAAAACATACCCCCTAGTAAAGCACTTAATCATCAATTCCCTCTTTGGTCTCCCGCACCAGGTTCTCAAATCCCTAAGCAGTCCAGTTGTGTGTAATCGTCTATCATTAGCCCTATGTAAGTTTATCAACTAATTGGAAAAAATATAAAATTCATCAAAATCATTAAAACAGCAGGCAACACATGCAATCAGTTTTAACAAGTAATCTAGAAATTGCAATAAGTTTTTCCTTGTAGGAAAACTGTGCCAAACGGCAATAACCAGCCAAATAGGGAAAACACCCATGTGGTGATCTTCAAACATGAAAAAAATCATATATTATTATCAATTAACCTTAATCTAACAAAAAATCTAAGGCAATTAATCAAAAAGAAAAAAATCCCTAACATGGGATACCCGAAACATGGGAATCCAACACTTTTTCACAAAAACTCAAATACATTCAACGTAAGGCAGCAAACCACCTACTAAGTTCCTAGGAGATCAATATACTTGAACCTCAGACCATTAATCATCCTATAATGGAATATATCTAAAAAAATGTCTAAAACATTCACCCTATGACAACTCTCATAAGAGGAAGAATCAGGAAATGTGGCCAAAGAAGAGCAAAGAACTCACCACTGTGATTCTATTGCAACTGATGGTGTTCGATTCGGATAACCAATGACGGATCGGAGACTCGAAGAATATTCAGCCTCCTCGGATGCTTTGGATAGAATTAGGCAAAGAATAATATGAAAATAAGGAATATATGTGACCCCAGTCTGATTAACAAAATAAAAATAATGTACAAAACATGTACTTCTGGAGTACACGTAGTGTAATTTCCTTTTCCAAACCCCACATTAGGCGGCCTCCAAGTCACCCTTACATGGACATGTGTGTTTCCATGACACGGCCTGCACACGGCTTCCAGTGGCATCGAAGTAAAAGGAGTTTACTCATAAAGTACACGACTTGTACTCTGAAAATTTCCATATTTTCCTCTTTTTCTCAAGAACTACAATAAAAGGAAAAACATAACTGAAAAGAAGATCTGGGTTCTTACAAACTTCCCCCCTTTAATAAATTCATCCCTGAATTTCCCTAACAAGTTGGAAATGAAGATACCTAGAACAACTCTTTCCACCGTGATCACATATCGGCCTCCCTATTCCAACTCTCATCTTGTACACGGTCGTGTTTCCATAGCACTCATACCAGAGGAACATACCTGCCAGGGAGTACCATTACACTACGATCAAAAATCATGATAGGATTCTCCTCGAATGATGCATCCAGCTCTAGCTCATCTTTATAGGGATTAAAAACATGAAATGAGTCTGAGAAAGAGTGTCAAATCTGAGAAACATGGAAGACATTGTGCATAGACTGGAACCTCTGAGGTAATTACAACCTATAAGCAACCATCCGACTCTCTATAGAACCTCAAACAGCCCAACTTATCTCGGTTAAATCATACCATGTCTCCTGATCCTCTTGTGTCCCAACCTCTGGGTAAAACTTAGGAAAACCTAATCTCCGACCTTGAACTCCAAAGGTCGTCTTCACTGACCAGAAAAATATTTATGTTGAGACTATGCAATAACCATCCTTTTCTGAATCAACTCCACATGTTCTGTGGTATTTTGAACAAGACGAGGTCCCACCATAGCTTCCTCTCCTTTATCCAACCAACATAAGGGGGATCAGCACGACTTATCGTACAAAGGCTTGTAAGGTTGTATCTAAATAGTTCCTTGAAAATTATTATTGTAGTAAAATTCTACTAGTGGTATATGTCTCTCCCAAGAACATCCAAAATCAAGAACACATGCTCGTAGCATGTACTCTACCACCTGAATCGTGTGCTCTGACTGGCCATCTGTTTGGGGATGGTATGCTGTAATAAAAAGTACATGCATACCCAAATACCTCTATAGACCTTTCCAGAAATGATACATAAAGCTGATGTCCCTATCTGAAATGATAGTACTCAGAACCCCATGCAAGCGTACAATCTCACGGATGTACAACTGTCCAAGCTCATCAACACCGAAGGACACCTTAATCGGCAGGAAGTGAGCAACCTTTGTGATCCTGTCAATGACAACCCATACTGGGTTAATCACTTGAGGTGATCTCAGCAACCCTATCATGAAGTCCATAAAGACATCATTCCACTTCCACTCGGGAATGTGTAGCTACTATAGAAGACCTACTGGTCACTGGTGCTCTGCCTTCACCTGCTAACTGGTGGAACACCTCATCACAAAACCAGCAACATCTCTCTTCATACCTGGCCACCAATACTGGCGGTGTAGATCATGATACATCTTGGTGACACCAGGATGAACTTCCTAAACTGAGGAATGAAAGTTTAACATCATCTCCTCGCGTATATCTGCTGGCACCCATATGCGTCCCTAGAAACGCAAGATCTCACCCTCCCCTACATTCTATCTGGGAAGAGAGACCTCTCTTGACATGCTTTCCGGTATGACTAGGCCATCAGAATCGGATAGCTACCTCATTTGAACTCAGTCTATAAGGGTTAAGGTAATATATATAGAATAATGAAAAGTCTGACCCGGACTATCGTGAACCTCCAAATGCATTTCCGAAAACAGATCCATTAGCTACCACTCGCTGCTGGCCTCCTAAACTACCTGTATATGTGTCCTCCTACTCAGGGTGTCTTCCATAGCATTTCCTTTCCCAGGAATATAAGAAAGCTCAAAATTGAAAGAATTTAGGAACTCAACCCACCCCCACTGTCTCGGATTCAAATCAAGCTGCGTGAAGATATACTCGAGGTTATTGTGGTCAGTATATACCACAAAATTCACTCCAAGAAGACAATGTATCCAACAACACAATGCATGAACAACTGTAGCCAACTTCAGGTCATGTGTAGGATAGTTCGTCTCATGTGGCCACAACTACCGAGATCCATATGCAACAACACGACCCTCCTATATAAGTATTGCTCTAATCCCGATGCCGAATGCATCACAGAAAACTGTATAACTCTTGCTTGTATCTGGAAAAACTAGAATCGGTGCTGAAGTCAATCTCCCCTTCAACTCCTGAAAGGATGAATCACAAGATTTTGACTGAACGTACTTCACCCCCTTCTTAGTCATTCCCATCAAAGGCACTAGTAAGCTTGATAAGTCTTTTATAAACTTCCTGTAGTAACCAGCTGGCCCTAAGAAACTTCATACCTCGAAGAAATTATTTGGCTACTCCCATGTAACTACTTCTCTAACCTTCTCTGAGTCTACTGATACTCTTTTCTCTGAGATGACATGACCCAGGATGTTAATCTCCTCCATCCAAAAGTGTCACTTTGCGATCTTATCCTATAACTGATGCACCCTCAGTGTACTCAAAACTATATCATGATGGGTAGCATGGTTGTGTCGACTTTGAGAGTACACCAAGATATCTTCCATGAAAACCGCCAAGAAAGAATCCAAGTAATGATGAAAAACTCTGTTCATTAGTACAATGAAAACTGCTTCCACGTTCATGAGACTGAACGAAATAACCAAATACTCATACAGACCATACCTGCTTTGGAAGGATGTAAGTGTTATATTAGATATTCTGACATGCAACTGATGATAGATGAATCTCAAGTCGATCATCAAGAACACTCTATCTCCTATAAGCTTATCAGATAGATCATCTATCCGTGGTAATGGATATAGATTCTTGATGGTCAAATTGTTTATCTTCTGATAAGAAACACAAAGTCATAAAGTACCATCCGCCTTCTATGCAAAACGAATGGGCGAACCCCAAGGAGATGTACTCAGTCAGATAAACCCCATTTCCTTAAACTCCTCTAACTTCTTCTTGAGATCCTGTAACTCAGGTGTATCCATCCTCTAAGGAGGTACAGACACTAGTGCTACTCCTAGCGCATGCTCAATAGAGATGCCTACCACTCGCTCCAGAGGAAAACCTGATAACTCTTCTGGAAAGACATCTGGATAGTGATCAACCACTGGTGGAAAATATATCTAAGAAGTCCCCTGGTCATCCAGATATAAGCTAGAAATATGGGCTGTAACAACTCCCAACCCATGATGCTCTGGTCCAGCTATGCTCGCCTGGACATCCCATTCTCCCTTTTGATGAAAAGATCCACCCTCCAGTGATTTGAAACTCACCCTACAGCGATAGAAATCGACAAAGGCCTAGTAGTGAACTACCCAGTCCATCCCAAGAATGAAATCATATCTTTTTATCTCCAAAACCTAGAGATTCCGTGAAAAATGACACCCACCGACCTCAAGGGGGTAGTCTAAGCACTGAATCATGCTAGTAGTTCTAATTCCCAAGGGAGTGTCTAGTATCATCATATCCCTAAAAGAATAAATAGTATGTATAAGGCATTCCACAGTATGCACAAAAATAAAGCTATTATAACCTCCTATATCAAAAAGTGAAGAGGATAAAACTGAGGCTAATAAAATCATACCTCGAACATTAGAAGGTCAATGATCTAGCTCCTGATAAATTTTCTCTACCGCAATAGTCTGGACTACACCGTGACCCTATGTAGTAGCCTGATATCCCTGAGATGACCATCCTTGAGCATGACCACTGTGTACATGGACTCTACCATGGCCTGAACGACCTGAAGAAATCTTTCCCCTAGTCTGATGCGGAACTGGTAATCCTACTTCTGTATGCTGAGTTGAAACTTATCATCCTTCACTAGCCGCTGGAAGGAGAACCTTGTAGAAATGCTATAAATGACCCATCTTGTCGCAAGATCGACACTCCACTAGGACTCCTAGGCATTGAGGCTTCTTATTCCCACTGTTTACACACTGATAGCACACCACTTGGTTACCATATGGAATATCCCATCTACCAGAAGGAATACCCCTCTTCCTCAAGTCACGTCGTGTAGACTCTCGGTGGCGGTTCATGAAATGTATCTGAAATGAATCCACCCTGGATACTGAACCTCCCTAGGCCACAGCTTTAGTATCCCTCATATTTCTTTCTGTGATAAGCTCCAGGTTGACTATCAGAGTAACATAAGTCAACTGATTGACATTCACATATGATCTGATGTCCAGTCATAGGCTTTCCTTAGACTTCCTTGCTAAAAATAGCTCGTCATTCCTCAGAACGGGAGTGAAATGATGTAACTCTAAGAAGAGGGAGGAATACTCCATAACTGTGAGAGTACGCTACATCAGGTTCATGAACTCTATGTCTCTGTTATCCCTAAGCATCTCTAGGTAGAAGTAGTCATAGAACATATGCTGAAACACGTCCCAAGCCATCACATTTTGGAGCCCTACCTGTGAAACCACATCCCACCATATCTTAGAGGAAAATCACTGCATATAAGTCACGAACTTCACTCTCCTCTTGAGAGGCATCTCCAGGTGCTCAAAGATGGATACAATTGATTAGATCCATGGCTTCGCAGCCTGTGGCCCTCCAACCCCAGTGAAAGTTGGAGGATTCTACTGTTGAAAAACCCATGTCAGGTCTGCTATAGACAGGGAAGGATGCTAAGATCCCTAGAAGGTCTGCATAAATCTCATTAAACCATCTCTGAACTGAGTGTCGGCACTAGTGTCTGGAATCACTACAGGTACCATATCCGGAATGATAAGCAGAAATACTCATAGTCCCTGATCTACTGTATCAGGTGTATGGTCACTACAATGCAACTGAAGGACAACCAGAGGACGTCTCTATGGCATAGCTCTGAAAGGTCAAAAGCACACCTCAGATTCCAGATTAACAATGATAGAAAAACTGAAGGCACAAGAAGGAATAGAGAAAAGAAATCATTCAAGTTATGAAAACATGATTACATGGTGTGTTCTTTCCCTACACGGCGTGTTCCCATAGGCTATTTACATGGGCATGTACTTCTACCCAAACTGGTCATGTAACACCCCAAATACATGACGTATTTTCCTAACACACAGAGTTTACTAGAATCCTCTCTCCTACCTGATTCCTTCTACATGGTTAATCCACATGTCTCCTCTAAGACAAAACTACCCGGCGTGTTCAAGGAAAACATGGTGTGTACTAGACATGCCTTACCTGGGTCGTGTTGTTAACAACACGGCCTGAAACACGGCCGAAACTACACGGCATGTTCCAGACTGGCACAGCGTGTATGAGGAAGGGTAAAACCGACTCGTGTTGTTCATGACACAGTCAGGTACCTAGATCAGACTACACGGCGTGTAAGATTCAGACACAACCTGTATGTGAAAGGATAACATGATCCGTGTTGTTCATTACACATTCAGGGTACCTATATAATACTACATGGCGTGCTAAACAAGAACACAATGTGTTCCTACCAGATTTTTCAGGACCTCGTGTTTCTACTCACATAGTCAGTGACACGGTTCAAAAACTACACGTCATGTATTAATAAAATATAGGCCGTGTATTTTTGTTTTTTTCGGGCAGTAGCTCAAAAACTGCTCTGAATCCTAGAAAACACAGAAAACATGATTTAAAGTGCCAAATTCTGATCCATGAGGGCTCATACTCCCCACGAATCAACGCTTAGAATCTTATACAAGTTATAACAAGGAAACCATGCATTGATCCACCAAATTCTGATCCTCGAGGTCCCATACACCTCTACGAGAAAAGATTGGAGTCCTTGATAATGATGATCTAAACAAATAATACACTATCAATATAGAAGGTATTCTATCATAGTAGTTATCACAACATCATGCATAGTCAATCACAAATTCTATCACAACATCATGAAATTTCTAATGAAATTTAGATGGCATGGAAAATGCATGACATTATATTTCCTAAAAAGTGCCTATATGATGCATGAGATGTCATAACCTCATCTCAAAGGGTTGCAACAAAATAGAACCTCCATTATATAAACAGTAACACCACGAAACTAGTGCACCACTTAAAGGTGATGTAAATTAAACTGTATCATTTTCAAAACTCGAAGATTGAAATATTCGAGGTGACCTAGATTTTTCCCTGTACATGGGTTCTAGAACTCCCGGGAATATATATTTACCATTTACCTATTACTTCATATCAATGTCTAATGTAAATAAACAGTAAGTTTATTGAAATTAAAAAAAACTCCTCTGATACCACTTTGTAACGACCCAAATCCAGAGCCACTCAACTGGTACCTCGTACCCGGTTCTCCAAATGACCTTAAGAGCATTCCCCCAAATGACAGAGGCTGCCGACTAGCAGCGAGGGCCTCGGTGAGTCACTGTGGAAATTATGCCCATATTTAGTAAATTATACAAGGAAAAGGAAATAATAGTCAATAGTGGAATAAGTAAACAAAATACAATAACTAGAACTAAATAGAAGAAGAAATGAATATACAGTAATGACGATAATGATGCAGAAGGTACAAGTATCTAAGGAAAATAGCAAACAAAACAACATGTTGAAATAAAACTAAGAAACAAAGTAATAAAAGTAAACAACAACTTTAGCAGCATCGCAAGCCTAAGCCCGATCCTATTCTCTCTATCTCCAACTAGCAATCATGTACCTGATGTAGAGGGGCCACAATCCCTATCCACACCAGCAACCATATAACCTGTTTGGGATGAAAAGAAGGACCCAAATAGGGTGTGAGACAAATCCCAATAGGTAATCATCACAAGATATGTTCCTTACTATCAATGAGTAATATAGCAGAAGTAATGAAAGTAAATGTAGTAATGAACATGGAGTACACAAGTAAACAATCATACCAATTAACATCCACATTAATTTCACAATTAATTCATTCATTTAATTAAACAACCAATGAATCTATCAAGGCTCTCTATTCCAAGGTAAAAAAGGTAACACATCAGGTATCAAAATACTACCTAAACAAACTAGAAGGCCAATAGATCCAAGATTGTTCATTGGCTTGGTAGACTCATCTAAACCAACCGAACAATCCTCATTCACACAGACTCTCTAGGTGGCTCAAACTAGTATCCCATATATTCATGTAAACAAACAAAGGCACATACACACTGGGAAGCACTCACATTTATTCCCCTATGGTCTTGAAACGATAGCTACTGACTCTATGAGGAAGCTCTTATGTATAATTCATCATGTGGTCTCGATTCATGTATAAACTTATGAAACTCTCAGTAAGCCCAAAGTCTAATTATCATAGGTCCTTCATACAAAACTAATTCCAACAGACCCCTAGTGAATCACTTAATCATCTATTCCCTCTTTAGTCTTCTGCACCAGGTTCTCACTGCACTGGCCAGTCCAATCGTGCCTAATTGACTGTCATCAGCCCTTATTAAGTTTAGAAACAACATGACCTAAATCTAAAATTCATCAAAATCATTTAAATATAAGGAAACACATGCAATCAATTATAACAAGAAAACTAGCAATTGCAATAGGGTTTTCCTTGTAGGCAAACTATGCCAAAAGGCGATAACCAACGAAACATGGATAACACCCATGGGGTGATCCTAAAACATGAAAACAATAATATATTATTATCAATTAACCTTATTTTAGCAAGAAATCTATGTAAATTGATCAAAAGGACCAAAATCCCTAAATCGGGATACCCAAAACATCGGAATCTGACACTTTTGCACAAAAACTCAAAGACATTCTACATAAGCCACCAAATCACCTATTGCGATCCTAGGAGATTGATATACTTGATCCTCAGCCCATGAATTAGTCTATAATGGAGTAGATCTGCAAAAATGTCTAAAACGTTCAACCAAAGATAACTCTCATAAGATGAAGAATCAGGAAACGTGGTCAAAGAAGAACTATGAACTCATCATTGTGATTCTATTGCAACCGACGGTGTTTGATTCAGATAACTGGTGACAGATCGGTGGCTCGATGAAGTTTCATCCTCCTCGGACGCTCTGGGTGGAATTAGGCAAAGTGGAAGAAGGAAATAAGGATTAGACATGACCCCGATCCGATTGACAAAATAAAAATAAAGTACACGACGTGTACTTCTTGAGTACACGGTGTGTACTTTCCTTTTCTGTACACCGTTTAAGAGGCCTCCCAATCACCCTAACACGTTCATGTGTGTGGAAATAACACGGACAACACACATCTTCTAGTGGAATTGAAGCACACGACATGTTCTCAGAAAGTACACAACATGTACTCCGAAAATTTCGAGATTTTCCTCTATTTCTAAAAAACTATCAGAAAAGGAAAAACATACCTAAAAAAGAAGATACGGGTTCCTACATAGGTAATCTCACTTTAAATGATGTTTAATACTTGAATTGAATAGTTTAGTGTGGTATATACATTTAAAGAGGTCAATTATGAATGGTTATAGGTTGAATTCCATAAAATTGGAACCGCAACCCCATTGGGTGTGTTGTTTATTTAAATTAGAAATTTTTATGGAATATGATTTTAATACTTGTTAGGTGTTCCCTTTAACCTATTGTTGTGGCAGTACTGTAGTAGTCACTATAGAAGCTACTCTTCGGTACTATAGAAGCCAGAACTATTCACACGATTTGGGCCTTCAGGCCACCAGTTTGGGCCTACGTGTCTCCAAGGCCTTCGTGTCATCAAATTCCTTCGGGCGACATGGCCTTTAGGTCACGTAGACTATGGAGTATCCCAGTTCACAATGAACATGCCCATGCAGAGGATCATAGCAACATAGGTAGCAGCCACCAGATGCAGAGCTAACCAGATTGAAAGAATGAGAGGGAATGGCAGCCGCCATCGGAACCAGGCACCATGCCGCTTTGTACGGGGCAATGCTAGTCGATCGTTAATGCAAGGTGGTGAGCTAGGTGATCAATGATTCAGAAATATAAGCAGTGTAAATTCAAGTGGGCTAGGCCTACGGGTCTTGTATTGGGCATGGTATGCCTCTGGGCTTTCGGGTCATGTAATGCTGGTTTTTCAGACCTTGTGCCATCGGCCTACAGGTCATGTATGGGTTGCCCTTAAACCCTTAAAAGGGGGATTATCAATAATAAAAATAAAAAAGAAGGACTTTGGGCTATTCGGGGGGGACAGTATAAATGACCATTCCCTTAGACATGGTTATGTTATAGCTTGTTGAATTTAGGGTTTCCCTTATGACTATTTACCCATGCGTTTACTTTAAAGCCTAGCCTTCTAAGATTGGCCAATGCTTTGTGTCACATTTTTATGTGAGGTATAAATAGATTTTTCTTGTTTTAAACCATTAAATAATTAAATTAAATTGATTAAATGGTATTGAATGTTGATATTCCTGGTGTTAAACATGGATTCAAATGTGAATTCAATGGTAAGAATCAATGGTCTTGAGCATTACTTATACCCAAGTGAAACTTGGACTCCTAATATGAACTAACAAGGATAGAATCAATGGGGTTGAGTGTCATATGCCAAGTTACACATGGATTCACAAGTTAATTCCATGGGTGGACTCAACGAGAATTTGATCCTTAATCCATGGTTGATACTTGGGCTCCCTTAGTGGACCGCCAAGGATGGACAAAAATGATAGGGATGTTATACCACATCGAGAGTGATACATGGGTTCATGAGAGGTTCTTATAGAATGGCATGAAGAGTTTTGGTTTATATTACCCAAGAGTGATACATTGATTCTATTATAGGAATACCATTGATGGGAAAAGATTATGAATTTTTTATTGATTAAACTATTTTATATGTTTTTTCATCCAAGACAATGCACAAGCATGGATTTGGCCTTATTTATACTTATTGGATGGTCTGTTTAGCAATATTTGGACATGTTATCAAGGGTTATTTTGGGGTATGCACCAGTTCCAAAGACATAATATTTAAATGATTATGAATGGATAATTAAACAAGATTTTAAAAGACATAGTCTTGACTGTTAATTTAGATACATACTTTTTAAATCACCTTATTTTTAAATTAGAATAGGGTTTTTATAGGATGTTTACTTTTAGTAATTCATTTACGTATTATATTAAATCCTCCATAATTATATTGTTATATATAAAATGAGTGGATGGGACTATACCTTGGGTATTTTCTTATAATGATTATGTCTAACACCCTATTCGGACTGGATTGTGTTATCAACCCGATTACATGATTGTAGGAATGGATATAGGAATCAACTATTCATAATGGTTTCATAAGAGTAGGGGAGCATGGGACTGAGTTGAGACTTATGATGCTTGTTGGGATAGTTTTTGGGGTTTTTGTAATGTTGATACCTGTGTTTTTTTATACTAATCTGGACTAGTTTTGGCTGATTTACTGTGAATATAACATGTATCATCATCATCATTATATATGGGCTTCTATATGATATTGTCATTTATTCCTACTATTTATCTATTTTGTTTGTGATTCATTACTCCCACTACTCATCCATTGTTTTTATTCCAATATGCTACAATCTAGTGAGGAGGATATAGTCTCCACATAGACACACCTTGGCCCCCATAGCTAGTCAACATCTCTTGATGATTGGGGAGATATGATTCAGGCGATGTGGACAGCCGGGATTGGGGTAATGTTGAGTGGAATCCATTCCTGGGACGTTACAATTTATGTATTCCTATTAAATTTATAAATTATCTTTGAATACCTGTATGAGATTCTGATTTTATGGTTGATCAAAAGTTTATATTCTAATAATTCCATTTAAAGGTTTTATGTAATTAGATTTTGAGGTGAGTAGTGGTATTTGTGGGTTTTTATTGTAATGAATTATATATAACATTCTAGTTTTACATAATGTGTTATATGGTAAGAAATCTATTATTTTTTAGAGAAAATTTTAAAGGGTATGAAATAACCTTTGTGGTTAGAACGTTGTTTGATGAAGATTTCATTGAGGTTATTTAGAACACATGTTCATTTATTTAAGGAACGGTCTATGTTAATAATTTGGTTTCAATATTGAATTTAAGAGAATAGTATATGTACATTCATTTTGTATATTATCATACATTTTTATAACCATTTTATTTTAAATAAATATAGAAGGAATATCTTGTTACTCTTTTAGGGACCATACTACCCATTAAATGATAATTTCAGAGCTTTAGAAAAAATATAGTTTTTGGATATTCATTTTTTAAGATGTGTATATGAAGTGTAAATTTATCGAAGAAAAACAATAAAGATGTAATATTTCTTATTAAATAGAATGATACCAATTAATTTTATTTCCTTTTATTCTTCTACAAGAAAATTTCTCCTCATCTTCAAGAAGGGGATATTGAAATAAAATGCTATCCTATTACGATAATTTCGGATGATATGATTGAAATTTTCACCCTACTCGGATTTATAGTTTAATGGATGATTACATTTATTATGATCACTCAAATTCTTGTGATCAATGACCTCTATCACTCTAAAAAATTATTTGTACATTTCACATTTCTTTCCTTTAAAAATATTCAATTCTCACATATGTTCCCATATTTGGAAGCCTATTTTTCTTTATCCCTACTGAACACCACACATACCATTATATTATTTAGAGAATAATTTTTATTATCCTTTTTTATTATGTGGGTTTAAAATAATGGTGTTTTCAAATTTTTAACCCTTGATTAAAGATATAAAGATTAAATTGTGATAACACTATTTATTTAAATGGTGTAGTATATTAATACCCATAATTCTAAAAGGAAGAAATCATGTTTAATATAATATATGATACACAAAAACAAGATTATAAGAGATTCTTACACATTGATATTTAAAATATATTACATTTTATGTAATTATAATCTTGTTGATATCTTGTGAAACATTCAAAAGTGGGTTTAAATGAACCACGCTACTCTATATTATTTTTTAAACTCTCACATTATAAACTAGTAGTTAAGTTAGTGGGTATGATTAAGAATAATTAAATTATGAAAGTTATATGGTTTAAACATTTATAATATAAATTCAGTGGTTATCAATCTATTTAAAATATAAGAAGAACCATTTGAAAGAAAAAGTAGATATGTTTGTTGAAAACCTATATTTTTCTAAATTGTTGTTTAGTTTCCCTTTACACACATAATATAAAATTAATTTTTTTGGAAAAAATTAATAAATATACCATAAAAAGATAATTTTTTTTGAAATAATGATATCAAATATTTATTAGGAAACTAATTAGCATTTTTTAGAAAATAATTTTTTCATCGAATATATGAAAAATTAAATTTTTATAAAAACCCCATTCCATTTAAATATATAATGTAATTTAAAATACCCATTTTGTGTTGAATATGATTTTATGTATGATATTTATTATTTGGTTATATTAAATCTACCTGACAGATTTGGAATTAACAATATATTTTATTTTATTACAGGTTTTTTTTGGGTATAGAAAATTTGTTTTTTCTAAAAACTATTTTAAAATTTATATAATTTATCCTTTTTAATTAAAAAAATTTGAAGAGTGATTTAAATAAAATTGATAGATTAAAATTTAGTAAATATTAATTTTCATTCACAAAATGAATATAATTAGTCATATAGTTAATGTAGACTTATATTTCATATTAAAAATAAAATTCTTTTAAATCATCTTTCTTATCGTCTATGTGGGGTTAATTTTTAAATAACATATTTCCTTTTATTATAATTTACTATGTTAAAATAGATTTAATATTTTTAATAATCATAATTTATATTATGTAATAGTTTTATATTAATTTTTTGACCAAAATGATTTGTTAAATAACTGATAATTATACATCACAATTAGTGTAAAAATGATTTTTTGAGGGATTTAAAAAAGAAAATTGTTAACAATGATACATTAATTATATAATTAATTTTTCCTTTAAATATTTAAATATTATCCAGAACATGGAAAATGTTCATTTGGATTCTTTTTTTCATGGGAAGTACTTGGTCAATTTTGAGTCATTTTATAAATTCCAATGTAGTTTCCATGTGTGTTCTATTCACCAATTATAAAAAGACATCTCCCATCCTCTATTTTTCACAATCCAATAATCATTTAGACTATCCATTCCATAAAAAAATAATCTTAATCACACCCCTTACCACATTTTATAGGACTTAGTATTTTTAGTAATATCTTCTTAGAATACATTATGTCCAATCATATAGGAGTTCCCCAAATATTAGTTATTGTCCATAACAATGAAAATTAATTTTATTTCTTCCTCCATCTACTAAAAATAATTTTAATCTCTGATTATATATTAAAATAATTTTATTACATATATTTATTTATTTATTTATTTATGTTATGGTAGTGACCTAAAACCATATCATCGTTCCACAATTGGGAAATGAAATCATTGTTTGTGTGTATACAGGACTACCACCATAAGAACCGACATAATTCATTTTTCATTACCAATTCACAGTGATGGTTATAATTAAGAAGTTAACATTTATATATTATTTTTAAGATATAATTATAGTTATGAAATTATAATATCATATATACCTTCACAATTTTGATTATTTAGAGAATGTGACAATATTTTTCGTTTGTACTATAGACTACCTCCTCACAAAGTGATGAGATTCGTTTTTCACTTAATCATTACATAGATGGTAAAAAAGATTAATATAATGTTAATATATTGTATTAATGATATATAAATAGTTTTTTAAAATTAATATACATCACACTTTCTTATCCTTTCACCCATTAAATAAATGATAATTCTTCTCATTCGTATGTATGGCCTACCATCTACAACAAATAATGTGATTGGTTACCTATATTAAAAATTCAAAAATGATTCTAATGATATATCTAATAAAAATTAATAGTATTTATAAAATTAAAATAACCCTATATATTATTGATCTATACCATATGTTCTAGATCATCAGCATTTTTTGTGTAACATGAGGTGAAAATAAGGTAATTAATACGAAAAACAATAGTGATAATGATTGATAATTAAAAAATTGATAATGAGATATTATAAAAGGATCATATATTATATTATAAATAAAAATATGATTTTTTATAGTTTAATAAAATTTATAAACCCATTATACATATGTTTGAATAGTTCTCAACAAAAGGGAAGCATGGGGTAATAGATGTCATAACACAATTTTCATTCATTTGGGTTATATGCCAACATAGTGGATTATATTGTTCCGTGATTAAGTTCTAAATTAATTATGATAGAATTTTATTTTATTTCTATATTTTATACCATTGTAATACATACTAACCCAAATTATTAACACTCACCGCAATGATATGATCATTTCGAGTGATTTTTGTCTTAATTTTCCTTCTTTGAGATATATGTCATGTTACACACCTATCTTATTTTTTGCATGTATATAGACCCTCTATGAAATTAATTAAATAGAATTTTTTATTTTAATGGTATTTTATGTTTCATTTAATTTTATACAATCATGGGTAATATAATTCAATGTTACCAAAGTCGGAATGGTTTTATGATACAAACTCATTGTTTATTGGGATTATTTGTGATTAATTTTATGAAGATGAAATCTTATGACCCATATATCATGATTTTCATGATTTTTATTCTCCTATATTTATTTCTAGGGAATACATTTTTTCCTTTTATTTACCAAAATTCATGAACATAATTTTTCAAAATAATACTTTTAATGAATATTGTCCTTATTTCCCTCTTCGGTCAAAAACCCTTTCTTTTAAAATATATATTTTTCTAAAAATTAATTAAATAATGATTTTAAGATAATAAAAATGATTTATAAAATATATTTTTTCCCATTTGTTACTTTTTAATTATAAAAATTCATGCAATATTCTTCTCACGTTCCAAATAGGGCCCATATAGATTTAACGAAAATATGAAAAATTCCTTTGTAAATTTGTAAAAAATTTCCCACAATAATGAAAACTCAATATTGTTAAAGTATCTATTTTAAATATAAAAAATTAAAATTAAATAATAGTATTTTGATTTTTTTTTGAAAATTTATTTCAGAGGAAAATATATTTTCCTAAGAAAATTAAATGATTTTCAATGATTCCATTAAAAGTTTTCAAGGTTAATTTCTATGAAACGAATTTTCAAAATGTTTTATGAGTTTTTATTTTTGAAATTTCTATTCAAAGAATGGGTTTTTAACTAAAGCAATGTTCACTGAGATCACTCAAAATAGTTATCAAACAATTATTACATCCTTTGATGATACTCAATATTAAAAGGATATTTTACTCAAAAATGGTTTTAATCATTTTGAATGTATATTAAATAAAACTATTAACCATTCACAATATGGATTGAATATAAATTATATATTTATGTATCTAAAATAAATACCTATTTTATTCACCACTAATTTGATGGGAAATCTATAACGTATGATCATGTATCAAATTTTATCATTATGAATTTTTATTTTATTTTGATATGAAGCAAGATTACGCAACCTATTTTATTTTCATGGGTGATTATTATGTTAATTTTTATGATTGATTTGATTTATGTGGAACATATAGATCATGAACAGTTTATGATTTTTGTCCTGAAATATTGTTTCGATGAATTTGGAAAATCATTAGTCTAATGAGCCATCATTCATATTATTTTTAAGTAAGCCTAGGTTGTTTTGGGAAATTGTGAACTATGTGATATTGTGTAGGTAGTTATGTGTAAATCATTATCTGGTGAAAAAATTTTCCACCACCTCTCAAATACTACAATTTTCTTTTGACACCTTGTTCATCACATTATGTATCCACGTGATTATTCATGTGGATCCTCTTTTATGATGTCATGTTATATCTTTTATTCTCACATTGTGGTACATTATCATGTTTATTCCCTAAATGGGTTTTTATTTGATCCCATTAATAACTAGATTAAAAATCTCATCCTATATAGTTTTAGAATATCAATTTGATCTTGGAGTTCACTATGTAAAAGGAAAAAATACAAGGATTCCATTATTTAGTTTCCTTTTTGTTTTTGGAACCTTGTTTTCCAAAGACACTAGTTATTTACGATCCATGAATTGTGTTAATTGATATGTATGTTTAAGAATAATTCAATAATATGAGTAAAATGATTGAGTCTTAATAACCATAAAATCATAACACAAACCGGCTTCCTCAGGTTGGGGCGTCAGAGCATCACATTGATACCTTGTTCTTCAGTCCGTCATTGTCATCATTTCATTTCATATGTTCTCCCCCTATAAGGGGTACACATTACACGATGATAAACCTATATCATGTAATTTAAATATCAAAAAAAATAGTAAGAAATATCCCAAGGTATATTGTATAGTGAATGAATAATATTTCATCATGAGATCATTGTAGTAACACCAATCAATATGTGATCATAATCACATATGAAAACAAGATACACTGGCAATATTGATTGAATAATTTATCATAAAGGGTCCCATAAGAAAAAGACCCTCATTTTATCATAATCACGCAAAATATATAAGGTATTTCAACTATATGGTCCCATATTTTTTACAGATATTATTAAAATAATATTCAAAATAAATATCCAATAAATAAAACCAAAATAACCTAAGGCCTATTATCATGAGATAACTTTTCTCACAATACATAAAATGGAAACTGAAACATTTTATCTACATTTTATTCTCGATAGTGATATTGTAAAACCATTTCATCTCCAAAAATTACATAGGATTAAATGAGTAATGAATAAAAGAAATGTGTGACCTGAAAAGAAAAGGGAATAAACATGATAAGAAAACATATTTTCTAAGTCAATTGTATAACATTATATCATAAAATTGAAGGCTTATAATTAATCATAATGAAGAATAAAATAATTAATATACTATCATTATATCATTGAAAAATAGTAAATGTGGTAGTATCATATAATAGTATATAATCATGGGTCGAGCCCAGCTACCATGAAGATATCACTTGGCGGAAAAAGTCCAAGAATAGATTTTCCAAAGTCCATAATCACATACATAAAAACTAAATATAGAAATGATTTTAAAAATGAATTGGTGGCCTATTTTATTTTTCTCATCATATCATGTATATTCTTATGTGTTCCAAAAAAAGGAAATTAATATTAATGAACACACATCAAAATTACCTATAGAAAATATGGTCAAAAACTATGAATAAAAATATTTCAATGTTTTAACCCATCAATATAAGGTTTAATTATCATGTTATATTTGTTAGAGACATATATATATATATATATTAGAATCATTTCATAACATTTAAGGGACATATAAAGTGATTTATATAGAGAATGGTAAAACATGAACAAAAGGGTGGTTTAGAGGGATCCCTTACCATGAATATGATACATCATGTACATTATATAGGTTCCAAGATCAATGGAAGTGTGTTATGGGTCGATCCCAAAATTGATTTTTTTTATGATTGATGGAAAATATAAAATTTACACAAAAATAAATTCCACGATCAATGAAATTGTATCAAATAAAAAACAAGTGACAAAACTCCATAACCAAATAAATGATCATTGCATATTTTTTTAAAATTAATTTTACCATTTAATGAATTTCATTATTGTAATTATTTATTCATTTATTGATTAAAAAATATATTCCCTTTTAATAGTCATTTAATTTTAGTAATCAAGAGAATATTCCCTTTAGCGGTGATCTACACTTGTTCCAGAAATCCCTGAATGTCACAGTAGGAATCTTCAGGTGCTAGAATTGAAGATCCAATCAGTTGTTTCATCTATCACTGATCTCCATTAGTACCACATCCAAATAATTCTCCTTGATCACTCTTAACATGAGGGTGGGAGGTGGTCGAAGATCTCTCTCCAATCATGGGATCATTCTTATAGATGGGATCTCTCTATGTCTTGAGATGATTCTCCAAATCTATTGTGCACAACCCAAAAAAATGAATTGAATTTTAAAGAAAATAAAATAATTGGGTTTATATATTTCTAGAGTTATAAATAATTAATTGAAAAAGTGCCCCAATTATTTATATATTCCCTATGTAACCCTATTTTCAATGAAAATAATATCATTATTATTATATCTTGACATGATCTTAACTTTTGAATAAAATTAAATATTATTTAATTAAGTAATATACAATATTTATTATTTCTCACTAGACCATTTAATGTGCTCTTTCTTTCCTATGAAAAATTTATCTGGCCTTGAATAATGACTATTTATTTATTAAATAAATGCCACTACACTATTCACCAATATATAAATAAATATAATATTCACTATATATAAAATAAATGTTTATTAAATATTCTACTGCCATTAGATTCTCTTGAATAACTAGTGATGAAATAAATGTGATCAATAAAACATGAATAATTATTAAACCACATGAAATATTAATATTTATTCTACATTGTTATTAATATATAATAATATATTATATAATAGAGATTTTGGATGCATTTAGTTTGTGGCCCTCTAGGTCTCTTTCTTCGTGCTATTTGGTGAAGCATCTTAATAGAAAAGGTTATTGTTCAGAAACATTCCAAGGAACTCATATAGAATGAAAATAATTCTATAATAACATAATACAACATATGAATGATTACTATGTTATATAATCGTTTTTTCGTGATATCTCTAATCAAGAAGGTTGCATACCAATGCCATAAACCAATGTGCTCGATGAATCTTTCATTGACATCATGAAAATTGAACTTACCTATATAACAACCTCACCATATATTTATTTAGGATATATCATTTCCATCAAAGTTCCAAATATATCAACATCCATCAAATAAAATAATGGAAGAATAATTTATCACATTATTCATTAATTAAATATTACTTGTGATTCACCCATATTATCTAGCCTCACCATGAAAAATTTTCATCGCAGTTTTAATAAATACATCAAAGTAAGAGACTCATAATACTTATTAATAATAATCATAAATTCTAATGATCAATATGCATATTTTATTAAATGAAAATTCAATGACCCATGTAAATGTTGATTTTCTACATGTAGTTGTCAATCTTATAATATCATACATTGTATATTACAAAGGGTGTACACCATGAGAAGGTGCCTCATTTCAGGATGAATCTACATCCCTGATAGCCTATGTAATTTTTATTGCCTAAATTATATCATCTGCCTATAGAATATATATTTAATAATAGTGTCATAGATCATCTGTGTTATCATCATATTGGGGAACTATAATGACCTTCTAGTGTGATAGCTACTCTTGGGAAATTTTCACATACTATGTTACATAGAAGAATAATCAAGATGTGATAAAACATTTATCGGCATTCAAAACATTTGAACGCCTGTTATCATAATGAACACATAATTTGGTTCCAAGGGACTATATCTAATGGATTCCTACTTGCACTAGACGAAACTAATAACAAAACAAGATAATCATGATACATATTAGATATGAATTTCTTAAAGTGGTTTTCCATGTACTCATATATGGGTAATCTTCTTACTGCAACTTCACCCCCTAATAAATATCCCTCAAGAGGTGATACTTCCAAACTATGTTATTTTTTCTATTTGTGTGACCTTGGATATTTTTTAATATCCACCACAATAATATTACCATAATAAAATGTTATGTGAGCTTTACTACATGGTACTAGATGAAGATTATGTGAAATGTTTAATATCCAAACGGAATCCTTGGATACATCACAAGATGCTCTGTAATAAGATTCTAATGTAGAATCAGTAGCAACAAGATTCATTGATCTCTTCTAGCTCCGAGCTCCTCCTTCATGTCAAAAAAAACATATCATGGATATAAGTTTTTATCGGTGTGATCTCTTTGAAAACATGCCTCACTATATCCCCTAATGGTTGTCTCCTCATCTACTCCATACAAAATGAACATAACTTTAGTTCTTATCAGATAAATAAGGATAACCTTAATATAATACAAATGTTTTTCTTCTTGATCTTCTTGATATCTGATTACAATTATCAATGCATTGGCAACATCATGTCTAGTACATAACATGACATGCATGAGTGATCCTTTCACTGAAGCATATGATATTTTACTCATTCACTCTTTCTCAAATTATGTCTGGGGATACATTTTCATAGAAAGAGGTAAACCATTTAACACTGGAACCAGTCCCATCTTGGATTGTTCCATAGAAAATATAATTTGTATCTAGTAAAAATATATAATTTGACTTATTCTATATATCTTCTTGGATATATCGGTAATTATCTTGATCCCTAGAATATATGATTCTTCACATAACTCCTTCATAATGAAACATTTGTTTAGCCTTTCCATAACAGACTGTAAGCCTAGTATGTCATTTATAGTAAGTAATATTTCATCCACATATAGTAGTAGAATAACAACATCATTTACACTAAACCTCATTTAAACAGATTGCTCGCATTCATTCCTAATGAAAACAAATTATTTAATTGATTAAAAAAATTGAATATTCTATGACATGGATGCTTAATTCAATCAATAAATGGATATCTGCATGTTGAAACTTCTTTTGGAATCACATAACGTTAAAAACCTTCTGTTTCTATCATATAGATATCTTCCTAAAGGTTCCCATTGTAACATACCAAGTAAATAAATAATAATACATTTGAATGTTTATTAATATTTTTTGAATTAAATATAAATTTTACTTAATGGAGATTCTATGTTCGATAGTGTACTCGATACGCAATAGTGTTTGTCATTGAGATTTTTTGTTGCACAATAATAATATAATATTATTATTTTAAATGGTAGTTAATGCCTAGCCATTGTATTGGCAAGAATGAATAGAACTAACTACACTATGATTATATATGTTTTTAAAATGTTTTAATATTTATCCAATTAATGTTAGAGGCATAAAATTTTAATGAATCTAAGCATAATTTTCTTTATAAGGCCGATTTACAGCCATTTAATGGAGAACCCTTTTTAAATCCAATTGTTTTCACTCTTATATGTTATATTTGAAAAAAAAAATCTTCTTCATGATAAAGATATCAAAATTTACTATGGATGAAATTTTAGTATTTTTCTGATAATGTTTTTTTAATGAATAGTGAAAAATACTGTATTTTAATTCACAACTGATTTTTAATATAATTTATTTTTATTGGTAGATTATATTTTGAATTGGATATAAAGTTTAATTATAATATATTTTTACAAGTTAATATATTTTTGGACATTTTAATTATTTTCACTTTGAAATCGGTCATAAACCAGTGTCAATATTTTGTTAGTTATTATTTCTGAAAAACACACAATTTTTTCTGACAATGGAAATTAATTTAAAATTAATTTCTACCACTTTTGGGTTTAGAATTTGAAAAAATGGATTCCATATTTGGAATCAGTAGGTCCAAATTGTTTAAATAGGTAACTTTTATTTTTATACATTTTTAATATTTACTTCAAAAAATATTTTATTTACTACTTTTAATAGGTAAATATAATAAATAAACGTAAAATATAATATTATAATAATATTAAATTTCTATAACATTTTTCCAAATCCTATTGGATGATATCTATCCGAACATGGGAAACCATGGGTTGAATTTGGTACCCCAGGGATCCACATGGGAGTAATAATGACATTTTATATTAAATAATGTAATGTAAAGACAAAACTGACATAAACAAATATATTTTATTAATAAACTTTTACATGGGATTATATATGTAATCATTTCAAATATATGTATTCTTTGGAAATATAAAACAATTTCATACATCATTGTAATTTTGTTTATAATTTTTGGACATCATATAAATTAAATTATATATGACACAATAATTATACAATATTTACATCATTAATAAATGACTTAAATAAATAAGATTACAAATTTTAAAACAATATACAAAACATGTCCAATTCTTATGGGATTATTTTAATTCAACCATGATTCATATTAAATTTGATATTAACAAATATTTTACATTTTTAAACCGATGATGTGGTTATAATAAAATAATTGTTTCAAACAAACTGAAAGAGTCCCTCCTCTCCCTTATAAAAAGCCCTCACTCCTAACCATTTCTCACACTTCTCAAGCCTTTGGCTCGTGAAACCTCTATCCAATAAGTTCTCATGATCCCTCCATTCATCCTAAGGGCCTTACCTTAGGAATAAATCACTTCAATAATCCCTATTGGTTCAAATGAAAGGGAGTTGCCCAATTTAAATGAAACGTCTTCTATTAAGTTCATTTGGTTAATTTTACTTCTCCAACCCCCTAAACCCTTTTTATACATTTCTTTTGTAATAAAAGAAGTATCTTAAATATACTGGGATTTTTTTATGAGAAGGATTCGAACTACACTTACACGAACCTCCATTTAATCGGTAAACAACAAAATGTATCTATGGATGGAAAACTAACACCTCACGAAACACTGATTGTTCAATTATCTCATTCTGCCTCTCAGGGTGGCCATTATGATGGAATTGTATTTATATATGATATATATTATGGTTATTACTTCCTTATGATTATGTATTTTCAATTTATTACATACCTTTATGGTTTCCATAATTGGTAAACGTGATAATTGCATTTTAGGATGAGCGGACTACAGCCCCTTCAAAGTGATATGACTCATTAATGCCTTATCTGGGATAAATAAAGGATGGAATTAATGATTTTATTTAATATATTAAACTGTAATTATAATATAAATATGTATCATTATGTTTTTATTCCATTAAAATATTAAGTGGAAATTAATGTATCGTTCAAGCGTATGTGTGACTTACCATCTCCATGAACGATGCATTTCATTTCATACCTCCAAATGTTATGAACTAATATAAATACATGTATATACTGTAAATACATGATATATATGATATCTACATCATTAGAATCATTATTAAGATAATTTATATTTTACCACATGGACAAGTTGCAATTATAATGTCTTCATTTTTACTCAAGTACCGAATATCGACGAAACAACCATTAATAACATAAATGAATAAATACTGATTATAACACAGTAATAAGTGATATAAAAGGAATAATAAACTTGAAAAGGGTTATTAATCAAGTAGAAATTAACATTAGTTTATTATTCAGGATATTAAAGAACGATCGAGTCATGTTGGACACGAGGTAAGGGACTTCGTCTAAATATCCTTTCATTGAGGCATATTTTGTATTATTCTCAAATATCTTTTATACAGTGTCTAAATACCTTTGAATTTTCATTTTCCTTCAAATTGATTTTTTTTCTATTAAGTGTTTTACTAAACAATAAAAAAGGAATGTTTCTTTTTAATGTACGCGGTGATAATGACCTTTTTGTCGCCATGAGTGTTATTTGATGTTTGGCTTCCTAAACAAATAATAATGTCTTTTCAAAAGAATCTCTATACCATATAATCATTTTATGTATTTTGGTATTGAAAATTCTTTTGATAATGGATTTGTTATGTCAATATATTTAAATGATATATTGTGATTAAAATGTGGAAATATTATCTTACCTTTATTTTTGATATATGTGTTACGAATATGTTATGGTTCTTGGGAATTGATTATACATACGGGTGGTTCCATGATAAACCTAGGGCTGTTGAGCTTGAGGTTGATCTCCAATGCATTGGGTAATGTGATGGAGGTAGACATAAATGTTTCTCCAAAGAGATTTAGGGAATATATTGTGATGGTTATTACAAATGTAACTCCCTATGTAGTTGTGATAGCTACAACGTAAGTATGATATGGATGCCACAAGTTAACTTTATGATTTATGTTTCCTATTGTGTAATCCTAAATCTTATGATTTCATGTGGTATGTTAAATATATTATTTTATGTATGTAATGATGAACTAATGTTTTCATTATTTGTTTTATAACCCTTACTGAGCGTTTTATGCTCATCCTATGTTTGGAAATATTTTCACATGACTTAAAGACGAATAGGTTCAAAGATGGGATTCATGGAAAAGTCATGTTGTCTAAAACATGGAACTGGAAATGACACTTTTTCTTTTATGTGATTTTATTTTTTGATAAAAATAGAAACTAAGTAGATGTGTCTACTTTATTATCTTTCGAGATGTAATTGTTAGGTCCTAATTCTCTAAAACTCTAAATCTGAAAAGATCCTCAATGTGAATAATTCATTTAATTCAAGATTATGTAATGTTTAAGGCAAGGTCCTTATAGTTGGTATCAAAGGTCTGTTTAGACAACTATTAGAGTATGAATATTATTAAATTAATGACCATAAATAAATTTTTGGTAATATTTAAATGATATAGCATTTAAATATTACCATGTTGCTTGCCAAATATATATTTTTTGTTTAGAATGGTTTTCCACAGAGGAAACAGGGCAGCTATGTTGGGATGACATCAGGAGGAAGACAACCATCCAGATCACCAACCTGAGATGGTTAGAATCGGAACTAAACTGTTTTTTTGTAGTGATGGCACAGTTGACTTGGGCTATAAATGGTTGTGGTATCCAAGCACAAGATCAACCATAGAGGAACATGTCAGTAGTAGAGCATTTCATGAGGCCACATCCCCCATGGTACAGATGATCATCTGACCCTCTGCTAGCAGAAGGGTTGATTAAAGCAATAGTGAAAATATTTGATGTCATGGGGTGTTCAGACCACCAAAATCATAGTCATTCTATTTACCGTTTTTAAGGTGAAGCTGACCGATGGTGGTAGATGGGGAAAAATATTAGGGATAGTGAGGAGATTGATGCACTTGATTTGGATGAATTCAATGTTTTGTTCCTTGAGAAGTTTTTTCCTAAGGTGGTTCAAAATACAATGGAAAAATAATTCCTGTCATAGAGGAAGGAGGATGACTTAGTGGCTTCTTATGAAGAAAAATTAATTTGACTCACAAGGTATGCTCCGAATTTCATAAGAGATCTAGATAGTAAAATCAACAATTTTTACTCAGGATTAAATCCAATGTATCAAGGTACATTAGCTTATCGTGAGTTCTAAAGAAATGAAAAACATTTTCGTTTTGCAACGAATGTGGAAATGGAGTTTGTCGACGATCAAGTGTTCTTTGAAAAATAACAGAATAACAGGTCGAGGTGGCAGGGAAAAGGGAAGAACTCTCCAAAAATTTCTGATGGTAAGAAACTTAAATTTATAGTTTCTGAAAATTGTGGAAAAAATCATGCTTGGGAATATCTTTTGGTTTCTCGTAAGTGATACTGATGTGTTTAAATGGGACATAAGGCTCAAAAGTGAACTAAAAAAGATCAAGGTAGTGGTGATACAAAATAGGATTTACAGACATTACAATGTTTTTAGTGCAATGAAATGTGTCATTATGAAAATGAGATTCAAACAAAGAACTCACCTAATGGAAAGCACCAGGGTACAAGCAAAAAGTTGTAGTGAAATCCTTTCCAAATACATCAGTAGATGTTGGGCCATCAAATAATGTAGTATCAGGTACACTATTTGTTTTTTCATATTATGCCAATGTGTTGTTTGATTCTTAGTCTATACACTCCATTTCTGAGATGTTTTCTAGAAAATTGGGAATTCCATCTCAAGATATGAATAAATAACATATGTTAAAAACACTTGGAGGAAATATTGAGACAAAGATATGATTAACTGTAGAGATAAAGATGTTTCTTTTCAGAAAGATTTTCTGTTCATGTACAAGAATGAACCCTTGCTTTTGATAACATATCAGGAAACTCAGAATCTAGTAATTGATGGAAATGAATGTTAGCTTTATCATATTGTTGAAAATAAAGGATGTGTTGAGATTAATGATTTTATAGTGTTAAATGAGTTCATTGATGTTTTTCCTGATGAGTTTCCTAGTATTATACCTGATCGAGTAGTTAAATTTATTGCTGACTTAGTTCCTAATGCTAAACCAATTTCAAAACCCCCTTATCGAATGGCTGAAATTGAACTTTTAGAGTTAAATAATCAATTTCAAGAGTTATTAGATAATGGTTTCATTCGACCTAGAAAATCAACATGGGGTGCTCTAGTCTTATTTGTTAAAAAATGGTTCAAGGAGATGTTGCATTGATTATAGAGCATTAAATAACATCACTGTTTCGAAAAAGTATCATTTGCCTCATATTGATGATTTGTTTGATCAGCTCGAGGGAGCTCAGTATTTTTCAATGATTGATCTATGGTCGGGGTACCATCATTTTGAATGTAAAGGAAGAAGGCATTCCAGTGACCGCGTTCTGTACTAGGTATGGCAATTATGAATTTGTAGTTATGACATTTGGGTTAACCAATGCACCTGAAATATTCATGGAACTTATGAATAGAATTATTCGTGACTTCTTGTATATGTTTATGGTTGTGTTTATTTATTATATTTTGGTTTTCTACAAAAGTAACTAAGAACAAGAAAGTCATTTATCGTATTTCTTGAAAACATTAAATGTAAATAATCTGTATGGATAATTCAGCAGGTGTGAGTTTTGGTTAAAACAAATTTCTTTCCTCGGTCAAATTTTTTTTAAAAAATGGAATAATTGTTGATCCTGTTAAAACAAAAGTTGTTGAATAATGGAAAAGACCCACAACTATAACCATGATTAGTAGTTTCTAGGTTTGGCATGTTATTACACAATGTTTTATGAGAATCATTCATGGTTATCTAGACCGAATTACTAAATTAACTTGAAAAGGTGTTAAGTTCATTTGGATAAAAGAATGTGATGATTGATTTCAGGAATTGAAAAGATGAATAGTGAATGCTCCAAATTTGGAACTACCTTTTAGAAATTGTGATTTCTTTATTTATAGTGATGTGTCATTGAATGGACATGTTTTTTTCCTTATGAAGAATGATCTGGTAATTGCTTATGCTTCACGTCAGTTGAAACCCCATGAGTTAAATTTCCCTACACCTGATTTGGAATTTTCTTCTGTTGTTTTTGCATTAAACATTTGGAGGCATCATTTGTATGGAGTAAAATATTAAATATATACTGAGTAGAAAAGATTTAAGTATATATTCACTAAGAATGAATTCAACATGGGACACAGGAGATGGTTGGAATAAATCTAGTCTTTTGATGTCACGATTCATTACCATCTGAGAAAAGAAAATAAAGTGGATGATACTTTGAGTCGAAAAAGTAATGCTTCATTAACCATGCTACATTTAGAATTACATCCTTTTATTTTTGATTTGATAAAATTTTCCATTGAAGTTTTTGGCGTATGAAATTCTTCTGTTTTGATTCCGGTGTCCGTGGAATCATCACTGTTTGACAGAATTAAGAGAGCGCAGAAAGAAGACAGTGAGTTACCGAAAAATGTAGAGTTTTTACAGAGGGGTAAGTTGAATGATTTTAACATTTATAATGATTGTGTTTTGAGGTTTAGTAGAGATTATGTGTGCCTTGTGATTCATAGTTGGTGAATGACATGTTATATGAAGCTCATAGTTCTCCATTTTCAGTTCATCCCAGCAATACTAAGATATACAAAGATCTTCGAGATTATTACAGGTGGGATGGAATGAAATGAGGTATTGATGACTTTACTGTGAATTTTTTGACTTGTCATTAGGTTAAATATGAGTGGTAGTTACCGAAAGGGATGCATCAGTTTTTACCAGTGATTGAGTGGAAATGGGAAAATATATCCATGGAATTTGTTGTGGGATTATCAAAGACATCTGGATGTAACAATCTAATCTTGGTAATTGTTGATCGATTGACTAAATCGGCTCATTTCCTTCCTATTCGAGATACTTTGTCTCTAGATAAACTTTCTTGTTTGTATGTTAAAGAGATAGTCAGGTTGCATGGTGTTCCCCTCTCCATTGAATCTGATCGTGATCCTTGGTTTAGTTTTATCTTTTGGAAAGGCCTTTAGAATTCATTAGGTATTGGATTAAAATTTAGTACATATTTTCATCCTCAATCTGATGGACTGATAGTATGAAAAATTCAGACCATTAAGAATATGCTACAAGATTGATCATTGGATTACCAAGGATGTTGGGTCAAACATATTTCTTTGGTTGAATTTTCATATAATAACAGTTTTCATTCCAGTATACAGATGGATCCATTTTGAGGCAATATATTGAAAACATTGTCGAAATCCAACTTTTTGGGATGATGTAGGTAAATGAAAGCTGATGGGACCAGAATTAGTAGAAGCGCTGGCAGAAAAAGTTCTTTTGATTCAGAAGAACATGAGGACAGCTTAGAGTAGGAAGAAAATCTATGCGGATAACTGGAAGAAGTATCTGTCTTTTGAGGTAGGTCATCATGTCTTTCTCAAAGTTTCTCCATGGAAAAGTGTGATGCATTTTAGTAAGAAGGAAAAGTTGATTTTGAAGATCATTGGACCTTATGAAATCCTGGAGAGAGTTTGGATAGTTCCATATGAAGTGGCTTTACCTCCATTTTTATCTCAGGTACACAATGTTTTTCATGTTTCAATGTTGAGAATTTATATTCTTGATCCATCTCATGTTTTGAGCCCAGTGGTAGTTCAGTTGAAAGAGAATCTCTCATATGAGGAACAACGAGTCCAAATTCATCACCATAAAGAGCATGTGTTAAGTAATAAGGTAATTTTTCAGTTAAAGGTTTTGGTGGAAAAACCATATGGTTGAAGAGGCAACGTGGGAATCAGAAAATGTTATGAGGGATAAATACCCCCCCCCCCCACTTATTTGATAATTGAATAAAAATTGCGAGGATGTAATTCCCAATAGGGGGAATGATGTAACATCCCAAGTAAATAATGAATAATACATTTGAATGCTTATTAATATTTTTTGAATTAAATATTAATTTTTCATGAAAGGGATGCTATGTTTGCTAGCGTACCCGATACGCAACCACGTGTTTTTTTGAGATTTTATGTTGCACATTAATAATATAATATTATTATTTTAAATGGTTGTTAACACCATGACATTGTATTGGTGGGAATGAATAGAACTAACTACAATATGATTATACATGTGTGAAAAATGTTTTTACATTTATCCAATAAGTGTTAGAGGCTTAAAATGTGAAGGAATATAATTTTATGCACAATTTTCCTTAAAAGGTCGATTTATCGCCTTTTAATAGTGCACCATTTTAAAAACTGATTTTTGACACTCTTATATGTTTTATTAGAGAAAAATTCTTATTTAGAATCGGGACATCAAAATTTACTTTGTATTAAATTCTGGTATTTTTCTGAAAAAGTTCATTTTTTAATTAATAGTGAAAATACTGTATTTTAATTCAAAAGTTCATTTTCATCTAATTTATTTGTATGGCCACTCTATCTTCATAATTAGATATAAAGTTTAATTAGAATATATTTTTACTAGTTAATCCAATGTTGGATATTGGATTTAATTTCACTTTGAAATTGGACAAAAAAGTGTCAATTTTTTGTTAGTTATTATTTCTTAAAAACACGCTATTTGTTTTGACAACAGGAATTAATTTTTAATTAATTTGTGGCACTTCATTGTTTTAAATTTGGGAAAATGGATTACATATTTTGAACCAGTTGTTCTAAATTGTGAAAATAGGTAACTTTTATTTTCAGACATTTTAATTATTTACTTTAGTATATATTTTATTTAACATTATTAAAGGGTAAATATAGTAAATAAAGGTAAAATATAATATTATAATAATATTAAATTACCCTAACATTTGTCCTAATCATATTGGATGATACATATCTGACTATGGGACTCCCTGGAGCCACATGGGAGTAATAATGACATTTTATATTAATTAATTAAAAATAAATACAAAAATGACCTAAACAAATATATTTTAGTAAATAAATTTTTACATGGGGTTATATAAGTTATCATTTCGACTATAAAGATTATTTATAAATATAAAAGGATTTACTACATCATGGAATTTGTTTTATAATTTTTGGACGTCATATAAAAAAATTTTTATGACACAATAAGGATGGTATATTTACCACGTTAATAAATGATTTTAATAAATAAGATTATAAATATTAAAATAGTATCCAAACCCTGCCCAATTAGTATGGTATTATTTTATTTCGACCATTAATCATCTAATATTTGATATTAATTAATATTTGACCATTGTAAATCGTACATGAGGTTATAATAAAATATTTGTTTCAAACTTTCCTAAAGAGCCCCTCCTCTCCCTTATAAAAAACTCTCACTCCTAACCCATTTGTCACACTACTCAAGCCTTTGGCTCATGAAACCCTTTCTCAAATAAGCTCCCAAGATCCAACTATTTATACTAGATTCCTTACATTATGCAGAAAGAACTTCAAGAAACACTTTTGGTTCAAACCAATAAGAGTTATCCGATTTAAAGGTAATGTCTTCTCTTATGTTCTTTTCTTTTATTTTACTTCTCCATCACCCTAAACTCTTTTTATTAATTTATTCTGTAATATCACCAGTATATTATATATAATCTGATTTTTTGTAAAATTATTAGAAATAAACTTACACACACCTTCAACTAATGGGTAAAGAACATAATGCTATTGTGGATGTAAAACTAACGCCTCATGAAATGATGATGGTTCAATTATCTCCTACCGCCTCTCATGGGGGCCATTATGATGGCACTGTAATTATATATGATATATAATATGTTTATACTTTCGTTATTCTTCTTTATTTTCCATTTGTATCATACCATTATGGTTTCCATAATGGGTAAATGCAATAATTTTATTTTATGAAGTGCGGACTACAACCCCCTCAAAGTGATATGTCTCATTAATGCCTTATGTGGGATGAATAAAGGATGGATTTAATGATGTTGTTTATGATTTTATACTAGAATTAAAATATAAATATGTATCATTATATCTTCATTCCATTAAAATACAAAATGTAAATGAAATTAGCGTTCATGCGTACGTGCATCTTACCGTCTCCATGAACGATGCATTTCATTTCATACCTCCAAATGTTATGTAATAATATAAATTCATGTATATGCTGTATATACATGATATTAATGATATATACATCATTAATATCATTATGAAGATAATGGATATTTGACCACATGGATAACTTGTAATTATACGGTGTTCATTTTTACTCAAGTACCAAATATCGATGAAACAACCATTAATAACATAAATGATCAAATAATGTTTATAACATGGTAATAAGTGATATAAATGGAATAATAAATATCAAAAATATTCTTAATCATTTAGAAATTAACATTAGTTTATTATTCTAGAGATTAAAGAATGAACAAGTCAAGTCGGACATGAGGTAAGGGACTTCGTCTCAAACTCCTTTCATTGAGGAAAATTTTGTTTTATACACAACTTTCTATTATACTCTGTATAAACACCTTTTACATTTAACTTTCATTCAAAGGGAAAAAATTTCTAGGAATAGTTTTACTAAATAACAAAAAATGAATGTTTCATTTTAATTTACAGGTGACAATAACCTTTCCACCGCCAGGAGTATTATTTGATATTTGGCTTCCTAAACCAAACATAATGTCTTTTAAAAGGAAACTAAATACCATATACTCTTCTTTTATTTTGGTGTTGAAAATGCTTTTGATAATGGATTTTTATGTCAATATATTTGAATGATATATTGTGATTAAAATGTGGAAATATTATCTTTCCTTTATTTTTGTTTTATGTGTTATGAATATGTTAGGGTTGATGGGAATTGTTTATGAATATGGGCGGTTCCTTGATAAACCAAGGGCGGGTGAGACTGAGATACCTCTCCAATTCATTGGGTAATGTGACAGAGGTAAATGTGAATGTTTCTCCTAAGATATTTAGGAATATTTTGTGATGGGTATTCCAAATGTAACTCCCTACGTAGCCGTGATAGCTAAAATGTAATTATGATATGGATGCCACAAGTTACCTTTATGATTTATGTTTTCTATTGTTTAATCATAAATCTTATGATTTCATGAGGTATGATAAAGATATTTTTTTATGTGTGTAATGATGAATTAATGTTTTCATTCTATGTTTTAAAACTTTTTATGAGATTTCTCTACTCATCCCGTGTTTTGAAATTTTTTCACAAGACTTAAAGATTAATAAGGTCAAATATGGGATTCATGGAAAATTCATGCTATCTAAAACATAGAACTAGACATAACTCTTTTTCTTTCAATAGTTAATATTTTTTTGAAAAAAATTGGAATTAAGTGGAAGTGTCTACTTTGTAATCTTTTGAGATATAACAGTTATGTCATAATTCTCTAAAACTCTATACCTAAAAAGATCCTCATTTTTAATTATTCATTTAATTCATGATAATGTAACATTTAAGGCCTGATCCTTATAACCATTATGGAATTTTTTTGTGAAAACCATCTTTCAAATCCCATAGTTATGGTATGGTAATATATCAATAATAATTCTAATATATTTAAACATGGAAACTACTATAAAATTCTTATCATAGTCAATTACATTACACTTTTTAAACCATTTAGATACAATCCTTGAAATATATGTATTTAATTTATCTTTTGTGTCCAGTTTTCTCATGAATACCCATTATCATCCAAGGGGGTTTACATCTACTAGTTCATTGACCGGAACACCAAAATAGGTCTTATACAATTAATCCATTTTAGATTTCTTGGATTATTCACATTAGGTAACTTTGGTTCTCTATATTACCTCTTCATAAGAGAGAGTCTCATAATTGTCAAACAATAATGAGTCACCTCCATCAGTGACTAGAAAACCATACCTCTGTAGTTCTCTTAACACTCTTGGTCTTCTACTAAGTGCTTGTGTTCTAGGAACATATTATTCCATGTGGATCTATGAAATATCTTCCAATACTAAATATTGTGTATCCTAAGAATAAAAATCATCATATTAAATATTTATCCCACTATCCTTCTTGATGATGTTCTCCCTCTCATGAATGCTGGCTTGAATGGTGAGTAGAACTTTATTGTCCATGAGTTCATATGGGTTGTGTCCCTTTGTTTCCTTAAAATACCCTATAAAAACATATTTTTTCCCTTGGGTGACATGTTTTTCTCTGAGAACGACTTAACAAACATCTTTCAACCCCATACATGTGTCTACTAAGAAATAGGGTTTCTTTCCCCTCCATAGCTCAAAGGGAATTCCATTTTCCACATTAGTTTGTACTCATAATAATTTTTATAATGATATTTGTAATGAATATCCCCAAAATGATAATGGAGTATTTTCATGAATCCTAATTGATCATACTATGTCAAAATAGGTATGGTTCATCCTTTCAAAAACACAATTCCACTCTGGTGTGTATGGTGGAGTTAGTTTTGGTTCATTCCAAAACTCTCATAAGAAGTTGATAAAAACATGGATAGTTTATTCACCACCTCAATATGATTGAATCTTCTTTATATTATTTCCATGTTTATTCCCAAATTTCTTAATTTTTTCATTGAATTATCAAAGGTCATGGACATATACCTCATCATGTAAACTTAACAATATCTACTGAAGTCATTAGTAAAAGTTATGATGTCAGAATACCCACCTCTAGGTTCAAAAGAAAATGGTCTACACACATATGTGTATATCAAAAATAGAATCTCTCTAGCCCTTTCACCCAATCCATTAAATGGTAGTTCGTCATATTTCCTTATAAACAAGAGTGACATCTTTCATGTGGTTTTCCCATAGAGGAGTCTAAATACCCATCTTGATATAGCTTTTCCAAACACTTCTCATTTACATTAACATGATTATGATTTCATAGATGGGTGTTTTATAATTTGTGTAAAAAAGATTCATTGTCAATTTCCAATAAATTTTTTCCATAATTTAATTCATAAAGATCATTATTTAATTTTTCCATACCATAAAATATAATTTTCTTATAAAAGATAGAAATTTTGTTTCAAACATTGAAAATAAACCTATATTCATCTAGGCATGATATAGAAATGTGTTCTTGGTAAAATTTGGAACTTAATATAAATCTTTAAAAAAAATTATCATTGGAAATGAAATGTGGTAGTCACCAACATATAGAGAAACTAGCCTCGTACTAGTAGCAGATCTAAAATCCACCACTCACCTAGAAATCTATCAAAATATTCTTTGTTCCTACATTTAGATAAATATATGAGCATCACAAGCTGTATCTAATAACCAATTCCTAGATATTGAAAGACTATACATAATAAAGAACATACTGTTAGATTTCCCTTATTTATTAGGGGTTGTTTCTATTATAATTGCCTTGCTTTAACCTGAAAAAACATACTACCTCCCATCCCTTGACTTTCCTTTAGATTATCCTCTTCTTAGAAGGATGGTTCCTGATATATTTAGACTTTTTATGGGACTTGGTCCACGATTACTTTTTCTTACTTTTCTTTTCCACCATAATGACCATGTTTTTATCATTCCCCAGGTACTTATCCACATAGTGAAGCCAATTAAGATGTTCAAAAGTGATATTCTCATTATTTATCATGTTTTATTTAAAAATATAACTCTTGAATGTCTTGGGATTTGATGAATATTTTATATATATGTGAAACTCATCCATGAAATTAATTCCAAATATGTCTAAGCAGTAAATTTATCCAATAATCATTAAAACTTGATTCTTAACTAGCATATAATCTACAAGTTTAGTTGTAAAAAACATTAGTGATCTCATACCTATCTTCTATCACCTTTATGTGATACTGATCGTAAAGTTGGGAGATCATGTTATATGCATCCATATCCTCATGTTTGTATAGACGATAATTCTCCATGGATGATAGAATCAAATACATAACATTTATAACATCATCCATATATTTCTCATTAAGAGATAACTTTTCATCACAAGCCTCTTTACTAGGTGCTTTATGAATAGGTTGTTCTAGAACATACAATTAACAATCATGGAGAAGGAAAATGAATATTTTCCTTTTCTAATCTCAGAAATTTGTGCGGATGAGAATGTTATCCTTCACATTTATGGATAATAGTTATATTTCTTAAGTAATTTTACAAATGTTTCAACAAATAACATGAGAATCATTTTAGTAAGTTGTCTGATAAAATAAAGAAAAATAAATAAATATTAAAATTATTACTCTCCCGTTATTATTTAAAATCACAGTACCCCTTACCATTTGATTTATAATGTACTCTTGTTTTCATATGCTAGTGTAAATGATCCATATTACCCTTATCATTACTGCAACACTGGTCAGTCAAGAAACATGATTGGTTTTAGGAAGGCATTACAAAGTCCAACTGTATTAACTCAATGTTCATTGATCTGTTGAGTGGACTCCCCAATCCTCAAATCCTTAAAGTGTAATTCCTCAAATCTTACCTCTATGTTAAACCAAGTCTTTCCTTGGAAATAAACACTTTGTTTTAACAAAGTTATTTTAAACCAAAATTTTATATGAATATTTCCTGATAATGGAATGCACTCCCACTTTGGATGGTCAAGAACCTTGAACTATGGATCGGTTTTAATAGAAGAAGTGTAAGGATTTACCTATCTAATATATATAGTTAATGGATTTTATCCTTTATGCATAAATTTACAATTATTATGTTTATAACATGTGGTTATATTAAGTGTATTTACATTTGTGATTAACCATGTCCTAGATAATACTTACACACAAACCAAATTATTTTAGTTATATCATGCATAATCATTAAATTAATTAATACTTGATATTGTGAAAAAACATCCATAATTAAATAACCAAGAAACATGACTTAAATAATATAACCAAGTGCTACGATATTGATTTTGTACTAAGGGTTAATTTATCTAGTGGATGATAGAATAACCATTTGAAAAATGGAAAAACATCGAACCATTTAATGTTTATGTAACATATTTCCACATGTCCAGCTATGTATCATTCTTCAATTGGTTTTTCCTTGGCTCTGAAATTGAACTGCCTACAATAGGTTGGGAGATCCAACCATTACAAATCATTTTAATCACACATAAGTAATGGAAAAAAGGGTTAAATACATGAATCCATGGGAATGTTGTCTCATACACATTAATAAGTGAGAAGACACACACGCCACCAATTTAATTTAATAATGAATTAAATGAAACAAATAAAATTCAATTATTTTGTCTTGGTTCGTGATCATCAACATACATGAAACAAATTACATAGTTAAGAAAACTAACAGTCAATTATAAATCGTTATTATTTAATTTAAATCATGCATGAATCAATTAATTATATTATTTAACTAATAAATTATTTTAACTTATTTTTCATATAAATATCCTTCACGTTCTCATCAATCCTAATTTTATACAAATTAAATTAATGTAATATAATTGATCAATTCTTTTAAATAATGCCTCATCAGAATTTCCTTACGAATATCATCCATGAAAATTTTAAAATTTATATATAAATTTATTTAAAATTAACTGTTTACATAAAAATACATTGGTGAAACATGGTGAATACCCATATGAATGTATCAAATATATATAACACTCATATTTAATTTATTTGTTGTGGCATATAGAATACAACAATTATCACATAAATTCATGATGTGTAGTATTGATGTAATGAGTACACAAATTATATGACCTTTCCGTAACATGTCATTAATTTATGAAATTAAAGTAAAAACTGTAATATGAATCACACAAGATATGTAGATATGAACATTTTCTATATATTGGCTAAAAATTTATATATATATATATATAATAAAAACCATCACATGGAATTTCCTATCAACATAATGACCACACACAATCACATGTCAATATGTTTTACACTTGATACTTAATAAATTTTAAATACTTGTAATTTGGTATCTGTACAATGCATGTACAATAAAGATACAGGGAATGTACAACCCTAACCATATATCCAAGGAACACACCTATGGACTCAGCGTGTAAATCATTCCATGGAAAATTGGAGTACAATGTGTAATTGACTATATGACATGTGCTATCTGAGTTACATGGTCAGCATTCAGGTAGTCCATGTTTGGTATTACACAGTCCATCTATGACTCAAAGGGACTAAACTCTATGTACATGGGATATATGGTGTGTACTCCAGATGAGTGTCCGCAAAACATTATGGGTCAACACATAGTGTTAGAAATTAAAACATCACATTTCATCAATTTACAGAGTTTGAATTAATTCATAATTCATAGAAAATAATTACTCATTATGTAACTCCAGTTACATGGAATTTACTCCTATGCTATATTGATATAATCCTCAACACCACCATATTATTTCATAGATTTATTTAGTTCATAATTTTAATCGTATTGATTAGATCTACAAGAAACATTAGAGGAAGAATACGATCGTGCAATTAAAATTAAAATAACGATTAAACATGAATTGAATACTGAATCAGAAATGTAAAAATCAATCAATAATATAAAAATATTTATCTGACCACTCTAATAATACATTTAGGTTCTAGGATCTATGATGGTGAGTGATGATTCATGACCAATGTTGATTTTTTTCATGATCGATCATCAATCATAAAATCATGCAATGGTAAACATAATGATCTATAGAATTTAATCAAATTATAAAGACAAGAGATCAAACAATAAAACAAGAGACATGTCAATCACATATTATTTATAATTAATTTAATCAATTAAAGAATCAAATTATTGTAATTCATTCATCATTGATAGATATGATAATAGATATACATTGCACCATCATTTCATTGTTAGAATCAAGAGAATATTTCATTTAGTAAGTCTCCACACAAGTTTCACAAGTCCATAAACATCATTGTGGAAATATTTTAGATCTGGCACAGAAGATCCTATGGCTATCGTTCTTTCCCTTTGATCACATCAATAACTGCTTCCAAAGGATTCTCCATGGTAACTCTTCATTTGAGAGAGGTAGGTGGAGAGAAATCGTTATCCATTCATGAGAGCTATCTTGGAGAAAGGATCTATCTAGGTCTTGATATGATTCACTAAATTCATTATGCACAACCATAAAAAATGTATTGATGTGTATATAGAATGATATAATTGGGTTTATATATCACTAGGGTAAGAAATAAATAATTTCATAGGTACCCATTCTTGTTTATTTAATCCACGTGGAACCCGATGTGAAATAATAATAATGTCATTATTATTATTTCACAACATGTTCTTAACTAGAGAATTAATTGAAATATTAAATAAATAAATAATATTCAAAATTTATTCTTTCTCATCAGACCATTAAACATGGTCCTCCATTATTCCACACTATTTATTGTTATTGAATAATTACTATTTATTAATTAAATAAATATCATTTCATTGTTGTACAATAAATAAATAAATATTTTCTTAACTAAATAAAAAATAAATATATATTAAATATGCAGCATACAATAAATTCTAAAGAATAACTGGTTATAGAATAAATGTTATCAATAAAAAATGAATAACTATTAAACCTCATTTGGGAAGAATATTTATTCATCTTGATAAATAAATAATAATATATTTTTTATTAATTATTCTCTATATACATAGTGGGTGACCCTCAAGGCCTCATTGTTAGTGGAATTAGGTTATTCATCATAGAGTACATGGTTAGGTTCTAGAAATATGTCAATCCACCCATTGAGAAAGATGTAAATGTCACAATGATATAATACCTCATTAGGATTATTATTATTTAATATAATCCATTTCTTATGATATCTCTAATCAGGTAGGTTGCATGCTGGTGTCATCAACCTAGGTTCTCAATGTCTCCTTCATTTAATTCCTAGAAATTGAAATTTCTTATATAACACCATGTGCATGGATTTATTTATGCAATCTATTTCTATAAATGGCATGATATATCATCTTCTATTAAATAATATAAGGGAAACCCATTTCGCTCATTATTCATTAATGAAATATTATTCATGATGAACCCAACACATCCTCTCTCACTGTGATATTTTTTTCATGATTTTCTTCAATAAATCAAAATACATGGCATATAATACTCATTAATAATAATTATAATTTCTATGGATCAATATGCACAACATTATGTAAAAACGTCAAATAATACATTTAAATGTGTAATTACTAATGATGTGTCTCATTCTCCTAATATCCTACAGTTGATATTACCAACCAAAAACATCATTAAAATGCGACATAATGTTTTATGAGTATACACCGCTGATAGATTGTATCATTTGTGTCACTCAAATGATACCATCTGGATAGATAACATATATTTAGGAATATTTTTATAGTATTTTTAGTTTCTCATCCTAGTGGGGAAGTGATATTGCCTATTAGTGTGAAAACTACTCTAGGAACATTATCACATGATGTGTTATGAAAATGAATAATCATGTTATGATAATAATTTTATTAATATTTAAAACTTATGAATACATGGTGTCATAAAGTACACATAAGTTTGTTCTAGGGATCCAACTCCATAATCTTATTCATATTTCTGATTAAAATATTATATAAATTATTTAAATTACTAAGAACCTTTATAATGACTGTTTTTATTTATTCATTTTTTCATAATTAAGTTATTTTAAATTTCCTAATCTTGTATATTCATGTTTGATATTTTATTGATATTTTGTTAATTTGATAATAATTAATTCTTTTAGTTGACTATGTTCGAAGAGATTATTATTCGATAATTCCCTAAATAATAATAGTTACTTTATTATCATTTTTATAAATATATGTTAATTATAATACCTATTATGAAATATAATTATGAAAAATAATATATGTTACATTCATGGATACAGTAGGTCAAATGTATACATGACTAACACATCCATTTTTTAACATTCATGCTCGAAAGAAATTATGTGTTATTTTACCATTCTAGAATCATTATAATATAGAAATTGTCATATTATTTCTCAAATAAACTTATATATATCATCCATTTGACATGATAGTTAAGTATGAATAACATTGCTTCGTGGAGGTGGTAATTCAAACGTGCACACGAATTCCATTATCGTTATTTAATGAATAGAAAATTAAATAAAATATATGATATATTAAAATTAAAAAATTATTAAAATGTAATGAATATTACCTATATACATAAAATTAGTTAGCATAAGAATCTATTATAGGTGATGATGGACAATGATTCACATCCGCTAGTGAGTCAATGGTACGTCGTACAAATGAATGATGGTTTCATTTCTATTCAATTGAATCATATATAGATATATGAAATTAAATTAAAAAAATAAAATAAAAATATATTAGAGAAAAAATGTTATTATATCGGCCTGGTTGAATGATATTTTAAGGAGGTGTAAGAAGAAATTAAAAAAATATCATTTATGAATGATACCTATTCTTTGGACCACTACTTTAGGTTTGTCAAAAAAAATATCCTAGAATGGTTTTATAATAAAAATAATGATTCTAGGAAGTGGGAATTCATGTGAAGAATTAATTTGGGTGGGTATTCTCAATATTATCATTCTTTTAATTTTTTTATAAGAGTGGATAGGAATTATTTTTATAAATGAGAAGTCTTATTTTTGTAAATACCAAATAATTTTCAATAGTCTGCACTTACTCTCAAAATATTATCTCCAAAATTTATAGTGGATGTAGTACAAGGATGATAATTTTGACACACACCTTAATAATTAAAAAATAAACATGTGTTAATTAAGATATTCTATTTTAAATTATTGAAACTCACTTTTACTATTTTAGATTTAACCATAGAAATTATGACTTATTGATTAAATTTATCCCTTGTAGAAAAAAAAATTATTATTATTAAATTATTTATAAATAATGACTATAAAGATGAAATAAATTTTTTCAAATAAAAATCCTATGTGTGTGTATAATTATTTATAATATTACATTATGTAACGCACAAAAACATTTTTTAACTATAACAATGGTAATTAATTTTAATTTTCTAATATTTAAAAAGACAAAAAATTTACCTACTACCTGATAATAATTAGTATTATTACATGTATTAAACCAATTTTATCATAATCAATTCATATAACTGGATGAATTTATTTTAATTTTAATCCTATAAAACATAATGATATTTTATTTTTTAGAAGATAAACTATTCAGGTCATAATTGATGTAATATAAAATATATAATGAAAATTCATCAATTAATGATATTTATTTAATATAAATTTTTATATTATATGTATACATCATTTAAATTTCTCATTACATGGGGTTTTAAAATTTTTTAAAGTTGATTATCAATATTCACTTGAAAATAGTTTACATAAAAGTATGTTTTTAGTATAAAAATAGACAACAAAAACATAGTAATTTCTAATTAAAAAATTTTAAAAGATTATTTAATAAAAAATGGTTCATATTCTACATTAATTAAAATTTTAATAATCAATGATAGTTTAATATTAAATTCCTTCATGATATGAAATGATGGTATTTGAAAAATAAATATTTTTTCTATTTAGTAAAAAATCATTCAATTTAGAAGAATATTAAAAGGTCACATGAAAATAATATTAATATTCTTATTTGAAAATTGAGTATCATTTTATCAAAATTATTTTATAATATTACCATAAACTAATTGTAATATTTAACTAAAAACAATATGAAACATTTAATATGAATATAAAATTTTAATTGAATAAATTATCTTCTTTAAAAATTCAGATCTTATTTCATAACAATTTATACAAAATATTATATTTATTATACAATTTATCTATATTTTATAACATAAATAATCATATTCATCCCCAATAATATGAAGTCTTATTTATGATGGTCATATTAAAATATACAATGTATTAAAGGGCTTAGTGTTGAATGTAACATATGCTAATAAATAAAGTTCTATTTAAAAAAAACATATGTTGTTTCATTCATCTCCATTATAGAATACTCCCATTGAAATATTAATCTCATACGATAGTGGAAATAGGTGATGGTTACTTGTATTTCTTGTGTTTCTCTAGTTCCTAGGTTTCCACTTCAATTTCACGGTTCTCCTATAGTACTTTGACAAAGTTAGTGGTCTTGTTTTATAGATTTTATCATTACAGTCCTTGATATTCACCATCTGTTTCCATGAGTGGTATCATTTTCTAGTTGTACCACTTATAATTTTAATACACGTGATGGATCTGGTACATAATTCATCAAGAGGCATTCATGTAATATGTGATGTATATGGTAAAATAGTGGGTATGTATTATTTTTGTAAATCAAAAACACTAATGTGATCAAGAATATTATTGTTATAGATTTTCATGCTTCATAGATTTCCCACATTCCCAAATCAAATTATACACTACAATGGAGATATGTAGAGAACACTCTATCCCAAACCTCAACCTCTTGGTCTCATCGATGATTTTCAGCATGGACCTTTTATCAACTATAAGCAGATCAGATGTGTTATTGAATAGTATTGACCCATTCCACCATTTCTTAACCATTTATGGAGTAGAAAACATGAATTCACAAATTCACCATAACACATATGCGATCAAAATATCTTCTTATAATGGGATACACAAATTTCAATTTGTATGTTTCAATGAAAATCTATTACTGTGTGAGAACTAAACCAAATTAATATATTGTTCACATTATCCTTTAAAGTACAAAAAGTTTTCCCCCAATATTTATTCGAGTATTTGTGTATTTTTCATAGAATTTATATCATTTTTGTTGTTATAATACATTGTAATGTAAAACATAGTATTTAGAGAATGATAAAGTATCTTCAAGAACAAGAAGGAAAATTTTGGATCATGATAAGATACAATCGATACTATATTTAAACGTAGCCATACCACATCTATAATTTATATCTAGGAAATAAAATTTATTGATAAGAACTGTCGAATTAAAAAAAATTAGCAGTATTTTTAATACATTCATCCAGAAACCATATGGAATTATATCCTCTTTATGTCTTTCAGATACTAATGACAAAGTCCATGGTGATGTCTCCAAATTTTATTATTTGTATGGGTAATCATTGCATCATTCCATTATACTTTTTACCTTCATTTTTCACTTTCTAAAATAATAAACTCGTTATTGTATATTCCACTACCAGTTTCATCATAATATGCAACCAATAATGCACTTGGAAATCACAAAAAAAAAATCTGCATGCTCCATGGGTGGATGCAGATGTTAAGGATTTGTGCATGTTTCTAAAACCCTTACATTATCTTAGGATTTTATGGTATAAATATTAATGAAACAAATCATAGAACACCATCCTAATCGACTATATTCTCCAATGATTTAAATTTTCATTAATATTCCACCTTCTTTTATTTCTCTACAATTTTGGGTATCCATTATCTTCACATGAAGGGATGGTTTTGATATTATTTGATAAAGGAATGATAATGATCATTCCATAATGATCCATGTTTCTATACCTTGAAATTATAATAGGATTATATCCTTCTAAATTTACATCAGATATAATGTTTCAGATCCTTTCTTCCTTGATAATCAATAACATTGTTTCTTTTTCATGATGGTAATAAATTGAGCATTCTTAGTACAAGATCGACTATAATCATCTTCAATAAGAGAATAGTAATATCCTTCGTTATTAATATATATTTTAAGGTGTTATAATCGGTATATATTTCACACTTCTCCACATATTTATAATTTCCACATATTTTCAAAACTAATATCACTACATCCAAAACAAAATCATATCCCAGATGATTCAATTCACGAACATTAAACTTCCTGGAGGCATAAGATATCAAATAATAATTTTGAATTATTTTAAAACTAATAAATTCATGTAATCATTTCTATATACCATTAAATGATCACCACATGTGGGTATCATGATGAATTTTTCAGTGATAATCCTCATTTTCAACTACTTGAAGCACGATTTACATTTAATGGTCTCAAAAAATAATAACCTCTTTAAAGTTAGATTTCATTAAGGGTTTTAAAATATAAAAAATATTATCACTCATATTTGTTAATATATAGAATGTATAATGTAATTATGGATCTCTATTATTGATGTATTTTCAGGCCATGCCTCAATTTTATTTATTTTAGAAATTTCCTCAGATATCCCATTACTAGATATAATATTCCCAATGAATGATACATCCTTCATCAATTACTCACATTTACTATACTTTCTATATAGCTTGTCTTTTCATAGTATTTAATTTCTTCACATACTCATCCTTGATTTTTTAATATCTCAAAGCATTATCTGTATTGAATACCAAAACTAATTTAGTATATTCTATAAATATTCTATTCATTAATCCCATAATCATTGATGGATCATTAGTGATTCCAAAATGAATCATTATGAACTCCAAGTGTCCGTACATTTTTTGAACGATGGTTTTAGGAATATATTCCTTTTGACAATTAATTTTTGATATCCATATTGAATTCAACCTTAGATAAATAATGTTACCTGCATAATTGATTGAATGAGTCATATTTCCATCACTTGTAATAATTTTAAAATTTTATTATTTTTTGCGTTAATGATATTCACCACATATTAACAATTGAACATCCTTATTCTTGATGTTTAGGATAGATACACACCACATTGAAGTACTTGAAAATACAGAACCATTTTTTATATTCTATTTTAACATCATTTTAATATTTTACTACTTAATAGTGGCCATTCTCTAAGGAGTCTTCTGTATCTGAAGGAAACTATGTAGAAGTAATATTTATTACTCAACATAAAATTTAAGTGAAATTGCAAAAAACACTTTGGGGAATAAATTATTATATTCCATCACAGTGGAAATTTTCCAAGATTTATTTTCTATTTTATCTATATCATATGAGAAGGATATGATTTATAATAATTTAATAATATCTATTCTTGAATAGATGATTATACTGGTGATTTACTCATCTCCTTATACTTTTACAGAAATAGGGTATTGATTGGATTATGAAGATTAATCTCCCTCACACTACTATTGATGTTTTCATTATATAAAAAAACTAATCCATTCAAAAAATAGAATTAAAATACACTAAAGGAACTAAGAATTTATTTTTTGGAAGATTCAGTCCCATGTCATTGATCTGGATGAGTTATATAATTGGGATTCATCAATTTTTATATTTTCTATTAAAACTGAAATCTCAACAAAGGTGTTTGGTGGTGGTTTTTTGAATAATTCTACTAATCTAAAATATTATGAATGAATGAGTGGGAAATAAATAAAAAATTATATTCATTATTCATGAATGAATAACTGGTGTGCCTATTAACCCATCATTTTTTAGATCTACGTAAACAGTTGTTATTACATATGCACTTCCTTATTCTATAATACATAGTGTGTATTGTCATTTCTTGAATATGATGTTCATTCTAAAATGGAATTTTCATTCATAATTCATATTTTCTTTGAAGTTGAAGCACTAAAGTACATGTCGAGGATTAATTTAAACCTTATTTTATTCCTCCAAATTAGTGGGTTTATGTATATCTCCTTGGAACATTTTAGCCTGATTCCATTATTTTCTATATTTGGAAGATTTTCCAATTCTAGTGAAATTGTTTATTGGGTCCTTCTTACCATACCTTTGTAATGTGATATTTTTGGAATTTTTTCCTCTATCAAATTTAAATTATAATACACCCAATGAGATGTTTGTTTTATATATTTTTTTTCTATAGTCCCATGAGGACATTGATAGTGACTAATATCCATATAACATTTCATGGAAAAATGAAAAACACTTTTACACCTATCAAAGTCCCAAATAAATATTTATTTTCAAAATATGGGATTGAATCTACTAAAGAGACGTTCAACATAACCTTATATGTTTATTAAAAACATAGAGGTTCATCATGTTGTTGTTGTGAAATTTTCCTTATACACCATGATAGAATCCTCTTCATTTTTCATTACTTCATAGAACGGCTTCATAATTATAAGATTCAGAGTCTAGGAACACATTATTGAAAAATATTTTCCTGATGTATTCCTATTTAATCCAATTAATATCCACTTTTTACATTGTTTTCTTATTCAATATGAACCAACTTCCAGCTTCACTCTCAATGTTATAAACAACTATCATATGACAACCCTAGTTTTTGAATGGTTGAAAAATTCCATGATTTTTTTAGTATTTTATTTTGTGGACAAGATGAATCCTAAACTAAGATTACAAAAGTAAATATGAGAAATGGGTTACTATAATGTATAATTATTAGATGATCTTTCAGGAACAAGATGTCCCTCATGTGTTCTGTTCTGTTTTGGGAGCATGTGGCCCTGAAAACACCAACTCAAGTGGAATTGGAAAGGGAGAAAAGTATTTCTAAAACTGTGTGACCCTTATACCGACCTTGAAACCTATTTAAGAACCACATTAAATAATTTAAATGATAAATTAACATCTAGAATATTTCTTTTCTTCCTATATTTTCCTTTTTCAATTTATCTGTATGAAGGTTATCTACTCAAGATTACTTCCCAGTCCTCCACTAGTCTTCTATGTATCACCGCTTCCCAGAATCTATTTCCCTCAACATCAGTCTCTGTAGACTCATCACAGTAAGATATTCTTTCTTCATATTCCATTCATTAGTTATCTTTTTATTTATAGAGTTATTTTAGTGTGATATAATTCCAAACTATTTCTAGGGAATTTCTCAAATCTTATGATTTTCCTCATTCAATATCAAATCAAATGTCGAAAATAGATGTGTGGGATGTCCTATGAATTTGGCAAGTGGTTTATATACTTTTTACCTTAATATTAGTCATTTATATGATACAAATATTTTTATACATGATATATGTTTTGGCTATCACTTCTAAATTATTAAATTCTATAATTTATATAACTATACAACCTTTAATTGGGTTACAAAACACCATGAGATTTGGTTAGAGGTTATTCCATCAATCTAAACCACCCATTTTGAGTGGCCTCATTCAATCACATAATAATAATGTATTTATTTATGTCTAAACATTTTTTTGGGATTTTTTAATTAATTTGGTTGTGCTTATAGTAATGGTCCATGTGTTTATTTCATTCCATATTCCATTATTATTGTGTATTATATAATCCCACTTTAAGGATATGCGTAATATTATATAAATGAATTCATTTATGGAGATTTCATGTATTCTAAAAAACCACATTTTTATGTGGGTTGTATTAAAAGTAAAAAAATTCATTTATTGATGATGTGCATAATGATTTTTATCATATGAATGGGTGTTTCCCAATGCCACATTACATATTGTTAAATGGATTGTCCCACTTATGATATATAAATAAAATTTCCTAGTTGTATATATTGAATTTTTAATGGCATGGCTACTCTTATGACATATGATTAAAATAATTAAGCTTGATATACCAAAAACTATCTTTTACACCATGAGTGATATTTGTTTCCATGTTATGGAATTTCTAGCTATGGGATTATAGGAAAAGTGGGATTACATGACAATATTATTATGATTGGAGGTACCATGATTTGTGTTGTTGAGCATGATGTCTCACTACTCCTAGCCAAGGATGATAATCATGGAATCTCACATTTCATGGGTCGATGGGAATGGAATCTCATGCCCCCTCTATGAGGATGTTGATCATAGTGGTCACATCCTTGAGAAGGGTGAAGGACTTGACTTCCAAATCCCATTTCAGATGATTTGGCCTAAGAACCAAGCTATATTAGAACTTATATCTAACTAGTGATACTAATAAAATTATTATTAGTATTATTATTGATGGTTGGATAATATTTCCTTAATCATTTATTCATCTATTGTAGGTATGGTTTCCCTTATAGAGTATGACACTCTTATGATTATGTATGGATTCTTGAGTTATGCTTTAGGTCCATCTATTATGACATACCTATATATATGGCCAAATATTATTGTATTTATAAATACATATATATATATATAAATACACACATATATATATGATGATATATATATACCAGGGGACATGTTAAAAGATATCTCAACTTCTCCCAAAGTAGATATATTCGAGTATGTGTATGTGAGGAACCTAAGACCGACTTGTATACATTTATTAATATAGAAATTCCCTAATTTTGATATAATTGATCACTATTTATTTTAGGATTACAAACTGTATAGGTTTAGATATTGTTTTTGGTGGCCTACGGAATATATCTCACATCCTATTTAGGCCTCCATTACACTATGGTACCTGAACAGATCTCATGATATCAAGAACAGTTTCATGGATTGTATTTGATTTTTTATTTCCTAACATACTAGGATGTAGTACAAGGTTAGAGGACTGAGACTATTCTCATGATACTACTGGAGATATATATTTTATTTATTACTTTTATTTTTTTTCAATATTTCCATTTGTTTTACATACCTATAGTTTTTCATATGTACATTGTATCATGTTCATGCATGGATAATTTTTTCATTTATTATTATCTTTCATCTTATCTATTACAGTCTAATTGTATTTATTATTTCTACTTTAATTTATATTACCAATCTATTGGGTCTAGTCAAACCCCTATACATTCATTAGACCACGTCTGTTATTTGAGAGACTCTAGAGTATGGGGAGGTCCACTTGAGGCATAGTGGCCTCTTAGATTAGGGATCCATTTATAGCGGATTTTGGGTTGGGATGCTATAAATGTTATAAATGACCCTTTTCCATTTTTATTACTATTTGGGATAGTATATTATAGAGTATAAATGTGTCATTTCTTAGTAAATAGACTGTGTACAGGTCTGGAAAACCCACATATGAAGGAGATTTTAGTTTCCCAAGGAAGGATTGATAGATTCTATTATTCGATATTACAGTTGAATAATATTTCACCATGGGTGATAGATGTACTTAAACTGGTTATTGATTATTGAACATGGGGATTCATCCGTTGGACTAATCTGGAAAAGAAGTATTATTACATGCATCGTTTTAGGACTATAGAGATTCACATTTCATTCATATTCCTTGAATATAGGATAGATTATGGACTTCCTAGTAATTGACTTACATCATGCTTATGTGTAACCCATGCTTATGTGATTACATGCATTTTTTATCCAGACACAGTGCTTGGGTGATTACAAAAAATATTTCATGTATCTATTGGAGGTGATAGCATCCCAAGTTATAATTGTGATATAAGGTTCAATAAAAAAATTCTATATCAACCAAAATAGTTTTTCAAGGTATAGCTTGATGATGTCATTTTATTTAATCAATCAATTATTTCATGGTTGATCCATGGATCATTTGATACATGGAATTAAACAATGATGATTGTGATTCAATGGATGTGAAATGATCAATTTATGAGTTGTATGGGCCATTATAAATTTATAATGGTTACCCATAGGATGAAACCATCATATACGGGTTCACTATATTTTTAGTAAAAAAGTGTTAAACTAGTTTCTATTACATGAATGAATGTTGTAAATTATAAGGTTGTTTACCTATATGATTTTTGAATGGTGATACTTCTATATGGACCATTATGTGGAATCAAAAATATTTAATCTTTATTTATAAATGAATGGTTACTAAATCTATCTAGTTGGGGGATATTGTTATAAATAAGTAAAAATGGATTTGATAAATGAAACTGTTGCCTATAAATTCCATTTAATTGTGTGATGAATAAAAATTACAATTTCTTACCCCACCATTTTTATACATAGAGACCAGTCTGACTAAATTTCCAAACACATTTCCAGAACCATGTATGTCGGTAGGGGAAATTTATTATAACAGGAGACCTTTTGGGTGTTTGAAAAATATGACTAAAAATTTGTGACCAACAAGAACCTAGTATGTCAGTTTGGCATACTGTATAAATAAAATCCTATTAATGGTAATTTAGATGTCTTTAACGAAATAGTGGGACCCCGATTAGACAACATAATATTTTTATGCATTGATACATAACCCCCTGGTGGCCTGATTGTGTTAATGGGATTGTTATTTAATGTTTCTATAGATGTTTATATGGTGTTACATGTAAAAATAAGGTGTAATATTAATTGAAAATCTCCCTGAATAAATAAAATCCATGTTACCTTGTTTAGATTTAATAATATGAGGTGTTAGTTAATTAAAATTAAAATAAAAAGTTAAATAGTGTCTTCCTTAATAGATTCTAAATTTTTATTATCTATAATTGATCTAGTTCTGAAAACTTATCAATAAAATAAATGGAGAAAATGAATTTTTATGATTAATAACATAGAATGGCCTGTGGTATATAAAAATTAATGTTCTTAGTATAATTCTTTGTAAAACTAGTACATGAAATTCATTATATGTTACTTATTTAAATAGTGAAATATTTTTTTAAATTCCTTAAATTAAATCCTTATATTGGAGTTTATATCGTGAACACATATATATGTTTGGTTTAAAATTGAATCCATTGGTAATTTATGTTTTTTTCTTATTGTCCAAATATAACTTCTAATTCATTATACATAAACCCAAATTTTAGGATGTTAGGCCTTGTAATATTTTTTCAGGACCTCATATAGGTTTGATTCCTTGTGCACCTAAGTATGTAGACCGATTTTTAGTCCCATTAGACAATAGATAGTTTTTGAAGGAATGATTTTAGTTTTAAGATAAGTGGAACCATTCGTGTACCCTTTTCCCCATGTAGGAATCTTCTTAATAAAGATACTCCCCAGAGTAAAGTGGTGACTATATGGTATGTTGAGCAATGATAATCGTGGAATGCTCCTTTTCTACAGGTTAGGCTTGCCAAGGGAGTGATCATCCAATATGTGGGCATGTTTCTTCTTCTTCTTTTATTTGGTTATATTGATCCTAGAATGTTAGCAACCAGATGCATGATTATGCAGTCATAGTGGATCATTTATTTACAAGAAGTGACTACCAATTTAAATGTAATAAATTAACATTTTTTGTTTGACCAAAAATGTCATTTCACAACTTAAAACCTATGTTTCCAAATTTCATGGAAAAGGGTTGTGGATCCATGAATCCTATGTCATGGGTCATCTCCAGAGTCGAGTGACAAGGGTTTGGTGAAATCATTATGAATTCATAACCTTGATCATGATGTAGGATGTTGATTTCTCCTAGAATTCTGAGATATAAATATAAAAACGATTAGGTTCTACAACAATGCCAATCTATATTTATTTTCGATTCCATGAATGAATTTGATGACACATGTGGAATTAACACTATAGAAGAATCACATGTGAATATATTGGTGAATCTGACTTGAAATGGTTATGAGAGACTGGTTTTCCTTTATTCATGTGGAATACATGTTGAAACTATTTTGGCATGTCTAGGAACCAGTTTCAATGGAGACAAAACATCTACCACAGATGTCTTTCATTATCTGGGAAACAATGATTAGTACACTACTAATGTGATTATTATCACATCAAATGAAGAAATGGTGTCCTAACATGTATAAAGTACATGATTACAAGTGGACACCATGAAATGGTTAGAATTGACATAGATACTTATGTGAACTTGTGGGTTCATATTTTCAGTGTGATCTCATAGGGATCTCAGACCATTATGAGACTAACATTCCATGTAGCTTGGTCAGCTTGGCCATGACGATGAAATACATGTGAGTGTGTATTTGAGGTCTAGAAGATTGTGGTAAGGGAGTGTACAACCGCAATATCGGTTATATTTGGAATATTCCAGTGGTAGGGGTACCATTTGGATAACAAGTCGGTGGGTGGATGAGGGTGATCCGATGATAAATGGTTACCACTTAATGCTTCTAGGAATCAAACCCCTAATGCTGTGTAAATTCTATAGATAACCAATTATATAGGAAATCTTAAATTCAATTTGGCCAATATGAGATGGTTGGACCATGTTTATTCCTAAAATCTCATTGTTTAAGGATATGGTGTCAGGTGTTGGCTTAGAATGTTATAGATTTTTTTAAATGTGATGGTGGATTAGAAGGAGAAATACATGCCTTTAGCAATATCAGGCTTTACTCATTATTTAGAGGATCCCACGAACTCTAACTTTGTATCATCTTGATTCCACAAATAGAACATTAGTGATACACGGATATAACCAAATCAAATTCACTTTTTGTTTTTATTGATAAACTACTCAGGATTTCTCTAAATGAGTTCTTTAAATACATTGTTATGGTATGGATTGTACCATAAGTTTTTGGTAGATGATCATATTCCAATAAGGGTCATGGAAGTACATGACTGGTCATTGGATGGTCATATTGGAATTAAAATTCTATTTGTTAAAAATAACTATGGATGGTTTGTTTAGGGGAATGCACCAGAAATAGGTAATAGGTTTCAAATAATGTTCTCTATGTATCTCATGATACCTCCTCATAAATGAATTTGGATTTTTGTTTTAAAGAAAATTGACATCTATGTAATGTATTTTTATAAATATTCTTGTTGCAGGTGTTTAGCTAGAGATCCTTTGAAATGTGTTATTTACACCAGGGAAACATTTTGTGCACACCATTAGTTCGGTGAGTGCTATGCAAGGGTTGTTTAGATCTTTCATTGAATTCCATTATGGATAATTTAGGATGGGTTAATCAGAATTGAAAATTGTGATTAGAATGAGGTCTATAATTAATTTCATTTATTACAATCAATGTTATCATTTTGATAAATGTACAATCAGTAACTTTAGAGTTCAAAAAAACATCTTTGATAAAAAATTCTAATGGTTCTTGTTCAAGGACTCGGAATTTGTTATTCAAGGGTTAAAACCTATGGTGGGGAGAACCTCAGACTAATTGAAAATAGGGATGATTACATGATCATGCCATTAGTTAAATGGGATTCGGTAGGATATTCCTAGTTGTTTCAGCATTGTTTTTTGGTTGATGTCCTATGTTTTAGCAGGTCTACACACGATGTACTGAAATTTAGTCTTGATGGTTCATTGAGAATTTGAGAAACAATTCTACCATGTGAATGGAACTTATCAACCATGGTAGGTTAAAAAAAATTTATAATGTTTCCCTTGAATTTTAGGGGATGAAAATTATAATTGTATGGATATTGTAACATCCTTCATTTTTTTACCGATTTTAAAATTCAGGTATTTTTTTAACTCTTTATTTAGTGGTTCGTCCAATTCTTAAACCATGATTCATAGTTTAAATCTATTAATTTCATCACATAATGATTGTTTTATGTGGTTTAAGGTCCATGTTATTTGTCACGACCCATCCTCGGGGCCTGTGCCATGACTACCCCAAGCCCGCCTTCCATAGGCCAGGGGCTGGCGACTAGCACCAAGGCGTAAATCCTGGTAAAAAGGGAAGGCATTGCCTTTGTAAAGTAAACAAGCACCACAGAGTAAGCAAGCGGAAAAGTAAACACTAAGTAAAAACAGAGTAAAACTGTAAGTGCGGAAAAGTAAATGGGCCAGTATACAAACCCAAACTAGAAGTAAAGTACAACTCGAAAGGGAAAACAAAAACTGTAAAGTAAAAGCCGCTACACCGAGCTGTCCACTGGAGATTCCACCTGAATGGTGGGTACAGATAGCTCCACTGCTCCTCGGGTCCCGTCGTCTGCTCCGAGTACGTCCCGCCCAGTGGTCCACCTCCAGGTACCATCCTGCTCTACATGCCTCAACCACGAACAACGTTGTCTGTCTTCTATAACCAACACAACGTAGTGCGGGTATAGCCCGTGTAGGGGTGAGTATAAGCTACTCAGTAGGGACCCCGATACCCCCGAAGGTCTTCCAAAATCCACAAAGGATAAAACACAAAGGAAAGATACAATCACGAAGTAACAACCGACACTGCTTAGGTATATTCCCATCCATATACCTAAGTCATCATTTCAATACGCTACAACCTCCGATCCCAAGTACAACTCAGTCCACACAGGAAAGTATACGTATTCCACACAGGAAAGCAAAACGTAATCCACACAGGATAGCACAACACATTCCACACAAGAAGGTAAACAAGATTTAGCTCACACAGGTATACTTTTTCAAAAGACGATAGAGATGATAACTGATCTATCTAAGTCGTCAGACCCACAAAGGATCGATTGGTACTAACCCCCGCAAAGACCCACATAGGATCGGACCCACACAGGATCTGTAGGCGCTGGTTCACACAGGACCGCTGAGCGCAGACCCACATAGGATCGGACCCACACAGGATCGGTAGCACTGATCCACACAGGATCGCTGAGTGCTGTAGTCATCGTCGTCGAATCCACTGAGGATCTCTGAACAGTCGTCGTCGCAGTCACAGTAGCAGTCGCAGCCAGCTCTAGGGTTCCCGCACACAGCAAGCTCGTTCGGGAGGGTCCGCTCCATGAGCCGAGAGGCTGATACATCAACTGTCACATAGTCTAGAGTGTATGTATCCAAAAGTTCCGTACCGTCAACAGGAACTCAACGCAACAGACGGCACGTCAATCGGACGTCCGGTCTGAGAGTTATTGGCTTTTTCGTACTAGCAGCCCAGTTGATTTTTAAGGAAAAACAAACCCGACCGTACTCCACCTGCGTCCAAACCTCGTGCAGAGTATGCCAAAAGATCCGTCTCACTAAGAAGAACTTAAAAAAGCTGACGACACGTCAATCGGATGTCCGTAGCTCAAGATATGAGTGTTTCTGCTCCGAGGGCCCGGTTGGTTTCGTGTACGAACCAACCCGGCCGAACTCAAAGTATTCCAAAACCTTGATTGCGATATACCGAAACGACCGTCTCGATCCAAGGATCACATCGCCACTGACGGAGCGTCGTTTGGAGGTCCGTAGCACATGTTATTGACATTTGAACCTAAACAGTTCGGTATCGGGGGTTTCGGGCCCAGGCGGACCCAGCCCGAGACCCCCCGGCTGGCCCGAACCGTTTCGACCCGCCCCGGACAGGGTCGGCCCGGCCCGGCCCAGCAGGGCGCGGCCCGGCCCGTCCAGGCGCCACTCCGGCAGGGGGCAGCGCGCCCAGCGCGCAGCCAGCTCGGCTTCGGCCGAGTTGATTGAAAAAGAGGGGGGCGCCTGCCCCCCCTTGTGAACTGCGGCCCCCCCTAATTATTGGGGGGGCAATTCAACTGGCCGGGGGAATTTAATTCCCCTGGGTTGCTTTTTCCGGCCGGCCCGACCTGGCCGTCCGGCTCCCTCTCAATGGGACCGGTGGTGGCCGGTCCCCTTCCGGCTCCGACACTGGCGGCCCGGCTGGCCGCCGGTCACCAAGCTCCGCCGCGGCCCGCTACCAGCAACGGCCCTTGTCGTCCGGCGCGGTGCGATGGCACCGCGTCCCTCTGTCGCGGCTCCGCTCCGGCCGTGGCACCTTCGACGTCCCTCGACGCGACGCGACGACATCGCGTTCTTGGATTTCATTCGACGGTGCGACGCGACGGCGCGATGCGACGGCGCCGCGCAATACCTGCCGTGATTCCCACGTGGTGCGACGACACCACGCCATCCTGTTCCATCCGCAAGGTAACAAACATGAACATAGGAGGGGGTTAAGCCGTGTTTGTGCGGTCCGGCCCACCCTCGTTAAACGATAACATTTATTCGATTTACCACGAAGTTCGACATGCTATAATCAAGAAGGGAATAATTAAATAAAATAAAAAAAATCCCCTACCTCGGTTTCAAGAGCGGAGCGCATCAACAAGCCACAGAAGACAAGCATCGCGGAGGTCGGGCGTCGCGGTAATCGTACGTCGATTTCGTTGACGTCGAGGTGCGTCCGAAGAGGTACGTAGCTGGAGAAGCTTCGTAAGCTGATGGAGAAAGCCCGAGGAGGAAGCGGTGTCTCCTTTCGTTGACACGGGAAGAATATCGAAAGAAGCGGCGGCGTCGATCTTCGGAAACACACCGACTGCGAGGAATAGAAGAGACGACACATTCTTTCTCTTCTATGGTGACGACGTTCTTCGTCAGAGCCTAAGTGTTCTTCGCGTTCTTCGTCAAGGTTGAAGAAGACAAAGAATGCTTCCCAATCCTCTCATGGTGGAAAAAGTTACTAACCAAAATAAAATAAGTCTAAGCATTATTTTATTCACACATTCTAACCTCTTTGAATTTCAAAAGTTTGAAATTCAATAACTCATCTTAATTAATAACACAACTTGTCAAATTAATTAGAGTGGAGTTATTGGGGAGTTTAAGGGAAGTTGAAGAGTTAGGGCTCGTGTGGGCCCAACCACACATAATCCTCTCAAGGGAGGTTATGTGGATGTGGGTCCCACCTCTAAATCCCTTTGGGAGAAAATAACCATCAAAGTAAAAAATAAATTGTGTTCCACAATTTATTTAACTTCTTCTAATTTCCCCCAAAACTAACTTTCTTCCCGCATAAAACGCAACCTCGGAAAAGGTCTCCTTAAGAGAATATCGGTGCTACGAGTTCATCGGTGCCCTCAGAATTCGATTCCGGGCACCGGTTCAAAAGTTATAAAAAACCCGCTCGTTCGTTCACTGAACGTACCCGAGCCAAACTTCGGAAAATGATTTCGGGCACACCGGGCCCCGGAATCAGGTGCCGTCAGAAACCGAGCTCTTGTAAAATTCTAAAGAAAATTAAGAAAAAATTTCCCTTTATTTTTACGGTTCTTTACATTACTCCTACCTCAGGGCTTTACGTCCCCGTAAAGATACATCAAAACTAGGGAAAAAATGAGGGTGCTGAGCACGCATCTGAGCCACCCTCTCCCAAGTGCTCTCTTGGAGGTTCCTGTGCTGCCATCTGATGCGCACCAGAGGAATCGACCGTCCACGTAGGACCCGCTCCTGTCGATCCTCGATCTCCACCGGGACCTCCGTAAAAGTCGCCCCATCGTCAACGTCAAGCTCCCCGTGGTCAATGATGTGCGTCGGTTCGTGCACATATCTCCTTAGCTGAGATACGTGGAAAACATCGTGCACCCGGTGCAACTGAGGTGGTAGAGCCCGATGATAATCCACCTTTCCAATCCTGCTGAAGACCTGGAAGGGTCCAATGAAGCGCGGGGATAACTAGCTGCCACAGCCAAATCTCCGTAAACCACGTCGAGGTGAGACACGCAAGAAGACGTGGTTGCCATCCTCGAACTCTAGTGGCCTCCGCCTCCTGTCAGCGTATGACTTCTACCGGCTCTGAACTGTCCTCATCCGCTCCTGGATGACCTGGACCTTCTTTGACATGGCCTGGACCATCTCTGGTCCCACAAGTGCTGACTCCCTAGGGTCTGTCCAGCACAAAGGAGATCTACAAGGTCGGCCGTACAACGCCTCGTATGGTGACATCCCGATGGTGGAGTGATAGTTGTTGTTGTACACAAACTCAACCAAGGGTAGGTTGTCCTCCCAGCTACGACCAAGGTTGAGGACACATGCGCGGAGCATGTCCTCGAGAGTCTGAATGGTCCTCTCCATCTGACCATCCGTCTGAGGGTGAAAGGCTGTGCTCAGACGTAGCTGCGTCCCAAACCCCTCCTGCAATCCCTTCCATAGCCAGGAAGTAAAACGAGCATCTCGATCGGAGACGATATAAGATGGCACACCGTGAAGCCGTACAATTTCCTGAAGGTAAAGTCGTCCCAAGCTCTCCACTGAGCCCTGCTCTCTGATGGGTAAGAAGTGAGCCGACTTGGTGAGTCGGTCGACAATCACCCAGATGGAGTCGTGACCTCTGGAAGTGCGTGGAAGTCCAGTCACGAAGTCCATAGATATCCCATCCCACATCCACTCCGGGACCTCCAAGGGTTGTACCAAGCCTACTAGTACCTGATGCTCTACCTTCACCTGCTGGCAGGTGAGGCATTGAGAAACGAACTCTGCCACAGCCTTCTTCATGCCCGGCCACCAGTGCTGTCGTCTGAGATCCTGGTACATCTTCGCCACTCCAGGATGTACCGCCAAAGGAGAAGTGTGAAACTCTATCAGTACCTCCTCCCGTAAAGCGACTGGTGCCATGGTACGTCCTCTAAAAAGGATGTCGTGCTCTACTCCAAAGGAGAAACAATCAGGTGCCTGTCCTGAGGATATCTATGCACGCCGCGTCTCACAGTCAGCATCCACATGCTGTGCCTCTCTGACCCGTTGTAGAAGTGGAGGAGTGACTGTGAGAGACTGATGGAAGGCTGATCCATCTCTATCCATGAAGGATATCTGCAAAGAGGCAAGCTGCTCCGTCGCCTCCTCAAGTAGCTGAATGCCCGTCCTCCTGCTAAGGTCATCGGCTACTACGTTCCCCTTCCTAGGAGTATAGACTATCTCAAAGTCATAGTCCTGGAGGAACTCGAGCCATCGCCGCTGTATCAGGTTTAGGTCCTTCTGCGAGAAGATGTAACTGAGACTCTGATGATCAAAAAAGACTGTAAAGTGCTCGCCCATCAGATAGTGTCGCCATGTCTTCAGAGTGAAGACCACTACTGCTAACTCCAGGTGATGGGAAGCATAGTTCTGCTCATGCAGCCTCAACTGACGTGATCCATAGGCGATCACTGTCCACTCCTTCATCCGGACACATCTGAGTCTGGTCCCTGATGCATCGCAGTAAACTACGTATCCAACTCCCTCCTCAGGAAACCTCAAGATAGGTGTGCTGGTCAATCTTTGTCTCAGCTCCTGGAAGCTCTAGAGACATCTTCCTGACCACACAAAGGCTTTCCCCTTTTTCATCAAAGCTGAGAGTGGTGCCTCAACTCTAGAGAAGTCTGGAATGAATCTCCGGTTGTATCCAACTAGTCCCAAGAAACTCCGCACCTCCGTCACGCTCCTGGGTGGCTCCCAAGCTAACACTGGCTCGATCTTCGCAGGATCCACTGAAACTCCCACCTCAGAGATGACGTTCCCCAAGAAGTTGACCTCACGTATCCATAACTGGCACTTCGAGATCTTACCATAAAGCTGGTGCTCTCGGAGTGTGTCTAGTACAACCCGCAAGTGGTAGGCGTGCTCCTCATCAGTCGTCGAGTATATCAAAATGTCGTCGATGAAGACCACAAAAAATCGATCGAGGTATGGCTGAAAGATCCTGTTCATGAGGGCCATGAACACTGCTGGAGCATTGGTTACACCGAAAGGCATAACCAAGAACTCATAGTGGCCATACCGACATCTGAAGGCCATCTTCTGCACGTCCTCATCTCTAACTCTGAGCTGATGATAGCCTGACCTGAGGTCTATCTTCAAAAACCACCATGCTCCCTGGAGCTAATCAAAGAGGTCATAAATCCTCGGTAGCGGATACTTGTTCATCACTGTCACCTGGTTCAGGCGACGATACTCCACAAAAAGTCGCAACCTCCCGTCTGCCTTCTTGACGAACAAAATCGGGGAATCCCAGGGTGAAACACTGGGTCGGATGAACCCCTTTCCATGCAAGTCCTCCAACTGTACCCGTAGCTCTCGAAGCTCATCAGGGGCCATCCGATATGCTGGAGTCGATATCGGAGCTGTCCCGGGGAACAGGTCAATATAAAAGTCTACCTATCTACGAGGAGGTAGCCCTGGAACATCATCAGGAAAAACGTCCGCAAACTGATCCACCACTGCAGGAAAACCAGGACTCCGCACGTCAACATCTCCTATGATGAGGCTAGCCAACGGATGAGTGATGGGTTGTCCTCTCCTCCGCGGAAGTCCATCTTGTGCTGCAAAGGCTCCCTTCTCGCCGGTGAAGGTGAACTTGCTCCAGTCAGTGCGTACAAATTGCACTTTGCTCCTAAAACAGTCAATCTATGCATGGACCATAGATAACCAATCCATTCCCAAGATGACGTCGTAAGGCCTCGATGCTACTACAACAATATCCCAGATGAAGCTCTCGCCTCCTAGAGTAAGCTCACACTGCCGGCACCAGTGCGTAATCGTCGAGTCTGCTCCAGTAGGAGTCTCTAGCCGTAAGGATCGAGCCAACGGCTCTATTGGAATCTCTGAGCACCGAACAAGGGCTACGGTTATGAAAGAGTGACTCGCTACTATGTCTATTAGAACTGCAGCAAGGGAGTAATAGACACAGATAGTACCTCGAATCATCTCGGGCGCGCCGTGGTCATAGGCCTCTGCTGCTAGGAGCTGTGCCTGTCTCTGCCCGCCAGCTCCCTATGGTCAGGGTGGACCTTCTGTTGATGGTGGTGGTAGATCCTCAAAGCATCGCCCACCACCTACTGCTCGGCCAGCTCCTCTACCTCATCCACCACCTCCCTACGGACCGCCACGGTCAAACCTCTGCCTCTGCCTCAGTGGTCCCTCAACCGTCTGCTGCTCCTCGGCACGGCAGGTCGGGCAGTCACGAGCCACGTGGCCCTGCCCGCCGCACGAGTACCATTGTCTGCCTCTCAAAAGACTGGCTCCGCGCTATGTGCCCCGCACAGCTGAGCCAGTGTCCTGAGGTCATCTTCCTGCAGCAGAAGACTCTGCTACGTGCGGCCCTACGGTAGGTCTCGGCGCTGGTGTAGATTCAGCAAGAAAGATCTCGATCAAAAGGGCACGCTCCAGTACTCCCATCTGAGTCGGTACACTGAGGGAGATCAGCGATGCCCTGATCTCATTTCTCAATCCCTTCTCGAAGTTCCGGGCTCAGAAGAATGGATCTTGTACCATGTCGGTCGAGTAGCGTGAGAGATCGGTAAATCTCACCGAGTACTGAGTGACCGTCTTGCTGCCCTGCCGCAGCTGAAGAAGCTCGTGAATGCACACCGCACGGAGGGTGGCAGGGACGAACTCCGAGCGGAAGAGGCTCTCAAAATTCTTCCAAAGTAGAGATGCCTCATCGTGCACCTGGAGCATCAAGCTCCACCATCGGCCCGCTGCTGCGTGCAGTAGGCTCGCAGCGAGGATCACCATGAGGTCTGCTGGTGTCCTCACTAGCCTGAAAACTCGTACGACTGCTTCCAGCCAGTCCTCAGCTGCCTGGGGGTCCGTCTCCCCGCGGAACCTAGGCGGTCGCTGGCGCTGGAACTCATGCAGTTCACTGAGGTGACGTGCATCGTCAGCGGCTGGTGCTGGAGGTATCGGTGGCTCGGCGGGTAGTGCTACCACCGGTGCCACTACTGACAAAGGGCCCTACACCGAGGCCTCGTCGCTCGGTGGGCTGTCATCACGCTCGACTCTCGAAACCCTAGATGGCTGCAGTCGTGGGGCCATCCTGAAAAGGAAACAGGTGAGCCACGGTCAGAACAGTATACCTGGTGAGCTGATACAAATTAATCAAAAAGAAAACATGAAACACACATGCAATCAATGTTTTCGTGCATTAAGTCGGAAATCAGAAGTCAGGGTCCTGGTGTACGGATACGTCGGTCCCCGCACAAACACTAGACTCCCTGGACTCATAACCACACTCAATACGCTAAACACTATTGATTCACATAGAAAAGATCAGAGTTCGTGGTAGAACTGAACTCCTCTGATACCAATTTCTCATGACCCGTCCTTGGGGCCCGTGCCGTGACTACCCCAAGCCCGCCTTCCAGAGGCCAGGGGCTAGTGACTAGCACCAAGGCATAAATCCCGGTAAAAAGGGAAGCTATTGCCTTTGTAAAGTAAACAAGAACCACAGAGTAAGCAAGAGGAAATGTAAACACTAAGTAAAAACAGAGTACAACTTTAAGTGCGGAAAAGTAAATGGGCCAGTATACAAACCCAAACTGAATGTAAAGTACAACTCGAAAGGGAAAACAACAACTGTAAAGTAAAAGCCGCTACACCGAGCTGTCCACTGGAGATTCCACCTGAAGGGTGGGTACAGGTAGCCCCACTGCTCCTCAGGTCCCGTCGGCCGCTCCGAGTACGTCCCGCCCAGTGGTCCACCTCCAGGTACCGTCCTGCTCTGCACGCCTCAACCACGATCAACGCTGTCTGTCGTCTACAACCAACACAATGTAGTGCGGGCATAGCCCGTGCAGGGGTGAGTATAAGCTACTCAGTAGGGACCCCGAGACCCCCGAAGGTCTCCCAAAATCCACAAAGGATAAATCACAAAGGAAAGACACAATCACGAAGTAACAACTGACACTTCTTAGGTATACGCCTATACATATACCTAAGTCATCATTTCAATACGCTTCAACCCCCGAGCCCAAGTACAACTCAGTCTACACAGGAAATATATGTATTCCACAAAGGAAAGAAAAACCTAATCCACACAGGATAGCACAACACATTCCACATAGGAAGGTAAACAGGATTCATCTCACACAGGTATACTTCTTCGAAAGACGATAGAGATGATCACTGATCCATCTAAGTCGTCCGACCCACAAAGGATCGATAGGTACTAACCCCCGCAAACACCGACACAGGATCAGACCCACACAGGATCTGTAGGTGCTGGTTCACACAGGACCGCTGAGCATAGACCCACATAGGATCGGACCCACACAGGATCGGTAGCACTGATCCACACAGGATCACTCAGTGCTGTAGTCGTCGTCGAATCCACTGAGGATCTATGCATAGTCGTCGTCGCAGTCACAGTAGCAGTCGCAACCAGGTCTAGGGTTCCCGCACACAGCAAGCTCATTCGGGAGGGTCCGCTCCACGAGCCGAGAGGCTGATACATCAATTGTCACATAGTCCAGAGTTGATGTATCCAAAAGTTTCGTACCGTCAACAGGAACTCAACGCAACAGACGGCGTGTCAATCGGACATCCGGTCTGAGAGTTATTGGCTTTTTCGTTCCAGGGGCCCGGTTGGGTTTTAAGGCAAAACCAACCCGACCATACTCCACCTGTGTCCAAACCTCGGGCGGAGTATGCCAAAAGATCTGCCTCAATAAGAGAAACTCAACAAAGCTGACGGCACGTCAATCGGACGTTCGTAGCTCAAGATATGAGCGTTTCCGCTCCGAGGGCCCGGTTGGTTTCGTGTACGAACCAACATTGCCGAACTCAAAGTATTCTGAAACCTTGATTGTGATATACCGAAACGACCGTCTCAATCCAAGGATCACATCACCGCTGACGGCGCGTCGTTTGGAGGTCCGTAGCCCGAGTTATGGGCATTTTAACATAAACAGTTCGGTATCGGGGGTTTCGGGCCCGGGCCGACCCGACCCGAGTCCCCCCGGCTGGCCCGAACCGGGTCGACCCACCCCGGACAGGGTCGGCCCGGCCTGGCATGGCCCGGCCCGGCAGGCCGCCGGTCACCAATCTCCGCCGCGGCCTGGAACCGGCCGTGGACCTTGTCGTCCGGCGCGGTGCGACGGCACCGCGTCCCTCCGACGCGGCTCCGCTCAGGCCGCGGCGCCTTCGACTTCCCTCGACGCGACGCGATGGCGTCGCGTTCTTGAATTTCTTTCCACGGCGCGGTGCTACAGCGCCACGCAATACTTTCCGTGATTCCCGCGTGGTGCGACGGCACCACGCCATCTCGTTCCATCCGCAAGGGAACAAACATGAACATAGGAGGGGGTTAAGCTGTGTTTGTGCGGTCTGACCCCCTCTCGTTAAACGATAACATTTATTTGATTAACCATGAATTTAGACATGCTAGAATCAAGAACGGAATAATTAAATAAAATACCAAAATTCCACTACCTCGGTTTCAAGAGCGGAGCACGTCAACAAGCCGCGGAAGACAAGCGTCGCGGAGGTCGGGCGTCGCGGTAATCGTACATCGATTCCATTGACGTCGAGGTGCGTCCGAAGAGGTACGTCGTTGGAGAAGCTTCGTAAGCTAACGGAGAAAGCCCGAGGAGGAAGCAGTGTCTCCTTTCGTTGACACGAGAAGAAGATCGGAAGAAGCGGCGTCGTCGATCTTCAGAAACACACCGACTGCGAGGAAGAGAAGAGACGACACGTTCTTTCTCTTCTATTGTGACGACATTCTTCATCGGAGCCTAAGTGTTCTTCTCGTTCTTCGTCAAGGTTGAAGAAGATGAAGAATTCTTCCCAATCCTCTCAAGGTGGCAAAAGATACTATCCAAAATAAAATAAGTCTAAGCCTTATTTTATTCACACATTCTACCATCTTTGAATTTCAAAAGTTTGAAATTCAATAACTCTTCTTAATTAATAACACAAGTTGTCAAATTAATTAGAGTGGAGTTATTGGGGTGTTTAAGGGAAGTTGAAGAGTTAGGGCACATGTGGGCCCCACCACACTTAATCCTCTCAAGGGAGGTTATGTGGATGTGGGTCCCATGTCTAACTCCCTTTGGGAGAAAATAACCAACAAAGTTAAAAATAAATTATGTTCCACAATTTATTTAACTTCTTCTAATTTCCCCCAAAACTAAATTTCTTCCCGCAAAAAACGCAACCTTGGAAAAGGCCTCCTTAAGCGAATATCAGTGCTGCGAGTTCATCGGTGCCCTCGGAATTCGATTCCGGGCACCGGTTCAAAAGTTAGAAAAAACCCGCTTGTTCGTTCACTGAACGTACCCGAGCCAAACTTCGGAAAATGATTCCGGGCACACCGGGCCTCGGAATCAGGTTCCGTCAGAAACCGCGCTCTTGTAAAATTCTAAATAAAATTAAGAAAAAATTTCCCTTGAATTTTATGGGTCTTTACATTCTTCCTCACGTGTTCCATTATGTTTTGGGATCATTGTTTCCTATAAAATCATGATTGGGAAAAGTTGGTAAGGGTACATGGTTTTTTTATTCAATACAACCCTTAAATAATCTTCACAACTTAGACTAGTAGAGTAGTATATGATTCAAGACATGGTTTAACCATGTGATATGAGTAACATGGTTTGGTGAATATTCTTTAGTTTCATGTTGAGGTGTCACATCAGCTATGAACAGTTTTCTAAACTATGTGCCTACCCTGCACCCTTAATGCCACTTAAACAGAAACTAAGTAATGTTATAATATTGTTACATTAAACCGTGTATCTAGACTATGAGGGTTATAGATCATTTGAGGCGAGGGTTTAAAAATTGGGTTATGTTTTTAAAAACCATGTGAACTAACTATTATCCTCATTAAATAATTAAAATGAATATTTTACCCACAATCCTATTTGCTTCCCCCTCTTTTTTCTCCTTTATGTGCAGCAGGGGAAGCTTCTCGAGATCCATTATCTCTCCTCCTCTATGATTCTAAGTATCTCCTCGATCTGGAATTTGTTTTACACACATTCGGTATCATTGGACTCCTCTCATTATTTTAATATTTCTTATTTCTTTATTAATCGTTTATCTCTTTTTCAATGGAGTTATTTGTGTGTCATCTAAATCTCTCTATTTCCAATACGTTTTTCAAATATTATGGTTTAACATGTTCAATATCAAATTAAATTCCTATAATGGATGTGTGGACAATCCTAAGAACGAGGCATGTGGTCTATATTATTTTCCCTTAATTTTCTGTTGTTTATATGATATAGTCATTGTTTCATGTATCATATTTTATGGGTGCCACTTATAAATTATGAAATTCCTTAATTTATCTTTATAAACTACCTTATATTGTGTTTTAAATCCCTCCTTATGTGTAAATATTTATAACATCATCCCAATAGACCTTTTTAGGGTGGGTTCATTAAATAAAATAATAATGATAGATTTCCTTATGACTAAACCATCCTTGGGATGTGTTAATTAAAATGGGTGTGCTTATTGAAACTACCCATGTTTGGATTACATTCCAACATCCATTATTTATATGAATTACGTTATTCCACTTCATTTTAGAATAAAAAATTGATTTAAATAAATTAAATGATGGAAATTTCATGTTTTCTATTAAAAATACACTTTTATGTGAACTGTATTTTATATCAAAGAGTGAATTTATTAGTGATGTGTATAGTGATTAGTATCTTTGCCATGGGTGTTTCTCGTGGATATATTAGATATTGATAAATGGAATGGGACTTTTATGGAATATGAATAAAATATCCTATTGGAAAATATAATTAATTGTCTAATGGATGGTTTTATGACTAGTCATTAAAATATTTAAGTGGATTATAATAAAATGGATCTATTGGGCCTTGAGGGATTCTAAATGTCTCTTTATATAATGTCCCCAAAAGGGGTCATTCGGAATGTGGGATTACATTATATTTTTATGACGATAGGAGGGACCTCGGTTATATTCATTGGACTTGATGTCACACTACCCTAGGTCAAGAATTATTGGGATGGAATATCACATAACCTGACTTTTTTTCATGGGGTCTCAATCCCACTTGATTAGGATATTGCGTATGATGGTCCCATGCATGAGAAAAATGACATGTATGTGTTTTGTATCTTGTTTAAAACTATTGGGATTAAAACACATGAATTAAAATAACCTTCATCAGTTAATAATAATATTTATTATTATTATTATTACAAGATACTATTGGATGGGATGTCATTTAACATTGAGTGAGTTATTAGAGGAATGATTTCCCTTACAGAGTATGACACTCCTATAATTATTTATGTATTCTTGAGATACAAGTTGAGTCCTAAAAATTATGATCAATCTATATAGGTGGCTATATATTCTATGTATACTGTAAATATATAAATATATATAAGGTGACAAGTTTAGAGATAACCCGACATAGTCTAAAGTATATATTGCTAGCCAAGTGCCCTTGAGGAACATGAGTCTGACTTGTTTTCATTTATAATTATATAATAACCTTAAAATTGATGTAATGACACACTATTTATTTTATTTTCGTAGTCTATATAGCTTTAACTACCATTGGTGGTGGCCTACTAAGTGTATCTAACACCCTATTTAGGACACCATTATTTTGGGGTACCCAAATAATACTTGTGATCATAGAATAGGGTTCCTAGACAGTAAGTTATTTATATTATTCTTATGAACTAGGATTTATTAAGGGAGAATACAACTGATCATGTTCTCTTGTTTATATTAGAGAGATCAGTTATTTATTTCTTTCATTTGTTGTCAGTATTCTCAGGTACTGTGTATACCTTCTGTTTATTGATCTGCACATTTCATCATTTTCATGAATGGCTCATTTCATTAATTATTAGTATCATTAAACTAAAAAATTTAATTGTGTTGATTTTTTATTATATTTTTAACTTTATTTATTACTTATTCATATGTTATAGTCTCCCCACTTTATGATTATTAGACACAAGCTGCTTGTCGGAAGCCTCTAGTATATTGGGAGGTGCACTTGAGAGCTAATGGGCAACCTGTTGGGGGGAACCATTTTAATTTTATTCCAATTTGGTTCTCTACATAGCATAACATTCAAATTCATTATGAAATTTATGAATGAATATATATTCCCAATTAATTTAACAAACTATTTTAAAATGAAGGGATCAAAAGATCCACAAAAGTTAGGTGGCCTTTTCACATAATAGACTCAACTACAACATTCTATTTATTTTGAGGAGGAGGGAATTGCCCATTATTCTGGTTATTAATCATAACTTTATTCTGTTGAGATAGTTTTACCATGATTTCATCATATCCCTCTTTAATATGGTTAGTCATACCTTCACAATAATTCAAACATTTCCTATCATGTTCCTTTTTAAACACTAACACCCCAACAATTTACAAATAAATTTAATGAAATTCATAAAATAATAATTCTCTATAAAATTATTTTTAGAAAATAAAAATAAGCTAGTTGTTAAACTAAACTTTTCCACTTCTATGTTTTGAATTTTGAAAATATGACGTACAGGGTTGCGTTTTTGGTGTTTTTTTGGTGTCTGGTGGAACAAAATTAATTTTTTTGTGAATTATAACCTACCCTTATGAATAATAGCCTACCATTACGAATAGTTATATAACCCTTATGAATAGTAAATCGTCCAAAATAATAGTAACATCACCCTTGAATGTATATATATAATTTAGGAATCATATAAGTGATAATATAAAAATAGTAAAAGTATTGGTATTTTGGAAATTCAAAAATAATTAATTATAATTAATTATTTAATTTAAAATAAAATGAATTTTCCTAAAAGCTGTTCATAAATTATAAAAAAAATTATTCTGGTTTTCTGATAATTTCATAAGACTTTATCTAATTTTATGAAAACATAATAAAATCAATTATAGTTTTAAAATATGTATTTCATAAGTAAATTAAGATTTTAATTAAAAATTAAATTAATCATATTTAGAAAATTATTTATCAAAATTGTATTTAATTTTTGGATTTTACATGTTGAAAAATGGTTAGGGTGATGTTTTGTGAGTTTTCTGATGTATATCAATGTTTGATGAACAATAAAACACGGTAATTTACTAAATATATAAATTATAAGTCAAAATCAGTATTCCTAGTATCATCGATGAGGTAATCACCATTGTTCCAAACTCACCAAAACATATTACTATTTTTGTTCATTTTATCATAACGTTTTCTTATCTTATATAAAAAAATAAACTAATTATTAAAATATTATGAAAACCCTCCTCTCCTCCACTATAGAAACCACAAATACTCCCCTCTTCACTTCACTCCTCTCATGCATTGTGCCTTGCCTAAATTCTTCTCAAATATCTCCAAAGCTTCACTACCATGTAAACAATCTCTTGGTATCATCAAAACCAAATTTCCTCCCCTTAATATTATATCAGGGACAATTAATTCAAGAGGTAAATTCCTCTTTTCAAATATTTTAGTTTCTTTTCATGTTCTTTTGTTTTTTTTTCTATCCTTACATATCCTCATATGAATTTCATGAAAAATATAGTACCATGCATGTACTGTAATGTTGTTATGATGATGGAATCATTTTTTATTATCTCTCCTATACACTTATTCTATACTAGTAGTAAAAAAATCATCCGGGGTTTATTAATTTACAACATTGGGGATGATGGGTTGTTAATTTCTATTATTGTGTTCAGTTAGGGTCATGAAACCCTTCATATGGTTGAAAAATAACTATAATATATATATATTATGTATCATATATGGTTATGTAATATATTTTTACAAATATTTTTGATTTATAAATAAAAATGTGTTTGTTCTGATCAAAACCATCCAATTAACCCAAAAGGTTATCATAAAAGTTTTATTTAATAATTCAACTTCACTTCAAGTGACCAAATGATATTTAAAACCTTTTAAACTTCTGGATGTTTATAAATTAAATATAAATCATATTTTGGATAACCATACTCATTTTACATGATTATCCATTCAAGTACATAAGTAAACTGATCATGAAATAGACAGACTCAAACAACAAATTGAATCTATTAACCCATCAAAAAGGCCACGAATGACCATAAAAATGTTATAATAAATCAATTAAATGTAAAATAGGATTGGAATTATTAAATAATGAAACTAATTTGTATTATTAAGGTCAATAATATCATGTTGAAAACACCATTAGTCATATGGAAATGGATTCTACATAAACCTTCATTATTCCTTCGGGTTGTTCTTACTCACTTTTTCCCCAAATTAATTCAAATATTTTGTTTCTTTACATATTATAATTAATATTTATATGTTCCAAATCAGGTTTCATGATCCATTAATCATTATATTTCGGGTATATACATGTTTTTAAATTGATCATTCCTCAATACATCCCGATAGGCGAACACATTTTAAAGGGACTTCCCATATTTTTTCCCAATTTCATGTAGACAATATTATTTATTTCAAGATAGAATGGTTTTTATAAAATCATTCTCTTCCCTTAAAATGGCACTAAAATGTTTTAATTCTAATGTATCGTTAATAAAAAAAATTAAGTTGCAACTTTGGTTTGACATCACTTATCTTGATATATTCTGTTTTCCCTTATGAATTCCCATGTATGATTTAATTTCATATATTCATGGACACTTCTGTGATACATCCAGTTATTATGAATTATGACATGATTATGATACCCATTTATTTCCACAGGTAACCCTTATGTTTATGTATGATTGATTATGTGTGATTATTTATGTGGAAAACATAATCCTGAACATGATAAGATGTGTACCCCTACATGGTTGAAAATGAATTGGGTAATGTTGAGTCACATGAGTGGTTATATGAAACAGTCTTGGTGGTTTTCCTTGGCTTTTGCTACCATGTCCAATGGTCTTGGCAGTTAGCCATGACTTGTACTTCCATGTTCAATGGTCTTGGACGTTTGACTTGACATATTTTACCATGTGAAACAGTCTTGTTGGTTTACATTGACTTGTGTTTCTCTATGTGAAATGATCCTTGACTCGTGTTAAATTAATTTTTTCTATTACTGCCACATTAATATGATTGCATGTTTATATGATCCCATATTTATATGTTATTATTCCATATGTACCATTATTTTTATATAATTATTGCATGTGTTCTAACTCATGTTCTAAAGGATTAGTTTTATGTTCATTAACTTACTGGGCTTTTTGTAACAGCCCGAGATTTTATGAAAAAAATATTCTTTTTAATTTTATTAATGTCTTGTGTTGTACGCTACACCAAAAGGAGCTTGCACAACACACATCCTTGACTTTCCTTGCATTACACGCAATCGCGACCTTCCTCGATTGCGTGTGTAATACGCAATACTGAGTTTCATTAAACAACGATATGCTATTAAAATATTATTAAAACTAGCTGTTATGAATAGTAATAACCACTTTTTAAAATTCTATAAATCTTAATTTTTAAAATGAACTTCATTTTTGGATTCGGAATATCGAAATTAGCTTAGGTTGAAATTTTGGTGATTTTCGGATAACTTTCATATTTTGATGAATAGTGAAAATTACTAAATTATAATTAAAAACAACTTTTTTAATAGAAATAGTTGATAGTGAAAAATCATTAATTTGAGTGGTTTTAAAGTATATTTAGAATATATTTTTACAATTTAATACAATGTTTTTCATTGGATGTAATTTCACATTTAAACTAGACATAAACAAGTGTCAATCTTTTGATAGATATTGTTTCTTAAAAAAACACGCTATTTGTTTTAACAGCGGGATTTAATTATAAAATTAATTAATGCAACTTTTATGTTATGAATTTGGTAAAATAGACTTCATTTTTGAATTCGGAATATGAAATATAGCTTGGGATGAAATTTTGGCATTGTTCTGAAAAACATCAATTTTTGATGAATAGTGAAACTACTAAGTGGTAGGTTAAAAACTGAATTTTGCATAAAACTTAATTTTACAGCTTCTGTGAATGGAATTTCGAAAATCCGAGAGACATGGTTAATATCAAGGACAAAAATGTGGTTCAATGAGATGAAAATAAATTTTTGGTGAATAGTAACTTTTTACTTTTTTTACCACGGTTAATAGTAAATAGGGTAACTAAGGGTAAATATGATATTAATATTACCCTAACACATGTCCTAATTCTATTGGACAAGTGTAATTCGACCAAAAACAAACTTAGGAATAAAATATGACCATTTAGGCCCACTTGGATTAGATTAGGACATTTATTATTAATTTATTTAAAGAAGGGTTAAAATAGTTAAATTTAAAGTTTAATAAGTAAATCATTTTTAATATGGGGTTATACATAAGATAAATTAGATTGTAAATATTCATTAGAAAGAAAAAAAGATTTCCTACATGATGGTATTTTATTTGTAATTTTTAGACATCAAATAATATAATTTATGTATGACACAAAGATGATGCAGTAATTATCTTATTAATGAAATATTGACATAATTGATAATATAAATACCAAAATAAATGTAATTTAAGACTTTTTATGAATTCCACTAATTTTCTAGGTTACTATGATATATTAGTGATGATTTAAGCAACTTTGTTTGAACATATAATTCTGTTATGACTTTCACAAAAATCATATATCAAATAGTGTCAAAATTGACACAAAATAGTTTTTAAAACAAATATTATATTACTAATTGTTATTGTATTCCTAAAAATCTAAGGTTCTGCCTAATGACTTAGATAAGGATATATATATTAATAATAAACAATTTGGGGTTCGTTTGGCATGTTATAGTAAGTGTATTAACCATATAGTGTAAGAAAACAAAAAGACACGGTAAAAGTTAAATTATTTAACTTATAGTTAAATCTAATTTATAAGGTTAAAATAATACCCTAAACTTGTCTAAATCCTATTGGTTGATAGGATTTCGACCCATCCCCACTTTAGCTTCGAAATAAGACCCTTTGGAACCATTATAAACCGATTTTGACTTTAATATAAAATAATATTTTGAGATATTCCTAAGGTGCCCCTCTCCTCCCCTATAAAAGGACACCTCCTCCCCCTCCTCCTCACACCAATTTGAGCACTCAAGCTCGGCCAACCCCTGCCAATTTATCCTCTCCACTTCCCTAGCAATATCCTAGAGGTTCTGGTCTTCCTAAAAGACCAATTTTAGTGCCCTAAGAGGAGGTCTCAAAGAGGCACTTCAAAGAAGAGGTAATTACCGTTACCAATTCTTTCATCTTTATTTCTTCTTCCACTTCTTCTTCTTAGGTTGTTTCATTATGAAGTAATAACATCAGTATCACTCATATACTGATATGTTATTATAAGTATGAAACAACCCTATTTCACCATCTATCCATCCTACGGAAAAAGAAATCACCGCGCGTGCGTACGTACGGAATACCGTCTCCACGCCGTGGTGTAATCTATTTTCCACCGCCACATTACATGGATGGGTATAATGGTGTAAAGAATAACTATACATAGTTATTACAACATCATATTGATTCTGATATATTGTATAATCCACTCCAATTCAATTCAATATTTATAGAAATGATATCATCGCTCGTGCGTACGTACGGACTACCGTCTCCACGACGCGATGAGATTCATTCTCCATGTTAACCATTTAAGAATGATTATAATATATATATAAGAAATAATAATGAAATATATGACATTATAAAGCTACTGGATTTATGTATATATATACATATGTATGTCATCTACTTACTTCCATTTCAAGACAATAAGGAAAGGAAAACAGCGTTCATGCGTACGTACGGACTACCGTCTCCATGAACGGTGTTTTTCATTTTATTTATCTACCAATTATATATATATATATATACTGAATATATATGATATATAAATCATATTTTATATTCTGGAAGTAAGTAAATCATGATATAAGTAATAATAATGTCAATAACAACAACTCAAAATACCTACGATAAAAGAAACGATTTTACCCAAAACGCTTCTTTAACATGGAATTTACCAAAGAAAGGGTAATATAATGTCATAAGTGAACCATATATGATAACATAACAATGAATATGATTCTTTAATAAGTCAATGACATTATTTAAATCATTATACAGGAGGTTCGGACACATACGAAGCAAATTGGACCTAAGGTAAGGGAAATATCACAATCTCATTTTTATCCGAGATTGTTTTTACTTTGGTAATTACTGGGGTGTATTTTATCATCCACATCCATGTTTCCTCAATATGTAATGTTATTTACATCCACCTACAATTGTTTAAATCCAATTTTACCCTTCGGTGAGGTTCTAGTAAAAGATATGAAAGGAATCTTTTGTCGTTTTTCATACGAGGTAATTTTTGACTTTTCCGACAAAAGTACGAAGAATGTTTTTTTTAACTTATACGGCACGAACGGATTTCTACTGTTTTATAAAGCCTTATTTTCATGAAGCTTCCTCTAAAAGATTTCATGACTATTTCCAATAAAATCTCTTTATTTTAAAATTGCATGATGTTTTGTGAAAAGAAATTGATTTTGAAGAAGAAAGGGATATTTTCCTCAAGAATTCAATTCAAGTGTTTTATCAAAATTATTTTCCATCTAAGATAATAAAGGGTTCTGTTTCTATCCCTATTTTTACATTGATTTGACTATGTTGTGATGGAATTATGTTTATGAATTCCTTTATCTTATATGAATTGATTTATGATGTCATGATGTTTCAAGAATCCCATTTTTGTTACATGTGTTATGCGATGATGTATGTTTTATGATTATGTGGCACACATAAGAAAGGATTCATTATAAGATGGGTGGGACCTATATCTCCCTCCAATGCATTGGGTAAAGATTTTATATCTCATGAGATAGACATGGCTGGAACGGAAGGTTATTTCGGTTCAGTGATACAGGACTGAAACGAGGAGTGAACTCGGTTCAGAAAGGGACTTTGTCCACTAAGATAGTCTTGGCAATGAGTCTTGACTAAAAAGAAATGATTTTCCATGATTATGTGTGCATGACACAAAGTTTCAAGTTTCATGTTATGATTATGGGGATCTCATTTTCACTTCTATGATTTATCCCATGTTATGATATTATGAGCTCTTTTGCAGGTTAAGATTTCCAAAGGCTATGTTCTTATGTATATGATGTGATTGATATTTCTTTTGTTTACCCTTACTGAGAATTTGAGCTCACCCTTTTATGTTTTCTTTTCCCCAGGATATAAAGAAAGGTTTTAGGTAAAAAAAAGGAAGATCTTTTGGGATATTTTGAAGATCTTTCACCACGATTAGAAGATTATAGTCCGAGTTTCCAAAGACACTAAACTATTACGGTCCTTTTGTGTGTGTTTTTGTAATGTACTAAGTATTCTGCAAAAGTAATGTAATGTCCATGTACGATAAGCTTCGGGTCTCTACAGTTGGTATCAGAGGAAAGGTTTAGTCAACCTTTGGAAACTAGGACGCGAAAACATTAGTGAGATCCCTAGAGATATTTCTAAGGTATGTCTAGGGATGCCCCTAAGGATAAGTATACGTATAGGATATAGTCCTAGAACTATGGTAACGATATTAGATTAAACCAAAGATGTTAGATATTTAAGTTACTCCCCCTTTATTATGATTTTTGCCTCTCACACTATTCTTTTTTGGGTTTTAGAATATGGCTGGAAACAAGATGATTCACGATAATGGAGGATATGATGGACAATGGAATGATATTCTTCATGAGCAACCAAATGAAATGGGATTTGGATGCCCAAACATCATTATTATGCCGAATCAGCAATCTCACAACATGATCAATAAAGTAAAATTTGGTAAGTTTCCTGACTCGACTAACAAGAGAAAGATGGAGTTCCATGATGATCATAGAGGAAAGAAAGTTCAATTTCCCCTATGTAAATCATGTGGGAAGAGGCATCAAGGAGAATGTTTCAAGGGAACTGGAAGATGCTTTGGGTGTGGAAAAGAAGGACACAAAGCAAGTAAGTGCAAAGGAAAAGGTTCGGTTAACACCATGGATGAGGATAATGGTATTGCTACGACATCAAAAATGGTTAAGTGTTTTAAATGTGGAATGTATGGGCATTATGCAAACAAATGCCCTAAGGGAAAGACTCATGAAGAGAATCAGTATGGTCATATGGGTAGTATTTATGTGGATGATGATGAAGAGACTACAAATGATATGTGAGATGAAAGGATTTTTGAAGCTCGGTCAATGGTTTGAGAATGTAGTGGAATGATTACATGTTTATCATGTGTAATTTTGGAATAAAGATACATCTATGGATTGTTACACTGTTGTCTTTCCTTGTGTTTTGAAAGTGTATGATTAATGTTACCAGTATCCATGAAAGGTTATTCAGATATTTTTGGAATGTAGATGATATGCGCATAATGAAGGGATAAGGAGAAAATTAAATGTTTGATAGTATTCATGAGCTCATGATTGATATAAGGACTAAGTGATATCATGGTTTGAGTATATAGAATTTTGAGGATTTTGGTATGAGGAAAGTGTTAACTTTTAACTGCACTCATGTTTTCACTAAGGTATTCAAGAGAATACACGATTAAGGACTTTGAATGTTTGGAATGTGACCAACAAGACATATCTTATGATATGTGGGGATCAACGACAGTATTAAATCTCCGGTAATCGTTGTCACTATATTATGAGAGTGGACTGCAGTATTATAAGCCTAAAGATTAGACTGGATTATGTTGGACATAAGTTAGTATTGTTTAAGGATAGAAGATTTTCGATATTATTGAAGGGATGTTATAGTAACGTAGTTTTAGAAAAAGGGACAACCTGCAGGACGGGCGACAGCCCATCGCTTCGGACAAGGCTGAAGGAATCGAACCCACAACCGAAGTGCGACTGGCCTTTATCGCCTACCACTGACCTACAGGAAGTCCCTGTTTAGTAGAAACCAGTTTTATTATATTAAGAAGTATGATATATGAAGTATAAGTCCATTTTAGGAACCATATATGATTAATCTCACTATAGAATGACTTATGTATATTTAATAACTTTTGCTAACCTTTTGTTTGAGACAGATGGAATAACCAGTCATTCTATCACATGATCTGCTAACACTTCACGAATAACAAATTCAACTTCATTTATGTAAGAAATGAAGTGGAAATTGTTCAAGGCACGAACAACAGTGAGATTGTACCAAAATAAAGTAAGTATTTATTCTAATTCAAATTTTCAACTTTAGGGAGATGATCTTGAAAACCAAAAATGTTGTCCTAGTGATCTTATACCTGATGAATCAGATGGTACCTTAGATCATCACAAATTTATGGATTTGTTATTACTGGCTTTTCCATAGCCATGTTCTCTACCACTCTCCATCAGAACATGATGGTTAGATTTCTCTTCCATATCCATATTTTCACCTATGTGGAAACCCAGTGATTAGTTTATTTGGGTAATCGTTACATTTCATACTTTAGTTTTTAAAGCCATGTTTTGGTATTCCCTTTTACGATGTGGGTTTCTATTAAAGAAACTTTCGAATAGTAAACCATTTATAACCCCGACGAATTTCGAGGGCGAAATTCATTTTAAGGGGGGTAGAATGTAACAGCCCGAGATTTTATGAAAAAAATATTCTTTTTAATTTTATTAATGTCTTGTGTTGTACGCTACACCAAAAGGAGCTTGCACAACACACATCCTTGACTTGCCTTGCATTACACGCAATCGCGACCTTCCTCGATTGCGTGTGTAATACGCAATACTGAGTTTCATTAAACAACGATATGCTATTAAAATATTATTAAAACTAGCTGTTATGAATAGTAATAACCAATTTTTAAAATTCTATAAATCTTATTTTTTAAAATGAACTTCATTTTTGGATTCGGAATATCGAAATTAGCTTAGGTTGAAATTTTGGTGATTTTCGGATAACTTTCATAATTTGATGAATAGTGAAAATTACTAAATTATAATTAAAAACAACTTTTTTAATAGAAATAGTTGATAGTGATAAATCATTAATTTGAGTGGTTTTAAAGTATATTTAGAATATATTTTTACAATTTAATACAATGTTTGTCATTGGATGTAATTTCACATTTAAACTAGACATAAACAAGTGTCAATCTTTTGATAGATATTGTTTCTTAAAAAAACACGCTATTTGTTTTAACAGCGGGATTTAATTATAAAATTAATTAATGCAACTTTTATGTTATGAATTTGGTAAAATAGACTTCATTTTTGAATTCGGAATATGAAATATAGCTTGGGATGAAATTTTGGCATTGTTCTGAAAAACATAAATTTTTGATGAATAGTGAAACTACTAAGTGGTAGGTTAAAAACTGAATTTTGCATAAAACTTAATTTTACAGCTTCTGTGAATGGAATTTCGAAAATCCGAGAGACATGGTTAATATCAAGGACTAAAATGTGGTTCAATGAGATGAAAATAATTTTTTGGCGAATAGTAACTTTTTACTTTTTTTACCACGGTTAATAGTAAATAGGGTAACTAAGGGTAAATATGATATTAATATTACCCTAACACATGTCCTAATTCTATTGGACAAGTGTAATTCGACCAAAAACAAACTTAGGAATAAAATATGACCATTTAGGCCCACTTGGATTAGATTAGGACATTTATTATTAATTTATTTAAAGAAGGGTTAAAATAGTTAAATTTAAAGTTTAATAAGTAAATAATTTTTAATATGGGGTTATACATAAGATAAATTCGATTGTAAATATTCATTAGAAAGATAAAAAGATTTCCTACATGATGGTATTTTATTTGTAATTTTTAGACATCAAATAATATAATTTATGTATGACACAAAGATGATGCAGTAATTATCTTATTAATGAAATATTGACATAATTGATAATATAAATACCAAAATAAATGTAATTTAAGACTTTTTATGAATTCCACTAATTTTCTAGGTTACTATGATATATTAGTGATGATTTAATCAACTTTGTTCGAACATATAATTCTGTTATGACTTTCACAAAAATCATATATCAAATAGTGTCAAAATTGACACAAAATAGTTTTTAAATCAAATATTATATTACTAATTGTTATTGTATTCCTAAAAATCTAAGGTTCGGCCGAATGACTTAGATAAGGATATATATATTAATAATAAACAATTTGGGGTTCTTTTGGCATGTTATAGTAAGTGTATTAACCATATAGTGTAAGAAAACAAAAAGACACGGTAAAAGTTAAATTATTTAACTTATAGTTAAATCTAATTTATAAGGTTAAAATAATACCCTAAACTTGTCTAAATCCTATTGGTTGATAGGATTTCGACCCATCCCCACTTTAGCTTCGAAATAAGACCCTTTGGAACCATTATAAACCGATTTTGACTTTAATATAAAATAATATTTTGAGATATTCCTAAGGTGCCCCTCTCCTCCCCTATAAAAGGACACTTCCTCCCCCTCCTCCTCACACCAATTTGAGCACTAAAGCTCGGCCAACCCCTGCCAATTTATCCTCTCCACTTCCCTAGCAACATCCTAGAGGTTCTGGTCTTCCTAAAAGACCAATTTTAGTGCCCTAAGAGGAGGTCTCAAAGAGGCACTTCAAAGAAGAGGTAATTATCGTTACCAATTCTTTCATCTTTATTTCTTCTTCCACTTATTCTTCTTAGGTTGTTTCATTATGAAGTAATAACATCAGTATCACTCATATACTGATATGTTATTATAAGTATGAAACAACCCTATTTCACCATCTATCCATCCTACGGAAAAAGAAATCACCGCGCGTGCGTACGTACGGAATACCGTCTCCACGCCGTGGTGTAATCTATTTTCCACCGCCACATTACATGGATGGGTATAATGGTGTAAAGAATAACTATACATAGTTATTACAACATCATATTGATTCTGATATATTGTATAATCCACTCCAATTCAATTCAATATTTATAGAAATGATATCATCGCTCGTGCGTACGTACGGACTACCGTCTCCACGACGCGATGAGATTCATTCTCCATGTTAACCATTTAAGAATGATTATAATATATATATAAGAAATAATAATGAAATATATGACATTATAAAGCTACTGGATTTATGTATATATATACATATGTATGTCATCTACTTACTTCCATTTCAAGACAATAAGGAAAGGAAAACAGCGTTCATGCGTACGTACGGACTACCGTCTCCATGAACGGTGTTTTTCATTTTATTTATCTACCTATTATATATATATATATATACTGAATATATATGATATATAAATCATATTTTATATTCTGGAAGTAAGTAAATCATGATATAAGTAATAATAATGTCAATAACAACAACTCAAAATACCTACGATAAAAGAAACGATTTTACCCAAAACGCTTCTTTAACATGGAATTTACAAAAGAACGGGTAATATAATGTCATAAGTGAACCATATATGATAACATAACAATGAATATGATTCTTTAATAAGTCAATGACATTATTTAAATCATTATACAGGAGGTTCGGACACATACGAAGCAAATTGGACCTAAGGTAAGGGAAATATCACAATCTCATTTTTATCCGAGATTGTTTTTACTTTGGTAATTACTGGGGTGTATTTTATCATCCACATCCATGTTTCCTCAATATGTAATGTTATTTACATCCACCTAAAATTGTTTAAATCCAATTTTACCCTTCGGTGAGGTTCTAGTAAAAGATATGAAAGGAATCTTTTGTCGTTTTTCATACGAGGTAATTTTTGACTTTTCCGACAAAAGTACGAAGAATGTTTTTTTTAACTTATACGGCACGAACGGATTTCTACTGTTTTATAAAGCCTTATTTTCATGAAGCTTCCTCTAAAAGATTTCATGACTATTTCCAATAAAATCTCTTTCTTTTAAAATTGCATGATGTTTTGTGAAAAGAAATTGATTTTGAAGAAGAAAGGATATTTTCCTCAAGAATTCAATTCAAGTGTTTTATCAAAATTATTTTCCATCTAAGATAATAAAGGGTTCTGTTTCTATCCATATTTTTACATTGATTTGACTATGTTGTGATGAAATTATGTTTATGAATTCCTTTATCTTATATGAATTGATTTATGATGTCATGATGTTTCAAGAATCCCATTTTTGTTACATGTGTTATGCGATGATGTATGTTTTATGATTATGTGGCACACATAAGAAAGGATTCATTATAAGATGGGTGGGACCTATATCTCCCTCCAATGCATTGGGTAAAGATTTTATATCTCATGAGATAGACATGGCTAGAACGGAAGGTTATTTCGGTTCAGTGATACAGGACTGAAACGAGGAGTGAACTCGGTTCAGAAAGGGACTTTGTCCACTAAGATAGTCTTGGAAATGAGTCTTGACTAACAAGAAATGATTTTCCATGATTATGTGTGCATGCCACAAAGTTTCAAGTTTCATGTTATGATTATGGGGATCTCATTTTCACTTCTATGATTTATCCCATGTTATGATATTATGAGCTCTTTTGCAGGTTAAGATTTCCAAAGGCTATGTTCTTATGTATATGATGTGATTGATATTTCTTTTGTTTACCCTTACTGAGCATTTGAGCTCACCCTTTTATGTTTTCTTTTCCCCAGGATATAAAGAAAGGTTTTAGGTAAAAAAAAAGGAAGATCTTTATGGGAGATTTTGAAGATCTTTCACCACGATTAGAAGATTATAGTCCGAGTTTCCAAAGACACTAAACTATTACGGTCCTTGTGTGTGTGTTTTTGTAATGTACTAAGTATTCCGCAAAAGTAATGTAATGTCCATGTACGATAAGCTTCGGGTCTCTACACTTTTAGTGCATCCCTTTGTTCATATTATCCCCAGATTATCTTATGTGGACGTATGATCACAACAGAAGTAAGAAGATCAACATGAATATTAAATAAACTGAATATTTATGATTTATATTTTATGTACCTAGTCATTAAAGACAGTAGACATCACAATCCATGGCTTGTTTTCAATTGTTTAGTTAGGCATAAAATCATGTAATGTTATTTGTAAAATGTTAGGGTCTCTGTAGTTGGTATCAGATGATGGTCTAGTTATTTTTTGAGATTAAGAATAGATTTCTTTAGTAAGAACCTTATGGATGAGACTAAGTAAAAGAAAACATCCATTGATTTTGGTAACTATTGTGTAAGTTGTTTATCAAGAAAATACATCCCTATCTAGATACAAATAGGTAGAGGCAGCTCTGGCACATATGTATGTTGGGTTAAAACCAAAATATTCCACTTTTTTATAGACTTGAACCTGAATTTGTGCACAACAACGGGCCTTGCATCACTCTGGGTTTGACACTCCCAGGTGATATGATTTGGTATATTCATTAACATAGTATGAACCATTATTAAAGGAAAAACATAAGAATATAGGAACATATGTTAGGAAATAGATCATGGATAACCTAGATTGAATCTTATGTTATCAAAAGAAAGGATATAGCATTCCTTTAAGATTTTACCCTTTTATGGTTATTGTTTTCTTTTTATGTGTATTAGATAAGTAACCAAACCCTCGCCAGTTTTCACCTGATTATGTAAAAAGAAATTTCACGGGTGAAATTTCTTAGGGGGGGGGGGAATGTAAGACCCTAAGGATATATAAGTAAATTTAATGATATGAATGAAATACATAGTCTTTATAAAACAAAACATTTTTTTAAAAATATATTTACAACCGACCTGTAAAACTAACTTTTTCCACATCTATGTTTTTAATTTTGAAAATATAACATACACGGTTTTGTTCATTGTGTATTTCAGGGTCTGATGGAACAAACTAATTTTTTTTGGTGAATAGAAACCAACCATTATGAATAGTAACATACCCTTATGAGTAGTTATATGACCATTATGAATAGTAAATCTCTCAAAAGTGTATAACCTAACAATTTAATTTATAAATAATGTATAGGCATCTTATAAGTGATAATATGTCCATAGAAAAAGTATAGGTATTTTTGAATGTCATGAATAATTATTTACAATTAATTAATTAATTTAAAAGAAAATTTATTTTCCTAAAATGTATTCATAAATTAAAATTTTAATGCCTCCTATTTTGTAGATAAATTATTACGCCCATATGTAATTTTATGAAATTGTTATAAAATCAGTCAAAGTTTTAAAATGTTTATTTTTCATGTAAATGGTGATTTTTATTAATAATTAAATATATCATATTTGGGAATTTATTTTTTATAAATCAATTACATTTTTTGATTTTAAAAGGTGAAAATGTATAGGGTGACATGGAATTTTTCTGAAATACTTGAATTTTTTAGGAATATCATTGTAACACCCCAAGATTTTATGAGAAATATTATTTTTAATTTTTTCATGTCTTGTGATGCACGCTAGAGCGACCTTCCTCAATAGCGTGTGTTATACGCAATACCGAGTTTCACTAAAAAATGATATATTGTTATAATATTATTATGAGCTAGAAATTATGAATAGTATTAACCGAATTTTGAATTTTATTACTTTATAATTCATCTTACATATTTTCTAGAATGATGTATGAGAACAAAATCAATTTTTCAGATAGAAGAAGTATTTTAAAAAAAATGCAGTTTTTTCACCCTTTGATGGGTCACCCATTATAAATCTAATTTTTTACAATTTAATAAGTTAGATTTTTAAAAATAAACTTCTTATTTTTAATCAGAAAATATAAATTTACATTGGATAGTATTTTGATATTTTTCTAACAAATTTCTTATATTGATGAATTGTAAGAACACGCTAAATTTTACAAAAAAAACAACTTTTTTCGTTCAGATAATTTATATGGTTAAATTATAATAGTAAATTTTTTTAAAGTATAAATATAATATATTTGTACCATTTAATATCATTTATGTCATTATCATTAATTTTACATTAAATTCATAAGTAAAAACATTTCAATCTTTTTCCACGTTTTAACTTTTAAAACCCATTTTCTCAACAGCGGGATTAATTTTAAATTAAATACTGGAAATTTTTTGTTTTCAATTTTGAAAAATGGATTCCATATTTGGAATAAGTTGGTATAAATTATTTTCATAACCAACATTTGATTTTTAAGCATTATGAATAGTAACTACGGTAATTGTTTTTACCATAGTTAAAGTTAAATCAGGTAATTAAGGGTAAATATAATATTATAAAATTAACCTAACTCTTGTTTTAATGTAATTGGAAGATTATATTTTTCCATAAATCATTCTTGGGTCTAAATGGAATCTAATGAAACCCACTTTTATTTTATTAAGACCTTTTATTTATCTTATTTAAAGGAAAGTGAAATATGTCTCACTCAAACTTCAATAATTAGATTTTTTTAATATAAGGTTATACAGAATATAAATTATATTATAAATACTCATTTTAAATATACAATTTTTTTATTTATCATGGTAATTTATTTGTAATTTTTAGGAAATATTTAATTACCTTAATAGCTTATACATTAATGATGTATATATTATTTATTTAGTGAAAAATCAACAATATTGTTTTTATTAAAATAAAAATACCGATAAAAATGACCAGAAACGTGACCAAACATTATTTTTCGAGTATATCTATACCCTAAGAATCCAATGGTATATGGTTGGACCATTCGGAACCTTATAAAACTGATTAAGACATTTATATTATTTTATTTTAAATAATTTCAAAGATGTCACCTTCATAATGTAATAAATATAACAATTTAAATGTTGTGATTTTAAGATGAAAAATTCCAGTAAAAATATTATTATGAAAGGTATCATATTTATCATCATAATTTAATTTTATTTTTAATTTTGATGAAACCAATGATTATATTAAGTAGTTATACAAAAATGGTGTAGTAATTGTTTTATTAAGAGATATACCAAATAAATGGTTTTAAAAATATTAAAATAAATAATATATGAACTGATTAATGTGCTACAAGAATTTTTTTCATGAATATGACATGTTAGAAATCTATTATATATATTTTTTCCGAACATGCCTTATGTTTGGATTTTATTTAAGTTCAAATAATGAATAATGTCATAATTGAAACTATTGATATTTTCTAAAAATAACTTATTATTAAATTATTTAAAAGTCACAAAAATATTTAAAACCTAAAAATATACAATTATATGTTATAATATGTTACAAAGTATCAAATATGTGATATTTACAACATTTTATTATGTATTTATAACAATTTAAAATTTAGAATTTTATTACCACAAATAAAATTAAATAGATTAAATAATGATAAATCAAGTTGATAAGGATTAAAATAAATATAAAACTTGTATAAATTTTATTGGATGATTATATTACGACCATATATCATCTAATCTTCTAAATGAGGCTTTTTTGGATGTTTTTAAGTGGGTTTTCATTTTATTATTAATTAATATTTTTGATGTTTCCAAAAGTGCCCTTCTCCTCTCCTATATAAGGGCACATCCTCCCTCTACTCCTCACACCAATTTGAGCCTTTCATTTCATCCAAAACTTAACAATTTATCTTCTCCAATTCCCTATTAACCTACTAAAGTTCCTGGTATTCTTCCAAGACAATCGTTAGTGCCCCAAGTGGAGGTTAAGAGGAGGTGCGTCGAAGAAGAGGTAATCTCCTCTACCGATTCTTTCAAGTTTTCTTTCTTCTTAAACTTCTGCCTATTTAGTAGTTTCATTATAAAGTAATAACATAAGTATCAATAATATAATTATTTCTTATTATAAATATGATACATCCCCATTTCACCTTCTATCCATCCTACGGAAGACGAAATCACTGTGTGTGCGTACGTACAGAATAATGTCTCCACGCTGTGGTGTAATATGTTTTTCCACCACCACCTTACATGGATGGGTATAATGGTGTAAATAATAACTATATATAGTTATTATAAGATCATATTAATTATGAGATTTTATATTATCCACTCCAATTCAATTCAAAAATTATTGGTATAATATAATCGCTCTTGCGTACGTACGGTTTACCGTCTCCACGACGCGATGAGATTCATTCTCCATGTTAAACATTCAAGAATGATTATAAAGTATATATAATGAATAATAATTAAATATATGACATGATCAATATACTATATTTATGTATATATATATATATATATATATATATATTTCATCTACTTACTTCTATTCATGTCAATATGGAAAGAAAAACAGCGTTCATGCGTACGTACGGCCTACCGTCTCCAAGAACGGTGTATTTCATTTCATTTATCTATCTACTATATACATATATATATTTAATATATATAATATATAAATAATTATTTACAATCTGGAAGTATGTAAATCATGATATAAGTAAAAATAATATCAATAACAACAAGTCTAAACGCGTACGAAAAATAAAACGATTTTACCCAAAACACTACTTTAACAAGGTATTTACAAATGAACGGGTAATATAATGTCATAAGTGAGCCATATATGATATCATAACGATGACTATGATTTTGTAATAATTAAATGACATTATTTAAATCATTATACAGGAGGTTCGGATATGTATGAAGCATATCATACCTATGGTAAGGGATAACTATTCCAATTTCGTTCTTATCCGAGAATGTTTATTCGTAAGTATTTACTGGGGTTATATTTTTAATCCATGTCCATAAAAAATGTTTTTAATAATTTGATTTATATTCTTCCATGTATGTTTAATGTCATGTTTACCCCTGTTTTATTTTTACTTTGTGTTATAGAAGGAGTCTTTATTTTGTTTACCATATGTCGTACGTTTTGACTTTTCCGTTAAAAGTATGAGGAGAATGTTTTTTTAACTTATATGGAATGAATGGATTTTTTCAGCTTCATAACGCTTTATTTTCATGAATTTTACTCTAGAAAATTTCATGATTATTTTCAACAAAATAATTTTCTTTTAAAATTCCATATCATTTTGAGAAAAGAAAATGATTTTGAAGAAGAAGGGATATTTTCATAAGGAATTCATCTCAAGGGTTTTATCAAAACTATTTTCCATCTAAGATGACATTATTTAGTATGTTTATGATTCAAGTCTAATGTATATATTATTCAAATGGTTTGATTTTTCTTATGATGAAATGATATCCATTTGTTTTATATGGATTATGTTGATATGGGAAGATGTATATGAAACCCATTTTATTCTTTGGGTTATGATGAATGATTTATGTTTATGTTGTGGCACACGTAAGAATGATTTCATTATGAGCTTGGTGGAACCTATATATCCCTCCAATGAATATGGTAAAGTTTTATATCTCATGAGATAGACATGGACGGAATGGCAATTTAATCTGGTTCAGTGATATAGGACTATAACGAGGAGTGAACTCGGTTCAAAAAGAGACATTGTCCACTAAGATGGTCTTGGCAGCAATGCCTTGGCTACTATGGAAATTATATCATGTGATTAATGGTTTTTCACAATTAAATGTTTTATTCCCATGCTATTTCATCATGATTGATGTTACTTTATGATCTATGCCTTATGTACTGCCATTTTTTAAGTCATTGCTCAAGATTTTGATGATTAAACATTGGGATCATGTTTTCTTAAAGTCAAATGTATATGATATGTTTTATTTTCTCCATGGATACCCTTACTGAGCATTTGAGCTCACCCTTTATATGTTTTCTTTTCCCCAGGATTTAAAGAAAGGTTTTAGGTAAGAATAAATGGGGAATATCTTTATGGGATATGTTGAAGATCTTTCACCACGATTAGAATATTATATTCGGTGTTTCCAATGAAACTAAACTATTACGGTCCTTGTGTGTCTATTTATGTTATGTATTAAGTATTTTGAAAAAAGTAATGTAATGTCCGTGTACGTCAAGCTTTGGGTCTCTACAGTTTTTATCAGAGGAAAGGTTTAGTTAACCTTTGGAAACTAGGATGCAAAAACATTACTAAGATCCCAAGAGATATTTATATTGTATGTCTAGGGATGTCCCTAAGGTTATGTATAAGTATAGGTTATAGTCCTAGAATTACAGTAACGATCATATAATTAAACCTAAGATGTTAGATATTGAAAGTACTCCCCCTTGTTTTTGTTGTTTTTCTAGTACACGTTTTTCCTCTCATACTATTCTTTTTTGGGTTTTAAGAAATGACAGGAAATAAGAGGATTCATGTTAATGGAGAATATAATGGACAATGGAATGATATTCATCATGAGAAACCAAATGAACGAGATTTGGATGTCCAAACATCATTATTATGCCTATTCTACAATCTCATAATATTACCAATAATCTCAGTATTGGTATGTTTCTTGACTCAGCAAATAAGAGAAAGATTTAGTTTCATTATGATCATATAGGAATGAAAGTTCAATTTTCCTCATGTAAATCAAGTGGGAAGAGGCATCCAGGAGAATGTTTCAAAAGAACTAGAAGATTCTTCTAGTGTGGAAAAGAAGGACACAAAGCTAGTAATTGAAAAGGAAAAGGTTCAGTTAACATCATGGACAAGGATAATGGTATTGCTAAGACTTCAACAACGATTAAATGTATTAAATGTGTAATGTACGGGCATTATGAAAACCAATTCCCTAAGGGAAAGTCTCATGAGGAGAATCAATATGGTCGTATGGTCAGTATTTATATTGATGATGATGAAGAGACTAAAAATGATATGTGAGATGAAATAATTGTTCAAGCTCGGTCAATGGTTTAAAAAGGTAGTGTAATGCTTTATGTTTATCAAGAGTGGTGTTGTATAGGTAATGGTACTATATAATGAAGACACATATAAGGATTGTTACACATTTTTTTCTAAAGTATTTGAAAGCATATGTTGAATGGTACCGGTAACCATGAAAGGTTATTTAGATATTTTTGGAAAGTAGATGATATGCACATAATGAAGGGATAAGGAGATAATGAGATGATTGATAGTATTAATGAGCTCATGAGTGATATAAGGACAATGTGATATCATGGTTTGAGTATATAGAAATTTTTTCAGATTTTGGTATGTTGAAACAGGTAACTTTTGACAACATTCATGTTTTTACTAAGGTTCTATGGTAATTAATGTTTCAAAAGAATACATGTTTAAGGTATTCACATGTTTGGAATGTGACCAACAAGATATATCTTATGATATATGAAGGTATTCACGTGCTTCTTATGTGTCCATTAAAGTAATCTTTTTCTTTATACTATGAGCTTGGACCAAAGTATTTTGGATAATCCTAAAGATTGGAATTTATTAAGTTATACATAAGATAGTATTGTTTAATGCTAGATATTTTTTCTATATTATTGAAGGAATGTTATAATAATGTAGTTTTAGAAAAAGGAAAAACCTACAGGATGGGTGACAACCCATCGCGTCAGAAAAGGATGTGGGAATCAAACCCACAACCGAAGTGTGATAGGCCTTTATCACATACCACTGGCCTACATGAAGTACCGAGTTAGTTTCAAATAGTTTAAATTTATTAAGTGGTATGATATATGAATTATACATCCATTTTAAGAACCATGTACGATTAATCTCACTATAGATGGAATTATGTATATTTATTAACTTTTTCTATACTTTTGTTGGAGATAGATGGAATAACCTATCATTCAATCACATGATCTTCTAACACTTCACGAATGAAAAATTCAACTTCATTTCTTTAAGAGTTGAATTGGGAATTGTTCAAGGAACAACTAACGGTGAGATTGTACAAAAATCAAGAAATTATTTCTTCTAATTCAAATTTTTTTCAACTTTAGGGAAATGATATTGAAATCCAAAAATGTTGTCTAATCTCCCTCATATTTGATGAATCAGATGGTACCTTAGATCATCACAAATTTATTACTTTGTGATTGTTGGCTTTTTCATAGTCATATTCTCTACCACTCTCCATTAGAACTTTATTTTTAGATTTCTCTTCCATATCCATATTTTCACCTATTTTCAACTAGGCGGAAACCCAATAATGAGTTAATTTGGGTAACCATTTTGTTTCTTACTTCACTTTTTGAAATTAAGTTTTAGTATTCTATTTTACGATGTCTGTTTCTATGAAAGAAACATTCATGCAGTAAACGATTTATAACCCCGTCGAATTTTGAGGGTGAAATTCATTTTAAGGGTGGTAGAATGCAACACCCCAAGATTTTATGAGAAATATTATTTTCAATTTCTTTGATGTCTTGTGTTTCACGCAAGAGAGAACTTCCTCAATAGCGTGTTTTATATGCAATACCAAGTTTCAGTAAACAATGATATATTGTTATAATATTATTATGAAAGAGCCATTATGAATAGTATTAACCGCATTTTTAATTTTTTAACATTATAATTCATCTTACACATTTTCTAGAATGAGTTATGATAACAAAATCAGTTTTTTGGATAAAACAATTAATTTTCAAAAAATGCAGTTTTCCCTCTTTTGATGGCACACCCATATTAAATCTAATTTTTTACAAGTTTATAAGTTCAATTGTACAAAATAAACTTCTTCTTTTGAATTAGGATATAAAAATTTACATTGGAAATGTTTTGATATTTTTCTGACAACGTTCTTATTTTGATGAATAGTAAAAACACAATAAATTTTACTTAAAAAAAACCTTTTTCATCCAGCTAATTTATATGGATAAATTATAATAGTTAATTGTTTTAAAGTATAAATATAATATATTTTTACCATTTAATATAATTTATGTAGTTAGCATTAATTTTACATTGAATTCATTATTAAAAACATTTCAATCTTTTGCAATGTTTTAACTTTTAAAACCCCTTTTCTCAACAGCGGGATTGATTTTAAATTAAATACAGAAACATCTTTGTTTTGAATTTGTAAAAATGGATTCCTTATCTGGAATCAGTAGGTTGATATTTTGTTAATAGGATACATTTTATTTTTAGGAATTATGAATAGTAATTACGGTAAATTTTATTTACCAGAGTTAAAGGTAAATCAGGTAATTATGGGAAAATATAATATTATAAAATTACCCTAACACTTGTTTTAATATAATTAGATGATTATATTTTGTCATAAATCATAATTGGGTCAAAATGGAATCTAATGGAACCCACTTGTATTTGATTAGGACATTTTATTTATTTTATTTAAAGGAAAGTGAAATATGTCTCACTCAAACATTAATAATTATATGATTTTTAATATAAGGTTATACAGAATATAAATTCGATTATAAATACTCATTTAAAAGATAAAATGTTTTAATTTATCATGGTAATTTATTTTTAATTTTTAATAAATTTTTTATTACCTTAATAACTTATACATTAATGATGTAGAAATTATCTATTTAGTAAAAAATCAATAATATTGTTTTTATTAAAATAACAATACCTATAATAATTACCAGAAACATGACTAAACATTATTGGTCGAGTATATATATACCATAAGCATTCAAGGGAATATTTTTGGACCATTTGAAACCTTATAAAACCGATTAGGACAATTATATTATTTTATTTTAAATGATGTCAAAGATGTCACCTTCATAATGTAATAAATATAACAATTTAAATGTTGTGATTTTAAGATGATATATTCTATTAAATATATTAATATTAGATTTATTATATTTATCTTCATTATTCGATTTTATTTTTATATTTTATGCAACAAATAAGTATATTAAATAATTATACAAAAATGTTGTTGTAATTATTTTTTATGAGATATACCAAATAAATGGGATTAAAATATTAAAATAAATATTATATGAACAAATTAATGTTCTCCATGAGTTGTTTTTTATGAATATGAAATTTTGGGAATCTATTATATATTTTTGTTTGAACATATCTTATATGTAGTTTTTCTTTTAATTCAAATAATGAATAGTGTCAAAATTGACACTATTGAGATTTTATAAAAATAACATATTATTAAATTATTTTAAAATCAAAAAAATATTTAAAACTACAAAATGAAAAATATATGGTATAAAAATTTATTAAGTATACAATTATGGAAAATTTATAACATTTAAGTATGTATTGATAACAATTGAAAATTTAGAATTTTATTACCACAAATAAAATTAAATATATAAAATAATATTAAATCAAGGTGATAAGGTTTAAAATAAACCAAAAACATGAAAGAATTTTATTTTTTGATGATATTACAACACTATCGCATCTCATATTCGAGTTTTGTAATTTTTTGAGGTTTTTAAGTGGGTTTTTATTTTATTATTAATTAATATTTTTAAGGTTTCGAAAAGAGCCGCTCTCCTCTCCTATATAAGGGCACCCCCTCCGTCCCCTCCTCACACCACATTGAGCCTTAAATCTCGGTCAAAACCTGCTAATTTATCTTCTCCACTTCCCTAGAAACCTTCTAGAGGTCCTGGTCTTCTTCCAAGACCAACTTTAGTGCCCTATTGGAGATTTAGAGGAGGCGCGTCGAAGAAGAGGTAATTTCTTCTACTAATTCATTCAAGTTTTCATTCATCTTCAACATCTTATTCTTTAGTTGTTTCATTATAAATTAATAACATAAGTATAAATAATATAATGATTTGTTATTATAAAAATGAAACCACCCCATTTCTTCTTCTATCCATCGTACGAAAAACGAAATCACTGCGCGTTCGTACGTACGGAATAGCATCTCCATGCCATGGTGTAATCTATTTTACCACCACCAACTTACTTGGATGGGTATAATGGTGTATATAATAACTATACATAGTTATTATAACATAATACAGATTCTGAGATATTATATCATCCACTCCAATTCAATTCAATAATTATGGGAATGATATCATCGCTCTTGCTTATGTACAGATTACCGTCTCCACGACGCGATGAGATTCATTCTCCAGGTTAAACATTCAAGAATTATTATAAAGTATATATAATGAATAATAATGAAATATATTACAAGATAAAGCTACTGGATTTATGTATATATATATATTTCATCTACTTACTTCCATTCAAGTCAATAAGGAATGGAAAACAACGTTCATGTGTACGTACAGCCTACCATCTCCATGAACGGTGTATTTGATTTCATTTGTCTACCTATTATATATATATATATATAATTAATATATATGATATATAAATCATGATTTAAATTCTGGATGTATTTAAATCATGATATAAGTAATAATAATATCAAGAACAACAATTCCAGACATGTACGATAAATAAAACGATTTTACCCAAAATGCTGTTTTGACATGGAATTTACAAAATAACGGGTAATATAAAGTCATAAGTGAACCATATATGATATCATAAAAATGAATATGATTCTTTAATAATTAAATTAAAATTTTCGAAACATTATAGAGGACGTTTGGATACGTAAGAAGCATATCAGACCTAAGGTATGTGATAACTATTCCAACCTCGTTCTTATCCGAGATTTTTTATTCGTAAGTATTCACTGGGGTTATATTTTTCATCCATGTCCATAAAAATGTTTTCCATACAGTTTTTAATATTCTTCCATATATGTTTAAAGTAATTTTTACCCCTATTTGACTTTTAATTTGTGTTATTTATGGAATCGTTATTTTGTTTTCCATGTGTGGTCCTTTTTGACTTTTCCGTAAAAAGTATGAGTAGAATGTTTTTTATAGCTTATATGGCATGAACGGATTTTTACAGTTTCATAAATCCTTATTTTAATGAATTTTACTCTAAAAAATTTCATTATTATTTTCAAAAAAATCTTTTTCTTTTAATATTTCATGGCATTTTGAGAAAAGAAAATGATTTTGAAGAAGAAAGGATATTTTCCTCCAAAATTCATTTCAAGGGTTTTATCAAAACTATTTTCCATCTAAGATGTCATTATTTAGTATGCTTATGATTCAATTATAATGTCTCTATTATTTACATGGTTAGATTTTACTTATTATGAAATGATATCCATTTGTTTTATATGGATTATATAAAGATGGAATGATGTCTATAAAACCCATTTTATTCTTTTGGTTATGATGAAGGATTTATGTTTATGTTGTGGCACACGTAAGAATGATTTCATTATGAGATGAGTGAGACCTATATCTCCCTCCAATGAATTTGGTAAAGATTTATGTCTCATGAGATAGATATTTCTAGAACTGTATGTTAATCCAGTTCAGTGATACTAGACCGGAACGAGGAGTGAACTCGATTCAAAAAGGGACTTTGTCCACTAAGATGGTCTTAGCAGCAATGTCGTTGCTACTATGGAAATCATATCATGTTCTTAATGGTTTCCCACAATTAAATGTTCTATTCCCATGCTATTTTATCATGATTGATGTTCCTTTATGATCTATCCCTTACGTACTGCCATGTTTTATGTTATTTCTCAAGATTTTGATGTTTAAACATTATGTTCATGTGTTTTTAAGGTCAAATGTATATGATATGTTTTATATTATCCATGCTTACCCTTACTGAGCATTTGAGCTCACAATTTATATGTTTTCTTTTCAACAGGATTTAATGAAATGTTTTAGGTAATAAAACAAAAGGGGAAGATCTTTATGGGAGATGTTGAAGATCTTTCACCACGATTAGAATATCATATTCCGAGCTTCCAAAAACACTAAACTATTACGGTCCTTGTGTGTATATTTTTGTTTTGTATTAAGTATTCTGAAAAAATTAATGTAATGTTCATGTACATCAAGATTTGGGTCTCTACCAGTAAAATAATTTCATATACTGTATAAATACAATATAAGTTCAATATAAAGATTTTTGGTCCTAGAATCATCACTATTGTTTGTCTTATGGAAAAATAATAAACTAATGATTGAAATATTAATTTAACCATACCCCCCTTCACTATACAACATCATGACTCCCCTCTTCTCTTAAATCCTATAAATCCTTGTTCCTTGACTAAATTCTACACTAATAACTCCCCAAGCACCACCGCACGTCCAACACCCCATGGTCTCTTTAAATACTAAATCCACTTCCCTTGAGAGTCTCTCAATGAATATTAATTCAAGAGTTAAATTCCTCTTTTCAATTATTTTAATTTCATATCATGTTATTTTTCATTCATTCAATCATTAACTCTCCTCATCTAAATAATATGAATCCTCCAGTACCATAAAAGTAATGTAATAGTGTTATAATTATTTAATAATTTATTATTGTCTTTCCATTACTCTTATTTTATACAAATAGGAAAAACCCCACCTGAGATGTGTTAATTTGCCACTTTCAAGGATGTTGGGTTTTCAATTTCTACCAATATATTAAATTCTGGTCCTGAAACCATTATTTTGGTTTTAAAAGAATATAATATATGTATTATGTCTCATATATTATTCATTACTCAATTTTTACACATGGTTTTTTTATAAATCAAAATGTGTTCGTTGTGATCAAAACCCACCAATTAACCCAAAAGGTTATCACTAAAGTTTTATATAAAGAATCATCATCACTCTAAATAACCAAATGAAATTTAAAACCATGTAACTTTATAAATATTTAATAATTAAATATAACTCCAAATCTATAAAACCATCAACATTTTTCTTGTATATCTATTCATGTATGTTTGTAAACTGAACACGAAACAAATGGACACAAATAATGAAATTGAACCTCTTAACCCAATCAGAAAGGATATGAATTAATTTAGAATGGTTATAATAAATCTATTACATGTAAAATAGGTTATGTAATAATTAGTAATTGATCATAATTTGTATTATTCAGGTCATTAATATTGAGTGGTGAACACTATTAGACATAAGGTGTGGGAATCTACCCAAATATGCGTTACTCCTTTGAGTTTTTCTTACTCTCTTTTTACCGAAATAATATTCTATATTCTGTTAATTTAAATATTCTAATTCAGTTTTATATTTCCAAAATAATGTATCCTAATCCGTTAATCTTTCTCCTTCAGGGATATACGAGTATTTAAATTGTTCCCTCCTAAATACTTCCAGATAAGAAAACATGTTTTAAAGGAACTTCCTGAATTAATTCCCAACTTCATGTTCCCAATATCATCTTTTTTAATCCAACATGGTATTTATTAAATAATTCTATATCTTATGAAAACCATATTTGTTCTCTTCTAGTTTTATATAAAAGATCTAACCTTTTCTATTTTAAATTCTCTTTGGTATTTTCATTGAAACCGCACTAAAATATTTAAATTTTAATGCTTCTTTAATACATTTTTTAAGTTATCACATATATTTTACATAACATTAATGATATATTACATTTTCCCTTTATTAATTACCATGTATGAACTAATTCTTTACTTTCATGGACCCTTGTACAATACACCCATTTATTATGTATTATGACATAATTTTGATACGCATTTCCTTCCACGGGTAACCCATATGTTTATGTATAATTGATTATCTATGATTAATTATGTATAAAAAATATTCATGAAAAAATTAATATGTGTTCACCGAGATAGATATCCAATTCATCGAGTAATATTTGGTATCAAGAGACGTTATGTGGAACAATATTAGTGGTTGGCCTAGACATGTTGAACCCTGTGGAACAGTGTTGCTTGTTAGGCTTGACATGTGATACCATGTGTAATGATCTTGGTAGTTAGACTTGACTTGTGAAACCATGTGCAATGGTCTTGGTGTATTACCTTGACTTATGATCCTCTATGTGAAATATTCCTTGACTAATGGTAAAGATATGTTTTATGTTACTACCAGATTACAATGATTCCATTTTTATATGATCCCATGTTTATATGTTATGATTCCATATGTACCATTATTTTTATATCATTATTTCATTTCTTCTAACCCATGTTCTAAAGAATTATTTTTATGTTCATTCCCTTACTGGGATTTTATCTCATCCTTTTTTCATGTGATCCCAAGGATATATTATGTCGATGTATAAGCACAATAGGTGTTAGGTGATCAATATGAACAATAAATAAATAAATGTTTTAGGATTTCAGTTTTATGTACTAGTCATCAAAGACACTAGAATTCTTGATCCATGATAAGTATTCTGATGTATGATTATGCTTAAAATCAACTGATGTTATGAGTAAATGGTTATGACCATTATATGAATTGTTTCTCATATGCCCTTATTAGCCAAAAATAATAATAATAAAAGATAAAAATGCGTTTACAATAAAAAGGGGAAACTTATAAACATATAAGGAATGAATTATAAATGATATGTATATCATGACTTATTAATCTATAGGTCTTCAATATATGTTATCCATTGTAATTTTTTATATTAGGTTTTATAACATAAATATTTTTCTAAGCCAGTAATAATGATCCATAAAGAGATTGTGAATTTCTAAATAATAGCCCAAGACAACGTCAAACATGGTGTCAATAAAGGACCCATTTTAACACAGCTGGGAATGAATGAGTTATTCCTTATGTTCCGTTTTAAGAGTTATTACCACAGGGTAAAACATTTTAAGAGTTAAAATCCAATTATAGTATATATAATGGTAGGTAATTGGCTAAAAACTAACCAATCTATCCTTCACCAAAATACCAAGAAATTTAAAGATACGTTGACTTATCCCAATGGTCCACCCTAATGAATTCCAGTCCCAATACCAACAAATAACTAGACCCAGCCCATATACCAACAATTTTGATCCAAGCCTTTTATAAAAAAATTTGAATGTTTTTAAAATATAAGTATCCAATAAGGGAAAACCAATGATCATGAGAACTAGATCCCTTGTAAGACTAGGCTCATAATACATCAAAATTAAACTAATTGATATGACTCATGGGTAATCACATTTAACAATAAGTGGACAATCATGATAAGAAAACACAATCCATGAGTAAAAGGAATAACTCGATGTCCTTAAAGATATGCTCATGAGTAATCACATTAAACAATAACAAAAAGAACAGGGTCGCATTAGATCCAAGAGACATGGGATATGTGGTAGAAATATATGACATGACATAAACATGATCCGTGGCTTACTGACTTTACAATATGAAACAATATAAAATGTAATATTATGTATTATGATTAATAAATAATATCATAAAACAACTCATGAGTAAAAATATTTTTCCAATTCATTGGATCACTATCTGTGTTAAACCACAATAACATGTACATGCACATGGTTCCATAAAATGGAATCAATCTTAAAACAAAAACATATAAATTACACATGGAATGAAATGGATTTAATTTGAGAAATGAACATAGAGAGTATATGACATAATAAAATGAAGGAATGATAATATAGATATATAGGTGGGATATTGATTTGTATAATTTATAGTCATTCTATAACATTAAACATATACATATTTTGGTTTATTGATATAATGGTCATAACCAAAATAAAATGATCTTCTAGAGAGACGCATTACCATGAATATGATTCATCACATACAATAATTATCTTCTATATAGGTGATATTATATTAATGTTTTCATTCTTAATATTTTTTATCATGTTTAGTTTTTTGGTTTTTTTAATCATCATTTTATCTTCAGTTATATAATAATGTAGTCTAATGTTGGTTGTTTTGATGATATTATGTTCATATGTTCAAAATCACTTTGGTAAGTTGAATTCAGTCAAAGGGAATGTTATTTTATCATCTCCAAAATTATAAAAATTATATAATTATATTTTTTTATACATTAATTATACTTTGAAAAACAATAATATATTTTTGTAATGAAAAATGATCTATGTTGAAATCAAAGAGATGGTAGGTCATATGTATGTATGAATAATGATTCAATTATTTAATAATAATAATGAAAATATGATAGGGGTTATTTTAACTTAATAAATTTATTATTATTTCATAAATATAATATTGTTCCATTAAAACTCTTATATATATATCATCCATGTGATGCAGTAATAAAAAGTGAGTCACATTATATTTTGGAGGTGGTAATACATGTGTGTGCACAAACAACGTTATTATATTTTAATGTATTGAAGTTGATGAAAATATATGATATATTACTGTAAAATAATTATATATATTCAACTAATATCATGTATATATATACATTAAATACATTATTATGTTCAACCATGAGACTTGACGTTGAAAAACGAATTGTATCGGTGCGCGATGTCATAGTCTATCATACACATGGATGCTAGTTTGGTTTCACATTTGATTAAAGTGGATAAATAAGTAGATTATTCCATTAGATTAATAATATATCATTATATGATATATAAAAAGTTAATTATAACATCATTTTTTAATAGTATTTTTATGATGTGGGATTAGGAATAAAGAAAAAAATGGTCAGTTATAAATAAAACATATTTATCAGAAAACATCTTTATATTTTCACAAAAATCCTTCCTATAATGTTTTTTTATTAAAAAACTATTCTAGTACTATTGATTATGTTTATTTATGGATCATTTTTAGTTATTTATAGATAGAAGGATTTTTGAGTCTATATATGAGATGGGAGGATGATTCCTTTTATAATTTAGAGGGAGTTACAATTTTTAAAATACTCAAAACTATTCAAAAATGAAAATTCAATCCCGGAAAAAGTTATATAAAAAATCATTAATTATTTTTTTTAATTTTATGGTTTTTACACACACACAAAATTAAAAATTATACATTTTTTGATGTGTTATTTTATTTACCTTTCTAGTTAGTGACTATTTCAATTAGATTTTTCATGGTGGAAAGTAGTTTTAACCATGGTAATTTATCCATTAAGTATAAGAATAAAATTTTCCATATAAGTTAATTTTTATCCAATACTATTAAATATGGAATCCAATTTATCAAATAAAATTCTTAAATTTATGAAAATTAATTTTTGTGCAAGCTCATGTAATGAGTAAAACACCATTTTCACCATAACCACAAAAATAAATTTTTACTATTTGTACAATTAATTATGAAAAAAAAATAATTTCTCAGTATTATTTAATATAAATCATACTGAATCTTAATATTTAATCCATTTTATAAAATTAAATTCATATAAATAGATTATTTTATTTTAATATTAAACCAACAAAACATGATGAAAATTTGATTTTCCGGAAATTTCATTTTCAATTAATAGATGATATTATATTCACACAATCAATAAAAACAATTATTATATGAATTTAAATTAATATAAATATATATTTTAACATTAAATTTAAAATTCATCATTCTTACTAGGTGTTATTAAAATTATTTAATATTGATAATCATTATGTACAAAAAATAGAATGCATAAAATCACGTTTTTATGTATAAATTTTAACATATACTAAAATCGTCAAAACATTGTATTATAATTAAATTAATTAGATTATTATAAATCAAATATAACATATTTGAATTAAATATATAATATTAAATATAATGGAACAATTATTATACTTTATTTAATAGAAAGATAAGATAATATTTGAAAAATATGTGATTTTAACTATTCACCAAAAAATCAATATTTTCTAAAAAATACAAATGCTTCACTCTATGATAATTATAATTTTATTATTTCATTAAAATTTTCATCTTTTAAAATAATTATTTAATATGGATCATAAAATAATTATTATATTTTCTCTCAAAATGAAATAAAAATAATTTTTGAAGAAAACATATTTTTTCAAAGAATAAATTGTATTTATTAAAAATTGAGTTCTTATTTCACTGTAATTCATCAATATATTTATATTTATTTACAAATTTATTTATATTTTATAAACCAGTTAATCTTAATTTTACCCACCAATTTAATGGGTAGGTCATAATTCTCTTATTTAAATAACCAGGCTTCATTTTGGCTTGGTGTTATGTGTCACATACACTATTGAACATGGAATTATTTTTAAAAAAGCATAGGGTATATCATTAATAAAATTATTTTATCATGTATTCATGTGTAAAATAGATCCCTAAAAGGTAGTTTCCATCTTACCTCAATGTCATTGATGTTGATGTCAATGATTAAAACCTTATGTGGTTTGAATGATGGAGTAGAAACCTCTAAATACTTGAACACTTTCTCGGGGCATTATTATCATATTTTTATATATGTAAATTTTATAGGATAATTTTGGATTCCTAGAAAAAGAAATTACTTTTTATTTATAAAAGAAATTACATATCACTTGAAAAAATAGTTTTTACCTCTAATATAATTTCTGAATTATTAAATATCCCAACACATGTGATATAAATTTCTTCCTAAAATAATAATTTAGTACCACAGGTGATAATAATATGACCTAGTAGAATAATATACTTATAATTGTCCCTTATTATTACTCAATAATATACCAATATATTATCTATTATATGATGCTTTAGAAAATTCCCAATTATTATCATCCAAGAATAAATTATTCAAATTTTCATAAAGGTTTCACTCAAAATTAAAAAATAAATATCGATGATGGAAAAGAATACATTACTACATGGAATTATCCCTATTAGGAATAGCACATAGAATGTTTATAGTTATAGGTTTTGGTCCAACCAAGAGAAATAGAATAAGAGACTGATTATATCAAGAGGACACCAAATATGTTCTGTTATAGAAGTTCCCCAAACCTAGAGATCAAATGAATAACAAAAATGAAGGTTACAAGGCTAAACTAGTTTAGAAACCAATTCTACATACATGTCCACAATAATAAAAATAATAATAAACATAGTCGTTTAATTTTTTACGTGATTCATAATATCATTGCTTTCAATTCAATTCATAATTGAGATTCCTAACCCATAAACATGTCAATCATTTGATTAACATGATTTTAGAAATTTAATATATTCAAATACACATTACAGGGTTGTGTTTCAGTGGAATAAATGAGAAATAAAAAAATAATATGTTAAATACCACCCTTTTGTATGGAGTGTTCACTATATAATAGTTACATTGTTTTATCATTACCTGTTTTGTGACCCCTACGCGATCTTTAGAAAATACAGGTCCCCCTTATCTAATGATAATACGATATCATATTTAATTTTTTCATTCATTTATTTAAGGATATTCAATTGTTTAAATGATAATGTACTCATTAGGTGTTGAATTTTGAAGATATGAATCTTCCAATGTTTCAATGGTGGAAATTCATAAAAATAGAAAATTTCCAATTACACATCATGAAATAGAATTACACAATGTCGAGTAGACATTCACAAAATGCTGAATGTCATGAATCAAGTCATAACAGAAATACTGAAAACTAAAAGTGGGGAAACAATTACACATCGTGAGTCGATGATAGACATCAAGAATGATGTGAATGCAATTAATGCTCTAATGATATTTATCAATGGAACGTAAATATCGTGAGTCTCAGATACACAATGTGAAATGATTAAAATCTTCAAATATCAGATGAGATACATGTCGATTCAAAATTTGTGGATAAACCCACTGATAGATGTTACATGATGTGAATCCTCATTACACATCCTCCAATACTGTGCCTATAAATACTACAGTGGGGAAATGGATTTTAGTGGTTCCTAGAGTGAATGATTTTTGGGTTTTTCATTAATATCTCATTTCCTTGTAATTCCATGACCCTATACAAAAAATTTATATTAATTCATTCCTTATTTTACTTCAATAAAAGTGCCATGGATTTATATTGAAGGTTTTTCTTCATTCTGATTGGCATTCTTGATGTCATTATGCTCATCCACATGTGACTAAATGCATTGAATAATCATTGGTGTGATTGTTCTCATTATTATTTAGAGTAATTAATTTTTTGAGTTGTGTTAATTTTTAAATTTATTTTTCATAATTGAATTCCCAAAACAAATCTTTTTAGGTTTATGATTTATTTAAATTTAATCATTTAGGGCATGTTGAGCATGATATCAATTATTTTTTTACTTGTACTCAATCCAACGTTGAGTCGCTAAACCAATATGGGCAGGGATCAAGAGTTGGTGTATCTGAAATTAAAAAATGTTTAATCCTTTACTTTTTAACCTTAAGGTAAGTAACCATGATACATAACAATTTTCTATCCAATTCATTTGAACATCCCTGGACACAGGGTATTCGAATGAAGGTACCAATCATGATTGGAGAATATTAGGCTAAAAACTATAACCTAAAAAACGTTTTTCAGTTCAATTAAGTATTAATGAATCAATAATGTCCCTCTTTTCCAAAAAATGGATTAGTTACCTCTTAGATAGAACTATTTGATTTGACCATAGTCAATAAGGAACCTCTGGTTGCTTCATAGCCTAAACCTTATGATGCTACCAAGTTAGAATTAATATTAACATTTATACAGATCCCTAAAATTAATCTTGATCCTTCTTTTAGTCATAAAGTAAACCCTCAACCCTCTAGAAACATTTTTCCTAAACTAAACCAATTTTAACAGACTTATACACCAAAGGGTTCCAAGAAATATTTTTATAGTTCCATCTTAACTCCAAAAGTAATCATCCTCAAATTTAACTATATTTATCCCTAGTATAAAGTGAATTTTGGGGAAAAAATTATAATCTAACTGCATCCCTCATGAATTGATTGACACTTACGGGCACGTCTAATTTTTGTGCCCTTTCTAGGGATTATAAGGTTGTTCTTTGCACACACAAAAACTAAAGAAAGGACATGGGATTACCTTCGCCCACCCCATTTCATTCACTATTCTTTTCTATTAAGACGCCACTTCTCCCTGCTCTTACGAAATAGTGCATGTACCAGGTCCCTTCGACTAGTTCAGGGAGCCTTGAAGTATAAAAACAGGTATCCAACCTTCCTGAAAGTGGAAGATATTTCTCTAAATGAAACTATTCAAATAGGGAATCTCCAAATGATCAAGCTGGTCTTAACCCACCTAACCCTCCAAACATGAAATAACTAGTTTTAGGGGATCACATGACGCAACAAGGAAGAACCATCATGGATTATGGTCTTCCATCTATCCATGCTGAAACACCATGCATCGTTCATCCTCCCATTCAATACCATAATTTTATGATAAAATGTGGACTAATTCACATGATCCAGATCATGTTTCAGTTCAGTGGACATTAAAGTGAAGATCCCCATGAGCACACCTCCAACATTCTGGATGTACGTGATACCTTTTTCTACCAGGAAGTATCATCTAGCGTAATAATAGATCAAATCATTCATTTTTTCCTAAGAAATTGAGCTATGGATATTTTCAAGATTTATTCTTTAGTGTCAATAACGACATGCGAGGATCTAGCCATGATGTTTCTAGACATACATGTCTCACCAATCCATACATGGAAGCTTTTGAAGGATATTCATAACATCAATCAGTTTGATGGAGAGTCTTCATGGGAATCATGGGACAGATTCAAGGAACATATGAGGCTGTTCCCACACCATGGAGTAGATATATGGATCAATATCCATACATTATACCAAGGTCACCAACCGGATGCACACACAGTTCTCAATGTTGTAGTTAATGGTAGACTAATGTTCAAACCACATAAAACTCAAAGCACTGATTTGGATGATGTTTTTTAGAATCCCCACCATTGGTAGTGTGATTGTGGACCACCTAGATGTGGTATCCACCCTCTAAATGAGAACACCTAACTAGAAGCGCAAATCAATGCTCTCATAAAAAATCTCAAATCATTCCAGTTGACTACTACACCACCCCTCCCTCTCTGGTAATCGTGATACACTACGGTGAAATATTTGGTGGCCAATAGTTATAAAAATATTGAAAAGTTTGAGTCGAATAAAAAACTAACTATTCTAATTAGATCAATTACAATCAGAAGAACCCACAATTGAAATTTCAGAAATATTATTATCAACAGAGGAGATCTTAGTAACCACCTCAAAGTAAATAGGGATATTATCAACAAAAAAGTGTTCAAGAACCATTTTGTAACACAGGGCCACCAAGGTACCCATCCATGTACCATGTACCAAGGCCAGAACAACAAGTTTAATAATAACTATTCCCTCATAGGGAACATCAGTAGTTTCAACTTGATCAACCAAGACCTCAACAGTAAACTGATCATCTACAGAATAACTTAGAGAATGTCTTAGATACATTTTTTCAAAAACATGACCATCGAATGACTACCCTAGAGAGATATATATAAAACAAATGATATTATTTTCATAATATTTAAATTCATATGGGTAAGATCTAAAAAACAATTGATATATTATCATGTACTCTACATGGTAATTCCTAAACATCAGAATAGAAGAATCTAGGGCTAGAGTGTTGAGAAGTGGATAAAATTTGGATTTCAAAAAACCATATGGAAGGGATGAAAGAAATAGCGAGGAACCTAAGAATCAACCACTTGTAAAAAAAGAAAGTGATTTTGTGACCATTCACTTGATACCACAAGATTCAACACCAATTACAAATACCCAAACACCAGATCAACCAAAAGAACCATTTTATGTTGTCCCACCAACACAGGAGCCACATATTCCACTTTTCGAAAAGATATTGATAATATAGATAGGATGCACAATAAAATAAGTTCATGGAAAATTTCAAACAACTATATATCTATATACCCTTTGAATATTCAATTTCTCAAACGAAAAAAATTCCTAATTCTTAAAAGATCTACTTTCCAACAAAATAAAAATAGAAGATATTGGTGTCATTTCCCTGAATGAAAAATTAACTGCTATTATTCAGTAGAAAATCCCACTGAATGTGAGATTATTGTGATGTTTTTCAATTCCATGTTCCATTGGGGAATGCAAATTTGGATGAACTCTGTGCGATCTCAAAAAAAGTATCAACATAATTGCATTGACTGTATTATTCATGTTTCTAGTTCAAGATCAGAAACTCAATCGAGTATCACTGAAACTGGTAGATAGCTTAGTAAACTACCATATATTATTTGTTGGGGATGTTCTAGTCATGTTTGGAAAGGTAATATTTCCTACAGAATTCCTAGTTTTAGACATTGATGAAGATGGTGACATCCCCATTATTCTCATAAGATCATTCTTGGCTATAGGAAAGGCTCTGATAAATGTGAACCAAGAGAATTTAATGTTTAGATTCAAAGAATAACATGTAGTCTTGATCCTCATAAAATCTTTCCAACAATAAGATGATTTCATCGATTACAATAGTATCACTCTTACCCATGAAAGAAATGATTTCCTGACCATAGAAGATGATAGTGACGAATAACTCTCTAATGCACAACAGTAATATGATTTTGATGGATTTAACATTAGTGAACCTCTCATAAGGGATATTATTCCACACTTTACATCATTGATTATAAATCCACCAACATAGGAGTTGATTCTAATACCCAGTAATCTTATGTATTAATACTTCAGAGCTTCATCCTCTCTTATAGTAATCATCAACTCTAAACTATCCAAGTTACAAGAAGAAAAATTGGTTGATGTCTTGAAAATAAAAAATCAATAAATTGGCTCAGGAATAACTAACTTCAATGTAAATTGTTCTACTACATTCACCCAAAAACATTATACATGAGGATGATGAAAAACAGAAACATGATCCTCGAAGACGGCACACACAACTAATGAATAAATTCATTAAAAAGGAAGTACATAAACTTCTAAATTCTTGAATAATATTTTACATCTCTCATAGTGATTGGGTGGGATTTCTACAAGTAGTTCCAAATAAAGCTGGACTCACAGTGGAAAAGATTGATGAAAATGAATTGATCTCATCATGAACCATTACTAAATGGAGAGTTTCCATGGATTACAAAAGATTGAATGCAGCTACATGAAAGGATCATTTCCCTCTACCATTTTGTGGATGAAATGTTAGAAATACTATCATGAAATTAATTATACTATTTCCTAGTTGGATACTCAGGAAACAATCAGATTGCATCTGACCTAACTAATTACTAAAAAATCACATTCCCATGTCGATTCGACACCTTTTCTAACATGATCATGTCATTCAGTATGTGTAATTATCCAACAAAATTTGAAATATGATTGATTTATATTTTACATGATATGGAAGATGAAATCATAGAAATATTTAGATAAAAATTATCAGTTTGTGGAAGATATTTCAAAGTCTTCCTAAGAAATCATGCATCAGTACTATGACGTTGTTAAGTAAAATACCACTTTTTGAATTGAAAAATTGGAATTTTATTTTTCATGGAGGTATATCCCTCAGAAATTAAATTTACAACAAAATAAAATAAGTCAATCTATCTAAGATAAATTTCATCAAATATTTTTCTGGCCCACAAATAGGTAAGAGTATAAGATTCTATCTGAGTCATACTGGATTCTATAGGGAGTTTATAAAAGACATTCCAAAAGTTTCCTTTATAAATGATGCAATTATTGTAAATGAATGTTTGTAACGACCTAATGATTTATCATTGTAAATTACCTTCTTATAATTATGTCATATAATCACATGAAATAAAAAACCAATGAACTAGTTAGTACTATCTAACCATTAAACCTATGATTTTAATTTTAAAAATATGAAATACACGTTTGCGACCTGTAATATATTTTGAGTCCAATAAGAAAAACATATATTTTGGTGAATATTAACATACCCTTATGAATAGTAATTCTACCAATATAATTAGTAATATGTTTTTTAGGAATAGTAAATTGACCATGAAAATAGTAACCTTACCAATGAAAGGATAAATAATATTTTTCAATCTTATAATTAACAATATGATAATGTGGGTATTTTTACAAGCCAAAAATATTTAAATAAAAATTTATGAATAATTTAACAATTAAAATAGAAAATTTATTATCATTAAATGTACTAATTTTTTTATTATTTTTTTTGGTTTTATGATAATTTTATAAGACCTTATGTAATTTTTAAGACATTTTGACATCAGTTATTTTTATAAAATTTGTATTTTTCATGTAAATTATGATATTAATTAAAAATTTAAAAACTCAAATCTAGAAAATTATTTTTGAAAAATGGATTCAATTTTTGGATTCTACATGTCAAAAAATTTGTTACAAGGTTTTTTTCGTTTTTTTCTAAAATAATGGATTTTTTGGTGAATAGTAAAATATTATAATTTACAATAAATTATAAATTAATTAATTTCTACATCATTCTTGAGTCATGGATGATGTTAATGGATATTTTTCCTAACTCACATGCACATAGTTCTATTTTATGGTCACAAAAATCATTACTATTTATTAGATTATGGATAACTAATAAACTAATAATTAAAATATTAAGAAAACTCTCCTATCCTCTAACAACCCACACTTTTCTATTATATCCACTACTCTAAACTCAATTTCATCCCTAAATTCATCCCAAATATCTCCCCAAGATCCTCCCCCACATCCCTCATCCCATGGTCTCCTCAAAATATCTATTCCTCTCCCCTTAAGATACTCTCAAGAAAGACTGTATGAAGAGGTAAATTCCTCTTTTTATTTATTTCATTTTCATTTCATGTTTATTGTTCAATTTTCTTTCCTACCATATCCTCTTCCAATTGGGATGAAAAATACAATACAATACATGTATTGGAATGTTGTTAGGATAACGGTATAATTCATTATCAACTCCAATTTCCCTCTTTTTTTACCAAATAAATTAAAACACCTTTTGAGATGTATTAATTTATCACCTTCAAGGATGATAGGTTATCAATTGCTATTACCATATTCAAATCATGTCCTGAAACAATTTTTTTACTAGACTATTAAATATTTATTTTATCTTTTGTGTTGTTTTGAAATCCATTTCACACATGATGTAAAATAATTATACAAAAGAAGTTAATTATGAGAAAAATCGCCAAATTAATCAAAGCGTTTATCAATAATATTCAATATAATGATTCAACTTCTCACCAAATAACCAAATGAATTTTAAAAAAATTATATTTTTTATGTTTAATAATTTCATATAAATTCAATTCGGTATGACCATTCCCCTTATAAATGTTTATCCGAACATGAATATAAGTGAATTGAACATTAAAATCACAAAAGAAAATGCTTCTAAAACATTGAAATTGAAAATCTAAAATCATCGAAAATATATATGGATGAAATAAATAAGGTTATAATAAATAATTAACATATAATTGAGGATTTTCATCATTTATTAAAGAACCAAATTTGAATATTCGTGTCATTAATATAAAGAGAAGAACACCATCAAACATTAGGTAATGGATTCTCTCTTTCACATATTTATACAAGAATCTATTATATGTTATAACCATTAATGTGTAATTCTTAATGATGGGATTTGATTTCAATCCTCCCCCATACATCCTTCATGCGGTATAAAAGTTGAGAAACCCCTTTCTCTCTCATTATTCCCTCCTAAGTACACCTGGTACCATAATGATATTCCACTCGAACCCCCATTTTTACTTTACGTTATTCTTAGTATCTTTTTAACCCAAATGAAATCCTATGATATATTTATGTACATCATCCAATTTTTATTTTTATGACCAAAATCATTTATCAATATCCATTAATCCTTATCTTTCATGGATACACATTCTTTTAATTGATTCCCTCATCAGTACATCCTAATAGGAAAACCCATTTTATCGGAGCATCCAGATTTCGTACCCAATTCCAAATACACTCTATAATCAATTTTTAAGAAATCAGTATTGAAACATCCCAGTTAAATAAATAAATATTACATTTTCATTATAATTAATATTTTTTGAATTAAATATAAATTTTTCATTAAAAGGAGTTGTAATGTTCAATTGCATACCCAATACGCAAGAACAAATTTCATGAAATCTTACATTACACACTAACAATATAATATTATTATTTTAAATGGTAGTTAACTCCTAGTAATTGTATTCGTAGGAATGAACAAAACATAATACAATAACATTATACATTTATGTTAAATTTATTACATTTATCCAATATATGTTATATGATTATATTGGGAATGAATCATAATTTATGCATAATTTACTTTAAAAGGTTGATTTATTTCCTTTTGATGGTGAAACATCTATAAAACTAGTTTTGGTCACATTTATATGTTCTATATGAAAAAAAAAATCTTATTTTCAATCAATACATCCTAATTTACTTTGTGTAAATTTTTGGTATTTTTTTGATAAAATTAAATTTTTAATGAAAATTAAATAATGTTGTATTTCAATTCAAAACTGCCTTTTAATCTAATATATATATATATAGTTAGATTATCTTTTTAATTGGTTTTTAAGTGTAATTATATTATATTTTTTATATTTAATCCAATTTTCTTTATTTTAATTAATTACACATTGAAATTCAACATAAACAACTATCAATATTTTGATAGTTATTATTTCCTAAAAACACACCTTTTGTTTTCACAGTGAGAATTAATTTTAAATTAATTTATACCAATTATATGTTTTGAATTTGGAAAAATGGAATATATATTGGGAATTTGGATGTACAAATTTTTTCAATAGATAAATTTTATTTTTATACATTATGAATATTTATTTCAGTAAATATTATATTTACTGTGATTAAGCGGTTAATCCGGTAAATAAGGGTAATAAAATTCACTATAATAATATAAAATTACTCTAACATGTGTTTTAACCCTATTTGATGATACACTTCTGAACTTGGGCATCCTTGGGTTTATTTGGTGTCCCCATGGATCCAAATGGGAGTTGTAATGACACATTATTTTAATTAACATAATATAAAGAAAAAATGGACTAAACAAATATCATTAAGTAAATTTTGTTTTCCATAGGGTTATATAAGTTATCTTTTAGAATATAAATATTTTTTGGAAATCTAAAACGATTTACAACATCATGGTATTTTTATATAATTTATAGACATTAAATATATTTAATTATTTGTGACACAATAATGGTGTAATGTTTACCTCATTAATAAATGATTTAAATAAATAATGTTATAATGATTAAAATAATATGTAAAACTGGTCAATTATTATTAAATGAATTTATTTTGACAATGGGGCATCATTTCGTTTACATTACTATGTTTTGGACATTTAGAAATCGAAAAGTGTTATGTAATAAAATAATATTTTCATACTTTCCTAAAGATCCCCTCCTCCCCTTTATAAAAAGACCTCTCCTCTAACCATTTCCTCAAACCTCTCAATCCCCTTGGATAATCCAACCTCTACCCAATTAAGTTCCATACATCCCTATCCTCCTCCAAGAATCCTTAACATAGGAATAAGGCACTTCAACAAACCCTTTTGGTTCAAACAAAAGAGAGTTACCCAAATTTAAGGTAACGTCTTTATTTAAGTTATTTTGTTTTATTTTACTTCTCCAATATCCTAAACTATTTTTATTAATTTATTTTATAATAAAAACATAATACTCAATATACTAGGATGTTTTTATGAGTAATACTCTAAATAAACGTACACACACCTCAATATAATGGGTAAATAACATATTGTTTCTGTGGATGGCAAACTAATGCCTCATGAAATGATGATTTTTCAATTTTCTTCTTCTGCATCTCATGGTGGCCGTTATGATGGAACCATATGTATATATGATATATATTATATTTATTTTTTCTTTATTCTTCTGTATTTTCCATTTATATCATATCATTATGTTTTCTATTGTGGGTAAACGCGACAATTTCATTTGATGGACTGTGGACTACCGCACCCTCAAAGTGATATGACTCGTTAATGAAATATGTGGGACATTTAAAGGATGGAGTTAATGATATTATATATTATATTATACTATAATTATAATATACCTATGAATCAGTTTGTTTTAATTCCATTAAAATAAGAAATAAAAATGAAAGTATTGTTCATGCGTACATACGACTTGCCGTCTCCAGGAATGGTGCATTTCATTTCATAACTCGAAATGTTATGTACTATTATAAATAAATTTATATACTGGATATATAATATATATGATATATAAATCATTAATATAATTCTAGATATAAGGCACTTTTGACCACATAGACCACTTGTAAATATTAGAAGGTCATTTTTGACTCAAGTACAAAATATCGACAAATCGACTATTATTAACATAAATAATTACATATTGTTTATAACATGGTAATATGTAATATATAAGGAATAATAAACTTGATAAAGGTTATTAAGAAATTATAAATTTACTTTAGTTTATTAATCAAGATATTAAAGAACGAACGAGTCAAGTCGGACACGGGGTAAGGGACTTCACCTCAATCTCCTTTCATTGAGGAAAATATTGTTTTAAAGGAAACGTTCTTTTATAATCTATATAAACACCTTTGATATTTCATTTCGTTTAAAGGGAGTATTTTACTATGAAGAGTTTTACTGAACAACAAAAAAAAATCTTTTTAACGTAAGCGGTGAAAACGACCTTTCCACCGCCACGAGTATTATTTGATCTCTGGATTCATTAACAAGACATACTATTATTTAAGGAAAATAAATACTATATAATCTATTTACATATTTTGGTATTAAAAATGGTTTTGAGAAAGAATTTATTATTTCAATATCATGAAATGATATATTGTGATTGAAATGTGGAAATGTTTTCCTTCCATTTTTCTTATTTTATGAGTTATGGTTCATTATAATTTTTTATGAATACGGGTGGTTCTATGATAAACCTAGGGTGAGTGAGCCTGAGATTTCTCTTCAATTCATTGGGTAACATGACGGAGGAAAATGTGAACGTTTCTCCTAAGAGATTTAGGGAATATACTATGATGGGTATTCCAAATGTAACTCCCAACATAGTTGTGATAGAATCAATGTATGTATGATATGGATACCACAATTTACCTTTAGGATTAATTATTTCTATAAGTTATTCATAAATAATATGATTTCAGGATGTCTGTTAAAGAGATTATGTTATATATGTAATTATGAACTAATGTTTTCATTCTTTTTTTATAACCCTCATTGCGCTTTTTATGCTAATATGATGTTCTGAAATTTATTTCACAACACATAAAGATGAATAGGTTCAAGGATGGGATCATGGGAAAGTCATGCTATCTAAATAATAGAATTGGACATGACTCTTTTTTCAACAGTTTTTATTTACTGAATAATTGGAAATTTATTAGAAGTTTATAATTTGTAATATTTAAGATATAATGTAATAGTTAGGGACTAAATCTCTAATACTCTAAAACTAAAAATATCCGCAAGGTGAATTATTCATTTAATTCAAGATTATGTAATTTATTAAGGTTGTGTCCTTATAGTTGGTATCATATGATGGTTTTTATAACTTTAGAAGTTAGGATATTGTTAATATATTTTCCATAAATTAATTTATTTTATTATTTAAGTGATATAACATTTACAGATTACCATGTTTCTTTTCCTAAGATATTTCTGTGTTCATAGTGGTTTTCTGCAGAGTAAATAGGGTAGCTATGTTGGGATGACATCAGGAGGGAGACACACTTCCAAAATTAGAATCCTAAGATGGTCGGAATAGGAACAAAATAGTTTGTTGCAGTGATGGCATAGTTGACTAAGGCTATAAAGGGTGGTGGTATCCATGAAAGAGATTATCCAGATAAACCATAGAGAAACATGTCAGCAGTTGAGCATTTCAGGAGGCAACATCCCCCATCATTCAGAGGATCCTCTGACCCTGTTCTAGAAGAAGGGTGGACTAAAGAAGTGGAGAATAATTTCAATGTCATGGGGTGTTCATAACATCAAAAAGTTAGTCTCACTATTTACTATTTTGAAGGTGAATTTGATCAGTGGTTTTCGATGGTGAAAAATATCATGGATAGTGAGGATATTGATTCTCTTGATTGGGATTAATTCACAGGTATGTTTCTGGAGAAATATTTTCCAATGGTGGTTCATCTTAGGATGGAAAAATAGTTCATAGAATTGAGGCAGGAGGATGGCTCAGTGGATACTTATGAAGTAAAATTCACTTGGCTGGAATGGTATTCCCCAAATTTCATACAAGATCTTGATAGTAAAATCAACAATTTTTACTCAGGATTAAAGCCAAAGTATTGAAGGGCATTAGCTTCTCGTGAGTTCAAAAGTTATGAAAACCTTGTTCGATGTGGGAGAAGGTGGAAATGAAGTTTTCCTATGATCATATATTCTTTGAAAATCAACAAAATAATTGGTCAAGGTGGTAGGTGAAGGGTAATAACTCTTCCAAAAAGTTTTATTGTAAGAAACTTCAGTTTAAAGTTAGTAAAAATTGTGGTAAAAATCATGTTGGAGAATGTCTTTTGAATTTTTGTAAGTGCTACCAATGCGGTAAAAATGGACATAAGGCTTTTAATTGCACTAAAAAATATCCGGGAAATGGAACGAAAAAATATTATTTATAATCAGTAAAATGTATTGTGGGCAATGAAATGGGTCATTATGGAAATAAGTTTCCAATGAAGAACTCAACAGAGGGAAAGAGACCAGACTACAAGCAGAATGGGGTGTGAAGTACTTTGAAACTACTTCAATAGATGTTGGGCCATCAAATAATGTAGTATCAGGTACAATTTTTGTTTGTTCAGATTATGAAAATGTGTTGTTTGATTTGGGGTGTACTCATTTGTTTATTTCTAATATGTTTTCTAGTAAATTAGGAATTCTATATCGAGATATGAATCCTGAACTTATGGTAAAAATATTTGGAGGAAATGTTGAAACAAAATGAAATTATAAGAACCATTTTGTCCTAATGTGCAGAAAGAATCTACCTGAAATCCATATTTTTTTCCTATAGTATAGTTTGATTTTATTTTGTATGGATTAACATTTTGTTTATCATACTATGAATGACTGTAGATCTAAAGAGGTCTCATTTCAAAAAGAATTATAGTTTGTGTAGAAGAATGAATCCATACTTTTGATCACATATCTGGAAGTAAATAAACTAGAAAAAGATATAAATGAATATTACCTTGAACATTTTGTTTAAAACAAAGGAATTGTTCTGATTAATTATGTACCAGTGGTAAATGAGTTCCTTGATGTTTTTCCCTGATAAGCTTCCTGGTATTATACCTGCTCGAGAAGTTTAATTTTCCGTTGACTTAGTTCCTGATGCTAATCCAATTTCAAAACCCCCTAATCAAATAGCTCAGATATAACTTTTAGAGTTAGAGAAGCCATTTTCATGAGTTATTAGATAAAGTTTTCATTCAACCCAACACATCACCATGGGGTGCACCAGTATTATTCTTTAAAAAGAAATATGGTTCAATGAGAATTTTCATTTATTATAGATCATTGAATAAAATCACTATTAAGAACAAGTATCATTTGCCACATATTGATGATTTTTTTGATCAGCTCTAGGGTGCTCATCATTTTTTGTAGATTGACATGTGGTCGGGGTTCCATCGATTAAAAGTAATGGTATCAGACATTCCAAAGAATGTGTTTTGTACTAGATACGGCCATTACAAATTTTTAGTTATGCCTTTTGGTTTATCCAATGCACCTTTTATATTCAGGGATCTCATAAATATAATTTTCTATGAGTTCATGGATATGTTTGTGTTTGTGTTCATTGATGATATTTTGGTTTATTCTAAATGTAAAGAGGAGCATGGATTCCAATTAAGGGTCATCTTTCAAACCATAAAAGATAAGAAACTGCATGGGATATTTAGCAAGTGTGAGTTTTGGTTAATGAAAATTCCATTCCTTTGTAGCATTGTTTCAAAAAATGTCATAACTATTGATCCTTCTAAAACAAAAGTTGTTGAAGAATGGCCATGACCCAAAAATATAACTCAAATCCGTAGTTTTCCTTTTTTGGAAGGTTATTATAGGAGGTTTTTTGATAATTTTTCATGTTTATCTATCCCACTAAATAAGTTAACATGAAAAGGTATTAAGTTCATTTGGAAAAATTAATCTGATTAAGGTTTTCAGGAATTGAAAATAAGATTGGTGAATGCTTCAGTTTTGTCACTACCTTCTAGAAATGGTGAGTTTGTTATTTACAATGATGCTTATTTAAAATTACTTGGTTGTGTCCTTATGCAGAATGATCACGTAATTTATTATGCTTCATTTCATTTGAAACCTCATTAGTTAAATAACCATACACATGATTGAGAATTAGCTGTTTTTGTTTTTGGTTTAAAAATTTGGAGGCATCATTTTTATGGAGTGAGATGTGAAATATATATTGACAAAAAAAATTAAAGTATATATTCACTCAGAAATAATTGAACATAAGATAGAGGAGATGGTTGGAATTAATCAAGTATTTTGATTGCATGATCCTTTGCCATTCAGAAAAATCAAATAAAGTGGTTGATGCTTTGAGTCGAAAAAAGTAATGCTTAATTTACCATGATTTATTTGGAATGAGATCCTTTCATTTTTGATATGATGAACTTTGGAAAAGAAGTTGTTAGTGCCGAAAATTCTGCTTTTTTGTGTCAGCTGTTAGTGAAATCATCTCTAACAGACAAAATAAAGCAATAGAAGAAGGAAGACAGTGAGTTGTAGAGAAAGGTAGAGTTGGTTAATAAGGTTAAGTTGACTAAATTTAACATTGATAATTACTGTGTTTTGAGATTTGGAAAGATATTATGTGTTCCGTTTGATTCACAGTTGAAGAATGAGTTGTTATTTGAAGCTCATAGTTCCTTATTTTCAGTTTATCCTAGTATTACTAATATCTATAGAGATCTTCAGATGTATTTCTGGTGGGATGGAATGAAAAGAAATATTTCTTATTTTACTGTGAAGTGTTCGCCTTGTCAGCAGGTTAAAGCAGATCGGCATTTACCTAAAGGGATTCTTCCATCATTACTGGTGTTAGAGTGGAAATGGGAAAATATATCCATGGACTTCATTGTGGGATTACCAAAGTCATCTTGAGGTAATAATTTCATCCATGTTATTGTTGATCGATTGACTAAACCGACTCATTTCCTTCCTATTCGAGATACTTTGTCTCTAGATCAACTTTCTCAGTTATATGTTAACGATATAGTTATGTTTCGTGGTGTTCCCCTCTCCATTGTATCTAATCGAGATCCTAGGATTACTTTTGACTTTTGAGAATTACTTCAGAAGACTTTGTGTACTGAATTAAATTTTAGTACAACATCTCATCCGCAATCAGATGGGTAGTGAGAATGAAAAATTAAGACCATAGGGGATATGATACATTATTGTTCACTATATTACCAGGTATGTTGGGACCAACATCTTTCTTTGGTTGAATTTTTATATAATAATAGTTTTCATTCCAGAATATAGATAGCTCAATTTGAGCCATTATATAGGAAGCAGTTTCAATCTCTAGTTTTTTTGGTGGATTTAGGTGAAACAAAGATGATGGGACCAAAATTGGTAGAAGAGATGGAAAAAAAGTTTAGACTATTCAAAATCACATGAGAACATCTCATAGCAGGTAGAAACGTTATATGGATAATCTGAAGAAGGATGGTTTTTTTGAGGTATGTGTTCATGTCTTTCTCAATGTTTCAAAATGGAATAGTGGGATGTGTTTTGTTAAGAAGGGAAAGTTGTGTCAATGTTTCATTGGACCTTATAAAATCTCAGAGAATGTTGGGTTAGTTGTATATAGAGTGGTTTAACCTCATTGTTTATCCCATTTACAAATTTGTTTTAATGTTTCAATGTTGAGAAAATATATGTCAGATCCATCTCATGTTTTGATCATAGAGGTAGTTTAGTTGGAAGAGAATCTTTCTTATGAGTAATGACCTGTCTAGATTCTTGACTGAAGAGAGAAAGTATTCTGGAATAAGGTAATTAACCAGGTAATGGTATTGTGGAAAAACAATATGGTTTAAGAGGCATCGTGGGAATCTGAAAATACTATGAGGGATAAATCCCCCCACTTATTTGATAAGTGAATAAAATGGCGATGACGCAATTTGGAAAAGGTGGGAAGAATGTAACATCTCAGGTATATAATGAAATAATAAATTTTCATTTAAATTAATATTTTGTGAATTAAATATTGATTTTTCATTAAAAGGGGTTGTTATGTTCGATGATGTACCCTATACGCATCAACGGGTTTGTTGAAATATTACGTTGCACACTCACAATAAAATATTATTATTTTAAATAGTAGTTATTACCTAGCTGTTGTATTGGTGGGAATGGATAGAACTAACTACAATAAGATTAAACATGTTTGTCCAATGTTTTTACATTTATCCAATTAATGTTAGAGGATTAAAATGGGAATGAATCTAATTTTAAGCATAATTTACTTTAAAAGGTTGATTTACCTCCTTTTGATGGGGAACCCTCATTGAATCAAGTTATGGTCACTTTTATATGTTATTTTTTAAAAAAAATTCTTGTTTAGAATCAACACATCAAAATTTACATTGGGTAAAGTTTTCGTGTTTTTCAGATAATATTCTATTATTAATGAAAAGTAAAAAATGCGGTATTTTAATTCAAAACTGCCTTTTAGTCTAATTTAATTATATTGATATATTATCTTTTTAATTGGTTTTAAAGTGTAATTAGATTATAGTTTTTCCATTTAATCCAATGTTGGTTATTGGAATTAATTTTATTTTGAAATTGGACATAAACTAGTGTCAATCTTTTGATTGTTATTTTTTTGAAACACACCGTTTGTTTTGACAGCGAGAATTAATTTTAAATTTAATTTATTCCACTTCTGTGTTTTGAATTTGTAAAAATGGATTCCATATTTTGAATCAGAAAGTCCAAATTGTGTAAATAGGAAACTATTATTTTTAGACATTATTAATATTTACTTCACTAAATATTTTGTAAGATTGGTATAGAGTAAGAGGTTTCCAACCTCTGATACCAATTGCAGGATCGAAATAGTGATGTAGATGCTCAATATACAAGAGGGGGGTGAATTTTATACTTTAAAAAATTCTTTTGTAACCTTTAATGTTAGTTAAGAATAACTATGTTTTCCTTAAGCAAAGGAAAAGGCAAAGTTTAACAAAGTTAAACTAAGCAAATTCACAACACCTCTTAACACTGAATGCAAACTAGGAACGAGATTCTGAATGAGGGTTCCGGAAATATGGTTCCGGAAATTGAATCTTAACAAATGATTACAATATGAGATTCTACCTTAAAGCGTATAGAATCTAAATGAAACAGAGTACAAATAAGGAAGTATAAGAAAGTTATACTTTCCTTTTAATACAAAATGCAGCGGAATAAAAAAAAGTAGTAAAACTACAAGTAACAAGATATAAGTCTTTAAACCCAAAGAGAAGGGTATCCAACAACCTTGGATAAAGGTCCCTTGATTTATACTTTCACGCAAGTCTGTCTTACCCACCCCAGGGTAAGCCCTCGATATGAAGATCGGAGTCGCTGTCTTCCTATCCCCGCAAGCCCTCAACTTAAAGGTAGTTGGCAACCTCTGTCTTCCTCAGCAAGAAATCCCTCAAACTTTAAGGTAGTCAGCACCTCTGTCTTCCTATCCCTGGAAGCCCTCGAATGTAATCACCAACATTCGGAGTCGCATGAAGCTTTGAGAGTTAATAAGAGTCTCTCTCTCTAGAAATCACTTCAAGCAGATTAGTCAGCCTTTCATCACATTTTTAGCCATCAACTATGAGCTCTTTCAAATGAGCTCCTATTTATAGGTAAGGTCGGATCCTTCTCCAACGGTCATATTTTCCTTAAAGATCGGAGGGACCTGTACACATGTCACTTAGACAATGGTTAGTTTATAACAAAACAGACGACATCGTTTTATAACAAAAAAAGTGTAACAGAATATACGACATCGTTTTAAACTCTAACATAAAAGTTTGGAATAAAAACTTCGGAGTGAAGGTTCGGAGTGTAAGGAACAATAGTAAAGAGTAGACAAATTTTATAAGTCTAAGCAATATAGAAGTTCGGAGTCTAACAAAGATATTTTTTGGAGTCTGAATTAATTCAGAGTGTATATAACAAAGATATTCAAATTCTGTTTAATAGGGGAATTCGGAATGAGAATTCGGAATAGGAATTCGTCATCAGAAATCGTAATGAGAATTCATCATCAGGATTCGTAATGAGAATTCATCATCAGAATTCATAATGATAATTCGTCATCAGAATTCGTAATGAGAATTCGTCATCAGAATTCGTAATGAGAATTCATAATCAGGATTCGTAATGAGAATTTTTCATCAGAATTCGTAATGAGAATTCTTCATCAGAATTCGTAATGGGACTTCGGAATGAGATTTCTTTATTAGAACTCGTAATTAGAATTCTTTATTGGAATTCGTAATGAGAATTCTTATTCAGAATTCGTATCCTGAATCTGGAATAGAACTTAGTCAGAGTTCATATCCGGAATTCAGAATGAAACTTCCTTATAGTTATTATCCAGAATCCGAATCCTAAAACAGAATGCTTTATAACAAAGTTTCAATGATTCCGAGAAAATGAATCAGAATCTCATACTTAAGAAAAATATGGATGAAAATATGATAAGGATAATGTTTCTTATAAAAGAGATTTTCCTTAAGAAAGCAATTTTCCTTATAAAAGAGATTTTCCTTAAGAAAGCAATTTTCCTTATAAAAGAGATTTTCCTTAACATAAGGTGTTTGTGATTTTCAAAATAGGAAGGAATGGAAAAGTCATAAGGAAAACCTTATTGACTCAACAATCTCCCCCTTTTTGGAAAGCACAAACATCCTTACGAAAAAAGAAATTCTAAGAAGAAAGAAAAACAGTAAGGCTTATCTCCCTTTGCTTTAAGGATATTGATGAATATGACTATCTCCCCCTTTGGCTTTGGAACTCTAAGGATCGTATTCAGATTTCTAGAGTGATAGATAAGAATGTCTTCTTTAATGAAAAATCTCCCCCTTTCACAAACTCTTATTAGAGTTTTTCTTTTTCTTAAGGATCTTTTTCTTCTCCCCCTTTGATAAACACATATTAGAGTTCTTCTTTTTCTTAAGGATCTTTTCCTTCTCCCCCTTTGTGATTTTCAAAAAGAATTTGAGAGAATGGAAAAAAAATAACAAAGTGACTGAAATATTAGTAATGACAACAAAATAAACGAGAGGCACAAATTTCATTAGATTTGAAATCTCGACAACAAAGAAAAAATTACAACAAAAAGATCGGATTTGGTTATTTCGGATCTTTTTCCTTTGACATGAGCCCCTTTAGAATAGTCTTGATCTTCTTCAGGTCTTTATGATCTTTTTCAGCTTTCTTCTCTAAGGCAACTATTCTTTCGGATTGAGCTTCAATTTTTTCTTCCTGGGCTTTCAGCTTTTCTTCCTGAGCTTTGATCTTTTCTTCCTGAGTCTTCATCCTTTCTTCAAAATCAATACGATGATCTCTTTGAAACCTCCAGTTTTGAGAAATGGAATTCAGCTTCCCATTCAGATCTCTCACTTCTTGAATCCGGAAGTTCTTTTCTTCTGTCAGCTTCTCTTCAAAGGACGAAGTTAACTCATTTATCTTCTTGTCCTCGGTTTCAAATGCATCTTTATCATTGTCTTGAAACTCATAGAACAGCCTCATCTCTTCCACAGTCTTCTTCGACCAATTTGTCATCCTCTTGCAAGATTTTCTATGAGCTTCGTAACCAACAAAGAAGGTTTTGAACTGAGCTTCAATCTCAACGCACTTTTCCATAACCAAAGATACTGAGTCAATTTTCTGATTCAACGCATGTTGGAGCATCTGACATCTAGAGTCAATACTAGAGAATGTCAGAATGGGTCCCACCAACTTCTTTAAAGACTGGACAACAAAATCATGCCCCAACGAGGATGACTCCGAATCTGAAATCTTGCTTGGAGAGTTTTCTTCCTCAATAAGCTCTAACTTCCTTTAAGATGAATCACCATATTCTCTTTTCTTGCTAGCCAATGTTTTAGGAGTTTCAACAAGGAGTTTCTTTCCCATGTCTTTCTTCGGAATTGATTCTTGATCAGGAGTTTTCTGCTCCCCAGTAGATACTTGAACAATCTCATCAACAAATTTCTGAACAACATCTTCCTCATTCTTATCCTTCTCTGGTGTTACTAACTTAGAGGATTCATCCTCTAATGTTTGGAGTGATAGATGTTCCGAAGGTGATCCTTTATAATCATCCACTTGTTTCAAAAGATCTCCTGTTTCACCACTTCTTTCAGCAACTTCCTCTTCCTCTCCCACTTGCTGAATCTGCTCAATTTTCTCAACACGCTCAGCTTTAGTCTCTTCCCGAAAATCAAGGTTTCTTCCTAGAGTCTCAGGTAGAGATTCTAGGGAGAAAGATCTCGGAACTGGGATGCTTCCGGATACCATCTCATTAAACTTTAACAACGCTTGGACTGCCTCGGCTTCTGACATCTTCTTCTTAAGCTTCTTTTCCTTTGCTTGTTTTTCAAGCTCATCAGCAGTTCTCTCCTTTAATGCCTTAGCTTCTGCAGGGTCCAATCCGAACTGCGGATCCCCTACATTCCTTTTCCCTTTATCAGCTCTCCACTTTGTAACTACCTCATCAGGATAGGTCTTCTTCTTCTTTGGTTTGGGAGGAGCGGTTTGAACTTCCTTAGACTTAGGATCTTCAACTTCAGCTGCAACTTCCTTTAACATTCTTTTCTTCACTGGTTTGGATGATTCCGGTTCAGCAGCCTTCGGAACCGTTTCTTCTTGATTAGGAAAATCAACGAACTCACCAATCTCTTTATTGAAAGCCACATCCATCCTCTTAAGGGTGTCATCACTAACCAACAAAATTTTACAAACCCTTGGCTTAGATCTGCAAGCTTCCTTGAAAGATTCAAGGCACCAGACTATCAACTTTGATAATATTGCTGGGTACATTACGATCTGAGCTCTGAGATTTACTTTCTTAAGATTCTCAATGGTTATAAGAATGTGCCTCATGAAGTTAAACTTCCTTAGATTTATCGGGAAATCTAAGATATAGATCTCACTCTTCTTCAAGCTGTATTTATCGCCTTTTCTCGGTACGATAAGTCCTTGTACCCATAACTCCAGAATCCGGAAATTTGTGGATAGACTTGCAATCTTCGGAGCCTTATCATCATCCAGTCTGAGAGTTTCTAATGCTTTTTCCTTGTCGAAACTACCCTTAGAGTCTGGCAACACATGCGAAATAAATTCGGCTTCTCCTTCATAAGACAACCCTACCAAGCTTGCTGCCTTGGTATAAGAAATTTTGTAGGTCTTTCCATAAGACTTAAAAGAAAACTTCTCCCTATTATCTTCCTGGAAGAAGGAAACAGTTTCATAGAACTCAACAAGTAACTCTGTAAAAACATCATCTTGAGTCCCTGGTTTGGATACAGCAACATCTTCCCAGCCATTCAACTTAATGTTCTTTGAGATAAGATATTCATAGTTGTTGAAGAAATCTAGATGGACTAAACTTTCTCTGTAAACTAACCCCTGAGAAATAGGCTTAGTGGATGACATTTCTTGAGATGCTAACTCCGCAGACATTCGGATCTGAAGTCCTCTGAGAAGTTCGGAACGGAGACAACTGTAGTTCGGAACGGCCTTAAAATGGAGAGACAGAGATTCTGGATGCGAGAGCTTGAGATCGATGTGGGATGAGTATTTGGGTCCCCTTTATATAGGCAACGAGATGACGGTTCACATTCCACAGTTGATCTAACGGTTGGAATGAGCTGATATCAGATCTGACGGTTGAAAACTTGAATCCGATCTTTTTGAGGTTTTTATTAAAACAAGGAATTAAGAAAACTAAAATCTGAAAACATAATACAAGAAAATTCCAGCAAGTAAAATATGACTACGAAAACATGAGTGAGGAAATCATACCTTTCGGATTGGCTTAGGAGGATTATTCGTAATGGGTAATATAACAAAGACAAAAAAACATTATTATGAGAAGACAGATTTCGCAAAAATTAACTTTCGAAAATAAACTTAGTACGAAAAACTCATTATGGAACACTGATTATGGAAAACTCAGTACGAAAAACAAACTTAAGAAGAAAATCAGTACGAAGAACATAGTATGAAAAATACATTATGAAGAATTTAGTACGAAAAACAACTAGTACAAAAATATCTGGTTATGAAACTGCCAGTACGTAAATTTTCATTCCGGAAATTTTCAATACGAACACTTCCATTCCAGAAGTATTCTGTACGAGAATGTCCATTTTGGAAAATTTTAGTTCCAGATGTTCCATTCTGGAAATCTTCGTTCCGAAAAGTTTGAAAACAAATTTTGAAAAACTTTGTTAAACAAACAATCAAATGTACTCCCCCTATGAAAAGGAGTTTATTACTGTAAGTAGATTTTTTCAACAGAAAGTTAATTAGGAAAGATGACCTTACGGTTATCATTCCTAACTTTTGTTTAATATATTCAAATCTAACAGAAGGTAATGATTTTGTGAAAATATCAGCAAGTTGTTCTTGAGTTCCGATAAACTGAAGAATAATATCTCCTTTAAGTGTGTGATCCCTAAGAAAGTGATGCCTAATATCTATGTGTTTTGCACGAGAGTGATGTGCAGGGTTTTTACTTAGGGCAATGGAACTTGTGTTATCACACAAAATTTGAGTTTTAGTAAAACTCAAGCCATAGTCTGTGAGTGTGTGTTGCATCCACAACACTTGTGCACAACAACTTCCAGCTGCTACATATTCAGCTTCAGCAGTGGAAAGTGCTACAGAATGTTGCTTCTTGCAGGACCAAGAAACTAGTGAATCTCCTAAGAAATGACAAGTTCCGGATGTACTTTTTCTATCCATTCTACATCCACCAAATTCAGCATCAGAAAAGATTTTTAGAACAAAATCATTTCCATAAGTATAAAATAATCCTAGATCCATGGTTCCCTTAAGGTTGCGAAAAATTCTTTTTACTTCCTTTAAGTGAGATTCCATAGGATTGGATAGATATCTTCCACATAAGCATACTGAAAACATTAAGTCTGGTCGACTAGATGTTAAGTAAAGTAGACTTCCTATCATACCTCTAAAAGATGTTTTATCTACTGGTTTCCCAGCTTCATCAAGATCTAAAGAGTTTGAGGTACCAATGGGAGTACTTATACTCTTAGTGTTGTCATAACCATACATTTTCAGAAGATCTTTAATATACTTATGTTGAGATATGTAGGTTCCTTCTGGTTTTTGAAAAATTTGAAAACCAAGGAAAAATGTTAACTCACCCATCATACTCATTTCAAACTCATATTTCATTAGACTCGCAAAAGAGTCAGTCAAAGATTTCTGAGTTGAACCAAATATAATGTCATCAACATAAATTTGAACAATCAAAAAAAATTTCTTATCTTTCTTTATAAAAAGGGTTGGATCTGCATTTCCCTTAACATAGTTATTTTGATGCAAAAATCCAGTGAGTCTATCATACGATGCTCGTGGGGCTTGTTTAAGGCCATACAAATCTTTGGTAAGTCTAAAAACATGATGAGGACGTTTTTTATCTTCAAAGCCAGGATTTTGTTCAACAAAAACTTCCTCTTGAACATAACCGTTAAGAAAAGAACATTTTACATCCATTTGGAAAAGTTTGAAATTAAAGAATGCTTCAAAGGCAAGTAGAATACGGATAGATTCAAGTCTAGCTACTGGAGCATAGGTTTCTTCATAGTCTATTCCTTCTTGCTGATTATAGCCTTTAGCAACAAGTCTAGATTTATTTCTAACAATGACTCCATTTTCATCACATTTATTTCTGAAAACCCATTTTACTCTAATAACAGAAGTTTCCTTAGGTCTTTCAACCACGGTCCAGACTTTATTCCTTTCGAATTCATTTAGTTCATCTTGTATTGCTTTGATCCAATCATCATCACCTAAAGCTTCATCAGTGATTTTAGGTTCTAATTGGGAAAGAAATGCTAGATGTTCTACTTCATTTATTAAGGAACTTCTAGTCCTTACAGGTTGATTTACATCACCAATGATACTATCACTGGTATGATTCTTAAGAAACACCTGAATTGGGTTTTGTAAAACCTGTTCATCAACATAGGGTAGAAAATATTCTGGGGTAAATGTTTCAGAAGTATATTCTTGAACAATTTCCTTATCAGAAGGTTCTTCTATCAAAGGTTGATAATCAGTTTTTGAAAACACATCCGAAGATGTAAGTTGATATGGTTTAAAAACAAAAGGATCTGACTCATCAAATTTTACATGTACTGTTTCCTCAACAGTACGACTATTTTTATTAAAAAATCTATAAGCCTTAGAAGTTGTGGAATATCCTAAGAAAATTCCTTCATCAGACTTTGGTGCTAATTTATGTAAGTTATCTTTAGTATTCAAAATGAATACTTTGCAACCAAAAACCTTGAAGTAGGAAAGTCTTTGTTTTCTACCATTCCATAACTCATAAGGAGTTTTATTAAGAAAAGGTCTAATCAAAAATCGATTTATAGTATAACAAGCAGTACTTACATCTTCAGCCCAGAAATGTCTAGCGATAGAATATTCACTCAACATGGTTCTAGTTATTTCTTGAAGAATTCTATTTCTTCTTTCAACTACACCATTCTGTTGAGGAGTTCTAGGTGCTGAAAAATTGTGATTAATACGTTTCTTACTACAAAAAGTTTCAAAATCAGAATTTTGAAATTCTCCTCCATGATCACTATGAATAGTTTTCAATGGAAGTTTTTTCTCATTTTTAACTTGAGCTCTAATACTTTTGAAATAAGAAAAAGCTTCAGATTTCTTTGTTAGAAAATAGACCCAAGTAAATCTAGTGTAATCATCAACTAGAACAAACACATAGTATTTGCCTCCAATACTTCCAGTTTGTATTGGACCAAAAAGATCTATGTGTACTAACTGTAATGCATCTGTTGTTGAGACTTCACCGATTGACTTAAAACTTGATTTATGTTGCTTGCCATATTGACAAGGATCACAAACTTTAAAAGAATCAAATCTAAGCTCTGGTAGATCCTTAACTAGTTTCTTCTTAGAGAGTTTACAAAGGTTTCTCATATTACAGTGTTCTAATCTTCTATGCCATAACTAGGAATGATCTTCCATTGCACTTAGGCAAGGTAAATCTTTGCTTCTGAGTTCTTCTAAGTTTTAGGTGTAAACATTCTCTTGCCTATTTGCTAAGAGAATAAATTCTTCCTTGGAATTGTGAACTAAACATTTATCATTCCTAAAATTCACAAGGTAACCTTCATCACATAACTGACTTATTCTAATGAGGTTGTGCTTAAGAACTTTAACAAAAAGAACATTTGAAATCAAGGTTTTACCTAAAAGCACAATATTACCAATACCAACAATATCTCCCTTAGCATTGTCTCCGAAAGTTACCTTTCCTCCTTTCGTTTTGATAATCTTTTCAAAAAATCTTTTGTTACCAGTCATGTGCCGGGAACATCCACTATCCATGTACCATGTATTGTTGCTGGTACTTTCTTTATTATCCTGAAATCAAGAAGAAAATTAGACTTTCGGAATCCAAACTTGTTTGGATCCGAGATTTCCAGACAATAAAATTTTAGGAACCCACATTTTCTTAGAAAAGTAAGCTTTGTGAAATCCTAGAGATTGGGTTTTGTTTAAGGAACAATTCTTTGCCCAGTGACCACCACATTGACACTTGGTACAAAATGGGGCACTTAGAGGAACAAAATAATTGTTACTGAAAATAGGTTTTGCATGGGTATAACCAAATCCAGATTTATTTCTTAAAGGTCGTATTTGGGAATACATCTTATCAAAATTTTCCTTACCATGGGTAAAGTTTGATAAACACTTCTTTAAGGAAAAAATTTCAGACTTGAGTTTTACAACCATGTTTTTATCCTCAAGATCATTAGTTTTTGAACTAGAGTTAGGCTCGAAAACATTTTTCTTAGAAATTATTTTTTCTAATTCTTTAGAAAGTTTGTTCTTCTCAGAACTTACTTCCTCAAGATTTTTTGAAATAATTTCAAAATCATCATTTTTCTTATCAAGATCTTTAGAAAGATCTGATATCTCTTTTGTAAGAATAGAATTCCTAGAGTTTTCCTTATCAAGTTTCTTATTGAGTTTGGAATTCTCAATCTCAAGAAGTTCATCAAACCTAGAGACTTCTTCATAATTAGGTAAAGTATTTTCCTCATCAGAAGATGATTCTTCATCAGAAGAGTTATAATACTTACTATCATTAGAATTTAAAGAAACATTGGTCAAAGATTCAGCATTTCGTACCTTAGCCATAAGACAATAATTATCAATAGGTAATCTGGCTATAAGACCATGATTCTTCTGTCCTAAAGATTCATAATCAGAAGATTCATCTGAAGAGTCACCACCACTGGCACTCCAGGTGTCATTAGCTTTCAGAACTTTCTTTGCTTTAGCTTTATAATACTTCTTTCTGTTCCTGTCTGAATGTCTTTACTTCCTTTCTTTCTTTTTGAGCATAGGGCAATCTGGTCTAATATGTCCAGCTCTTTTACATTCATAACAAGTAACTTCTCCATCTTTCTTATCTTTCCTGTCCTTTTTCTTATACTTAGATTGAAAATTTCTCTGCCCAGCTATCTTGTTCATCCTTCGAGCAAGATTGGCTAATTCATTTTCTGAGACTTCACTCTCACTAGATTCGGATTGGAAAATAACATTCTTAGACTTGGATCTGGTTACTCTCTCAGGAGTCTTATCTTTCATCTGATTTGAAGTTCTAGTATAAGCAACAGTACCATTTCCATTCTTCTTCTTGATGTTGTCAGCATCTCTCTTCATTCTTGTTTCATGTTGTAGAAGAGTTCCAAAAATCTCATCAAGAGTAATTTGAGTGAAATTCCTATTCTCATCTATAGCTTTTCTCTTGGATTCCCATTCATTGGGCATAATATCAATTATCTTGTCCACAAGAGCTTCATCATCTAAACCATTCTCTCCCATAGATTGTAGACTGTTGACGATAGTCATAAATCTTTGTTGAACTTTACAGATAGGTTCTCCATAAGGAAAATTGAAGCCATGATATTCAGCTCTAAGCATAGCTCTTCTAGTCTCAATCACTTTAGAAGTCCCAAAGTGTGTAACCTCTAACTTCTTCCATATACAATTAGCTGCTTCACAAGAAGAAATTTGGCTATATATATTTCTAGTCATTGAACATAGTAAAGTGTTGCGTACCATATAGTTGAGTTGATATTCTTGCTTTTCCTGGTTAGTAAAAGTTCTGACTTCCTTGTCAGGAATTTTATAATCACCAGTAAGCATAACAAAGTTGTCTACTCCAGTACTGATAACAAAAGTCTTCATACGATCTCTCCAGTATTCATAGTCATTACCATCAAATATAGGTGGTCTTGTTGGATTTAGATTGTCAATAGATCCAACATTAATTCCTGCCATACTTAAAATAACTTTGCACACAAACTTGTTAGTAGCAAAGATTCGTAATCACAAAGATCGGAATGGGAAAAGTTCGGAATAGGAAAAAATCTCGGAAAGGGAAAATTCGTAATGATAAAGTGAGCAAGAAAAACTTGTATGTGAGTACAAGTATTTCAGAGACCTCCTCTGATACCAAATGTAAGATTGGTATAGAGTAAGAGGTTTCCAACCTCTGATACCAATTGTAGGATCGAAATAGTGATGTAGATGCTCAATATACAAGAGGGGGTGAATTGTATACTTTAAAAAATTCCTTTGGAACCTTTAATGTTAGTTAAGAATAACTCTGTTTTCCTTAAGAAAAGGAAAAGGCTAAGTTTAACAAAGTTAAACTAAGAAAATTCACAACACCTCTTAACACCGAATGCAAACTATGAACGAGATTCCGAATGAGGGTTCCGGAAATATGGTTCCGGAAATTGAATCTTAACAAATGATTACAATATGAGATTCTACCTTAAAGCATATAGAATCTAAATGAAACCGAGTACAAATAAGGAAGTATAAGAAAGTTATACTTTCCTTATAATACAAAATGCAGAGGAATAAAAACAAGTAGTAAAACTACAAGTAACAAGATATAAGTCTTTTAACCCAAAGAGAAGGGTATCCAAAAATCTTGGATAAAGGTCCCTTGATTTATACTTTCAAGCAAATCTGTCTTACCCACACCAGGGTAATCCCTCGATACGAAGATCAGAGTCTCTGTCTTGCTATCCCCGCAAGCCCTCAACTTCAAGGTAGTTAGCAACTTCTGTCTTCCTCAGCAAGAAAGCCCTCGAACTTTAAGGTAGTCGGCACCTCTGTCTTCCTATCCCCGGAATCCCTCGAATGTAATCACCAACATTCGGAGTCGCACGAAGCTTTGAGAGTTAATAAGAGTCTCTCTCTCTAGAAATCACTTCAAGCAGATTAGTCATCCTTTCAGCACTTTTTCCGCCATCAACTCCGAGATCTTTCAAATAAGCTCCTATTTATAGGTAAGGTCGGCTCCTTCTCCAACGGTCATATTTTCTTTAAAGATCGGAGGGACCTGTACATGTGTCACTTAGACAACGGTTAGTTTATAACAAAACAGACGAAATCGTTTTATAACAAAACAAGTGTAACAGAATATACGACATCGTTTTAAACTCTAACATAAAAGTTCGGAATAAAAACTTCGGAGTGAAGGTCCGGAGTGTAAGGAACAATAGTAAAGAGTAGACAAATTTTAGAAGTGTAAGAAATATAGATGTTCGGAGTCTAAAAAAGATATTTTTCGTAGTCTGAATTAATTCAGAGTGTATATAACAAAGATACTCAAATTCTGTTTAATAGGGGAATTCGGAATGAGAATTCGGAATAGGAATTCGTCATCAGAAATCGTAATGAGAATTCATCATCAGGATTCGTAATTAGAATTCGTCATCAGAATTCATAATGAGAATTCGTCATCAGAATTCATAATGAGAATTCGTCATCAGAATTCATAATGAGAATTCATAATCAGGATTCGTAATGATAATTTGTCATCAGAATTCGTAATGAGAATTATTAATCAGAATTCATAATGGGAATTCGGAATGAGATTTCTTCATTAGAACTCGTAATGAGAATTCTTCTTCAGAATTCGTATCCTGAATCTGGAATAGAACATAGTCAAAGTTCATATCCGGAATTTGGAATGAAACTTCCTTATAGTTCTTATCCAGAATCCGAATCCTAAAACAGAATGCTTTATAACAAAGTTTCAATGATTCCGAGAAAATGAATCTGAATCTCATACTTAAGATAAATATGGATGAAAATATGATAAGGATAATTTTTCTTATAAAAGCGATTTTCTTTAAGAAAGCAATTTTCCTTATAAAAAATATTTTCCTTAAGAAAGAAAATTTCCTTATAAAAGAGATTTTCCTTAAGATAAGGTGTTTGTGATTTTCAAAACAAGAAGGAATGGAAAAGTCATAAGGAAAACCTTATTGACTCAACATATTTTACTTACCAGGGTTAAAGGGAACATCTGGTAAATAAGTGTAAACAAATATTACTATAATAACATAAAATTACCTTAACATGTGTTCTAATACTATTGTTTGATACACATCTGGCCATTGGCATCCTTTGGACTATTTTGGGACCCCATGGGGCCACTTGGGAGTGATAATGAAAGTTTATTTTAATTAACTTATAGTAAAGACAAAAATGACAGAAACAAATATCTATTAGTAAATTAATTTTTACATAATGATTTATAAGCTATATTTTCGACTATAAATTTTCTTTGAAAATTTGAAAATATTTCCTACTTAATGGTATTTTTTTTAATTTTTAGACATTAAATAAGTTAAATTATTTATTACACAATAATTTTGTAGTGTTTAACTCATTAAAAAATGATGTCAATAAATAAGGTTATAAAATGAAAATAATATCCAAAACCTCTCCAGTTATTATTGGATGATTTTATTTTGACCATGAGTCATATTACCTTAGATTTTAATATGTTTTGGATATTTAGAAACAGAAAATCATCATGTAATAATATAATATTTTCACACTTTCCTAAAGAGACCCTCCCCCTTATAAAAAGTCCCCAACTCTAACTCATTTCTCACACCTCTAAAGACCCGTGGATCATTTAACCTCAACACAATTAAGCTCCCTACATCCCCATCCTCCTCTTAGTAGCCTTAACTTAGGAAGAAGTAAGTTCAAAAAAACCTTTTGGTTCCAACCGAAGGGAGTTACCTGATTTAAAGGTAACGACTTCTCTTAAGTTATTTTGTTTTATTTTACATCACTAATCCCCTAAAAAAATTTATTCTTTATTTTATAAAAACACCAATATAATAAATATATTAGGTTGTTGCTATGATAAGTATTTGATCTACACTTACAGACACCTCCATCTAATGGGTAAAAAATATATTGTTTCTGTGGATGGAAAACTAACGCCTCATTAAACGATGATTGTTCAATTATCTCCTACCACCTCTCATGGTGGTAATTATGATCGAGCTACATTTATATATGATATATATTATGTTTATATTTTCTTTTTTTCTTTGTTATTTATCTTTTACATCATACCTTTACTGTTTCCATTATGGGTAAACACGATAATTTCATTCGGGGAAGTTGGGACTACCACCCCCTCAAAGTGATATGACTCGTTAATGCCAAATATGGGATGTATAAAGGAAGAAATTAATGATATTATATAGGATATTATACAGGAATTATAATATATCCATGTATCATTATGCTTTAATTTCATTAAAATAAGAAATAGAAACGAAAGTAGCGTTCATGTGTACGTAGGACATACTGTCTCCATGAACAGTGCATTTCATTTCAAAGCTCTAAATGTTATCTATTGTCATAAATATATATATATTAGATATATAAGATATATATGATATCTAAATCATTAATATCATTTGAGAGATAATTTACTTTTGACCACATAGACAACCTGAAAATATAAGAATTTTTTTTTGAGTCAAGTACCAAATATCAACAAAACGACGGTTATCAACAAAAATGATTACATAATGATTATAACATGGTAATATGTGATATAAAAGGAATAATAAAATTGAAAAAGGTTCTTAAGAATGTATAAATTAACTTATGTTTATTATTATGGAGATGAATGAATGAACGAGTCATGTCGGACACGAGGTAAGGGACTTCGTCTCAATCTTCTTTCATTGAGGCATATTTTGTTTTATACATGAAATTAATTTATATTTGGTATAAATAAAACTGAAATTTCATTTAATTCAAAGGAAATTTATTTCTAAGAGTATTTTTACTAAATGAAAAAAAAACATAATGTTTCTTTTTAACAGAAGCGGTGACAACGACATTTCAACCATCGCGAGTATTATTTGATCTTTGGATTACTTAACAAGTCATGGAGTTCTTTTTATGGAAAATAATTTATATATACCCTTTTTTCATATTTTGGTAATAAAAATTGTTTTCATAAAGAATTGATTATTTCAATATCTTGAAATGATATAATGTGATTGAATTGTGGAAATTTTATATATCTATTATGCTTGTTTTATGTGTTATGGTTCATTGTAATTTTTTACGTATATGGGTGCTTCCGTGTTAATCCTTGGGCATGTGAGCCCGACACAGCTCTCTAATGCATTGAGTAACATGAAGGTGAATGTTTCTCCTAAGAGATTAAGCGAATATACTATGATGGGTATTCCAAATGTGACGTCCTACATAGCTGTGATAACTACAAGGTATGTATGATATGGATTCCACAATATACCTTAATGATTAATGATTTTTATGTGTTATTCATAAATATTAGGATTTGATTAGTTATGTTAAAGAGATTATGTTATGTATGTAATGATGAACTTATGTTTTCTTTCTCCGTTTTATAACCCTTACCGAGCTTCTTATGCTCATCCCATGATTCAAATATATTTTCACCAGACATAATGATGAATAGGGTCACTGATGGGATTCAGGGAGAATCATGCTATCTAAAACATCAAACTAAACATGACTCTTTTTTCCACATTTTTTATTTTATGAAAAAAAATGAAACTGAGTAGAAGTGTCTAATTTTTAATTTTTGAGATGTAATGTATTAGCTATCACCTAACACTCTAAAAATCTAAACCTGAAAAGATTCTAAATGTGAATTATTCATTTAATTAATGATTATGTAATGTTTTAAGACTGATTCCTTATAAGTATATTTATAAAACCAATCTTTTTTATTAAAATAATCTTGGTTAGATTTTTGTTTCATATAGATGAATATTGACCTTTTCAATTTTAAAAACTCTTTATTACATAAAACTGCAGTAAAATGTTTTAATACTAAAATTTATTGAATACTCTTCTTAAATGTTGTCACTTCTGATTGAGAACAATTACCATTATATATTCTTATTTTACCTTATCAATGTCCATGTATGTCTTAATTTATTTCTTTTATAGACACTTGTATGATACACCCTTCTATGTCATGATTATGATAAACATTTATTTCCATGCGTAACGTTGTGATTATGTATGATTTATTATTTATGATTCTTTATGTGGAAAGAATATTCATGAACATATTAAGATGGGTGTGCCCAGATAGCGCTCTAATTAATTGGGTAATGTTGAGTCTCATGAGAGGTCATGTTAAATGGTCTTGGCTGTTGGCCATGACTTGTGCTGCCATGTGCAACGGTCATGGTGGTTAACCTTTACTTGTGATACTCAATGTGCAACGAGCCCTATCTCGTGCTAAAGTCATATTTTTTGTTCCAACCACATTCCTATGATTCAATATTTATATGATCTCATGTTGATATGTTATGATTTTATATGTTATTATATATATATATATATATATATATTTCATAAACACTAACCCATGTGTTAAATTATTATTCTTATGTCTATTCACTTACTGGGATTTTAGCTTATCCCATCGTTCATGTGATCCCCAGGGTACCCTGTACAGATGTAAGGGCTCAAAGGAAGTTATGAAATCTTTATGATGATTAAATAAAGATGGATTTTTAGTCCCGTGTTTTATTTTTTCTGTACCTAGTATTCTATGTCATTATAATTTACAATCCTTGTCTTCTAAGGTTTTTTGTAAAAGGACAGGGTCGCTATAGTTTGTATTAGAGGATGGTCTATTTAAATTTGGAGACTAGGAATTGATATATTTAGTAATAACCTTAAAGATGAGACTAACTATAATAAAACACCCATATAATTATGGTAAGTTTATAGTAAGTGGTTTTTCAAGAAAATAAATCCCTGTATGGATATAAATAGGTAGAGGTGGATCTTGCACAAGAGTATCTTGCGGAAAAACCTAAAAACACCTCTTTGAGATTTACTCAAATTGGAACTAGTGCATGACAACAGACCTTGTTGTACTCTTGGTTTGATACTCACGGGGGGATATGCATTGGTAAATTCATGAGCATAGTACAAACCATTCTTAAGTGAATAAAATAACTCATTTGAATATAAGTTATGAAATAGATCAAGGGTAACCAAGATTTAAACCTATAGAATCACATGTTATGATATACTTCAACTTTACAAATGTATTCATTTATGTTTATTGTTTCCTTTTTATATACCATAGCTATGTTTTCAATCCATTTAATTGTATATTTTTATTTAGTTAATGATAGGAAATATGATATAATGTGCCAATAATTAATGTGACAGGGAATGTGAATATTATCCTAATGATATGCCCAATATAAAGGAATCAGGTACTAAAAACATCATGATGGTACTTCCTCAACTGGATCATGTTATGAATGATAACGTGAGTCATGTGCAACACCCTCCAAATCCATGGAAAGAGAACGTTTCCGTTGAATCGTTCATGAAATAAATAACTCCCATGATCAGTGGATCTTCGGATCCACTCCTCACCGAATAGTGGATTATCTCTATTAAAAAGATATTCTTTTTCCTATAGTGCTCATAAGAAGAGAATGTTGTTCCGGCGGCCTATCATTTTGATGGGGAATCTAATTAGTGGTGGACACTGATTAAGAAAACGAATCCTCAGGAGGATATTGATTACATGTATTTGGAGAAATTTAATAGAATTTCTTTCAATAAAAACATTCCACAAACCCTCCATCTCAAGATGGAAAGATATTCCTTTGGAAAATTGCATATGGAAGATGATTATATCAGCGCATTTGAAGAAAACATTAAATGTCTTGCAAGGCATGCCTCGTGATTTCTCATGAACATAAAAAGAATGTTCTGTCTCTACTTTAGTAGACTCATGTTGAGTCTACGAAAAGTGTCAGTGATTCAATACTTCAACGGAAATGAGGATATTGTTCGTTGTTCCATTAAAGTTAAAATTGAGATCGAAGAATCTCAGTGGTATCATGGGCCCAACAAAAACAGAGAAAGCTTTAATATATTTTGGGAGTTTCCACAAATAAATTCCATGATAGAATGAATCCCGACCATCCAACAGGAAAATTTTTTTTGAAGAAGCATCTTGGGAACATTTTAAAGGGTTTAATGAATTACATCAAATGTGAAAATATGGGATGTCTAGATAAGAACTATTAATTAGATATTAATAATCCCAATATTATGGAAGAATAATGTAAGTTTCTAATAAACTATCATCTTGTGGTGTAGTTTTACAACAACATGGAATATAAGAATCATATGAACAATTTCCCAATGTCATGGATTGTGAAAGGAAATAAACAACAACATCCAAGGAAACCAGGAGAGGCATACGATATCACTACTACTTAGGTGGATCCGGACAATTATGTGGTGATAGGTATGCTAGTTATTTATTCAATAATAAATAACACATTATTTTATTATGATTCTATTCATTCTTTTATATCATTAAATTTTACTAGATCTATTCAAACACCACTTAAAAAATTTGGGGGATATGTTAACCGTGAGAACATCGAATGGGGAAAGGTTTTTAATGCCTCCCAGATAAATGTTTTTGGACTAATCCTCCCAGAAAATCTTTCCATAATTTATTTAGTGGAGTTCGAAGTTATATTGGTCATGGACTATCTATCTTTATAAAAATACAACATCAAATGCTGGGAATGGGAGATCATTCTTCAAAACCCGAAGCATCCCCCAATTCTATACAAGTGTAGGGATGAAGATAATCTCATTTAGAATCATTTTCATAAGTGTGGATATTAATTCCTTATGAGAATATATTTCTATATCAGATGATTGATCCAATGTAGAGAATATCACTCAAAGATATCCCCATCGTGAGGGATTACACTGAGATATTCCCCAAAGAGTTTCCTAGTCTTCCTCCCAATCGAGAGGAAGAGTTCTCAATTGAACTTGTTTCTAGATGTCTGCTAATATCAAAGACATATTGTTGAATGGACACTATAGTGCTGGAAGAGCTGAAGAAGTAGTTAAAGAGGAATCTTGAGAAGGGTTTTATATTCCCAATTAATTCACCATGGGAGCACCATTACACTTATTTAAGAAGAACGATAGTTCAATGCACCTCAACATTGATTATAGTGAGCTCAAAAAAGCACAATAAAGAATAAGTATCCCCTGCTAAGAATATATGACTTGATTGATCTTTTTTTTGGGTCCTGTTATTTATCTATGGTGGACCTTCATTAGGGATATTACCAATTAAAGGTGAGGAAGGAAGACATTCCCAAGACTTCCTTTCGAACGAGGTAAAGACACTATGAGTTCATAGTGAAGACCTTAAAACTCACTAATCCTCTATAAATATTCATGGTTATAATTAAAAATGACATTAGAGATTACCACATCAAATATTTAGTAGTATTTATCGATGATATTCAAATATACTCCATGAGTAAATAGGAATAATATTTTTCATGCCCCAGCCCCTGGACTACCCCAGAGCTCGTGCGGTGAAAAATTAAACATAGTGTGTATTTTTTTTGTAAAAACAAATTCTGATAAAACAATTACACATCATGTTTCACTAAAGAGGATCTTTTGGTTTAGGCCTTGGAGAATCAGATATAATTATTACAATGCTTCAAAAACTGAAAGAGAAACGAATATTCACAAAGCTTCCACCAAATTGTAACTTAAATATATTAAACCTGTAAAATTTTAATTAAAACATAGGGTGATAATTAGAATGGATATTAAGGGGTTTTAATATAAAATAATAAATTAATTAAATTATTTTGAAAAAAATCAGTTAAAATTATACATAAAACCTTTTTTTATGGAAAACTACCATACAAGAACCATAACATAAAATTTTTTCCACGAATTAGAATTGAAAATTTCATGGAATACTAACAATGTCACAATGATACATATTCGAAACATAATCTGGATTATAAAAAATATAGGGTGTGTAGCATATAAAGTAAGAGTCAGTCTATCTTTAAGAAGTGTGACATGAAAATGTGTTAGTTCCAAATTTAAAACAGATATTAATACATGACTAGATTTGCACACAAAAATAATAAACTACATTTATTCCCTTACTAACTGTGAAACATAAACGAGCTGATAAATCTCTGAGTAATAAAATAAACATTCTTCCATAGAATTTACTTTCTCTGATTCTTGTAAGAACATGTTAATAACCATGAATATTATACTAGTTGAATATCCACTTGGTTAATTAAATTTCATAGTCATAATGAGGGAACATCATATGCTGGACTGTGTCATGGCATCGTTCCTAGACCATAAAATCTTGGTCATGGCCTCATCCCAGGACCATAAATAATTATTTGGTCAAGGCTTTGTGCCAAGAACATAGTTTTTCTTATGGGACCTATTGATGCATCGATAGGCTATAGTGGGCCCCACATGCCACATACTAAGTCCAATGCATTCTTCATTTCATTAAATATATGTTCTCATAAATCATTGATTTATATAATTACTCATTACATATAATTCCTTATGTCAGATAATATGTGGTTCCTTATTTCATATTATTCAAACTATCCCATACCACTTTGAATACTTTAATTTCTCATTTCATATTATTTAAAAGCATCCAAGACACTTTGAATTATTCAGTTCTTATTACATAAAAGGCTATTTGAGTTTGATTACATTCATTATCATTAACGTTTTCAATGTGAGTAATGCATATAAGTGTGAATAGAAATACTAACAACTGCATAGCTATGGTAATAAATGACATATATGGTAGGTATATTTTAGCACATGTGACAAGAACTGAAGAACATAAAATATATGTTTTTTATATAAAATTATAAACCATAAATTCTAAAATTTTATTTCAAAAATAAAGAAAATGGAAAATAAAAATCCATCATGGATTGGATTCATAATAAATTTAAAGTAAAAAAATATTCATTTGGGATATTAAACACTCATTTGTATATACACCCATCACTTTTATGTTCAAGTGTTAACTTACCTCAAGGCTATTCTCAATTATTTAATCACATTGTTATAAATTGAAGAGTATTCCAATCAACCACAACACCTACAATAACATAACTATTACCATATAATATTTATGAAAATATATATGTCATAAATATATATTCATATACAGAATCTACATAATTAATGGAATATTAAAATAACACATGTGGCCAGATAAACAACCACATTCTTAATTTAAGGATAATTATTCCTTGAAACAAGTTGGGGATTCTTTTTATGCGAAAAATCATTTTTCCACTTTAAGCATATGTATATTGGAGTGGAAAACCCCCAAAATTATTACCCATGAATTCTCCATAACTACTAAAAAGTATAACATTTGGAAAATACAAAAATATCTAGGGATTATATTTTGTATAATCCTTTTATATACAAGAGAGTATATAAAGGTCTAAATTTTTAAATTGTTCCTTAAAATCCATCATATTTCATAAACAAGATTTTCTATTCATTCTCAATAATATTTGGAAAGTCTAAATTAGATTTAGGAACCATGTTTATATATATATATATACATATAACTACATATACAAGGTGTATATAAGGGTCTTAAACCAAAAATTTAAAGAAACTTACATGTTTTGAACAAATTAGGAACATTATGTATTCAAGGGTTCATTAATTTCAAAATGTGTCGTATAATATAAATGGTTTTCTAATATAAACCTAAAAATGCTTATGTATACTTCGATATATATATCAATGTATATAACAAATATTTGAAATCTGACGCCCTTTCGTGTTAAAGTATTAAGAACACATTTCAGACCAAATATTCACCACCATAAAAGAGATCAGTGGGTCTTATAGTAAACCTTAATTATTGAGGAATGTGTGTATATATTTATATATATATTTATATCCAAACTAAATCAAGGCATGAAAACCAAATCCCTTCCATTTTAAAATAGTACATGAACATTAAAAAACAAATTTAGGAGTCTTAAAATCGAGCATAATAGAGGTTTATCTAAAACCGTAAGATTATATATATATATATTTATATATATAACCAAATATAAAAACTGTATAATAGTGTTTCCATAAGGAAGACAAGATAAACAAAACCCCTACTTGGTTTGAATGAGGAGGAGAGGTCCGGGAAAGCGCAATGGAGGAACTAGAGAATGGAGATCCCATAGTGTTCGAGTGCCAAAAGAATTGTATATAAAAATTATATATAATATATTTCTTATGAAATTATCATGGAAAAATAAGGCACCTCAGTTTAAAATAAGACCGAGGGTGTCCGGTCTTGTGGAAGATAAGATAAATGAGGGTTCATCCGGTCATAGGTGTGGATAAATGATATTAATGGTAGCGTGACTACTCGTTTTTCACATATGGGAGAAAGAAGATTTAGGTGATGGGGAAGAAAAAACATGAATCAAATGGGATGTTGGGATCTAACTATGACATGATCAGACGTCTATGGGGGATTCTGAGATTTAAAAAGTGATGGATGGTCCAGATTATATCATATGTGATCTGACGGCTATGAGCGATTTGGAAATTTAAAAATAATGCAATGTTAGTGATTATATCACGATGGATCGGATGGCTGATAAAATTGTGGAGTGAAATCCACGGCTGCGTGGGTTCGATAGCTGGATTGATCAGATGGCTCCGGTCGCGCATGGTGTGATTTGATGGTCCAGATGTTATCCGAAATTAAAATTACTATCCCATATCTAAATAAGATGGGTTTTGTGGCTCTATTATAAGCCTGAAGCTCCTAGAAATAGGTTAGATTACTCCCTCCCCCCTCTTGGTACATCCCTGTACAGGGTTCGGTGAGTGCGCTACGCGCCCACCCCTACCGTCGTGTCGTCCTGCATGGTGGTGTGCTTTGGTTCCCTCGCACACACTCAAGGTAATGCCTGCATAGGGATTACTAATCCCTCTGTGCACTCGACATAGCATGCACCATGTGTGGGCACTGACCTCGTCCATTTTCCAAGGGATGTGAGTGAGATGCCCACCAAGGCCTTGTGTGGCTGCCTAAAAGGTTTCCATCATCTAGGTGGGGTACTCACCTATTTTTTAAGCAAATTTTAAGTTTATTATTATTTTAAATAATATTATAAACAAATAATACAATATTATACAACGTTATATCTTTATAAAGAACCTCATTTCTAATGTTTTAAAAAATAATATTTATAATTACCATAAAAAACTATTTTATAAATCAGAGTACCCATAATTAAATATATCGTTAAAATATCATTATAACAATAGGGTATTTAAAACATTTGAAACATTTGATATGAATTTGAAATACTTAAGTAAGTATGAAATGATTCTTGTTTTATAAAATATGCTTTCAACTTTTTAGCCATGATGTTAAAGATAAAACATAAGATATGTGAAACTTATGAAAAAAATTAAAATGATTAATGTAGTTATACAGGTTTTATAAAAATTCCTACAATATACCATAAATTTTTACATAAATTATTTTATTCTATGTAGATACCAATGGTCACCTTATTTTAAACTTTAATCGCCCTATATTGAATATAACGGTCATATATCTCTCTGACGATTAAAAATTCTCATATAAATACTTGTTTATGGTATTTCAACTTCTATACAACTTGGTGAAGATGGTTCCCATCATTCCCCTAATTCTTAGTACGACTATTGTGGTTATTTCTATACTGATGTTCATTATGATGGATCTGAATGACTGCCACAATTATCCTGGGATTTTTATTATATTTAGTGGTCACACTATGATTGTAATAGGTATTTTATTATGTATTTTTGGTTAGTTTCATTCTCTTAGCCTCGATGTAATGTATTCATTTTCAGTGTTTTCTTTAAATAAAGAATGTTTTGTGTTTATTTACAAGTATTGTTTTGACAATATGGGAATTAAATGAAGTAAAATCTATACAATAGTGTTATTACATAAAAATAATTTATGGTCATCAAATTATTCCCCCTCCTAGTAATTATGTCATTGAAATTGTAAAACTATTGTACACAAACACTAGAAATATCAATAAAACATCACTCTCGAGGCCCCATTATCGGGACCACCACTAAGGTTAGGGTGCTGAAGACCTCAGGCATATTCCTAAGGTAGTATTTAAGTACATGATTTCCTTGGTCTAGATACACTATGTACAGTTAGGGTCAAATTTGTGCATGAATTACCCAACCCTATATAGAGAGGCACGGGAGGTGTGGAGGTCGGAAATTTTAGAGTGGACTCGTTTCCAATAAATCCATCATACCATGTTGTGCTTGAAAATATTCATGTCATATAGTTCCTTCTACATAGTAAAACTAAAAACCTAGAAAAGGTGGGTCGCTCTATGGTCACATTCCAAAGCAGGTTCTAGAAACTTACCTACATATCAGCAGTTATCATCCAAAGTGAATCATTGAAAAATCCCATAAACATTCCTCTTTTCCAATATTCTACAAATTGTGCATTCGCAACACGATAATAGAAACACTTGTCTCCATTGTAGAGATGGAGGATGTTTGGTCGGTTCAACACCTGATGTAGTTGTTTGCAAGTTAGAAGTATGTTTGCATAAGGCTGGTATTCTTATGAGCTTGTCTTTACAATTATAATCTCTAAATGTTAAGTATGATGTGATAATATATTGGTAGGCGTACTCATTTCTTCTATCGTATAATTTTCAAGAGACATATTTTACTTGGTAAGACAAAACTATATTAAAACAGAGTCATTATTTTTAAAAGCATGTTAATGTACTAAAACCTACTATATAACATTATCTAATTATTCAGGTTTCTTAAACCGAAGGTGTTACACAAACATTTTCTCCTTGTCACGGAACACTAGTATGGATTTCCTAACGCCCATTGAGATGTCACTTCACAAGTACCATTGGTAGTGGGGATTTCCTCAATTCCTAGATCAGAAAATCCATAAAGTGGTTCTAAATTCTTCAATCTCCATGGTCCAGATGTAGCATGGGCTACTAAGATCAACCGAATGTGAACATATGATGTTCAGTGGGAAAGAAGCATGTCATGTATCATGTTGAGCAACAAATTTATGAAATTTACGTTGGTAATTAAATCAGGAAGGCTCATCCCCAAAAATTTCATATTCCATAACATGACCACAAACAACGCTAGTCAAGATTTGACATAGGTGTGCTTTTTAAGGGTCACCATCTTGGGAATCCTCTTAAATGTCCTCTCCGGATATAGTATTCTTGCCTAGGGTGAATCATTTAAATATTCCCTCAAAATATTTTCTAGTTTGAGCATTGGATGGGAATTTAGAGTTCATCATTAGAAAATAGTCGAAGCCTTCTCCTCGGTGGAGTTGGAGTAAACAAGGGGAATTCAATATACATTAGAGGTGTTTGCATGAAAAGCGATGGTTTTGGAAAACCTCGTAGCATTCTAGATTTGATTTTCCCACTATAGTTTCTAATACTTCTATTGGAAGAGACAGAATTAATGATTTGTCTGACAACTGAAGTTGTTTATCAAAAATTATACATAGTAAAACATAATCATGTTTTTAATGTTCTAATTTTCCATGGTTTTCTAATCCAATCCTCTAATACAAACTATCATTCCCCAGCTCCCGGATTTCCTCGAAACCAGTGCGGTGGTAAATAAAACATGGTGTGCCATTATTTTTGTATAAAAATTATTGATTATAAAAACAATTACACATTATGTTTCACTAAAGAGGATATTTTGAGCTAGGTCCTGCAGAATCAGATACAATTATTACAATGCTTCAAAAAACTGAAAGGGAAAAGAATCTCCACAACACTTCCACCAATGTGTAACTTTAATATTATAAACCAGTAAAATTTAATTCAAAATGTACTGTGAGCATAAAAAATCCCTATAAGGGGTTTTAAAATAAAATAATACTTCAATTATAACCTTTTGAAATCAATCCATTAAAATTTTCCAGAAAACATTTTTTAAGGAAATATACAATACATAAACCATAACATAAAATTTTCTCCATGAATTATAAATGAACATTTAAAGGAATACTAAAAAGGTCACAATGAATAATATTCAAAATATAAGCATCCTCATTCAAAATATAGGATGTGCAGCAAATAAATTAAGGGTAATTCTAACTTTAATAAGTGTGACACACAAAAGTTTAAGTACAAAATTTAAAACATAGAGTAATACATTTTAGACACCATGAAATGTGTTTCATGATGTTCTATTCAATTTAAGATGTATTTCTATATGTCATTTCTAAAAATGTCCTCAACCAGGCTCCAAAAGATCGTGGTAAGACTCTGCATTTTTCATGGGGGTCAGTGACGGTAGTGAAGGCATCGGCCCGAAGGGCTGGGACCACAGCCCGTCACAGATCCCAAGGAGGGGTGTCCAGTGCAACCCCTGTGGTATAGAGAAATTATTTGGTTAAGTGCCTAACAATGTAACCAAGGTACCTGCACACAAATACCTACGCGGCACCATGTTTGAGCTGAATGATGTTATTTTTTTTTTCAGTGTCACCACGACATCACCCTTGTCTAGCCAAAACACCGTTTGTGTGAAATGTACTTGAGAACCCCAGAATGTTGTGAATACTACATGTGAACCCAAACTCCTTTATCCGACGGTCTTATGTTTTCCTATAAATATACCTTTGTGGTCTTCATTTGGACGGACAAATTTTCTTGAAGCCCAGTTGTTGCTCTGGTTTCCCTAGTACTTCCCCCCAGTCTTCCAAAACATTTGAGGTAGTTCTTCAACACATTTAATGGAGGATTTAAGGAAATGTCACTGTAATTATGTCCTTTTAGTGTATGAATACCATAATACATGCGCTCATAAAGTGCCCAACCTCCCCAAGTCATAAATAATTGTTTTCCACCTAATACTTTTATAGGAACTTGAGCGCCCCACTTCTAGGACAACCTATGAATACTCTTTAAGGATTGAGTAATGTATCACCCAAGAACTAAGACACAGGTTGTTCATATCTTAAGTTAACATTAGGTCACCCAAGCCTACATGTGAGGCCAAACATGTGTCCCTTTTCTACTTGGGAGCCCCTCTTTGATTAACTTTTTCTCTTCAGTATATAAGCCATGAATCCTTCATCAATGAAATTCATGTAAAGGATTCTTATTCATTGGATCACCTGTATGATAGGTATTTTGTTGATACATCCACCAAAACCTCCTTACATATCAAACCTTTGGGAAAGACACATCACTGTGTCTCCTATTTGGGTTTTTATTTCCACAGTCATAGGTTTCCCACGTTTGTTTTATAAGAGAGTTAGGATAAATGTAATCTCGGTGGGTTTGTATATACAGAGTCACATGGACCTTTATCCGAGAAAAAATGTTGGAATGTTCCTGGTTTGAGTGAGGGTTTGGGTCCTGACCTCACCCTTCTCAAAGAGATGACCTATAACCTCAGATATCTTATAGGGAAGGTATGGTTCACACTTTATTTTCCACACAAGTATAGGATATGTCTCCCTCCCCTATTACGATTAATTTTAGGGTGGCCATCCTGGTGTAAGACCCTAACCCTCATCCATTTTTCTTTTTATTTGACCCTTGTCCAATGTAAAGAGAAAAGAGGTAAGTCTCATCACCTCACCCTCTTCCCTCATTGCCTTGCCCTTTTCCATGGTCGACGCAACCTCTTAAACTAGAGAAGGTGTAAAAAATTGAATGTTTGAATGCCTTTGTGGAATCTTTGACATGCTAATATTTCTCACACTGACCATGACTCACGTGGGATTACAAATTTTTTATGGTAAGAGTATCTGAACAATTGAAGGATCTATGAGAACTCTGATTCTTGTTCATACCAGGATACGTCGGAAGCCCTTTCAGAGCCCAAGCTCACTATATATCCTCTTCAATAATCTTACTATAATTACCTTAAATTAGGAATCTACCTTAGGAATCAGCCCAAAATTAAAACCCCAAAACCATTAAGGACTTCAGAATATAATCCCCAATTCATTTCTCTCAAAGGACAATCCTCTTCTATGAGACCTAATCAAACTACGTGGGCTTTGATTCCCATATATATGGGATGCGTAGGAAGCCTCCTTGTGATTGAAACATGATAACCTAAATCAAACCATTTCTCCTTGGGCCATATTCCCAACAGTGTCTAATCATACTTGGAAACCCATATTCTTTCCAAGTTCATTGGGTTACTTTAGTATGAGTCCCACACTATGCTTTGACTACGCACCTTCTACATTGATGTCCATACCACATGTCATTAACTAAATATCTTGGTCCTTATCACATGACCATAAAAGGAATGATGTGTCCCATTTAGTGGCACCGAACTATTAGGGTTCTGATTCCTTTTATAAGGATACGTAGGTTGCCCATTTTATTGGTACGATCCCAAAATCAACCCAAACCATTATCTCCTTGGATGATAATAAATTCGAGAGTTCCCCACTGAGTGTCATAAAACAGTTATCATCATAATAATGATTTAAAGTAACATAAAATTATATATTATGGGATAACATTGATGGAAAATATCGAATACATATTGATATTTCCTTTAATGAAGAATCTTTAATGCGTACAGATGATTCTAAATTTTACACATTTTAATAAGTGATTGTAAATTATAATGGAAAATTATTTTTTTCTTTGTGAATTAATAAGGATTCATGAAAATATATTAAATTTACAAAGTGTATAAGGCCCTAGCCTTAAACCTTACTTAATCTTGAGTTATTACAAGATTATACATTGAAGATCTTTTCAGGTTTAGTGTTTTAGAGAATTAGATCATAAAACTTGCATTACATTCCACATTTAAACAAATTGGTTACATAAAAGATAGTATTCATTTTTCCCATCAACGGAAACATATTTAAAATAAAACATTGATTCTTTCTTGACACATCCTTGACATTATCATCATATCATGTACCCTTCCCTTGACCTGTGAAAAAATTTTCAAAAACATGGGATGAGCATAAAAAGCTCAGTAAGGGATATATAAATATAGAAAGGAAACATGGGTACATGTATACATAAGAATTAAATCATACTTTACCCATAAAACATAAGCACTTTAATATACCTCATAAAATCATGAAAAAATCATAGAAATCATAATACATAAAGGTAACTTGAGGCATTAATAACATTCTTACGTAGGGAGTAACCCTCTTGGTTATGTTTGGAATACCCACCACAGTATATTCCCTAAATCTCTTTAACGAAACCTTAATGTTTCACTCCTTCGCGTTACCCAATGCATTGGAGAGCTATATCGGGCTCACCCGCCCTTAGTTTATCACGAAACCACCCATCTTCATAACAATGCCCAAGAACCATAACATAACCGTATCACATAAAACATGCATAAAGGAAACATAACATTTCCACCTTTCAATCACAATATATCAATACAACACATTGATATAAAAACATTATGAAAACAAATTTCAATACCAAAATAAAATAAAAATAAAACATGGTATTTATTTTTCTTTTAAAAAGAAGGTATGTCTTTTAGAGGAAGTCAAAACTCAAATAATGGTCACGGCGATGGAGAAGTCGTTGTCGCCGCATACGTATGACAAAAACATTCCCTTTTGTCATTTAGTAAACGCTTTTTATAAAAAAGATTCCTTTTGAATAAATGTAAAAGTCAAAGGGGTTTATACACCGTATAAAAGAAAGATGTGTATAAAACAAAATATGCCTCAATGAATGGAGATTGAGATGAAGTCCCATACAAATACGGTATCCTTGGATTAAGGATAAATCAATTACACAATTATGTGTGACAAACAAATACACCAAATATAAGTGGATATTAAGTGTAAAAAAATCAGAGGACATTCACACATATTCATAGAACGAAATATTCAAGGGGTACAAGTTTATCCCAAAGAATAAAAATTGGGTTAAGAAGTTACTTTGCAAAAATTAGACAGCCTAATGGTGTCACTTCAAAATTCAGAAAAAGAGTTCATGAGAGATAAAAAGGGTATCTCATCACTTGGACATAAAATTTACATCAATAAGGATATATAATAACATATCCCAACATAATAGTATGTGAATTAAAAGACATAACAAAAGAAGTCTTTTAAAAAGAGGATGGTGAAAGGTTCCCTTAACGACTTGGGTAACTTTCGAAACGTACACCCCATTGAAGAAGGGTCATACAATGAATATTTAAATCCCCATAAATGAAATTATATTACATAAAGAGTGTAATAATGGGAAGTACATACACCACTCAAAGGAAATGGTGTAAAATGTTGCATAAATCTCATGGGACTAAAATTGAGATGAGAAATCCCTTATGAAAACTCGGCAGCCTAACGGCGCCACTAAAAACTTCTAAAAATGGATTGATAAGATAAAATAGGGTCTCTCATCATATTACAGTAAAATGTACAACAAGAGGAATATGAAAGAACATCCCCCACCATAACAAATAGGAGCTTAAAAGAAGTGACATAAAGAAGAGTACTTAAAAAGAAAGAGAGAGGTTAGATCTCTTTCGAAAATTCGGCAGCCTAACGGCGCCACTCAAAACATCCAAAATGGATTGATGAGAGAGAATAGGGTCTCTCATCATATGAACATAAAAATTACAGTAAGAGTAATATAAAAGAACATCTCAATCATAAGAAAGATGAGCTTAAAATTAATGACATAAAAGAGTGTACATAAAAATAAAGAGAGGAGTAGGATCCCTTACCTCGGGTCCAACTTGACTCGATCTTTCATTAACGTCCTTAAAATCGGGTAACTCCCTTTGGTTTGATCTCAAAGGCTTCCTTTGGAAGACTTCTGCCTAATGTTAGGCTCCTAAGAGGTATAGAGTGGTGTGGAGAGACAAAATGGTCAGGGGTTGGCTGAGACAAAGGCTTTGGAAGTGTGGGTAAGGAGGTAGAGGTGGGGGCCTTTTATAAGAGGAGAGGAGGGGCACTCTTGGAATGTAAGGAAATGTTAGTTTATTTGAAAATGAGTTTTGGATTTGAAAGCTCCCACATTGATTTATTTCGAGGATAAGGTGGTAAGGTTTCGAAATATACTCATCCAATAGGTTTTGGACATGTGTAGGTTTTATATTTTACATTATCTTTCCAATTTATTTAAATCTTAAAATAATGAGGTCATCGCTCCATCATCATTATGTCATTAATAATTTAATTTATTTATTGTCTAAAAATTATAAAAAAAATACTATGATGTAGGAAATATTTTTATCTTTCCCATGACTATTTATAGTAAAAAATCTGACCTGTATAACCCCATTTAAAAATTGGTTTAGTAAAACAACTCATGTTTGTGTCATTTTTATTTTAACATTAAATAAAAAGGTATTTATGTCATTTTCCAACCAAAGTGGCTCCATGGGGTCCCCAAGTTGACACATGGATTTTCTTGGTCGTCCATGACTCATCCGATGAGCGTAGGGCATGTTTCAAGGTCATTTCACATTTTTAAAACATTATTTTTACCTTAAATTACACTAATTACCTCTAATCGCGATTAAGAACATAAAAGTTACTATTCACCAAAAAAATAATTTAATCCCGGTGAACCACATTTTACTTCCTAATGACAACCATGTATGTCAGATTTTTGAAATTCAAAACACAGAGGTGGCAAAGTTTCATTTAAACGAAAAATCAGTTTCTTTAACCACCAATTAGTGGTTTCACTATTCATCAAAAATTGATGTTTTTCAGAAAAATACCAAAAAATCACCCTAATCTATATTTGATATTAAGAATTCAAAAATGAAGTATTTTTTACATCAAAACATATAAGTTGCATTAATTAATTTAATAATTAATTCCCGCTGTCAAAACAAATTGCGTGTTTTTAAGAAACAATAAGTATCAAAAGATTGACTCTAGTTTAAGTCCAATTTCAAGATAAAATTAATTCCAACGACCACTATTGGATTAAATGATAAAAATATATTCTAATTGAACTTTAAAACAAATTCAAAAGATAATATAATAATATAAATAAATTAGATTAAAAAGAGGTTCTGAATTAAAATACAACATTTTTCACTGTTCATTAAAAATGAACATTATCGTAAAAATACCAAAAATTTACACAATGTAAATTTTGATGCCCCGATTCTAAAGAAGAATTTTATTTTGTCAAATATAACACATAAAATTGTTATAAAGTGGATTTAAAAGAGGTTCGCCATCGAAAGGCGGTTAATCGTCCTTTTAAAGAATATTAGAATGTTTATGCTTGAAAATTGGATTCATTCGTATTTTTAATCCTATAAAATTTATTGTAAAAAGTAAAAAAAAATTGAAAAACATATATAATCATATTGTAGTTAGTTCTGTTCATTACCGCCATTACAACAGCTAGGCATTAACTACCATTTAAAATAATATTATCTTATTATTAGAGTGCAACGTATGATTCCCAAGAAACTCGTTGTTGCGTATTGGGTATGCCATCTAGCATAGATTTCCCTTTAAAACAATATTTTTTTCACAAATAGGGATAAATATAAAATTTTCATATTCTTTATTTACCTGGGGTGTTACATCCTTCCCCCCTTTTGGGAATTGCGCCCTCGCAATTTTTAAAATTGGGCTTGGAAACATCCTTGAAAATCCCACATCGGAACAAGAGTTAGTAAAACTATCACTTTAAAATAAATAAAGAGAATTACTAAGGTCACCCGAGTTAACCCATACAAGGATTCCATGTAGGAAAGCATGGACATGGAAGAAAAAACAAAGTGTCATGTTCTGAGGGAGAGTGATAGTAAAGATGTCTAGGAGAAAGTTAACCATAAGAAAATCACAAACTTGTGGTGGGTTAAATGGTATTCGATTCCCAAGTAGGAAAAGTTAATAGACCACATTTTTGTTTAATGTTACTTTTCATTGAGGAATTTATTTTTGATCTTAAGGAAACACACTTACTTGTCATGTTGACTTTCAACTTTTACTAAATTTCTTACACAAACTCATACTTTCCCCAAATAATGAGTATTTAGGATGACTTGTTCACATTAAGAGTACTATGATCAACTTCTAGAGAATAACCTAATCCACACAAGAGAACTATATAATTCACATGTCATTAGACATTAACCAAAACCAAAACCAAAATAGTTAGTACAAGATCAGATAATCTAGAAAAGGATAACCCTTTATAAAAAGAAAATCTATTCTTAATCTCGAAAATTTGTCCAACAAAACCCAAAGTTCAACTTGGACCATTTGATAAACAATTTTTCCATAAAATTCTTCAAAGTAAACCAAACTAAGATTGAAACCCAAATATTTGAAGGATTGAGTCACATAGTCTTCCAAGTTAAATCATAACATTTATCTCCAAACAACATTAGTTGCTCTTAATTTCTCGTATTGAAAAGTAATTAACCTAATAACATATCCTCTATTATAAGTTAATAAATTTACATAGATAAACCAAAATCAACTTACTCTTAATTCATAAAATCATTTAACTAAAAAGAACCAGTCAAACTAACCAGGGAATTCACGTAGTCCAGTGGTTGGCGATAAATACCAGTCACACTTTGGTTGTGGGTTCAATTCCCACAGCTTTGTCTGACGCGACGGGTTGTCACACAGTCTGTGTGTTGTCCTTTTTATAAAACTAGAAAAATAACCCTAACATGTTTTAACCTCAATAGTTTCCTTATACCTCTTATTTTCATCCAAATTCGTTACGATCGCAACATCTTAATTCTTGAAGTCTTATTTCACCACCATAAGATAAAATAAAACGATTCCCAAAATGAATAACATCATACCTTGATCATGGAGTCCACTCGGTTTCATCATCATCTTGCTCGCGTAGGTAGAAGTCCCATGCATTACAAAAATGATTTAGAGATATTTCAAAATCATTTTCTTCTTCCATCCAAATACTCCTTGTACAACGTGGGTCATATGGTTGATCACAGAAAACCAGTTTTGGAAAATAATCATGTATGACATATAATTCCAAAACATCTTCTAAAACATGATTTCTATGAAATAGTCGGACGGAATTTGAGTTGAAACGTAATATTATTGGTCCTTTTAAAATACCATATGTATGTGCTGATAGACTATATTTTAAAAGCAAATATAAATAGGTTGTGCAAGGGTCTCCTTCCTCAACACCATTTTTAAAATCATAATATGCTTCAAATTCATGTGATAAGGTAAAATATTTGAAAATACCTTGATAATATTTACCTTTCTTGAAAATATGAGAATATTGTGAAAATAGTATTTGTCTAAAAACAACCCATCATCCATGATGATAACGAGGTATAGTGGAGGTGTTTGATATCTCAAACAACTGCTTGCAAGTGAGTTGTATGCTAGAAAAAGTTTCACAATCATCCGAACATGACTTTGCAATAATTATTGCAAGCATGTCATCAGGAAGAGATATGAATGTTGTTTGAGATCCTTCTCCTTCCATTCATAACCGACTTTACTTGACCTGAAAAAAGTTATAAAACAAGGATTTAACTGAAATAATAGATATAAGGACTAATCATGTGTCTAACAAAAACTCATAATCCCTAAAGTTGTCTAAACCGACCTTTGGTACCAACTATAAGGCCCCAGCATAAAACATTACTTAATCATGAGTTATTACAAGATTACACATTGAGGATCTTTTTAGGTTTAGTGTTTTAGAGAATTAGATCATAAAACTTGCATTACATTCCACATTTAAACAAAGTGGTTACATAAAAGATAGTATTCTTTTTTCCCATCAACGAAAACATATTTAAAATAAAACATGGATTCTTTCTTGACACTTACTAGACACTATCATCATATCATGTACCCTTCCCTTGACCTGTGAAAAACATTTCAAAAACATGGGATGAGCATAAAAATCTCAGTAAGGGATATAAAAATATGGAAAGGAAACATGAGTACATGTATACATAAGAATGAAATCATACTTTACCTATAAAACATAAGCACTTTAACATACCTCATAAAATCATGAAAAAATCATAGAAATCATAATACATAAAAGGAACTTGAGGAATTCATAACATTCTTACGTAGGGAGTAACCCTCTTGGTTACGTTTGGAATACCCACCACAGTATACTCCCTAAATCTCTTAGGAGAAACCATAACGTTTCACTCCTTCGCGTTACCCAATGCATTGGAGAGCTATATCGGGCTCAACCGCCCTCAGTTTATCATGGAACCACCCATCTTCATAACAATTCCCATGAACCATAACATAATCGTATAACATAAAACATGCATAAAGGAAACATAACATTTCCACCATTCAATCACAAGATATCAATACAACACATTGATATAAAAACATTATGAAAACCATTTTCAATACAATAATAAAAGAAAAGTAAAACATGGTATGCATTTTTCTTTTAAAAAGAAGGTATGGCTTGTAGAGGAAGCCGAAACTCAAATAATGGTCACAGCGGCGGAGAAGTCGTTGTCACTGCATACGTATGACAAAAACATTCTCTTTTGTCGTTTAGTAAACGCTTTGTATAAAAAATATTCCTTTTGAATAAATGTAAAAGTCAAAGGGGTTTAAACACCATATAAAATAAATATGTGTATAAAACAAAATATGCCTCAATGAATGGAGATTGAGACGAAGTCCTATACAAATACGGTATCCTTGGATTAAGGATAAATCAATTACATAATTATGTGTGACAAACGAATACACCAAATATAAGTGGATATTAAGTGTAAAACAATCATAGGACATTCACACATATTCATAGAACGACATATTCAAGGAGTACATGTTTATCCCAAAGAATAAAAATTGGGTTAAGAAGTTCCCTTGCAAAAATTAGACAGCCTAATGGAGTCACTTCAAAATTCAGAAAAAGATTTGATGAGAGATTAAAAGGGTATCTCATCACTTGGACATAAAATTTAAATCAATAAGGATATATAAGAACATATCCCAAAATAATATTATGTGAATTAAAAGACATAACAAAAGAAGACTTTTAAAAAGAGGAGGGTGAAAGGTTCCCTTACCGACTTGGGTAACTTTCGAAACGTACACCCCATTGAAGAAGGTTCATACAATGAATATTTAGATACCCATAAATGAAATTATATTACACAAAGAGTGTAATAATGGTATGTACATACACCACTCAAAGGAAATGGTGGAAAGTGTAGCATAAATCTCACGGGACTAAGAGTGAGATGAAAAATCCATTACGAAAACTCTCCAGCCTAACGATGCCACTTAAAATTTCCAAAAATGGATTGATGAGATCAAATAGGGTCTCTCATCATATTACACTAAAATGTACAGAAAGAGGAATATAAAAGAACATCCCCCACCATAACAATTTGGAGCTTAAAAGAAGTGACATAAAGGAGAGTACTTAAAAATAAAGAGATAGGTTAGATCTGTTACGAAAATTTGGCAGCCTAACGGCGCCACTCAAAACATCCAAAATGGATTGATGAGAGAGAATAGGGTCTCTCATCATATGAACATAAAAATTATAGTAAGAGTAATATAAAATAACATCCCAATCACAAGAAATATTATCTTAAAACTAATGCCATAAAAGAGTGTGCTTAAAAAGAAAGAGAGGAGTAGGATCCCTTACCTCGGGTCTGACTTGACTCGATCGTTCATTAATGTCCTTAAAATCGGGTAACTCCCTTTGTTTTGAGCTCAAAGGAATCCTTGGGAAGCATTTTGCCCAATGTGATACTTCTAAGTGTTATAGAGGGATGTGGAGAGACAAAATGGGCAAGTTTTGGCAGAGACAAAGGCTTTGGAAGTGTGGGTAAGGAGGTAGGGTGGGGGCCTTTTATAAGAGGATAGGAGGGGAACTCTTGGAAAGTAATGAAGTGTTACTTTATTTTAAAATGATTTTCGGATTTAAAAGGTTCCACATTGATTTATTTCTAGGATTAGGTGGTAAGGGTTCTAAATGTACTAATCCAATAGGTTTTGGACATGTTTAGGTCTTAGATTTTACATTATCTTTCCAATTTATTTAAATCGTTAAATAATGAGGACATCACTGCATCATCATGATGTCATAAATAATTTAATTTATATAATGTATAAAAATTATAAAAAAAAATACTATGATGTTGGAAATCTTTGTATCTTTCCAATGAATATTTATTGGCAAAAATCTGACTTTTATAACCCCATTTAAAAATTGTTTTAGTAAAACAACTCATGTTTGTGTCATTTTAATTTTAACATTAAATAAAAAGGTATTTATGTCATTTTCCAACCAAAGTGGCTCCATGGGGTCCCCAAGTTGACCCATGGATTTTATTGGTCGGACATGACTCATCCAATGAGGGTAGTACATGTGTCTAGGTCATTTCACGTTCTTAAAACCTTATTTTTACCTTAAATTACACTAATTACCTCTTATCGCGATTAAGAACATAAAAGTTACTATTCACCAAAACATTATTTTAATCCCATTGAACCACATTTTACTTCCTAATGACAACCATGTATGTCGGATTTTTGAAATTCAAAACACAGAGGTGGAAACGTTTCATTTAAACGAAAAATCGGTTTCTTTAACTACCACATAGTGGTTTCACTATTCATCAAAAATTGATGTTTTTTAGAAAAATACCAAAAATTTACCCTAAGCTATATTTGATATTAAGAATTAAAAAATGAAGGATTTTTTAAAAAATTCAATACATATAAGTTGAATTAATTAATTTAATAATTAATTCCCATTGTCAAAAAAATAGCGTGTTTTTAAGAAACAATAAGTATCAAAAGATTAACTCTAGTTTAAGTCCATTTTCAAGATGAAATTAATTCCAATGACCACTATTGGATTAAATGGTAAAAATATATTATAATTGAACTTTAAAACCAATTCAAAACATAATATAATCATATAAATAAATTAGATTAAAAAGATGTTCTGAATTAAAATACAACATTTTTCACTGTTCATTAAAAAATGAACTTTTTTTGAAAAATACCAAAAATTTACACAATGTAAATTTTGATGTCCCGATTCTAAAGAAGAATTTTATTTTGTCAAATATAACACATAAAATTGTTAAAAAGTGGATTTAAAAGTGGTTCTCCATCGAAAGGTGGTTAATCGACCTTTTAAAGAATATTAGAATCTTTATGCTTAAAAATTGGATTCATTCGCATTTTTAATCATCTATTATTTATTGTAAAAAGTAAAAATATTTGAAAAAAATATATAATCATTTTTTAGTTAGTTCTGTTCATTCCCGCCATTACAACGGCTAGGCGTTAACTACCATTTAAAATAATATAATCTTATTATTAGAGTGCAACATATGATTCCCAAGAAACTCGTTGTTGCGTATTGGTTACGAAATCGAGCATAGCGTTCCCTTTAAAACATTATTTTTTTACAAATAGGGATAAATATAAAATTTTCATATTCTTTATTTACCTGGGGTGTTACATCCTTCCTCCCTTTTGGGAATTTCGTCCTCGCAATTTTTAAAATTGGGCTTGGAAACTTCATTGAAAATCCCACATCGGAACAAGAGTCAGTAAAAATATCACTTTAAAATAAAGAAAGAGAATTAAAAAGGTCACCCGAGTTAACCCATACTAGGATTACATGTAGGAAAACATGTACACGTAAGAAAAAACAATGGGTCATGTTCTGAGGGAGAGTGATAGTAAACATGTCTAGGAGAAAGTTAACCATAAGAAAATCACAAACTTGTGGTGGGTTAAACAGTATTTGATTCCCGAGTAGGAAAAGTTAATAGACAACATTTTTGTTTTATGTTACTTTTCATTGAGGAATTTATTTTTGATCTTAAGTAAACACACTTACTTGTCATGTTGACTTTCAACTTTTACTAAATTTCTTACACAAACTCATACTTTCCCCAAATGATGAGTATTTAGGAAGACTTGTTCACAGTAAGAGTATTATAATCAACTTCTAGAGAATAACCTAATCTACAAAAGAGAACTATATACTTCCCATGTCATTATACTTTAACCAAAACCAAAACCAAAATGGTTAGTACAATATCAGATAATCCAGAAAATGATAACCCTTTATAAAAAGAAAATCTATTCTTAATCTCCAAAATTTGTCCAACAAAACCCAAAGTTCAACGAGGACCGTTTGATAAACAGTTTTTCCATAAAATTCTTAAAAGTAAACCAAACTAAGATTGAAACCCAAATATTTGAAGGATTTAGTCACATAGTCTTCCAAGTTAAATCGTAACATTTATCTCCAAAAAATATCAATTACTCTTAATGTCTCGTATTGAAAAGTAATTTACCTAATCACATATCCTCCATGATAGGTTAATAAATTTCCATAGATAACCCAAAATCAACTTACTCTTAATTCATAAAATCATTTAACTAAAAAGAATCAGTCAAACTAACCAGAGACTTCACATAGTCCAGTGGTAGGAGATAAATACCAGTCGCACTTTTGTTTTGGGTTTGATTCCCGCAGCTTTGTCCGACGCGAAGGGTTGTCACACGGTCTGCATGTTGTCCTTTTTATAAAACTCGAAAAATGACCCTAACATGTTTTAACCTCAATAGTTTCCTTATACCTCTTATTTTCATCCAAATTCATTACAATCTCAACATCTTAATTCTTGAAGTCTTATTTCACCACCATAAGATAAAATAAAATGATTCCCAAAATTAATAACATCATACCTTGATCATGGCATCCACTCAGTTTCATCGTCATCTTGCTCATGTAGGTAGAAGTACCATCCATTAAAAAAATGATTTAGAGATATTTCAAAATCATTTGCTTCCTCCATCCAAATACACCTTGTACAACATGGGTCATATGGGTGTTCACAGAAAAAAAGTTTTGGAAAATAATCATGTATGACATATAATTCCAAAACATCTACTAAAACATGATTTCTATAAAATAGTCGGACAGAATTTGAGTTGAAACTTTATATTATTGGTCCTTTTAAAATACCATATTTATGTGATGAGAGACTATATTTTAAAAGCAAATATAAATAGGTTGTACAAGGGTCTCCTTCCTCAGCACCATTTTTAAAATCATTATATGCTTCAAATTCTTGTGATAATGTAAAATATTTGTAAATACCTTGATAATATTTACTTTTCTTGAAAATATGAGAATATTGTGAAAATAGTATTTGTCTAAAAACAACCCATCATCCACGATGATATCGAGGTATAGTGGAGGTGTTTGATATCTCAAACAACTGCTTGCAAGTGAGTTTTATGCTAGAAAAAGTTTCACAATCATCCGAACATGACTTTTCAATAATTATTGCAAGCATGTCATCAGGAAGAGATAGGAATGTTGTTTGAGATCCTTCTCCTTCCATTCGTAACCGACTTTACTTGACCTGAAAAAAGTTATAAAACAAGGATTTAACTGAAATAATATATATAAGGACTAATCATGTGTCTAACAAAAACTCCTAATCCCTAAAGTTGTCTAAACCGACCTTTGATACCAACTATAATTCCACAGCCTTAAACCTTTCTTAATCTTGAGTTATTAAAAGATTACACAATGAGGATCTTTTCAGGTTTAGAGGTTTAGACAATTAGATCATAAAACGTTCATTACATTCCACATTTAAACAAAGTGGTTACATAAAATATAGTATTCATTTTTCCCATCAACGGAAAAATATTTAAAATAAAATATGGATTCTTTCTTGACACTTCCTAAACATTATCATTGTATCATGTACCCTTCCCTTGACCTGTGAAAAACATTTCAAAAACTTGGGATGAACATAAAAATCTCAGTAAGGGATATAAAAATATGGAAAGGAAACACGAGTACATGTATATATAAGAATGAAATCATACTTTACCCATAAAACAAAATCACTTTAACATACCTCATAAAATCATGAAAAAATAATAGAAATCATAAGACATAAAGGTAACTTGAGGCATTCATAACATTTTTACATAGGGTGTAACCCTCTTGGTTACTTTTGGAATACCCACCACAGTATACTCCCTAAATATCTTTGGAGAAACCTTAACGTTTCACTCCTTCGCGTTACCCAATGCATTGGAGAGCTATATCGGGCTCACCCGCCCTTAATTTATCATCTAACCACATGTCTTCATAACAATTCCCATGAACCATAAGATAATCTTATCACATAAAACATGCATAAAGGAAACATAACATTTCCACCTTTCAATCACAAGATATCAATTCAACACATTGATATAAAAACATTATGAAAACCATTTTCAATACAAAAATAAAAGAACAGTAAAACATGGTATTTATTTTTCTTTTAAAAATAAGGTATGGCTTGTAGAGGAATCCGAAACTCAAATAATGGTCACGGTGGCGGAGAAGTCGTTGTCGCCGCATACGTATGACAAAAACATTCCCTTTTGTCGTTTAGTAAACGCTTTGTATAAAAAATATTCCTTTTGAATAAACATAAAAGTCAAAGGGTTTTATACACCATATAAAAGAAATATGTGTATAAAACAAAATATGCCTCAATTAATGGATATTAAGACGATGTCCGATACAAATACAGTATCCTTGGATTAAGGATAAATCAATTACATAATTATGTGTGACAAATGAATACACCAAATATAAGTGGTTATTATGTGTAAACCAATCAGAGGACATTCACACATATTCATAGAACGACATATTCAAGGAGTACAAGTTTATCCCAATGAATAAAAATTGGGTTAAGATGTTCCTTTGCAAAAATTAGACAGCCTAACGGCGTCACTTCAAGATTCAGAAAAAGAGTTGATGAGAGATAAAAAGGGTATCTCGTCACTTGGACATAAAATTTACATCAATAAGGATATAGAAGAACATATCCCAACATTATAGTATGTGAATTAAAAGACATAACAAAATAAGTCTTTTAAAAAGTGGAGGGTGAAAGGTTCCCTTACCGACTTCGGTAACTTTTGAATTGTACACCCCATTGAAGAAGGGTCATACAATGAATATTTAAATACCCATAAACGAAATTATATTACACAAAGAGTGTAATAATGGGAAGTACATACACCAATCAAAGGAAATGGTGGAAAATTTAGCATAAATCTCACGGGACTAAAAGTGGGATGAAAATCCCTTATGAAAACTCGGCAGCCTAACGACGCCACTTAAAACTTCCAAAAATGGATTGATGAGATCAAATAAGGTCTTTCATCATATTACAATAAAATGTACAGAAAGGGGAATATAAAAGAACATACCCCACCATAACAAAGAGGAGATTAAAATAGGTGACATAAAGGAGAGTACTTAAAAAAAATAGGGAGGTTAGATCTCTTACGAAAATTCGGCAGCCTAACTGCGCCACTCAAAACTTCCAGAATGGATTGATAAGAGTGAATAGGGTCTCTCGTCATATGAACATAAAAATTACAGTAAGATTAATATAAAAGAATATCCCAATCACAAGAAATATGAGCTTAAAAGGAATGACATAAAATAGTGTACTTAAAAAGAAAGAGAGGAGTAGGATCCCTTACCTTGGATCCGACTTGACTCGATCATTCGTTAACATCCTTAAAATAGGGTAACTTTCTTTGGTTTGAGCTCAAAGGCTTCCTTGGGAAGCCTTTTTCCCAATTTGAGGCTTCTAAGAGTTAGAGAGGTTTGTGGAGAGACAAAATGGACAGGGTTTGGCCGAGACAAAGACTTTGGAAGTGTGGGTAAGGAGGTAGAGGTGTGGGTCTTTTATAAGAGGAGAGGAGGGGAACTCTTGGAATGTAAAAAATGTTACTTTATTTTAAAATGAGTTTCGGATTTAAAAGGTCCCACATTGATGTATTTCAAGGATTTGGTGGTAAGGGTTCGAAATTTACTCATCCAATAGGTTTTGTACATGTGTAGGTCTTAGATTATACATTATCTTTCCAATTTATTTAAATCGTTAAATAATGAGGTCATCGCTGCATCATCATGATGTCATAAATAATTTAATTTATCTAATGTCTAAAAATTATAAATAAATTCTATGATTTAGGAAATCTTTTTATCTTTCGAATGACTATTTATAGTAAAAAATCTGACTTGTATAACCCCATTTAAAAATTGTTTTAGTAAAACAACTCATGGTTGTTTCATTTTAATTTTAACATTAAATAAAAAGGTATTTATGTCATTTTCAACCCAAAGTGGCTCCATGGGGTCCCCAAGTTGACCCGTAGATTGTCTTGGTCGTACATGACTCATCCAATGAGGGTAGGACATGTGTCTAGGTCATTTCACATTATTAAAACATTATTTTTAACTTAAATTACACTAATTACCTCTAATCACGATTAAGAACATAAAAGTTACTATTCAACAAAAATTATTTTAATCCCATTGAACCACATTTTACTTCCAAATGACAAAAATGTATGTATGATTTTTTAAATTTAAAACACAGTGGTGGCATAGTTTCAATTAAACGAAAAATTAGTTTTTTAACTACCACTTAGTGGTTTCACTATTCATAAAAAATTGAAGTTTTTCAGAAAAATACCAAAAATTAACCCTAATCTATATTTGATATTACGAATTCAAAAATGAAGTCTTTTTTACAAATTCAAAACATATATGTTTCATTAATTAATTTAATAATTAATTCCCTCTGTCAAAACAAATAGTGTGTTTTTAAGAAATAATAAGTATCAAATGATTGACTATAGTTTAAGTCAAATTTCAAGATGAAATTAATTCCAACGACCACTATTGGATTAAATGGTAAAAATATATTCTAATTGAACATTAAAACCAATTAAAAAGATAATCTAATCATATAAATAAATTATATTAAAAAGTGGTTTTGAATTAAAATACAACATTTTTCACTGTTCATTAAACAATGAACTTTATCGGAAAAAAACCAAAAATTTACACAATGTAAATTTTGATGTCCCGAATCTAAAGAAGAATTTTTTTTTCATATATAACACATAGAATTGTAAAAAAGTGGAATTAAAATAGTTTCGCCATTGAAAGATGGTTAATCGGCCTTTTAAAGAATATTAGAATGTTTATGCTTAAAAATTGGATTCATTCGCATTTTTAATCCTCTATCATTTATTGTAAAAAGTAAAAATATTTGACAAACATATATAATCATTATATAGTTAGTTCTGTTCTTTCCCGCCATTACAACAGCTAGGCGTTAACTGCCATTTAAAATAATATTATCTTATTATTAGACTGCAACGTAACATTCCCAAGAAACTCATTGTTGCGTATTGGGTACGCCATTGAGCATAGAGTTCCCTTTAAAACATTATTTGTTTCACAAATAGGGATAAATATAAAAATTTCATATTCTTTATTTACCTGGGGTGTTACAAAGTGAGTCCCAGAGTATACAATATGTCCCCCCAATAGGGTGTGATGAGTCTGACCTCCCATCCTCTCGACCAATGTATGTTCCTAAGTATCATCAAGTTAAAACATAACGGACTAATGGCTTTATAAAGAAGGTCCCCTATGGATAATGAAATATTGGATGATTCTAGTTCCATAAATAAATCCAATAGAAACTGCCTAGAATCCGTGATTCTTAAAACTAGAATACATGTTTGAAGGAACTATGAAACATATATGATTACAGTTGTGCACAAAAAAAATAACATCCATATCTTCCCTTACTAACTGTGAAACATAAACTGGATGATAAATCTCTGATTGCTAAAATAAACATTTTTCCATAATCATTTACTTTCTCTGATTCTCATAAGTACAAGTTCATTAACCATTAATATTATACTAGTCAAATATCCACTTGGTAAATTATGTTTTATAGTCATAATGAGGGTAGTGAATATGTCAGACTGTGTCAAGACCTCAAACCAAGACCATAAACATTGTGTCAAGGCCTCGTTCCAAGACCATATATAATCATTTTTTCAAGGCCTTATGCCCAAGCTGTTTCTGTCTCATGAGACCTACTGAGGCATCAAGGTGCTATAGAGGGCCCCACCTGCCACATACTAAGTCCAATTCATTCCTCGTTTCATTAAATCCAAGTGCTCATACCACTTTTATTTATTTAAATAATTATTACTTTTCATTCCAAGTGTCCCATAGTACTTGTTTCCTTATTTCATATTAGGCAATGTATCCCTTACCACTTTAAATAATTCAATTTCACATTTCATATTATTTAATGTTTCCTATACCATTTTGAATTATTTAGTTCGTAATTCAAAAATAATCCATTTGAGTTTGATTTCATTCTTTACCATTATCACATACATAGTGAGTCATGCATATAAGTGTGAATAGAAATACTGACACCTTCATGACTATGGAAATGATTGACATGTATGATAGGCAGATTTTAGCACATGTGATAATAACTAAAGCAAATAAAATAAAGGTTTGTCTCATAAAATCATAACACATAAAATCTAAAATCGTATTTCAAAAAAAATGCATAATAGAAATTCATCATGGATTTGATTCATAAAAAATGTAATGTAAAAAAAATATTCATTTCATTTATTAATCAATCAATTTTTTAAACACCCATCACTTGCATATTCATGTATTAACATACCACAAGGGTATTCTCAATTATTTAATCAAAATGTTATAAATTGAAGAGTATTCCATTCAAACACTACACATACTAAAACGTAAATATTACCATTTAATATTTATGAAAATAAGTATATCATACACATATATTCATATACAAAATTTACATCATTTGAGGAATATTGAAATAACACATGTGGGTAGATAAACACCCACATTCTTAATTTAAAGATAATTCTTCTTCGAAACAAGTTAGGGAATCTATTTTTGCAAAAAATAATTTTCCAATTTAGACATATGTATATAGGAGTGGGAAAACCCAAAAATTATTACCCATCAATTCTCTATAATTACTAAAACATATAACATTTGGAAAATACAAAATTATATAGGGTTTAGTGTATGTGTAATCCGTTTATACACAAGGATGTATATAAAGGACTGCATTTTTAAATTGTTCCTTAAATTCATTCAAATTTCATATACAAGATTTGATATTAATTTTCAATAATCATTGGAATGTATAAATTATATGTAGGATCCATGTATGTGTATATATATATACAAATATTACCGAATACACATGGTGTGTATAAGGGTCTTACACCAAACATTTAATGAGACTTACATGTTTTGAACAGATTAGGAACATTATGTAATCAGGGGTTCATTAATTTCAAAAAGAGCCATAAAATATAAAAGGTTTTATATTATACACATACATATGCTTATGTATACATCGACATATATATAAATCTATATAAATATATATATCTTATGAAATATCAATCCCTTTATTGTTAAAGGATTAAGAACACATTTAATACCAATGATTCACCATCATTGAAGAGATTAGTAGGTCTTAAACTCAACTATAATTATATGTGTATTTGTGTATAAATCAATGTACATATATATATAAATATCCAAACCAAATCACGGAAAGTCAACCAGATCTATTAAATTTTAAAATACTATTTGAACATTAAAACACAAATTTAGGAGTCTTAAAATCGAGCATGATAGAGGTTTATTTTAAAATTTATGAATATATATATATATATACGAATATAAAAAGTGTATAATAGGATTTTCACAAGGAAGAAAAGATATACTAAACCCTTACTTAGATCTAAGGAGGAGGACAGTTCTAAGGAAGCTCGATGGAGGCAATGGAGAAAGGATAACCTGTAGGGTTCAGGTGCCAAAATATTTTTATATATAAATTATATATAATAATGGTTTAATGAAAATGGCATGGAAAACCATGCCCACCCCAATTAAAATAAGACCAAGGATGTCCAGTCTGGTGGAATATGAGAGAAAGGAAGGTCATTCCGGTCATGAGTGTAGAAAAATGAAATGAAAAGTTGCATGGATACTACATCAGCACATGTTGGTGGAAGAAGATAAAGGCGAGAGGGAAGAAATACCAGGAATGAAACGGGCAGCTGGGATCTAACGGGATACAAGATCAAACGACTACAGGTGATTAAGAGATTTAAAAAGAGAGGGAAAAACCAGATTAGATCATATGTGTTCTGAAGGATGTGAGCAATATGGTGATTTAAAAAGAATTTAACGGTTGTTATTTGAGATTGACGTATTGGACGGTTGATAAAAACACAGAGGGAAATCCACAGTTCCATGGGTTTGATGGATGGACTTATTGGTTGGCTGAGATAGTGTGTGGCATGATCTGATGGTCCAGATGCGATCATGCATTAAAATTCTCATCCCGCATCAAAATGGGATGGGTTTTCCGACCACCTTATAATCCCAAAGAACCGGGCCATAGCTCATAATACTCCCTCCCCCACCCGATACAGCCCCAGACCGAGTTCTATGGGTGTGCATGGAACCCACCCCTACCATCATGTCACACCGCATGGTGGCGCACTCTGGTGCCCTTGTATACACACATGCTCGTGCGTGCTTAGGGCATACTATGCATCTTGTGTGCTCGACATAGAATTCACTATGTGTGCACACTACCCGAGGCCAATTTCTAGGGGATGTGGGGAGATTCCCACCAAGTACATGACCGGCTTCTTATAAGGGGACCCTCGGCAAGGTAGGGTACTCACATATTTTTTTAACAATGTAAATGTTCATTGTTATTATACATAGAATTATAAAAAAAGAACACAATTTCATACAGCATGATCCCTTTCTAAAGAACAACATTTCTTTTGTTTAAAAAGAATAATATTTATAATTACTATAGAAAAAACTAATTTATAAAAATAAGTATCTTTAATTTAAAATATCTTAAAAATATCATTATGACACTAGGGTATTTAAAAAAATTTAATCATTATAAAAATATTTGAAATAATTTCCTTTGTTTTTAATCAAACTAAATTTGATAAAATACAGTTTTAAATTTAGATCCATGATGTTAAAGTTCAAACATATGATATGTGAAACTAATCAAAACAATTAAAATTCTTATGTTAGTTATATAGGTTTTATAGAAATTCGTACAATATATCATAAATATATACTTAAATTACTTTATTTTAACAAGATAACAATCATCATAAATGGAATATAATGGTCATATATATCTCCAACGGTCAAAAAGTCCCTTATAAATTCTTTTTTTGGGTAATTATACTTCTAGAGAACTTCGTGAAGATGGTGCTCGTCATTCCCCTGATTCTTAATACAACTATTGTGGTTATGGCTATACTGATGTTCATTGTGATGGATTTGAAGGACCCTCATGTTTATCTTGGTAATTTTTGTTATATTTAGTGGTCTCCCTGTGATAGTAATATGCCTTTTAGTAGGTAATTTTGGTTATATAGATTATCATAGCTTTGATGTAATGTAATCATTTTCAGTGCTTTCATTAAATAAAGAAAGTCTTGAGTTTATTTTCATGTATAATTTTGAATGTAATGTAATTAAAGGAAGTAAAAACCATACAATAGATTTATTTCATAAGAGATAATTTTGGGTTGTCACAAGATTAATATTTTAATAATCTGTTTAATACGTTGCAAAGGGATAAGTTGTATGAAAAGTATCATAAATTGGAGTTTGGTATGGTGGATGTATCATTCATGGGTCATTTTATCACAAGAAAAGGGATATACGTGGACCATTCAAAGATAAAGGGAATTGAGAGTGGCCCAGGACAACATCTATAATAGGGATCCACAACATTCTGGGTCTGGCAGTGTATTATCAACGGTTATTGAAGAGAATCTATTGATTGTAAAACCCAATGACCAATTTTACAAGGAAGGGATTGATTTTTCTCTTGAATCATTAATGTGAATACGTCTTTAAATAGTTGAAGAAGAGGCTTATAACTACACTAATACTCACTCTCTTATCATGTAGATAACTCTTGTTACTGTACATTGATGCATCAAAAAAGGGATTAGGATGTGTACTGATGAAAAATGATAATGTGATAACCTACACCTCAAGGAAACATAAAATCCATGAGAAAAACTGTCATATGCATGATCGGAAGTTGACGACAATTGATGAAGCTCATATTTTCTAATATTGTATTCTGTAAATCAATTTTTATAATCCCACCTTAGTGTTATTGAATGGATAATTGTCATGTTTTTAGGTTTTAGTGTTATTTTGAGCCTAAATGTGAAAAATGACTAATTTTGGATTTTTGGGAGATTTTTACATCAAGGGTATTTCCGTCATTTCCGGAAAAATATAATTCAAAATTTTCCAATTCAAATTTTTCTAGAATCATTATTTTATTTTCTTCATTTTCGTCTTCTGGACCATGAGCTGATTCGGCCATATATATGGCCTAAATATTTATTGAAGAAGTACATTATTTCGGGCGGACAGCATGGACACCACCAATTTAATGGACCCCAAACGCGTCCTACACACATCCAAATGAGGTATTTCCAACTGGGATGGGACGCGGACATCGAAGAAAGACCTTAGATGAAATTTGGGGATGTTTGGAAGTCATTAAGTGGGTAATTAAATGTCATATGTTTGGAGGAACCATCCTGGAAGCTTTGTCCAGAAACAGAAACCGAGATTTAAAAATTCATAACTCCTTCATACCGTTTCCAAATTATCTGAAATTTGGAGGAGATACGGAAAAGAGATTTATGAACAACTTATATTAATGGTGTAACACGTGCATAGGTCATTTAATGGGTCTAAAATGCACAAACCACCGGGGGTCGAATTCTGCCTATAAAAGGTGGCCCTCACCTCCGTCCCAAATCATCCTATTCACCCTCCATTCCTTCAAGGAACCAAGGAGGAGATCTCCACCGAGGGAGGCCGGCCTCAAATCTTTCCCATTTATTTTTAATTTATATCATTTCTTTATTTTTAGTTTTCAATTGTAATTTAGATTTCTAATAAATTCATGCATTGTTTTTATTTTTGTGTCCACCGATTCACCCTCTTTTTTTCCTCTCATCTTACCATTGTGAACTATAATACTCATGATCATGTGTAACTAATCCGAGGAACAACCCAAGGGAATAATCAGGTTCTTGAACCCAAGACCATGTTTTTAATATTCTTTGAGTTAATTCTAAGCATAATTTATTATGGGTGTAATCCTCACTGTGGTTGTCTAAAGATTAACTTCTTAATCTACAACTATCACGACCCGTCCTCGGGGCCCATGTCGTGACTACCCCAAGCCCGCCTTCCATTGGCCAGGGGCTGGCGACTAGCACCAAGGCGTAATTCCTAGTAAAAAGGGATGGCATTGCCTTTGTAAAGTAAACAAACACCACAGAGCAAGCAAGCAGAAGTAAACACTTGGTAAAAACTGGTACAACAGTAAGTGCGGAAAAAAGTAAGTGGGCCAGAATACAAACCCAAACTGAAATTAAAGTACAACTGGAAAGGGAAAACAACAACTGAAAGTAATGTTGAAGCCTCGAGTCATCCAATGGAATTCCCACCTAAAGAGTCGGTACAGATAGCCTCCACAGCTCCTTGGGTCTAGTCGTCCGCTCCGAGTACGCCCCGCCCAGTGATCCAACTCCAGGTACTGACCTCCTCCTCGTGCCTCAACCACGATCAGCGCTGTCCGTCGTCTGCAACCAACAGAATGTAGTGCGGGCATATCCCGTGCAGGGGTGAGTATAAGCTACTCAGTAGGGACCCTGAGACCCCCGAAGGTCTCCTCAAATCCACAAAGGATAATCCAAAAAGGAAAGATACAAACACGAATTAACATCCGACACTACATAGGTACATGACCATACATATACCAAAGTCATCAATTCTCGTTCAGCTCCAACATTCGAGCTCATGTACAACCCAGTCCACACAGGAAACCACAACCCAATCCACACTGGAAAGCATAACATAATCCACACAAGATATCAAGTCAATCATATTGAAGATTAGGATTGAAAGTAAAGATATTGCTCACACATGTATACTTTTCGTATGACGATAGAGAAGATCAGATTTAGTCATTGATTTATCTAAGCCATCGGACCCACAAAGGATCGATAGGTACTAACCCCCGTAATGACCCACAAAGGATCTGACCCACACAGGATTGATAGGTAACTAACCCCCACAATGACCCACACAGGATCAGACCCACACAAGATCTGTAGGCACTGGCCCACAGAGGACCGCTGAGCGCTGACCCACATAGGATTTGACCCACACAGGATCGGTAGCACTGATCCACATAGGATCGCTAAGTGCTGTAGTCGTCGCCGTCGAATCCACGGAGGATTTCTGCATAGTCGTCATCGTCGTCGTAGTCGCAGCCAACTCTAGGGATCCCGTACAGAACAAGCTCGTTCAGGAGGGTCCTCTACACGAGCCAAGGGGCTGATACATAAACTGACAAATATTCCGGAGTTGATGCATCCAAATGTTCTGTATCGTCAACAGGAACTCAACTTCACAGACGGCGCGTCAATCGGACGCCTGGTCTGAGAGTTATTGGCTTTTTCGTTCTAGGGGCCCGGTTGGTTTTTAAATAAAAACCAACACGACCATACTCTAGCTGCATCCAAACCTCAACTGGATTAAGCCAAAAAGGTCTTTATCACTATGAGGAATACATCAAAGTCGACTTCACATCAATCAGACGTCCAGATCTTAAGTTATAAGTGTTTCCACTCCGAGGTCCCGGTTGGTTTTGTGTACGAACCAACCCGGCCGAACCCAAAGTTCTCCGAAATATTCGGTATAATATACCGAAACTGCCGACTCAATCCAAGGATCTCTACACAACTGACGGTGCATCGATCGGAGGTCCGTAGCCCATGTTATGGGCAACAGACCGAAAAAGTCCGGTAATATGGGGTTTCGGGCCCGGCTGGCGCGGCCCGACCTGGCGGTCCGGCCGAGCGGTGCAGGGTGGCATGCTTCCCCCCACCAACATGTAACTGTGGCCCCATGGGGTGCCGCTCCTTGTCAACGGACGTGGCTGAGCGTCGCGTCCCGCATCCTTCGGTCCCGCGCGGACGCGGGACTAGCGGCTTTAGCCGCAGCGGCCCATCCCAGCGGCGCGTCGGGCGCCGCCGACTCCTGGCGGCCAGCCGTTGTGCCAGCGAGGCACACCGGCAGAACGTTCCGGGGACCACCAGACGGGCTCCGGTGGTCGAATTTTCCTGATGTCTTTGCCAACGGCCCTTCCAGGACCGTTTCCTCACTGGGAAGACCTAACAACACCCATGCGTCCTACTTCATCGTTTCACGTCGATCCACTCACCTAGAATGAATAGATGGTGGCTTCGGACTTGTTCGTTGGTCCGCACCCATCGCGTTAGCTGTTTAAAAAGGCTTCCGACAAATTTTAAACATATGCCGAGGGTATAAATCACAAAGATTTAATAGAATCAAAACCCATACTTCGTCGAATTCGTTGAGCGAGGGTTCGTCGCGGAAAAGCACGTCGTGGAAGAAGGCGTCACGGAAGGGGAATCGTCGCGTCGCGGAGAAGGAATGTCACAGAAGAAGTGTCGTGGAAGAAGCGTCGTTGGCGTCGCGGTACACGCTGTCGCGTAGTCGATCTCCGTGGATTTGGCATTCTTTGTCGGAGATCAGTACGTTTTTCGCGTTCTTTGCATTCTTCGCGTTCTTCATCGAAGAAGAAAGATTTTATCCAAATCCTCTCCACGCAACAAGTTCCAACTGAAATAAAATAAGTGTTGTATTATTTTATTCACACTCAAACCAACGCATTTAAATTCAAAAATAAAAGAAATGATTAATTAATTGAGGAGTTTAAAAACACCCAATTAATGAGACGTTTAATATCCAGATTAAACGCATGAGTTGACTTCATTAAAAAGGGGGGGTGCGGGTGCGTTAATTAAGAAGAAAAGAAACGGTGGGGCTCATGTGGTCCCCACATCACAAATATCCTACCATGTAGGTAGGATATTTTGGGTCCCACATCACCCACTTAACATAGGTTAAGTGAATTAAAATAAAATAAATGGTGCGACCAATTTATTTTATTCATTTACTTAACCAGAAAAAATTTAAAAATCACACCTGAGAAAACACAACTCCAAAAAAGGTGTTTCTAAGAAATTACCGGCGCTGCGATTCAAACGGTGCCCTTGGAATTCGATTCCGAGCTCCGATTTAAAATTTAGAAAAACCCGCTCGTTCATTCACTGAACGTACCCGAGCTAAACATTGGAAAATGATTCTGGGCACACCGGGTGTTAGAATTAGGTGTCATCAGAAACTGCATTCTTGTACAATCGCAAAGAAAATTTAGAAAAAAAATTTCCCTTGAATTTTACAGGTCTTTAAATTAATCCCACCTCAGGGATTTACGTCCCCATAAAGATACATAAAAAACTAGGGGAACAAATGTGGGTACTGAGCACGCATCTGAGCCTCCTGCTCCCAAGTTCTCTCCTAGAGGTTCCTATGCTTCCATCTGATGCGCACTAGAGGAATCGAGCATCCACGTAGGACCCGCTACTGTCGATCCTCAATCTCCACTAGGACCTCTACAATAGTCGCCCCATCATCAACGTCTAGCTCCCCATGGTCAATGATATGCGTCGGGTCGTGCACGTATCTTATCAGCTGGGATACATGGAAGACGTCATGCACCCGGTGCAACTGAGGTGGTAGAGCCAGGCGATAAGCCACCTCACCTATCCTACTGAGGACCTGGAGAGGTCCGATGAAGCGCAGAGATAACTTGCCTCCTCGGTCAAATCTCTGTAATCCACGTCGAGGTGAGACATGCAAGAAGACGTGGTCGCCATCCTCGAACTCCAGTGGCCTCCACCTCCTGTCAGCATAAGACTTATGCCGGCTCTGATCTGCCCTCATTCTCTCTTGGATGACCTGGACCATCTCTGTCGTGGCCTGGACCATCTCCGGTCCCACAAGTGCTGACTCCCCAGGGTCTGTCCAGCACAGAGGTGATCTGCAAGGTTGGTCGTACAACGCCTCGTATGGTGTCATCCCTATGGTGGAGTGGTAGCTTTTGTTGTACGTGAACTCCACCAAGGGTATTTGGTCCTCCCAGAAGTGACCAAAATCGAGGAGACATGCGCGGAGCATGTCCTCGAGAGTTTGAATGGTCCTCTCTGTCTGACCATCCGTCTGAGGGTGAAAGGCGGTGCTCTGATGTAGCTGCATCCCGAACACCTCCTAAAACCCCTTCCAACGATGGGAAGTAATGAGATCATCTCTATCAGAGACGATAGATGATGGAATACCATGAAGCTGTACAATCTCCTGAACGTAGAGACGTCCCAAGCAATCCACTGAGCTCTGCTCTTTGATGGGTAAGAAGTGAGCCGACTTGGTGAGTCGGTCGACAATCACTCAAATGGAGTCGTGACCTCTGGAAGTGTGTGGAAGTCTAGTCACGAAGTCCATAAATATCCTATCCCACATCCACTCCGGCACCTCCAATGGTTGTACCAAGCCTGATGGTACCTGGTGCTCTACCTTCACCTGCTGGTAGGTGAGGCATCCTGAAATGAACTCTGCCACAACATTCTTCATGCCCAGCCACCAGTGCTGTCATCTGAGATCCTTGTATATCATCGCCACTCCAGGATGTACCGCCAAATGGGAAGTGTGAAACTCTCTCAGCACCTCCTATCGTAATGTAACTGGTACCAAGGTATGTCCTCTGATAAGGACATCGTGCTCTCCTCCCACGGAGAATCCATCGGGCGCATGTCCTGAGGATATTTGTGCACGCCGCATCTCATAGTCGGCATCCCCATGCTATGCCTCTTTGACCCGCTGTAGTAGTAGAGGAGTGACTGTGAGTCGCTGAAGGAAGGTTGCTCCATCTCTATCCACGAATGATATCTGCAAATCGGCTAACTGCTCTGTCGCCTCCTCAAGTAGCTGAATGCCCATCCTCCTGCTGAGAGCGACGACTACCACGTTCCCCTTTCCAGGAGTATAGAACATATCAAAGTCATAGTCCTAGAGGAACTCGATCCATCGATGTTGTCTCAGGTTCAGGTCCTTCTGAGATAAGATGTACCTGAGACTCTGATGGTCAGAATAGAATCTAAAGAGCTCTCCCATCAGATAGTGTCGCCACATATTTAGAGCGAAGACCACTACTGCTAACTCCAGGTCATGCGTAGCGTAGTTCTTCTCATGAGGCCTCAACTGACGTGATCCATAGGTGATCACTGCCCACTCATGCATCAGGACACATCCGAGTCCGGTCCCTGATTCATCGCAGTAGACTACGTACCCTAACCCTTCCTCTAGTAGCCTCATGATAGGTGCACTGGTCAATCTTTGTCTCAACTCCTGGAAGCTCTGCTGAAATTTATCTGACCTCACAAAGGGTTTCCCCTTCTTCTTCAAAGTAGGGAGTGGTGCCGCAACTCTGGAGAAGTCTGGGACAAATCTCCGGTAGTATCCAGCCCGTCCCAAGAAACTCCGCACCTTCGTCATGCTCCCGGGTGGCTCCCAAGCTAGCACTGCCTCGATCTTCGCGGGATCCGCCACAAATCCAGCCTCAGAGATGACGTGTCCCAAGATGTTGACCTCATGTATCCAGAACTGACACTTAGAGAGATTTCCATAAAGCTGGTGCTCTCGGAGTTTGTCTAGTACAACCTGTATGTGGTAGGCGTGCGCCTCCTCAGCCGTCGAGTAAATCAAAATGTCGTCGATGAAGACCACGACAAATCGATCGAGGTATGGATGAAAGATACTGTTCATGAGTCCCATGAAAATTGTTGTAGAATTGGTTATGCTGAATGGCATAACCAAGAACTCATAGTGGCCATACCGACATCTTAAGGTCGTCTTCTGCACGTCCTCGTCCCGAACTTTGAGCTGATGATAGCCTGACCTGAGGTCTATCTTGGAGAACCACCGTGCTCCCTTGAGATGATAGAATAGGTCATCAATACTCGGTAGAGGATACTTGTTCCTCACGGTCACCAAGTTCAGGCAACGATAATCGACACAAAGTCGCAAGCTCCCATCCGCCATCTTGTCAAACAATATCAAGGAAGCCCAGGGTGAAACACTGGGTCAGATGAATCCCATGCCCTGCAAGTCCTCCAACTGTACCCCTAGCTATTGAATCTCGGCGGGAGCCAACCGATATGATGGGGTGGATATCTAGGTTTTCCCAGGGTACAGGTCAATATAAAAGTCTACCTCTCTGTGAGGAGGTAGTCCTGGAACGTCGTCAGGGAAAACATCTGCATACTGATCCTCCACTGCAGGAAAAATAGGACTCCGCACATCAACTGCTTCTTGGATGAGTCTAGCCAATTGATGAGTGATGGGTTGTCGTCTCCTCTGTGAGAGTCCATCCTGTGCTGCGAAATCTCCCTTCTCTCCGGTGAATGTGAACCTTCTCTCGTCGGTGCATACACAACGCACCTTGCGCCTAATACATTCAATCTGAGCATGGAATGTAGATAACCAATACATGCCCAAGATGACGTCGTAAGGCCTCGACGCCACTACAAGAAGATCCCAGCTGAAACTCTCGCCTCCTAGAGTAAGCTCACACTGCCGGAACCAGTGCGTAATCGTCGAGTCTTCTCCCGTAGGAGTCTCTTTTCGTAAGGATCGAGCCAACGACTCCATCGGAATCTCCGAGCTCCGAACAAGGGCAGCAGCTATGAAAGAATGAATCGCTCATGTGTCTATAATAACTACAATAGGGGTGGAATAGACACATATAGTACCACTAATCATATCGGGCATGCCATGGTCATAGGCCTCCACTACCTGAAGTTGTGCCTGTCTTTTCCCTCCAGCTCTCTCTAGTCAGGGTGGACCTCCTAGTGGTGGTGGTTGTAGAGCCTCAAAGCGTCGCCCACCACCTGCTGCTCGGCCATCTCCTCTGCCTCGTCCGCCTGCCCCCTGCGGACCGCCACAGTCGACCCCGTGCCTTTGCCTGGGTGGCCCCTCAACCGTCTGCTGCTCCTCGGCACGGCAGGTCGGGTAGTCACGAGCCATGTGGCCCTGCCCGCCGCATGTGTAGCATGGTCTGCCTCTCGAAAGACTGGGTCCGCGCTCTGTGCCCCGCACTGCTGATCCAGTTTCCTGAGGTCGTCTGCCTGAGGGTCTGGTCTTCCTGGACCCATGATTCATCTATCGACTGCCTCCTACAGAAGACTCTACTATGTGTTGTCCTGCGGTAGGTCTTGCTGCTGGAGTAGGCTCCGCAAGGAAGCTTTCGATGAGAAGGGCTCACTCCAGTACTCTTTCCTAGGTTGGAATGCTGAGGGAGATCAGCGATGCCCTGATCTCATGCCTCAATCCCTTTTCAAAGGTTCAGGCCCTGAAGAATGGGTCTCGTACCAAGTCCGTCGAGTAGTGCGAGAGATCAGTAAATCTCGCCGAGTACTAGGCGACCAACAAGCCGCCCTGCCGTAGTTGTAGAAGCTCCTGGATGCAAACCGCACAGAGGGTGGCTGGGACGAACTCCGAGTGGAAGAGGCTCTCAGATTCCATCCAGAGGAGAGATGCCTCGTCATGTACCTGTAGCATCAAGCTCCACCATCTTCCTGTTGCCGCGTCCAGGAGGCTCGCTGCGAGGATCACCATGAGGTCTGCTGGTGTCCTCACTAACCTGAAAACCCACACAACTACCTCCAGCCAATCCTCAGCTGCCTGAGAGTCTGTCTCCCTGCGGAACCTGGGCGGTCTCTAGTGCTGAACCTCGTGTACTACACTAAGGCGACATGCAACGTCAGTGGCTAGGATTGGTAGCATCGGTGGCTCGGTGGGTAGAGGTACCGCTGGTTCCTCTGCTGTCAAAGGGCCCTGTACCGAGGCCTCGTCGCTCGGTGGGCTGTCATCACGCACAACTCTCGTAACTCTAGCTGGCTACCATCGTGGGGCCATCCTAAAAAGAAACAGGTGCGCCACAATTAAATAGTATACCTGGTGAGATGACATAAAGTAATCACAAAGAAAACTTGAATCACACATGCAATCAATGTTTTGTGTATTAAGTCGGAAATCAGAAGTCAGGGTCCTGCTGTATGGATACGTCGGCCGATGCACCAACACTGGACTCCTTGGACTGATAACCACACTCAATAATCATAACACTATTGCTTCACATAGAAAAAGATCAGAGTCCTTAGTTCTGCAGTAGAACCGAACTCCTCTGATACCAATTTGTCACGACCCGTCCTCAGGGCCCATGCCGTGACTACCCCAAGCCCACCATCTATAGGCCAGTGGCTGGAGACTAGCACCAAGGCGTAATTCCCGGTAAAAAGGGAAGGCATTGGTTTGTAAAGTAAACAAACACCACAGAGCAAGCAAGAAGAAGTAAATACTAAGTAAAAACTGGTACAACAGTAAGTGCGGAAAAAGTAAGTGGGCCAGAATACAATCCCCAACTGAATTTAAAGTACAACTGGAATGGGAAAACAACAACTGAAGGTAAAGCCACAGCCTCGCGCCATCCACTATATTCCCACATGAAGGGTGGGTACAGATAGCCTCCACAGCTCCTGGGGTCCAGTCGTCCACTCCGAGTACGCCCCGACCAGTGATCCACCTCCGGGTACCGACCTGCTCCTCGTGCCTCAACCACGATCAACGTTGTCTGTCCTCTACAACCAACACAACGTAGTGCGGGCATAGCCGCGTGCACGAGTGCATATAAGCTACTTAGTAGGGACGTCGAGACCCCCGAAGGTCTCCCAGAATCCACAAAGGATAATCCACAAAAGAAATATACAAACACAAAGTAACATCCGGAACTACATAGGTATATGCCAATACATATACCTAAGTCATCAATTCTCGTTCAGCTCCAACATCCGAGCTCAAGTACAACCCAGTCCACACAGGAATCCACAACCCAATCCACACAATAAAGCATAACGTAATCCACACAGGCTATCATGTCAATCATATTGAAGATAAGGATTGAAAGTCAAGATACAGCTCACATAGGTATACTTCTTCGTATGATGATAGAGATGATTATATGTAGTCACTGATTCATCTAAGCCGTCGGACCCACAGAGGATCGATAGGTATTAACCCCCGCAATGACCCACAAAGGATCTGACCCACACAGGATCGATAGGTAACTAACCCACGCAATGACCCACACAGGATCTGTAGGCGCTGGCCCACACAAGACTACTGAGCGCTGACCCACACAGGATCTGACCCACACAAGATCGGTAACACTTATCCACGTAAGATCACTGAGTGCTGAAGTCGTTGACGTCGAATCCATGGAGGATTTCTGCACAGTCATCATCGTAGTCGCAGCCGCAGCCTATAAAGACACGTAAAATTCAAGGAAATATTTTTCTTAATTTTCTTGGGAATTTTACAAGAACGCAGTTTTTGATGGCACCTGATTCCGAGGCCCGGTGTGCCCAGAATCATTTTCCGAAGATTATCTTGGTTACGTTCATTGAACAAACGAGCGGGTTTTTTCTAACTCTTGAACTGGTACTTGGAATCAAATTCCGAGGTCACCAATGGAATCGCAGCGCCAGTAATTGCTTAGAAACACCTTTTCTGCAGTCATGTTTCCTTGGGTGTGGATTTTAATTTTTTGGGGTTAAGTAAAGAAATAAAATAAAGTGGTGCGACAATTTATTTTATTTAACATAAAGCGGATGAACCTAAGTTAAGTGGATAAGGTGGGACCAACAATATCCTACCCACTTGGTAGGATATTTGTGAGGTGAGGCCCGCACGAGCCCCACCGTTTCTTCCCTTCTACGTAACACACCCGCAACCCCCATTTTATTTGAAGTCAACCCGTGCGTTTAATTAAATATTAAACGCCCCTATAAATTGGGAGGTTTAAGCGTTGCAATTAATTCAATTAATTGTTGGATTATTTTTATGAATTCCAAAACGCTGTCATGGGAAATAAAATAAGACAAACACTTATTTTATTGAGGGGTTTCTTGTTGAGAAGATTTGGGGAATGCTCTAAGGCTTGAAGATCTTCATCCTCCTTCGTTGAAGAACGCGAAGAATGAGAAGAACGCGAAGAACGCATCGTCGCCGGCGAAGGACTCTGAACCCTTAGAGATCGACGACGAGACATCGTGTACCGCGACACCGACGATCCCCCTTCCACGACGCTTCTTCCGCGACGTTCCTTCCCCCGCGAAAATCTTCGATCATCAATCGATTGAGGTAGCGGTTGAGGTTCTTTTAAATCATTGTGAATTAGATCCTTATCATGGGTTTAAATGATGCAGTTAAATCTTTGTGATTATATCCACGGTTTGTTTAATTATTTTTCAGAAGACTTTTAAAGCCGCTAACACGGTGGGTGCGGACTGACGAACATGTCTGAAACCACCGTCTCTTCGTTCTTGGTGAGCGGATTGGCGGTCGACGACAATGCAGGCCGCGCAGGTGTTGGGAGGTCCTCGCAGTGAAGAAATGGTTCTGGGAGGGCCATTGGCAAAGACGGCAGGAAAATCCGACCACCGGAGCTCGTTCGGTGGTCCATGGAGTTTTCCGTCGGCGCGCCTCGCCGGCATGGCGGTGCCTGCGGCCGGCCGCCAGGATGCGGTGGCGCCCGACGCGCCGCTGGGAAGGTGACGTCGTGGCTAAAGCCGCGACGGTGGGCGGCTGGTCCTGCGGCCGCACGTGACTAGAGGGACGCGGCATAGTGCCACTTCCGTTGACAGGGAGCGGCCCCCGCGTGGTGTCCGCAGTTTCGTCCAGGGGGGCGTTCCCCCCTTGTGCAGCCACTCAGCCAAAGCCAACGCGCCTGACCGAGCCGCCCGGCCAGACCGCCAGGCCGGGTCTCGCCCAGGTCGGGTCGGGCCGCGCCCAACCATGTCTGACCGGACCCAGGTCGGGTCGACCCGGTTCGGGCCGACCCGGGGGCGGGGGGGGGGGGGGGGGGGGGGGGGTTGGGCGGGGTCGGTCCGGGCCAGACCCCCCATTTTTTGGACCTCTTCGGTCTTTTGCCCATATCTTGGGATACAGAACTCCGATCGACGCACTGTCAGTGAAGATGTGATCCTTGGATCGATACGGTCGTTTCGACATATTACACTCAAGCTTTCGGAGTACTTTGGGTTCATACGGGTTGGTTCGTACACGAAACTAACCAGGCCCTCGGAGCGGAAACACTTATAACTTGAGCTCCAGACGTCCGATTGACATGCCGTCGACTTTATTGAATTCCTCTTAGTGAGATAGACCTTTTGGCTTCCTCAGCTCAATATTTGGACGCAGATGGAGTATGGTTGGGTTGGTTTTGACTTAAAAACCAACCGGGCCCCTAAGACGAAAAAGCCAATAACTCTCAGACCGGGCGTCCAATTGACGCGCCGTCCGTGACATTGAGTTCTTGTTGACGATACGGAACTTTTGGATACATTAACTCCGGACATTATGTCGGTTGATGTGTCATCCTCTCGGCTCGTGGAGAGGACCCTCCCGAACGAACTTGCTGTGTGCGGGAACCCTAGAGCTGGTTGTGACTGCGACGACGACGACGACTGTGCAGAGATCCTCAGTGGATACGATGGCGATGACTACAGCACTCAACGATCCTACGTGGGTCAGTGCGACCGATCCTGTGTGAGTCAGTGCTTTGCGGTCCTGTGTGGTCCAGCGCCTACAGATCCTATGTGGGTCCGATCCTGTGTGGGTCATTGCGGGGGTTAGTTATCTATCGATCCTGTGTGGATCAGATACTTTGTGGGTCATTGTGGGGTTTTGTTAACTATCTATCCTGTGTGGGTCAGATCCTTTGTGGGACATTGCGGGGGTTAGTACCTATCGATCCTTTGTGAGTCCAACAGCTTAGATGAATCACTGGCAATATCTGATCATCTCTATCGTCATATGAAGAAGTATACATGTGTGAGCTGAATCCGTTTTTCTTTCCTTTGTGGATTACGTTTTTCTTTCCTATGTGGACTGGGTTGTGATTTCTTCTGTGGACTTGGTTGTACTTGGGCTCGGACGTTGGAGCGTACTGGAATTTATGACTTAGGTATATGTATGGGCATATACCTAAGCAGTGTCTGATGTTACTTCGTGTTTGTATCTTTCCTTTGTGGATAATCCTTTGTTGATTCTGGGAGAACTTCGGGGGTCTCGAGGTCCCTACTGAGTATCTTATACTCAACCCTGCGCGGGCTATGCCCGCACTACGTTGTGTTGGTTGTAGACGACGGACAGCGTTGATCGTGGTTGAGGCTTGCGAGGCAGGACGGTAACTGAAGGTGGACCACTGGGCGGGACATACTCGGAGCAGACGGCTGGACCCGAGGAGCTGTGGAGGCTATCTATACCCACCCTTGAGGTGGGACTTCCAGTGGACGACTCGAAGTTGCGGCTTTACTTTCAGTTGTTGTTTTCCCTTTCTAGTTGTACTTTACTTTCAGTTTGGGTTTGTATTCTGCCCCACATACTTTTCCCCACTTACTATTGTATCTGTTTTTACATAGTGTTTACTTCTACTGCTTGCTTGCTCTGTGGTGTTTGTTTACTTTACAAAGGCAATGCATTCCCTTTTTATCGGGAATTACGCCTTGGAGCTATTCGCCATCCCCTGGCCTATGGAAGGCATGCTTGGGGTAGTCACGGCACGGGCCCCCAGGACGGGTCGTGACACAGCCAGCTCTAGGGTTCCAGCACACAGCAAGCTCGTTCGGGAGGGTCCGCTCCACAAGCCGAGGGGCTGATACATCAACTGACACATAGTCTGGAGTTGATGTATCCAAATATTCTGTATCATAAACGGGAACTCAACGTCACAGACGGCGCGTCAATCGGACGCCCGGTCTGAGAGATATTGGCTTTTTCGTTCCAGGGGCCCGGTTGGTTTTTAATTCAAAACCAACCTGACCATACTCCAACTGCATCCAAACCTCGAGCGAAGTAATACAAAAGGTCCGTATCACTAAGAGGAATCTATCAAAGTCGACGGCATGTCAATTGGACGTCCGGAGCTTAAGTTATAAGCGTTTCCGCTCTGAGGGTATGGTTGGTTTCGTGTACGAACCAACCCGGCCGAACCCAAAGTTCTCTGAAACCTGGAGTATAATATACCGGAACGACCGTCTTGATCCAAGGATCTCTACACAACTGACAGTGCATCGATCGGTGGTCCGTCGACCACGTTATGGGCAACAGATCGAAAAAGTCTGGTATTAGGGGGTTTCGGGCCCGGTTCTACCCGGCCCTGTACCCCTGGGTCGGCCCTAACCGGGTCTACCCGACCCGGCTGGCGAAGCGTGGCCCGGCCTGGGCTCGTCCAGGCCTGGCGGTCCGGTCGGGCGGCTCGGCCGTTTCGGCCGAGCGGTGCGGGGTGGCATGCTACCCCCCGCCAACATGTAACCGCGGCCCCATGGGGGGCCGCTCCTTGTCAACGGACGCAGCTGAGCGCCGTGTCCCGCCTCCTTCTGTCCCGCGCGGTCACGGGACTAGTGGCCTGCCGCTGCAACTTCAACTGTGGCGGCCCATCCCAGCGGCGCGCCGGCGGAACGTTCAGCGGGCCACCAGACGGGCTCTGGTGGTCGTATTTGCGTGTCGTCTTCGCCAACGGCCATTCTGGGACCGGTTCTTCACTGTGATGACCTCACAATGCCCATGCGGCCTGCTTCATCGTTGCCCGCCGATCCGCTCACCAAGAACGAATATACGGTGGGTTCAGACTTGTTCGTTGGTCCGCACCCACCGCGTTAGCGGTTTAAAAAGGCTTCCGAAAAATTTTGAACATATGCCGAGGGTATAAATTACAAATATTTAATTGAATCAAAACCCCTACCTCGTCGAATTTGTTGAGTGAGGGTTTGTCGCAGAAAAGCACGTCGCGGAAGAAGGCGTCACGGATGGGGAATCATCGCGTCGTGGAGAAGAAATGTCACGGAAGAAGCGTCGTGGAAGAAGCGTCGTTGGCGTCGTGGTACACGGCGTCGCGTAGTCGATCTCTGAGGATTTGGAATTCTTCATCTAAGATCAGTGCGTTCTTCGCGTTCTTCGCGTTCTTCGTCGAAGAAGAAGGATTTTCTCCAAATCCTCTCCACGCAACAAGGTCCAACCCAAATAAAATAAGTGTTGTCTTATTTTATTAACACTGAAAACAAATCTTTGAAATTCACAAAGAAACGAAACGATCAATTAATTGAGGAGATTAAAACCACCAAATTAATGAGACGTTTAATATCCAGATTAAACGTAAGAGTTGACCTCATTAAAAAGGGTGGTTGCGGGTGCGTTACTTAAGAAGAAAAGAAATGGTGGGGCTCGTGTGGGCCCCACCTCACAAATATCCTACCAAGTGGTTAGGATATTGTGGTTCCCACATCATACAAATAACATAGGTTAAGTGACTTAAAATAAAATAAATGGTGCGACCAATTTATTTTGTTCATTTACTTAACCCGAAAAAAATTTAAAAACCACACCTGAGCAAATGCAACTCCAGAAAATGTGTTTCTAAGCAATTATCGGTGCTGCGATTCCAACGGTGCCCTCAGAATTCGATTTCGAGCACCAGTTAAAATGTTAGAAAAACCTGCTCGTTCGTTCAATGAACGTACCCGAGCTAAACTTCGGAAAATGATTTTGGGCACACCGGGTCTTGGAATCAGGTGTCGTCAGAAATTGTGTTCTTGTAAAATCCCAATGAAAATTTAGAAAAAAAATTTCACTTGAAGTTTATAGGTATTTACAACAACCATTTTCCCTCGATTGAGGAGGTGGATGGAGGGTGTGATTGGAGATCGCTAAGTAGACTTTTCCTTCATAACCGGTGTAGAATATGGTGTGCACACATACGATGGAGTGTGTCCACTATGAATATTTTAAACTGGCCAATGAAGGTGCTCCCTAAAAATTCTCTCAGGAGAAATTTCATTCTTCCATAATTCCATTCTGTTTAGCATTGCATGGAAATTTATAATTGAATGTTAGTTACCTATTATTTTTTTCATTTAGAATATTTTATTTATCTCACAAATATTTATAACTAAGTGTAGCACAAGGGCTGACCTAGGTCGTTCTCTTGAGGAGCCTTTTTAGTTATTCACTCACTTAATCTAATTCACATAAGAAGTAATTGTTTTTTTGTTTTAGGTTTTATGAAATAAATAAAATATTTTAAATGAAAAAAATAATAGGTAACTAACATTCAATTATAAATTACAATGAAATGCAAAAGAGAATGGAATTATTGAAGAAAGGAAGTTCTCCCGAGAGAATTTTCAGGAGCACCTTCATTGGCCAGTTTCAAATATTCTCAGTGTATACACTCCATCATATGTGTGAACACCTTATTATACACTAGTTATGAATAAATATTCTACTTAGCGGTTGCCAAGAACACCCTCCATCCAACTCCTCAATCGAGGGAAAATGGTTGTACATTAAGAAGTTAATTTTTAGACAACCACAGTGAGGATTACTCCCACTATAAATTATCCTTATAATTAACTCAAAGAATATTAAAAACTTGGTCTTTTGTTCAAGAACCTGATTACTCCCTCAGGATGTTCCTCGGATTAGTTACTCATGATCATGAGTATTATAGTTCACAATAGTAAGATGAGAGGAATAAAAGAGGGTGAATCGGTGGACACAAAAATAAAAACAATGCATGAATTTATTAGAAATCTAAATTACAATTGAAAACTAAAAATCAAGAAAAGAAATAAATTAAAAAGAAAGGGGGAAGAGTTGAGGCTGGCCTCCCTCGTTGGAGATCTCTTCCTTGGTGCTTTGACGTAATGGATGGAGAATGGGAGGCTTTGGGAAAGAGGTGAGGGCCTCCTTTTATAGGCAAAATTCGACCGCAGAAAGTTTGCGCGTTTTAGACCCAATAAATGCCCTCTTCATGCATTCCACCCTAAATAAAATTTGTTTATAAATCTCTTTTCCGTATCTCCTAAAAATTTCAAATAATTGGGAAACTTTATGAAGGTGTTATGAATTTGTAATTCCCGGTCTCTGTTTCTAGATGAAGCTTCTAGGATGGTTCCTCCAAAAGGATGTCGTTTAATTGCCCACATAATGACTTCCAAACATCCCCAAATTTCATTTATGGTCTTTCATAGATGTCCTTGTCCCATACCTGTTGGAAAAACCTCATTTGGATGTGTGTAGGCCACGTTTGGAGTCCATTAAATTGGTGGTGTCCACGCTGTCTGCCCGAAATAATGTCCAACTTCAATAAATAATAAGACTCTTTAGATGGCCGAATCAGCTCCTGGTCCAGCAGAAAAAAATAAAGAAAATAAAATAAGGATTATAAAAAAATTGAATCGGAAAATTTTGAATTATATTTTTCAGTAAATGACAAAAATACCCTTGATGTTAAAATCTGCCAAAAATCCAGAATTAGTCAGTTTTCACATTTAGGCTCAAAATAACACTAAAACCTAAAAACGTGACAATTACACATTCGATAACACTAAGGTGGGATTATAAAAATTGATTTACAGAATAAAATATGTGAAAATGTGGGCTTCATCACTCCACACACTTAAACATTTCACTCCTAGGCAATCATCTTACATCCAAATCAATTTCCACAAAATAATTAAAAAAGAGAAAATATCAATGATCTTATCGAAAATAGAATTCTATCATGTATCATATATGAAAAAAACCTCTCTCATTTTAACTTCAATCATTAAAATTTGGTCAACCTATTAAATAAATCCATGTCCCAATCACAACCTACCTCACATTTAATTTTATGTCACTCTTCACTAGAGAAATCGAATGTAGAGTTATACTCATACTTGAAAATCGCATGTATCACCATAGGTTTGTGAAAGTTCTCATTTCTCCACATCATGAAACATGAATAATAATTTAATCATGAGGGATTTAATTAAGGGTTCAAAAGAATCCATGGCTTAGGGTTGGTGGGAAAATTATAGAAAACATTTCAGGCTAGAAAGAGGAGGTTGGACTTTGAAGTACAATGCATGATTAAATCAAGTGAAAACATAGGAAATTCCTCACTCAATCACACTTGAAAATGTGAAACACAACACCAAACCCCTTTTAATGATATGGGACATGAGTGAAGAAGTTATTATAATGAATGATATCATCTTAGTTCTCCTATTTATAAAACTCTAAAAAGGCACAACTTTATTTTCTTTTTCTTTTTTAATGGAGGATGAGCTGAAAATTGAATACAATGAATGAATGACAATTCATGCCCTTGATTTTTTGGAGGGACATGAGTCATAAATGAATTTACAATGAGGAATTCAAGCACATCTCCATTTTTTCTTTTTTTGAAGGAGAAATGGATGAAACAAATAAAGCACAATGAAATAACGACACATGCCCAATTCTCTTATTGTCCAATGCCCGAAATATTGACACACACTTCACACCACCAATAAATGAGACACATCCGAATGAACGCACACAAAAGGCCCTTCCCCCACACTCAAAATTGAAATATCCATGCAAAAATACTAAAAGTGCGGGTAGGTAAGGAAAAATTTTCTTGTAATGTGGCTTAAACCTATAAGGAAATTCATGGAATCTAAGGGATTACGAAAGATAAATGTAAAGGTGGGTCTCAAGATAAAATGTGGCTAGCCAAGGATATGCCTCAATAATTTAAAATACATTCCATGAAATCCAATCCTTCGAAAGAGAATATTCAAAAATTCTAGTTCTCACACAAAATTCAGGTTTCCCTCAAGAAAGTGTCGGTATTAGAAAGAATATGTAAAAATGGTTTAGAATACCTCACAGGATTGGGAATATAATTTCAGTCAGTGTTTCATGGGAATGGATTTCAAAAATCAATCACACTCATTAAAATGTTTGAAAATACATTTCAAGGGAACATAATTCATATCAACAATAATTTAAAATCAATTATTTCAAAAATCATTTCAACTCTTTCAAAATCAATTGATGTGTGAAAAGTGATAAGAATATTCATTAAATCTCAAAATATAATTTGGAACAAAAATGGATGGAGTTTAAATGATAATCGTAAAAAGTTAACACCCTTTTGAAATATTGATTCGGTCCTCTTCCTCTAGTTCTCGGGTCTTCCTTTTGCATTCATGATCCTATAAAAGAAAAATTACTCAATTAATCAGAAGGGTCATTTCATTTAAGCTCAAAATGAAAAGAGGGAGGGGGACACATGCTATATTATTTCCTAATATGGAATTTGAAATCTAAATTCCTAATATTGAAAATTAAATTACTATAAATAAAGTAAATGATAAATCTCGGTATAATCCCCAAAGTGGGTCCTATCATCTTTTACTGCCTCCAGAGGGTAGTACCAGCTGTTATCCATAATCCGATGGTTGGTGGATCTTCTTGGACATGAACCACCAAATGTTGTTCTTCCCAGCTTGCAGTTCTTTGTTCTTGGTGAGGAGAATTCCATGTATAGAGTACACTAGATCCTACCCCTTCGCAATGTGGTATAGCTTGCATGGTAGGGGTATGATGAAGTATGGATCCTCATCCTCTTTAGTTGCTACTTGTGCAACGTGTTCTTCAAAATCCAGTGGTTTCTCCAGATGTGCTTCATGAAAATAATAATCAAAGGGATATTCAAAATTTAAATTTGAAATATTAATTTCAAAATCTTCCCTTTTAAGGTTGGCAGCTTGTAGATTTGATTCTTCATGAAAAGCCACTATTATGGTTTCTTGGACTTCCTCAAGAATATTATCAATGTCCTTAGGGAGCTCTAAGTGTTCCTCAACAGGTGAAATTTCCCCATCTTCATCTTCCTCTAAGGTGATACAAGGATTGAAGGAATATGAAAATTCAAAGTCATAAGGAGGGATACTCAAATCAGACTGAATGAAATCAGAAAAATTAGACTTCATGGAAGGATCATCTTCCTGAGTTGGTTCTAGTTCAATCACTTCGTCAGTTGAAAGTGCCTCATGGAGTTGATTATAACTGGATGGAGTTAGTTAGTCGGTCTCTCCATCATGACTTCAAATTCTAACAATTGTGTGGGGTATTATTTTAGTGGTGCTGGCTCTTCTTCTTTGGAAGGCTTGGGACGATCAAGCAAATCCTCACATTCATTCCAGAATTTATCCAATTCTTGTTGATCTCCCACATTTGGCTCAGTAAGAAATTCATCCTCCTTTTCATCTATCTCAGGTAGAATTGGTTGAGTGAGGATGAATGAGTCTTCAAGTACCCTGAAATTTACCTCCTCTGGTTCTTCAATGATGAGTGGTGAAATTTCTTCCACCACTATCTCAGGTTCCTGCTCCATCTCTGGGTCAGGTTGCTCCATCATTGCACGAACATAGTCTAATTCCCATTCCATTTTCCTCCCCAAATCATCCAGATTATTACCAATCCTTTCAACCCGGTCATTTAGATCACAATAATCAATTTCTGGTTCTTGATATTGCACCTGCGAGTAATCTTCCCATGCATAAAAATTTGAATTTGAATACATCATGGGAAAAAAAATTTAAAGATTTTTCTTCATGAAAATAAAATAAAACATTTATAAAAATGTGAATTTCAAAAAATTGATCTAAATAACTACTTAGCTCCCCGGTAACGGCGCTAGTTTGATGAATCGTTGTCGTGTGCGCACTCAAATTTTTTTATAACTATGTGTAGCACAAGGGCTGACCTAGGTCGTTCTCTTGAGGAGCCATTTCAGTTATTCACTCACTCAATCTAATTCACCTAAGAAGTAATTATTTTTGTTGTTTTAGGTTTTATGAAATAAATAATATATTTTAAATGAAAAGAAATAATAGGTACCTAACATTCAATTATAAATTACCATGCAATGCTAAACAGAATGGAATTATGGAAGAAAGGAAGTTCTCCTGAGAGAATGTTCAAGGAGAACCTTTATTGGCCAGCTTCAAATATTATTAGTGTACACACTCCATCGTATGTGTGCACACCTTATTCTACACCAGTTATGAATGAAAATTCTACGTAGAAATCGCCAAAAACACCTTCCATCCACCTCCTCAATCGAGGGAAAATGGTTGTAGATTAAGAATTTAATCTTTAGACAACCACAGTTAGGATTACACCCACTATAAATTATCCGTAGAATTAACTCAAAGAATATTAAAAACATGTTCTTGGGTTAAAGAACCTGATTAATCTCTCGGGATGTTCCTCAGATTAGTTACTCATGATCATGAGCATTATAATTAACAATGGTAAGATGAGAGGAAGAAAAGAGGGTGAATCGGAGGACACAAAAATAAAAATAGTGCATGAATTTATTAGAAATATAAATTACAATTGAAAACTAAAAATAAATAAAAGAAAAAATTTAAAAAGAAAGGGGGAAGATTTTTGGCCGGCCTCCCTCAGTGGATATCTCCTCCTTGGTGACTTGAACGAATGGATGGAGAATGGGATGCTTTGGGAAGGATGTGAGGGCCTCCTTTTATATGCAGAATTAGACCCCCAAAAGTTGGCAGGTTGTAGACCCAATAAATGACCTTTTCACGCATTCCACACTTACTAAGTTGTTCATAAATCTCTTGGCCATCTCTCCTCCAATGTTCAGGTAATTTGGAAACTGTATGAAAGAGTTATGAATTTTTAATTCTCGGTTTCTGTTTCTGGATGAAGATTCCAGGATGGTTCCTCCAACATTATGTCGTCTAATTGCCCACATAATGACTGCCAAACTTCCCAAAATTTCTTTTATGGTCTTTCTTCAATGTCCTAGTCCCATACCAGGTGGAAACACCTCATTTGGATGTGTGTAGGCCACGTTTGAGGTCCATTAAGTTGGTGGTGTCCACGCTGTCTGCCCGAAATAATGCCCATCTTCAATAAATATTTAGACCCTCTAGATTGGCAAATAATCCCCTGGTCCAGAGGACAAAAATGAATAAAATACAATAAGGATTCTAAAAAAATTTCAATCGGAAAATTTGGAATTATATTTTTCATGAAATGACTAAAATACCCTTGATGTAAAAATCTGCCAAAAATCCAGAATTAGTCATTTTTCACATTTAGGCTCAAAATAACACTAAAACCTAAAAACGTGACAATTACCCATTCAATAACACTAATGTGGGATTATAAACATTGATTTACAGTATAAAATATATGAAAAAGTGAGCTTCATCAGCAATGATCATTGAATTGAAAACACATCATCATTATATCTATTGGGAGAAGTGTGAGATATATACTAATCACAAGAGTCTAAAATATATATACACACAAAAGAGAATAATATGTTTTAGTGAAGATTGTTAGAGCTCATCATGGATTTTGAATTCTCAATCCACTACCGTCTTGGTATGGAAAACAAGTTGGTAGATGCTCTATGTAGAAAGGATCCTTCATATTTATCAATTATGATAATTGAAAACGATACAGTCTTTTTATATTTGTAGAGGATGGACATGGGAATCATTAAGGGAGGAAAATCATAAATATTTTCTCAAATTATTTCTCAACCATCCCACACGGAGAAATTAAAGGGTTATCAATGGAATGATGTGAAAATTCTGAAAATGTTGGAAGTTATCAGAAATGGGAAATACTCTATGTTTATGACTGATGGGAAGAATTTGGATGATTTTGGTTTCAATTATGTGTACCAAATGATCCAAAGATAAAGAAGTATATTTTTAATGGTGCACATAGCTCAACCTTCATTATTCACCAAGGGATCACAAAGATGTATCGAGATATCTGAGAGAACTTTTTGTGGGACAATATGAATAAGGGGACTGTTGAATATACATCAAAATGCCTAGTATGTCAATAGATGAAGGCTGAAATAAATGTATAAGGGGATGATGAAACCACTACACATACCATCGTGGATGTGGGAGAACATTACCATGGACCATCACACAAGACTTTAATGGACATTCCAAGGAAACAATGTTATATGGGTCATTGTGGATCATCTTACAAAGATAACTCACTTTACTGCATTTAGAGAAGACATATCATGGGATTAACTTCCCCAGAAATATATTAAAGATCTGGTAAGGCTTCATGAAGTTCCACTATCTATTGTATCTAATCGAGGTCTAAGATTCACCTCGATGTTCTGGAAAAGTCTCAAATATTCTCTAATCACTGAACCGAACATCACTATGGCCTGCCATCCTCAAACTGATGGCTGGTCTAAGAGAAATATTTGGACAATAGATGATATGTAGGGTGAATTCTCTATGGACTTCAATTGAGGATGGGACTAACTACTACCAATTTTCTAATTCTCTTACAACAACTATTTGAACTTAAGTATCTGAATAGAACCATATGAATCACATAATGGGAAAAGGTGAAGAACAACATCATGTTTGGATGTAGTCAATTAGTGTATGCTTCTATGACCTAAAATGGTTGAAAAATTGAAGAGAATGTAAAAAATATCCAGAAGCACGTCATAGCAGCCCAAATTCAACAGTATAGTTATGCATACAATCGTCGATGTGCCCTTGAGATCAAAATGGAGACCTTGTATTTCTATTCATATCTCCATGGAAGAAGGTCATCATGTTTTGGAAGAAAGAAATGTTAAGTCCCAAGTACATTAGACCCTTGAAGATTCATGATCATGTAGGGGTTGTGGCCTATCAACTGGCAATTCCACCTAACATGTCCAAAGTACACGATTTCATTAATGTATTCTTCTTAAGAAAGTATATACCAAACCCTTCACATGTACACTCTTCAAAGGTGGTATAGTTGGAGAATGATCTTTCTTGTGGGGAGAAACCAGTGAAGATCATGAATTGTAGAGATAATGGTCTACATAACAAGACTATTCACTAGGTAAAAGTGTTGTAGAGAAACCATAAGTATGAAGAAGAAAAATGGGCTCTGGTCGAGGCCATGAAAGAAAAGTACCCTCCCCTGTTTATCGATTAGAATATAAAATGAAATTTTGAGGGGAAAATTTTATAAGTGGGTAATAATGTAACGGCCTAATTTTATAACAATAAAAATTTCCCATCTTATAATCATATCATATAATAACATGAAATCATGAATCAATGATCTACTAAGGACATCGTCACCTTTAAACATAAAATTTCTACTTTTGTGATTTGAATTTTGAAAATCTGACATGCACGGTTTTGATCAGCATGATGTTTGGAGTTTGATAAGAAAAACGTAATTTTTGGTGAATAGTAATTGACCCTTATGAAAAGTAATGTTTCCCTTAAGAATACCAATATGACCCTTAGGAATAGTAAATCGACCTGGTAAATATTAACCGTACAAATTAAATTATAGATAAAATTTATGCATCTTATAAGTGACAATAGGATAATGTTGGTAATTTTAGAAGTCATAAATATTTAGTTAAAAATTTAAGAATAATTTAATAATTAAAAACAAAAATGTATTTTCATAAAATGTATTCATAAAATATTTTTTTCATAGAGTTTTTAGATACATTTATAAGATCTTATGTAATTTTAGAAAACATTATTGAATCAGTAATATTTTAAAAAATTGTATTTTTCATGTGTATTATGATTTTAATTAAAAATTAAATTTATCATATATAGAAAAATATTTTTGAAAAATGGATTTCATTTTTGGATACTACACTTCTAGAAATGGTTAGGGTTAATTTTTCAGTTTTTTCTAAAATACTTGAATATTGTGTGAATAGTAAAAGATTATAATTTAAGATTAATGCAAAATAAATTAATTTCTGCATCATGATGGAGTCATGGATGATGTAAATAGCCATCAGTTATGACTCTCATGCACATATTACTATTTTTTGGTCAAAATAATTTTTACTATTCCTTCTCTTATGGAAAATAATAAACTAGTGATTAAAATATTAAGAAAACCCTCCTCAATTCCACTATAAAAACCACCCACACTCCCCTCTTCTCTTCACTCCCATGAAGCCTTGTTCATTACCAATATTAATCCCAAATATCTACCCAAGATCATTTCGTAGTTCTAGAATCCATTTTTTTACCCCAAAATACCAAATCCTCTCTCCTTTAGAGGATCTCAAAGAAGATTAAATCAAGAGGTAAATTCATCTTTTCTTATCTTTCATTTTCTTTTCATGTTCCATTGTTATATTTTCTTTCCTAACCTATCCTCATCCAAATGTTATGAAAAATCTATTACCATACATGTACAATAGTTTTTTATGGTAATTGTATAATTCATTTTCATCTCCCCTTTCCCTCCTTTTATTCCAAATAAATTGAAACACTGTCTGAGATGTGTTAATTTATCACATTCAAGGAGGACAGGTTATCAATTTCTATTACCATTTTCAACTCTGTTCATGAAACTATTTTTATAGTTGAACCAGACTATTAAATATGTATTTTATTTTATTTTTTTGTTCTGTAATAATTTTTCTCAGATGATGTAATATAATGATAAAAAACAAGTTAATTTTGTGCAAAATTGCCAAATTAATTGAAACATTTATCATTAATGTTCTATATAATGATTCAGCTTCACTCAAAATAACAAAATTAATTTTATAAGAATTTAATATTATGGATGTTTAATAATGTCATATAACTTCATTTCTGGACAACCATGCTCATCATACATGTTTATCCGATCATGAATATAATTGAACTAATATTTAAAACTAATGAAGATGATGCACCCAAACAAGGAAATTGAACCTCTTAACTCATCAAAAATGGACTTGGATGAACTTAATATGGTTAAAATAAATCAATAACATGTATTTGAGGTTTAAAAATTATTAATTAATGAAACTAATTTGTTTATTTAGTTCATTAAGATCATTTGAATAACACCATTAGAATTAAGGTAAGGGATTCACTCTTTCACATATTTATACAATAATCTCCTCTATGTTATTCACATTTATGTATAATCACTAATTATGGGGGTATGATTTCTCACCTCCACCATACTTCCCTCATGATGTATAAAATATGATAAACCTTTTTATCTCTCATTATTCCCTCTAACATACTCCTGGTACCATGCCAATATTCCACCCTAACCCCCATTATTCCTTTAGTTAATTCTTATTATATTTTTACCCAAATAAAATCATATGTTCTATTTATATACATCTTAAAATATTTGTTTTTATCTTCAAAATCATGTTTCAGGATCCATTAATCATTCTATTTTGGGGAAATATGTGCTCTTTAGTGATTCCCTCCTCAATACATCCCGATAAGAAAACCTATTTTAGGGTAGCTTCTCGATTTCTTACCCAATTCCAAATACAATATAAAATCTGTTTTTAAGAAATCATTGAATTATTAAAACCACTATTTTTATGAAAACCATATTCGTTCACTTTGGGTTTTATATGAATGAATATTCCCCTTTAAATTTTAAAGACTATTTAGTATTTTCCTTAAAACAACACTAATATTTTTTAGTTCTAAAATTTATTTAATACTCTTCTTAAATGTTGTTACTTATGTTCGACAAAAACTACTGTGATATTTCCCTATTTTATCTTAAAGTGTCGTTGTATTTCTTAATTCATTTCTTTCATGAAAACATGTATGATACACCTTTCTATGACATGATTATGATACCCATTTCATTCCTTGGGTACCATTATAATTATATATGATTGGTTGGGTATGATTCTTAATGGGGAAATGATATTCACAAACATGATAAGATGGATGCACCAAGATATCACTTAAAGGGATTGGGTTATTTTGAGTCTCATGCGACATTATGTGCAATGGTCATGGCGGTTAGCAAAGACTTCTGCAACCTTGTGCAATGGTCTTGGTGGTTATCCTTGACTTGTGATCCTCTATGTGCCACGAGATGTGTTTCATGCTAAATTCATGATTTGTATTGTTACCACATTCCTATGATTCAGTGTTCATATGATACCATGTTTATATGTTAGGATTCTATATTCCATTTTATAAATTTATATCATGATCTCTAACACATGTGTTAACGCTATAGTCTTATGTTTATTCCCTTGCTATGATTTTAGCTCATCCCATTGCTCATGTGATTCCTAGGGTACCTTATACAGATGTTAGGACTAAAAATATGTAAGTATATATTTATTAATATTAAATAAAGAAGTGTTTTTTAGTCCCATGTTTTATGTTTTAAATACCTAGCCTTCCAAGACAATTGACATTATGATCCTTGTCTTGCAATATGATGTTTTATTATTTTTAAAATCATGAAGTGTTATGTGTAAAATGATATGGTTTCTATAATGTTCATTTTTAATTCAAAAAATAGTGTCATTATGAATTCAACACTTTTAAGTAAATCTTGATAGTGGCCCAAGTAATCATTTCAACTTATTAGGACAAATAATTGGAATTTATGTGTGATGCTAGTGACTTTATTGCAAGTGTTGTTTTAGGAAAATGATATTCTCACATATTATATCCTATTTACTAGGAAAACCACACAATAAATAAATCTTAAGTTAGCTACACTAATATATATACTTAACTCTTGGTCGTTGTGCGTACCCTCGAAAAATTATGTTCTTTTTTGGTCTTCCCCAAGATGATTGTACACGCCAATCATGCTGCTCCCAGGTATTTAATAATCAATAAGTATTCCATGATAGGTATGATAAGTTCGATCCTCCTCCTCTCATAATTTGATATTATCTTAAAATATACTAATGGTGCAAAAAATTTGATCGCCAATTTTTTATTCCGACTTCCTCTTCAACTCATCAATGATGACAATAATACTCGCATTGAAGATGTTTTTCATGATGGAACAATTTTCAGAAATATGGTTCAACTATGGTTTTCCGATATTTCTAATAATATCTCCATGGGATTTTGTAATATTAATCTAAACAGCCATCAAAAGAAAAAAAATAGCTGATGTGAAACATTACTAAGGGGATAAAAAACTCATGTCCAAGACTGGTGATGATGGATTGTTGCGACATTACATTACTAAAAATTAAATCCCAAAAATTGAAAAACAAATGTTTCATACATCACCATATAGATGATTTCATTGACCCATGTTTAGTGTAGAAATGATTCTATAAAGTGGACATTTATGGACCACTCTACACAAAGACACGAGGCAATTTTTTTATATTTGAGATAGATTCTAGCGAACTGGGGCCATTGGGAAGAGAAACAAAATCCCTCAAAACCCAATCAAATTAGTCAACATCTTCAATGAATGGGGAATAGATTTTATGGGACCATTTTCCAATTCACATTTCAAGTCCTACATTCATGTTCTTGTTTAGTACATCTCAAAATGGGTAGAAGTTGATGCTACATCACATGACACTACAAAAGTGGTCATGAACTATTAGAAAAAGAATTTGTTTTCAATATTTGGATTTCCTTGGTTTCTCATAAGTGATCGAGGAACCAATTTTACCAATCAATATGTTAAAGGACTACTGGAAAATTATGGAATCCTCTATAACATAGGGACTCCCTACCACCAAAAAAGAAGTTGGAAAGATGAATTTTTAATTCAGGAGATCAGTGAAATTATAGATAATATGGTGAACACAAGTTGAAGTGTCTGGAGTTTGAAACTGGATGATACGTTGTGGGAGTACCACAGTACCAAAAAAATTTACATTAGAACCACACCATACAGAATGATTTGTGGAAACTGTGTCATCTTCTAGTTGATCAAGGGAAATTATCATACAGGGAAATTAAAAATATAAATTTAGAATCCCAAATTTCTGGATAGTCTAGTAAGATTCAATTGGAAGAATTGGTAGAGATTATGAAAAATGCTTAACTAAAATTCCAATAAATAAAATTAGAGAAAAAAAATGTCATGATCAAAACCTTTCTAGACCCATCACTGATCCAGGAATCAAGGTCATCTTATTCAATTCTGGACTAAAATTATTCCCTGGGAAGCTGTAATCTTGATGGTATATCCCCTTTGATGTCATTCAATTGTTCCCCTATGGGACCATTGATATTTAGACGGAAGGTGGACCTGAAATTTAAATATAATATATGATGATCTAAAATATTTCTATAATTTTTCCTTGAAGGATGTGTAATAGTCTTATAGTTCATTTCGGCTTTAAAGAAGTCAAACTCTCGATGTTAATGTAAGCACTTATTGGGAGGCAACCCAATGTAGGTCATCTTAGACTTTATTAGAATAGAATAGCCTTAGTAAAGCACACTATAAGGTAGGACGTGAAGGTTAAGGTAAAAAAATTGATCTAAAAAAGTAAATTACACATAATGTAACCCTCTTACATGATGTGTACCATTTATTTCCAAAACATGAAACATTATTACACATTTTGTATATCCTCGAGATTTTTTTTTTCAAAAAACAGTTCATGAACCTAGGGTTCATGACCTGAAACCTCATCTCCTCACCTAACCCTCAACATTTATCCCTCTCAAAAGCACACACCCATCCCTTCCCTCACCTCCTCTATCAGCCTCATGAACATCACAACCCTTCCCATGTCTTCCCCTTATCTCTACAGTGAGAAACCCTCCCCCTTCCTTCCTTCATATCTTGGTCATACTACCCCAACCCCCCACCCATCCTTCCCAACCAAACGCCCACAACACCCATATCCCTTCCTCTACCACCACTGCATCCAATATTATACCACCCACCACCACACCATGCTAGATCTATGGGGCACGCAACTACGCATCCTAGAAACACAATGATGGTTCTCTACTCATCTAAACCCCCCATTAACCGAGCTTATTGACTTCACCACCCATCTACCAACCTCTCCTACCATAGAATAACTGAAACCACCATAACATAACATAAGTTCCCCACCTACAACTCCCACCCCACCCCACAACCCACACCAACATGCCCATATAGATCTCTAATCTCGTAGTGAATAAGGAGTACCTCACCGAGTAGGTCCAGTGGGTAAAGGATCTGTCCACTACCACATCCACTATGGTGCCCCTTGTTGATCCTGCTACCAGACTCATGACCCCACACTGGATCAGCACCTCTCCAACACTTACCTAACCCTTATTTCTAGCTCCATGACTACACCATCCACTTTTTCGGTACCACTGATCTGTCAAGGTTTCTGTTACACCACCCTATCGAGAGTGGGCATTTAAGTATATTTTTTATTCTAATGGATTATCTTTGTTAGCAAATTTTCTCATTTTTATTTTGGACATTCAGTGATATGGATGGATGTTTTTCTTTTGTAGTATATGTATTACCATATTTTGTACTGATACACTCAATTATATATATGGGAAATAATTTTTCATGGTGTTTAATTTTCTTAATTTTTGTAACTTTCATTTTTATAATTGTCATAACTATCTCCTCTATTTCATCTATGGTTGATGAATCAGCTATTCCACCATTTGTTCTGGTCCAACGAGTGACTCAGCAAATGGCTGAAATTGGAAATCAACTTCAAAAACTCCCAGCAGCCACCATCATGAGAAAAAATACGATTCCTTAAACATATGATTCATGCTAAAAATGATCTTGAAGTCATCAATACTATCAATATACCATACAAGAAAGAGGAAATCTCCATGGGAAGATGCAGAAGTAAGAGGAGACACTGAGGAAATGGAAATCACTGCCTAATATTATGTTCCATATTCTTGGATGTGAAATTTTGACTAGTGCTCTATTGGATGCAACACATTGTTCATAATTTTTTAGGTTTCAGTCTTTATGATGATTGTAGTACTTGGGTTTTTAGCATTTAATCATGTGTTAATTGATCTTTTTTGTATAAAATTTCTTTCACATTGATTTTGATGCTTTCAATGGGGAATGTGCATCCATCTATTTGAGGACGACTAGGATGTACTATCTTTGTACATGAATTCCCGATATCCAAAAGAGGGAGGCATTCATTGCTTATTCAGGGATGTTTCCTCCATGATCAAAATGGGATGATGGGATGTCAGTTCTTCTTACCTTGGATTCCTCCTCAAAACTCGTTACTTAGTTTGGGTCTCCCTTATAGATTAAGACATTTTGTCTAAAACTCTTTACAGTGCCATATCTTCATGGATGTCGGTTAATTACACTACTTCTGTCAGCACATTCCTTGGGGTCCGTTCGGGGAAGCTACCTTCAGTCGGGGGAGTAGTCATATTGGTCATCACTAGCATGTCTATACACTGAAACACTAGTGCATCTGGGATTCTTCCCCTTCATATAGGTCTTCTAGATGGCATAGAAGCCCGGGTAATCCCATGTTGAATAAGGGGGATTATATGCCACATGCTTGTCTTTGAGGTTTTTCTCAACTTCCCATGTCTGACCCAGGGTATTCCGCGAGTTTAACGTATAGCGGAGACAAACCAGAATCATTAGAACACTGAATGGAGTGGATCAGGTTGGTGTGACCCTAGAGGAAACACTGATATTGGGGCTAATGCATGGTTAGTTACCTGATTGATGATAAAGGGAATGGAAAATGAGGTGACATGATCCCACTAGGATGTGGAGGCCCAGATAATAATCAGGATGGGTGATGGATGGTTAAAATAAGTGGTGGAGGTATGAGATTAAACTTCCCTAAAGGTGATGTTAGTATTGGGCTTGAGCCTCAAAGAGTCTTCTTACGTATCCCTATGGTTGGGAATCAAAGTCCGCATAGTTTGGTGTGGCGATGGGACACCTAAGGAGGTGACCTGTCTGTGGGGGACCTAGATAAGTGGAAACTATGGGTTGGGAAAGACCTCTCTAAAACACATAGACTCAAATGAAATGTCAGGATGAGACATGGGTAATGGGCTTGAACATCAGGGAGGCTTCCTATGTAACCCCATGGAAGGGAATAAAAGTCCATGTAGTTCAGGATGGGGGTATAGAATCGGGGTGTGCATAGATGACAGAGACCTGATGATATGCTAGGGCTTACGTGTGGTTAGAATCCCAAGAGTTGGTCTGACGCTAGAGGGGAACACAAAAATATGGGTCCCAATGGAGGGGATGATGTCCTATTACAGCTGGGTTGGGATTTACAATGAATTACCACAAGAAGGGGTCACAATGTCTTACCACTAGAAGGGGTCACATCGGTTTACCACTAGATGCGTATCACAATGGATTACAACTGAATTTGGGACAATTTAGTGTCATGAGGGAAAAAATAAGTGTACATCCTAACATCATGCAGGAGAAGGGTGGACCGAGGTGGAGTGGTTGGGACCAATGTTTGTTGGAATTGAACCTCAAGGAGGCTTCCTATATACCATGCCTTGGCAAGGATCCAAGTCCACGTAGTTCGGGAGAGGTGTTTGTGAACCACCGTAAAGGTGGTATAGGCCCAATGGTTGTTGGGATTGAACCTCATGGAGTCTTCCTACGTACCTTTCCTTTTCAAAGATCAACGTCCAAATAGTCGGGATGGTGTGTGGGGCTTAAAATCTATGGTGGTCCATAGAGGAAACCATGGTCACTACTTACTCTAAGCCTATGTGAGTCATGATCGGTGTGAGAAACATGAGGTAGCAAAGACCTGATGATCACAAGGTGAAAGGTGCCTCCATGGGAAGTAGAGTGGGGCTTACACGTGGTTAGTGGCCCAAAAAGAAAATAGGGGCTTATGTGTGGTTAGCATCCTAGTGAGATGGATATTGGAACATCATCCAGGATGGATCCCCAGGTGGAGACAATGCCCAGCGGGAAAGGGATTTGGCAAAAAATAGTGGAGGGTTTAGGTGCCCATCCATCCCTCTCTAGTCTTTTTCCTGAAAGAAGATAGGAGGAGAAAGGATGTTACCTCCCAAAAGAAAGGCTTTGGAGCTTACACCAAGGAATTTTCCCATTCTCCATGGACATACACCACTTTAATAAAGAGGATATCATTCCATGTGAGGAATGATATCACTCCCATGGAGACCAGTGGTTGTAGAGAATGTCCGAGATGAGGCACTCTGCATATGATACACATGGCAGGGTCACAACATAACATCATGCGCTGAGGACGATGGTGCTTGGCAGTTTAATGTCCATCATCTTAGACAAGGGGGGTTCTCTCTACACCCCTAGGACATACATAACCAATACCCACCAGCCCTTGGGAACGGAAATGCCTCAGTAATTCCATGGTGAGGGGAGTATAATGGAGTGATCTATTGAGGGGCCCATGTTAGTGTGGCTATGAGAAGAAGCAATTGACGTTAGCGCGCCTGTGTGCAGATGCATGAGGTGATGAAACGCAATGGGAAGCACCGCCCATGGGACATTGAAGTTACTTCACATGAGATAAGAGGGAATTTCAAGAAAAGGGTGTGTAACCTTGATTTTTTGGGCATAAGAAGTGCATGAAGATGATGTCCAGAAGGGGGACATCGATGCGAAAGAGTACACACAAAGATGGTGGTATGCGCACAAATGAAGCAGTTGTGTGGAAAAGTCCAAGGTGTGTGGACCCAGAGGTTTGCGTGAAATATGAGAGGTTTTCTCTCAATTGGCGCCCAATTGGAACTTCTGCACGCAAAAGGTCGGGTGTGCATGCAATGGAGGATTTTTGCACCGAAAATTTGGCCGAGGATTTGCGCACATGTTGGAGGAGTTGCGTGCAAGGAATGCCCAATGATTTGCGTGAAAGGGGCAGGGATTTCTCGCAAGGGATGAGAGTTTTAGGGAAATTTGTGAGGGTCAATCCATAGTGGTCTCTCATGAAGGCTAACCCCTAAGAAACCTATCCCTGAAAATCCCAAACCTGAAAGCCATATTTTTCATGCCGGATAGGTTGATATCGCGTGGAGGAGATGGTTCAGATTCTTCAACTGTTGAAAGTTGAAGGGGTGCCTTTCTATTTATATGCACTCATGGTCACTAGGTTCCCATGGATGTTGATCCTCAAGGAACAATCTGGTCCCAGTGTTGGCGACGTGAATGATTCTTTGAATGGTGTTAGCAGGGCGCATGTTTTCATGCAGGGTGTCGGCTGCGCGCAAGTTTCCACACAGGGTGTCGGTTGCACACAATGTTCGGCACTGGTTGTCGCCTGCATGCATGTTTCTATGCCCGTGCAAAAAACTCCTTCAAATCCAGTGGTTTTCGTGTGAGAGAGATATTTTTCATGCGCCATTTTTAAATTTTGCGCGGCACTTCTGTTCTTCCCAGAATTGATTTCTGAGTCAAAATATGTATATATTTTATACAAAAATTCCCTATTAGGATTCAAGAACATTTTGGCATCTACATCCCCCCCTCAGAATCGGATCTACGAGGTCACACAAATGTCGTATTCAGAGGGAAACGCCAAGATGTCAATTCTCCTAAGGTAGGAATGCACAAAACACTTCAGTTTCTTGTAAAATTTTGAAGTTGTGCATAAACTACTTTGTGGACATGAAAAAACCCCTCTCAGAGCCTATAAAAACGCTCGTTGTTCCAATTGACCTTACGGATTTTCTCACACGATAAGTTCTGAGCACTCATGCATGAAACATCTCCCTTGATTTTCATGTAATATAACATCTGTTGTGCATAATTCCCTGAGTTTGATCATTATTTTTCGCACAGAATTGGATTTATTGCGCCATTGCCTTAGTTTTGCATGCCAGTTTATAATTTTCACACATCGTAACGGAATTTTCGCACGACATCCTTCAAACCTTATTGGAAGAAGATGGTTGCTAATCTGGATGACACTGAGAGAGAAGCTGAATACGCCGCTCGAAGGGCTGAGATGGTTGTGAACCCTAATTTTTATGGTGCCCGAAAAGAGGTATCCAAAAACAAAACTCTCTTCAACATGTTGACCCCATCCCAGAAGGAGTATGTGTAGTCTAACAACCAGTCGATATGGGACATCGATGTTTTATAGGAAGAACTCGTTCCCGGATTTGAAGTCGATACACCACTGTCATGGGTGAACCATGAGGATGATCTCCCCTGATATAACATTAATAACAATGGACATCCTGCTAGAGAAATAAGGCACATGGATGTTTATATCCAAAACCCCAGGACCAAGACTATCTTGGGAAATGATCTGGTCACCAATGATTATTTGTATCATTACACATGTACAATATGATACAGTATCACCGATGTGACTAAAGGAAGACTATAGTATTTTAAATTGAGGTCTGGAGTAAACTTCACAAGTGAGTGGGGCCTGGGTGTATTGTGTATGCCAAACATGTGATCAGTTTGGGGACGAACTGCGACACATTGGGTTGTTCGAGGAGGAGTCAACGTCGCAATTCCATTTCATCCGCCATCATGAACTTGGGTTGGAGCTATTACCTGGTGGTCCCCCAATACCAACAACATTCTTCACCACCATGGGGAGGTTGGTATCATCCTTTAGGACGTCCATTGAGAAATTCCTCTATATGGAAACTATTATGATGAATTCCTTACGACAAGGAACATTAGGGGAGACAAATCACAGACTCCCGACCTGACATGGCATCTGATAGAGCTATCCAAGGAGAGGCTAGCGGTCAATGAATTTTTATAAGACATCACCTACTCAATGTGGTTCAGGCTGTTTCTACAGAATGACCAGAATTTCAAGATGTTGGGGTGAGGAAGACAATGTCCCAATGTGGCACAGAGAAGAAATAAAATATTATTCTAAAGGTTTTTAGGGGCAAGAGAATATTAATCCTGAGGATTTAGTGTGAATGAAACTTGGGACCTGAAAATCTAGTATTCCAAATTTCTTGCAACCTTCCTGAGCTGGTGGCTCCTACTAGTGAGGGACATGAGGATGGCAGTTCGTCTAGAAACATTTGGGATGGCTATTATTATGGCTGCTAATTAGAGTATTAACTTGGGGTTCCCTATGTTGGCCAATTTGTATGCCATCCTAGGGAATATTTTTAGAGGGGGTTCACCGAGGAGGATTTTTTGCTCTTTTCAAATCCTTCATGGAATGATCATAGCTCACTGTGGTGGATAACCCCTTCCAAACACGATTCGTCCCCTGGGTAACAGTATGAGGCCTTCCTTGTTGAACATTACTGGGGTCATGTTGTTGATGCTCAACGAATAGGGGGTAAGGATCAGAATCATAAATTATTCCAATTTTACATTTACTGCATTCACTACCCTTGTAGGCCAGCTGATAGCCAATGAGAAAGGCTCACTAGATAAAATTGAGTACTTCCAGAGAATTATAGGTGGGGTTCTTATGGCCTAGGTCGACAGGAAGATTCATTTCAAGCCTTACGTTCCTTCATGATTTTCCAGGGTGTTTGGATGCCTCCAGTGGATGCCAACGAATGTGTATATAGAGGTATGGGAGGAGAGGAATCCTTGTGTTCTTCGCTAATGTGGTATATTTTCACAACATACGGCTCCAGCAAAGTCATTACATTCCCCATAACAGAGTTGATACTAGAATTTCGATTAAATACACATATCATTGGGTTGTTGAATACCCCGAAGGGATTCTGCAGTAGCGAGTTCGATAGCTCAAGGTGGCCGCTGTAGAACATGGGCAGCGATAGAGCTCACAAGGAGCCATCGGGAAGGATAGGACCAGATCAAGTTAGGCAACTGGGATAGGGGACAATGAGACTATACCAGTGGGAACATCATATGGTGCAGTTGTGCCTTCATCATCTGGGGGAGGAGGGGCTTGAGAACAGCCTCACTGAGTAGTCTGGGAGCTTCCTGGAAACCAGATAAGGTACCTGCTTTATCCTTCTAGTGATTCAATCATTCTTGTGTTGTGGTCATCCTGGTTGACCATGCATTAGTTTATGGGCACCGAAGCACTTTGGAAAAAGAGAGTACGAGACAGAATCCAACTGCCAGAGGTCAGACTAATTCACATTGATGACAAGGTGAACTTCCATCATCCGCATGCATATTTGACGGCCATAGATGCATATGAATTTCCGCGGGGTCGGCGTGAGGAAACCCCTATCCTGGTAATGGTAATGCTCAACCAGGATCATGATCCATAAAAAATGCAGACTGAGGGTGATGCCAGCGATGAGGAGCTAGAGGGAAGTGAGTCAGAAGAGGAGGATGAGGAAGGAGAGGATGAAGGAGAAGGAGAAGAAGTAGGGGATGTAGAAGATGACCTTGGAGGTGGAGGGTCTCATGGGACGTCCTACAAAGGCAATATTCAAGATAGTGGCGTGATTGATGGCTCTGATATAGAAATAACTTAGAAACTCAATGAATGACTCCATCCTTATCCATTCATTTCCTTTTTCATCGCTCGTAATATTCAATCTCATGTTTTCTTATCCTGATCAGGCGCATATGGGAGCCAAAAAATAAGCTCCATGCAGAGGGGGGAGGATGGGATAACAGAACAATTTATGGATATAACACCCATTATTGATCTAAAACCCGCTGAACAATCTCCCACACTGACTGCTCTTTCGGCGATGGAAAACTACGGAGGCTGATGTGCTGAGTTCTCATAAGTGTTATCATTTAGACGTATTTATTTTCCATCAAAGAGCCCAGCTGATTTGGACCTTCATTTCTTGTGCAGTTATCACAGGATTGGAGGCTTGAAAGGACACCGAATCTAGGCCATCCATATATGCCTCGATGGAAAACACACTGACCCACTCGGGACCCACGTCTCAAACTGAGCCGGCCCAGACACTTGGTGAGCAAAGAGCTGTGGATACTAGTGATATCGATGTCATAGCAGAGTATGAAGTTTTTAGGGGTGATGTTTCCAGGGATGAGGAGATAGAGGATGGCCTCCCACATGTTGAGGATCCTAATACCTTGGGAGGATTACCAGAAGAAGACCATGTAGCTGATCTCATGGCTGATTTCCAGGACAATTGGCATGTAGACCCGGAGGATATGGATGACTCTAATTTGAATGATGCCTATGAGATCCGGATGATGAGGCGTAAGGGGTAAAAGTGTATCAAATTATTCCTCATTCAGCCATAAGGATAATAGATAAAATGGATGGGATCACTCTGCACCTGGTTGTGATTTCTCTACACTAGAGGGGTTGATGCTCATTGACTTCACATAACAATCCTTGACTACATGGCTGGGATGGTATTGGAGAATAGCCAGCACTCAGACTTTTCCCAATTCTAGAAAGAGTCATGGAATACCTATGAATTCATGAAGACAGAGCAGGAGATCTGATGCCTTGAAGATTAGATAGAAGAAAGGGGACATTCAGTGCAAACTACACTAAGTTCATTCAGCTATTGAGGGCCTTGATGGAGGATTCCCAAGAGAATATAGTGGAAGTGGGTCACAAAATGACTAAAATTAAAATTGAATAGGCACAAGCATAGGCTAGGTCCAATGAGGTGTGCTCTGTGGTCGCTGGTGAATAAGGGGTTCTCTGGTGACGGGAAGAAATCATGGAGGCCACAAGCCAGAAGGGAGCGACACTGGAGCGATCCATCAAAAATGATGATCCTTAAGGGTCTTGTTTTGATAGAACCCATAAACTTATCCTTCATTACTACATCCTACTCTAAATTTTATGCATGGAAGGAATATTTTATTGTATATTTTAATGCACTCTGACCACAATCCTGAAATTAATACCAATCCATTACTAATAACACATGGGTTGTGCCCGATGTGAGGAACAAGGGATGCTCACAATATTATGTCATTTGAATTTAGGAGTTCCAACCATTCTTCGGACCCTCAAAGTAGAAATGACTCATCCGGGCATTCAAAATGAAAGTGGAAGAACCTGAATTTATAATAAGGTCCTCAAGAATGTCGAACTACCACTTACCCAATATGCTCTAGTACACGGGTAGGGTAATTCCAGGGGTGTTAGAATAAATTCAAACATAGGGGTGTGGAAGGTGTGATTCACCATAACCAAAATTTGGAACATTATAGGGGTGGCATGACAATAAAGGATAATAGTTGACCGTGTTCTAAACAAGTTATCCTTATTGTATTATCCTGATATGGGGAAAACAGATGAGGGACGACCATTGAACATGTTTGAAACACAGGGCCCAACTTAGAATGCCATCCATTTTTCTTCTAGTACACTGACCCAGGATAGTAGGCAAGCCATAGGCTGAGCATCATTACTGTTATGGAGTTCCTTTATATGTGAATGTGAATGAGGGTCCAAATAAAGCTCACATCAAGCATGAAAGGTGGAGTGATGAATTATTTGAATGGATTCCAACACTTTTGAAATTACTACACCACTGTGGAAACATGTTAGGTTGATGTAATGATCAGAATAGGGATCATTACAACATCCTGACAGGACCTCTCTGATGAGGAAGCTGATGCATCCCATCATTGTAGTGGGCCATTCTGAACATGTTCAGGGTAAAGTTGTATTTACAGGGTTCCATGAAAATGTTTGGGCCAAGGTTCCAAAAAACATACGCGGAAAAAGACCTACGATTCATGATGCTAGACTAGAAGGTAAGATGCCTAGGAATTCCTACGTATCCCATGAGGATGGGAATCAATACGTAAATAGTTCTGGAAGATGTCATATAGTTTAACGTCTTGACTCAAGAACACAGAGTGATCGTAGTTTATGGTCATAGAGCTTGGACCAGTGATGGTAGGTAATGCAAGAGACACATGGTGAAGTAATTATAAAACTAGTCATGAATGAGGACATGGAGTCTAGATCACCATGTGTTCCTCAGGGAGGATTTTGGTCAAGGGACCAAAAATGGAAATGATGGAATTATAAGGTACCAATTCTAGGGATGATATGGTTGTGAGAGTCTAGACCCCACACTAAAATAAGCGACATTTGATAGATCTTGTTTGTCCTTTAGGATAGATGTGGGTTTTTTTGTGAAGTGATTAATCAAGGACTAGGGATCATGATGTCACCATAGGAATCAAGACAAATGAAGGCATTGACAAATGTTCTTGTGGATGACCAATAACCAACATGATGTCCCCTCGATTGAGGTCATCACAATGTAGTGCCATTTTTTCGTGTGAACATGACAATAATATCATAGTTTAGGGTCACATTATAGGACCATCCAAGAATTTTAATGTCATACAATAAAGGAAAAACAATTTAACGCCATGTGGGACCAAGCGTCATAGTTTAACATCATATGCCTCAAACATTGAGAAGAATGTGCATGTTGTGACAAAGAATACTTGACGTGAAGGAGGAAGAGGTCCACATCACACCACTCACAATTCCAGGGAAAGACTCTCGGGCCGAGGGGGAAATGGATAGAGAATAGGATTCTAGAACTGTGGACGAGGTGTCTATGTGTTCCCACGCATCAAATAATTATGGGAATCAAGTCATATATTGTTTTTGAAGGTGCATTTTAACATTATGTAGGACAACATACATTTTAATGTCATGTGGGACTTCATACTGTTTAATGTCATGCGGGGACAGGAGGTTAGAGGGACTATCTCCTAGAAGGAGAGTACGTGGTGAGACTATTGTAAACCTGACGTGAAAATGGCATAATCCCACACACACCACACCACGTGGTCCTATAAGGGTCGATCCCTAAAAGGATTAACAGAAGAGAAAAATTAGTGGAACACGAGCATGAACCAAAGATGAGACGTATATGAATTCCTACGTATCCCATGTGGATGGGAATCAATCCATTTAGAGTTCTAATGAGAGGACATATAAAGATGTCTTAGTTTAAGGTCTTAGAGCTCGAAGATGATAAAAGGGGGGCACTTCCAAGTAGGTGCTGACCTCAATCCAATCCATAAGCCCACATTAGTCAAACTTAGTGTGGGAATCAAGGTCGGATGAGGGATTTTCAAATCATGGAATACACGTACATGAGAATTCAGTGTAGAGCCCTGAATGACGCCTTGTCACAACTTGGTCCTCCTATCGTGAAAATGTGCACTGAGGGATAGTACCAAAAGTGTCAAATATCCACTTGGACATGATGGGGAGGAAAATTATTTGAATCATGTAACCACAATTTAATTATTGATGGGTTTGGAATGATGATGGAGGATAACTGTTGGCCTTGTTAGAAACATAGCATCCATATCGTGTGACCTAAAATGGGAACAAAAAATTTGAGTCAACCACTAACCACATTTGCAACACGGGACTTGTATCAATGTCTTGTTCAAAACCCTCATGGACGTTAGCCAATAATGGTAATAGAGCCCTTGGTCCAATCATCCATGCCATTTCGGGGTCTCTTCAGATTTGAAAGATAATGAAATACAAAATGATGGGGGTCACGAAGCATAAAAAAAGGGTGAAAGCAAGTCCAGGTAGAATCTAACACTCCCTGTTCTGGACCGATGTACTCCTGGGCACATTGGTGAATCACTGAAGAGGGTAGAGGGACTCGACTTAAGAGCATATGACTTGAACAGATGAGTGTATGGGAAGAGAGAGACTGGTTCTTCGAAGAGAGAGGTATGTGGTGTGGTTGTCACAAACCTGGTGGGAATAAGGACATAAACTCATTCAACCCCATGTGATTTGACTTAATGAGAGGACCCGAAGATTGGGGATGGGCCTACAGATGAAATTTCTATGCATTCCAACGTATCCCATGTGGATGGGGGTCAATCCATACGTAGTTCGGAAGGGCATGTTGTTTAGTGTCTTGCGGTGAGGATGTGGGAGGATAGAAGAATGATGGAGGGAACATGGTGCAATCATTGTAATCCTGACATTACTGGGGCCAATGAATCCTACACGACACCATGTGGGATCCTCCAAAAGAACTATACCGAAGGGGGATAGTCAAAGAGGAGACTGGGGATGGACTAAAGATGAAGTGCATGAGCGTTCCTACGTATCCCACGAGGATGGGAATCCAGCCATAAATAGTTATTATTGTTTAACGTCTTACAAGACGACATACAGTTTAAAATCATATAGGACAACAAACAGTTTAACGTGATGTGTGACAACACACAGTTTAACATAATGAGGAACGACCTACAGTTTAACATCATGTGGGACATTTTACAGTTTAAGGTCATGTATGATCGGACTGTTTAAGGACAAGTAGGTCCCTAATGTAGTTTGGGGTTGTGAGGGACCATACAGTTTAAGGTCATGTGGGACCACATGAATTAGGAAAAGTATTTCTTGATGAACTTGGCATTGTCGGGAGGAGTTATACATTCACCATCCAAGGTAAACAATGAGTAAGCACCATTTGAGTAAGCCTTGTGATCAATGTATGGTCCTTATCCTTCGGGATCCAACTTGGTTGGTTTCCTTCCAGGTATCATTGGTGTTCCTAGGGCCAACTCCAAGTCGCCTTGCAAGAAGGAGCAGATGTGAAATTTCTTTTTTAAAGACCTTGTTATCTGGTTCTGATGCCTTTCTAGAATATTCAAGGCACGAAGCATGTTCTCGTAGAGTGCTTCAAACCCATCAAGACGGATTTCAGCTACAATATCTTGCACTTTTTGATCATAGACAGCTATTCATAGTGAGTTCAACTGAATCTCAGTGGGTAGAACGACCTCTGTTCCTCACACTAGGTAATATATGGTCACCTGGTGGAATTACAGGCCATCGTCCGCTTCGTCCAGAGGGCGTTGGGGACATGTATAGCCAAATTTTCTTATTTTGACAAACCATTTTCTACAGAATGTTACAGAGGGTTATGTTTAATGCCTCTATATGTCCATTTGTTTGCGTATGATAATGGGAGGTGTGGTTCGAACAGATATTGTACTTAGAATACAGTTTATTCAGTTCAGATGCCCGGAAGTTCATTTCGTTATCGGTGCGGATGTCGTGAGGGACTCTAAATTGGTAAATGATGATGGAGCTCACAATGTCAATGATGGAACGGGCCTTGACTGCCATTAGAAAAACTACCTCTTCCCAATTAGAGAATAAATCTATAGTGGTCAGGATTAACCTTCTCTGGAGAGCCATCGTCGATGGATATGGTCGCACGACATCGAGTCCCCATACCGCAAATGGCCAAGAATACATCGTAATTTGGAGATGCTCCCATGGACGATGTATAAAGATGCATCAATTTGGCATTCATGGAACCTTTTGTCGAACACCATGCATTCATGGATCATGGAGGGAGAAAAATACACCAATCTCTAGATCTGGTGAGATAGATTTAGCCTGTTATGATGAGACCCATAGGAACAGGCATGAACCTCCTACATGACTTGGGAAATTTCATCTCCTTGAATTCAATAGAGGAGGGCCCCATCAAACCCGCACTTTTAGAGGATCTTCTCACGAACAAGACCGTCTTGGAGGGTAAATTGTAACATGCAGCATCAGATTCCCTCGCACTCGTCCCGTTCTACCAGAAGATTACCATTCGGGAGATACTCAACAATGGAGGTTCTCTAGTCGGGAGTCACTTCAATCACTGCATCTGGGGGACCTGGGGGTCCTGATGTGGAGGTACCACCATTAAGGTGGAATACCTGAATGTTGTTATCATCATCTAGAGTGACAAGACCAATGAATCCTTAGTGTGCCTTGTGGATAATCAGATCATCTTGTTCGGGCTCCGCAAGTGATGCATAAAGGTCAGCCAGGGCGTCCACTCAACTGTTCTAAGAACAAGGGACACAAGTAACTCATGGCCAATATGGGAACTGGGTGATTATATTCATATTGTGTTCCAAAAATGGTATGATCTTTGGATTTCTGATGACTTATTTACCATTGATCAGCTTGATGACTAGTTTGGAGTCACCTTTCGCATGCAAATGGGGAACATCTACCTCGTGGGCCAGGTCGAGGACAGAAATGAGATCCTGATACTCAATCTCATTGTTAGTGTAGCCTTCCAACAACATGAATGAATATGGAAGAACAACTTGTGCGGGTTTAAGAAAGACAATACTCTGGCCTACTCTGTTGAGCTTGGGGTTATTAAGCCTTCTGTCGGTGGGGCTCTAGGAAGAATGATGCACCAAATTTGTGTATACATTTCCATATATAAAATTGACAATAAAAACATGTTTTTAGAAAATATCTGTTGTTTTATGAACATATTATTTGATTTTTGTGAATCCGTTTACTTTCAAGAGTTTTCTGGCTAAATACACGGATCAAGGGAAGTCTGTGAAAATTTTGAAACTACACGGCGTGTACTTTTATACACGCCGTGTACATCCAGGAAGGGACACGGACCAAAGGAGGGAGTACACGCCCATGTCACCAGGAAGAAGATACATGCTGTGTGTGGCGGCGATACACGTCGTGAACTAATTTTTAGAAGCGGTAGTTGCCGAAGAAAAGTCCACACGCCCATGTGGCCATTGATGAATACACGGCATGTTTGAACTTTTACATGTCGTGTATGCTATTCTAGAAGGGGCTGGCAGCCAAACTTATGACACTACACGGCATGTATTGTGGCGCTACACGCCGTGTAGACCCAACCACCAGGCAGCGCCGTGTTCAAAAGTGAAAGGCATCGTTTTAGGCCGCCTACCCGTGGAGAAATTGGCGCCAAAGTGCGTTGAAGAAAAGTACACGGCGTGTACTTTCTATACACGCCGTGTACCTTATTTTTCTATAAAAAGAAGCCTTGGGCTACAGATTTGGGAGTTCATAACCACTGAGAGGAAAAAGAAACTCTGCTATCACCATTCCCGAAGCTACCAAGGTGTCGTCACTCTGCCATTCCACCTTCCGACACCCTACCTCAACGCCTACATGATGAATCTGTCAGGTATCACGTGTGTCGTTTCTCTCCCACTTTATATGTGTAACTAAACCCCTCATGTTGGGTCTGTGGATGATGGGATCATAATTTGTATGTTGTTTTATATTGTTATGTTTGAATTGTTGTAATTCATATTACTTTTCTTAAACCACTGTCTAATATAACTGAGAATTCGTATCCGGTCTAAGGGAAGGAATCTCAGCGATATAAGAGAAAAGTAACGGTGAAAACATCCATGACCATTGGAAGGTTTTCACCGATTCAAATAATGTACTGGATGTAATAAAGAATTAAGAACACTGACTACCAGACTAAGGAGTCAGCTGCACTAATTCCAAACAAGAGGAACCGGACCAAGGAAATCTTGTAACAAAATGAAATCCTGAATGATTGAATTATTATGATCAACACAACCATTTAAACAATCTTCCTAAGAACTCCTTATTTACCACAGCCCCGACATGTCTTTTCTTTCCATTTTAAAAACTCTTTAAAATTTACCCATTGTTTTCCTTCAAACTATCTCCATTTCTTCAAAGTAAATCAATTTAGTTTCAATCAAAACAAAAAATCAACCAAATCGATTCTAAATTCTACATACTTCACCTAATTAAGTATTAAATCAATTGAATTCATGCACTCCATGGTTCCCTGTGGATCGACCCCGAACTTATGCTATACTAATGTTCTAAGAATGGGTAATTAATTTGGGACACATATAAATTCAATCAACGACAAGCGAGACCAAATTTTGGTGCCGTTGCCGGGGAACCCGTTTGGTTTTAGTGCTAAGATTTAAATTGTGTTAATAATCGATTTAAGTGAAAATAAAACTTAAAAATTATCAAAAATCTCTTTTCTGATCCAATTTAAATTTTTCTATTTTATTTTTCCCTTTTACGCCTGGTTTTCTTTTTTGTGTTGTGCAAAGAAAAAAGTGTATGTTTAGACGTTTTACATGATCCAGAATTTCCGAGTCTTCAAAATTAGTTTCGCTTGACCCAGAAATCGAACGGAACTTGCTTCATCGTCGGTGTACACAGACAGAAACTCACAACCATCAACCACAACCCATGGAGAACAAGGAAGAGGGAGTACCAGCCGTAGATGCTGCGACTGAGCATCAGTAACAGGATCAGCAGCCTCCCGCTGCTGGTCTACCGGAGCATCCTCTTGGAGCATTCATGGAATATCTCCAAAGCGATTACCAACGGCCGCCACAACAACTCTTCCCACGACCATACATTGCCCCTCAGGAGTAATTTATGAAACCTCCACCCCATCAACAACAATCTCAAAGACATACCCTTATGGAGTACGAACATCCATCGATTCACGGAGCTGATACAGGCATCGTTCGTCCTTCGGTCCAGGCCCAGCACTTTGAGATCATGCCTTCTATCATGCAGCTGATCTAGAACACAGTTCAATTTGGAGGCCTGGCCAGTGAGGACCCGAACTCCCATCTCTCTATCATTCTGGAGATCCGCAACAACTTTTGGTACCATGGAATGTCTGAGGATGTCAACCACCTTTACATATTCTCCTTTTCTCTGCTGGATAAGGAAAAGGATTGGATCAAGGGGCTGCCACAACGATCTATCCTCACCTAGGAGGAGCTAGCCCAGGCGTTCCTGTCCATGTAGTTCCCACCATCCATGACGGTGACACTCCGGAATGAGATCCATAACTTCCAGCAGCACAACTCCAAGTTGTTGTACGAGTCCTGGGAATGCTTCAAGGAGATGTTACGAAAATGCCCCTATCATGGACTCCCACTCTGGATGCAAGTCCAAACCTTCTACGGAGGACTTACCATGAATAAGAAGTCTGTGGTGGACGCTGCTGCTGGAGGTACGGTGATTCGGAAGTCCCCCAAAGAATTATTCGAACTACTGGAAGACATGTCAGCCAATATCTTCTAGTAAAACTACGAGCGGGGGACTCAAAAGCAAGGTATGAACACCATTGACACTACCACTATGTTAGCTGCTCAGTTGGACGATGTGTCCAAGAAAATCGACGCATTGAACCTCAAAGGAGCATCTCAAGTTCATGCGGTGAACCATCCAGCATGTGGCGACTGTGGTGATAACCACATCATGGGAGAATGCCCGGGTGCAGCTGGAGGCCCCTCGACGAGCGAGGTGACTTATGTTTCCCAAAATAAAGGGCCCAACCCATACCAGTAGTACCAGAACCTGGCATGGAGAGATCAACATAACACTGGCTGGGGCCATCAACAACAGAATCCTCCACCCCAGCGACCACCCAACTACAACCAGCCTCCATATCAGAACCAATACCAAAAGGCCGCAACAACCCCAGCAGGGTCCTTATCAGAAATAAGGGTATCAAAACCCTCGTCCACAGCAGCCACGACAACCACCTCCTCCACCGGCTCAACAACCACCTCAGTAGGAGAACACCTCAAGGTTAGAGGATCTGATGACTAAATTCATATCTACTGCTGAGACTTGATTCCAGAATCAGGAAGCTTCGATTCGAGGCTTAGAAAATCAGATTGTCTAGGTGGAAAATCAACTCTTAGGGAGGCTACCCGGTACACTACTAGGGAACACCGAAAAGAACCCAAGGGAAGAGGCCAATGCTACCATGCTCTGGAGTGGAAAAAAGGACCACCAGAACCAATCAGCACAGTAAGGTGCATCCACACCCACTATTGATGAAAAAGGTACCAATACTGACCCCTCCTCATCAAAAAGCCCACAAAAGGAGGCTTTAGAAAATAAAGAAAAGGAAGTAATCCAACCATTCAAGCCTACCTTACCTTTTCCGAAAAGATTGAAGGAGAGGAAGCATGACCACCAGTTTATCAAATTCGTGGATGTTTTCAAGAAGCTACATATCCACATACCATTTGCGGAGGCCCTGACACAAATGCCAACATACTCCAAATTCATGAAGGAAATCCTCTCGAATAAGTGGAAGATGGAGGATTTGGGTGTTATTGCACTAACGAAGGAGTGATTTGCGGTGGTTCAACATTCCATTCCTCCCAAATTCCATGATCCAGGTAGTTTCACCATTCCTTGTACTATTGGATCCTGCGAGTTTGGGAAGGCCCTCTGCGACTTAGGGGCCAGCGTGAACCTCATGCCCCTCATAGTTTTCAAGAAGCTGGGACTCCATGAGCACAAGCCGACCCGTGTAGCCCTTCAACTTGTGGATCGATCCATCAAGCACCCAAAGGGACTACTAGAGGATGTACTAGTCAAGGTGGGTAGACTGATCCTTCCCGCTGATTTCATCATCCTCGACATGGTGGATGACCATGAATCACCTCTTATACATGGATGACCTTTCTTGGAAACTGGGAAGGTTCTGATTGATGTGCACCAAGGGGAGATAATTTTTCAGGTAGGTGATGAAAGGGTTTCCTACAATGTACTCAAAGTAGTCAAACATGATTCCTTGTCAGAGCATGAGGATTGTTATGCAGTTTCCACCATGGTTATACATTTTAGCAACAAAGGGGATGATCTGGTATGTTCTTTTATTTCGAATAATTTAACTGATCCAGATATTCTATTAGAAGAAGCACTAGAAGACTTGCAATTCATAGAAGGCCAGGGCGGACACTATTGGTAGCGTGCAGCTATTTCTGATAGTTTGGAACGGGGAAAGGTGCAGCCACTTGTGCCTTCGATTTTAGAAGCGCATGAACTCATACTGAAGCCTCTTCCATCTTCTCTCAAGTATGGGTATTTAGGACCCAATCAAACTTTTCCTGTTATATTTAATGCAGAACTATCACAGGAGCCGGAAGATGCACTTCTTCAGGTTCTCAAACAGTGGAACCATGCTATTGGGTGGACATTCGCTGATATGAAGGGCATCATCCTTACCATTTTCACTCACAAGGTGCTACTTGAAGAGGGTTCCAAGAAATCTTGGCAACCACAACAGTTCTTGAATCCTCCCATGAAGGTAGTTGTAAAGAAGGAGGTGATCAAATTATTGGATGTAGGCATCATCTATCCCATCTGGAGAGTCCATGGGTGGGTCCTCTCTAAGTGGTACCCAAAAGGGGGTATCACTATGATTTCAAATGAAAATAACGAGCTCATTCCTAAACGCACTATCACGGGCTGGCGATTCTATGTGGATTACCGAAAGCTAAACGATGCCACAAGAAAGGATCACTTCCCCATTCCATTCATGGATCAAATGCTAGAGAGGCTATCAGGGAACAACTTCTATTGCTTCCTCGATGGTTTTTCCGGTTACAACCAAACCCCCATTGCTCCAGAGGATAAGGAAAAGAGCACATTTACATGCCCCTATGGAACATTTTCTTATCGAAGGATGTCTTTCAGCATGTGTAATGCCCCCACCACCTTTCAGCGTTGTATGTTGGCCATCTTCCATGACATGGCAGAACAAATCCTGGAGGTATTCATGCATGATTTTTCCGTTTACAGAAAATCATTCACCATTTGATTACGGCACCTAGAACTAGTTTTGGAATGATGTGAGCACACTAACCTAGTCTTGAACTGGGAAAAGTTTCATTTCATGGTGAAAAGTGGCATAGTCCTTGGCCACATAATTTCAGCGAAGGGGATAGAGGTGGACCTAGTAAAGATTGAAGTCATTTCACGATTACCAATACCGACTTCCGTCTGCTCCATCCGCAGCTTCTTGGGGCATGCAAGTTTTTACAGGCGGTTTGTCCGCGACTTCTCCAAAACATCCCAACCCCTCCCCAATCTTCTAACCAAGGATATCATATTTGAGTTCGATGACCAATGTGTCAGATCTTTTGAGAATCTAATGCAGCGCCTTATGGAAGCTTCAGTTATGATTTCCCCCAACTGGGAGGAACAATTTGAGGTGATGTACGATGCGAGCGACTACACAGTGGGAGAAGTCTTGGGCCATCGACTTGACCGGATTTTTTGACCAATCTATTATGCCAGCAAGATGCTCAACGAGGCATAGATTAACTACACCACCATAGAAAAAGGTGATGCTCGCAGTGGTTTTTGCATTTGACAGGTTTCGTTCTTACTTAGTGTTGTCAAAAGTAATTGTTTATACTGACCATGCAGCACTAAAGTAGCTACTCAACAAGAACGAAGTGAATCCCCAATTGATCCGCTGGGTACTCCTCCTACAAGAATTAAATCTTGAGATCCGGGATAAGAAAGGGAGTGAGAACATCATTGCTGACCATCTCTCCCACCTCGAGCTGCCTCAATTGGAGAAGGAAGAAGATCGGGAGATCGTAGAGGACTTTCCTGATGAGCACCTCTTTTCGATCAGTGAAAATCCTCGACCATGGTATGCTGATATCACTACATTTATGGTTACATGTTTCGTTCATCCCGTCCTCTCCTTCTAGCAAAGGAGAAGATTTTTCTCTGATATGAAAAGGTACTTCTGGGAGGATCCTCTGCTATTCCAATCTTTTGCAGATGGAGTGATCCGCCGTTGCACCCTGGAGAATGAATTTCATGGTGTCCTGGAGTTTTTTCATGCCTCACCACTAAGAGGACATCATGGGCCGGACCGTACCATAGATAAGATCATGCAGTCTGGATTTTTCTGGCCCTACCATGCATAGAGATGCCCAGGCCTTTGTTTCCTATTGCGATAGGTGCCAGAGGACAGGTAATGTGGGACGTAGAGCCAAGATGCCTCAGCACTCCATCCTGAAGGTTGAGATTTTTGAAGTCTAGGGAATTTATTTCATGGGTCCTTTTCCCTCATCTTTTGGGAACACTTACATCCTGGTCTGCATCGACTATGTCTCCAAATGGGTGGAAGCTACTGCTACAGCTCACGACACAACCAAGGTAGTCATAAATTTCTTAAATAAAAATATTTTTAGCAGGTTTGGAGTCCCACGAGTACTGATCAGCGATAGAGGGACCCACTTCGACAACACACTGATGAGAGGAATATTGTCGAAGTATGGAGTAAAGCATCAGATGGGGACACGATATTATCCCCTGTCCAGTTGACTGGTAGAGCTCTCCAATTGTGAGCTCAAGAAGATCCTAGAGAAAACAGTGAACACTTCATGGATGTACTGGTCCAAGAAGTTAGATGATGCCTTGTGGGAATATCGGACTACTTTCAAAACACCACAGGGAATGTCCCCGTTCCGCCTCATCTATGGAAAGACCTGCCATTTTCCAATAGAATTAGAACACAACACCTATTGGGTTGTCAAAGCCCAAAATTTTGATTTAAAGGAAGCTGACGAGAAACGGAAGTTCCAACTGTCAGAACTAGATGAGATCCGATTAGAGGCATATAAGAACACCAAGTTGTACAAGGAGAAGACAAGAGCCATTCACGGCCAGATGATATCACGAAAATCATTCCAACCCATTGATTAGGTACTTCTCTTTAATTCTTGTATTCGCTTATTTCCAGGGATGTTAAAGTCACGCTGGTCAGGACCATTCCACGTTATCCGCGTGTTCCATCATGGAGCGGTAGAAGTTTCTGGAGAAGCTGGTCAACCATTCAAGTTAAACGGGAAGCGATTGAAAGCTTACCATCCTACAGACAACATGGTGGGAACGTTTTCCACCATACACCTCAGGTAAGCAATGTAATAGGGTCCATCCAATGACCTAAAACAAAGGCACTTCCTGGGAGGCAACCCAGAGGTTACACGCCGTGTCCCACTTATATACACGGTGTGCAATAATCCTTTTTAATTTATTAAATTAATAGTATACATCTATAGAATAAAAAATAAAAAACTAGGGATGATGCCGGTGCCGATGGAAAAGTCACTGGAGTTTATTCGAGCCGTCCTCTATTCGAATCCTCCATACCTACCTTCGGCACGAGGTTCCCCCTTTTAATTACACGACGTGTGTGGTATTTTCAATCTATATATATATATATAACTGTGTTTAATAAAACCCATGGTGGGGATGGACTGGTTGGCTAGATTCTTAATCTAGTTTCAAAAGACCTGTGTTCGAATCCAGAAAACAGTCCCATTTCCATCATTTGTTCTTTTAATAAAACCACACGACATGTACTCCGATATACGCCGTGTGAGCCGTGATTTTTCAAATATAAATTAAAAACGTTTTAAAAATAAGTAATTACATGCGGGTGAAGTTGGAGGATTGGAAAAGTCTCGGCACTAGGTTCAAAAAACCCGGTTTCGAATTGCGTTAATCTCCCCGCTTCACCCCCATCCTTTCCTAAATAAAAACCACACACCGTGATTTTCTTTATTTTCGTGTGTATAGGCTGTATAGAATATATATATATAAAATAAATATGAACAGTAGAACAAACTTTTCTCCAGTGGGTGAGGGCTTCCGTTCGAATCAGCCGATCGCTGGTTCGAATCCTGCCCCATGCACCGGACCAAAGGTTGTACTACTATTTTTCTCATTTTAAAATACATGGTGTGTATTTTCCGATATACATCGTGTATAGGTTTATATAGAATAGAATTTGTAGATATATATAATTTTAATTATTAATAATAATTATTATATAGTTTACTATAATAGTTATATTTATTTATATAATTAAAAAAAATAGGGATACACGGCTTGTACAAAAAATACACGCCGTGTACCGCGACTTTATAAGCAGCGGGCCACCCGGCTTGAGGCCGTGTCACACGGCCACCCCATTCTTCCCCTTCTTTCTGTTTCTTCTCCTGAACGCCATCTGAACCCCCTTTGCCAGATCTATCGATTTGGGGCATTTCAAGTTCTGATTCTTCTCACATTGTGATCCGCAGTCTAGGTACGCCATTCTGCACCTTCTATTTCAAGTTTTTAGAATCATTTAGGGTGTTTATCGGATCATCTGAATATTCGGCTCCTGCCTGTACATGACCATGAAATTATGAACACATGACGTGTACATCTGTACATGGCCACCCACAAAATATTTCAAAATTTTCATATACATGGTGTGTCTGTTCGGTACACACCGTGTTCTTTTTTTTCGTCGTGCCCGAGTACTCCTATGCACACGACCTGTCACCCCATGTTCTGGAACACGACATGTATGTTGAGTACATGCCGTGTCCTTTATATCTGTAGCTGGCCCGTGTCTCCCCCATATACGGTGTGTATTGTTTTCTTAGAACTGATAGCAACATGCCCATGTCATTTATATTACACGACCACCTGCACATTGAATGGAACACGGCGTGTATGTTTGGTACAGGCTGTGTCCTGTTACATGGTCTATTTCCACCCTCGACGTGTCCTTCAAGAGAACATAGGATACTCTATATTCTGACTACACACCGTGTACTCTAGATTGCACGCCGTGTACTTTTATTTTCCAATTTTCTCACATTTTCTTTGTTTTATTTTCTGCCTTTTCTTCTTATTTTGTTTTTTTTTATTTCTATTTCAGGATATGGCAGATCGTGATCCTTCCCACGGGAAGCGGCCGACCTCTTCCACCGAGGGCGAGAGACCCAGCTATCGTCGGATCCGACTCTGACCACCTACGTAGCCAGACCCCAACGCTCCGGTCTTTGAGCTCCCTCCGTTGGCCGTTCTGCCACCACTCACTCCGTCAGATGAGGATGGGCCTACATCTGCTACACCAGCTTCCACTTTCCATGTACTATCATCTTTAGGAGTTGGTCCCTGTTTGATCACACCTTCCACCGAGCCACCTTCTACTTCGGCAGATCCACCCCCGGAGCCAGACGTTGCTGCTGCACTAGCACCTGGACCGGGACCAGCAGGTGCTCCCTATCCCTGCACGGTCTTCCCTGTCACCGACCTTGCATACGATAGGATCTGATGCTTCTCTCGTCAGCCGATACCATCGAGTGGCCGATACCTTGATAGCAGCATTCCGCAGGGGCTCGGTATTTGGTAGGAGCTGGAGGTACTTCTCGGGCACACCGAACTCCTCGAGATTTTCCAGGTCAGCACTCCTGTGTTCCGAGATTTATTTTTGGTGTTTGCGGCCTCCTTTGAGATCGGTGGAGTAGAGTACTGAGAGACACCTGGCGATGCGGTGCTAGTAGTTCGATTAAGGCTAGGCGGCCGACGTTTTTCTCTGACGATGATAGAGTTTGGCCGAGGGTGCGGCTTCTACCCCCATCCTATCACACCACCCCCATTTCTGACTTGACCCGACCCGAGTGCTCTGATCTTATTGCCATGTGGTGGGAGATCGCTAAGCCTGACCACCGATACTGACCCCACTTCTCCTGAACTTCCTTCTTCTGTCCCATCCCCCATCCCACCTACCCCCGCACCCTTGGTCGATCCGCCCTTTCCCTCTGCCTAGCCACAATGGAGCATAAGTTAGCTCGTATCATCAGCCTCAAGAACACCATTACATGCCATTTTATTCGTCTGGACGACCACCAGGACCGGATGGAGCATCTGTTGGTGCATATTGCTCAGCATCTTGGTGTTCCACTGCCTGATCTACCAGCCTCTGCCTCCGTTCCTGGCCCTACTGCTGCTGCTCCATTGTCGTCTCCTGCGCCGGCCACAGATTCTGTTCTGATGACTACAGTGAGCTCTGCTGCTTCCACTTCTGCCAGGCCAGGGCCTGCTACTGAGCTTCTGATCTCGAGTCTAGCACCTGCGGCTCCTAATTCTTCTACTACCCTTCCCGATGCCGAGTCAGAGCCTCACCCTTCCACGCCTCCTGCGCCGTCTCTACCGGCCGATTCTGTAAAGGATGATGCCTCCCTTAAGGCGACCCCATGATAGTGAAATTTTTTTATCTTATATATTTCTTCTATCATTTTCTGTGTTGTGATGTTGTGCATGTTTTCACTTTTCTTTTTCATTGCCCGTCACAGGTATCATGGAGCACCTTGGGCATCACTTTTTCACGAGGGGATTATTTTTCCATTTCTATTTTATGTCTTTTTGGATTTACTTCTTCCACTACATTACCTCATTTTGTCCCCCATTTCTCCCCATTTCCCACCCTTTACCTTAGTATTTCACTTGGTGGACCATGTGAAGTTTTACGTGTGGGGGAGAATCTGTATCTTTCACCTTAGTCTTTTCCCTTAAACTAACATAGGATACATCATTATTAGACTCTATATTTGAAAATACAAATCAATTTTGGTTAATTAGTCTTATAAATGCTAGAGTTATCAGTAGGAACTTTTGGAAAGGTTTCATGCATATTTTAGTTTTTAAGTATTTTAAAATGATTACTGATATAGTTTCAATTGAAACTTTTCGTCCTTGATTAAATTACATTGAATAGGCTAATCATTTATATGCATGTGATGACCTGATTGTCCCTTTATTATTTTTCCACTCTTGAGAGGTATTCTAAACCTTTTTTCGTATTTATTCTCTAATACCCTCTTTCTCGAGAGACTCTTAGGATTTGCATCACTACCCGAAATTGCAAGTTTTTCTTTTCAAAAAATGATGAAATTTTTGAATTAATTTTACATGATTGTGGCACTAGATTGTTTTCACCCCTTTATCTTTAGACCTACCCTACATTTAATCTTCGTTAAGCCCATAGTAGCCATGAACAACCTTTATAGGAAGCCACATTACAAGACTATTTCCCTTCCTACCCTATTTCTTTTTAAACATTGCATGATTATTCATTTGAGCTTTAAAGAGGGAGTTGGAAATACATGGTATTTGTTTTGTGTACAGCCATGAAATAAAGTGTGGGGGAGTGCCTCTTGATTATTTGGGGCAGGATGGGTTCCAAATATATACCCATTGTATTCATAAGTGTTTCCCTTGTGTTTTGTTACATGTGAAAAAAAACAACAACAACAACAACCAAACAACAAGGGGAACTTATGCTTAGTTGCCCATGAACTTTACTTGCCTAAGGAAGATGATGATGATTACAAAAGCATTTGACTGGGCTTTTGAAGGATTTATTTTCAGTGAGATTTAATTTGAATATCATGCAATGTTGTTTAAAGGAATTAGCCATCCTTTTTCAAGCCTCAGAATTTATTTTCACATCTGAACCTACCAACACTTAGCCACAGAAACATCTGAACCTTATTGATAAAGCCCTCATGATTTTTGTAATTCAATTTTTTTGAAGTAGAGAAAAAGATATCTTGCAGACCTATGGATATATTGTATATACCTTGGATTTAGCATAACTTTGATTACAAACATATTGAGTGTGGAGTGTAATTTTAACTAGTAAGGTAAATCATCAAGTGGCATGCTTGTTTTTGAAAGGTTGAAAAATGTGTTGTAAGAGGATGAGAGTAGTTAATTTAATTATATATGAGGCATGATTTTAATATCTTATGAATTGAATTTTTTTGTTCCTTTCAAAAATTTTCCTTAGTAACTTTATCAGTTATATGTTTGATTAAATAAATTCCTTCCTTTTTAAGTATATGATCTCTTAATTAGATGTTTAGATTTTTCTTGAGGGAAATAAAAAGACTAAGTGTGGGGGAATTTGATGCACCCAATTTGTGTATAAATTTCCATATATATAATTGAAAATAAAAACATGTTTTCAAAAAATATCTGTTGTTTTATGAACATATTCTTTGAGTTTGGTGAATCTTCTTTCTTTCAGGAGTTTTCTTTCTAAATACACGGATGAAGGGAAGTCTGTGAAAATTTTGAAACTACAGGGCGTGTACTTTTATACACGTCGTGTACATACAGGCAGGGACAAAGACTGAAGGATGGAGTACACACCCATGTCACCAGGCAGAAGATACATGCCGTGTGTGGTGGCGCTACATGCCGTGTACTACTTTCTAGAAGTGGTAGTTGCCAAAGAAAAAGTCCACACACCCATGTGGCTGTTGATGAAGACACAGTGTGTTTGATCTTTTACACGCCATGTCTGCTATTCTAGAAGGGGATGGCGGCCAAACATATGACACTACACGCCGTCTATGGCGGCGCTACACACTGTGTAGACCCAACCACTAGGCGTCGCCATGTTCAAAAGTCAAAGACGGCATGTTAGCCCGCCTACCCGTGGAGAAATTGGCACCAAAGCGCGTTGATGAAAAGTACACAGCATGTACTTTCTATAAACGCAGTCTACTTTATTTTTCTATAAAAAGAAGCCTTGGCCTACAGATTTAGGAATTCAGAACCATGGAGAGGAAAGTGAAACTCTGCTATCACCATTCCCGAAGCTACCAAGGTGTCGTCACTCCGCCATTCCATGTTCTGACACTCTACCTCAACGCCAGCACGATGAATCCGTCAGGTATCACGTGTGTAATTTATCTCCCACATTCTATGTGTAACTAATCCCCTCATGTTGGGGATGTGGATGATGGGATCATAATATTTATGTTGTTTAATATAGTTGTGTCTGAATCATTGTAATTCATCTTACTTTTCATAAACGACTATCTAATATAACTGAGAATTCTTAGCCGGACCAAGGGAAGGATTCTCAGCGATACAAAAGAAAAATAACGGTGAAAACATCCATGACCATTGGAAGGTTTTCACTGATTCAAATAATGGACTGGACGTAATAAAGAATTAAGAACACTGACTACCGGACCAAGGAGTCAGCTGCTCTAATTCCAAACAAGAGGAACCGGACCAAGGAAATCTTGTAACAAAATGAAATCCTGAATGATTGAATTATTATGAACAACACAACCATTTAATCAATCTGTATAAGAACTTCTTATTCACCACATCCCCGACATGTCTTTTCTTTCGATTTTAAAAACTCTTTATAATTTACCCGTTCTTTTCCTTCAAAATGTATCCATTTCTTCAATGTAAATCAATCTAGTTTCAATAAAAACCCAAAATCAACCCAATCGCTTCTAAATTCTTCATACTTCACCTAATTAAGTATTAAATCAATTGAATTCACACACGCCATGGTTCCCTATGGATCGACCCCGAACTTATGCTATACTAAAGTTCTAAGAACGGGTAATTAATTTGGGACGCATATATCTTTAATCAACGACAAGCGAGACCAAAGAACCATTGAAGTGAATTTTCCAGCCCGACATGGCTTGGTATATAGATATAATCGCTTCATCGGGTAAATCAAGAACCAGGGACTGGTCCACAGAAGTAGGATGGGCAGTAAGGAAGTCTTCCAACATTTTTCCCCTTAATTGCCTTAGGAGGGACAAACCTAATGTCGATCTGTCGATGAATTACCACCCACCGAGCTAGACATCCTGTCAACATGGGGTAGTTGAGGATGTACTTCAGCGGATCTACCTGGGACACCAACTATACCTCACGATGATGGATTTAATGATGGAATTTCTGTATTGTGAATACCAGTGCAAGGAAGCTCTTCTTAGTAGGGGATTATCTGGTCTCTATATGGAGGAGCATGCGACCGAGATTGTTGAGACCATTCTCCATCCCCTCACTATTCTTCTGGGCCAGAAGGGCTCTGAGAGACTGTTATAGGGTGGTCACATAAAGGACCAATGGATTTTCGGAGATAGGGGAATTAAGATCATAGCATGGAGAAGGTATAGATATATTTCCTAGAAATCAGTCTGATATTCCAATTCCCACTCATAGACAACGTCATTCTTCATGAGCAATGAAATTGGCTTAAACTTTTAGGAATGAATAACGATGAATTTGTGTATATAGTCTAACTAGCCTCAGAAACCTCAAATCACCTGGAGGTTTCTTGGGGGAGACATCTAACTGATGGATTGAATGTTTTCCGAGTCAATCTCAATGTCACTGTATCTAACAACGAAGCCCAGAAACTATCTTGGGGTGATCCCGAAGGCACACTTTGATGGATTCATCTTCAGGTGGCGGGAATAGAGGAACCTGGACACTTTCTAATGGTCCTTGATATTTTCTTGACACTGGTTCTCTTTGACCACCAGATCATCCACATAACATTTCCCCAACATTTCGCGGATCATCTTAAATATGCGATGCATAGCCTATTGATAGGTAGAACCTGCATTCATTAACCCAATGGGAATGACATGGTATCAGAAAGTACCTTGTGGTTCCTTGAAGGATTTATACTCTTCATCTACGGGGGGGCCATTTGGAATTGGTTATACCAAGAATAAACATCTATAAAAGAGAGGGCATGGAACCCAACTGTGGAATTAATCAATAGTTTCGTCACAGAAAGGGGAAAATCATCCTTTGGACGGTGATAGTTCACATCCTGAAAGTCGATGTAGACTCTAATCTATCTGTTCTTGTTCTTGACTGGCATAATGTTAGATATTCACTTTGGCTACCAGACCTCCATAACAAAACTGCATAGGATTAGCTTATCATATTCTCCCACAACCACAGTATCGTGAGAAGGGTGCATCTTCCTGGGAGGCTGCTTAAACTTGTGATGATTTTTCGGCAGACCGAGGTGGTGGATGGATACCTGTTGATCTTGTACTGGAATATCATCATAACTATAGTATAACACATCACAATGATATTTTATGAATTTTACGTACTACAGTTGCTCCTCGAGGGGCATAGAAACACTGATCAATGTGGGTTTTAGGTCTGCATTGCTTCTGAGGTTCACTTATACCAATTTATCGACTGTGGTGGAGATCCCCTCTTCCAATGCAGGGGAAAATTATCTAAATACCATTCTTCACTTATAGAGGAGGTATCCTCTGTTGGAGAAGATTCCTCTGAGTCGACAAATCCTGATGGGAGGCTAGTACAAGCCTAAGCGGTAGTGGACATCGCATCGGGGAACTCATGTGATACTGAAACCATAGTGATGAAGGCTGGTGATCTAATCTCATCTGGTTGTTGATCCAAGGGGCCATAATTGATGATATCAAAGCAATAGTGGTGTGACATATTGACCCAGTTTATGCCAACCCAGTGAAATAAGAACGTGTGACGTATTCCAATTTTCATGGGGTAGATATCCTGATACCTTATGGGGGTATGGAGATCTGGGATTACCCAATCCTTTTTTTGTTGGAGTATGAGGTGATCTTCCAGTGTCGCTTAAACGTGGGAATGTTTTTCAACCTCATTCCAAAAGCAATGAAGCATTGTCCCATTTCAATGGTTGTAGTCCCCAACTAGTGGATTGTAAATATGTAGGCATCATCTAGATCATTCCATGGGTTTGTCATAGTCGTACCTTGCTCAACCTGACTATCCTAAATATGCATGTCTATTCTCTTATAATATTCAGGATATAGATAGAGAGTTTCAAAAGAGTTAAAGGGAGACACATCACCTTAGAGGAATCCCACTAGACCGTTGAGGGAGTACTTAATGCACTGATGATATGATGAAGGGACCGTCGCATGAAGGTGCGTATGTGGCCTTCCCATAAACGCATTGTATAAAGTGCCTTGGGATACAACTATGTACTCAGTGCGAGATACCATACCACTGAATTGGGTCTTCAGGTGGATCTTGATAATTAGTGTCTCTTTCATCCTATCATAGCCTTGTATTTTTTGGTCAGAGGGACTCATATCATCTTCATACTATACAAGTTTTTTTAGTTTTTGAGTCGAGATTAGGTTGATCTTGGATCATGTGTTTAAAATATAGTGGTGAACCTCAATTACATGAAATTTTCAGGTGATTTATAGTGGGTGAATGTGCCCCTGAATGGGAGAGCCTTTATCTTCTTGATATAATGATATGATGGCCTGGCAATCAGTAGGCTCAGTTTCCTATACTTGGAAGGATTCTGCGGCTGCTACCTCTATCTCAAACTATAGGTGTCCTCTTATAGGTTCAGAGAGGGCCTCACACATATCAAATGATAGGCGAATGGCCTCAAGGATAGAGAGAATTGATGTAATGATAGCAAGATGATTTAGGACATCATACTTCCATTCCAGGCACGAAAATCTGCTTAAATGAGGTCACTCTATTATATGAGGTGTGGTGGGCCCTGCCAACTGGACTGGCAGCTGACTGGTACAAGAAATATCCTGCTGCTCACTAGAAGATGCATGCGGAGTGACTTCTGAATGACGGTCAGATAGCTAATCACAACGTGGTTAAGTCGGCTCTTCCTGATCTAACAACATGAATGATGTCGAAGGCGGACCTCATGAGACCAGAAGAGAATTCTATTCCTGTTAATCTCTACACTGGTCCAGCTACCTAGTTTTGGTATCATACACAGCCTGAATGGAAACCCTAACTCGAATCACTATGATGACCCATTTTGTCATTGCTCTGTCGACGTTGATGACGGCTGGGGACGTTGGGAGGATCCAACTGGCTCTCCTCATCGTCAGGAATTATGCAGTGGTTGACCAACTCTACAGTATTAAGCGAGGCATACCCTTGACCATCACACAAAGATTCATCCACTACTGGATGGATTCTGTGAGTAATTTCCATCTTGGCGGGCATGAAATCACTGGGAGTATGGTACGATGATGGAATTGGTGGGGAACATTGTTTTCCCTCACACCATTGGTGTTTTCTCTTTTGAAAAGGGAACTACTGAGGCGATGATAGAGAAGTAGTAGATGTGACTTTTGAAGGATATAGTCGATTCATGCATGCATGGATAACACCATGGGAACAAAGGACTATTTTACGAGCCATCCAGTCATCATACTTCTGGGACGCGCCGTTAGAAACCTGAAGCCACTCACCTTCACTGTCAGTTCTATTTTCTGGCCTCACGAAGACACATTCCACCGATGCCGAAGTAGGGCCTAACCAGACTATGTTATTATCCACCTGGTCTTGAATCCAATATTTAAACACATAGCAATTTTTTAGGGAGTTCCCTAGGATCTAGTGATAGGGGTAGTAATTAGGGAAATCAGTGAGGTTTGCCTCTTATGGCCTCCTGAATTCAGGAAAACGTACAATACCCTACTCCAAGGCACATCAGAAATAACTAGGTACTTGAGCCTCATTGAACGAGTAGGTCCGGTTCCTCTTGTCTGGTAAGGGGGACCTTAGAGCCTAATCTGAATGAGGGGATAGAGGATCCTGCCGAGGAGTTGGAGTCCGGTTATCATGCCTAAGCAGTCGAGGTGCATGTGTGGAGGTATCTGTCGATTTTGTGGTAGGATCTTCTAGGCTGGAGTCTATGCCTATGGTGGTGGGCCTATGAGAGGCTATGGAGGTGACTCCACTGGTAATAAAACTTATTTCATTGGGGCCTCTATATGAGCAACTGCGGTGAGCTCAGCACTGGCGGCTCTTCTTCAGGGGATTGCATGAAGAAAAAAACATGCATGGTTGGCCTATTTCAAGGATTATTCTAGGCAATGAGCCTTATCATAGGAGTCTCTAAATCCCCTAGGGTAGTTGTGGGTGATCTAAGAGGGGACATGTTTTTTCTTGACAATCCCTACACACATCGTCAGTAGTATCTCTTAAGTCAACGACATGATAAGGCAGTATGTGAGCCCTTTCCATTGGGTGACAATGTCTGCAATGTGCCCATCTGGTGTGTTCTTTCTCTTTAATAGGTCAACTATACTCGTCTTCCATGTGGTGGAACTGAACTGGTAGAGAAATTTCTTACGGAGGTCTTCCAAGCTGGCTACTGATCTGATGGGGAGCTGGATGTAGTAGATGAATGTCATCCCATCCAAAGTCTTCAAAAAAACCCAATTTTGGCGGCCTCCTACTATGTTGGAGTACTCAACATGGGCCCAAACCTTGAGATGAATTTGGTCAGGTGCTGTGGTGGGTCCCCTATCCAGTTTTAGGGAGGAAAAGTGGAATTTACAAAATCCAGGGGTGCTGGAATATCATCCACCCATGACAGAAAATGCTTTCCATCTGGCGGGATGTTCACCTGTCGTGTCTCCAGTGCCTCGAGATGGGAAATGAATTCCACCATTGGATCATCTGGGTAGGGCTCCCTGTCTTGATGGGTCTCCCTAACCACTAGTGCATTGGCGGGTTCTTCAATAAGATAAGAAGATCTAGAGACTCGTGGAGCGACTGGTGTAATGACATGTCTAGCTGTTTGGGGAACATGAGTTGGCTCCCAAGGATTTTCACGCCATTCAGGAGGATTTGGAAACACACACCATGCCCTCTTGCCATATGTTCCAACCTCAACCCTATCTGTGTGGGCCGGATGGTCAGGGTCACCTGGAGGCAGTTCACCAAGGGTATGTTGTGCGTACCCCTACTGCCCCGACCGATGATCATCATTGTCTGGTCGTTGCTCTGTATCGCATTCAGAAAATAGTCCATCGTCCATCTTCTTGTGTTCGGTGATTTTCTGACTCTACAAGGATTTTTTCTGGATCGTCTTCTACCTTCAGCACTGATCCAGACAAGTCAGAGGGTATAGAGGCTCTGAGGTGTTGCTTTCCCTTGTTGGGATTCTGGATAAGTACTAGTTCCTTGGGGGGAATGGAAAGACCTAGTATATTCTTCTGTGGATGATTAATCCTGCCCAACGGATCCCAGAGGTGTGAAACTCCCTTATGGGGGGGGGGGTCCTCTCTAAGAATATATAGCTCGTTCTCACCCCTGGCAGGTGGGCCATGTTAACCGCAACCCTGCCCGGAGGCATATCCTCTTTATCGCATGAAAAATCAGGATAGCACTAGATGGAACTGAAATGTAGGACCGAGTACTTCCAATAACCATGGATTTTCACCTGGGGAGAAGCTTCTTTCATTATCTTGTGGAGCACTTTAAATTTCAGGACACATCATTGTTGGAGGGTCCTATAGTGACTTGGTGACCCAAGGAATTCGGCCATGGGGAGTGCAGCCAAATAAACCAAACGGAATTTTTGACCGATGTATTTGAAGTGAACCTGACTCTTGTGGTTGGACACTCATCGATGACGATGGAGAAAATGAGTAGCCCAGAGGGTCTGGAGAAAACACTTGACCTATTCCAGGGTGGGTGATTCTGTCACCCTGAAATATGGCACTACAACATTCCAAAACATCTCTGGATAATGTCCTTCTGCAAGCATATCCCACATGCTCCATTTCCCATATTCAATTTATGACCCTTTATTGCCCCATTTGACAACCAGTGGTGGCTGGGGAACAGGTAGTGGTACCGAAGCAGACTAGAGAGATGGCAGGCTGGCTGACGGAGAATACGGTGACCAAGCTGACAAGACACCAAATCTCAAGCTATCCATTGAAGAGTGTAGTGACTTAGCCACCACATCATGGTAATATGGGCTGGTGATAGTATATTTTAGCGCATGGACCATAGATTCGGTTGATGGAACACACTACTGCTCGTCCACCATTAGTCCCCAGAATAGCTCTCTATGATCTCTTGTCAAGGTGAAGTGTACTTATGGTGATGGTGGTGTTGATTATATGGCTGTAAAATATGGAGTTAATTTTTTTATCCTCCTGGATATAAGTGTGGAGGGTGATGGGAATTTTATTAACCTCACATTCTGGATGTATGAGGGTAATGTGCATTGTTCTTACCTCGACCCTTGACACGAATGATCTAGGAGAGGGTTACATCGCTGAGTCGTATTCTGCCTAAGAAACTGAGAAGTATAATAGTTTAATCATGGTCTATATATTCTTAGTATTCTTTCTCTGGATGCAAATACCTGCCCTCCTACCCAAGGATGGTTCTACGAGACAGGGTAGATTTCCGACGCGAGGAGGACTTTCGGTCGTACCGGTGTTGGGGCGGGGAGTATTTCAGCCTGATTAAACTGGGGTGTAAGGAGCACTGGGACAGATTTCAAAGTGAACATAGGGAGGACCATCATTCCCACTGACTGATGTTCATAGGGAGTATCCGTGGAAAGTGATGTAGCGGGTAGGACCTCTGCTGGAGCTGATAGGAGCACGGGTAGGACCTCCGTGTTGGGTGCTGGTGAAGCGAAGATGACTGTCCCCCCTCTGATTTCTAAGGAGATGAGGACCATCTCTAGCTACTGTAAGGACATGGGGATGGCCCCAAATCTAGATATTTACTAGGTGTGCATATTTCCCACAACGGTGGACTGTGGCAGGAGGAATGACTCCATACCCGACACAATGAGCCTGGGAGAGGCTTCTGTACTGATTGTCACTACTGTGGGGGGGGAACCTTGTTTGGATTAAAGGTAGAATTGGTCATACCTCCTTGCCAAGCATGGATGCATGGAGTACCGGTGTTCTCAATGGCAGTGGTACGAGGAGGAATACTGTACTGGGTGTTGTTGATGCGGGTCAATTCGCTACGGCCACTACCTGCATCGACAACCGAGAGGGTCTACTCGGCTAGCTCGTGGGGTGGTTGGGGCCTTGATCAGGGTCAGGAATATAAGTTCCCCTGCTCTGCATATACAAGGGGATGATGATAATAGTTGGAGATGGCCCGGGCCATAGTATTTGTCGACATTGACCCCCCCCCCCCCCCCCCCATGGTGGGCGGCCTCCTCTACATGTGCCCAAAGCTGGCATCGGGTCAGCCAGACCGAGGCCGGTGGTGAATGTTCATATCATACCTACTCTTCAGCATATGGGACTGGGTGGCTGCACTAGTGTAGCCTAGTAGGGGCCCTCCTTTGGGGCCACTGAAATGGGATCCTGGCCAGGCTGGCCCAGACATCCCATAATTCGTCATTATAGGGGAGGGAGTCATCGAGGCATTCCGAGGAGAGGCACCAGAAATGATTTTACATTGGTGAATGGAGCATTGGATCCCTCCACGACCCTTGGGAGTGGTAGTGGTGATGTGGTGAAGATGATTCTAAAACATGGAGGGCCATATCTGGAGTTGGGATAATCCCCTCCTCCTTGTATCGGCATATAAGGACATTTATTTCGCTTCGTTGAACGAATTCATAAGAGGATATGGGGCATGGGTACCTAGCAGCTGTGGTTGTGGAGGTTGTCGCAAAAGTGGTGGAGCCATGTAAGGCTCATGCATTGAAATTACCTCTGCCCCTACTTCGATGGATGGGTGGTGATCGGATTCTGGATGCAGCAGCTTGGTACATGAAAAGAAGGGAGAATGAACCATTAATGTTGAATCATAGAAATCGGTGTCCAGTGCCCAAATACCATTTCGTCTCCCCTAGCTAGTAATAAGGATCCACACTAACAATTTCATAGATAGAGATGTCCAACATTCGACTCCCACAACTTCTGGTGAGTTTCACACTGGGCCCACTATTTTTTTGGCAGGACCTGGCTTCAAATAACTGGATATGGTGACACACTAGTCCACTAATGCCTAGAATGCTACTAATATCTAAATTGAGGTGTATAACTTCACGTCGAGTTCACCATTTATGTTTATGTTTCTTTTGTCGGGGCATGCACATCCGTCTATTTGAGGATGACGAGGACGCACTGACTTTTCCCCCACATTCCCACTTTCCAAAGGCGGGCTACATCCGTCACTTATTCAAGGACGTTTTCTCCTAGATCGAAACGGGATGATGGGATGTCTATTTTTCCTTCAGGAGATTCCTCCTCAGAACTCGTTACCTAGTCTGGGTCTCCCTTATAGATTAAGACGTTGTTCGTAAAACTCTTCCCAGTACTATATCTTCATGGCCACCGGTTAATTACATTGCTTTTGTCAGGATATTCCAAGTGTTCTTTCTAGGGTAAAAACCTTCTATTGGTGGATTTGTCATGTTGGACATCTTTGGCATGTATGGACTTGGGAACACTGGCGTGTCCAGGTTTCTTCCCCTTATTATCCGGTTTCTCGAGGGTGCGAAAGCCCGAGGCACCCCACATCGAAAGCGGGGAATTATATGCCACATGAATGACTCTAAGGATTTCATCATCTTCCCGTGTTTGAAACAGGGTATGCTACGAGTTTAACATCTTGCGGAGATGGATCAGAGTGTTTAGCACACTAACTAGAGTGGATCATGTCGGTGTGCCCCCTAGAGGAAACACTGATATAGGGACTAACACAAGGTTAGTTACCTGATTGCTGCTAATGGGAATGGGAAATTAGGTGGCATGATCCCACTGGGATGTGGCGGCCCAGATAAGAATCAGAATCGGTGAGGGGGGGGGGTTGAGAGAATTGATGGCGGTATGAGATGGAACAATCTGGAAGTTTATGGTAGTATTGAGCTTGAGACTCAAAAAGACATTCAACATATCCCTGTCATAGGGAATCAAAGTCTGCCTAGTTTAGTGAGGTGATGAGACACCTAAGGAGGTGACCCGTATGAGGGGGATGTGGAGGAAGTGGAACCTCAAGGTTGTGGTATGTCCTTCTGAAAACACATATGCTCGATAGATAGGCTAGGATGAGACATGGATGAGGGGTTAAACCTCGGGTAGGATTCCTACTTATCCTCATGGAAGGGAATCAAAGTCCATGTAGATCAATTTGGTGTATAGAATTAGGGTGTTCATAGACGACAACAACCTGATGATATGTTGGAGCTTACGCGTGGTTAGCAGCCGAAGAGATGGTCTGACACCAGAGGGGCAGACCAGAAATATGGTTCATAATGAGGGGGGGGGGGACGATGGATTACCTCTATGATGGGGTTGAAAACTACTTACCACTGGGAGGGGTCACAATGGCTTACCACTACAAGGGGCACAATGGCTTACCACTGGATGGTTATCACAACATCTAACTGTTTAATATTGGATAGTTTAGTGTCATGAGGGACCAAATGGTCATAAAGGACAACGTCATGCAGGACAGGGGTAGACTGACGTGGGGTGGTTGGGACCAATGGTTGTTGGGCTTGAACCTTAGGGTGGCTTCTAATGTACCTTGTCTTGGCAAGGATCAAAGTCCACGTAGTTATGGATAGGTTTTGGTGAATCCCCATGAAGGGGGGCCTGGAATAATGGTTGTTGGGTTTGAACCTCATGGAGGCTTCCAACGTACCTTTCTATAGAAAGGATCAAATTCCACGTAATTTGTGATATTGTCTGGGTATTACAATATAAGGAGTCCTAGAGAGGATGTCATGGTCGATGCTTACTCTAATCCCACATGAGTCATGCTTGGTGTGAGAAACATGAGGCAGCAAATACCTGATGATCAGGTCACAAAAGGTGCATCTGTGGGAAGTAGAGTAGGTCTTACACTTGGTTAGTAGCCAAAAAAGTAAATAGGTGATTATTCATGGTTATCAGCCTAGGGAGATGGAAATTGGGACTTACTCCTTGATGGAGTCCTGGGTGGCGACAAAGCCCAACAGGAGATGGATTTGGCACGGAATAGAGGAGGTTTATGGTGCCCATCCCCCTCATTGGTATTTTTCTAGGAAGTAGATAGGAGGAGTAGGGATGTTTCCTCTCGCAAGAAAGGCTAGAGGGCTATCACTAAGGTGGTTTCCCTTTTCCCGAGGGTAAACACCACTCTGATAATGTGGATCTATTTCCATGTGAGGAATGATCTCACTTTCGTGGAGACCAGTGGGCATAGAAAATATCCGAGATGGGGAACCCCACATATGATTCCCGAGGTGGGGTCACAATTTAACATCATGTGCTGGGGATGATGGTGCATGTTAGTATAGTGTCATGTAGCTCAGACGAGGTAGGTTCTCTCCGCACCCCTAGGACATATATGACTAATACCTACCCGCCCTTGGGAAAGGGAAGGAATCGGAAATTCCATGGTGAGGGTGGTGTTATGGTGTGATCCACTAAGGGGCCCACATTAGTGTGGCTATGAGAAGAAGCAATAGCCGTTAGAGTGTCTATGCGAAGATGTATGAGGCGAAGCAATGCAACATGAAGAACCTCCTATGGGAAATTGAAGTTACTTCGCACGAGTCTAGAGGTTCATTCGAGAAAAGGCTATGTAATGTAATTTTTTGGGAAAAAATAAGCATAAGAAGATGATTTCTGGAAGGGGACATCGATGCAAAAGAGTACGCACAAGGAGGGAGGTTTGCGCGCAAGTGGAGTAGTTGTTCAGAAATGGTCGGGGTGAGAAAACCTGGTGGTTTGCGTGCAATAGGATAGGTTTTCATGCAACTGGAGCACAATTTGAATAGCTACACATAGAAGGTCGAGTGTGTTAACAATTGAGGATGTTTGGACACAAAAGGTGGAAAAGGTTTTTCACCCAAGTTTTAGGAGTTGCACACAAGGAATTCCCATGGTTTTTTGCACTAGGGGATAGGATTTTGTGCAAGGGGTGCGACTTTTAGGGACATGGGCGAGGGTTATGTTAGAGTGGTCCCGCCCAAACCTGATATCCTTGGAGACCTATCGTCGAAAATAACTTACCTAAAAGAAATTCTGTTCACATAGGAGAGGTGAATTTCATGCAGAGGAGATGGTTCAAATACTTCAGCCATTAGAAGTTTAAGGAGCTCTTTTATATTTATTGGTGCTAGGGGTCATCATGTCCTTGTGAAATTTTAGGGGCATGGAAAAATCTTGTATCAGTGTTGGAGGTGTGAAATATTTCATGCATGGTGTGAGAGGAAAGTATGTTTTGGTGTCGAGTGTCTTCCGCGCACAAGATTCCACACTGGGTGTTGAATGGGCACAAGTTTCCGTACCGGGTGATGGCTGAGTGCACATTTCCTTTCCTGCACAAAAAAACTCCTTCAGATCCCGTAGTTTTCCATGTGATAGAGCTGTTTTCATGCACCTTTTATGTAGCAGCCCGAAATTTTGAATAAATCTTGTTTCCTAATTTCATGTGTTATTTTATTTTATTTTTATACTCAACAAAAATGTTTTATTTGATAAACATGATTATAATTAAAATGAGACCATTGGGTTCTGACTGTTATATGACCATTGGTCAATATGACCGCTTTGAACAAAATGTTTTGATTATTGTCTCTAAATACAAGTAATCTTGGTTAATTATTATAGAAAGAAGATTCGATGGCCTCACCTAGTAGTCTTGGACCGATCGAAGCCCATCTAACAGAACTTGGGAAGGAGGTAGCACCATTGGGCTTTGCTCTGGACCAAACCCAAGCCGAACTTCATCATGTGAAGCTAGAACGGAATCGCCTTCACGAGAAGTTCAAACTGATAGAAATTATTACTCGGGCAATGTTGGACGAGCCTCCCTCGGACTCTCTCACCTTAGCACACCTTACACTTAGGTCCTATGCTGGTGTGATAAGGGGCTATGTAAGGAGACCGTAACTGCCTTGTGTAATACTTTGTTTTAAATAAAAACTGGGATTTCTTCTTATGATGAAGTTTATGAATTTTCAAATGACCGGATAAATATAGTATTCAAATTTTTGATGAATTTTAGAAAAAGGATATTTTAAAAATGTTTATGTAAACCTTAAATAATTAAAAATGTGTAATGATTTTCAAAAAATGGTCTTCTACAATTATGTTCAGTACAAAATTTGGAGTATAATAAGATCAACTTGATTTTTGATGAATATTAAATTATGAATAGTGATTTTATGATTAGGATTAGTAATATGACCAAATGGATTAGTAATCTCACTTAAAGAAAGTTTTAAAAAAATCTAGGCCCCTTGATTAAGTAATTTGATTCAATAAAATGGTTAAATAACGGTTTTATAAATTATTATTCAAGTATTAGTTTTTTCGGGTGAATAGTGTTTTTATTAATTAAAAGTTAAATTAAAAATATTTAGAAAATTATTTTTATAAAATGGATTTCATTTTTGAACTCAGAGCACCGATATTATGCTATGGTAATTTTTGGGGTTTTTTCTGAAAAAAATGAATTTTCGGTGAATAGTGTATTTATTTAAAAATGAAATTAAAAATATTTAGAAAATTATTTTTATAAAATGGAGTTCATTTTTGAAATCAGAGCATTGATATTTGGTTAGTGTGAAACTTTGGTATTTTTCTGAGAATGTTGAATTTTCAGTGAATAGTAAAAATACAGTTTTAGGGTTTCGGTATGTTTAATGACATCATAACTGTGTCATAGTGATGTCATGAGATATTTTAAGGGTTGGACGGCCAAGGGTGATGAATTATTGTTTTGGGGGCCCCATGTGGCCTAACTCCATGGTAAATTCCAAGGGAGAGCACATGGGTTTGAGAAAAGCACATGTGAGGTGTCCCTTGGCCATTAATGCCTTGTCCCATCACATTCCCTATAAATACCAAGCCCTCCCCTCATCCATTCGACTCCCAACTCTTCCACAACGATGTTCTGGTCTCATTACCTCCCAAGGAGTCCTCCCAAGGTTCCCCCAATCCCTCAAGGTCCCAACCTTTGAGGTTTAAGAGTTACATTTTAAGGTAAGGGATCTGACCCCTCTCTTTCTTTTCAAGTGATATCTTTTATGTCATTCCTTTTATGCTCCATGTTCTTATGTTGGAGGATGTTATTTTATACTCCTATTACTTCCCTTTTTATGTTCATATAAAGAGAGATCCCCTCTTACTCTCATTATTTCGTTTTATGAGTTTTAAGTGGCGCCGTTAGGCTGCCGAATTTTTAAGGGATTCTTTCACCCTTCTCTTTTTCAAAGTTCTACTTTCATGTCATGTCATTCAAGTTCCTTTTTATTATTATGGGGTATGATCTCTAAATTTATCAAACTGATATTTTATTACCATATGATGAGAGACCCCATTTGATCTCTTCCATACAGTATTTTGAAGTTTTAAGTGGCACTGTTAGGCTGCCGAATTTTTAAGTGGTTCTTCACCATTCTCATTTTGAAGTTCTACTTTCATGTCAACTCTTTCAAGTTCCTTTATATTATGTTGGGGTATGATCACTATATATATCATACTGGACTCTTATGTTCATATGATTAGAGACCCTATTTGACCTTTTCAATTCAATTTTGTTGAAGTTTAAGTGACGCCGTTAGGCTGCCGAATCTTTAAGGGATTCTTTCACCCTTCTCATTTTTCAAGTTCGATTTTCATGTCAAGTATTTCAAGTTCCTTTTTATTATGTTGGGGTATGATCTCTATATCTATCATACTGATCTATTATGATCATATTATGAGAGACCCTATTTGATCTTGTCAATTATTTTTTATTGAAGTTTATGTGACGCCGTTAGGATACCGAATTTTCATAAGAGAAATCTAATTTTTGTCTTCCTTCCATGTTTTTCATTTCAAATGGTATGTACTTAAAATTTCATTACCATTTCCATATATCCTTCTTATTCTGTTCCCTTACTGTTTTATGGATCATTTATGAGTGGGTGACCCATGTCCCCTCTCTTTTCAATGTATTCTAAAACCTTGTAACATAGCCGTTATGCTGCAGAATTTTCGTCTCAAAATATCTCTCTCTTTTCTCAAAATTATTTTATGTTATAAAGTGAATACTAAAAGCTCTTATTTCTACAAGGGTATTCAAATATATATCAAAATTTTCCATTTTAAATTCTGGTATTTACATACATGAGACCCGCTTTCCCTTCCGTGGGTTTAAAGTGCCGTAAAGATCATGTCTTTAAAGCTGTTTTTAAAACACTATGATTATGAAATGAAACCCATTTATTTTATGCTATGTGGGTTATTTATGAAATGTTTGATGATGATATATGTGGATCACATGATAATAAATGCAAATTTAAGGGTGCACCCTGATAGCGCTCCAATACATTGGGTAATGATGTAACCACTAGAGATTACAATTTTCACGATACCTTGGTGAATAACCTTGGTAATTTTCAAATGACACCTTGGGGATGGACCTTGGTGATATGTTCATGATTTTCTATGTTAAATTATGTAGCCACATATTCAAGTTATGAAAATGTTACTTTTTATTATGATATGCCTCATGATTTCATTCTCATGCCATAAAGTTCTTTTCATGACTTTATTGAAGTATCTCAAGTTCACATGTAAAATGTTTCTCTTGTTTTCCTTACTGGGCCTTCTGCTCACCCTTTCCTTTGATATATGTCCCCAGGTTCTGAGATGCAGTAATGAACCTAGGATGAACATAAGGATAAGCCTTTCAAGTGTTTAAGAAGAATGTTTTTTTTTGTTTCATGTTTTAAGTTCCTGGTTTCCAAGACACTAAACCTTAAAGATCCTCGGTTTTGTAAAATGTAATGAATGTTTATGTGATAAAAAGGCGGGATGCTATAGTTGGTATCAAAGGATGGTTTAGTTATTTGTGGAAATTAGGATATGAAAAATTTAGGAAGAAGCCTATTGAAAAGTTAAAATATTGAAAATCTTCCTGGTATTTTGGTGAGTATTGGGTAAGGGGTTGCCAAGCAAATACATCCCTGTCTGGATACGAGCAGGTAGAGGTGGCTCTGGCACAGATGTACATAGGGGTAAAATCCGAAAACACCGCTTTGAGCTAGACTCGAACGGGAACTGGTACACGACAACGGGCCTTACTGCACTCTTGGTTACGACACTCCCGGGGGATATGATTTGGTAAATTCATAAGCTTAGTATGAACCATTGTTAAAGGATCAAAGATAAATTAAAATAAAGGTTCACATAAGAATATATGATCGTGGATAACCTAGATGGGAACCTAGGGGATCACAAGTTAGGGTATACTTTTCAACTACAAGTTATCCTTATATGCTTTAAGTTTCTTTTCTTGATTATTGTCTAAGTATTTAAGCCCCTAATTATAGTTTCTTTTCTTAGTTAATGGCGGGAAATGGAAGAACATGTCTCAACAACCAATGTGATAGGAAATGCTACGATTGCCGTATTAAGATGACAGAGATGATTAGGGGATTAAAATATGATTTTTATTTTGGAAGACGTTCACTATTTTGAGGACCCTATATGATCGAGGTAAATAGATTACAACGGTATTTTCATTGAGGAGTAAGGTTGACTTATATTTGAAGAATCTATGAATTTAAGGTGGACTTATAGTAATTTAGGTTACTTATGGGAATCATTAACCTATCTTGGGTAAAATATGTTTAGGTTAGATAATTTTGTTATAAGATGTTAGGAGAGGTTGATGTTGTTTGGAGATGAACAATGATGTTTATTTTGGAAGACTATGTTATCAAATCCTTCTTGTATTTGGGTTTCAATCTTAGTTTGGTTTATTTTGAGGAATTTTAAGGACCGTTATTTACGGAATGGACTATGATGAACTTTGGGTAGTACCATGGAACTTGAAGATTTAAAAGTAGTTTCCATTCCTATGGGATTATTTCTTTTTGAAGGGTTTTTTTTACCTTACTCTTTCTGTTTTTTGGGATAATGTTTAAAGATAGAAGAAATAGATAGTTGATCTTTTGTGGATTATGTGATTCTCTAGAAGATGATTATAGTGTTTTGATGAGACCAAGTAGTTTTGAATGCTCATAGTTTAGAGAAAAGATTAGTTTTGGGTAGAAACTTATTAAAGGATGAAACTCTAAATGAAGGTAGATATATTTCCTTATGTTTTTGTTCTATGTTGTAAATGAATTCCTCAAAGTTATGAAAAGGAACATAAAACAAAAACGTTGTTGGTTTATGTTTCCTACTAGGTAATCAAAGACCGCTTGCAAAAATCATAATTTTGGGATTTTCTGGTGGTTAACTTCCTCCTAATCATGTTTTCTATCACTCTCCTTTAGGACGTGACCCTTTGTTTTCTCCTCCATGTCCATGTTTCCTACATGGAATCCTAGTATGAGTAAACTCGGGTGTCCTTTGTACTTCATTTTCTTTCATTTAATGTAATGGTGTCACAGACTCTATTTTCGATGTGGTACTTTCAATGAAATTTCAAAACCCAATTTTTTTAAAATTGCGAGGACGCAATTTCTTAAGGGGGGAAGATTGTAACAGCCCGAAATTTTGAATAAATCTTGTTTCCTAATTTCATGTGTTGTTTTATTTTATTTTTATACTCAACAAAAATATTTTATTTGATAAACATGATTATAATTAAAATAAGACCATTGGGTTCTGACTGTTATATGACCATTGGTCAATATGACCGCTTTGAACAAAATGTTTTGATTATTGTCTCTAAATACAAGTAATCTTGGATAATTATTATAGAAAGAAGATTCGATGGCCTCACCTAGTAGTCTTGGACCGATCGAAGCCCATCTAACAGAACTTGGGAAGGAGGTAGCACCATTGGGCTTTGCTCTAGACCAAACCCAAGCCGAACTTCATCATGTGAAGCTAGAACGGAATCGCCTTCACGAGAAGTTCAAACTGATAGAAATTATTACTCGGGAAATGTTGGTCGAGCCTCCCTCGGACTCTCTCACCTTAGCACACCTTACACTTAGGTCCTATGCTGGTGTGATAAGGGGCTATGTAAGGAGACCGTAACTGCCTTGTGTAATACTTTGTTTTAAATAAAAACTGGGATTTCTTCTTATGATGAAGTTTATGAATTTTCAAATGACCGGATAAATATAGTATTCATATTTTTGATAAATTTTAGAAAAAGGATATTTTAAAAATGTTTATGTAACCCTTAAATAATTAAAAATGTGTAATGATTTTCAAAAAATGGTCTTCTACAATTATGTTCAGTACAAAATTTGGAGTCTAATAAGATCAACTTGATTTATGATGAATAGTAAATTATGAATAGTGATTTTATGATTAGGATTAGTAATATGACCAAATGGATTAGTAATCTCACTTAAAGAAAGTTTTAAAATAATCTAGGCACCTTGATTAAGTAATTTGATTCAATAAAATGGTTAAATAACGGTTTTATAAATTATTATTCAAGTATTAGTTTTTTAGGGTGAATAGTGTTTTTTTAATTAAAAGTTAAATTAAAAATATTTAGAAAATTATTTTTATAAAATGGATTTCATTTTTGAACTCAGAGCACCAATATTATGCTATGGTAATTTTTGGGGTTTTTTCTGAAAAAAATGAATTTTCGGTGAATAGTGTATTTATTTAAAAATGAAATTAAAAATATTTAGAAAATTATTTTTATAAAATGGAGTTCATTTTTGAAATCAGAGCATTGATATTTGGTTAGTGTGAAACTTTGGGAGTTTTCTGAGAAAGTTGAATTTTCAGTGAATAGTAAAAATACAGTTTTAGGGTTTCGGTATGTTTAATGACATCATAACTGTGTCATAGTGATTTCATGAGATATTTTAAGTTTTGGCCGGCCAAGGGTGATGCATTATTGTTTTGGGGGCCCCATGTGGCCTAACTCCATGGTAAATGCCAAGGGAGAGCACATGGGTTTGAGAAAAGCACATGTGAGGTGTCCCATGGCCATTAATGCCTTGTCCCCTCACTTTCCCTATAAATACCAAGCCCTCCCCTCATCCATTCGACTCCCAACTCTTCCACAACGAAGTTCTGGTCTCATTACCTCCCAAGGAGTCCTCCCAAGGTTCCCCCAAGCCATCAAGGTCCCAACCTTTGAGGTTTAAGAGTTACATTTTAAGGTAAGGGATCCAACCCCTCTCTTTCTTTTCAAGTGATATCTTTTATGTCATTCCTTTTATGCTCCATGTTCTTATGTTGGAGGATGTTATTTTATACTCCTCTTACTGCCCTTTTTATGTTCATATAATGAGAGATCCCCTCTTACTCTCATTATTTCGATTTATGATGTTTTAAGTGGCGCCGTTAGGCTGCCGAATTTTTAAGGGATTCTTTCACCCTTCTCTTTTTCAAAGTTCTACTTTCATGTCAAGTATTTCAAGTTCCTTTTTATTATGTTGGGGTATGATATCTAAATTTATCATACTGATATTTTATGATCATATGATGAGAGACCCCATTTTATCTCTTCCATACAGTATTTTGAAGTTTTATGTGGCGTCGTTAGGCTACCGAATTTTTAAGTGGTTCTTCACCATTCTCATTTTGAAGTTCTACTTTCATGTCAACTCTTTCAAGTTCCTTTCTATTATGTTGGGGTATTATCACTATATCTATCATACTAGACTCTTATGTTCATATGATGAGAGACCCTATTTGACCTTGTCAATTCAATTTTTTTGAAGTTTATGTGACGCCGTTAGGCTGCCGAATCTTTAAGGGATTCTTTCACCCTTCTCATTTTTCAAGTTCGATTTTCATGTCAAGTATTTCAAGTTCCTTTTTATTATGTTGGGGTATGATCTCTATATCTATCATACTGATCTCTTATGATCATATGATGAGAGACCCTATTTGATCTTGTCAATTCTTTTTTATTGAAGTTTAAGTGACGCCGTTAGGCTACCGAATTTTCATAAGAGAAATCTAATTTTTGTCTTCCTTCCATGTTTTTCATTTCAAATGGTATGTCCTTAAAATTTCATTACCATGTCCATATATCCTTCTTATTCTGTTCCCTTACTGTTTTATGGATCATTTATGAGTGGGTGACCCATGTCCCCTCTCTTTTCAATGTTTTCTAAAACCTTGTAACATAGCTGTTATGCTGCAGAATTTTCGTCTCAAAATATCTCTCTCTTTTCTCAAAATTATTTTATGTTATAAAGTGAATACTCAAAGCTCTTATTTCTAAAAGGGTATTCAAATATATATCAAAATTTTCCATTTTAAATTCTGGTATTTACAAACATGAGACCCGCTTTCCCTTCCGTGGGTTTAAAGTGTTGTAAAGATCATGTCTTTAAAGCAGTTTTTAAAACATTATGATTATGAAATGAAACCCATTTATTTTATGCTATGTGGGTTATTTATGAAATTTTTGATGATGATATATGTGTCTCACATGATAATAAAGGCAAATTTACGGGTGCGCCCTGATAGCGCTCCAATGCATTGGGTAATGATGTAACCACTAGAGATTACAATTTTCACGATACCTTGGTGAATAACCTTGGTAATTTTCAAATGACACATTGGGGATAGACCTTGGTGATATGTTCATGATTGTCTATGTTAAATTATGTAGCCACATATTCATGTTATGAAAATGTTACTTTTATTATGATATGCCTCATGATTTCATTCTCATGCCTTAAAGTTCTTTTCATGACTTTTTTGAAGTATCTCAAGTTCACATGTAAAATGTTCCTCTTGTTTTCCTTATTGGGCCTTCTGCTCACCCTTTCCTTTGATGTATGTCCCCAGGTTCTGAGATGCAGTAATGAACCTAGGATGAACATAAGGAGAAGCCTTTAAAGTGTTTAAGAAGAATGTTTTTTTGTTGTTTCATGTTTTAAGTTCCTGGTTTCCAAGACACTAAACCTTAAAGATCCTCAGTTTTGTAAAATGTAATGAATGTTTATGTGATAAAAAGGAGGGATGCTATATTTTAGATATTTCATATGGCACTTTCATTCCTCCCGGAATTGATCATTGAGTCAAAATATGTCTTTTTTTATCCACAAATGGCATTTTAGACTTTATGCACATTTTTGTGTCTATATACATAAATAAAATTAGTTTCCATTTCTCATCATAATGTGAACCTACCTATAATTTTTTTTAATAATTTATTAAACTTGTGCACTACTGTTTCATCTAGTGTAGGGATTATTTTTCATACCCATTTTGGCTGGTATCCTCCATGTCCAACTCAAGACACCCGAGATCCCTTAAAGAATTCCACTTCTTACAAGGAGATGTTAATTCCATTTGTATTTAGTTTTTATATTTCCATTTAATTTTTATGAGAATATTTTTTCTTAGATTCATCTTCCATGACCACCTCCCCCACAATACATCCACAAACAGTGAAGACACTTTCCCTTTCTAAGGGTGGGAGAGTTTTTCATAAGTTTCACTTTTAAATGAACTGAATTTTTTAATATTCTCCATTGTCTAGGAGACATTTTTCTTATTGCAAGTATGTGATAATCATGAAAAAAATTTCCCCATTTAAAAAAAATATTTATGTTTGGAATTATTGGAAATCTATGTCTGGTTTTTTTATATTTTTAGAATGATTTTTAATCTTTGGATTTTATTCAAATTGAACTTCATGAAATTATAGTTAATTGGATTATTAATCAGTTTTATTCCCATTGTGGTTTCAAGTTTCTATATTTATTCTCATTCCTGAGAGGATTCTGAGCACACAATTGCATATTATTTCTAAGCATAATTATTGAGTGATACCTGGTACATGTAAACCTATCAAAACATGCATTGAGATATTATTTAGGATATGACTGAACCTACACAATTTTAAAATGATTTAGGAAATATTTGCTGACATGATTTTTCTTGATACACGCCTTACATATTTCCCCCATTAACCTCGTAGTTTCTATCATTGAACATATAATATGTATCCATTCTATGCCATTTATATCTTTTTACCATTCCTTTTGGGTAACTCTTGACATTACCCTAAATAAGTGTTGGGTATGCTTTCATTCAATAAATGTAGATTATAATATGGATATATATTGGGTTCCTCATAATATTATTTGGTTGTGATCTATTTATTCTTTGTATCATTTCATATCTATCATGTTCCTTTTAAAAAATACAAAATAAAAAGAAAAATTGACATGAGTTTCATATTAGGAAGGTAAAAAATCATCGTTTCTAGACTGCTGAATCCCCTGAAGGATCATATGTAGTTAGGGGATTGATGTGAAATCTATCATAGAGAAGGCTTCAAAAAACAAAATACCCAAGGAAAATGAAGGATCAACATACAATGTTTTCACAAACAAGACATATTTATGGTTCTAACCTGAGCTTCTGGGAGACTGGAATTTATGCTATGGAGTAGTAAATTTATTACACATTCCACAACATACATGCATTATATATCAGATCCTACCTTTCTTTTTGAGCTTTTTTTCACATTTTACCTAAATAAACATAGCCTCAGAGGAATTAGAACCCAATTGATGAAGCCCTCTTGATTGATTTTGTAAATTACATCACAAAGTCTAGATGATAGAACCAATGAAAGTCAATTGTTAGGTTCATGTGCTTTGGGTATGAGAATATCTCGAATTTCATTTTACCCTTAGTGATGGAAGAAAATTCATTTTGAGGTATATTGAAAATGGGTACAGAATTCGAGGAACAATGAATATATTGTGATTAATTGATTATGAATTTGATCAACTATCTGAGACCTGTAACATTACTAATTTTATATTTATGTATGATTCATGAGACTGACCTTTTCTACTTACACTTATTTTTCATTTCCTAGAAAAAATGGATATTTTATGCTTTGTCAATTTCTTACCTTTTTGAAATCTCTGTTGTTATATTTTTGCTTGATGATAGGCAATTGTTCAAGTGTATGGGAATTTGGTAATCTGAAATCATATATACTTTTTTATTTCAGTTAGTTAAGGAATTATATGATTTAAATGATAATACACTCAGTATGTGTTGATATTTTCATAAATGAGGGTTCGAAAGTTTCAATGGGGAAAATGAAAAAAGAGAAAAAATTACCTATTACACATCCTGAAACATTATTACATGATGTGTAGTATGATTTCATGGCATGTTGTACGTCGGGAATCATATCATGATAGCTGTTGTGAAAAAACTATGTTGAAAACCCATTGTATATCGTCAGTCGATGATACACATCACGAAACATGTGAACATAAATCTCTCTCTAAAGACAATGATTAAAGAAAGGTAAACATCATTATTCTCAGAAACACAACATTAAAGGATCCAAATATTAAAATTTCAGACTACATATAGATGAGATATGTCATTATTAAAAAATTTCTATGAAAACCAATGATCATAATTATATGATGTGAATCTTCATTACACATCATATAATATTTTTCCAATAAATACAGTAGTGGGGCATCAGATTTTAGAGGTTCCTAGAGCAGATGATTTCAAATTTTTTTATTTCTCTTCTATTTACTTATAATTTCATGACCCTATACTCAAAATGTATGTATTTCCATTCAATATATAACTTCAATACAAGTGTTAGGGATAAATTTTGAAGGTCATTCTTCAATCCATTTTTAATTCCTGATGTTTTGTTTCTCATATTTGCGTGACTAGAAATCTAAAGTGAATCATTGGTGTGACTATTCTCTTTATTATTTCAAGTATGTAATTTGTTGAATTGTGTTTTATTTTAAATTGATTGTTTGTAATGGAATTCCCAACCCAAATAATTTCATTTTTTAGAATATTTTAAATTCAATCATTTCTGGAATGTTGAGAACAATTTCAATTAATTATTTAAATACACTCGATCCTACCATGTGTTGATAAACCACCATGGGTAGGGATCAATAGTTGGAATTTCTGAATTCAATAAATTTTTAATTATCAACTTTGTAACCATAGGGTTTAGTGATCCGAATACATAACAATTTTATATGAAATTTATTATAACATCCCTATGCACGGGGTATTTGAATGATGAATCCAATCCTCATTAAAGTATATTAGGTTATGACTAATAACCTATTATACATTATTCCTTTTAATCCAATCATAATGCATCTACGTTGTCACTATTTCCAGACAAAGGAATAGTTACATATTATATAGAAATTGTTGATTTGACCATATTCAATAAGAGAAATCTAGTTGCATCATAGCCTAAACCTCAGGATCCTACTAGGTTATAATTTACAAAATATTTTCTATAGATCCTTGAATTTGGTCATAATTCAAATCATGTTCCTGAGGTAAACCATCAACCCTATAGAAATATTTTTCCAAAAATAAACTAATTTAAAAGGACTAATACAGCAAAGGATTTCAGGCCATAATATTATAATGATAGCTTAAATCCCTATCGAATCATCCCTAAAAATTACTATACTAATCCATAGTAGCATGTGATGTCTTGTAAACAATAAAATTATAATCTGACCATTGTACATGTGAATTGAACGACATGTGCGGGTGTGTCATGTAGCCATGGGAAATTCCACTAAACCATTACGCAGTGATAGACTTACCCTTATAAAAACCTTGCAACACTTATGTGGCATTTTAAATACCATTACACTAAACAATTATTTTATTTTATACAATTATGAATGCCAGGACTTAACCTTATGTAATCTTGGGAAAATATTTGGTACCCTTGTGCAACACATGTTACCCTTATATTGCACATGATGTACTATTGAAAAACACCATGGAGAGATCCATTAACCATATAAACATTAGAAAAAGTTGTTTTAACCATTACACATGGTTTTGGAAACTCGCCCTAAATATATATAACACCTAAAAACCAAAAAAATGTGATTTTCAATTAAAAAATTCCAGATTCATGCCTAAAAGTATTTAAATTAAATACAAAAAAGGATCAAGGATCAATTAATTTTTTAAATATTATAAATCCACCAAAATAAGTTCATATAGGATTTAGAAGGTATTATTGGTTACATTACTCCAATGGATGTAAAAATATTTTATCATAATGTGGAAAATGGAAGTGTAATTATATATTTTATTATATAAAACACTATTAAAAATACGGTAAAAAGAGTATGTTATAAGCCACTATAAAATGTCATTTTCAAAGTGGTAACATAAAAATATCTTAAAAAATAACATTAAAAGTAATTCCAATAATTTGAAAATTTAGATGACAGAATATTGTTCATTGGAAATGTGAAGTGTAATATTCATCAAATGATCCAGGAATGAAAATCATTTTAGTATTATAAAATACCTCTATTAGAATCCCACATCTTAAAAGGGATAATAAAACATTATTTAGAATACTCGTTAGGATAAATATTTAGGACTCATGATAAAGCACATTATTAGGATTACAAATATAAATGAGGTCATTAGTTGGAATGGAAAATAAGGATGTGGTAGAAAAATATCCATTAAAGAGAATTAGAATTATTCTTAACAATGTCATGATTTTATTCAAAATAAATTTTTCTAGGTGAAACATTTGAATCAAAGGATTCTTTTTACCCATAGGGAAATTGAAATTTATAAAAACTTATGGATTAAGAAACTAATTATTGAAGTAAGAAGTTCAGGATAAATATCCATAACTGATTGAATGGAAGTTTAGTTGTGAAATCCCTTACGAACAACATAATTTAAATGAACGATAACTTCATTTAGAAATAATAAGAAAGATACATAAATAACCAATAAAATAAAGTTAATTATAATATAATTATATTGAATAACATAAAAATATTATAAAAATAATGTTTAGTAAGAATAATGTTCTATAAGAACAATCATAACTAAATATAAATAAATTGAGTTGACAAAAACTCTTACATTATTGTTGTCTTTTGAATTGTATACCAATGAAAGGTATAAATTCAGATGGAGAATTCGATAAATTATAATAGATGAAATTATACATTAAAATAAATTCTTGGAAAATGTATACAGTAAAAAAATATAACACTTCATGAATATAAAATATCTAAATAATGAAAATTGTGATGGAAAAACTCTTAAATTTAATCCGGTATAGTTGAACGTGCTCTATCTTTCGGAATAATGAAAATAAAAACCGTATGATCCCAAATTATTACCCAATTAACAAATATAGTATTTTATTAACTTCATTAATAATAAATTATTAAAAATATATTAGTTCATAATATATTATTTTCTCATCTGATGTTATTAGCTATGATATTTTTTAATTTCTACTAGTTTAATAATGAAGTTGTTGAATATTTTTATATATTGAATTTATTTAATTAAAATATTTTAATTGGTGCTATAATAATTTTTTTATAATGACATATAATTTATTAATTTCATTTCATATATATTTTATTTATGTCTTGTGATGATGAATTTGGTGAAAAAATTGTTTCAGTAATATATAAAACAATTAAATGTTTTCCAATAATAACGAGATAACTATTATTATAACCTTTAAATAACCATAAAACAATATTTGAACATTAATGTATAATAACACAATAAGATTTTTTTTCATAGTAATCCATAGTAGACATTTTATTGTTGGAGTGGACAACTCAAGAGAGTTGGATTGAATCTATAATAAAATTTGTGTTTAAAAAATTTTATAACTAAATCCCCCAATTTTATAAAAACACCTTGTTAATAAAAACTATAGAAATTTATAATTAAAATTTTAAAATATCATTTGAAAATTAGAATCAATGTTTAGTTAAAATAAATTTGAAATTACATCAACTTTTGCATCGAATTTTCTTCACCAAACAGCATATATAAATTCGAAATTAAGATTTAATATTAGAGTAATGTTTTGTTTATTATTAAATAATATATTATAAGGTTTAATTTCAAATAAAGAAAAAATAGATAATTCAAAATGAAAATTTTAAAAATGGTTTATTTTTTAGGCTCAGTCTTAATCCCCACCCACTTTAAATCACCCACTTCAATGAAATTTATTATAAAAGAAACTAGTCTAAAACCTAGATTTGGTTGCACAAACAACAATAGAAGGGAATTTCTACGAATAGATCCACTTCCATAGTTATATGGAGGATAAGATAAAATGCATGTTCATATAAGGCCTCTTACATTCTTCTTTATGGTAATAAAAATATTAAATTCTATATATTATCAAGTGTCTTCCATTTTAATGCAAGAGACTATTTTTTAAAAGATAATGAGAGAAATGTAAAAGATGGATGAAAAGTTAAACATAATTGAAAATTTTAATGTATTATGACTTTGAAAAGGTGATTCATCTAAATACAAATAGTGTTGGTTATTATAATCCATTGAAGTTGTTGTTGAAATGATGTTAGAAAAGTTTCTCTAAAAATTATAGTAAATAGAGAATAAATGAGTATTCTTTGTAGCATCGGTTTGGGTGTATATGGTCCCATGTTATGAAACAAAAAATAAGAAAGATTAATAGGATAAGAGCTGTGATAATCCTCAAATTATCTTCTTTTTAAATCACCAAAATATTTGTCCCAAACATTTGAGGAAAATAGTAGAACATAAACAAAAACTATTGTTCTGATGATTTATCATTCCTCGCAGGGGAGAAAATCAAGCTACATATTATATTCATTGACTATATTTAGATAACAAGGCCTATCATATTCCTTAATCCAATCATAGCTTCATTTATTTTTAATGACACTCTAAACCAATGATCTTATAGATTTCATCCATTATGATTTAAATTATTTTTGCATAACCTAGAAGATATGTACTATTTCAGTATCATTACTGTATTACTAGAAATTTATTTTGATTTCGTTGATTTCTTAGTATTATTCGTCTTGATATGAGGCATGAAATTACTGGTAAATTTCACTTTTTTAATTTTATTTTTGATAAGTTTTCTCTAGATGTGTATACTTTAGATATCAAAGCCAAGATAGAGTTTCAAAAAAGGATAATTCTTTAGTATAAGGAAGGTTTTTTATAAAACATATGTGGGAGGATTTATATTCAAATATAAAATATATTTCATTTATTGAAGCAATAAAAAAATAAAAAAATTAAATGAATTCTCATTTGAAAAATTTTCATGAAAAAATAATAAGTAAATTGACATGGTAAAACTACTAATAATGGATCTATAATTACATAAGCATCATAGGAATACTAACAGAGATCATGAGGTAGGTATACTAACCAAATAACCATGAAATTCATGGTTTATTGGTATTAACCATATTAAATTGTTTTCACAATAATCATGTTGATCCTATAATTAAATATTCATTATAAGTATGGTGAACATAAGAATAAATATTCATGGTAGTTATACTAACCCTATGAAAAAAATTACTCTTTAGCCTACTAATCATGCGAATCTTACTTCATTATTGCTTCCATAAAATCAAGGATAATAGAACATATTAGTTTAATATATAAATTAATAACTAAATGTAAATTAAAACAATTATATATAATCTATCATCCTAATTAATGTTTTTTATAATTGATTCCCTCAAAATTCTAAGGTTTTATAAATATATTAGCATGTTGATGTTCATTACCCATTTTTTCAAACGTTATATCACTTTTGTAGAAATTATATCTCAAAAAATGATGTCTTATATAAATATTATTTACTGTATATTGTGATATATGATTATTATAAAAATTTATCACACTTTTTTATAAAAATTTGTAGGGACATTTGGGAATTGATATCCAATGTCTAGTGATGTATATTTCATATATAGAATCAATGTACCCTAAATACACATAACTATGCACACTACTTAAAAAGTGGATAATTACACAATATTCTATATTATAATACAATATTAAACTAGTGAATTTTGATAAAATCACATGTTACAGAAGTTCATTTTGGTCTAAATTACATCAATAATAATTTTATTCTTAATAAATAATCAAATACATGGATTCTCCTCTAGCGTAAAACAATCCTATATTAGTTTTATTTTTGAGGTATTTAAATAGTATTTCTATAGATAGTAAATTTGACATATTTGGATTTTCTAGAAAATAAACATACTAACACATAATGAATATCATATCAGGATGTCCAAAAGAGATATATAGTGAACTTACAATCTTACCTCTATAAGTGGTTTGATCAACATGTTTCTCAGTTTCATCAAGATCTATCTTGAAACTAGTAGTCATTAGAGTATCTCTACTTTTACGAATATCAATTAAAAACATTTAATTTTATATACTATATACATTCTTTGTTTTATAATAATGCATACCTCTTTTTGGAAAATATGAATACCATGAATGAATTTATGTTAACCCATCGAACTCATTTCAATTTTTGTTTGTTTTATTCTTGAAAACTTATTAAATTGTGAATTTCTTCAAGATCAAACAATAAATGCATAAAAATATATTTTTACCACTAAATAAACTTTTGAAATTCACTTAAAAAATAAAATAACTCATCTATTGAATTAATAAAACCTTTGAATATAAACAAGGAGATTAGGAAATCATACCAAGATCTAAGAAAATGTTTTAATCCAAATGAAAACATTTAATTTAAAAAATAAGATTTTAAATTTTTGGTTTTTGAAATATAGGGGTTTGTTCAAAAAACAACCCAAACAATATGACCATTTAAAAATGCACTCTCAACATCCATTTGAAATAGTTTAAATTTAAAATGTGAAATATAGGATAGTAACATTCTAAAATATTCAATTCTAGATACAGGAGAAATGTTTTCATCAAATTAAATACCAAATTCTTTTTTATATCCATGTGAAACGAATATTGCTTTATTAATAATTATTGTACCCGACCCATCTACCTCATTTATAAAAAAACTATTTAGATCCAATTTTTTGGTAGCCTCATGGATTTTCAACTAATATAGAGACATTATTTACTTCAATATGATTGAGACCTTATAACATAGACATGGACCATAATTAATCATCAATTAAATCATTAGTTTTCTTACGTTCAAGGCATGATAAGATTGCATGATGTTCAACTTGATTTCTTAGAGAATCTCTATTACGAGATCCTTTTTCTTGATCAACTAATACAACATCTAATGTATGATATTAGTGATTACTAAAAAACTATAGGAAATGAATTATATGACACTTGATTCTAAACTACATGATTGGGATCAAGCAGTTTACCTAACCTGGGTAATATATTCATAGGAGTTTTGAATGAACTTTAACCTGGATCATCATTTATGACCATATTGGAAATGTCTTCCATAAGAATTTATAAAGGGTTCATAGTATCACATGGATCTATTTATTCATGAATAATATTTATTGAATATTTTATAAGCTTTGTTCTTTAATTAAACACCCTATATGATTTACTAGATATTGAATATCTGCAAATAATTCCATTATTACAGTTTGATGATTTTTTTTTCTAAATTCACATTTTTTAGTAAAAAGGATTTGCAACAAAAACTCTAATAAAATTGACAATTTTTTCCAAAATTCAATAATATATAAGGTGTCTTTTTTCCGAGAGTTATAATTAAGATTATATTAATTATATAGAATTTAGGGTTTAAATCTTCTTTCAAAAAATTGGTAGGTAAATCATACTCATAGTGCATGGTCTGTGAAATTTACTGAAGAGTTCTATTTCTTCTTCTTACTACACCATTCTATTATGAGGTCCTTGGAGTAGAATAGTAATAATTACTTCCATGTTGTGAGAATAATGGTTTTAACTCATTATTTTTAGATTCACAACTATGGTCACTTATTAGGGTCTCAATTCTATGCCCACTATGATTTTCTAAATATTTAGCATATTTAGAAAAAATAAGAATGATCGTAGATTTTTTATGAAAGGAAAAATACCCTTGTTTATCTTGAATACTCGTGAACTATAATATAATATTAATATATTCCTTCTAAACAATTAACTTTTGAGGGTCCAAAAAATACATGTAAAACAACTCTAATAGTTGAGATTTTGGGACACATTTCCCTGATTTGAATAACATTTTATGTTACTTCCCATTTTGGCAGGGATTACAATCATTGTCAACTGGGTATTCTAAAATGGGTACATCCATGATTAAACCATTCTTTATTATCTTTATTTGTGATTAAATATTTTAATGTTCTCGTCTCCTAGACGAAATCCAAGATTCTTTTTTAATAGAACTCGGACAGTAATTACTTTGATAAAAAAGAATTTTCATATACAACAAAAAAATTCATTTCTCATGGAGGTAAAAACTAAATCTTGTTTGATATCAAAAAAATTACATGATGTTTTTCTACAAAAATCACATGAAAAAGTCATAAAATAATTATAAAATTATAAGAAAATATTCCAATCAATCTATAAAAAACAATTATGAATTAAAACAAATATAAGAGTAACTAATTTGGTCGGTCAAATTATTTTCAATTTATAATTTTCAAAAAATGTGGTATGCACTCCACCCATACTAATCATTTTTTTTATAATTTATTAGCATAGATTCATATTTCTATCTCATTAAATTTTTATTTACCATGTATTTTTAATGGAATAATATATGAACGTTTTCTAAAAATATTATTAAACAAAAATGTTATTTTGGTACCAATATTTACTTCCATCAAGATATGATAGTAATAAGTGACATAGGACTCCATAATTATTTTACTGTTGAACTATAATTTGATCTTATACCTTTACAAATAAATATTTGATAGGGTCTAGTAGAATAGAAAATAATAACTGAAAAAGGAGAACTAGAACATTGGAAAATTTGGTTTCTATAAATTATTCTATTTCAATGTTGGTATCTAATTCCGGTAGTATATTTTGGAGAGTTTTTCACACCATGTATCTTGTTCATATGTTTCCACCATTACTTAAATACTCTATAAAATTATTAAATTTTTTATTAAATAATTTTATTTCATTCTTTCCTTTAATTAGTTAATAAATTTTCCCATTTATACTGAACGTTAATGTGATTTTACATAGCATATTTCACGATTAGAATTTTTTTCTATCATTTAATTCATTAAATATTTCCTAATTTATGTTACTATATTAAAATCCTGAATTAAATTATATATTTTTCAGCATCATATTCTGTCTCAAAATGTTTGGAATTACAAATAGGGGGTGTATGAAAAAAATTTACAACTCAGATCTGTTTTTCAAAAAACCCCTTCTGTGTTTGTTACTAATTTTTACTCCAATGGAATTATATTCACTTTATTTATCCTCATAGTAACTGTACATGGATTTAAAAGATGCATCCTTCCTCTAATATTTCCCCTAATTTCCTCTTTTTTCATACATTCTTATTAAAGTTGATTTTCATTAATAATTTTTTTATATATACCTATGATATTTTATGGATATATGTTCCATTTCTTCATCACTATCATCCAATTATTCTTCAAAAATTGATAATTCTAATTTAGTATTTTCTTTTTTTAGATTCTGAAGTATTAAAATATATAGTCATTCCTTTTTGTTCATCCATTTTACCATTGATCACTTGTAATTCTTATTAATGCATCATTTGTTTTCCAATTTTATGATTTTATGGTTGTTCGATACTGTCACAAGATTCTCTTTTAAAAATATGTGTTTCTCTCTATCATTTTTTTATTCATCAGATAAGATGTATGACTCTGTCATTGTCAGTAATTGTGTTTACTGGTGCATGAATTCTATTAAAAATATCACTGATCCTAAGATATATGTTAGAAATATATTCACTATGATTTATCGTTAATGTATATAATTTAAAAGTATAAGTGTTTAAATGAATCTCTATAGCATAAAATGTTCCTTCATGATATAGAAAAATGTAATCATACATTTCAAAAGTAGTGTCCAATTATGAAATTTTGTTAAATATTTCTTATCCTAAATAATAATACAAAGAAATAATTGATTTAAATTTAAAATCATATATTGATATAGTGGAATCACTCCTTGCAGCTATACTATCTTGGGGTTTTTTTAAATTTATACTTTCCAGATATCAATCCAAATACATTCTAATAGAATAATCATTTTGATATTCCATTGAACATAATTATTTCCATTGAAATAAGTAGTATTATTAGTGGTAGTTCAATATTATCCTTCTATATTTGTAAATAATTAAATTTATATAAGACATGGATTTAATATCATTTAGTATAACCTGTTCACAGTTAAAATGATATTTTTAAAACCTCTAATTCCAAAAGTTGGTCTGAGTAAACAACTCAAAACAGGGTGAATAGAGATTCCTATAAAATTTATAATTACATTAATTTTAAAATATAAATCCCCCAATTTTATTAAAACAACCTCTTTATAAATGTGATTGAAATGTATAATTTTATTTTTAAAAATGGTTATTTAAATCAGGATCATGGCTTAGTTAAAATCACTTCAAAACTACTTGAATTTTTGAAACTAATTTACCTAAAAAAATTTATATAAAAAATTAACATTAACTATCCATGTAAATATTTTATTGATATTAAATACTATCCAATAATTAATGCTTTAAAATAATTAAAACAAAATACATAAAGAACAATAAAATTATTAAAAAGGCATTCAATCTAAAATGGAGACTTAATCCCCTCTCTATCGCAATCAACTTCTTCAGTGATGTTTATTATAAAATAACAATACCCATAACCTGAATTGGGTTTCAAAAAAAATAATACAAATGATTTTCTAGGAATATAGCCTCTTCCTCAACTATACATGGGATAGGAAAAAACAACGTCACATTGGACCTCTTCCATACTAATTTTTGGGAATATAAATGATTAATTTTAGAGAGTATCAGGTAATCCAAAATTAAATGTAAAAAATATTGTTTTTACATATAAATAGGGAAATATAAAAAATTGAAAAGATAAGTATAAAAAAAGAAGAAGAACAAGATTAAGAATAAGAAATTGTGATACCTCTTGATCTAAAATTAGTTGAATGGAATCCTTGAATATGATTTTGGAAGGATCTTGAATAAGTTTTGTAGATTTTTTTTAGAAAATAGAAGATCGTATAGTCAACTCTATAGAATATGTGATCATGTATATGATCATATATAATTATCCATTTAAGGGAAAATTTTTACATCACCACACCCACCACCTCTATCTTCTGCACATGATTATATATTATTCTTATTGAAATTTTCATCAAATGTAACCATTTATGCATAGTAAATGAAACATTATATTCAATTAATCTATGAAAAATAACCACACCCACCACCTATGTATTCCGCACAAGATTATATATTCTTCTTACTAAAATTTTCCTAAGAAGTATTCATTTTAGCACATTCAATGAAATATTATATTCAATGAAAATTCTATGAATTCTTAAAAAAATTGCTGTTGGAAATTTAAAACACTCTAATGTAAAGATATACATGACAAGTTATATTCACATAAGGCATGATTAAGTGATTTCATGGTGACATGACATGGTCGGATGGCATGGTCAGCTGATGAAGGAAGGTGTCATTGTCAATTAATTAATTCATATGGTAAATTCCTTCTCATGTGTGCTATGTTCATGAATTCATTGGTAATCCATATATTCCTGTTTTTTAAAAAATTATACACACTATTAATATATTAAATTATGAAAAATTATACATAACATGTAACAGTAACATGATTTTTTTATGTGGTAGGTAGTTTATTTAATAATCATTAAACTAATTTATATAGTAAGTTATACAATAGGTATAACTCAACCTCATGGTATTTGATTATACATATGTCATGTTGATTATAATAATATGGTAATCACAATATTTAATGCATGGTCAGTTCATTAATTAGAAATATTTTTCTTATCTAACACATTTTTATTAGTATTCTAGAATTCAAAGGTGATGTATAATGAGTGGTCTTGTGACATAGTCACTTGACCTTCACATAGTAAGGTAGAATGGAATGTTATAAGCATCTACATTTTTTCTTATTTTGGTCTCAAAACAAATAGTAACATAAAATATAAACAAATTAATAATAATATTTACATGATTTGGGATAATTTAAATTAAGTGGTTCCGGTCCAAGCTAGGATTATTTATAGCATTGTTTGATTTTTTGGTTAAAACAACCCAAACATGAAAAATTTATAACCTATGGGTTAATAAGGGTAACAAAAGTATTTTTTAAAATAATATCATTATTAAAGACTAATAATGAAATTATTTTTTTAGGTATTCAAACATATTCTTTTGGAGTTGTATAAATAATAAAATATTTTAGTGAAAAACATAATACCTCGCTTTCTTGGTGGAAGTAGACCACACACATGTCTGTGGGAATTATTAATTATCCAAGGATAACAAGGAATATAATATGTGGGTTATAATTAAAAATATTTATAATATTATAAATATAATAATAATCCTTTGAATATAATTTTATTTAATGGGAAATAAATAAATAAAATGATTCATGGAGAATGTTGTCATTAAGTAAGCATGATGACATTATTTATTTTGAAAATTGTTTTGGAGTAAGATATAAAATGGATATTTAATTTTTATTAAAAAATTATAAATATAATTTATAATTTTTTTATAATAATTTCAGGGATATAAAATTTTTTGGGGGTAAATGTAGGAAATAATTGAGAGAGATTATATGAGAACTTTAAAAATCCATTTGGATGTTCTCACCTAGGTTAAACCTTACTGATCCTTATCATGGTATTTTAGAAACACCATGGATTATATAACATGAGGATAGATTTTAGAACAAACTTGGGTATATTTTTATTGATTTAATTCATTATAATGCATCAATAAATGTAGTGGTGCTAATATCATTTTATGGGGGAAGGGGTTCCCCTTTATAAATATAAATTTTTTATATGAAGAAACAATATGTTTAACCTATAATGTAATAGAAATTAAGAAATAATGGGTTTTTTAAGTAGTTATTATTCAGAATATTTCATCAATTTATTTTCATATATGTTTTAATGTCTTTTACACATATTTTTTTTATTTTTAAAATGGTAATTAATTTTTTAACAAAATAAATAACAATTAATTCATAGAAATAAAATTGAATATTTTATGAAATTTTAAACTAATAATTACAAATTTTATAGAAATATTATTAAATAAAATTTACTTTATTTTAATGAATTTTATAAGGAGCATATAAAACATTTATAATTGAATTTAAGAAAATTCATATTTTTATGAATAAAATCTATATATGGGAAACTGATAGAAGTATTTTTGATTAAAATAAATTTATTTGTTTATAATTGAATAAGGAGAGGTATTTCACATTAAAATATATTGAAAACCATATTTTTCAATTAGAAAACATAATTAAAAGGAATTGACAGAAAACTATTTTTATTTGTAAAATATTACAAAACATTCAAAATGATAAACTTGGGGTTTTCTAAATTGAACATAATTTTTTGATAAATGTTTAATTTATCTTATAATATAATTATTTGAAAAATTATTATGTTTTATAAATTTATATATCTTTCTTTTATAATGATAAATTAAAAAAATTCACAGTTTTGGTAATAACATTGTCTTTTCACTATTCACCAGGAAATCTATTATTTTGGAAAAAATAAAATTTCACTATAATCTAATTTGGTGTATTAAAATAATAATTGTTAATATTCTTAAATTTAGGTTATTGACATTAATATAGAAATATAAAATATAATGCAAATGTTTTAAAAATAATCAAATGAAATTTATATATATATTCCATTTTTATTCTTATTTCCTTTAAATTATTAATGAATAATTGATAAAATGTAATTATTATGATAGATACATTAAAAGGTATTATTTTAAAATATATTTACTTTCTTAAAAAAATTAAACTGTTCCTAAGAAGGAACTTTTTAGGGAAATAGAATTTATATCATCAATTGGTATATATAGTTATTTATATATATAATTGAAATTTTAATAGAATTTGTATTAAAATAAATTTTTATTCTTATATCTATATAGATTTAAACAATGGTTAAATATAAAATAACTATTTCATATAATTACTATTTAAATAACCTATTATGATTCATTTTATATAAATTTAAAAATGTGATTACTTCTATTTAAATTGTACAATTCAATGTATATATTATGTGGGTTATATATAGCTATGTGGGTTTTTTATTGTTTTATTTTAATTTATGGATGATCATGAATACACTGGGATTCAAATGAAAATATAATTTAAAAATCCAAAACTTCTAAAAAAATAATGTTGAAATCTTGTGAGACATTTTTTGGAAATTTACATGCTTATCACAATTTCGAAGCCAATTTTAATAACTAACCAACATTCATTAAAAAATAACTACTGTAACAATATCCACCAAAAAAATTAATTTCATGACTAAAATGGGGGGAAATCATTTATAAACCATGAATATTAATTAAAATAATTATTGAAACACAATTTAACTATATGACATTTCATGTGTCTCTTGAATCCCATGTAAATCCATCAGAAATTAACAAGGAAAACTGAAACAAGATTTAAATTTGTTATACTCTATTCATAAAATAAATTATGAAAATTTAGAAAATATATGGTGTCAATGGTTTTTTAAATCAAATTTTAAAGAATTTGTGAAAATTGAGATACCCATTGTTATCCATGAAAACTATTATAAAATACAATTCATTCCCTATAAATCTATATAAAATTTTAATAAAGTAGCCAGAAAATTAAAATACAAAATTATAACCCAACCTAAAATTAATTATAAAATTGAAATTTGGTATATGGGTAAATCTTGCCGTGAGGTTATAGTGAACAGTCTTATGTTTTGAATACGGGCTAAAAAAACACGAATACTGGATTTATTTCATTATAATGTAGAAAACAAAAAATGTGTCAATTGGACACCGATAGGGTATGGATGAATTCAAATATATCTAAGGAGAAGAATAAATAATGAAAACATGAATAGTGGAGGCATATAAAGATCCTACCACAGAGTTTTAGTCCCAACTCTTGAGGAATGCTCATAGAATTTCTAAAAGTGAATGGAGATTGCAGGAGGGAAGGCGTACCAAGGAGGGGAGTAGAAGTTGGGGTGACACAAATGTTATGTGGAGTGGAATATTAATTTTAGACTATTAAAATTAATATTTAATGAATATAATTTTTTTTAACAAATTATAGATTTTGGTAACTAGTGGGGTCTAACAGCATGGTTTAGTAAATTGCGCTTGAACTGTGGGAAAACTACTAGACGCCCGAAAAAATGTCACATGGTTTCACATAATACAAATCAATGTTTTACCAGTAATTAATAGTTAGAACCAATGTGGATAAAGATATAGTTTAATTAGTGATAAATTATAAACATTGCTTCTTATTTTAAAACAAACATCAATTATGATTTGTGAGGAATCAAACATCATAAGCCAAAAAAGTTGGAAAAACTATAGTAACACCCTAATATAAAAGGATTACTACTCAGTAAGTGTTTATAAACTCTAGAATGATGTAGAAAAAATGTAAGACTACATATTCCACAAGAAAATAATCTTCATGGTTTATAGTAAGCAAAGAAGAAAAATCGCTTGTGTTTCACTATAATCCATTTATAGTACTTGTACTTCTATGACATATTAAATTAAAATAACGAGTTTGTATCAATGGAATAGTTATTCACAAATTGGATTCAACATGTTATCATTGTTCTGGTAAAATTCAAAAAAAAATATCTACAACAAGTCAGTTCTATCATCATCTATGATATCATGAATAATAGTGAGTAGGAAACCCTTTATAATCGTTTTCATTCTTCTTTTTTCTCCGTAAAATAACTCTACTTTTTCAACACACTATATAAGCTCCATAACCACTATATATATATATTAAAAAACCATCCTCTTATTCTCTCTCTTCTACATTAATAGTATTATGTGAGTAAATCATCTTAACTTTCCATGATTTTTTAAATTTCATGATCCAAATAACTTATCCAAAATATTAATAATTTATAATTTTTAAGATCAATTGTTTCAGGTTTTTAATATTATAAATCATTCACTTTATAATTCAATCAGATTTCTTCTTTTATTTCAATGATATATTGTAATATCATTCACCATTCTGTTCAATTTAAACTATAAAATATAAGTTATTTATAAACCCATGAAAAGTTTTCCCTTCATTAATCCTAGAATGTATCCACATTAATACATAAAAAATATAAATCATTATCTCTTTAATAATTTCAAATACACATCATGTAATTCCATTCATATGAATTTATGAAATCTATCATGCAATCCTACATTAATAGCAAAAATATTTCAGTGACACTCTCTTTAAATATCTTATACAAGAGTAAGAAACACATAATCATTCATGTGAATACATATTCCTGAAAATTATAACATATATTTCACACTACCTATTCATTTCCTTCATCACCAATCCAAAACCAACATAAAGCCACCTATTCTCCACAATATATCTATTTAGATTTTATTATAAACCAAGTATCTTAAATAAATGAATCTCAATAACTCCCACAATGGAACATCGTACAATAAATATAAGCCTAAATGAGATAGCTTAGTGTAGGAAACATGAACCACTGAACTATAATTTTATGTTTTACATAATCTAGGGAATAAAAACAATCACATTCCACCATATCATTACAAAAACTAATTATAAAACAATAAAAAAAGATACATCATCAAATTTAACAAAATATTGACATAGATCCCACAATATACATATGCTAACATCACATATTTCCCCGTTTAAAAACTCTTATAGGTATTTTATACCCATAAGAGTTTTTGAATACGTCATTGGATTTGTCTTAAAATATTTATTCCCACTATAAAAATTAACTTGGAATAAAATATTATTATAGTTATGTTGTCTGTAATTATCCCCATATAACAAAAATATCCAATGATAATGAGAGATAGGGGTTGAAAAAATATATTCCCTTTCCTTGATGATTGTGAAGGCGAATACCCATAAATAACGTCATCTTCAAAAATTTATACTTTAGTAGTTGTCAGTGAGAATATAATTCAATTAATCTATTTTTATAACAAAATCTATCTTTAAATCATTTATTTTTAAAATCTATATGTTTAAGAGATATTTAATATTCATGTTCCATAACCATAAATGTTAGACCATATTCATTGTGGTATTTATAGAAAAATTATTATCATTAACTAAGAGAAGTGGAAACTTCACATCAATAAAAATATCTTCCGAATTTTCTTCTATCCACGTCAATTATGTTGTTTCTTGAATAGAATCCATATAATATTATTCTGATGTACTGGGAGTCACTAAAATTTTCTTCATTAAATTAACAATGAAAAAAAATTCACCGAGTATGAAAAAATCACCAGCAATGGATTTCCCATCATTGAAATAGCCTATGTGGTATTCCACTCTAATATGAAATTAATTCAATTTTCCCATATTTCAATAGATTATCCCATAATATAAAGTTCCTTCACTACAATATAGAATTATTTTTCTAGAAAACTGCGACATCTTTTGTGAACATTTAAATATAGAACAAAGGGTTAAAAAATTAAATTAGTTTTGGTATATAGATTTATATAAGTAATGGGCTACTAAGAAACATCCTCAATTTTATAGAATCAATATTCCATCCAAAATCATCATTAACTATCTTTTTCCCACTAAGATATACGTCGAATCATCTTTTGAATCAACCATTACAAATCATATTGAGTAGTTCTGCAGCATGTTTTTCTTATGATATTAAAATATTTTCATTATTTTGAGATATTTTTGAGCCAATAAAAACCCTCATTTAACCCAAAATATATATTTCAAGAAACATTATAAACTATTATGAAAAATCTTCACATTATTTTTCATTATTCCTGCTAAATATCAAATCATCAACATAAACAATTATAACAGCTGAAACATCTTGATTTTCTTTTACAAAGAGGTTGTTGTTAACTCTTACATTAATAATGTGAAGAATCATTAAATAATAATTCATCATGATATATAATGATCTCTGGGGTTTATTAAACTCATTTAAATACACCATTAACTTATAGACACAATTCTCTTCATCCCTATAGAATAAACCACCCAAAATCTCATTATAGGGTTATTCGTCATATTTTCCTATAATAAATTTAGACTAGATATCCATTTAAAAAAATTATATTTCCTTTTTTAAAATATAAATATTGATTATGATGGTTTCATGATATTGTGAAATGTTCTCATCTACTCAATACCTACAACCTATGAATAACACATAAAAAGATTCATTCCTTTTTTTCTAAATAAATAATATTTTCCATTAATCTACTTATAAAATCCTTACTCTGTTCAAGTAAAATTTTTGTCTTCAGGTTTCTGTACTTTATCCAATGTCTCATTTTAATTAATCCTATATAATTCCTCATTCATGGAATCAATCCACTTTCTATGTTTAAATTCTTTTTCAATATCTACTTGCTTAACATAAGAAAATAATGAGGTATGTCAAACTATTCTAATTGTTATTATATTGTGTACTTATTGTTCTTGATCTCATATAATGTTAAAAATATCTTCATTATTATTATAAATGGGATTTAATAAATGATTTTATTTTGTATGACCTAAAATAATCGAGTCTGTCACTCCCAATTTCAGAAAAATATAATTTTTCCTCTTCTAATAAAATCATCATGATGCTTAACAAGAAGAGATTCATATTCTCCATCCATTAAATCTATATTTTCCCCTAAAATTAGTCTTTTTAAATTTTCTAGATTTCTCAAAATAGGTAAATAAATGATTAATCAAGTATCATTTTTTTAGTATTTATACCCTCTACCATTATTAGTATAACCAAATAAAATATCATCAAATACTATTTGATAATAATACCATTATTTTCACCTTCGAATTTGTAATCTATGTTCTATAAAATTCCATTTAGTACTTCAATCATAGGGTTTTATTATAATACATCACATATATAGGGTTTTCTAAATTTCAACTATTTATTTAGAAGTTTTTAATATTTATGGGTGCACCAATAGCGTGTCCCCAAAATAATGGAGATGCATCAATTTTAATAAAGATGGTTCGATCCATCTCAACATGTATTCTATTATTTCATTTATCCAATATACTTTACTTTTCTTTTGTGTTGAGAAATAAACTAATGATAAATTACATTATTCATAAGGTAATCTAAAAACATTCCATTTGTCTATTCAACTCCATTATTATTATGGATTTTCACTATAAATTAACCATATTCCTTTTCATCTCATCTCTGGAAACATAAGAACATATTAAGATCCACATATATTTTTTTTAAAGAAATAATACATTTAATATTAGTGAAATAATAAATAAAAAATATAAAATACTTAAATCCATTTTTAACATCATTCTCATGGGCACACATATGATAGAATGATTTAGTTCTTAGCGATGATATGTATGTGTCTCGAACATCTTGTGTGTGTAAATTGAAAATTTATTTTTCTTGAATATAAAAAAATTCTCATCTCTACTTCTTTTCAAATTATGTATATCGTGAACACTATACCAATTATTTAATTTTGTTTTATTAGTATTTAAAATATATTGAAGCCTTATATGTCATAAATGGGTTTCTTCCTTCACACCCTAATAATATGAATTATATCATATCTTATATGAAATAGTTCACTCACTATTTTTTAAAATCTTATTAAAACATCACCATATTAATGAATTTTAATAATTAATCCATATCTTATAAAAATAGAATCTTCTACAATATCAAAACCACTAAAACACTAAACTGGTTGTGTTTTAGTCCATCAATAAATAATGCACTTCTCGATTTCAACATTAATTTTCAATGATGGAACATCTAATGTATTTTATTACAAGAGGTTCAAAATTTATAAAAGTAACTATCACACATTTATAATCATTCTCTTTTTATAATTTATTTAAATATTTATTTGTGTATGATTAAAACCCACTATCAAATATCCAATGTATTTCTCCTCTAATATCTTTGAAAACAGTTTCAACAATGAGATAATATTCCATACAATTTTTTTCTTTATATTAATAAATATGATATTTGTAAAAAATGATTCAAAGATATTATAATATCATAAAACTTCTTATAGAAATAAAAATAGCTTGATTACATCTCACATAATTTGTTTCCATTAGTTTACATGTATTCATAGCATTTAAAATGGATTTTCATACTTCCTCAGTGTTTGTTTCAATTAAGGGGTTGAATTCCCTATATATTCAACAGACAATGACTTATATATTTATTTTATTACTTTTTATTAACATTAAAATGAAAATCTTTTATTCCCAAATCCACTAAAATTTTAGAATTGTCCGTAAAAAACATATATATCATTGAAAATAACATGAAATCAAAAACTATGAACAGGAATTCCATCAATCGTTTTTCCATAAATATTAATTCCTTTTTATGGACCAAAAATTTTGGGTACTCCGAAATTATCATTATTCATATTATTATTCATATAAACTATTATACTGCCTCTATTTTAAGTAGTTTTTTCCCAAATGATACATTTATTAGAAAATCTGTAGTTCTAAAATTATCTTATTTTAAGTTAAAAATTGTTTCATTGATATTAATTATATTCTCAATATTATTATAAATGTTTTAAATCATCTTATAAACATTATAAGAGTAATTTTTTGTTGATCCTCATATGCTTCTCCTCTATTAAAAAATTATCTAACATTCTATTTTGAAATATAGATTCTATAGTTTTCAACCTCATATTCCACATTTTTTGTTGAGTATGGTCAGATTATGTATCCTTAACCATAATTTGTTTCCATACTACTATTATAAGAATTATCTTCATCCTGAAATTTCTTCACCTCACTAATCCCATTAAAAATATATATTTTTCTCCAATCAATTATTTTTGAGACTTTTCATCTTGATAATATTTCCTCAACCTCCTTTTCAATTTCTCAAACATTTTCATTTTTAAAAGAAGTTCATTCATTTAACATTTAATAATAAATTACAAATTAGATTTCTTCCCTTATAATTTATATTAGATTCTATCATCACATGAATAACTCTCATCATTTAACTTTTCAATTATAAAATTTTCAACTCATTGAACTATGGTATTTCCAACATCCACTTCTTCAATTTTACCACTTCCCTAACATTTACATAAAAAATATATTTTAATATTTGAAATAATTATTATTCATAACTAAAATTGTTTTACTATATTATTATTTTGTGATATTATTTTACTTTTATCTTCTTCAATACTAATCATATTAATTTAGTCTTAGACAGTTTACTTGGAAATTTCCATCTACTTCAAAATTAAATCACTTTATTAGAAACATTCCTTTATATTTCCTAATGTATTTTTTTAAAAAAAATATTGAAGATAAATGTTTTAATTTATTGATTTTATTCTTTATTTTTCCTTTTAAATTATATTTACTAGATTCTTTCTCAATAAAAACCTTTTTAATTATCTGTCCTACTAGTTTAAATGGAGATTTCCCCATAATATTTTCCATCCATTTCAAAAATAAAATGTATTTTTATTTTTTATGTCATTAAAACACTAAAAAAGTATTCTAGAGAGAAAATTTTATGATTCTCATCTTAAAATAATGGTACTATGGAATCATATTTTTCTGGAAGAGTTATCATGATATTCACAACAACTATAAAATATCCCAAATTTTCTCCATATATTTATGTGGTGATTAAAATATCATTAAAACTTATGAATAACTCAACAATAATATCATCATCTCCCATTACTAGATTATCATATTTTAGCATATACATTTTTAAATTTGGTTTCATTAGTTTCATATTCCCTTTAATAAAATTCTTCAAATTATTCATATCATCATATTACGTTAAACCTTTCATTTCATTTTACCCTAATGAAATCACATTCTAATATAGGGAAATTTATAAAAATTATAACTCATATATCATTATATAGAATTAATTTTATCCATATCTATTAAATGAGTAACTTATACATGTGTAATAAAACCCTATTTTGAAACTTCTATGTCATTATAGTTAATAAATAATAGAACGTTTAACACAATGTTCTTATAGATATGATTATTTTTCTTATACATGATAGGAAACCCCTAACTATGACCTTAGATATGATCATCCAATGATGTTTTCTTATTCTACAAAATTAAAAAATCCTAGAATTCATGTAGGGACCTCCCTTTGATTCCAATTGAAAATTTTAATCAAGAATTATGTGACCACTATGATGGGGGACCCGAGTTCATTTCTGTTGTGATTTCTTGTATTAAAATAACCTTCAACTTTGGTTAGAGAAAAATGACTCTAGTTAAACCCAACATACGAGAAAAAAAGATAACTATAATTAAAATATTTCTCTACACAATAAGTGTTTATTACCCTTGAAATGATCTATAAACAATCCAAGATCAATGATTCCACTATAAAATAATCATTGTGTATTTCACAAATGAGGCATATCCATCACCTTTTTTGAACTATTGTATATTTACCACACATTTTCACGTCACATAAGTTACATGATAATAATGATTTCGAAACCTAGAATTTTACTTAACTAATAGGCCTCAACAAATCATAACTATTTCAGTTATATTATTTAAACATATACATCTGCAACTCAGTTATTTCTTATTCTTCTATTTTTACACACTAATGAGAAAGAACCACTTCGTCCTTCTTCTTCAATCATATTTTCCCTCCCTATGAATGACCTCCATTTTCTATACATCATAAATGATATGAAGCAAATAAATATATGTATTACTAAAAAATGTTAGTTTTCTTCACCTTCTTTTATGTACATGTTTTTAAAATAACATTGGAATAAATAATTTTTAATTTCCAATGTTTTTCATATTTTAAATATCCTAAAGTATTCTTTAGAAGTCTCTCCATTTATATGATCCATGTTCATCGGCTTCTAGTTTTTAATATCTCAATCCATTCCTTAATTACTTGTTCATATATATTTCATTTCTTTACAAAATATATGGAAATATCATACACTATTTCATTTAATTTGTTCTGAAAAATAATAATTATTTATCAATAAGTGAGTTCATATCTACTGTATAAGAATGGAATTATTCCAAATTAATCCATCAATACTATATCTCCTTAAATACATCATAATTTAAAAATCCACCACATGAAATTAATATATATATATATATATATATGCATACATGAAATATGCCATAAGATTATTTGTTCATGGTAAAAATATTTCTATGATAATCTCTTCCACATTCTAATCAAATATTAATTACTACATATACATTAATTAGAATGAAAACATAGAATAATAATTTTATAGATATCACCAACATAGTGTTGATTCTATGTGATGAATTTGATGGCCTAACATGTTAATTTATCTTCTTCAAACATTCTTAGACATCTCATTTTTTGATATAAAATATCAAAATGATCCAATATCATAACATGTATTGAAATAAAGTACATTGTATCACACATCATAATATTTTCGTCCATTTTTCATGAATGAATGTAATACTATAATCATGTATCGTGAACTGAAGAATGTTTCATAACCATGAGAGGTCTATCAAGAAACTTTATTCTCATATTGAAGGAATTTATATAGTCACTATAGGATTCTATAGTTTTATCATTGAATATTAATTCTCATCATGATCTCATTTTATGTCATGTCACATGGTAGGTATTTAATTGGAACCCACAACATGTTGTTATAAGTTTATATGAAAGATTTATATCAAAAAATCTAATTTCATGGATTCTCATTACACAGAATCTCATTTCAGGTAATCAAATCACGTAGAACCTCAATTATACTTTCGTATAAGGAATAAAATATTATTATGATATAACATAATTATTATAGATGAATTTGAAATAATATAAACCAAAAATTTTCATAAATTAATTAAATAATAGTACATTTATTGTTAGAAATATGACTTATTTTCTACATTACATAGTGATTTATTTGTTGAAACCAAAATACAATACCATATATTATCCAACTTCAAATTAACCGGATTTTTAACCAATCAAACAATAACTAAAAACCCATTTGTCACAACAATTATTCCAGAAATAGGTGAATCATCCCATTTGATCATTAGTCATGATATTGTTTAATTTTTGTGATATCTTTTATGAATTTGTCCCTTCTATGACCCATACTGAATCTATAAAAGACTTCATTGCTAAGAACTATTCTCATATAGATTATTAACCACATTAGAACCTCCCATCACCCCATATAAGACAAGTAGATCACTAGGATATCTCAAATGAGAACGAGGGGATGTCATTCCAAATCAAAAATCAAATGAAATTATAAAATTGGATGACAAAAACTCTACTTCAGGGTAATTTTATGGATTCAAATCTTCCCTATGATCTAATACATGTTCAGAAAAGAGGTGAATAATCCCACTAACACTAAAACATCTATAATTTTAACATTGGGTGATAACCCACATATATTTTTTTCTTAGGTCTCTAGATCGTCTAGAAAATAACTTGAGTCTTGTAATAATTCGGATTTTCTTATTAAAAATAACAAGTCTATACTCTCACCCCATATGGGACATGTATTTAACAATGATTTTAAACTCTAGGAGAAATTAGCAATTATACCAAATTATAGATTTGAGGGAAGCGGTGTAACATATAAAATATGACTGACCTTGAATTAACCATGATAAATTGATATATCAAGTAGCTGACTTAAATACATGTTTCCCACATGGTTACTCATAAGCACGTTTGTATCATGGAAAAACAATTTTTTCCAGAAAAAATATATTTCTTATCCAAACACTTCACAAATAAAAATTACCCCAAAATAATATTGAATAAATAAAAAAACCACTACATGGGGTGTAAAAATATCACTGACATGACACTTTCTACCACTATATTGTATTCAATCAAAATAGAAATAAAAATAAGAATCATAAAAAATATTCTTTAATAGATAATAGTAGAATGAAATTTTCAACAAAACCAATAGAATGGGATTTTTATCAAATGAAGACAATAAACAGGCTTCCCCATCATTTTATAATTTATATTAAATGGAAATAAATAGAACAATTAACATGAATTGATATGAAACACTAATAAAAACCTGAATTCAAACAAAACCCTTAAAAAAACAAAGCCACTTCAATGATCAATCTTTATCAAAAAAAATTAATCAAAACCCTAAGGATATAACAACCCAAAAAATTTGTTATAGAAAAAAAGGTCAAAATGTGTTCATCATTCCTTATAGAGAAAGACTAGAAACTCGAACACATGGGATCCATCCCATTGAAACACCAAACACAATAACCACCCAATGGTGTTCACTATAAGAAAAACATTCCTAGATAAAATATTATTGATTATAAATCATCTAATGGGTCAACAAATTATGATCTAACTTCTTCAATGATCTTCTATATGAATAGATAAAAAACATCCCAATAAACAAAAAATTACCCCACTCTCAAAACTACCAACCCAAAAGCACACACAACTTCAAAGATGAAGTAATAGAAATCCATAACGCACAAGAAAAAACCAAAACATAACTATAGCCACATATGAGGAAACAAAAGTGGCAAATAAAACACAACCACAACTGGGAATATGAAATTCCCATATTGATAATTAACTCCACCAAAAAGGAAATATATAAAAACACAAAAACATATCTCTAACCCTAGGCCGATAAATATAAAAAAATGATAACTCATAACCTCACTCATGTAATAACACCCAATGTATATCCAAAAAAATATAATAATTCCTCTTCCATAAAATATACCAGAAATCATTCAATCTAGACACCTAATAACCCACCCAATGTTCCCATCCTCATCCACTAAAAACAATGTTTCACAAAACTATCTCAAATGGTTAAAGGGGCAAGGTCAACAACATAGTAAAAGTGCCAAAACCAGTAGCACTTAAATAATATCCCAAAAAAGACACAATAAATCCTACATGTTGAAAATACAGGATACTAAAAAACCTCTTGAAGAAATAACAACGAATTTTGAAACCAATATCCCTCAAGTGAAAGAAACAAAACCATTAAACATCAACTAGATAAGGAAGGAATAGTAAGCTATTAAATCCCCCAAATCAATCAAATGTACTAGAGGAGAATAGTTTACAAGAACACAAATGTTACCCAATATACATACCATATATACCCTATAAGGTGACCCATATTCTCAATCTCAATTATACTACTAAATACACGTACTTTTTAAAAAAAATCGTCGATTCTAAGTGAAATGATCCATGTTAAACATGAAAAATTTAACATTACTATTATATATCATAATAATCTAAAAAAACATTGAACCCCTTTTGGTTTAGTGACAACAAAGTCTTGTTGGGTAAAATTTAATTTATATCACATGTGAACAATTTTCCATGATCAATCTCATATAGACTATTTATAGACTTCCAAAAAGTTATAATTATAGTCAATACATGGGGAAATGAATCATAATAATCGGGTGATATCAAATGATTAGAAAGGTTAAAGTGATTGATATGTTTTCAATGGTTAAACCATTAGAATATAAAGAAAAAAAATCATAAGAGAAATATCTTATTAAAATAGTAAGAAACTATAAGTGTCTTACATATGTATTTATCCATGGAAATGAAATGTAAAATGAACATACATATACCATTTAAAAACTACGAGGAATCATAATGCATTAATCATTATTCAATGAGAATTATAAAAGTAAAATTTTGATGACATAAGATTGTGGCATAAACATAAGTATAGAAATCATATGTCAAAGATACACACCAAAAATTTCATTACAAAAAAGACTTGGGATAATCACTCTTGTTACTTCTTGGTCATGGTAAAATATTCTTATGTACCCTTGGTATTAGGATAAAACCTCCCTTAATCCCCATTGAATTAGAAAAAATACTAATTTTTATACTTTTTCTTGTGTTAAATCATACGATGTATACATTTTATTAGAATAATTACTCCCAAATACCCTTATGATTGGGAAAAATCCTCTACTATAAAACATGGATTGGGATAAATACAAATAGGTAGACTTCTTAATTCCATAAATCCTCTCATGTACCAATTTAATTAGGAAAAACCCAACCAGGTACCATTTTCACTAAAAGAATTATGAAATGACCCACATTCAACAAAAACACCATTTAAATAAAACTCATATAATTAAGTAAAATAAATTAATATGTTAAACCAAAAAACATAGGAGAGAAGTTTTAGAATTGTTTAAAATCAATTATTGTTAAAAAAATAATTTATATATAACTTTCATCTTTTAAATTTGAAAAAAAATATATGTGACCAAGTCTCCATTTCTTTTCAAAAATTCATTTTCAAAAATGATGGAATGAGTTTTTTTGATATATATTCAAATGTAAATATTTAAGAAATATTGACTAATAGTGTTGTAAATGTGACACAAAGCTTTAATAAATATAGATGTAATAGTTGATAAAAAATTTATCCATGATTGTTTAAAAAAATTATCATTTTGAAAAGGCTTTTTTTGAACGCACATTAAAATAAAAAATATAAAAAAATTCTATTTTAATACTGGTGATGATATGTAATTTAATCAGATCAATTAATTCATATTTTTTATCTAGAAAATAATAAATCATTAATGTGACGTAAAATAAGGATAATGATTATTATTATCTATTGGGACAAATCAAATTTATTCATACCAACATAAACGGTTTATATGTGAAGGTATTTCATCAAATAAGATGATATCAATGAAATGAAGTGACTTTATACGAGAAAAAGAAAAAATTATATTTGTGAAATGAATTAAAAGGATAAAATGAAGATTATAATATCAAAATAATCTTGTTAATTTATGACTCGATGTGGAATAATTTGATTTAGGAAATTTGTTAAAGACTGAGTGACATTTAATTTGAGAACCCATGATGGAAATGATTAGAAATGATACATTAAATATCAATAATATTGAGAGTACCAAAATAATAAATATTTAAGGGGTAATTAATACAAAATTATAGATAAATAATATGTTGTAAAAAGAAATATGTCTCAGGGATTGAATATTTGAGGATATAATCCCTTATCGTGGCCCGGATACACTCTTTGCATGCAACAAACTTCTTAAATAATTAAATTAATTTTATCTGATTCCATAATAGAATCCTTATTCAACTATACTTACTTTAATAAATTCCATTTATTTTAAAATGTATTATAGTTACTATATAGTTTTTTTCTTATTTTTTTTATTTTGTTTTAAAATTTAATCAGTGTCAGTTAATTTCAAAAATATTACTGATCAATTCTAATATTTAAATAAATATTTAAATACAAAAAATAAATTTTTTATTTTAATTAATACATTATGATGTTAATATTAAATTATAATAAAATTAGTATTTAGGTTCCCATAATTATCCATGATTGAATTTTATTGTATTGTTCAAGTGGGTGGTACGTTAAAAAAATATGGAACTACAATAAGTATTAGATGATAAAAGATGTGAATGTGGTTTATTTTTAAATAATATAAATATTAAAATATAATTATTAAATTATTTAGATACTTTTAAAGTGTTGTTTCATATTTTATTAAGTTTATTTTAATATTTAATATTAATTTGAATAAATATGTTATTTCGTGAATGTGGTAGTTTGAGAAACCCACATTTGATGTTCATTTGTTTCTATAGGATTTTTTGAAAGATTAAATAATGGGATTCCCATTAATATACTAAAAATTATGTATATTAATTATACTATGTAAATATATTTCTAATTTTAGTACTGGATTATATGATAACTATTATCTATAAAAGGATAATGATTATGTAATACTCACTTGGGTGCGTTGAAATTTCTATTGAATGTATCCTTGGAAATTAAGGGATTAAGATAACATATATTGAATATATATTTTTTTAATTTTATGTAACATATTGTATTGGAACAATTATAATGGATTCAATTAAAGATTTAATGTATTTTAAAACCATGTAATGGTGGATGTGATCCCATTATATAATGGAATAAAATGAATCTTTTTTGAATATTGAGTAATTTATAGCATTGAAGTAACTCTATTCTAGGGGTAATTGTTCCAAGAGTAATAAATAATGGAGTATACGATTATAAATGTTCAATAAGGCCTCTTTATATCATTATAAAAAATTGTTTTAACATGTCTCAAGTCATTTACCATTAGTATTTTTTTGTTTTACTATTTCCTTTTTTACCTAGGGTAATTTTTTCACTATGTAATATATATTATACTAAAAATATAAAATAACATTAAACAAACCATGTATTTTTAATATTAAATCAATTTCATTTCTTGTTAATAATCAATTATTACATTTTTTAAAACTCATGTCATTATAAGAATATTAAAAAAATTACACAAAAGGAAAAACGATTTATTTTTATCCAAATTGGGTTGTCAGGCGTTATATTTTCTTTGTTGAAATATTATTTATAAGTTATAGGTTATTTAATTTTAAAAAGGGTTTAATTTCTTAGTTCATCAAAAAAAATTCTTACTATAAAATTATTTTATTTTTTAAAAATTTTAATTTTTCAGTAAACAGTTAATAATAACGATTTATTTAAAAAATTCCATTTATTTTCATTTAAATTTCACATAATGAATTGAATTTGAGTATTAATTAATAAAATAATCAAATAATGTTATAAAATATAATTAATTACATAGTAATCATCAGTATAAAAATTTTTGATATAATTTTATTTTTCGGCATAAAACATAATTTCCTAGACATAATTTTTTTGTGTTTTACATTCTTATCATTAATTAATTTTTGACACTTCAAGATATAAAATATTTAAAAATTAATCTCATATTAATAATTTGGGGTTCCAAATTGGGTAATGTTCCCCCTATTTTTTGTTATTATAAATAGTAAATATGCTAAATATTTATCACCTTGACAAGGTTAAGTCCTGTAAATAAGGTTAATAATATTATAGTAAGGACTAAAAATAACTCTAAAACAATCCAGTAATCTATTTCTTTTTTTAATTTTAGACTATAATCCAGTAATATTCTATATTAAGCAATGGTTATCCATTTTTCATTTTGAATTACCTAAATACTATTTTGAAGAAAAGAAAAATAAAAAATGTCACTCTATAACATTCAAATTTAACTAATATGATCGCAGAAGGAGAAAAATAATTTTTAATGATTTTAAATGGTTAGTTTTTACATAATAAAATTGTATTTTTTATTATAATTTTCTATAATTTTTTCTGATAAATAATTACAATAAATGATTAAGAAACATTGGTATACTGCTTTCTCAAGCAGTACAAAAATCATATAAATGAATTTAAAAACTATAAAAGAAATATTTTGAATGTAAGATGTAGTATATATAGAAATTTATAGATATATATAAAATATTATATATATTATTAATGACTTATATTCAAATTATGTTTTACCTTAATGAATTTACTATCATGTTATATTAGTAATTTCCAAAATGAAATTAATGATATTATATAATAAACAATATTTTGATAATTGATTAAAAATAATAAAAATATTAACTTAATCTAGGTGTATTTTATATCATTTTCCATTTATAACATGGTCAATTTATGAGTCAATTTTACTTTTATTGTAGTTCTAATTTCTAAAATAGTTTAAAAAACAATGGTACCATAGTAATGATCCAAAGGGATAATGAGGTGTTAAATGAAATATTATTGTGTTAAAATAAACTATATATTCCCAAAAAAAAATTACGAGAGTATTTATACTCATATTCAAATTATCATATATTAAAATCAATTTTGGTGTAGATTAACATGAAAAATAATTTAAAGTAATTTAATTATTCCAATAATTCCAAGACTGCCCCTCCTTTCCCTTATAATGGGGGCAGCTTCTATACTATCTTAGTCTGTCACAACCCACCTTCTTCAAGATGAGGAAAGGGAATTAAAAGTGTAGCAACCTTCCTTCTTCAAGATGATAGATAGATAATGACCCCCGAGTCTTGCCTCTTATAGACCATGGGGTGGAGACCAGTACTAAGGGTATTGAAATATCACAATAATGGGAGAAATTACCCTTTTTATAGTACCCAATATTGGGAGATAAGATGTATCAACCTCAAACAATTCCATGGAACGTATATATAAAAGGATCCAAAATCCTCCTCATATGCAAGTTTAATTTAAAACTGCCAAATATAGAAGAAAACTACAATGTACCAAAAAAACTAAGTAATGACTCAACAATTTTCCCCAACATCTGAACTATTAATGTCTAGTATGGTCCACATAATCTCATTGGAAAACAAAAAACAGTTTTTATATACATATAGTGGGTATACAATTATACTCAATAGGGGAAAACTAACCTAGTATGTGAAAAAGTTAGAGAAACATACAAATTCTCTTTTGAGAAAATAGATGAAACTCAAAATCACCTAATTAGGTATATGATCCAACCTATTCTCACCATGTAATTGTCACCAAATAATATAAATCATGTAATTTAAGGTAGTATGCACATCGATATTCGGTTAACCTACACAACTTCCCACTGGTTAACTACTCATATATAACTAAAAACAACATGATGCTCCCATGATCTTCCACATTCCCCACTGTCACATCTTTCCTTCACACACCTAGGCCACAAACCACATCAAATTCTTACATGTTGACACCTGGGCCTCATCCTATAGACACCCTAGAAAACACACCATGCCCATAACCACCTGGTCATAACAACCAAAACACAACCTATCCAATTATTCTTGTGCTACCAATGCCAACAAGATGGAGGATATAAGAGAAAATAACCAAAAATCAAACCTCCCATCGTGGTATTGGTAAAGGAAATCATCCCCAGTAACAATGTGGGTGTTCGACACATAGTTCTGATAACGGGTGGGGTGCATAGACAAAATAGAATAAACTAAAGTTTATATATATAGGTAAACAAACACTCTGCACAACCTATGGGTTTCCAAAAAAACAACAGGACCACAAGAAACAACCTTTACAACTACCCCAAAATGTACAACCACACAAATAGCTTCACCCAAAACATAAATCCAACCCTTTAATTTAACCAATTATCATTCTTTATTAATAGGCTCACTTATTTCAATCCAAAAATACTCGTGAGACTACCAATAACAACCATTACCAACACATTTAGCAATACATTCAACACAGAACCAGATTGCAATCCGACGACACAACATTATTCAATAGCCATAACAAAGCTCAAATATAGTCCCACTACTCTATAATTTCATACATTATATAATCAATTAATCTCTCAACTTTATATTCCACCACACCTCAAGTACCACCTCATACATCATGTCCACAAAAACCACCACCAAAACTATATCAATGCTACACACATATACCACACCCCAATCACATAGCCACACCTTCTGTCTACCTCGTTACCCACAACCATACCCAGAACCATGAAACCCACCCAAGACACAAAACATAACAAAACCATTAACATAAAAAACCCATAACAAATCAAGAAGATTGTATTTAGATTTTATCAACACTATTCTATAATTCCACTTTCATAATTCCGAGGTGATCATTGAACAAATTTAATCCTGGGGAATCAATTTTATTTTACTAGTTTTTTGTGGTTAATCTGATATTATTTTTTATATTAATTTTAAGATAGTATCAGTAATAATTATAGATCATCATGTTTGTACATGTAATGATCACCAACAACCATGGTTTTTATAAGGTTACAACCCGTACAATTTAATTTACAGTCAAATTATAGCATATAAAACATGTGATCATCATCATATTCCACAATCTCATTCATGACTAAGGAAAAATGAGGATTATCGCATGAAACCCTTAGTAATTTATTTCAACTTTGATTAAAAGGATACATGAGTATACCCACCCTTCATGATACAAAAATAATAATAGAACAATGAAAAATCTCTATCCGGAAGAACAAACGATCAACAATTCCTCCTTGCGTAAAAATAGGGGGTCGTGCGAGAAATAGGACATAAAATTAATGAAGACTTGGTCCATGGCTCTAGAAAATATGATACTCTTCTTGGGAGAAATGGACTAGTCACATGAATATAAATTGGAAACACATGGGAAATAGAAGATCATAGCATCGAAAACCCAGATCCTATATCAACGTAAGAACAATTTTAAAAGTCATTAACGTGGGTTCATGGTCAAGATTGTATGGTTCGACAATTTCAAATCCCCTGGAGTGTTTTGATATTAATGTTATAATTAATATCCAATATAACACCTTTAGAAATTCTCAAACAAGGGTTTAAAGGTGATTTAAATAAAACTAAATGTAAGAGGCGTGTAACTGGAATTTCTAGAAAAAAACTGGAAATGACTCACCGATGGGTGAGACAATGATATGAGTCTCTGTTAGTGACTCACTAACAATGAGTCACCAATGTGTAGTACCAATATCGAGTCATCATTGTTACCCACTAATTCCTGACTCAGTGACATGACTCACCGATGCTCGACCTACCAATGCCCTGACCCACCAACACCCTAACCTACAAATACCTTGAGTCATAGACACTGAGCTACTGACGCTGAGCTACAGATGCCAAATTACTAACATTGAGCTATAGGCATGAGCTACCAACACTGAGCTACTGATGCTAACCTACCGATGTTGATCTACTGATGTGATCTACTATCGTGAGATACTGATGTAAGATACTTAGGCGAGATACTGACGTGAGATATCAATGTTGAGATACCAACATTGAGCTACTAATGCCTCGGCCTACCAACACCTCGAACTACGTATTCCGTAGCCTACTTACCCCCTCAGTCACTGATGCTGAGCCCCCGTTTCAAAAAAAGTAAAATTTGGAAAACTCGTGAAATGAGCTACCGTTGCCTTCCAGAACAACTCAAACACTAGATTTTGATAAACTAATGGATCACATATATCTAGTACATTACATTAGATACCTATAAAACCATTCTAGACCAAGAGAATACAAAACCAAGCCTAGAAGAAAGATGGTTCTCAACAACCACACAGAAAGATACCTCTCAAGGAAAAACAATCTTGAATTGATAGAAAGTAATAGCATAATATAAACATCCAATAACAACTCCTCCAATGTCTGCTACCCCAAATAGCCACAAAACCACAACACAGGCACCGAAAGACACATTTCCCAAACAAATGAATCTGGGATTTCATTCTTCCATATCCATATATTATCCACTTAGGGTGGCACTATAACAACCCAATGTTTCATTAATGGAAATCCCCCTTGATCTAATTAAATTTCTCTTTATGTTTACATAAAATGTCAACTTATTTGGTTTTATGTTAATAATTTTGACCATTTCTAATATATGCGTTGAACAGTGATCACGTGATCAGTATAAATATAGGATTTTAACAAATCCAATTTACTCAGACAAAGGAAGCGACAACCTCATCCAGTAGAATTTCCCCATACGAATCCCATTTTTTGGAGCTCTGAAAAGAGGTGGTGTCATTGGGATTCACCCTTGACCAATCCCATGCTGAGATTCATCTTGTCAAGCTCGAATGTGACCGTCTACGGGAAGAGTGGAAGTTGATTGAAATTACCACTCGAGCGATGTTATCCGAGCCACCCCAAGAGTCTGTCACCATCGCACACCTTACCCTTTGGTCATATGCAGCTGTTTGAAGGGGTTATGTAACAAATAATTAGTACTATGTTCAGGTACATTATTTTTTTATATAATAATGAATATAATTTCTAGTCATTTTTGATACATTGTAAATAGTTTTGAAAGTAAAAATGTTGTTTTTAGTTATTATTTAATTAACAAAATCTATTTTATTAAATTAAGGGATTTTTGAATTAAATAATATTATAATAAAATAAAAATATTATTATTAAATTATTTTTTATTAAATATAAATGATCTTATAACTTTATGAATGCAATTAAAATTTTATAAGGTTTGAAAGCCATTTCTTTCAAAACCCGTGAATTTTCGATAAATGTCGGTTTTTATTTTAAAAGTGAAAATTAACATATTTAGAAAATTATTTAGATAAAATAAATGTTATTTCAGGAATCAGGACGTCAAAATTATCCAACAGTGAATTTTTCATAATATTCTGAGATAGTCAAATTTTTGGGTAAAAAGTAAATACCATTTAAATATATAATGTGTTTTATGACATCATAATGACCCAATAGTGATGTAATTAAGTACCATAATTTTCATTTTCGGCCAATATATGTTTTACCATTAAAATAATGTGATTTTGGGTTTGTTTGACTTACTTTTCAAAGCATTAATGGACCCCTCAAGACATATTCAACACTTTTCCTTTTTAAATTAATTTCCTTGGGAGTGTGACTCACATCCACAGAATCAACCTTATTATTTTAAGAATTTCGGAATTTTTCCTTAACAATATTGTTTTCCTCTTCGTTTTTCCAAAAACCATGGGAAAAAACCATGGGATGGTTTGTGTTTTAGATTAATTTAATATAAGGGGTACCAAACCTAAATAATAAAGAATTCCCTCACCTTTCTTATATAAACCCACCCAAGATCCCACTTCCTCCTCACTCAAAGCCCTTTTAGTTCGTCCAACCTCTTAAATATTCTCTCTAGAATCCTCCCAAGGTGCCCCAATCTCCCAAGAAGCCTCTCACAAGCCTCTCTCTAGCCTTTGGAAGTACACTTCCAAGTAAGGGTTTTTTCTTCCTTTCACATTTTTGTCAAATTTTCTTTAAGTTCTTTTACCCTTTTAATTTCAATAATAATTATTGGGGTATGGTTTGGAACCTCTCTCATACTTCCCTATTTATTTTTGAATTATGGAAGACCCTTTTTCTCTCATTAAATGCCTCCCATGTACACCCGTTACTATACCGAAATTCTGAAAGGAACTTCTCTCTCCTCTTTTACATTCAAGAAATACTTCTGTATCTTGAATCCAAATTCCATTACAATTTTTGGGACATTTATATATATGACCTCCTTACTGTAAATTACATGTAAATATGATGAGGAACCCCTTTCTCTCACATAAACCATTTTAATGAATTATTATGTCACGCCGTTATGCTGCCGAAATCGCACTGATTTTCTAAGCCAATGTCATTGTGTAATGAATACCATGCCCATTTCTCCATCAAGGGAATTCACATTTATGCAAATTTATTTATTTATTGTAAAGTATCATGTATTAATTCCACATTACTTTATCATGGAATAAATTATTATGTTTTATGAATCCATGTTTTATGATCCATGTGGCAAACTTATGCATGAAGTGAAATGTTTAAGAAGGTTGAGCCCTTATAGCGCCCCAATGCATAGGGTAAAGTATAGTATCATGATACGTCATGTGAAATGAGTGTTTAATCATGCTAATTCAAGTGCAACGAGGGTTTACTCATTCTTTATGTGCAATGAGGACTTACTCATGCTCCATGTTCAATGAGCCTTGGCTCATGCTAATTCCATGTTAAGTGTTGTTGCCACATTTCCATGTTATGATTATCATGATTTATCATGCCTTTATGTTCATGTTTTTCTTATGCACTATTGATAAGCCTATTTTCTAACATTTATTGTACTTCTCATGTTATTCCATGTGCACTCCCTTACTGGGCTTTATAGCTCACCCTTTTCCTATGCATGTCCTCAGGTTATCCCATGCAATGCTAAGTACGAAGGAATGTAGTGGTCATGTAAAGGATGTTTTCAATAAAGTTTTTGTATTTCATGTTTTAAGTTTTTATGTAATGATCCTAAGCCCCAAAGACACTAATAATCTCGATCTTATTTGTTTTATCAAGTGATGTTTTATGTAATAAATTATGTTTAAGTTGTAAAAAAAACTTGGTTGTCATAGTTGGTATCAGAGGATAGGTTTAGTTATTTTTGGGTTTAGGAAACCCTAGTAAAGCATTATATACATGACTAAGTATAATAAAAACATACCTAAGTTTTGATAAGTACTGAGCAAGTGGTTTATCAGACAAATACATCCCTGTCTGGATACGAGCAGGTAGATGCAGCTCTGGCACAGATATATCCTAGGGGTAAAACCCGAAAACACCGCTTTAAGCTAGACTCGAACAGGAACTGGTGCACGACAACGGGCCTTGCTGCAATCTTGCTTACAACACTCCCGGGGGATATTTTTTGATAAATTAAAAATCTTAGTATGAACCCTTATTAAGGGAATTAAAAAAATTCCCCTATGAATATATGTTAGAAACTAGATCATGAAAATCCAAGATTAAAGCCTATATACTCATGAGTTAAGGAAATAAAATTTTATTTATAAGTCATCAACTATTGTCTTTGGATTGCCCTTTATGTTTTTCCCCTAACTTTCCTTTTATTCCAACCAATGGCCGGTAATAGGAGGACTTGGGCTGACAACCGTTGTGAAGATCAGTGTGATGACTTTACTAATGAGATGCCCAATCCAATGGGAGCGGGAATCGTGAACTTTGTCAGGATTCTCTCTCAGATAACTCATGTTTTGAATAGAAACACAGGACAAGAGGAACGTTCAACCCCCCCTAAGAAAGAACAAGTCTCTATCTAGAGCTTCATGAGACAAAGGCCTCCTACTTTTAGTGGATCATCTGATCCCACGATCGCTGAACAATGGATCAACTCCATTGAAAATATATTATCCATCCTCCAATGTTCTAAACAAGAGAAGTTTCTCCTGGAGGCTTATCATATGGTGGGTGAATCTGATCAATGGTGGAAGTTTATCAAAATTACGAAGCCTGTGGTAGAGATCGAGGCATTGGAATGGAAGGATTTCCGGAAGATGTTTTTGGATAAATATTTTCCGTGCACCCTCCGGCTTAATATGGAAAGGGATTTCCTTTCCTTCAAGAAATAAATGAAGAATCTATTGGAGCGTACGAGGTAAACTTCATGAGTCTTGCACGATACGCTTTCGGCTTTGTCGTTACCCCCGAATACAAGGTTGACCGCTTCTTTTGTCATCTCGAGCCTAGCATGCAGAAAGCATTAGCGATCTGTGACTTCGACAGCTAAGATGAAATTGTCTGATGTGCCCTTAAGGTTGAAATGGAGATTGGGGAATCATAGGGGTATCATGGGGACAAGAAGCGTAATCTAGAATTCAATGTTGGTGGTCCAATGGATAGATCCAACGGTGCTAAGAAGATCCAGCACCGCACTTGCCAAAAGTGCTGAAAGAAGAACCCTAGAAATTACCGTAAGGGGATGAGAAAATGCTTCAGGTGTGGAAGAGAGGGGCACCTAGCTGTTAACTATCGGAAAGAAAAATCCACAGCTGCGATAGAGGAGATGAATGATCTGTTCGAACCTCAACGCGTTGTTCCATGTTACAAATGCAAAGAACTGGTTCATTTTGCAAATCAGTGCCCTAATCTAAGGGTTTTTAGAAACAACCAACAAACTCCAAGGCAGCAAGGAAGATCTTTTGCCAACACTTCTGCCAAAGTGAACCCCGAAAACGAAGTGGTGACATGTACGCTAGTTATTCAATCAATAATAGAGAACTTACTTTTTGATTCAGGTTCTACACATTCTTTTATATCCCGAAAGTTTAGTAGAACAATCCTAGCACCACCAAAAATCATGGAAGTAATGATGTCGGTGAGTATGGAAAATGGGGAAATCATTGCATCCCATGAATATAAGTCCTCCCTTATTATAATCTATGGATTGAATTTCACTTTAAACCTCGTCATTCTCCCTCTGGTGGAATTTGATGCAATTCTTGGCATGGATTGGGTTTCCTTATATAGAGCCAATATAAATTGTCGGGAGAGGGAAATCACACTCCATATGGAGAATCGACCCCTGATTCATTACAAGTGTAAGAAGGAAGATGAATCTCATTTAGATCCATCATCTCAAGCATTTATATTAATGCCTTATGAGCATGTGTATCCAGCTCAGATGATTGAGTCAAAGGAAGAAACCATCTTTGAAAAAATGCATATTGTGAGGAAATTCGCTGAAGTGTTTACCGAGGAACTTCCTGGTCTTCCTCCTAGAAGAGATGTTGACTTCTCAATTGAACTTATACCTGGGGCGCAACCAATATCCAAGACTCCATATATAATGGCTGTTGTTGAGCTTGAAAAGTTGAAGAAACAACTACAGGAAAATCTGGATAAAGGGTTTATACGCCCAAGTGCTTCACAATGGGATGCACCAGTCCTCTTCGTCAAGAAGAACGATGGGTCAATGCGGCTTTGCATCGATTATCGTGAACATAACAAAATCATGATAAATAACAAGTATCCTCTACCAAGAATTGATGACTTGTTTGATCAGCTGCGTAGAGAACAATACTTCTCCAAGGTGGATTTGCGGTCGGGATATTATCAAGTAAGGGTGAAGAAGGAAGATGTCCCCAAGATTGGTTTTCGTACAAGATACGAGAACTATGAATTCATAGTAATGCCTTTTGGACTCCCCAATGCTCCAGAAATATTCATGGACCTGATGAATAGAGTCTTTAGAGATTACCTTGAAAAATTTGTGGTAGTCTTTGTAGATGATATTCTAATATACACCAAAACCAAGGAGGATCATGAGGAGCATTTAAAAACTGTACTAGAGACTTTGCACAAGGAGAAGCTCTATGAAAAGTACATAAAGTGTGAGTTCTGGTTGAAGGATGTCTCATTCTTAGGCCATATCATCACAAGCAATGGGATATCTGTGGACCCCTCCAAAACAGATGCAATTAAGGGATAGCTGAGGCCAACATCGGTAACGGATATTCGTCGCTTCTTGGGGTTAGATGGATATTATCGACGATTTGTGAGAAATTTCTCACGATTTTCCAACCCACTTACCATGCTAACTCGAAAGGGAGTAAAGTTTTCTTGGAGTGATGAATGCAAAGAAATCTTCATGGAGTTGAAAAGAAGGCTTATCACTGCGCCCGTGCTCACATTACCCACAAGTGGGGTACTTTTTGTTGTTATCAGTGATGCTTCAATGAAGGGATTAGGCTGTGTGCTGATGCAGAATGATAATGTTAAATCCTATTCCTCAAAGAAGTTGAAAATCCATGAGCGAAACTATCCAATGCATGATCTGGAGTTGGAGGCAGTGATCTTTGCCTTGAAAATCTGGCGGCATTATCTCTATGGAGAGAAATGTGAGATATATACTGACCACAAGAGTCTTATATATATATTCACACATAAAGACCTTAATATGAATTAGAGAAGATGGACAAAGCTCAATAAGGATTATCACTATTCAATACATTACCACCCTGGGAAAGCGAACAAGGTGGAAGATGCCCTAAGTAGAAAGGACCCATCAATTCTATCAATGATGAGAATTGAGAAGGATCCAATCTTCTTAGACTTGATGAAGATGGACGTGGGAGTCATAAAGAAGGGAAAATCATCAACCATTTTACAAATGATTGCTCAACCATCTCTTTTGTAAAGGTTAAAGGATGCTCAAAAGGATGATGTGGGAATTCAAGAAAAAGTGGAAGCTATCGAAAAAGGGAAATCCTCGGAGTTTAATGTTAATGAAGAAGGAATTTTGCGGTTTGGGAAAAGACTATGTGTTCCATCGAGTCCAGAGTTGATGAAGGAACTTTTGGATGATGCACATAGTTCAAATTTATCTATTCACCCAGGGAGCACAAAAATGTATCAAGATCTCCAAGAAAACTTTTGGTGGGATAATATGAAGAAGGAGATCGCTAAATATACATCAAAGTGCCTGGTGTGTTATCAAGTGAAGGAAAAGAGGCAGAAGTATAAGGGCATGATGTAACCATTGCCCATACTAGAATGGAAATCGGAGAACATCACCATGGACTTTGTCACCGGACTTCCAAGGACATCCAAAGGCAACAATGCCATCTGGGTTGTTGTGGATCATCTTACAAAGACTGCACACTTCATTGCTATTCGGGAGGATTTCTCTTTGGATCAACTGGAACACATATAGATCAGGTAAGTGGTAAGGTTTCATGGAGAACCACTATCTATTATGTCTAACCAAGATCCAAGATTCACCTATACATTTTGGAAGATTCTTCAACATGCTCTGAATACTGAACTGAACTTCAGTACGGCCTATCATCCGCAAACTGATGGCCAATCCGAGCGGCTATCCAAACACTTGAGGACATGTTGAGAGCATTCTCAATGGACTTTAAAGGGGGATGGGATCAACATCTTCCTCTGGTTGACTTCTCTTATAATAACAGTTTCCACACGAGCATCCAAATGGAACCATATGAAGCCCTGTATGGGAAAAGGTGCAGAACACCATCATGTTGGGATGAGATCGGTGAACGTAAGCTGCTTGTATAAGGACCCAGCATTAAACCTTACTTAAACTTGAGTTATTACAAGATTACACATTGAGGATCTTTTCAGGTTTAGAGTTTTAGAGAATTAGATCATGAAACTTGCATTACATTCCACATTTAAACAAAGTGGTTACATAAAATACAATATTCATTCTTCCCATCAATGGAAACCTATTTAAAATAAAACACGGATTCTTTCTTGATACATCCTTGACACTATCGTCACATCAGGTACCTTTCCCTTGACCTGTGAAAAACATTTCAAAAACTTGGGATGAGCATAAAAAGCTCAGTAAGGGTTATAAATATATGGAAAGGAAACATGAGTTCATATATACATAAGAATGAAATCATACTTTACCCATAAAACATAGGCATATCAAATCATGAATAAATCACAGAAAACATAATACATAAAGGTAACTTGAGGCATTCATAACATTCTTACGTAGGGAGTAACCCTCTTAGTTATATTTGGAATACCCATCACAGTATATTCCCTAAATCTCTTCGGAGAAACCTTAACGTTTCACTCCTTCGCGTTACCCAATGCATTGGAGAGATATAACGGGCTCACCTGCCCTTAGTTTATCACGGAACCACCCATTCTTCATAACAATGCCCAAGGACCATAACATCATCGTATCACATAAAACATGCATAAAGGAAACATAGAATTTCCACATTTCAATCACAATATAACATTTTAGTATATTGAAATAATTAATCCATTCAAAAAGAAACCATTTCCAAAACCATTTAAAACATTTAATAAAGAGATTTTTGAATCAAAGTGTCCCATACCACCTTGAAGATTAAAATTTTAAACCATTAATATCCATATAAATAAATCCTTAAAACCATTTTGAAAACATGGATATTAATAAGAACAAATAATTAAAACATTTAAAATGGAATTTTGGTTAAAGGGATTTTACCAAAATTAGAGACACTTGAATACAATAATTGAGGAATAACATTTAGTCAGAACTTTATAATATCATGAGAATAAATGGATTCATGATATAATACTCCAAAGGACAGTATATACACCATATAAGAGTTAATTGGTGTATAACAACAATGAACCCTCAATAGAAATGTCAAATGTGATGAAATCACTTATAAAGAAGGTATCCTTAAATTAAGGACAAATCAATCGCAAAAATATGTGTGACAAATATAAATACACCCAATATATGTGGATATTAAGTGTAAAACAATAAAATTTCATTCACACATATTCAATGGATGAAATATTCAATGACTACATGTTGAACCCAAAGAAATCGAAATTGGGTTAAAAAGTTCCCTTGACTGCCAAACGGCATCACATCAAAATGAGTTGATGAGAGATAAAAAGTGTATCTCATCACTTGGACATAAAATTTACATCAATAAGGATATATGAGAACATATCCCAACATGACAATATGTAAATTAAAAGACCCAACAAAATAAGACTTTTAAAAAAGAGGAGGGTGAAAGGTTCCCTTACCGACTTGGGTATCTTTCAAAACATACACCCCATGAAAGAAGGACAATAGATCATTGATGTAAATACTCATAAACGAAATTATATTACACAAAGAGTAGAATAATGGTCAGTACATATACCACTCAATGGAATTTGTGGCAAATGTAGCATAAATCTCATGGGAATAAAAGTGAGATGAAAAATCCCTTACGAAAACTCGGCAGACTAACGGCGCCACATAAAACTTCCGAATATGGATTGATGAGATCAAATAAGGTATCTCATCACATTAAAATAAAATGTACAGAAAGAGGAATATAAAATAACATCCTCCAACATTACAAAGTGTATCTTAATAGAAGTGACATAAAGGAGAGTACTTAAAAAGAAAGAGAGAGGTTAGATCTCTTACGAATGTTCGGTAGCCTAACGGCGCCACACAAAACTTCCAAAATGGATTGATGAGAGAGAATAGGGTCTCTCATCACATGAACATAAAAATTACAGTAAATGTAATATAAAAGAACATCCCAATCATAAGAAAGATGAGCTTAAAATAAATGACATAAAAGAGTGTACTTAAAAAGAAAGAGAGTTGTAGGATCCCTTACCTCGGGTCCGACTTGACTCGATCGTTCTTTAATCTCCGGAATAATAAACTTGAGTTAATTTCTACTTCCTTAAGAACCCTTTTTCAAGTTCATTATTACTTTTATACCACTTATTACCATGTCATAAACATTATGTAATCATTTAAGTTAATAATATTTGTTTTTCCGATATTTGGTTCTTAAGTCAAAAGTGGACTTCTTACAATTACATGTTGTTCGTGTGGCCAAATGTTTATTATATCCAGAATTGTATTCATTATTTAGATATTATATATGTAATATATATCCAGTACATGCACGCATTTATAACATTACATAATCATTTAGAGGTACGAAATGAAATGCACCGTTCATGGAGACGGTAAGCCGTACGTACGCATGAACGCTACTTTCATTTCTATTTCGTATTTTATAGAATGGAATAATAATGATATAAAGGTATATTATAATTCCAGTATAATATCATATATAATATCATATTTCCATCCTTTATACATCCCACATGTGGTATTTAACGAATCAAATCACTTTGAGGGGGCGGTAGTCCGCACTTCCTTAAATGAAGATATCGTGTATACCCAAAATGGAAGCCATAAAGGTAAGACAAAAATGAAAAATACAGAAGCATAAATAAAACATAAACATATTTTATATCATATATAAAAATAGTGACATCATAATGGCCACCTTTGAAGGTGTTAAATGAGTATTGAACAATCATCGTTTCGGGAGGCAGAATTTCACCATCCACGGAAACTGTATGTTCTTTAACCATTTGATGTAGTTTTGTTAGAGTGTTGCTCGAATAAATCTTATAACAACATCCAAGTATATTGAAGATACTGGTGTTGTTACAAAAGAAGTAAATAAAAAGAGTTTAGGGGGTTGGAGAAGCGAAATAAAACAAATGATCATGAGAGAATGAATTACCTTTAAAAGTGTAACTCCTTTTGATTTGAGCCTAAAGGCTTCCTTTGAAAGGATTCTGCCCAAAGGGAATCCTCTAGGATAAGGAGAGGTATGTGGAGAGAGTAAATGGGCAGGGGTTGGCCGAGCCAAAGGCTTGAGGAGTGTGTTAAATGAGGTAGAGGTGGGGGCCTTTTATAAGAGGAGAGGAGGGGCACTTTTGGAAAGTAAAGAAATATTACTTTATTTGAAAATGTGTTTCGGTTTCAAAAGGTCCCACATTGATATAATTCGTGGATAAGGTGATAAGGCTTCGAAATCCACTCATCCAATAAGTTTTGGACATGTTTAGTTCATATATTTTACATTATCTTTCCATTTTATTTAAATCGTCAAATAATGATGTCATCGCTACATCATTATTATGTCATAAATAATTTAATTTATTAAATGTCTAAAAATTATAAAAAAATACTATGATGTATGAAATCTTTTTATCTTTCCAATGAATATTTATAATAAAAAATATGTCTTGTATAACAGCACTTAAAAATTGTTTTAGTAAAACATATCATGTTTGTGTCATTTTTACTTTTACATTAAATAAAAAGTTATTTATGTCATTTCCCAACCAAAGTGGATCCATGGGGTCCCCAAGTTGACCCATGGCTTGTCTTGGTCGTCCATGACACAACCAATGAGGTTAAGACATGTGTCAAGCTCATCTCATTTTATTAAAGCATTATTTTTACCTTAAACTACACTAATTACCACTAATCGCGATTAAAAACTTAATAAGTTACTATTCACCAAAAAATTATTTTAATCTCATTGAACCACATTTTACTTCATAATGACAACCATGTATGTCGGATTTTTGAAAATCAAAACACAATGATGGCAAAATTTCATTTAAACGGAAAATCAGTTTTTATAAGTACCACTTAGTGGTTTCACTATTCATCAAAAATTGAAGTTTTTCAGAAAAATCCCAAAAATTCACCCTAAGCTATATTTGATATTATGAATTCAAAAATGAAGTCTGTTTTACAAAATTAAAAACATATAAGTCACATTAATTAATTTAATAATTAATTCCCGCTGTCATGGCAAATAGCGTGTTTTATGAAACAATAAGTATCAAAAGATTGACACTAGTTTAAGTCTGATTTCAAAGTGAAATTGATTCCAACGACCACTATTGGATTTAATGGTAAAAATATTTTCTAATTTCACTTTAAAACCAATTCAAAATATAATCTAATCATATAAATAAATTAGATTAAAAAGTGGTTTTGAATTAAAATACAACATTTTACACTATTCATTAAAAAATGAACTTTATCGGAAAGATACCAAAAATTTACACAAAGTAAATTTTGATGTCCCGATTATTAATAAGAGTTTTATTTGGTCCAAAATAATGTTTAAGAGTGAACAAAACTATATTTAATGATGGTTCTCCATCAAAAGGTCATAAGTGAACCTTTAGTGAAAACTAGGGCATATACCCCTAAAATTGAATTCTTTCTGTATATTAAGCCTTTATCTTTTGTTGTATAAATGTAAAAATATTTAAGAACATATATAATAATATTTTAGTTATTTCTATCCATTCCCACCATTACAACGGCTACATGTTAACTACAATTTAAAATAATATTATTTTATTATTAGAGTGCAACGTAAGATTCCCAAGAAACTCGTTGTTGCGTGTTGGGTACGCCATCGAGCATAGCGTCCCTTTTAAAGTCATATTAATATTTTATTCAAAAATATGGATAAATATGAAAATTTAATATTCCTTATTTACCTGGGGTGTTACATCCTTCCCCCCTTTTGGGAATTGCGTCCTCGCAATTTTAAAATTGTGCTTGGAAACATCCTTTGAACGTCCCACATCGGAACAAGAGTCAGTAAAACAATCACTTTAAAATAAAGAAAGATAAGCACAGAGGTCACCCGAGTTAACCCATACTAGGATTATAAGTATGAAAATATGGACATGGAGGAGAAAACATAGAGTCATGTTCTGATGGAGAGTGATAGAAAACATGTTTAAGAGAAAGTTAACAATGAGAAAATCACAAACTTGTGATGGGTTAAACGGTGTTGGGTTCCCCAGTAGGAAAAGTTAATAGACAACATTTTTGTTTTAAGTTACTTTTTATTAAGGAATTTATTCATAAGGAAACATAATCACTTATCATGTTGACTTTCAACTTTTACTATATTCCTTAATCAAACTCATATTTTTTCCAAAAGACGAGTATTTAGGGAGACTTGTTCGCATTAAGAGTACTATAATCAACTTCTAGAGAATCACCTAATCCCCAAAAGAGAACTATATACATCCCATGTATTTAGGCTTTAACCAAAACCATAACCAAAAATGTTAGTACAAGATCAGATAATCCAGAAAAGGATAACCCCTTATAAAAACAAAATCTATTCTTAATCTCCAAAATTTGTCCAACAAAACCCAAAGTTCAACGAGGACCATCCGATAAAAAATTTGTCCATAAAATTCTTCAAAGTAAACCAATATAAGATTGAAACCCAAATATTTGAAGGATTTAGTCACATAGTCTTCCAAGTTAAATCGTAACATTTATCTCCAAACAACATTAGTCGCTCCTAAAGTCTCACATTGAAAAGTAATTATCCTAATCACATATCCTCCAAAATCAAATTACTCTTAATTCATAAAATCATATAACTAAAAAAGAATCAGTCAAACTAACCAGGGACTTCACGTAGTCCAGTGGTAGGCGATAAATACCAGTCGCACTTTGGTTGTGGGTTCGATTCCCGCAGCATTGTCCGACGCGACGGGTTGTCACACGGTCTGTGTGTTGTCCTTTTTCCAAAACTATATAATTATCAAATAATTACCCAAAAAGGGATAAAATCATCCAAAATAACCATAACATAATTTAACCTCAATTTTATCTCATGCCTTTCACTTCAATCATAACATATGGTAACCCATAATTACCTCAAAAGTAAGGATCATATAAACCCAAATGGTTCTTTATAACTATGTCCCCAAAAGAAAAGATAACTATTACTTGAATAAAATTTCCCTATATTAAACATCAGGGTTAAACATAATATAAAAAGTCTTCTAATGTAACCCCATCATCAAAAGAAACTTAATACTCTTAAGAATTTCACCCTAACTCTTGAAGCCCTTATATGTTGACATCTTACTCATTCAACATTCTTCATGATCCATTATCCATTCCTTTCCAACTTATTCCGAAATACCTCTTTCCTACAAACAAAATCATGAATCATATCCTAAGATTCCAAAATAAAAAACAATAGTCATGAAATAGTACATACCTTTGATTGGTCATTGTCAGTTTCTTCATCCTCAATCAGAATGGCATTAGGTATTGGTAAACGAATATTGGTATGCTCTTGGTGACCCCATTCACGAAACTTCTTCATAGGACATGTGTTTTCATAATGACCATGCACACCACATTTAAAACATTCAATTGATCCCTCAGAAAGAACTTCTTTCCCTTTCCTCGAGTCAACTGGATGCTTCCTTTTTCAATGGCAGGTTCTTGCTTTATGACCTTCATTTCCACATCTATAGCATATTTCTGTCCCTTTGAAACATTTTCCTAGGTGTTTCTTTCCACATCTTTGACACATAGGTTTTTTAACACACTTACCTTTATGATTATTACCTGTACTTTCGTAGGGATTTTTTTCTTGCATATATGATGCCTTAGAGAAATCTCCAAGGTTTAGGTGGTCAATCATGACTCCATATAGTTGGTTGAGGATAATCAAAAGAGTTCTCATTGCAGCTCCCATATCATTCAGTTGCTTGCTCAAAAAACTGTCACAGTTTCCTTCACATCCACTGTTACTTTGGTGCCTGCTAGATCCAGCCATTTACTAAAACCAAAAAGGTCAGTGTGAGTATATCAACAAAACCATCATGTACTAATGAGTAAGATAAACAATAAGATATACTTACTCATTCACTTTATCTAAAACTAAGACTCTTTCTGAAATCCTAACCATTATGGTAATGCCACATATGCTTAAAGAATACCCTAACCTCTAAAGTTATCTAAACCTCCCTTTGATACCAACTATAAGGCCCTAGCCTTAAACCTTACTTAAACTTGAGTTATTATAAGATTACACATTGAGGATCTTTTCAGGTTTAGAGTTTTAGAGAATTAGATCATGAAACTTGCATTACATTCCACATTTAAATAAAGTGGTTACATAAAAGACAATATTCATTCTTCCCATCAATGGAAACCTATTTAAAATAAAACACGGATTCTTTCTTGATACATCCTTGACACTATCGTCACATTAGGTACCTTTCCCTTGACCTGTGAAAAACATTTCAAAAACTTGGGATGAGCATAAAAAGCTCAGTAAGGGTTATAAAAATATGGAAAGGAAACATGAGTTCATATATACATAAGAATGAAATCATACTTTACCAATAAAACATAGGCATATCAAATCATGAATAAATCATAGAAAACATAAGACATAAAGGTAACTTGAGGCATTCATAACATTCTTACGTAGTGAGTAACCCTCTTAGTTATATTTGGAATACCCATCACAGTATATTCCCTAAATCTCTTCGGAGAAACCTTAACGTTTTACTCCTTCGCGTTACCCAATGCATTGGAGAGCTATAACGGGCTCACCCGCCCTTAGTTTATCACGGAACCACCCATTATTCATAACAATGCCCAAGGACCATAACATCATCATATGACAAAAAACATGCATAAAGGAAACAAAGAATTTCCACATTTCAATCACAATATAACATTTTAGTATATTGAAATAATGAATCCATTCAAAAAGAAACCATTTCCAAAACCATTTAAAACATTTAATAAAGAGATTTTTGAATCAAAGTGTCTCATACCACCTTGAAGCATAAAATTTTAAACCATTAATATCCATATAAATAAATCCTTAAAACCATTTTGAAAACATGGATATTAATAAGAACAAATAATTAAAACATTTAAAATGGAATTTTGGTTAGAGGGGTTTTACCAAAATTAGAGACACTTGAAAACAATAATTGAGGAATAACATTTAGTCATAACTTTATAATATCATGATAATAAATGTATTCATGATATAATACTCCAATGGACAGTATATACACCATATAAGAGTGAATTGGTGTATAACAACAATGAACCCTCAATAGAAATGTCAAATGTGATGAAATCACTTATAAAGAAGGTATCCTTAAATTAAGGACAAATCAATCGCAAAAATATGTGTGACAAATATAAATACACCCAATATATGTGAATATTAAGTGTAAAACAATAAAATTTCATTCACACATATTCAATGGATGAAATATTCAATGACTACATGTTGAACCCAAAGAAATCGAAATTGGGTTAAAAAGTTCCCTTGACAGCCAATCGGCATCACATCAAAATGAGTTGATGAGAGATAAAAAGTGTATATCATCACTTGGACATAAAATTTACATCAATAAGTATATATGAGAACATATCCCAACATAACAATATGTAAATTAAAAGACCCAACAAAAGAAGTCTTTTAAAAAAGAGGAGGGTGAAAGGTTCCCTTACCGACTTGGGTATCTTTCAAAACATACACCCCATGAAAGAAGGACAATAGATCATTGATGTAAATACTCATAAACGAAATTATATTACACAAAGAGTAGAATAAGGGGAAGTACATAAACCACTCAATGGAATTTGTGGCAAATGTAGCATAAATCTCATGGGAATAAAAGTGAGATGAAAAATCCCTTATGAAGACTCGGCAGCCTAACGGCGCCACATAAAACTTCCGAATATGGATTGATGAGATCAAATAGGGTATCTCATCACATTAAAATAAAATGTACATAAAGAGGTATATAAAAGAACATCCTCCAACAATACAAACTGGAGCTTAAAAGAAGTGACATAAAGGAGAGTACTTAAAAAGAAAGAGAGAGGTTAGATCTCTTATGAAAGTTCGGCAGCCTAACGGCGCCACTCAAAACTTCCAAAATGGATTGATGAGAGAGAATAGGGTCTCTCATCACATGAACATAAAAATTACAGTAAATGTAATATAAAATAACATCCCGATCATAAGAAAGATGAGCTTAAAATAAATGACATAAAAGAGTGTACTTAAAAAGAAAGAGAGTTGTAGGATCCCTTACCTCGGGTCCGACATGACTCGATCATTCTTTAATCTCCTGAATAATAAACTTGAGTTAATTTCTACTTCCTTAAGAACCCTTTTTCAAGTTAATTATTACTTTTATACCACTTATTACCATGTCATAAACATTATGTAATCATTTAAGTTAATAATATTTGTTTTGCCGATATTTGGTTCTTAAGTCGAAAGTGGACTTCTTACAATTACATGTTGTTCGTGTGGCCAAATGTTTATTATATCCAGAATTGTATTCATTATGTAGATATCATATATGTCATATATATCCAGTACATGCATGCATTTATAACATTACATAATCATTTAGAGGTAAGAAATGAAATGCACCGTTCATGAAGACGGTAAGCCGTACGTACGCATGAACGCTACTTTCATTTCTATTTCGTATTTTATAGAATGGAATAATAATGATATAAAGGTATATTATAATTACAGTATAATATCATATATAATATCATATTTCCATACTTTATACATCCCACATATGGTATTTAACGAATCAAATCACTTTGAGGGGGCGGTAGTCCGCACTTCCTTAAATGAAGATATCGCGTATACCCATAATGGAAGCCACAAAGGTAAGACAAAAATGAAAAATAAAGAAGCATAAATAAAACATAAACATATTTTATATCATATATAAAAATAGTGACATCATAATGGCCACCTTTGAAGGTGTTAAATGAGTATTGAACAATCATCGTTTCGGGAGGCAGAATTTCACCATCCACGGAAACCGTATGTTCTTTAACCATTTGATGTAGTTGTGTTAGAGTGTAGCTAGAATAAATCTTATAACAACATCCTAGTATATTGAAGATACTGGTGTTGTTACAAAAGAAGTAAATAAAAAGAGTTTAGGGGGTTGGAGAAGTGAAATAAAACAAATGATCATGAGAGAATGAATTACCTTTAAAAGTGTAACTCTTTTTGATTTGAGCCTAAAGGCTTCCTTTGAAAGGATTCTTCCCAACGGTAATCCTCTAGGATGAGGAGAGGTATGTGGAGAGAGTAAATGGCCAGGGGTTGGCCGAGCCAAAGGCTTGAGGAGTGTGTTAAATGAGGTAGAGATGGGGGCCTTTTATAAGAGGAGAGGAGGGGCACTTTTGGAAAGTAAAGAAATATTACTTTATTTGAAAATGTGTTTCGGTTTCAAAAGGTCCCACATTGATATAATTCGTGGATAAGGTGATAAGGCTTCGAAATCCACTCATCCAATAAGTTTTGGACATGTGTAGTTCATATATTTTACATTATCTTTCCATTTTATTTAAATCGTCAAATAATGATGTCATCGCTGCATCATTATTATGTCATAAATAATTTAATTTATTTAATGTCTAAAAATTATAAAAAAAATACTATGATGTAGGAAATATTTTTAGATTTCCAATGAATATTTATAATCAAAACTATGACTTGTATAACACCACTTAAAAATTGTTTTAGTAAAACATATCATGTTTGTGTCATTTTTACTTTTCAATTAAATAAAAAGTTATTTATGTCATTTCCCAACCAAAGTGGATCCATGGGGTCCCCAAGTTGACCCATGGCTTGTCTTGGTTGGCCATGAAACAACCAATGAGGGTAAGACATGTTTCAAGCTCATCTCATTTTATTAAAGCATTATTTTTACCTTAAACTACACTAATTACCACTAATCGCGATTAAAAACTTAAAAAGTTACTATTCACCAAAAAATTATTTTAATCTCATTGAACCACATTTTACTTCTTAATGAAAAACATGTATGTCGGATTTTTGAAAATCAAAACACAATGATGGAAAAATTTCATTTAAACGGAAAATCAGTTTTTATAAGTACCACATAGTGGTTTCACTATTCATCAAAAATTGAAGTTTTTCAGAAAAATCCCAAAAATTCACCCTAAGCTATATTTGATATTATGAATTCAAAAATGAAGTCCGTTTTAGAAAATTCAAAACATATAAGTCACATTAATTAATTTAATAATTAATTCCCGCTGTCATGACAAGTAGCGTGTTTTATGAAACAATAAGTATCAAAAGATTGACACTAGTTTAAGTCTGATTTCAAAGTGAAATTGATTCCAACGACCACTATTGGATTTAATGGTAAAAATATTTTCTAATTTCACTTTAAAACCAATTAAAAATATAATCTAATCATATAATTAAATTAGATTAAAAAGTGGTTTTGAATTAAAATACAACATTTTACAATATTCATTAAAAAATGAACTTTATCGGAAAGATACCAAAAATTTACACAAAGTAAATTTTGATGTCCCGATTCTTAATAAGAGTTTTATTTGGTCCAAAATAATGTTTAAGAGTGAACAAAACTATATTTAATGACGGTTCTCCATCAAAAGGTGATAAGTGAACCTTTAGTGAAAACTAGGGCATATACGCCTAAAATTGAATTCCTTCTGTATATTAAGCCTTTATCTTTTATTGTATAAATGTAAAAATATTTAAGAACATATATAATCCTATTTTAGTTATTTCTATCCATTCCAGCCATTACAATGGCTACATGTTAACTACCATTTAAAATAATATTATTTTATTATTAGAGTGGAACGTAAGATTCCCAAGAAACTCGTTGTTGCGTGTTGGTTACGCCATCGAGCATAGCGTCCCCTTTAAAGTCGTATTAATATTTTATTCACAAATATGGATAAATATGAAAATTTCATATTCCTTATTTACCTGGGGTGTTACATCCTTCCCCCCTTTTGGGAATTGCGTCCTCGCAATTTTAAAATTGTGCTTGGAAACATCCTTTGAACGTCCCACATCGGAACAAGAGTCAGTAAAACAATCACTTTAAAATAAAGAAAGATAAGCACAGAGGTCACCTGAGTTAACCCATACTAGGATTATAAGTATGAAAATATGGAAATGGAGAAGAAAACATAGAGTCATGTTCTGATGGAGAGTGATAGAAAACATGTTTAAGAGAAAGTTAACAATGAGAAAATCACAAACTTGTGATGGTTTAAACGGTGTTGGGTTCCCCAGTAGGAAAAGTTAATCGACAAAATTTTTGTTTTAAGTTACTTTTTATTGAGGAATTTATTCATAAGGAAACACAATCACTTATCATGTTGACTTTCAACTTTTACTAGATTCCTTAATCAAACTCATATTTTTTCCAAAAGACGAGTATTTAGGGAGACTTGTTCTCATTAAGAGTACTATAATCAACTTCTAGAGAATCACCTAATCCCCAAAAGAGAACTATATACATCCCATGTATTTAGGCTTTAACCAAAACCGAAACCAAAAAGGTTAGTACAAGATCAGATAATCTAGAAAAGGATAACCCCTTATAAAAAGAAAATCTATTCTTAATCTCCAAAATTTGTCCAACAAAACCCAAAGTTCAACGAGGACCATCCGATAAAAAATTTGTCCATAAAATTCTTCAAAGTAAACCAATATAAGATTGAAACCCAAATATTTGAAGGATTTAGTCACATAGTCTTCCAAGTTAAATCGTAACATTTATCTCCAAACAACATTAGTCGCTCCTAAAGTCTCACATTGAAAAGTAATTATCCTAATCACATATCCTCCAAAATAAAATTACTCTTAATTCATAAAATCATATAACTAAAAAAGAATCAGTCAAACTAACCAGGGACTTCACGTAGTCCAGTGGTAGGCGATAAATACCAGTCGCACTTTGGTTGTGGGTTCGATTCCCGCAGCATTGTCCGACGCGACGGGTTGTCACACGGTCTGCGTGTTGTCCTTTTTCCAAAACTATATAATTCTCAAATCATTACCCAAAAAGGGATAAAATCATCAAAAATAACCATAACATAATTTAACCTCAATTTTATCTCATGCCTTTCACTTCAATCATAACATATGGTAACCCATAATTGCCTCAAAAGTAAGGATCATATAAACCCAAATGGTTCTTTATAACTATGTCCCCAAAAGAAAAGATAACTATTACTTGAATAAAATTTGCCTATATTAAACATCAGGGTTAAACATAATATAAAAAGTCTTCTAATGTAACCCCATCATCAAAAGAAACTTAATACTCTTAAGAATTTCACCCTAACTCTTGAATCCCTTATATGTTGACATCTTACTCATTCAACATTCTTCATGATCCATTATCCATTCCTTTCCAACTTATTCCGAAATACCTCTTTCCTACAAACAAAATCATGAATCATATCCTAAGATTCCAAAATAAAAAACAATAGTCATGAAATAGTACATACCTTTGATTGGTCATTGTCAGTTTCTTCATCCTCAATCAGAATGGAATTAGGTATTGGTAAACAAATATTGGTACGCTCTTGGTGACCTCATTCACGAAACTTCTTCATAGGACATGTGTTTGCATAATGACCATGCACACCACATTTAAAACATTCAATTGATCCCTCAGAAAGAACTTCTTTCCCTTTCCTCGAGTCAACTGGATGCTTCCTTTTTCCATGGCAGGTTCTTGCTTTATGACCTTCATTTCCACATCTATAGCATATTTCTGTCCCTTTGAAACATTTTCCTAGGTGTTTCTTTCCACATCTTTGACACATATGTTTTTGAACACACTTACCTTTATGATTATTACCTGTACTTCCGTAGGGATTTTTTTCTTGCATATATGATGCCTTAGTGAAATCTCCAAGGTTTAGGTGGTCAATCATGACTCCATATAGTTGGTTGAGGATAATCAAAAGAGTTCTCATTGCAGTTACCATATCATTCAGTTGCTTGCTCAAAAAACTGTCACAGTTTCCTTCACATCCACTGTTACTTTGGTGCCTGCTAGATCAAGCCATTTACTAAAACCAAAAAGGTCAGTGTGAGTATATCAACAAAACCATCATGTACTAATGAGTAAGATAAACAATAAGATATACTTACTCATTCACTTTATCTAAAACTAAGACTCTTTCTGAAATCCTAACCATTATGGTAATGCCACATATGCTTAAAGAATACCCTAACCTCTAAAGTTATCTAAACCTCCCTTTGATACCAACTATAAGGCCCCAGCCTTAAACCTTACTTAAACTTGAGTTATTACAAGATTACACATTGAGGATATTTTCAGGTTTAGAGTTTTAGAGAATTAGATCATGAAACTTGCATTACATTCCACATTTAAACAAAGTGGTTACATAAAAGACAATATTCATTCTTCCCATAAATGGAAACCTATTTAAAATAAAACACGGATTCTTTCTTGATACATCCTTGACACTATCGTCACATCAGGTACCTTTCCCTTGACCTGTGAAAAACATTTCAAAAACTTGGGATGAGCATAAAAAGCTCAGTAAGGGTTATAAAAATATGGAAAGGAAACATGAGTTCATATATACATAAGAATGAAATCATACTTTTCCAATAAAACATAGGCATATCAAATCATGAATAAATCAGAGAAAACATAAGACATAAAGGTAACTTGAGGCATTCATAACATTCTTACGTAGGGAGTAACCCTCTTAGTTATATTTGGAATACCCATCACAGTATATTCCCTAAATCTCTTCGGAGAAACCTTAACGTTTCACTCCTTCGTGTTACCCAATGCATTGGAGAGCTATAACGGGCTCACCCGCCCTTAGTTTATCACGGAACCACCCGTTCTTCATAACAATGCCTAAGGACCATAACATCATCGTATCACAAAAAACATGCATAAAGGAAACATAGAATTTCCACATTTCAATCACAATATAACATTTTAGTATATTGAAATAATGAATCCATTCAAAAAGAAACCATTTCCAAAACCATTTAAAACATTTAATAAAGAGATTTTTGAATCAAAGTGTCCCATACCACCTTGAAGATTAAAATTTTAAACCATTAATATCCATATAAATAAATCCTTAAAACCATTTTGAAAACATGGATATTAATAAGAACAAATAATTAAAACATTTAAAATGGAATTTTGGTTAGAGGGGTTTTACCAAAATTAGAGACACTTGAATACAATAATTGAGGAATAAAATTTAGTCAGAACTTTATAATATCATGAGAATAAATGGATTCATGATATAATACTCCAAAGGACAGTATATACACCATATAAGAGTGAATTGGTGTATAACAACAATGAACCCTCAATAGAAATATCAAATGTGATGAAACCACTTATAAAGAAGGTATCCTTAAATTAAGGACAAATCAATCGCAAAAATATGTGTGACAAATATAAATACACCCAATATATGTGGATATTAAGTGTAAAACAATAAAATTTCATTCACACATATTCAATGGATGAAATATTCAATGACTACATGTTGAACCCAAAGAAATCGAAATTGGGTTAAAAAGTTCCCTTGACTGCCAAACGGCATCACATCAAAATGAGTTGATGAGAGATAAAAAGTGTATCTCATCACTTGGACATAAAATTTACATCAATAAGGATATATGAGAACATATCCCAACATAACAATATTTAAATTCAAAGACCCAACAAAAGAAGTCTTTTAAAAAAGAGGAGGGTGAAAGGTTCCCTTACCGACTTGGGTATCTTTCAAAACATACACCCCATGAAAGAAGGACAATAGATCATTGATGTAAATACTCATAAATGAAAGTATATTACACAAAGAGTAGAATAATGGGCAGTACATATACCACTCAATGGAATTTGTGGCAAATGTAGCATAAATCTCATGGGAATAAAAGTGAGATGAAAAATCCCTTAAGAAAACTCGGCAGCCTAACGGCGCCACATTAAACTTCCGAATATGGATTGATGAGATCAAATAGGGTATCTAATCACATTAAAATAAAATGTACATAAAGAGGAATATAAAAGAACATCCTCCAACATTACAAACTGGAGCTTAAAAGAAGTGACATAAAGGAGAGTACTTAAAAAGAAAGAGAGAGGTTAGATCTCTTACGAAAGTTCGGCAGTCTAACGGCGCCACTCAAAACATCCAAAATGGATTGATGAGAGAGAATAGGGTCTCTCATCACATGAACATAAAAATTAAAGTAAATGTAATATAAAATAACATCCCGATCATAAGAAAGATGAGCTTAAAATAAATGACATAAAAGAGTGTACTTAAAAAGAAAGAGAGTTGTAGGATCCCTTACCTCGGGTCCGACTTGACTCGATCGTTCTTTAATCTCCTGAATAATAAACTTGAGTTAATTTATACTTCCTTAAGAACCCTTTTTCAAGTTCATTATTACTTTTATACCACTTATTACCATGTCATAAACATTATGTAATCATTTAAGTTAATAATATTTGTTTTGCCGATATTTGGTTCTTAAGTCGAAAGTGGACTTCTTACAATTACATGTTGTTCGTGTGGCCAAATGTTTATTATATCCAGAATTGTATTCATTATGTAGATATCATATATTTCATATATATCCAGTACATGCATGCATTTATAACATTACATAATCATTTAGAGGTAAGAAATGAAATGCACCGTTCATGGAGACGGTAAGCCGTACGTACGCATGAACGCTACTTTCATTTGTATTTCGTATTTTATAGAATGGAATAATAATGATATAAAGGTATATTATAATTCCAGTATAATATCATATATAATATCATATTTCCATCCTTTATACATCCCACATATGGTATTTAACGAATCAAATCACTTTGAGGGGGCGGTAGTCCGCACTTCCTTAAATGAAGATATCGCGTATACCCATAATGGAAGCCATAAAGGTAAGACAAAAATGAAAAATAAAGAAGCATAAATAAAACATAAACATATTTTATATCATATATAAAAATAGTGACATCATAATGGCCACCTTTGAAGGTGTTAAATGAGTATTGAACAATCATCGTTTCGAGAGGCAGAATTTCACCATCCACGGACACCGTATGTTCTTTAACCATTTGATGTAGTTGTGTGAGAGTGTAGCTCAAATAAATCTTATAAAAACATCCTAAAATATTTAAGATACTGGTGTTGTTACAAAAGAAGTAAATAAAAAGAGTTTAGGGGGTTGGAGAAGCGAAATAAAACAAATGATCATGAGAGAATGAATTACCTTTAAAAGTGTAACTCCTTTTGATTTGAGCCTAAAGGCTTCCTTTGAAAGGATTATGCCCAAAGGGAATCCTCTAGGATGAGGAGAGGTATGTGGAGAGAGTAAATGGGCAGGGTTTGGCCGAGCCAAAGGCTTGAAGAGTGTGTTAAATGAGGTAGAGGTGGGGGCCTTTTATAAGAGGAGAGGAGGGGCACTTTTGGAAAGTAAAGAAATATTACTTTATTTGAAAATGTGTTTCGGTTTCAAAAGGTCCCACATTGATATAATTCGTGGATAAGGTGATAAGGCTTCGATATCCACTCATCCAATAAGTTTTGGACATGTGTAGTTCATATATTTTACATTATCTTTCCATTTTATTTAAATCGTCAAATAATGATGTCATCGCTGCATCATTATTATGTCATAAATAAGTTAATTTATTTAATGTATAAAAATTATAAAAAAAATACTATGATGTAGGAAATCTTTTTAGATTTCCAATTAATATTTATAATCAAAATGATGACTTGTATAACACCACTTAAAAATTGTTTTAGTAAAATATATCATGTTTGTGTCATTTTTACTTTTACATTAAATAAAAAGTTATTTATGTCATTTCCCCACCAAAGTGGATCCATGGGGTCCCCAAGTTGACCCATGGCTTGTCTTGGTCGGCCATGACACAACCAATGAGGGTAAGACATGTGTCAAGCTCATCTCATTTTATTAAAGCATTATTTTTACCTTAAACTACACTAATTACCACTAATCGCGATTAAAAACTTAATAAGTTACTATTCACCAAAAAAATATTTTAATCTCATTGAACCACATTTTACTTCTTAATGAAAACCATGTATGTCGGATTTTTGAAAATCAAAACACAATGATGGGAAAATTTCATTTAAATGGAAAATCAGTTTTTATAAGTACCACTTAGTGGTTTCACTATTCATCAAAAATTGAAGTTTTTCAGAAAAATCCAAAAAATTCACCCTAAGCTATATTTGATATTCTGAATTAAAAAATGAAGTCCGTTTTAAAAAATTCAAAACATATAAGTCACATTAATTAATTTAATAATTAATTCCCGCTGTCATGACAAATAGCGTGTTTTATGAAACAATAAGTGTCAAAAGATTGACACTAGTTTAAGTCTGATTTCAAAGTGAAATTGATTCCAACGACCACTATTGGATTTAATGGTAAAAATATTTTCTAATTTCACTTTAAAATCAATTCAAAATATAATCTAATCATATAAATAAATTAGATTAAAAATTGGTTTTGAATTAAAATACAACATTTTACACTATTCATTAAAAATGAACTTTATCGGAAAGATACCAAAAATTTACACAAAGTAAATTTTGATGTCCCGATTCTTAATAAGAGTTTTATTTGGTCCAAAAGAATGTTTAAGAGTGAACAAAACTATATTTAATGACGGTTCTCCATCAAAAGGTGATAAGTGAACCTTTAGTGAAAACTAAGGCATATACGCCTAAAATTGAATTCTTTCTGTATATTAAGCCTTTATCTTTTATTGTATAAATGTAAAAATATTTAAGAACATATATAATTATATTTTAGTTATTTCTATCCATTCCCGCCATTACAACGGCTACATGTTAACTACCATTTAAAATAATATTATTTTATTATTAGAGTGCAACGTAAGATTCCCAAGAAACTCGTTGTTGTGTGTTCGGTACGCCATCGAGCATAGCATCCCCTTTAAAGTCATATTAATATTTTATTCACAAATATGGATAAATATGAAAATTTCATATTCCTTATTTACCTGGGGTGTTACATCTTGGACCAGAAATGGTCGAAGAAATGGTGGAGAAGGTGAAAACCATTCAACAGCATATCAAGGTAGCCCAGAGTCAACAGAATAGTAATGCAGATAGTCGTCGATGAGTCCTTGAGTTTAAAGATGGATACATGGTGTTTCTACGCATATCTCCATGGAAGAAGGTCATGAGGTTTGGAATGAAAGGGAAGTTAAGTCCAAGGTAAATCGGCCCCTTCGAGATTTTTGATCGTGTCGGGGCTGTGGCCTATCGACTAGCACTTCAACCTGCCATGGACAAAGTACATGATGTCTTTCATGTATCCATCTTAAGGAAGTACATACCGGACCCTTCACATGTACCCTCTTCCGAGGTGGTACAATTGGAAGATGATATTTCTTATGAGGAGAAACCAGTGAAGATCTTATATCATAGAGACAAAGTTCTACGAAATAAGACAATGCCCTTCATCAAGGTGTTGTGGAGAAACCTCAAGTTTGAGGAAGCGACTTGGGAATCGGAGGAAGTGATGAAGTTGAGTTACCCACATCTGTTTTAGTGTGGGAAAAGGAAAATTTCAAGGGAGAAATTTCATAAGGGAGAATATTGTAACGACCCAATGTTTCATTAATAGAAATACCTCTTGATCTAATTAAATGTATCTTTATGTTTATATAAAATGTCAACTTATTTGGTTTTATGTTAAGAATTTTGACCGTTGCTAATATAGTCGTTGAACAGTGATCATGTTATTAGCATAAATATAGGACTTTAACAAATCCAATTTACTCAAATAAAGGAAGCGATGGCCTCCTCCAGTATAATTTCCCCATATGAAGCCCATTTGTCGGAGCTCAGAAAAGAGGTGGCATCTTTGGGCTTCACCCTTGACCAAGCCCAAGATGAGCTTCATCTTGTCAAGCTCGAACGTGACCGTCTATGGGAAAAGTGGAAGTTCATTGAAATTACCACTCGAGCGATATTATCCGAGCCACCCCAAGAGTCTGTCACCATCGCACACCTTACCCTTAGGTATTATGTGGCTATTTTATGGGGTTATGTGACAAATAAGTACTACTATGTTCATGTACATTTTTTTTGTATATAATAATAAATATAATTTCTAGTCATTTTTGATACATTGTAAATAGTTTTTAAAGTACAAATGGTGTTTTTAGTTATTATCTAATTAAGAAATATATTTTATTAAATTAAGGGATTTTTGAATTAAATAATATTTTAATATAATTATAAAATTATTATAAAATTATTTTTTATTAAATATAAATTATCTTATAATTATATGAATGCAATTAAATTTTTTATTATGTTTTGAAAGCCATTTCTGTCAAAACCCGTGAATTTTTGATAAATATCTATTTTTATTTTAAAAGTGAAAATTTAAATATTTAGAAAATTATTTAGATAATATAAATGTTATTTCTGTAATCATGACTTCGAAATTATCCAACGGTGAATTTTTCATAATTTTGTGAGACAGTCAAATTTTTGGGTAAAAATTAAATACAATTTAAATATATAATGTGTTTTATGACATCATAATGACCCAATAGTGATGTAATAAAATACTATAATCTTTATGTTCCTCCAATATATGTTTTACCCTTAAAATAATGTGATTTTGGGTTTGTTTGACTTACTTTTCAAAGCATTAATGGACCCCTCAAGACATATTCAACACTTTTCCTTTTTAAATTAATTTGCATTGGAGTGTGACTCACCTACACATAAGAAACCTTATTATTTTAAGAAGTTCAGACTTTGTCCTTAAAAAATATTTTTTTCCTCTTCCCATTGCCAAAACCATGGGCAAAAACCACGGAATGGTTTGTGGTTTGGATTAATTTAATATAAGGGGTCCTAAACCTAAATAATAAAGAATTTCCTCACCATTTCTATATAAACCCACCCAAGATCCCACTTCCTCCTCACTCAAATCCCTTGGAGTTCGTCCAAAATCTGACCTACTCTCTCTTGAATCCTCCCAAGGTGCCCCAAGATCCCATGAAGCCTCTTACAAGCCTCTCTCTAGCCTCTGGAAGCACACTTCCAATTAAGGGTTTTTTCTTCCTTTCTCATTTTTGTCCAAATTTCTTTAAGTTGATTGGCCCATTTAATTTCAATTATAAATGTTGGGGTGTGGTTACACACCTCCCTCATACTGCACTCTTTATGTTTGAATGATGGGAGACCCTTTATCTTTCATTAAATGCCTCCCATTTACACCCGTTACTATGCCGAAATTTTGAAAGGAACTTGTCTCTCCTATTTTACATTCAAGCAATACTTTTGTATCATTAATCTAAATTCCATTAAAATTTTTGGTAAATGTATCTATATGACCTCCTTACTATCGATTACATTTAAATATGATGAGTAACCCCTTTCTCTCTCATAAACCATTATTATGAATTCTTATGTCACGTCGTTACGCTGCCGAAATCGCACCGATTTTCTAAGCCAATGTCATTGTGTAGTTAATACCATGCCCATTTCTCCATCAAGTGTATTCACCTTTATGCACATTTACTTATTTATTGTAAAGTTTCATGTATGAATTCCACATTCCTTTATCGTGGAATAAATGATTATGTTTTATGAATCCATGATTTATGATCCATATGGCACACTTATGCATGAAATGAAATTTTTAAGAAGGGTGCGCCCTTGTAGCGCTCCAATGCATTGGTTAAAGTATAGTATCATGATATGTCATGTGAAATGAGTGTTGAATCATGATAATTCAAGTGCAACGAGGTTTTACTTGTGATTTATGTGAAATTAGGACTTACTCATGTTCCATGTGCAATGAGCCTTGGATCATGCTAATTCCATGTTAAGGGTTGTTGCCACATTTCCTTGTTATGATTATCATGCTTTATCATGCCTTTATGTTCATGTTTTTTTCTTATGCACTATTGATATTCCTATTGTATAACATGTATTGTACTCCTCATGTTATTCCATGTGTACTCCTTTACTGGGCTTTATAGCTCATCCTTTTCTTATGCATGTCCTCAGGTTATCCCATTCAATGCTAAGTACGAAGGAATGTAGTGGTCATGTAGAGGATGTTTTCAATAAATATGCTGTATTTCATGTTCTAAGTATTTATGGAATCATCATAAGCCCAAAATAAACTAAACCTCTCCATCTTCTTTGTTTTATCAAGTGATGTTTTATGTAATAAATCATGTTTAAGTTGTAATAAAAAGCAGGTTTGTCATATGCACTAACTCTCACACACTAGTTTAATCACATATTCATTAATGTGTCTCGATTATAGATCTGATGATCCTCTCCTCATGGTAAAGACCTTATAAAATAACAAAAAAAATAACCTCCTAGAAAAAAATGTTCAAGTAATACATCATTAGGACAAACACACGAGAAAAACTCAAAAAAAGAATTGTGTACTGGTCACACATCTGTATCTCCCTTTCTAGTGTAGTCTCCTCTAGGCCACCATGTCTGCACAACACAATGAACAGTGGAATGGTTCATCCATTCAACACCATTTCCTAAGGACCATGGATCTCCATTCCCCACAAATGTTTTTTCATCCTCAATGTCCAACTCTCCCCAATCAATGTCATGGGAGTCATCATGAAGATATAAAAAAATATGAGAGATGTGAAAACTTTGTGGAATATAACAAACTATGGTGGAAAAGACAACTAGTATGCCCCCGCACTAGCTCATCTCAGCACCTCGAATGTTCTGATGAAGATAAGAGAAATCATACTCCCTCTGGATAGCCTCTATTTCACACGTTGATGGGAAACCATTAAGAACACAAGGACCTCAACCTCGAACTCTAAGAACCTCCTATTTCGATCAAAATATGACTTCTATCAGTAATGTGCTGCCTTTATCTTCTCTCAAACAAGTTACAACTTTTCTATAATACTATACACCATGTATGGACCAAGAATAGCTGCCTCCCTAACTTCCATCCTTCAAAATGGTGAATGACATGGTATTCTGTATAAATATTCAAATGGATCCCAACCAATGGAAAAGTGATAGCTATTATTGTAAAAAAAATCTACCATTGGAATGTTTCATACCCACAACCCATCATTGTCTAGTTAAAATTACCACAAGATTTCCTATAACATCTAAAATGTCCTCAATTTCATTCCATCATTCAGATGTTGGAAAGCAGTGCATAGGGATAACTGGGTGCCTAAGGCATGCTGTAATCCCCTCCAGACACTCAAGGTAAAATTCATATCTTGATCTAAGATGATGGATCTCAGAACCCCATGCAGCAGCACTGCCTCATCCACATACCTCCACACTAAGGCATCTGATGTGATCGAATCCTTGATTGCTATGAAGTGAGACGATTACATCATTTGATCCACTACTACCTAGATCACATCATAGAATCTCTGAGCCATGGGTAATCATGTAAACAATCCATTGAGATGTCATCCCACATACACTTGGGAACATCTAACGGATACAAGAAACCTTGAATATCAGAGTACTTAGCCTTTACCTACTGGTACACCAAGCTCTTCCGCACAAAGTCTGCTACTATCTTCTTAATCTCACACCACCAGGACTGTTCCATCAAGTCATGGTACATCTTGGAAACTTATAAGTGTATTCCTAAGAGTGAGCTGTAAAATTCACGAAGAAATCACCCACACATTGACCGGGGAAAATCGCTTCCTAATGAACAACATTCAAATCTAACCATCCCTAAAGAGCATTACCCTTGTCAACGTGATCGCACATCACCTCCGCCCCCGTGTCTCCCCAATGAGACTCCTCAACATGGTACCACATATACGACTATACCATCATCTAAAATAGAAAATTTCTACTACTATCCATTCATGCAGTTATGTTAATGGTATCCAACTCCTCCATCTCCCTCCAAGAATCCATATATTCTCAAACTACGTCTCTATACGACTTTCTTCTCAAAGAATCAACCCCAACATTCCCCTTTCCAGAGGTTTAAGAGATTTAAAAATAAAAAATACTATAAAAACTCCATCCACCTATACTGCCACATGTTCAGATCTTAGAGGTGAAATATGTACCTCAGGATCGTGTGATCTGTGAAGACCCCGAAGCACTCTCCAATGTGGTAATGCCACCATAAATTTCTCAAAGAGACAACCACTGATTAAACCAAATCATGGATTGAATTGTTACATTCATGGGGATGTAACTACCATGACCCATTAGAGATCACTCATTGAGGATGCATTATAAGACACCCTAATCCCAAAGAGGATGCATTGCAAAACACCTCAAACATCACACCTTCCTTTGAAAAAAATGAGCATTTGGGCCCTAACCAATATACCCTTCATATACCAAATTTGGTCTAGTTCTACTTGATTCACACAAAAGAATGTCCATTTATCATCAATGTTTTCAATGAATCTACTAAATGAGAGAAATCTGGTACAAATATTCAGTAATAGCCTACCAAACTGAAAACAACAGAACCTATTCTGCATTCCTGTGTGCTTCCAAAGAAATAACCACCTCAGCCTTTGATGGATCCACTACAACATACTTTTGAGACACCACATGTTCAAGGAAGTGGACCTCCCATGTTAAAAACATTCACATAGACATCCATAGTGTTGGTGGCATTTAAGGACTTCCAGGATAGTCGTGATATTGTCTTTATTCTCCATATCTCACATCGAGTAGATCATAATATTATCAATGAACACAATGATAAACTAGTCTAAAAGGGTAAGGAATGGGCTCACACCCTAGCTGACTATCTGAAAACTCTACTAACCAATGGAAGACACATGTTATCCATCCACATTTAAAAACATGACTCCTATCTAATAGCAGTCGATAATATCATGCACAGAGTATAACCAGTTGATTCAATGGATAACATCATATTGTCGCATCTATATTAAAACGAGGTCCCCACTAGACTATTATAGACCTAACAGTACTCCACATCCCCAAAAAAACATAAAAAAAGTTTTTCTGACCACCAAATAGTGTACTCAACACCAGGGGAATAGAATGTATCTCAATTTCCAGCCTGATAATATTGGATAAAATGGGTACAAAAAAGAGTGGGAAGCTCCTAAATAAAACAAGGCACAAAAAAGAGTACTATAAAAAACTGATCATACCTCATATGATCTGTATCCCCATTGGAAGCACTACCTCTATGGCTTAAAACAGACCACACCCAGATCCTCTTACCCTCTTCTATCGGCTACCACCCCAACCACACCTAGTTTTATGTCCCTGTGAAGCACCCTAAGGTCTGTCTCCACCAACTCTATCACCCCTTAGTGGAACAGGAACCTGTTATCCGTGCTGCTAAAATGGCCTAGATGGAAACAGTTACTACGGTGGGTGATGGATCAACCCACCTCCACCATACTAATCTTATAATGGGAACTGACTCTAAAAGTTCTAGCTTGGTCCCAAGCATACTATAAAATGACAAGGACTCGAAGGTCAAAATTGAAACTACTAAGGCCATCTCCCCGCAAGTCTAAACCTGGATGGTCCTCACACAGGAGACGTAGTGCTGATAGCCATCCCCCATTTAAGAACATAGATGGATTCCCTCTCTTGTATAATTCCTTGTGAGTTCATCCTTTCTAGTACCTTATCCTTCTTCTAAACCTTTATATATGTCATTAAGGTGATGGGAGTAGTAGCATTTAGGTGGGAAGGATAGAGTGCCTCCTCTAAATGAATATCCCAAGACTCCTCATCCAGAAAGGGATCTAGAGAAAAGCAAAGGAGATCCTTGAACATAGCCCCAAACTCCCATACCAACATACTGCACTACTGGATGGATAATAGTTTATGTACCTTCTCGGCCTTCATCATTGAAGATAGGAATTCTTCCAGGAACTCCTTCTCAGAGTTATCCCATAAAACAACTGGGTACTTCCACTCCCAAAGGCTAATCATCCACCGGTGACACACATCTCCCCTCATCTAGCTTGCTGTCAAGGAAACCCAGTACTATGTCGGATCCAAGATCAAGATGAAACTGATCATTATATCCTCAAAACAACTATTTGTCTCTATATTTTAAACACTATCATTGTACCCTCCCAGAGTATTCAACTGGAAATATTGTAACATTCTCTAGCATTGGTTGTCCTCCTCATCTAGATCAACCCTCTACCGATCATCCAGATCATCAAGCTGAGCCTCCACTACTCATACCACATCTAGATGATGAATGAGTGTCATTGCTGAAAAGGTAAACATGGAACTCATAATCCTTGGTAGTATAGAATCTACTTAGGATTCACATTAACTCATTTTTATCTAAATTTCCCAAAAAATACAAAAACAAACAAGAACACAAGTCATCATGATACATGTACCTTTCCCAGGGTATCTACCCTGTAAATGTTGTAGTCTCACATGGTCGTTCAGTATGCTCATTGTCCTTGAATCGCCTCATGGGGGGACCTAAAATCCCATTTCCTAGCCGATATTCCTTATCCTACCTCATGAACCATGATAAACATGAATTGTTGCCCTACTGACACATACAGTCCTCTGTTTTCCTAACTCCAAACTTCATCTTGTATCTCGACCATTAGTCATATGATACCATTATGTGACGAAATGCCTTTATCACGTTGATCTAAGGGATGAAAAATTGTTGTGACCTTCCTTCGTCAAGAATAAAGAGAGATAATAAAACCAGAGTCCTGCCTCCTATAGGCCCTTGGGTGGAAATAAGTGCCATGGGTAAAGAAATCTCACAAAAATTGGATGCATTACCCTTTCTGTAGTTTCCAAGATTTGGAGATAAGATGCATCATCCTCAAAAAACTACAAGGAATGTATATATAAAGAAAAAAATACATCCCACATGAATGTTTAAGATAAAACTCTCAGAAATACCAGAAAACTCCAAAGTAAGTACCAAAATAAAACAATGTAGTGGCACCACAATCATCCCCAACATCTGATGTACTATAGTCGAGCATAGTTCCGATAATCTCACTGGAAACCTGAATATAGATTTTATATATGTAGGGTGAGAATACAAGTATACTCAGTAGGGAAAATAAAATGTGGTACATGCAAAAGTGGGAGAAGGATACTAATTACCCAATGAGAAAACAGTAGAAACTAAAAAACACCTAACAAGGTATATTATCAACCCCAAACACACCAAGTCACACTCATCAAATAACAGAAGTCAGGTAATGTAATGTAGTAAGCACATCTATATTTGGGTACCCCGCACCACTTCCCACTGGTTAACTGCTCATCTATAATGGAAAACATCCAAACAATACTATGATCTTCTACAATCCCCACTATCAATGCCTTCCCACACAGACCTACTCCACTAACCACATCACATTCATGCCCATAGACAGCTACTCCTCATACCGAAGAAAGCTAGGAAAACAAACTTCACCCGTAACCACATTGGCCACACAACTGCACCAAAACCTACCCAATGAATCTTGGGTTACCATTCCTAGAAGAAGGATAAGAGAATATCCAACAACCAGCAATCCATCCTCCCACCAGGATGCTGGGATAGGACACCCTCCATAATAACAATGGGTGTGTTTGAAAGTAGTGATCAAAATGGGTGGGGTGTGTATAGAAAACACAAGAGACTAAATTTTATTCATATACGTAAAAAACACGCATCCCAACCTATGCGTTTCAAAACAAACAACCATCCAACATGAAACATCCCTTGCTGCTACCCCTACATATACATCCACGCAAACGGACACAAGAAATACAAAACCCACCCCTTTTATTTAACCACTTATCATTATTTATTAATAGGTTAACAATTTTTTTCCAACAATACCATAGAAACTACAAACCACATCCATTCCCAAAAAATTCCACAACACATACAAACCACAACCAAATTGTAGTCCCACAACAAAACACAACTCAATATCTGTAACACAATCAAGTTGCATCCACACTCCTCTGCAATTTCATCCATTCCACAATCAATTAATCTCTCAATCCAATATTCAATCACACCACCTGCACCACCTCATACACAAAACCCCACAAAACCACCACTAAAACAATGGTCCTTCTGCACACACACACACACACCACACCCAACTCACATATCCAATCCCTCTTTCCACCACTATAACCACAACCATACTCATCACCATACAACCCACACAAGGACAAAACCCAAGAAAACCATACACATCACACAACCACACCAAATCTAGAAGATTATATTTATATTTGATCATAACTATTTGTTACTTCCACTTAAATAATTCATGGGTGATCACATCACATGATTAATCATTGGGCACCCATTTTGTTTAACCATATAGACATTGTTAGTCAGATTTTATATTTACAGTCATTTCAATAGTGGATCAGCTATAAGAATAAAGTATCTTGGGTTCAAAAGAAAATAACCCCAATGGAAATGATTTTTAAAAGGTTACAACCCATAAAATTTACATTATATGAAATATATAAAATATAAAATAAGATATCATCATCATCTTCCCTATTCACATTCATAACAATGGTAACAAGAAGATTATATCATAACTAACTAACTAATGGGTTTCAATTGCAATCAAATGGTAACATGAGTATACCCACCACACATGATACACAAATAATGAGAGATGAAAGAAAAATCGCTACCTAACAGAATTGATGATCAACAATTCCTTATTTTGTAAAAATAAGGGGTTGTGTGAGTAGTAGGAAATAACTCCACGGAGGACTGGATCACGGATGCATCATATATGCTACTCCTCTAAGAATCATCATACTAGTGTCACGAATAGAAAATGGAAACACACTGGGAGGATAGTATCTCATCTTAGAAGAGAGAGATACAATATCAATGGATGAATGTTTTCATAATTCATTAATGTGGGACCATGGTCAATATTTCATGTTTTGTCTCTTTTAAAGACCCTAGAGCATTAAGTTATTATATATATAATTAACATCCTTTCAAACTCCATTTGAATCACTCAAACAAGACATTATACTTATTTTGTGTCAAATAAAACATAAGAGGGGTGAAATAGGAAAAACTAGAAAAAAACTAGAAATGAATCCCTGATGGGTACACCGCAGACATGAGCCACCGACCATGACTCACCGAAATCTAGTCACAGATGCAACCTACCCATAGAGAGTCACTGATTTGACCCACCGACATAACCTACTGACGTGACCCACATACATGACTGATTGATGCCTGAGTCGCTAATTTGAGTCATTGACACCCACTATACCGATGCCTTGCACTACCGACACCCTAACCTAATAATGCCCTGAGTCACAGATGCTGATCTACTGATGCTGAGCTACCGCCACTATCCAAACGACACTAATCTACCAATGTGAGCTACAAAAGCTGATCTACCAAAAATAACCCATCAACGTTGAGCTACTGACATGATTTACCATAGAAAACTATCAGCGCGAGCTACCGATGCGAGCTACCAACACGAGCTACCTACACTGGGCTACCGACGTTAAGCTACCAATGTTGAGATATCATTGCCTCAACCTACCGACACCTCCACCTACCGATTACTTGGCATACAAATGATTCATCCTACTAATGCCTCAACCTATTGATACCTCATCCAACTGACGCCCGGAGTCCATGAAGTTGATCTACTGATCAAAAAAACTGGAAATTTGGAAAAATAATGAAATGGTCTATTTTTTCCACCAATAACACCCCAAACACTAGATTTTGACAAAGTAATTGACCAATGAACTCTGGGCCATTACATAGTCACACATTTTCATCACTATATATCATCAAATACCTAACTCATTACATTTATGAAATACCTAATAAAATTATAGAGGTATTTTTTTCTTGTATAAAACCATCATTATAGTGGTTAAGGTGTAAATCATATGATGTTGTCTGAGGAAGATTGAAAGCCTTTAACAAAAAATTATATTTTTAGTTATTATTCTACCTCATTAATAAATCATGTAACCATTTGGATATAAAGATATAAGTATATATTTTATATTAAGAATTTACTACATTACTTTAATAACATCAATACTTTTCCTCCATCTATATAATGCGAAATGAAAAAGTCATTCTTCTACTTGTCGGACTATCGCCTCATGAACTGATGTAATTCATTTTACAAAACCAAATATAATAAATTTTTATAATAATGGATTTAATGTATAAATATTAAATTAAGAGAATAATACTCCCTATTATTATATAATATATTAGTCATTTATTTAAATTTTAATCCATTATTATAGGATAACATCATTCGTGCACACTTCTAGATTACCATCTCCATGAAGCGATGTGATACGTTTTTCATAACCTCATCACATAGATGAAATATATATGTTTAGTTAAAGATTTAATATTATATTTATGATATAATATAATCTATTTAATATTAAAATTATACATACCATTATTCCCTATTGTTCACTGAAAAATGGAAATTTTACTCATGCATAAGTACAACATCTGGTCTATTTGATTGTAACATAAATCATTTTTTCATAACAAAGATATCATGTTTATTTTTAAAAGTATAATTAATGTATACAAATGTTTTTATTTAATGGTTTTTATTTTTTATAATAACTATTAATGATATATTTTACCATGTTCATTGTACCAAAGTTGTTTTGGGATTATTATACAAACATCCGCAAAATGTATGACACAAACATAAATGATGATGTAATGAAATAAAAAATTGTCCAAAAAATATATGGGTAATAATGATAATGGAATGAAAATGATATTTTTTATTAAATTGGTAAATAATTGACAATATGTTATTATTAATGATTATAATGAATATACACGATGAATTAGACTCGAGGTTAGAGACATTATATAAAAAACATCATTTAAATTTTCTATTCTCACTCTTTTTAGTCCATGTCAATGTAACTTTTAATGTTTAAACTAAATTATTATTTATTTTAAAACTTGTTTTAAAGGTCATTTTGTATTCATATATTACGTTATTTATAATGTTTTAGAAAATAATATTTTTAATATTTTTTGTACAAGTCCCTTTGAACATTTTTTACCATAGTGTAAAAATGATTTCATTTAACATATATGAAAAGAAAAAAATTTACCACCATAATTAATATTCATTTTATTTAAGATTTATTTATAAATTTACTTATTGATTTTGAAATTAAATAATTCCCATAATATTTTTGAATTTTTTAATTTCAATATGTTTCTCTTGAAAATCGACATTTCTCCCTATTTTTCTGCAAAAATGAAAAAAATACTATTATATGTGTAATATAATTTTTTAGATTTAATGATAAAAATATACAAGAAAAAAATTACTCATTATTTGATACTTTATAATTATAGATGCTGATGGGTGAGCCCGATACAACTTATATGACAAGGTGAGTCTGATGTGGCTTATATAATTGGGTGAGCCCAAAGTATCCAAGAAATTTGGTGTGCTAAATATATTAACATGGTAATGATCCTTTTATATAAAGGAAATATGGATGGAATTAAACATGTTTTATTATTCTATGGATTTGACTAGGATCTGTTTTTTTTTCACAATTCAAGTGAATATAGAAAATGAATATGGCGCACTAAGTTTCCCATTAGGGTGTATATATTCTTTTTATGTGTTTTTTTTTGTTTTATTTTAGAAAAAAGTTTGTTTTAATATTGGTATATTCAATTTCATAAACTCAAATAATATCAATATAAATATAAACATTTTATAGGGGTTTATGTTTTTCACAACACAAACTTGTTTCCTCATTTTCCCCCTAATATATATTTTGGCATGACCCTTGTTTTTAAATGTGTTTTTAAAATTATTAAGAATGAGTTGTAAAAATTATAAAGATATAATATTTTAAAATTAAAGACGGTTATAGTGTGTAAACCCCAAAATTAAAGTCATGGATATTGATATATTATATTTTTTATAATTCTCTAATACTCTAAACATAAATTTTCCATGGTTATGTATATGATACATTGTTTCTTTTTGTTGTATGTCTTTAATGCATAAAATTTGGTATCATTTTTCAGTTTCAAAGATGGAATATTAAATACTATGTTCTTATCATAGGATATGATAGTATAGAGTCAAAAAAAGTATAGTTAGTATCAGAGTTGAGGTTATATAACATTAGACGTTATAATGTTTTCAAGTGATGTTAGATTAAGAGTTATGGAAACTATGTTGGGTTCATAAGTATACAGTTGCACATATGTTCAAACGACTAGACACTTCCATTTGATGATTTTTGTGATATTGTTTTAAGGTGACAAATGATATTTTGGGATAATATTTATTTGGATGAGGTATATATAAATTTTATGCTTAATGTGAATGATTATTTTCAAATAATAATACCAAATTTTTTTAAGTACAATGAATGTTATGAGACAATGTTCATGGTTAACACATTCTTCAATTTTTTGTTTTTGAGTGTATTTAGGATATGAGCATGATTATTTTTGGAATTATTTAATTTCAATTTTTGGAGTTATTGTTGAATTCGGGATATCATTGTATAATTTTTCATAGGTTGTATTATTCACTAAGGGAATGTTATTATCATTTGATAACCAATTTGTATTTCATAAATAGAGTAAGATCATATTTTTATATTTTAATATGCCTCATGGTCAATCAAAATATTATTATATTTACAAAGGAATTAAATATGAATTATTGTTATTTAGAGTTAAATATGAGATAAAGTGGAAACTATATGAAAAATTCAACCGAAGGATGAAATTGAGATTAATAATTTAATAAAAATCAATTAAGTTTATTTCCTAATGTTATTATACAATATGGTAATGGAATTCCTCATATCTAGGAAACAATTTTTAACATAATTTTTTTTCCAATAACCTTCTTCTCTATTGTATTAGTAGTTTTATTCAAAACACATTGTTTTGTAGTTTTTTGTTCATTGAATTAATAATTATCATTAAATTTCTTATGATAAATGTTGTATATCACTCTCCATCATTAATTTAACATTACTTTTTTCAACAATATCTAGGATTTCACTTCATACTGATGTTCACTTTTATAGAATCCTAGATACTTGATATTCCAAATGAATATTGTATATCCCCTTCCCTATTTTCACATAGATACATTATTATCATTTTTTAGGACATGGGGTTTCAACAATAGAGTTTTAAAATATTAAAAAATCATCTATTTCAAATCTGTATGTTTTTTATCTACTTCATATAATTGACTATGAAAATGCATAAAAACAGTAAATTATGTTTGAAATTAAAATGTAAGGATGAAAATATAAAAAGGGGAGACAGTCTAACATCCCATGAATTTTGAATAATACATCAATTTGTTTACTTTTTTATATACAGAAATTCAATTTTATAATTTTATATTAATTTTAAGAATATTATTTATTTCTTTTATCAAAAGGATGAAATGAATTATTTCTAACCAAATTGGTAATTGTTTAAATATATTTTATTATTTAAAAATATAATTTATAAATTTAATAATATTAATTTTATGAACATTATATCATTTTTAATCAATAATATCAAAATTATCTTAGGGTAAATATGATGGATTTTTATGAAAATGTTCTTTTTTCCTTTAATTATGAAAAAAATTGTGAAAATTATCTTTTAAAATTTAAATTATGAATTGAATTTTGTTTTAATTTAACATTAGTATCCATTAATTATATATAAATCATCATTATACCAACATTTTATTGAATTAGATTTTAGGGATTAAAAATGAATTTATCTAAAAACAAATTTCAATGTGTTTTTCATTTTCATCTTAACAAAATTCATCCTCTTCAAAAAATTGATCCTTAAAAAATGGAATCCATTTTTTGAATCATGAGGTCCAAATTCAGAAAATAAGTCTCTTGTATTTTTTAATTATTAATTATAACTGTGGTAAATTTTTTTCACATGGATAATGGTAAATCAATTAATTAAGGATAAAAGTAATATGATAAAGACTACAAAAACACTAAAAACTCCATTTAATTTATTAAACGAGTGTGTTTTGACCATAAATATCATTATTTATATGTTATGGATTCTTTGTATTATTTTTCTTCAAAATAAAATTAAAAATTATTTAATGTAAATAAATGTAAAAAAGTCACTCAATTTCTTTTAATTTTTTTATGTAGTCACATACACATAAATATAACATTCAAATGAACATTAAATATCATTTTAAGAAAATTTAAAAAATTTATTATTTAATTTTTTTATTGTTTTTAGTAATTGTTTACTCACCTTAAAAGAATTTTCAATGTCAGCATAGTGTTCGTGTAAACAAAAAAATAATCATGTAAATGAATTTAAAAACTCTAAAAGGAATAATTTTTGGGTGAGTTTGAGTTTCGTATGAATTATATAGATATATATAACACATTATGTATAGGTTAATAGTTAATATCTGAATTAAATTTTTATCCTGATGAAGTTAAATTCAAATTAAATGAATAATTCCAAAAATGACATTAATGAGATTTTATAATAAAAACATTTTTTAAAATGATTTAAAATTAATGAAAAAATTAATTCACCCAATATAATGGTATATGATTTATAATATAAAACAAGGAGAATTTAATGGTCACTTGTTCTTTTGTAGTAATTTATTTTAGTTATATACTGTAAAAATGTTGATACAACATTAATCGTTAAATGGGTTAACAAGGGTTTAAAAACGTTATATGGGTAAAAACAACACCTAAAATTCCCCAATTTCATTTATGAGAGGATTTATAATTATAATAATATTATATTTAATATATATATATATATATATATTTAAGGTATTTATAATGAATATTAATTTGAAATAATTTAATAGTTTTTATAATTCCAATAATGCCCCCCTCACTTATAAACGAGAACCTCAACTCATCTCTCCCTCTCACATTTTTTAGTACTATTGATAAGAAAATTCATAACCAAATACCTTCCTAAAATTACAAAACATGTTCTTGTTTAATTTTTTTTATAATAGAAACTATTGGGGGTTTAATATACAAATCAATGGTGGTCCACTAAAGATGTGGTATAGATTATAACTAAATTTTTTAGATTTATTCCTTCTTCTACGTAATTATAACATATTATAATAATTGTGATATAAAAAAATTATTATATGACATAAAATAAAAGTTTATTATACAAATTTATTAACCTTAATACTTAACCATCTTATAAAAAATTAAAAATGGTAAAATTTTTCTTAGGTATGACTTAATACTACATGGTGAACCGATGTAATTCAATTTCATTTACCACCACTTACATTTCTTTATAATGATGTTTTAATGTAGACATGGGATATTAATGAAATAATTTACCTTATATAAATATTATATATCATATATTTTTATGCATTTCCATCCATGGGAAAATGATAATGTCACTCTTTCATATGTATGGATTACCACCTCTATGAATTGATGTGATTCATTTTTCATCACTGTATCAAATGGATAATATATAAATATAGATTTTTAAATTCATATTATGATATTTTTGATATAATAATATTTCTATAAACATAAAATGACACTTAACCTTTTTTCTCAATTTATCTGAAAAATGGAAACGTTATTCTTGCATATGTAATACATGCCATATCCGTGGTTGTAATGTAAATAATTTATCAGAACCATATTTTATAGTTTTTTATAAATGTATAGTTAAATTAAAAAAATTATTATTATGTCATAATTTTAATTCTATATATATTATTCATTAATGAATAATTTGACCACATTCATCCTAACAAAATTTCTTTTGGATTTTGAACCCAATATCCTCAAAAAGAATGACATATACTTAAATAGTAAATTAACTAAATAAAACATCATCATAAATGATATAAAAGGGTATTTTATAATGAAATTAATATTAAAGTGGTTCTTGATAATGTAACTATTTAAAAAATCATTATTATTTAAGATGATATAGAAAATACATGGTGAGTCGGACATGTGGTACGGATCACACTTTTAAAAATACCCTTTCAATGTTTCCCCTCCAAATCTTTTTATTCCATGTCAATGTTCAATAAAATGATTAAATAAAATAATAATATTTACATAAATGGTTTTAAAATGTATTTTTAATATATTTTTGAATCTTTATAGTTATTTAAAAATTAATATTTGATAATTTTTACAAACTGGATAGTTTTTATTATTTTTAACTATTTGTAAATGAATTTTATTAATTTAACATATACGAAATGATTAGAATTTCCTACAACCATAATTTTTTGTTATTACATTAGAAAATTCCATGGATATTATTTAATTAATTCATTTCAATAATATTAATTCTCATTTTAATGAGTTTTAAATAAATTTTTCATTTCCACCAAATTTCTGTGAAAATGGAATTTGTTTTTCTTATGGGTTTTAAAATATTTTTTTGGGAATTAAGATTAAAATTTGGATGAATAAAATGATTTATTCTTGATATAGTACTTGAAAACTATAGATGATGATGGATGATCCTGATATAGGTTATACTAATGTTTGATCCCAATATAACTTATATGAATGTGTAAGACCTATAAAGTGTTCATAGAGGATGAGCTTGATATTTCTATATAATTCATTTGATAACGTTCCTTTTCATCATTGTTAATATGTACGAATTAAAACAAGGTGCATTATCTTATGTATATAACCAGGTTCCAGTAATTATTTCAATGTTTGAAAATAGGGTTTTAATACAATTCTATAAGATTTCTATAAGGAATTTTTGTTTTTGTTATATCTGTTATAAATATTTCCTTCGATAATTTTTTTTATGTGAGTATATTTTCTTCTATTCTCAAAGAATGTAAAGATAAATGTAATCATTTTATATATTGTAATTTTTTTCAATAGAAAAATGGATTCATAAAATTTCTTCTTACAAATATTTTGTATGCTCATATCACATTCTGAAAAAAAAAATTACATTATTTATTAATGATTTTGAAAATTTTTTAAGACATTATATCGAAAAATAAATTCTTGATATACTCAAAAAAATACTCAAATAGTGTTATAGGAGTTATAATGGAATCTTAACCTAAAATATAATTGTTTATGTTTTATATCCAATATTTACATTTTATGTTGTATGTTTTGGATGAAAACAATGAGTCATGTTTATCAGTGTCATTTTAGAAAATGTAAAGACTATGGTTTTAGCATTAGATTTGGGAGTATGGTTTTGAGGCTGTTATATAACCGAAATTACATAATTATATTTTGACGAACCTAAAAATGAAATTTATTTTATCTATTTCAATAACAATGAATGTCAAATATATTTTAAAATTTTGATATTTAATATATATAAAAACATCTTTGTAAAGATACTTATTTTTACCACTATTTGTTCTTAATCATATTGAGTGTTTGTTACAATTTAAATGAGTGGTAATGTGTTAATATATTGGCTTCGTGTTTTTATTAATATTAATTTCCATCAAGTGAGTAACTTATTTGATTTCAAACTAATTGGGAAACATTAATAAATAATTTCTTTAGAAATATTAACATTACAATTATCATGTTCATTAAATTTAATCATATGTATATATTATCGAAAAATAGAAATGATATTATTATATAATTTCATCAATTTGATCTAAAATATGTTTTTTATTTTGATATATTTGATTTTTATTGCGGTTTAAATTAGTTATTAATATAAGGGAATAAAAATTATATTTAAACTAAAATATAACTTATGTTTTCATAAAATAAAAAATCGGTTTATTAATTCCACATAGTTTTTCAAAGTGAATTTTTTTTTACAAAAATTATCTTTTATATAGAAAATATTTAAAAATTATTTCTTGTACTATGATTATGTTGTAAAAGTCATCATATTATAAATATAAAATTTCTTACTATTCACCTAACAAAAATAATTGTACAAAAAAACAATAATACTTCCCTATCATGTTTTATATAAAATTTAAAAAATTAATATTTTTTTGAATGATAAATTATAAATATTATAAATATATCATTCAAATGAAAATTAAATATATTTAATGAAAACAAAAAATTTATGAAAACATGAATTTTAAAAAAATAAAGCGTTCATAAGCATATTTTGTTTAAATTTTATAATTCATTTTATTTTCTTATTTAATGTATGTTTTATTATTTTTATAATTTTATGAAAATAAAAATTCATTGGATTATCTGAGTTCATTTCTCATATAGATCAATATATCAAAATTATTATTAATTTTAAAAAATAATATATTTTGAAATCTTTGGTCCATACACCCTAAACAAATTGTAAAACAATGAAGTTATTCTATAAATAAAATGTTAGATTCAATAATAAAGAATAGATTGACCTTACTACTCATCCCCAAATCATGGAAGGACTATCATCAATAGGAAACACATCTATGTGATGAATGGAATCACCTTAAGGTTCATTCCTTGAGATATACCATGCATAGTTTTCAATGAAATTTCAAGGTTACAAGATCCAAAAAACAAGTAACATTATTTTCACCCATCCATATCCTAGGTATCGACCAAGAAGTCCAACAAAATTGATAGAAAACCCCAAAATAAAAGAGTCTATCTAAACACAACATATAATTTACACATTATTAAAACCTTTTTTATATGAAATCCACAATCGAAATCAAAGGGTGAAAACCCCACTACCCCAAATAATCATTAATTCAGTTTCCAATAAAACACCCAAAATCTTGTTTTAAAAACCCACTAAAATTACTTCTAAAAATAGTAATTTAAAATTAAAATTACCCAATATAAAATTAACCAAAACCATTTCATTCATATATATAGATTTGATTTTTAAAATACAATGAAAATAAAAAATACTCGTTATCTATATGGGAAACAATTCCCACAATCAATTACCATTCTTATAAAACCCCCATAATCAATTGAATTTTTTTTTATAAAATATCATTTATTCCACCTGAAATATTTTTTTAACAAAACACAGATAAGAAAATAATATAACATTTAAAAACATAATCTCTCAAAACCTCATAATATTTCATGTATCGACTTAATTTTTCCATATCATTAGTAATCGTATATGGGGAACATAAATATCGATCTAAATTAAATGTGGAACCTTGTGTAACTTGGCCACTATGATGAAATATCACCTTACAATCTTACTTGAATCATTAATATGTTTCTAAAACCAAGAAACTATTCCCTTCATGGTTTATCAAGTTGTGTTATCTAAAAATACATTAGAACTTGTTTATCAATTCTCATCACAAAATTACAGTTCTATTTAATGAAGCTAATAAATTCCCCAATGTACTAACACATCATCATCAATAATCAATTGAAATAGTTAAATTCAGAAATTTAATTCCTAGTAATTATAAAAACTCATGTTTCATCAGGCTTTGTAGTGATCAAGAACCTTCTCATGATCCATCTATCATATTCTGATAACCAACCAATCTATTATTATACAAAAATACACCTAAAATAAAATGTAGAAAAATAAATAATCATTTCCCTCACTCTAGAAACTCGGTTTAGATATCATTTGAAATAAAAATTTATGGTATTGCATCAAAACCAATACTGAACACAATATTCCACTGGCCCTATTGTCATTCTTGATCTCCAAGGGACGGAAAGTACTTATTTTTCATCAAAGAACACCTCATTAGGAATGATTTTAAACAAATAAATTAAATAAAGTTAGATATTTAATTTCACCGAAAATATGGAAAAACTAATCTCTATGAATGAAATCTATTCCAAGATAAAATATAAGAATGAATAATTATAAAGAGTTTAAAAAATTACAATTAAATTATTTCAATTTAATTCTCTATGATCACCACAAACACCCTCGTATATAACATCATTCATATTCAACATTCAATTGTCACAAATATAATGTCTTCGTGATTAATTTAAATAATGGAATAATAGTACGAGATTATTTATCAAGCATAATAATGATTCTAAAACAAAAAATTAAAAAAACCTCCATGAGTCCTATCAAATCACATAGACGTACCACATCACTGATATCAACCTAAGGTAAGTCAATAGTTGAATAGAAAACTAAAATTTGAATATATAAAATATGTTTACGCTAAAACATCCTCAAATACCTATTTTGAAGCATCTTTTAAAATAAAAAATTTAAATCCTTTAATCCAAAAAATTCCAAACATTATTTAAAACAATTTAAAATTAAAAAAATCAAAAAAGATAATGAATGAATAAAATTTTTCATGTAAAGTTATCATTTAAGTCATTTTATAATCAATTATTATGTAATCCATAATCCAAAAACATATTCTACTATAAAAAAACGTGGATATAATTAATAAATATAAAATAACATTTAAACCAGTCATAAAATAGTGTCTTGAAATAAAAAAAATATACAAAAATGAATAAATATAATTATACCTAATTCATTATAAAATATTGATCAAGGTGTCAAAGAAAATCTTCTAGAACTCGTGTATCTTGATCTTTAGTTAATAAATAGATCAAAGGATAGCACTAAATAACCAATAACATCCCTAGTATCCCCATTTAACTATCACAGAATAAAAACTCTTCAGATCCTAATGCTGCCATGGGAAATAATATTATATCTAGTAAACTCCCTCAGTCTAATCGACATTATTCATTCTCCTAAATCATTGAGTATAGTGGGCAACCCTCTCTTATCAACAGACCATCCATATTTGGGAATACAGTTATAGTAATCTCATCCATGTTCCTGAGGATGTCATATGAAATACATCAAATAGGGTTGAGAAATCAAGAATCCAATTGAGAAATATATTGAATTGGAAAATAACTCACACCTCAACTCCAAAAACCTCAGATGAAATTTCGACACTGATATTTTTTTCCATGACATGAAATATAAAATATTTCCCTATGGACCAATCATCGAGAAATGATAATATCCCACGCCCCTCATGTTTTATGATTCAATATGGTGGATATAGTGGTTTCTACTCACATGAATACTTCAAAAAAACATTCAATGATGAGAAATGATATTTTTACAAAAAGGTACTTGTAGTGATAATTCATACCTCTCTTGATTTTTGAAATTTATGCTCAAATAATTTCATCTAAAATTATTAATTAAAAATCAATATTGTGATCCAATAAAACATATTATTTAAATATAAATTCATAACACTATTTGAAAAATACATTTATAGAATCAACCCACATTCATTATAATTATTTAAGGTTTTAAAAAACCACTTTAATATATTCCATTACCTTAACAAGGATAAATAATCTATAACCATACAATTTTATTTAAAAATAATAATTAAATACATTTAAGCTACTTGGAATTTAAATTGTCACATGAATTCTAGATGAAAATATATATTATTATATTTAAAACAAAAATACCATTTAAAATATACATAATCCCCTCATAAAGGCCATTACAAATTCTAGAAAAATGGTGGTATTCATGTATTATTAATAAAAATTAAACAAGTCATTATTCTGAAAAATCCCTCCGTTTTTTATGAAACATATGATGAAATGAAAATAATTTCATACAAATGTAATAAACACATAAAATAACGCTATTTTAAAATTAAACCGAAAAATTAGAACTCAATTCATTATTAATTCTAAAACTCAATGATTATAAACGGAGAAACCCTACATTGAATTGATAGATAATGGTATAATTATTTGAATAAATGAAAAAATACCTGAATGGGGGATCAAATTTCCTCAAAATAAGAAACCCAAAAAAACTATTTCACTGTGACATCACTATGGATTGATTAAATTTGAACATAGTTAAGGTGAAGAAGACACTAAGGGTAATGGAATAATAGATTTAAGAGAAGATCATACCTTGAATTTTGGTTCCTCAATCCAAAAGAACAATATTTAAATCACTAAAAATGAATGAAGATTAGAAGATGTAAGGTGTACTAAAGAGGAGTGACATTGATATGGTTTTTTGAAATGTAAGGGTGGAGGAACTGGAATTTTAGGATTTCCAAATTTTGAGGGAAAAGTCTATAAATTTAAAAAAAAATCATGTGTAAATTCATGGTTTAGCTACACCATAAATAAAACCATGTACCAATAATACATAAGTTACTAAAACCTCTAAAACATTCCAAAAAGATTACACTAGGACAAAGAATTCAATAAATAACCATTTTTGAACAATAGAAAATGAATTTTAAAATAGAAACAATCAAATTCATGGTTGAAACATGGTTACTCCTAAACATGCATAACCTTTGAAATTCAAAAATGTGTCTAAAAATGTCATTTCAATGTAAAATATCAAAAACTACCAAAATATAATATTAAATAAATAAATAAATCACACCACAATGTGTTAAAATAAAAAATATTTAAATGTTCTATTTTTTTGGTAACATAAACAAATATATATATATATATATATTATATATCAATAATTCAGTTTATAATATTATTTATACAATTTTAATGGTTCATTATAATCCCACAAATCTTTGGAATTTACTCCATTGATATATAAATGAGAAATTTGTTAAAAGACTACATAGAGGTAGATTGTTGGACTCATTATTATATGAATAGTTTTATACATGTGAATTTTTTTAATGGGAAAATTTTCGAAGGCATGTTTATAGAGGAAAGGTGAAAGGGAAAGTATATTATTAGTTATCATATATAATGATGTATCTAAAATAAAATGAAATAAACAAAACTTGTATATTGGGTGGGGAAGGATTAAAGGGCCACTAACCTTAGGTTACATCCCCAAAAAAATGATGGATGTAAATTTATACATTATTTTTATTTATTAATGAATAATTTAAAATAAAACAATGAAACATGTGTAACAAAACTCAAAAGAATAAAATGCACATGATTCATGATAACAAACCAATAGAGACCCAATTTAAGAAAACAAAATATAAGCATAATAAAATTCCTAGAAGTAATATAATGTTCCAAAATTATATATCCACAATTTCTCAAAAAACAATGTTACTACAAATCAATAATGTGGAACTATGATCTACTCCACTAAATCTAATCTCCAAACTCTAACTCCCAAAGTAATATCCATGTAATCAATGAGATCATAATGTAAAATATATGAACTTAAACTTGTAGATATGATGATAAATAAATTCTATATACACATAGGGGTGTACACATAGGGGGATGTTATATATTAAATATAAAACATGAGGAAAAAGTATAAATTTGGAGAAATATTTAAACATATTTTAATGTAGTGATGATAACTCAACCCATGAAGTTCTGTCATTCTATGAACAGACACGCCAAATTAAAATTCCCAACTAATGGGAGTATATCCAAATTTTCCATTGAAAAATCTTAACTCATGTCCTAAAACATTCCCACCAGATTCCAGTCATCACATGGTGTTATAATCCTTGGTGCCCTCAAATTGGAAATATTTTCACGTATCAATCCATTAAGTTCCCAAAATCCTTATGAATGTATTACATTCATATAATGTAATCTTATAATACTCAATAGATTCTTTTTAAATAGTATCTTCATTCTTCCATTTAATCTATCATGTTGTGGTGGAATTACATACCCATAGTTCCAAGGCTCATAAATTGAGAAGAATCAAATTGAGATTTTATGAACAAAATATAGCATTTTTCTTAAAATAACTAAGACTTAAAATTAAAGGAAATGTAGATAGTATAGAATCCATCCACCTCAAATGATCAATTTCCCTAAATGAAAACTTGATATCATAGATATAATCTATCATCACATTTCCTTTAATGTATTTCAATATTATTAGAACAAAATACTTCAGAAACTCATATCAATAAATTGAATCTTATCCATATGGTTATTTAAATTAAAATAATAAGAATATGGATAAGGGGATGTAAAAACCATACCTTCAATATTTTTAAATATAACTCCCTAAAATCCAATGGAAACTACCAATATAGTCAATAGAATCCCAAAATTTAGCCCAATGAACATTGGATATTTATATCTTTAATCTCATTAGGAATAACAAGGGATTTAGATATTAGAAAATATTAAAAATATAACTATTTAAATTAATTAGTTTTGTCACACGGTTAGGTTGTACCATTTTGAACACCATTCACCAACCATTCATGTTCTATATGATATCACATTACTAACCAATACACCCACAAAAATTAACAATATTCAAAAAAATCCCAAAAATTAACAGTTCATCACATGGTTTTTCAAACCATTAACTAAATATATGCCTCCCAATTTCCCATAACACTCCTTCACTGTTATCTGGGAATCTTAATGTGGTTTCACCTAATCGTTCTCTTACTATGAATCCTCGTTTTGGAATCCACAAATTTTTAAAACACTCCAGTACCTCAAATGAATCCAAAAAAACCATTTAATTCCTTTTATAAAAGTTATCAAATTGTAATTTTCAACAAACCAAGGGTTTTACATTCACCAAATATCTAGGATACCCATTCAATAAAATTTTGAGGCTATCAATTCAATTGTTTAGCTTTGGCCATTGCTCTAAAATATGACCTGTAACACCCCAATGATTTAAAAATAAATTGAAATGCAAGAAACACTAAGTCTCTACATAATGAAAATTGTTTAAGTAGAGAGTTATAAACAAGACATTAAGCGTGATTTTTCTACTTTTATTATTTTAATTTTGAAAAATCGACATATATATTTATTATCAGTAACTTATTTGGAGTCTGATAGAATCTACTTTTTTTTGGGAATAGTAACTTACCCTTATCAATAGTTATATGAATAGTAATATGACCCATATGAATAGTAAATCGTATTATAATTTTATTCATAATGCTATAATATTATGAGATCTTGATTATTTTTTAGGGAGATATAAAATCTATTAGAGTTTTTAAATTGTTGTTTTTGGAATAATAATTGTTATTATTTAAAAATTATTTTTCTCATTTATGGAAAATTATTTTCCAAAAATGGAGTTCATTTTTTAATTTTACATTTCAAAATATGGTTATGGGTAATTTTTGGGATTTTTCTAAAATACATAAATTTTTATGAATAGTGAAATACGGTAAAATATTGTGTATACAAATTATCAATTACATACACTATTCCTATTATCATGGAGGATATAAGGCCCCTTGTTTTGAAATCAGAAGTTCAATTCACTATTTGGGTCACACTAATAAATATTATTTATAGTCTTGAGAAAAATATTAAAAAATGACTTAAATAATGGTAAAGGCATATTCTCCTCCATTATAAATAACACCCTCACCTCCTTTTCCTCTCACACCTACCAAGCTCGTAAAATGGTCTTAATTATACCCAATTTCAAAGACATTATTATCTTACCAAAAGGAATAAATCAAATTCCTTAAGGAGGATCTCAAGGAGTAGAGATATTGAGGTAAAGATCTTCATTGATTTTCTTGTGTTTTCTTTTCAATTCCTTTTCTTTTGTTATACTCTCTTACCGTAATACATATCCAGATGGAAGGAAATCTCTATAATCTTATATATTATGGATTTTATCATGTTTATGGAAAAATTACTCAACATACATCATCTCCTCTCCCTCTTATAAATACATCATTTGTGTTGTGCTGATTTACCAAAATAGGGGACAATATGTTTCTAATTTCAACTAATTCCTTCAAAACTAGTTACAAAAAATTTTATTGGTTAAAATAGAATGTAAATTTATTATTTAAGCAATTTTTTTTTCTGGATTATCCTCTATGCATGAAATGAAAATATATGATGAATTAAGATCATGATTATCGAGGAACCACAAAAAATGATCTAAACAGATATCATTAATGTTTTATCTAATGATTCATAATCATATATTGTAAAAATGATTTATTGTATCATTAAATATTCTATAATCCTATGAATACAATTTCATTTCACTTCTGGAATTTATTTTTTATAAGATAATAAAATCAAATACAACCCGTCCAAGGAAATCATGTAAAGAACACACCCAAAACAATGGAAGGAATGATATACTTACCATTAAAGGGTGAAATGATGTTATGAAATGATCATATAATGTGTTATAAACATGAATATATTTATGTAAAATATTAATAACACTATTTTAACATTAATAATAGAGTTTTAAAAAAGTTTTATGTAAGGCAACCCGAGGTAAGGGGACTCTTAACAGAGTTTCAATTATTTGGGTTAACCTCCAATTTTATTGATTAGGTTGTACTGAGATTATTTGGGTAATGAATTTTCTTATATTGTGTTTTAGTATGTTAATTTATAGAGCATTCACATATAAATTTCACTCTATTAATTCTCTCATCATTTATATGTCATTTTTAAGGGTCATTCTAATCAAAATCATCTTTTAATAATCTATTTTAAAAAATTCAAAAGCAATGTTTTTATCTAAATATCCATGCTTTATGATTTTTTTGTAGTTCATGGATATTTTTTATGATGAATTGTGGGACACATATATCCCTCCAATAATTTGGTATGTGTAATATGGAGGTAGGTTCTATGGTTACACCACACTTAACTGTGATGGTTACACCAGAAGGTATCCATGAAAGTTACATTGTTAGGTGGCTGTAATGGTTAAAAATCATAAGGTAGGTGCGAGGGACACAATATATGTAATTTATGCCCTAATATACCTTTCTGGTTCTTTTTATGTTCTTTATGTTTATTGAGAATCTCATGGAAATATCATTTATCACAAAGTAAGTATGTATGGGTGACAAGTATGACATTTTGAAATGATTTCATATATTTACAAGTAATCATGGACTAGTGTTTTATTACATTATATTTATATCCCTTAATTAGAAATTTGGTCTCATACCTTGTTTTTAAATGATTTTAACAGGTTATAAGGTTGTTTATGAAAAATAAGGAAGCCATGTAAAATGTTATGAATATTTATTAATAAAAACATTTTTTATATGAAATTTTTTTTATTTTAGAATAAATTGACATTATTTTTGTAGAATCTGATCATTATATATTTGTAATGTTATTTATGTAATATATCAGATTTCTCTAAAACTCTATACTTGAAAAGTATCCTCATTGTGTTAGGAAGTGGGTTCTTGACTAATATTCAGGATTATGTAATATAATAATGTCAGGTCCTTATAGTTGGTATCAGATGATGGTTTAGATAAAATTAGGGGTTTGGATAATGCTAATAAAATACTATAATTTATTTTTACCATATGTATAATTAGATATTTTCTATTATTTTAAGATTACCATTTATATTGGATTTAGATATTTTTGTTTAGAATGATCTTCCATAAACGAAACAGGTATGCTGATGTTGGAAGCAACTAAGAACCCGATATCCTTAGGAATCTATAGCCTATAATAGTACGAATTGGAATTGAGTAGATTGTGACAGTAATGGTACAGATTACATAGTAAATAAATTGCAGTGGCATCCATGAAAGAGAAAAACCAGAGATGCCACGAAAAAAACAAGTTGATAGTGAAACATTTTATGAGAAAACACCTTCATACTGTTAGTGGATATTCTAACACAATAGTGACTAATGGATTGATTAAATTCCTTGAAAACGTATTTGATGATATAGGATGTTTAGATAATCAAGTGGTTAGAATTTAAATTTATAATTATGAAGTTGAAGCTGGTCAGTGGTGGTTAATGGTAAAGAATGTCATGGATTGAGAATATATTGAAGACTTAGAGTGGGATGAATTTAAATGTATTTTCCTAGAAAATATTTTTCTAAGGCAGTTCGACTCAGGATGGAGAATTCAATTCCTTACATTAAAGAAAAAGGGGGAATATTTATTATTTTTTATGAAGAAAACTTCATATGACTGGCGAGGTATTCTCTATATATTATTCATGACATTGATATCAAAGTCACTCATTTTTTGCCCATATTAAATATAGGATATCGAAGTGAATTGGCTTCCCATGAACTCAAATGTAATTAGAAACATTTTTGATGTGTTGAGAGGGTATAAATGGATTTTTTTTTATGATCATGAGAAAATTGAAAACAAGGAGAAGTAGTGGTCTAGATGGAATGAGATGGGTAAGAATCAATCAATAAATCTGATGGTGAGAATGTCCAGTATCCAGTTTGTAAAAAGGGTAAAACATAACCTTGGGGAATGCCTGACCAAAACTAGATAGTATTTTTGATGTGGTATGTTTTGAAATATGGCCTGATATTTTAATGTAAATGATCCTATGAATAATCCTAATGAGGAACTATAATGTGTTCTAAATGTAGTGATATGGGTCATTATGAAAATTCATACCCAAGGAAAGATCTAAATAATGGAAAGATTAAATACTATAAGTAGAAATGTATAGTGAGATCCATTGAAACTACGTCAATAGATTTCGGGCTATCCAATGAAGTGGTATTAGGCACATTGTTTTACTTAGATATTTCTAAAGTATTATTTCATAAGGGGTCGGAACATTCCTGTATTCTTGAGAAATTGTTTGTAAATTGGAAACATCACCTCCACAAATGAGAGTGGAACATATTGTTAAAACACTATGGGAAATATAAAATCAAAGTGAAATTATAATAATATTCATATTGTGGTATGGAGAAAGACATTACTTGAAATCCTTTTTGGTTTTCCATTATTAGATTTTGATGTGATTTTGGGTATAGATTGGTATTCTTTTTATCATGCTAAGATTAATTATAGGGAAAAAGAAGTTGTTTTTAGATAGAGTTTCAATTTATATATATGAATAAACCCATAGAATTGATAACATATTAAGAAGATGATAAACTTTTGAAATATGGAAATGAATTTTTTCATGCTTATACTGTTTAAAATAAGTGAACCGTTCTTATTAATGATGTGCCAGTGGTAAATGAATACATTTATGTTTTTAAGGATGAGTTACATAGTGTTATACCTGATTAGAAAGTTTAATTCACAATTTTCATAGTTCTTGATGCTGTTCTAATTAAAAAAACCCTTATCAAATGGCTCAAATGGTACTTCTTGAACTGGAAAAATAGTTGTAGGAGTATCTTGATTAAGGATTCCTTATTCCTAGCACTTCACAATGGGGTTCTATTCTTTTTTTCGTTAAAAGGAAAGATGGATCCATGAGACTTTTCATTGATTATATATCCTTTAATAACATAACTATTAATAACATGTATCATTTTCCCCATATCGTTAAATTGTTTTATCCTATCTATAGAGCACAATAATTTTGGATGGTTGACCTGAGGTCAGGGTACCATCTGTTGATAGTAAAGGACGAATCTATCCCGATGACTATGTTCTATACTAGATATGGTCATTATGGATTTTTTTATGCAATTTGGGTTAACTAGTTCACCTTCTCTATTCATGGATATTATTAATTTAATATTTCATGTGTTATTAGTTATATTTGTGGTGGAGTTTATTGATGACATTTTGATATTTTATAAAAGTATAATGGAGCTTGAAAAATGTATAAGGGAGTTTTTCAACCCTTAAAGGAAAAGAAACTGTATAGAATATTCAAAAAATTTGATTTTGGATTGCAAGAGCTTTCCTTTCTAGGGAAAATTGAAAATAACGATAGAATAATAGATGATCCTTCCAAAACAAAAGTGGTTGATTAATAGACAAGACCTAAAAATGATACCAGATTAATATTTCTCATGGATTAGTTGTTTATTACCGATGGGTTATTGAAAATTTTTCATAGTTATCTAGCCCGAAAACTACGTTAACATGAAAAGGGGTGAAATTTGTTCAGACCGAATAATGTTTTATTTTTTTAGGAACTAAAGAATAGATTTATAAATTCTCTAGTTTTTCCCTGGTCTTCCATAAATGGTGAATTTTTCATCTACAGTGATGATTTATTAAAGGGACTTGATTATGTTCTGATACAAAATGTTTAGGTAATTTCTTATGCTTCAAGAAAACTAAAACCTCATGAGTTAAATTATTCTACACACGATTTGAAATTATCAACTTTGGTTATTTCTTTGAAAATTTGGAGTCATCATTTATATGGATCCAAATGTGAAATATATATTAACCACAAAAGTCTGAAGTATATATTCACTAAGAAGTAATTAAACATGAGCATAGAAGATGACTAAAATTGATAAAATATTATTATTGCACAATCAATTCCCATTTTTGAAAAGAAAACAATGTGGTGGACTCCTTGAGCCTAAAACATCATACCTCATTAAGCATGTTACAATTGGAACTTTAGCCCTTGATTAATTTTTTGAATGACTTTGTCCTGGAGGTTATTTGGGTAGGAAATTACTTTATTTTATTTCAAGTTTCACTGATGTCATCTTTGACAAAAATAATTAAGAAATAGCAACAGGAAGCTTGTGAGCTATATAATAATGAATAATTGTTTTAAATGGGTTTGTTTCCAAAACATAACATTGATAAAGATTGTGTTTTGAGATATGGACAAATATTATGTGTGCCTTGTATTTATTAGCTAAAGATTGAATTTTTGTGCGAAGATCATAATTAGACATTTTCTATCCATCCTAGAAGAACAAAGATATAAATAAGCTATGAAAAAACTAGGTTTATCTAGTTCTAGGGATTTATCAACATCAGATAAAAACGTATTTAATGACCAAATTTGTTAGCGACAAAAAAGAATTGTTAAATGTGGTCTTTAACAATATGAATAAAGTTATGTTAAATGGGGCCATTATCTACACTTTTTTACAAGCACTGATAAAAGAATACTTCAAAAAATTTATATTTAATTAAAAATAATATATAAATATATAAATATATTGATATTGATATAAATATAATATATATTTTTTGAAATGTGTTTTAGCTAATTTAAATTGGAATTTACAATTAATATGTAATATGTTTGCTGAAAATGATTTAAAAAATAACTAAAATATATTCTTAATTAAAGATATTCATATTATTTCCATGTAATAATAATTTAATATCGATTTTATGATAAAAAAATTCTAAAAAAATAAAATATCTAAAATAAGTTGAAAACATTTGAAAAAATATCTCAAACATCAAAATGTCATAACATTGGATCCATGTGTTTGTTTGGGCTCTACCATATTTCAAATCCAAGCCAACAATGCGATCTACAACTTTTTAAGTCATGTTAAAATCATTGCCATTGTTTTAGGAAAAAAATAGTCGAGAAGGCCTCAAAAACATATCTTTTAGTCAAGGTACCCCATTTTTTCATTTGATAAATATTAAACCTTTTTATGGGTGTCTTTTTCCCTTTTTTAGTTGGGACTAAATTTATTCCTAGGTCTTAACTTCAAATAGATAATATGGATTTCAATTTTTTTTATTTTTTCATAATTTAATTTTATTTATAATAAAATAAAAAATAATATATATGTATTTTTCATATATGAAAACATAAATATTTAATTTTATAAAAAGATAATTAAACTTATTTACATATAAAATATTTTTGTTAATATATAAATACAAATATAAACATATCTAAAAACTTATATTGAAACATATATATAAACATATATAAAAATATATGGATAAAAATGTGATGAAATGTATATAAATATATAGATATATCATAAAATAAAACATCATAGTATAGAAGAGTGGTAAAGTCTTTGATATATATCATGGTGGCATATATTCCACAATTTTTTGGAGGCAGGGGAACACGCAGGAGGATTGGTGGGTGAAGTGCTGATAACGGGGTACGAGGTGGGAAGTGTTGTTAAAGTAGGGTGGGTGGGGCAAGGAAATTTGGTTCTAATGCCCCTTATCAATTGGATCTTTATCATTTCTTTTCAACGTAGTTAAAGGCCCCCATTAAAAGTGCTCAAAAAAGCACTGATAAAAGTTTCAAACTTTTAACTGTTCTTTGATTATCAATGGGGTTTTAGCACCGATAAATGAATTTTATAGAATTGTTAATGGTTTATTTTCTAGCAGTGAGAGACCTTTGGGAGTATTACTATGGGATGGAATGAAAAGATATATTTCATATTTTACCTTCACTTGTTTGATAGGTCCGCAAGATAAAGTATAGAGACAATTACCAAAGATGATGCTTCAGCCATTACCAGTGTCGGAGTAGAAATTAGAAAATATATCAACGGACTTTGTTGTAGGACTACCAAAGACCTCATAAGGTAAAAATGAAATTTGTTTGACTGTTGACCGACTGACTAAGTCTTCACATTTACATCTTATTCGAGATATAATGTCATTGGATTAAATTTCTTGACAGTACCTCAAAGTGATTATTATGTTACATTGAGTTCCGCATTCCATTTTATCTGAAGGTTATAAGAGGATCACTTCTAACATTGGGAAAGGCCTCCAAAAGTCATTGAGAATAGAATAAAATTTTAGTTCATCATTTCATCCTCAATCGAATAGAAAATCAGAAAAGATAATTAAGACATTAGATGATATGCTTCAAGCTTGTTCAATGGATTTCTAGGGATGTTGGGATCCATATATTTCTATAGTTGAATTTCATTATAATAATTGTTTTCATTCCAATATACATATGGATCCTTTTGGGGTATTTTATTGGAAGTAGTGTCTAACTCCATCATTTTGGGATGAAGTTAGGGAAAAAAAGTTGATGGGGAAAAAATTATAAAAGGAGGTGGATAAAACGTGAAGATGATCCAGCAACACCTGAGGAAATCTCAAAGCAGGAAGAAAAGTTATGTAAACAATAGGAGGATAGATATTTATTTTGAGGTAGGTGATCAAGTTTTTCTTAGAATCTCAGCATTGAAATGTGTTATGCATTTTGGTAAGAAAGGAAAGCTATGTCAATGCTTTATTGGACTGTATGAAATCCTATAAAAATATATATCAGTCACATACCATGTAGCTTTGCCTCCGAGTTTGTATTAGGTACACAATACCATTCATGTTTTGATGTTGAGAAAGTATATGTTGGATTCATCTCATGTTTTCTTCCCATAAGTAGTTCACCAAGAAGAGAACCTTTCTTATGAATAGAAACCTATTCTGATTTATGATTGGAGAGAACTATTATTGTAGAATAAATTAATACAGTAGTCAATGTTTTTAGGTAGAAACCAAATGGTTAATAAGAAATATGGGGATCTTAAAATACTATGAGGGAATAGGTACTATCACTTTTTTAATAAGTAAATAAAATTTTGTTGGTGCATTTTCTCGAAGCTATGGAGAATGTAACAACCGAAGGTTTTCAAAATAAATTGAATTAGTTGAGATATTTAGTCTCTACATAATGGAATATAGTTGTAAATAAAGGGATATAATAATTTTTTTAAACATTATTATGTCACTTCTATTATTTGAATTTTGAAAAATGGACATCTACGGTTGTTATTAGTAACTTATTTGGAGTGTGATAGAACCAACTTTTTTGGTGAATAGTGACACACCCTTATGAATAGAAATATGAATAGTAATATGTTCCTTATGAATATTAAATCATATTAAAATTTTATTTTCTAATGGTTATATGATATTGATATCTTATTAATTGTAAAAGGTGAAATAAAATAAAGTATAGTTTTAAAATTGTTATTTTTGAAAAAAAAATATTTTTTTATTTAAAAATAATTCATCACATATTTATAAAAGTATTTTCAAAAAATGAAGGAATTTTTTGAATTATATATGTCCAAAAAAATTTAGGGTGAATTTTTTGTATTTTTTTGAAATACATTATTTTTTTATGAATGGTGAAATATGGTAAAATACCATGTATACAAATTATTAGTTAAATAAAATATTCCTAGATTCATGGATGATGTAAGAAAAAATGATTTGAACTCTCATGCTCGAGTTACTATTTTGTTAATATTAATCAACACTATTCATATTTTTTAGCAACAATAAAAAAATGATTAAAATAATAGTAAAACCCTCCTCTCCTCCACTTCAAATACCACCCTCTACCCCCTTTTCCAATCACACCTTCCATGATCTGAGAAAAATCTAAATTCAACCCAATAATCTTCCCAGGACTCTTTGGCACAACCAATACACTCTGGTCTCACCAAAAGGACAAAACCAACAGCCTTAAGGAGGATCTCAAGGAGATGAGATCAAGAGGTAAAGATCCTCTTTCATTTTATTTAGTTTTCCTTTCAATTCCTTTTGTTTACCTATACTTTCTTCCCCTATCCATTATCCAAGAGTCATTAAAGCTCTAAAATATTATATATTATTTATTTTATCATTTTTATGTAAATATTCCTCAACTTACTTCATCTCCTTAAACTCTTATAAATACAATGTCTATGTTCTGCCGATTTACCAAAATCATGGATGACGATTTTCCAATTTCATTACACACTTTAAAACTAGTTATAAAACCATTTTAAATATTGAGAAAAAATATAATGTTTATGATTTATCCTATATTATGTTCAATAATAATATTCTATTCATAACATTAAATTATATGATGATAGAAGTTAATGATTATCATGGAACCACCAAAATGATCTAAAAAAATATCATTAATGTTTTATTTAATGATACATAATAATATTTGATAAAAATTGATATATGGTATCATTAAATATTCTGAAAACATATGAATATAATTTCATTCCTCATCTGTAATTTATATTGCATATGTCGAGAAAATTAAATACAAACTTGTTATGGAGATCAAGTAAAGAATGCACCCGAATCAATGGAATGAACAAAGTAGTAATAATTACAGGGTGAAATGATGTTATGAAATGATCATATAAGATGTTATATACATTAATATTTTTCTTTAAAATAATAATAACACTTTTTTAACCTTAATGTAGGAGTTTAAAATATGTTTTATGTAAGAAAAACCTGATGTAAGGGAATTCCTAACCCAATTTCTTTTCTTTGGGTTAACCTCATATTCCATTGATTATAGGGTACTAATATTATTTGGGTTATGACTTTATTTTATTATAATATATTATGCATATTTATTTTTTATATAGAAATAAAATTCATTAAATTAATTCTCCAATCATTTATATGACATTTTAAGGGACATTCCATTAAAAATACTCTTTTAAGATTATATTCTAAAAAATTCAAAGAATTGTTTTGATATAATTTTCCATATTTTATAATTATGTCATGGTTATTATTAATTGATTATGATGAAGGGTATGACCTTTATCTCCGTCCAATACACTGAGTATGTGTATATTGGTGGTCATCCGTATGTTAACTCAAAGTGTAACTATAATTGTTACACCATAAGGTAGTCATGAGGGTTAAATTGAAAGGTATCCATGAGGGTTACAAATCATAAGGTTTTCAAGAGGGTTACAATATAAGTAATTGATTGCCTAGAATATCTTTAAGGTTCTATTTATGTTCTTTATGTATTGAAGGAATCTAATGGATACATCATGTTTCACAAAGTAAGAATGTATGGGTGACAAATATGTCCTTTTGAAAATGATTTCATACATATAAAAATATTCATTGACAAGTGTTTTCATTCATTCTTTTTATATCCCTTACTGAGATTTTTTTGATCATCCCATATTTTTAAATGATTTTCAAAGGTTATAAGGATTTTTAAGGAATCCAAGTTAAATATTATGATGATTTTTCAAAGAAAAAATGTTTTATTTTAATTGTTTTATATTTAGGATGAAATAGATACATTTTGGTGGTTTCCACTCTATATAACTGTGGAATGTTATGTATTTATGATATTTTACTTCTCTAAAAATATAATCTTGAAAAAATCCTCAATGTGTAAGGAAGTGAGTTCTTGACTAAAATTCATGATTATATAATGTAATAATGTTTTTCCCTTATATGATCCCCATAATAACTTTTATCTTCACACATCTGACCATGATATCATTATATTCATATAAAAAAATATCCTTTACGTTAAAGGTACTTTTTATTCTCTAGAATTTGAATCTAGGTATGAATAAATGTAGCATCAAGCTAATGATTCACATTATCCCAACCAATCATATAGTCTAGAATCGGTATGTGCTTCATTAATTAAGATATAGTGGAATCATTAGGAACTTAACTAAATATATATCGTAGAGATATCTAATTATAAACTTCTACAATCCATTCCCTAATTTCAAAAGGGATAAAAATCATAGAGCAAACATCCCACGTATACTTTAAATGTGACTCCCCAACCTTGGGGAATCTCATATGAATACATGGCCATCAATATAAAAAGATAAAGGCCAATTATGATCATCAAAATAATATTATTGATGGATCTATAATTTTTCATTATTTTCCAAATAATTTATATATTCTCATTAGTATCACAGCGAGTATTGGACTAATTAGTGAGGTATCATTGGTCTTGACCAACAATAGTGAATAATGAAGAGGACTATCATAAAGTGCCTCATATGAAGACATATATATCATGGTATAATAAATATTATAATGGGAGAACACCAATAAATGTAATCTATTATCCATTGAACAAGTCCATCACATAAGATCCTATAATATATATCAATTTTACAGTCTTGTACATTGACTATAAATCCATGGGGGTGATTTTAATTCTCATTATCAAAATATTTTTAGTGGTGTTTTGTGAGGCCTATCAAAACCCTAAGGTGAATCTAGGGCCTTCTTCATACATAATAAAAATGGGAACCTCGTGCAATTTAAAATCTTCTATAATATAATTCTTTACCAAATTTTCTATCATATTCATCTCATTAATTGTAATTAATTGTTATGACATCATGAGTCTTTCCATAATTATCCAAATGGTTTCATGCTTCATAATTATTCTCTATTAAAAAATTACAAAGTCTATGATAATATTCTCCCATTTCTATATAGGTATGATCAATGACTGTAACACACTGATATTTTATGAGAAGTATATTTTTTTATATGTAATATGTTATACGGAAAGGAATCTTCCACTACACACAACACTAGCTTGGCTTGCATTACACGTAATCACGACCTTTCTTGATAGCATGTATAACACACAATACTGAGTTTCACTAAACAACGATATATTATAATATTATAAACTAGCCATTATGAATATTATTAACTAAATTTTGAATATTATAACATTTTAATTCATCTTATACATTTTCTAGAATGAGGTATGAAAACAAAATCTGTTTTTTTGGATAAAAGAAGTATTTTTAAAAAAATACAGTTTTACCGCCTTTTGATGGCGCACCCACATTAAATCTAGTTTTTGACAAGTTTATAAGTTCAATTTGACAAAATAAAATTCTTCTTTGGAATCAGTGGGTCCAAATTAAGTTAATAGGTTATTTTTTGATATTATGAATAGTAACTACGGAAATTGTTATTTACTACGGTTAAAGGTAAATAGGAAAATTCAATCTTAAAAGAATATTATAACAAATCAAAATTACTGTGAAACTTATCATAACCTTATTATATGATTAGTGGCCGACCATTGGAATCATTGGGTCGATTTGGGCACCCCATTGAGCCACTTGGTAGGGACAATTACAATTTGGATTAATTAATATAATGTAGAGGCAAAATTGACATTAACAAAAATCTTTTAGTATTTAATTTTTATAAGGGGTTATACAAATTATATTTTCGATTATAAATTTTCATTGCAAAGATAAAGAGATTTCCTACATAATGAATTTTTTTTATAATTTTTAGACACCAAATAAATTAAATTATTTATGACACAATAATAATAATGTATTTACCTCATTAATAAATGATTTAAATAAATAAGTTTATAATGATTAAAATATATTCCAAAACATGTCCAATTCTGATTGGATGATTTTATTTCGATGATGAGTCATCTTATCTTCATCTTTAATGATTTTTGGACCTTTTTAAATGGAAGAGAAGTTTATAATAAAATAATATTTCCACACATTCCAAAGGTGCCCCTCTCCTCCCTTATAAAAGGCACCTCATCCCTCTCTTCCTCACACCAATTTGAGCATTCAAGATCGGCAAACCCCTTCCCATTTCACTTCCCCAATTCATGATAAACCTATTATAGGTACTAGTCTTCTCAAAAGACTAACTCTAGTGCCTTAAGAGAATGTTTAAAGGAGGCACTTCGAGAAAGAGGTAATACCTTCTACCGTTTTCTTCAAGTTCCATTCTTCTTCTACTCCCTCTTATTTAGTTTTTTCATTATGAGGTAATTAAATCAGTATCCATGATATACTTATATGTTATTATAAATATTAAACAACCGTATTTCACCTCTTATCCATCCTACGGAAAATGAAATCACCGCGCGTGCGAACGTACGGAATACCGTCTCCACGACGTGGTGTAGTCTTTTTTCCACCACCACCTTACTTGGATGGGTATAATGGTGCAAATAAATAAATATATATGATTATTTTAAAGTGGTATTTATTCTGAAATAGTATACATACAGTCCAATACAATTCCACTATCATGGGAACGATATCATCGCTCGTGCGTACGTATGGCCTACCGTCTCCACGATGTGATGCGACTCATTCTATATTATCATCATTGAATAATGATTATATAAATGAATTTAATGAATTAATATGATATATATTTCACTAATAACATTATGTAAATGATGTATCTATATCCTATAAAGAGGAATAAAAATTTATTCGACAAAACACGCATAAGAACAAAAAGTAATAAACACCCGAATAACCAGTAGTAATGAAATATTACTAATAAGAAGCTAAGAATATGACCATATATGATATAATAATAATAATTATGATTCTATAATAATTCAATAACATTATTTAAATCATTATACAGGAGGTTTGGACACTTATGAAGAAAATCGGACCTAAGGTAAGGGACAATATCGCAATCTCAATTTTTATCTGAGATTGTTTATACTTCAGAATTTACTGGGGAATATTTATCATCCACATCCATGTTTCATCAATATTTAATATTATTTATATCCTCCTAAAATTGTTTAAATCCAATTTTACTCTTCGGTGAGTTTTTAGTAAATGATATTAAAGGAATCTATTGTCGTTTTTTGTACGAGGTACTTTTTGACTTTTCCGAAAAAAATTACGAGATGAATTTTTTTTATATGGCATGAATGGATTTTTTTAAAACATTATTTCCAAGAATCTTCCTTGACAAGTTTTAAAGTTTATTTTTAATCAAATTCTTTTAGTTGGAAATTTTATGACGTGATAAGAAAGGAAAAATGTTTTTGAAGTAGAAAGGATATTTTCCTCAAGAATGGAGTTCAGGGGTTTTATCAAAATTATTTTCCATCTAAGATAATATAGGGTTCTTTTTATATCCCTATTATTACATTGATTTGATTATGTTGTGATGGAAATATTTTTATGAATTCCTTTATCTTATATGAATTATTTTATGAGGTCACGATGTTTAAGATTCCCATTTTTATTACAATGGTTATGCTATGATATATGGTTTATGATTTTGTGGCACACATAAGAATGGAATCATTATGAGATGGGTGGGACCTATATCTCCCTCCAATGCATTGTGTAATGATTTTATATCTCATGAGATAGACATAGCTGGAATGGCAGGTTAAACTGGTTCAATGAAACATGACTGAAATGAGGAGTAAACTCGGTTCATAAGTGGACTTTGTCCACTAAGATAGATTTGGAAATTAGTATTGACTAATAAGAAATGATTCTATATGATTATGTGTGTATGTCACAAAGTTTCATGTTTTATGTTATGATTGTTGGGATTACATTTCACTACCATGATTTATCCCATGTTATGAAATTATGAACGCTTTTACAGGGTAAGATTTCCAAAATGTTATGTTCTTATGAATTTGATGTGATTGATATTTCTTTTGTTTACCCTTACTGAGAATTTGAGATCACCCTTTTGTATGTTTTCATTCCCCAGGTCAAGAAGAAGGTTATTAAGTAAGATATGCCAAAAAGTGACTATAGATATGATGAAATAAAAGGGAGACATTGTAGATGTTTTATGAACCAGTTGTTTATGTTTCCCATTTTTTAAAGACACTATACCTATACGGTCCTTTCATGGTTTTGTTATATGTTGTAATAAGTATGCTTCAATTTTGAAGTATTAACCATTTTTGTAAAGTATGGGTCGCTATAGTTGGTATCATATGAAAGGCATACTCAACCTTTGGAAACTAGGATGTGAAATCCTTAGTAAGAAACCTAAGGATATGTCTAAGCATAGAACACAATATTAGTGTTTTAGAAATGTCCATGAACAACATATGATAAGATCTTAAGTGTGAAATTTTATTCTTGATTATGTGGTTTTCCAAATATAATTAGTGTTGGTCACACAATTCTTCTTTGTTTTAGTTAATGGTTGGAACCCAAAGGAATTGTGTTAATGCGGAATGTCATGGGAAATGCAATGATTGTTCCCCTGAGAAACCAAACATTATGGGAGCTGGAATGAAAAATCGTGTAGCCATGCTCACACAACTTTCTCATGCTATGAATCAGGCAGGACTTCCAAATAAGAAAAGGAAGGAGCAATATTCTGTTGAATCCTTCACGAGGCAACGTCCACCTTCATTCAGCGGGTCTTCTGATTCATTAGTGGTTGAACAATGGATCAGTACCACCAAAAAGATATATTTAGTTCATCAATGTTCTGAAAATGATAAAGTCATTTTAGCAGTGTATCGTTTGGAAGGTGATTCTTATCAATGGTGGAATTTTATTAATAATACAAGGCAAAGGGATGAAATTGAGTCCATGGAATGGGAAGAGTTCAAGAACTTATTTTTAAATAAGTATGTATTTCGTATTCCTCGAACAAAGATGGAGAAAGAGTATCTTGAACTGAAGCAAAAGGATGATGAATCTGTTGGTACCTACGAAGAAACTTTTACAAGACTTGCAAGGTACGCTTCTGGAATTATTATCCAACCTGAGAGTAAGATCGATCGATTCTTTAGTGGCTTAAAACCAAGTATTCGAAGGGCCTTAGCCATAAGGGACTTCAATATCTACGAGGAAATTGTTCGATGTGATCTCAAGGTAGAGATGGAGATTGGTGTAACCCATCATTCACATGGTTCTGATAAGAAGAGGAAAATGGAATTCAAAGGAAAATAGAGAGACCACACTGAAATGAAGATGATTTTTCCCTTATGCTCAAAGTGTGGAATGAAACATGGAAGAAATTGTCTTAAGTGGACAATAAAATGTTATAAGTGTGTAAAAGATGGTCATCGGGCAATTGAATGTTGAAACAATGGGAAGAAGATATCTTATAATGCAAACAATGGAAGGGATACACAGAATGAACCTACTACACTTCAATGTTTCAAGTGCAAGGAGATGGGGAATTATGCCAATAAATGCCCAAATCCAAGGGTTGATGATGATGATCGACGTCAACACACACATAAGGCCAAAGATAAAGGAAATTCACATGAAATTTCTATCAGCGATGTGGAGTACGACAAAGAAGTGGTGAGAGGTACACTTACCATCCACTCTAAAGTAGAAAATGTTTTATTTGATTCTGGATCCACCCACTCTTTTATTTCTGAAGAATTTTCTAATGGTATCACCGTATTACCTCAACAATTAGATGATGAGTTGGCTGTGACAACTCTTAATGTCACAATAGTCGAATCAAAAGTTTAAAATTCTTCTCCGATTGAAGTTTGTGGGAAAGTGCTTCCTGCAAATCTTCTGATCCTTCCTATAGTGGAATTTGATGTGATTATTGGGATGGATTGACCTTCTTTATGTGGAGCTCATATCAATTGCCAAAGAAGGGAAGTCACATTTCATATTCCAGATCAATATATGATCGTCTATCGATGCACGGATGAACATAACCTACAAGTGGAAATTTATTCTATCTTATGGGTCTTGATTCCACTAAATAAAGGTTATTTATCTCAAATGGTTGGAGAGAAACTCACGATTAATAATATTCCCATTGTACGGGAATTTGATGATGTCTTTCCGAAGGAATTTCTAGGTCTTCCACCAAATTGTGAAGTTGAGTTTTCAATAGAACTAGTACCAGGTGCATTACCTATTTCAAAGAAACCTTATAGAATGTCCCCAATTGAGTTGCAGGAATTGAAGAAGAAACTCCAAGAGAATATTGATAAAGGATTCATACACCCTAGTGTGTCACCTTGGGGAGCACATGTTATGTTTGTTAAGAAGAAAGATGGATAAATGAGACTTTTCATTGATTATCGAGAACTTAACAAGATCACTATTAAGAACAAATATCCTCTCTCACACATTGATGACCTATTTGACCAACTACACGGAGCTCAATACTTTTCCAAGATTTATCTTCATTCAGGGTATCATCAATTAAGGGTCAAAAGGGAGGATATACCAAAGATGTCTTTTTGTACAAGGTATGGATACTATGAATTTATAGTGATTCCATTTGGTCTTACTAATTCCCCTGCTATCTTCATGGATCTGATGAATAGTGTCTTTAGAGACGATCTTGATCAGTTTGTGGTAGTCTTTATAGATGATATTCTTGTCTATTCAAAGAGCAAGGAAGAACATGAAGATCACTTGAGAATTGTATTAAAGACCCTTAGAAAAGAGAATCTTTATGCCAAATTTACCAAGTGTGAATTTTGGCTTCAAAAATTATCATTTTTGGGTCACATATTCTTAAAAGAGGGGATATATGTGGATCCAGAAAAAACAGATTTTATCGAATGATGGTCGAGACCAACAACATTAACTGAGATACGAAGTTTTCCTGGTTTGGCTGGATATTATCGACATTTTGTAAAATATTTTCACGATTATCAAATCCACTCACTAGGTTGACTCGAAAAGGAGTTATGTTCGTGTGGACGGAGGAATGTGAAGAGAATTTCAAGGAGTTGAAAAGAAGGATATCCAGTGCACCTGTACTCACACATCCTTGTAGTGGAGAAAGGATTGTGATCTATAATGATGCATAGAAGAAGGATATGGGGTGTGTTCTTATGAAAAATGATATTGTGATACCTTATGCCTCACAACAGTTGAAAATCCATGAGAAAAATTACCCAACTCATGATTTGGAGTTAGCTGCGGTAATATTTTCATTAAAGATTTGGAGGAATTATCTTTATGGAGAAAAGTGTGACATTTATACTGATCACAAAAGATTAAAGTATATTTTCACACAAAAGAAGCTAAATATGCGCCAAAGAAGATGGTTGGAGCTGATTAAGGATTACGACTGCTCAATTCATTACCACCCTGGGAAAGAAAACAAGGTGGCAGATGCATTAAGTCGACAAGACCATGCTAGCTTATCCATGATGAGGATCACAAAAGATCCAATATTTATGGATTTACAAAGGATGGATCTTGGAATCATAATGAACGGGGAAAAATTGTATCTTTCTCAAATGAATGTTCAACCATATATACATGTGAAGATTAAAGAGGTGCAGAAAGAAGATGTCGAGTTACAAAAGGAGGTGAGAAATGTTCCTGAATTCAACCCTGATTGTGATGGGATAATAATGTTCAGGAATCGGGTTTGTGTTCCTCCCATCCCAGAATTAAAGGAGCTGCTGGATAAGGCTCATAGGTCTTCATTCTCTATTCATCCTGGAAGCACGAAGCTGTATAGGGACCTTAAATAGTACTTGTAGAGACCCAAAGCTTGACGTACATGGACATTACATTACTTTTGCGGAATACTTAGTACATAACAATAACACACACACAAGGATCGTAATAGTTTAGTGTCTTTGGAAACTCGGAATATAATCTTCTAATCGTGGTGAAAGATCTCCAACATCTCCCATAAAGATCTTCCTTTTATTAAACCTAAAACCTTTCTTTATATCCTGGGGAAGATAAAACATAAAAGGGTGAGCTCAAATGCTCAGTAAGGGTAAACAAAATAAATATCAATCACATCATATTCATAAGAACATAACATTTTGGAAATCTTAACCTGCAAAAGGGAGCATAATTTCATAACATGGGATAAATCTTAGTAGTGAAATTAAATCCCAATAATCATAACTTAAAACATGAAACATTGTGTCATACACACATAATCATAGAGAATCATATCTTATTAGTCAAGACTCATTTCCAAGACTATCTTAGTGGACAAAGTCCCTTTCTGAACCGAGTCACCCTCGTTTTTAGTCCTATTTCACTGAACCGGTATAACCTACCATTCCAGCCATGTCTATCTCATGAGATATAAAATCTTTACCCAATGCATTGGAGGGAGATATAGGTCCCACCCATCTAATAATGATACCATTCTTATGTGTGCCACAAAATCATAAATCATACATCATTGCATAACCCATGTAATACAAATGGGAATCTTAAACATCATGAGATCATAAAACAATTCATATAAGATAATGGAATTCATAAAAATAATTCCATCACAATCAAATCAATGTAATAATAGGGATAAAAATAGAACCTATTGTTTTCTTAGATGGAAAATAATTTTGATAAAACACTTGAACTCCATTATTGAGGAAAAGATCCTTTCTTCTTCAAATTTTTTTTTCCTTTCTTAACATGTCATACAATTTTAAAATAAAATAAGTTGATTAAAAATAAACTTGAAAACTTGTAAATGAATCTTCTTGGAAATAATGTTTTAATAAACCATTCATGCCGTATAAGTTAAAAAAACAATATTCTCGTACTTTTTTCGGAAAAGTCAAAAAGTACCTCGTACGAAAAACGACAAAAGATTCCTTTAATATAATTTACTAAAAACTCACCGAAGGCTAAAATTTAATATAAACTATTGTAGAAGGATATAAATATTACATATTGAGGAAACATGGATGTGGATGATAAAATACACTCCAGTAAATGCCAAAGTATAAACAATCTCGGATAAAAATGAGATTGTGATATTTCCTTTACCTTAGGTCCGAATTGATTTGTAAGTGTCCGAACCTCCTGTATAATGATTTAAATAATGTTATTGACTTATTCCAGAATCATAATTATTTTTATGATATCATATATGGTCATATTAGTAGTAATATTTCATTGCTACTTGTTATTTGAGTGTTTATAACTTTTTGTTCTTATGAGTGTTTTGTCGAATAAATTCTTATTCTTTTCTTTAGGCTATAGATACCTCATTTCCAGAATGGTATTAGTGTAATATATATCATATTAATTCATTAAATTCATTTATATAATCATTATGAAATGAATATCATGTAGAACGAGTCGCATCACATCGTGGAGACGGTATTCCGTACGTACGCACGAGTGATGATATCGTTCCTATGATCGTGGAATTGTATTGGAGTATATGTATACTATTTCAGAATCAATATCAATTTATAATAGTCATATATAGTCATTATTTACACCATTATACCCATCCAAGTAAGGTGGTGGTGGAAAATAGATTACACCACGGCGTGGAGATGGTATTCCGTACGTACGCACGCGTGGTGATTTCTTTTTCCGTAGGATGGATAGATGGTGAAATAGGGTTGTTTCATACTTATAATAACATATCATTATATGAGTGATACAGATGTTATTACTTCATAATGAAACAACTAAAGAAGAAGAAGTGGAAGAAGAAATAAAGATGAAATAATCGGTAACGAAAATTACCTCTTCTTTGAAGCGCCTCTTTGAGACCTCCTCTTAGGAAACTAATATTGGTCTTTGAGGAAGACCAGAACTTCTAGGATGTCTCTATGGAAGTGGATAGGAGAGAGTGGCAGGGGTTGGCCGAGTTTGAAGGCTCAAAGTGGTGTGAGGAAGAGGGGGAGGAGGTGCCCTTTTATAAGGGAGGAGAGGGGCACCTTTGGAATAACTAAACATATTATTTTATTATAAAGTCAAGTTCGGTTTTAAATAGCTCCAAATTGATTTATTTAGAGGATAAGGTGGGGATGTGTCGAAATAATCTTATCCAATAGAATTTAGACAAGTTTAGGTTCCTATTTTAACCTTATCATTTAGATTTAACATTAAGTTAAATAATTTTACTTTTACCATGTATTCTTGTGTTCTTATACAATAAGGTTAATATACTTACTATATCAAGACAAACGAACCCCAAGTTGTTTATTATTAATATATATGACCTTATATAAGTCATTTGGCCGAACCATAGATTTTTAGGAATAAAATAACAATTAATAATATAATATTTTTTTAAAAACTATTTTATGTCAATTTTGAAACTATTTAGTAATTGATTTTTGTGAAAATCATAACAGAATGATATGTTCGAAAAACGTTAATTATATCAATACTAACATGTCATATTAACCTATAAAATTAGTTTAATTCATAAAATGTCTCAAATTATATTTATTTGGGTATTTATAACATCAATTATGTCAATATTTCAATAATAAGATAATTACTGCATCATCATTGTGTCATAAATAAATTAAATTATTTAATGTCTAAAAATTACAAATAAAATAAAATTATGTAGGAAATATTTTTAGATTTCTAATGAATATTTATAGTCGAATTTATCTTATGTATAACTCCATATTAAAAATGTTTTAGTAAATAAACTTTGATTTTAACTCTTTTAACTCTTCTTTGAATTAAATAATAATAAATGTCCTAATCTAATCCAAGTGAGCCTAAATGGTCATATTTTATTCCTAAGCTTGTTTTTGGTCGAATTACACTTGTCCAATAGAATTAGGACATGTGTTAGGGTAATAATATTATCATTTCTACCCTTAATTACCCTATTTACTTTTAACCGGGGTAAAAAAATTAAAAAGTTACAATTAACCAAAAAATTATTTTCATATCATTGAACCACATTTTACTTACTGACATCAACCGTGTCTCTCGGAGTTTTGAAATTCCACTCACAGAAGCGGTAAAATTAAGTTTTATGAACAATTCAGTTTTTTTAACAACCACTTAGTGGTTTCACTATTCATCAAAAATCGAAAGTTTTCAGAAAAATATCAAAAATTAGACCTAAGCTATATTTTATATTATGAACTCAAAAATTATGTTTATTTTACCAAATTCAAAACATATCAGTTGCATTAAATAATTTAAAAATTAATTCCCGTCATCAAAACAAAAGGCGTGTTTTTAAGAGATAATAACTATCAAAAGATTGACACTTGTTTATAACTGGTTTAAATGTGAAATTACATCCAATGACCAACATTGTATTATATTGTAAAAATATATTCTAAATATACTTTAAAACCACTAAAATTTATAACTTATCACTATTAATTATTTTGATTGAAAAAGTTGTTTTTAATTAAAATTTAGTAATTTTCACTATTCATCAAAATATGAAAGTTATCCGAAAATCACCAAAATTTCACCCTAAGCTATTTTCGATATTCCGAATCCAAAAATGAAGTCCATTTTGAAAAATAGAATTTACAAAATTTCTAAAAAGTGGTTATTACGATTCATAATGGCCAGTTTTAATAATATTTTAATAGCATATCGTTGTTTAGCGAAACTTGGTGTTGTGTACAACACACGCTATCGTGGAAGGTCGCGATTGCGTGTAATTCAAGCCAGGTCAGAGATGTGTGTTTTGAAAGCTTCTTTTGGTTTACCGTATAACACAAGACATTAATGAAATTAAAAAGAATATTTTTCATAAAATCTCAGGGTGTTACATTCTACCCCCCTTAAAATGAATTTCGCCCTCGAAATTCGTCGGGGTTATAAATGGTTTACTATTCGAAAGTTTCTTTATTAGAAACCCACATAGTAAAAAGGAATACCAAGACCAATCTTTAAAAACAAAAGTATGAAACGTAACGGTTACCCAAATAAACTAATCACTGGGTTTCCACATATGTGAAAATATGGATATAGAAGAAAAATCTAACCATCATGTTCTGATGGAGAGTGGTAGAGAACATGGCTATGGAAAAGCCAACAATCACAAATCCATAAATTTGTGACGATCTAAGGTACCATCTGATTAATCAGATATAAGAGCACTAGGATAACATTTTTGGTTTTCAGGATCGTTTCCCTAAAGTTGAAGAATTTGAATTAGAATTAAATACTTACTTTATTTTGGTACTATCTCACTGTTGTTCGTTCCTTGAACAATTTCCACTTCATCTCTTAAATAAATGAAGTTGAATTTGTTATTCGTGAAGTGTTAGCAGATCATGTGATAGAATGATGGGTCATTCCATCACTTTCAAACAAAAGGTTAGAAAAAGTTATAAGTCCATCTTATGGTTAATCGTATATGGTTCCAAAAATGAACTTATACTTCATATATCATACCACTTAATAAAATAAAACTAGTTTCTACTAAACAGGGACTTCCTGTAGGCCAGTGGTAGGCGATAAAGGCCAGTCACACTTTAGTTGTCAGTTCGATTCCCATAGCCTTGTCCGACGCGATGGGCTGTCGCCCGTCTTGCAGGTTGTCCTTTTTCTAAAACTATATTACTATAACATCCCATCAATAATATCGAAAAAAACTTTTATCCTTAAACAATACTAACTTATGTCCAACATAATCCATTACAATCTTTAGTCTTATCCATAATACTTCAGTCCACTCTCATAATATAGTGAAAATGATTACCAGAGATTTAATACCATCGTTGATCCCCATATATCATAAGATATGTCTTGTTGGTCACATTCCAAATATTCGAAGGCCTTAATAATGTATTCTCTTGAATACCCATTGAACCATAGTGAAAACATGAATACAGTTAAAAGTTAACACTTTGCATATACCAAAATCCTCAAAATTCTATATACTCAAACCATGATATCACTTAGTCCTTATATCAATCATGAGCTCATGAATACAATCAAACATCTCATTATCATCTTATCCCTTCATTATGCGCATATCATCTACATTCCAAAAATATCTGAATAACATTTCATGGATACTGGTACCATTAATCATATAATTTCAAAACTCAAGGAAAGAAAACAATGTAACAATCCTTAGATGTCTCTTTATTCCATAGTACCATGAGATTACTTATACAACATCACACTTGATAAACATGTAATCATTCCACTACCTTCTTAAACCATTGACCGAGCTTCAACAATTCTTTCATCTCACATATCATTTGTAGTCTCATCATCATCATCAATATAAATACTACCCATACGACCATACTGATTCTCTTCATGAGACTTTCCCTTAGGGAATTGGTTTGTATAATGCCCGTACATTCCACATTTAAAACATTTAACCAGTGTTGATGTCATAGCAATACCATTATCCTCATCCCTGGTGTTAACTGATCCTTTTCCTTTGCACTTACTGGCTTTGTGTCCTTCTTTTCCACACCCAAAGAATCTTCCAGTTCCTTTGAAACATTCTCCTTGATGCCTCTTCCCACATGATTTACATAGGGGAAATTGAACTTTCTTTCTTCTATGATCATCATGAAACTCCATCTTTCTCTTATTAGCCGAGTCAGGAAACTTACCAAATTTTACTTTATTGGTCATATTATGAGATTGCTGATTCGGCATAATAATGATGTTTGGACTTCCGAATCCCATTTCATTTGGTTGCTCATGAAGAATATCATTCCATTGTCCATCATATCCTCTATTATCGTGAATCATCTTGTTTCCAGCCATTTTCTAAAACCCAAAAAGAATAGTGTGAGAGGCAAAAATCATGCTAGGGAAAACAACATAATAAAGGGGGAGTACCTTCAATATCTAACAGCTTAGGTTTAATTCTATGATCGTTAGCGTAATTCTAGTACTATAACCTATATGTATACTTAACCTTAGGGACATCCCTAGACATACCTTATAAATATCTCTAGGGATCTCACTAAAGTTCTCGCATCCTAGTTTCCAAAGGTTGACTAAACCTTTCCTCTGATACCAACTGTAGATACCCAAAGCATGACGTACATGGACATTACATTACTTTTGCGGAATACTTAGTACATAACAAAAACACACACACAAGGATCGTAATAGTTTAGTGTCTTTGGAAACTCGGAATATAATCTTCTAATCGTGGTGAAAGATCTTCAACATCTCTCATAGAGATCTTCCTTTTTTTAAACCTAAAACCTTTCTTTATATCCTGTGGAAGATTAAACATAAAAGGGTGAGCTCAAATGCTCAGTAAGGGTAAAAAAAATATCAATCACATCATATTCATAAGAACATAACATTTTGGAAATCTTAACCTGCAAAAGAGATCACAATTTCATAACATGAGATAAATCATAGTAGTGAAATGAAATCCCAATAATCATAACTTAAAACATGAAACATTGTGGCATACACACATAATCATATAGAATCATATCTTATTAGTCAAGACTCATTTTCAAGACTATCTTAGTGGACAAAGTCCCTTTCTGAACCGAGTCACCCTCGTTTCAGTCCTGTTTCACTGAACCGGTATAACCTACCATTCCAGCCATGTCTATCTCATGAGATATAAAATGTTTACCCAATTCATTGGAGGGAGATATAGGTCCCACCCATCTCATAATTATACCATTCTTATGTGTGCCACAAAATCATAAATCATATATCATTGCATAACCCATGTAATACAAATGGGAATCTTAAACATCATGAGATCATAAAACAATTCATATAAGATAAAGGAATTCATAAAAATAATTCCATCACAATAAAATCAATGTAATAATAGGGATAAAAACAGAACCCTTTATTTTCTTAGATGGAAAATAATTTTGATAAAACACTTGAACTCCATTCTTGAGGAAAATATCATTTCTTCTTCAAAAACATTTTTCCTTTCTTAACATGTCATACAATTTTAAAATAAAAGAAGTTGATTAAAAATAAACTTGAAAACTTGTAAAGTAAGATTCTTGGAAATAATGTTTTAAGAATCTATTCAAGCCGTATAAGTTAAAAAAACAATCTTCTCATACTTTTGTCGGAAAAGTCAAAAAGTACCTCATACGAAAAACGACAAAAGATTCCTTTCATATAATTTACTAAAAACTCACCGAAGGGTAAAATTTAATATAAACTATTGTATAAGGATATAAATATTACATATTGAGGAAACATGGATGTGGATGATAAAATACACCCCAGTAAATGCCAAAGTATAAACAATCTCAGATAAACATGAGATTGTGATATTTCCCTTGCCGTAGGTCCGACTTGCTTTGTAAGTGTCCGAAACTCTTGTATAATTATTTAAATAATGTTATTGACTTATTCCAGAATCATACTTATTTTTATGATATCATATATGGTCATATTAGTAGTAATATTTCATTGCAACTTGTTATTCGGGTGTTTATAACTTTTTGTTCTTATGAGTGTTTTGTCGAATAAATTCTTATTCTTTTCTTTAGGTTATAGATACCTCATTTACAGAATGGTATTAGTGTAATATATATCATATTCATTCATTCAATTCATTTATATAATCATTATGAAATGAAGATCATTTAGAACGAGTCGCATCACATCGTGGAGACGGTATTCCGTACGTACGCACGAGTGAAGATATCGTTCTTGTGATCGTGGAATTGTATTGGAGTATATGTATACTATTTAAGAATCAATATCACTTTATAATAGTTATATATAGTCATTATTTACACCATTATACCCATCCAAGTAAGGTGGTGGTGGAAAATAGATTACACCACGGCGTGGAGACGGTATTCCGTACGTACGCACGCGTGGTGATTTCTTTTTCCATAGGATGGATAGATGGTGAAATAGGGTTGTTTAATACTTATAATAACATATAAGTATATTAGTGATACTGATGTTATTACTTCATAATGAAACAACTAAAGAAGAAGAAGTGGAAGAAGAAATAAAGATGAAAGAATCGGTAACGGAAATTACCTCTTCTTTGAAGCGCCTCTTTGAGACCTCCTCTTAGGACACTAAAATTGGTCTTTGAGGAAGACCAGAACCTCTAGGATGTCTCTAGGGAAGTGGAGAGGAGATATTGGCAGGGTTTGTCCGAGTTTTAAGGCTCAAAGTGGTGTGAGGAAGAGGGGGAGGAGGTGCCCTTTTATAAGGGAGGAGAGGGGCACCTTTGGAATAACTAAAAATATTATTTTATTATAAAGTCAAGTTAGGTTTTAAATAGCTCCAAATTTATTTATTTAGAGTATAAGGTGGGGATGGGTCGAAATACTCTTATCAAATAGAATTTAGACAAGTTTAGGTTCCTATTTGAACCTTATCATTTAGATTTAACATTAAGTTATATAATTTTACTTTTACCGTGTCTTCTTGTGTTCTTATACCATAAGGTTAATAAACTTACTATATCAAGCCAAACGAACCCCAAGTTGTTTATTATTAATATATATAACCTTATATAAGTCATTTTGCCGAACCTTAGATTTTTAGGAATAAAATAACAATTAATAATATAATATTTGTTTTAAAAACTATTTTATGTCAATTTTAACACTATTTAGTAATTGTTTTTTCTGAAAATCATAACAGAATGATAAGTTCTAAAAAAGTTAATTATATCAATAATAACATGTCATATTAACCTATAAAATTAGTGTAATTCATAAAAAGTCTCAAATTATATTTATTTGGGTATTTATAACATCAATTATGTCAATATTTCATTAATAAGATAATTACAGCATCATCGTTGTGTCATAAATAAATTAAATTATTTAATGTCTAAAAATTACAAATAAAATAAAATTATGTATGAAATCTTTTTATCTTTCTAATGAATAATTATATTCGAATTTATCTTATGTATAACCCCATATTAAAAATGTTTTAGTAAATAAATTTGATTTTAACTCTTTTAACTCTTCTTTGAATTAAATAATAATAAATGTCCTAATCTAGTCCAAGTTGGCCTAAATGGTCATATTTTATTCCTAATCTTGTTTTTGGTCGAATTACACTTGTCCAATAGAATTAGGACATGTGTTAGGGTAATAATAATATCATTTCTACCCTTAATTACCCTATTTACTTTTAACCGTGGTAAAAAAAAGTAAAAAGTTACTATTAACCAAAAAATTATTTTCATCACATTAAACCACATTTTACTTACTGACATCAACCGTGTCTCTCGGATTTTTAAAATTCTACTCACAGAAGCGGTAAAATTACGTTTTATGAACAATTCAGTTTTTTTAACTACCACTTAGTGGTTTCACTATTCATCGAAAATCGAAAGTTTTCAGAAAAATACAAAAAATTAGGCCTATGCTATATTTGATATTATGAACTCAAAAAAGATGTATATTTTACCAAATTCAAAACATATCAGTTGCATTAAATAATTTAAAAATTAATTCCTGTCGTCAAAACAAAAGGCGTGTTTTTAAGAGATAATAACTATCAAAAGATTGACACTTCTTTATAACTGGTTTAAATGTGAAATTACATCCAATTACCAACATTGTATTAAATTGTAAAAATATATTCTAAATATACTTTAAAACCACTCAAATTAATAATTTATCACTATTAATTATTTCGATTGAAAAAGTTGTTTTTAATTAAAATTTAGTAATTTTCACTATTCATCAAAATATGAAAGTTATCCAAAAATAACCAAAATTTCACCCTAAGCTAATTTCGATATTCTGAATCCAAAAATGAAGTCCATTTTGAAAAATATAATTTACAAAATTTCGAAAAAGTGGTTATTACGATTCATAATGGGTAGTTTTAATAATATTTTAATAGCATATCGTTGTTTATCGAAACTTGGTGTTGCGTACAACACATGCTATCGTGGAAGGTCGCGATTGCGTGTAATTCAAGCCAGGTCAGATATGTGTGTTGTGAAATCTTCTTTTGGTGTAGCGTATAACACAAGACATTAATGAAATTAAAAAAAAAATTCATAAAATCTCAGGGTGTTACAGTACTTCTGGTGGGATTGCATGAAAAGAGATGTTACTGAATATGTCTCTCGAAGCTTGGTTTGTAAGAAAGTTAAAGCTGAGAGAAAGAAATCTAAGGGGATGTAACAACCATTACCCATACCTGAATGGAAATGGGAAAACATCACTATGGACTTTGTCACTGGACTTCCTATAACATCCAAAGGCAATAAAGCTATCTAGGTCATAGTTGATCATCTTACAAAGTCTGCACACTTCATTGCTATTAGAGAGGATTTATCTCTAGATCAGCTTGCCAGGATATATGTAATGGAAGTGTTAAGATTAAATGGAGTACAACTTTCTATTATATCTGATCGGGATACGATGTTTACCTCAATGTTCTGGCGAAGTCTTCAGCATACTCTGGATACAGAGTTGAGTTTCAGTACTACTTATCATCCTCAGACAGGAGGTCAGTCTGAGAGGACAATTCAAACTCTAGAAGATATGTTTAGAGATTTCTCTATAGATTTCAAAGGTGGTTGGGATCAACACCTACCTTTGGTGGAATATTAATATAATAATAGCTTTTAATCCAGTATTCAGATAGCTCCTTATGAAGATCTATATGGAAGGAAATGTAGGAATCCAACTTGCTGGGATGTAGTTGGGGAAAGAAAGCTATTAGAACCTGATCTTGTTGATGAAATGGATGAAAAGGTCAGATCTATTCAACAACACATAAGAGTAGCTCAGAGTCGACAAAAAAGTTATGTCGACAACCGAAGAAAAGACATAGATTTTGAAGTGGGTGATAATGTATTCTTACTAATATCTCCTTGGAAGAGAGTAATTAGATTTGGAAAGAAGCGAATGTTGAGCCCTAGATATATTGGTCCTTTTGAAATTCTGGATCGTGTTGGGAAGGTAGCTTACCGATTGGCGCTTCCACCGAATCTCTCTCAAGTTCACGATGTGTTCCATGTATCTCTCCTGAGAAAGTACATACCTGATCCTTCACATGTACTCAACTCAGAAGTTGTACCACTGGAACAAGATCTTTCTTATGAAGAACAGCCGATAGAGAGTCTGGATCGTAGAGAAAATGTAATATGGAACAAGACCACTCTCTTGGTTAATGTTTTAGGGAGAAACCACCAATTATAAGAAGCTACATGGGAACTTGAGGATATGATGAGGGAGAGGTATCCTCATCTGTTTGTTATGAAGTGACGAATTTCGAGGGAGAAATTAATTTTAAGGGGGTAGAATGTAACACCCTGATATTTTTAGAGAAATATATTTTTTTATATGTAATATGTTATACGGAAAGGAATCTTCCACTACACACAACACTAGCTTGGCTTGCGTTACACACAATCACGACCTTCCTCGATAGCGTGTATAGTACGCAATACTGAGTTTCACTAAACAAGGATATATTATAATATTATAAACTAGCCATTATGAATAGTATTAACTGAATTTTAAATTTTATAACATTTTAATTTATCTTATACATTTTCTAGAATGAGGAATGAAAAAAAAAATCAGTTTTTTTATAAAAGAAGTATTTTTCAAAAAATGCAGTTTTACAGCCTTTTGATGGCGCACCAACATTAAATCTAGTTTTTGACAAGTTTATAAGTTCAATTTGAGAAAATAAAATTCTTCTTTAGAATAAGGATATAAAAATTTTCTTTGGATAAAATTTTCATATTATTCTGATAACATTCATATTTTAATGAATAGTAAAAACACGCTATATTTTAATTAAAAACAACTTTTTTCATCGCAATACATTATGTGGATAAATTATAATATTTAATGTTTTTAAAGTATAAATAGAATACATTTTTACCATTTAATATAATTTATTTCATTATCATTAATTTTATATTGAATTCATAGGTAAAAACATTTCAATCTTTGGCAATGTTTTAACTTTTAAAACCCGTTTTCTTAACAACGGGATTATTTTTAAATTAATTACTGCAACTTCTGTGTTTTAAATTTTGAAAAATGGATTCCATATTTGGAATCAGTGGGTCCAAATTATGTTAATAGGTTACTTTTTTTTGATATTATGAATAGTAACTACGGTAATTTTTATTTACTACGGTTAAAGGTCAATAGGGTAATTCAAGGTTAAAAGAATATTATAATAAATCAAAATTACCTTTACACTTGTCCTAACTTTATTATATGAGTAGTGGACGACCATGTGAATCCTTGGGTCGATTTTGGGACCCCATTGAGCCACTTGGTAGTGACAATGAAAATTTGGATTAATTAATTTAATGTAAAGACAAAATTGACATTAACAAAAATCTTTTAGTAACTAATTTTTATAAGGGGTTATATAAACTATATGTTCGACTATAAATATTCATTAGAAATATAAACAGATTTAATACATAATTATATTTTAATTATAATTTTTAGATAGCAAATAATTAAATTATTTATGACACAATAATGATGAAGTATTTACCTCATTAATAAATGATTTAAATAAAAAAGATTATAATGATTAAAATATTTTCCAAAACATGTCCAATTCTGATTGGATGATTTTATTTCGACCATTAGTCATCTTATCTTCATCTTTAAAGATTTTTGGACCTTTTTAAACTGATGATAAGTTTATAATAAAATAATATTTCCACACTTTCCAAATGTGCCCCTCTCATCCCTTATAAAAGGCACTTCCTCCCTCTCTTCCTCAAACCAATTTGAGCCTTCAAGATCGGAAAAAACCTGCCCATTTCACTTCCCCACTTTCTTAGAAACCTACTAGAGGTACTGGTCTTTTCAAAAGACCAACTCTAGTTCCTTAAGAGAAAGTTTAAAGGAGGCACTTTGAGAAAGAGGTAATACCTTCTACCGTTTTCTTCATGTTCCATTCTTCTTCTACTCCCTATTCATTAGTTGTTTAATTATGAGGTAATAACATAAGTATCCCTCATATACTGATATGATATTATAAATATGAAACAACCCTATTTCACCTCTTATCCATCCTACGGAAAATGAAATCACCGGGCGTGCGTACGTACGGAATACCGTCTCCACGCCGTGGTGTAATCTGTTTTCCACCACCACCTTACTTGGATGGGTATAATGGTGCAAATAAATAACTATATATTATTATTATTTTAAAGTGGTATTGTTTCAATATATTATACATACACTCAAATACAATTCCACGATCATGAGAACGATATCATCGCTCGTGCGTACGTACGGCTTACCGTCTCCACAATGTGATGCGACTCATTCTATATAATCTTCATTGAATAATGATTATATAAATGAATTGAGTGAATTAATATGATATATATTACACTAATACAATTATGTAAATAATGTATCTATATCCTATAAAGAGGAATATGAATTTATTCGACAAAACACGCATATGAACAAAAAGTAATAAACACCCGAATAACAAGTAGTAATGAAATATTACTAATAAGATGCTAAGAATATGAACATATATGATATCATAACAATAAGTATGATTATTTAATAAGTCAATAACATTATTTAAATCATTATACAGTAGGTTCAGACACTTACGAAGAAAATCGGACCTAAGGTAAGGGACAATCTCGCAATCTTAGTTTTTATCCGATATTGTTTATACATCAGAATTTACTGGGGAATATTTATCATCCACATCCATGTTTCCTCAATATGTAATATAATTTATATCCTCCTAAAATTGTTTAAATCCAATTTTACCCTTTGGCGAGTTGTTAGTAAAATATATGAATGGAATCTTTTGTCATTTTTCGTATGAGGTACTTTTTGACTTTTCCGACAAATGTACGATAAGAATGTTTTTTTATATGGCATGAATGGATTTTTTAAAACATTATTTCCAAGAATCTTCCTTTACAAGTTTTCATTTTTATTTTTAATCAACTTATTTTAGTTTAAAATTGTATGACATGATAAGAAAGGAAAAATGTTTTTGAAGTAGAAAGGATATTTTCCTCAAGAATGGAGTTCAAGTGTTTTATCAAAATTATTTTCCATCTAAGATAATATAGGGTTCTGTTTCTATCCCTATTATTACACTGATTTGAAAATGTTGTGATGGAAATATTTTTATGAATTCCTTTATCTTATATAAAATGTTTTATGTTGTCACGATGATTAAGATTCCCATTTTTATTACATGGGTTATGCTATGATGTATGGTTTATAATTTTGCGGCACACATAAGAATAGTATCATTATGAGATGGGTGGGACCTATATCTCCCTATAATGAATAGGGTAAAGATTTTATATCTCATGAGATAGACATGGATGGAACGGCAGGTTAAACTGGTTCAGTGAAACAGGACTGAAACGAGGAGTGAACTCAGTTCAGAAATGGACTTTTTCCACTAAGATAGTCTTGGCAATGAGTCTTGACTAATAAGAAATGATTCTATATGATTATGTGTGTATGCCAAAATGTTTCATGTTTTATGTTATGAATATTGGTATTACATTTCACTACCATGATTTATCCCATTTTATGAAATTATGATCTCTTTTGCAGGGTAATATTTCCAAAATGTTACGTTCTTATGAATTTTATGTGATTGATATTAATTTTGATTACCCTTACTGAGCATTTCAGCTCACCCTTTTGTATGTTTTATTTCCCCAGTTCAGGAAGAAGGTTATTAAGTAAGATATGAAAAAAAGGGACTATATATATGAAGAAATAAATGGGAGACAAAGTAGATTCTTTATGAACCAGTTGTTTATATTTCCCAGTTTCTAAAGACACTATACCTATACGGTCCTTTCATTGTTTTGTTATATGCTGTAATAAGTATGCTTCAATTTTGAAGTATATGTTAACCATGTATGTAAAGTATGGGTCGCTATAATGACTGTAACATTTCTTGTTTCTATTAATGATTATATGTCAAATGTTGGAAATTAAGGCAAATAATAACATATAAAGGAAGTCTATTTATAACTAATACATAGAAATGAATATTCATTCTCATGTAAATTTTCTACTTACTCAAGTGGTTATATCATTTAAATTGGAGTTATATATATAAAAATAAATATTGGAATGATAGAATAACTATGATTTTCTCTCCATATCACTAAACTGAATTTTCATCCTTTTATATCGATCTATTTTCTCTCCATCATTGATGTAATACCTCATATTAACTAAATGAGATTTCTAATGTTTATCCTCCCTTACTATTTTATGCAAGACATTAATCTAAGTAACTATAAATATGATTACAAACTTATCCGAGTCAAAACATTCCATGTGCATATAATCAATTGACCCCATTAATTACCACTGCTCATGTTCCTATCAAACTACAATATTATAAATCAAAAAAATCAATTCCCTAGCTACTAGATTTTATTTTACTAATGTATGAACCATGTAATAGTTGAAAATTTGAATATATTCTATCTCACATCATTGTCTTGAGTTCAAGACTCATTGTGAAAAATGACTTTAATGGTTTTTTAGTTGGTGAATATAGTGCACCTTTATCCAAAGAGATAATAAAACAATGTTTTACGGTAAATATCATCATAGCTAATTCGAGATCAAGTGTAAAATATTTATTCTCATGTATCCATAGATTTCATGATCCGTAAGATATGACATGATTTCACTATATAAGAACTGAACCCAATCCATTAACCAATTCATCATAATAGGCAACATATCCCTCACTTGGTTTGGGAAATACATCGATATGTTCCATTGTAATTTTATCCTTTAGTTTCTAATATGTTTTTTGAACATAAACATTTCTATAAAATAGAGTACCCTTCCATATCATTGAATTCCTGAGAGAAGTGATGAATGAGAAATCATAAATAATGTTTTTATAATATCCTACTAATCTATAAAAATTATGTATCTAAAATAATTTTTTTCGAGTTTACCAAGAAATAATTGTCTTAATTTTATCAGGATCTATTGATATTCGATTCTCCAAAATGGTGTTTTCAATGAAGAATAATTATTGTCTAATGAAAACAAACTATAGTTATATGGAAGAAATATGGTGGTCACATAATATACCTAATACAACATCCATGCGCCTTTCATGATCATATTTTATGTGATAATATTGAATGATTTATTCAAAAAAATATCACAATAGAAGAATTTAGGTATCATTAAAAGAATAAATATATCAATTCCAGTAAGTCTCATGGTACATTATTGAGATTAAAGGTAATGAATATGGAATCATTAATTGCATAATTAACTCTGAAATTCATCTTGTGGTATCCTATTTCATGACTCATATTTGGTAGTACCCTGATATGAGATCAATTTAAAAAGAAAAATTTGGATTACATTAACTAATAAATTAAATAATCAATTTGAGGAAGAGAATACCAATTAAAATCAAAAGATAATTCAACACAAAATAAACAATACAAAAATACAGTGTGAAATCTACCATAAAAAAATTAGAGCAGCCCATAGAAACAAGCATGGACTTGTGAAAACCTTTTTTCGATTCTTCAAATTCCACATTCAACTCTAGAAAATCTCATATGTCTATTATATATAATGGATGTCAAATAGTAATTCATCGTGGAATTATTTCAATATAAAATTAACCGTCCCTTTTAGGTGTTGGAATATAGATGGTGTTTAGATACATGCTTAAGTTATAATCTACTATTCCTAGAAAATCACTCATTAGAATTTCATAAGTAGTCCGTAAGGTGATCGCTATCAATTTACGTTATATTATTATAAATACTATTGGAAATGGATCTAATATTCTTTTATTAATAACCCATTCTCAATTGAAATACTACCAAACACATTTTGGATGTTTAAATTTTTTTTAGAGAAGAGAAGTGAATGTGAGACTTTAATGCTACTCCATAATCCATTCCAAAGATGGGATTGAAGATGACCATTTCTAAGATAGTGATCTCCCACAAAAAATGGACTAGTAACATGGTGATGTAACATGATAGATATTTAAATCCTCTCCACTCTCTCTCCCTTAGATTTTTCTTAATTAATATAACATGAAACATCATTTCCATGCGAAATCCCAGTTATTTTACCATAAGAGAATAAATAAATTAATGGGAATAATTGGTTAAAAAAACATGCATTATTTTGGATCTATGGATAATGGATCATCATCAAATCAAGCGACCCACATCTTTATTTGGCATGTATTTTCCATCTTTAAATAATTATTGATCCGCACCCCAAGTAAATTCTTGGTCCCCAATTTAGGTGGTACCTTATGAGGTATCGCGTTGTTTCATGTATTTTTCCATGTACCTCAATTCTAGGGACACAAACTAATATGGAGAGACTAATTACTTGATAATTAGTTTCCTATTACATTATAGAACCCTTGAAACCAATTAAATTTGGGGGATTTGTTAAATAACAGTTATGGTTCCTTTTCTGACTGTATTTATGATCATATCGAGGTAGTGTCATGAATTCCCTCTTAATGGATATAGTGAATCACATTGGAAGAAACCTGAATGGGTGATGTGATACAGAGGAATGGAATCTGACCATGTGGATTAATTCTCTATTACTCTACAATTCAGATATTAGTTTCCCCTTATATAATTATTCCCCACATTGGAGTTCCCACCGATGTTTATGAGGAAAAATGAGTTCCCTATAGTGACATTATCAATAAGGATTTTTTCTATATCTAGATCCATATTCACCATGTTTTCTAAACCTCTATATAGAAAATCACCTCTCGAGAATGAATATCTACTTGTGGACTCTCATTTAACATTATCCACTTATGTGATTTAGTAACTACCACATTGAGTGAAAATAATATATATATATAAATCAGGATTCATAAACCATAAATGAGTGATTTCCATTAAATAGTTGGAATAAAACTATTATTCATGACACTCAAAATAAATGGTGATAGAATTTCATATTAATAAATTACTAAAATCCATCCCACAAATGGAATTGAATGAATTTAGATTGAATATCTAGGTCCCAATGTTGTCATGTTAGATCCTTGATATTATACATACTGATCATTACCATGATTTTGGTCAGGGTCCCTAAGAAATCAATGATTATATTCTTCATCCAAATCTATGATTAAACCCACTCATGAAAGAATTCACCTGGAAATATTTATGAGTTATACTTTTGGAATTCAAGTGAGATCTAATAGATTATGTTTCTCGGGTTTATATCCTTATTCCACAACCTGTATTACATTAAACATTCTTATAATTTGTTTTTTGGTTCAACTATTGTGTTGCTAAGGAAACCACATTTTAGAAGTATCCTATTAGTTGATTATATGTATCCTAACAATATAGTCATCATAATTATATGGTAAAATCCTTATTCATTCATTAATGAATAAATTAATCCCATTGATTTTACCATATTCAAAATCATAAAAAGAAAATTAGAAAGTATAGCATGAATGATTTGGGATGTATTTTATTAAATCATAATATTGGACTCTCATTTGATAAATCCATGAAAATGAGGTAAGGATTACCATAAAGTATATCAAAATACTTTTTTTTCATAAATCACTATGGTAGGTTGAGTTTAAGAATAAATAAGTTATATATTCAATTTTAGAAATGCATTTTGAGTCCGGACACATCATGCATCTACATTTACAATTCTCTACTAATGTAATAGACCAAACTGATGCTACTTGTAACACCCAGACCCAATCCATTAGCTTAGGAATGACTGATATTCAAATAACATTATGTGACATCCCCCAAACACCAATGTCCAATATTAAATTACAAGGTTATGTGAAATCATTTATGGGTAATTTAACCTAATATAACCCATCCAGTAATATAGAACTCAATAGACTAAAATAAACATGATGAATGATTTAAAAACCAAAAAAATATTGTTACATTATAAAGTATAAGATTAATCAAAGTATTTGTAGCAGAAAAATAACCATAATGCCAACATCAATAATGATATGAAATGCCATGATGTGGTGGCCTAGTGGTTAGGGTTGAGGGTTGTTTCCATTATGTCCAGTGTTGAGTTCCCACTAGTTAATGAATTTGGTCGACATAATTTCACCCTATTATATTTAACGCCTTAATAGTATCGTGTAGCTGGGGAGGCCAGTTTTACCTAGACAATATTCAGTTATAATTTGATATCTTGGCCATGGAACATCCACAACGGAATGGGATACACTGGTAAACGGATTAATTATAGATTCTGGATAGGATTTATATATATATATAAATAATATATGAAACACATTAGAAAACCAAGGAACTGTTGTGCCACCATGTTCCACTCCACCACCAAAAATATCTATGCCTAAACAAAAAAAGAATATACTACAACATGAAGGAGATTTTATTGAAATTTATGAGGCATTACCATTGACTATATCATAATAAACAATGTATTTATATTCCCTACAATTCATATAAAAGAGGAGTATACAAACTATTTTTAAATACTCAAGGATTCCCAAACATGCGGTAAGAACCCAAGATTTTATGAGAATTTTTTTTTTTAATTTCATTGTTGTTTTTGTTCTACACGACACTAAAATTAGCTTGTTCTATACGCAACATCGCATATGCAACACTATTCTTGGCTCGTGTTAAACACAATTTCACGTTCGTTTTGTAAAAATTATTCAACGCAACATTAAGTATAGATTTTGTTTAATGTATAAATGAAATAAATGTTGAATTATTTTATATGCAACACCAAAGGGAGCTTTCACTACATGCATCCCTGACATGGCTTGCATTACACGCAATCATGACCTTCCTTGATAGCGTGCGTAGTACGCAATATCGGATTTCAATAACAACAATATATTATTATAATATTATTATGGACTAGTCGTTATGAATAATATTAAATAAATTTTGAATTTTATAACATTATTATTCATATTAAACATTATATATAACATGGTATGAGAACAAAATAAATTTTTTGGGTAAAATAAGTATTTTTTTTAAAAAAATGTAGTTTTATCGCCTTTTGATGTCGCACCCACAATAAATTTAGTTTCTGACATGTTTATAAGTTCAATTTGAAAAAAATAAAATTCTTCTTTGGAATCTGGATATAAAAATTTACATTGGATAAATTTTTAATATTTTTCTGATAACTTTCATATTTTAATGAATAGTAAAAACAAGCTATATTTTAATTAAAAACAACATTTTTTCATCGCAATAATTTATATGGTTAAAAAATAATATATAATAGTTTTAATATATAAATAGAATATATTTTTACCACTTAATATAATTTATTTCATTACCATTATTTTACATTGAATTCATATATAAAAACATTTTAATCTTTGGCAATGTTTTAACTTTTAAAACTCGTTTTCTTAACAACGGGATTAATTTTAAATTAATTACTACAACTTCTGTGTTTTGAATATTTAAAAATGGATTCCATATTTGAATTTAGTGGGTATAATTTATTATAATCGGTTACTTTTATTTTTTTGATCTTATGAATAGTAACTTCAGTAATTTTTATTTACTGTAGTTAAAGGTAAATCGAGTAATTAAGGGTAATAATAAGATTATAAAATTACCCGAACACCTTCCAAAATTATATTGGATGAATAAATGTCGACCAATATCTCCTGAGGGTCGGAATAGATTCATTTTATGGACTTTTGAACATGAAAATAATTTAATTATTATTAAAACCAATAAAAATGACAACATGTCACTCTCTTAAATCATATAAGTATAATAATTTTAATTTAGTGATAAACTTCATGAAACATTGAAAATGAAATATCTCCATAATGATAATAAAAATATACACATCATGTGAATTTATTTATAATTTTTGGGGATTAATTAATTATCATTAAAGGTGACACAATATTGATATTGAAATTATTTTATTGATTGAAATATCAAATAAATGGTTTTACAAATAATAAATTAAATATTATATGAACTATTTAATGTGATCCACTAATTTGATAGATAAATATGACATGTTATTAATCTATTAAATCTTTTATTTCAAACATATCTATTGTGTGGATTTTATTTAAATTCATATAAATGAATAGTGTCAAAATTGACACTATTGTTATTTTATAAAAATAAAATAATATAAAATTGTTTAAAAATCAAAAAAATATTTAACAATTATAAATTATATTTATATGGCCCGAAATTTAATAAATAAAAAAATTATGGACAATTCAAAACACATAAGTAAATATTTATATCAATTTAAAATTTATAATCTTATAACCTCAAATAAAATTAAATAGATTAAATTAGGATAAATCATGTTGATAATGATTGAAATAAATTACCGACATGTATAAATTTTATTGGTTAATGATATTACTACCCTATATCATCTATTATCGGATTTGGGTCATCTTGGATGTTTTTAAGAGGGGTATGAATTTATTACAAATTAATATTTTTGAGGATTCCAAAGGTGCCACTCTCCTCCCTTGGAAAAGGGCACCTCCTCCCTCTTCTCTTTAAACAATTTTGATCCTTTAAGTTCAGAAAACCCCTGCCCATTTCCCTTATAAACTTTCCTTCATACATTTTAGAGGTTATGGAATCCTAAAAAGACCAACTCTAGAGCCTTAAGAGGATGTTACGAAGAGGCGTGTCAAAGAAGAGGTAATATCCTTTATTGATTCATTTCAATTTATTTCATCTTTTACGTCTTATTAATTATTTTTTTCATCATAAATTAATATAATCAGAATCACTCATATAATTATATGTTATGATAAATATTAAACAACCCTCTTTCATCTTTTATCCATCCTACATAAAATGAAATCACCATGCGTTCGTACGTAAGGAATACCGTCTCCATGTCGAGGTGTAATCTGTTTTCCACCACCACCTTACTCGGATGGGTATAATGGTGTAAATAAATAACTATATATGATTTTTGTAAATTGATATTTATTCTGAAATATTATACATAAACTTCAATAAAATTCCACGATCATGGGAATGATATCATCGCTCGTGTGTACGGACTACCGTCTCCACGAACGCGATGAGATTCATTTTCCATGATTAACCATTCAAGTGTGTTAATAAATTATCTATAATAAATAATCATGAAAGATATTAAATAATAATGATACTGTATTTATATACATATATGTTTCTTTTACATAATTCTATTTAATTCAATAAGGAAACGAAAACAGCGTTCATGCGTACGTACGGCCTACCATCTCCATGAATGATGTCTTTCATTCCATTTATCGATCTATCATATATATTTATATGCTGAATATATATTATATATAAATCATGTTTTACATTCTGGAATTATGTAAATTAGGATATAAATAATAATATCAAGAACAACATGTCGAAACACGTATGATAAATGAATGGATTTTACACAAAACGCTGATTTAACATGGAATTTACAAAAGAACGGGTAATATATAGTCATAAGTGAACCATTTATGATATCATAACAATTAATATGATTATTTAATAAGACAATGACAGTATTTAAATCATTATATATGAGGTTTAGATACATATGAAGCATATCAGACATAAGGTAAGGGAAAATCTCACAATCTCATTTTTATCCGAGATTCTTTATACTTCAGAATTTACTAGGGTTATATTTATCATCCATGTAACTGATTTCTAAACATAGTATCATGTATGTTTAAATTCCTTTTTACCCATTTTTTAATTTTAGTACATGTTATGTACAAAATATTTCTTTTTTTACCATACGATGTACTTTTTGACTTTTCTGGCAAAAGTACGAGAATGTTTTTTAACTTATACGGCATGAATGGATTTTTACGGTTTCATAATGCCTTATTTACATAAACCTCCCTCTACATGATTTATTGATTATTTTCAAGTAAATCCTTTTCTTTTAAAATTTAATGTCATTTTGTGAAAATAAAATGATTTTGAAGAAGAAAGGATATTTTCCTCAAGAATTCATTTCAAGTGTTTTATCAAAACCATTTTCAATCTAAGATTACAGTATTTCATATGTGTATGTTTCAATTATAATGTATCTATTATTTACATGGATTCACATTTCTTATGATGAAATGATATCTATTTTTTTTATATGGATTATGTTATAATGGGATGATGTTTATGAAACCCATTTTATTCTTTGGGTTATGATGATTGTTATATGATTATGTTGTGGCACAAGTAAGAATGATTTCATTATGAGATGGGTGGGACCTATATCTCCCTCCAATGCATTTGGTAAAGATTTATATATCATGAGAAAGACATGTATTTAATGGTAAGTTAATCTAGTTCAGCGATACAGGACTGGAATTAGGAGTGAACTCGATTCAGAAAGGGACTTTGTCCACAAAAATTGTCTTGGCAGCAATTCCTTGGCTACTATGGAAATCCTATCAAGTGCTTAATGGTTTTCCATAATTACATGTTTTATTACCATTCTATTTTACCATGATTTATGTTACTTTATTATATATGCCTTACGTACTTCAATGATTTATGTCTTTGCTCAAGATTTTGATGTTTAGATATTATGTTCATGTTTTTTCATTCAAATGTTTATGGATTGTTTTTTATTCTCTATCATTACACTTAATGATTATTTGAGCTCGTAATTTTTATGTTTTCTTTTCCCTGGTATATATGAATGGTTTTAGGTAATAAAACAAAAGGGGAAGATATTTATGGGAGATGTTGAAGATCTTTCACCATGATTAGAAGATTGTGTTCCGAGTTTCCAAAGACACTAACCTATTATGATCCTTGACTGTTGGTTTTTTTATGTATTAAGTATTACACAAAAGTAATGTAATGTCCATGTACATCAATATTGGGGTGTCTACAGTTGGTATCAGAGGAAAGGTTTAGTCAACCATTGGAAACTAGGATGTGAAAACTTTAGTTAAATCCCTAGAGATATTTCTATAGTTTGTCTAGGGATGTCTCTAAGGTTAATTATAAGAATTGGTTATAGTTATATAATAATCGTAACGATATTATAATTAAACCTAAGATGTTATATATTGAAGGTACTCCCCCATGATTATTATTTTTTCCGATCACACTATTTTTTGGCTTTTAGAAAATGGCTGGAAACAAGAAGATTCACGATAATAGAGGATATGATGGACAATGGAACGATATTCTTCATGAGAAACCAAATGAAATTGGATCTGGAAGTCCACATATCGTTATTATGCCTAATCCTCAATCTCATAATATGATCAATAATCTCAACTTTGGTAAGTTTCCTGACTCAGCTAATAAGTGAAAGATGGAGTTTCATGATGATCATATAGGAAAGAAAGTTCAATTTCCATTATGTAAATCATGTGGTATGTGGAATCATGGACAATGTTTCAAAGGAAATGGAAAATGCTTTGGGTGTGGAAAAGAAGGACATAAAGACAGTAATTGTAAAGGAAAAGGTTCAGTTGACACCATGGACAAGGATAATAGTATTTCTAAGATATCAATAATGGTTAAATGTTTTAAATGTGGAATGTACAGGAATTATGCAAACCAATGCCCTAAAGGAAAGTCTCATAAAGAGAATCAGCATGGTCATATGGGAAGTATTTTTGTTGAGGATGATGAAGAGACTACAAATGATATGTGAGATGAAAGAATTGTTCAAGATTGGTCAATGGTTTAAGAAGGTAGTGGAATTATTACATGTTTATCAAGAGTAATTTTGTATAAGTAATATCATGGTACTATGGAATAAAGAGACATTTAAGGATTGTTACACTATTGTTTTTCCTTATGTTTTTGAAAGTATATGTTGAATTGTACTGGTAACCATGCATGTTTATTCAGATATTTTTGGAATGCACCTAATATGCACATAAAGAATGTGTAAAGATATAATGAAATATTTTATAGTATTAATGAGCTCATGACTAATATATGGAAAAAGTGATATCATGGTTTGAGTATATTGAATTTTTGGTATTTTGGTATGTGGAAAGAGTTACCTTGTGACAACATTAATGTTTTCACTATGGTTTAAGAGAATACATGATTAAGGAATTCACATGTTTGAAATGTGACCAATAAGATATATATATCTTATGATATACGTGAGATAAGTGATTGTATTCAATTCTTTGTAGGTGACCTTTCTAGTAATCATTTTATGTATACTATGAGATTAGACAGAAGTATTTTGGACAAACCTAAAGATTGGAATATAATAAGTTTGATATCAGATAGTATTGTTTAAGGCTAGATCTTTTTGTTATGTTATAATAGTATAGTTTTAAAAAAAAGGACAACCCATAGGATGAGAAACAACCCATCGCGTCGGACAAGGCTATGGGAATCGAACCCAGAACCGAAGTGTGATAGGCCTTTATCGCCTACCACTGGCCTGCATGATGTAACTGGTCAGTAGAAAGTAGTTTTATTTTATTAAGCGATATGATAGATAAAGTATAAGATCATTTTTTGAAATCATATACGATTTACGTCACCATAGATGGACTTATGTATATTTGATAACTTTTGCGAAAATTTATTTTGAAACAGATGGAATGAACCATTGTTCTATCACATGCTCTGCTAACACTTCACGGATAACAAATTCCACTTCATTTCATTAAGAGATGAAGTGGAAATTGTTCAAGGCATGAACAACAGTGAGATTGTACCAAAATCATGTAATTATTTCTTTTAATTAATCAACTTTTGGGAAATGATCTTGGAAACCAAAAACTTTTCCCTAGTGCCCTCATATCTGATGAATCAGATGGTACCTTAGATCATCACAAATTTATGGCTTTGTGATTGTTTGCTTTTTAATAGCCATGTCCTCTACCACTCTTCATTAGAACATAATTGTTATATTTTTATTCCATATGCAAATTTTCACTTATGTTCTCCTATGTGGAAACCCGATGATGAGTTAATTTGGGTAAATGTTATGTTTTTTACTTTAATTTTTAAAATAATTTTTTAGTATTGCTTTTTACGATGTGGGTTTCTATGAATCAAACTTTCATGTAGTAAACCATTTATAACCCCGAAGAATTTTGAAGGAGAAATTAATTTTAAGGGGGTAGAATGTAACAACCTGAGATTTGATGAGAATTATTATTTTTAATTTCATTTATGTCTAGTGTTGTACGCAACACCAAAATTAGCGTGTTCTATATGAAACACCATCTACGCATGAGTATTATTGGCTCGTGTTACACAGAATTTCTAGTTCATTTTGTAGAAATTATTCTACACAACATTATGTATAGATTTTTTTAATGTATAAATGAAATAACTGTTGATTTATTTTATATGAAACACCAAAGGGATCTTTCACTACACGCATCCCTAACTTGGCTTGCAATACACGCAATCACGACCTTCCTTGAGAGCATGTGTAGTACGCAATACCAGATTTCACTAAAGAACGATATATTATTATAATATTATTATGGACTAGACATTATAAATAGTATTAACTAAATTTTGAATTTTACAACATTATTATTCATCTTACACATTTTATATAACATGGTATGAGAAAAAAATAAATTTTTTTTGGGTAAAATAAGTATTTTTCAAAAAATGCAGTTTTGCCGCCTTTTGATGCCGCACACACATTAAATTTATTTTTTGTAATTATTATAAGTTTAATTTGAAAAAATATAATTCTTCTTTAGAATCAGGATATAAAAATTTAATTTGGATAAATTTTTCATATTATTCTGATAACTTTCATATTTTTATGAATAGTAAAAACATGATATATTTTAATTAAAAACAACTTTTTTCATCACAATAATTTATATTGTTAAATTATTATATTTAATGTTTTTAAAGTATAAATAGAATATATTTTTACAATTTAATATAATTTATTTTATTACCATTAATTTTACATTGAATTCATAGATAAAAACATTTAAATCTTTGGCAATGTTTTATCATCTAAAACCAGTTTTCTTTACAATGGGATTAATTTTAAATTAATCACTACAACTTCTGTGTTTCGAATTTTGAAAAATGGATTCCATATTTGAATTCAGTGGGTCCATATTATTTTAATGGGTGACTTTTATTTTTTTGATATTATGAATAGTAACTACGATAATTTTTATTTATTGTAGTTAAAGGTAAATCAGGAAATTAAGGGTAAAAATAATATTATAAAATTGCCCTAACACCTTAAAAAATTCAATTGGATGACTAAAAGTCAACCAATATCACCGAAGAGTCGGAATATTTTCATTTTATGGATTTTGACCAGGAAAATAATTTAATTATTATTAAATCCAAAGAAAGTGACAACATGTCACTCTCTTAAATCTTAAAAGTATAATAATTTTAATTTAGTGATAAAATTCATGATACATTAAAAATGAATAGTCTCCAGAAATATAATAAAATTATATAAATCATGTGAATTTATTTATAATCTTTAGGGATTAAATAATTATCATTAATGGTGACACAATAGTGAAGTTGAAATTATTTTATTGATTGAAATATCAAATAAATGGTTTTAAATATATTAAAATAAATATTTATGAACTATTTAATGTTCTCCAATAATTTTATTGATAAATATGACATGTTATGAATATATTTAAGATTTTATTTAGAATGTATCTTCTATATGAATTTTATTTAAATTCAAATAAATGAAGTGTCAAAATTGACAGTATTGTTATTTTATAAAAATAACAAAATATAAAATTGATTAAAAATCAAACAAATATTTAAAATTTATAAATTAAAATTAATATGGTCTAAAATGTATTAAAAAATCCAATTATGGACAATTAACAACTCATAATTATTTATTTATAACAATTTAAAATTTAGAATCTTGTAACCACAAATAAAATTAAATAGAATAAAAACGGATAAATCAAGTTGATAATGTTTAAAATAAATTAAAAACATGTATAAATTTTTGTTTGTTGATGATATTACAACCCTATCTCATCTATGTTTGGACTCGAGTCGTTTTGGATGTTTTTATGTGGGGTTTGAATTTATTATAAATTAATATTTTTGAGGTTTCCAAAGGAGCCCCTCTCCTCCCTTATAAAAGGGCACCTCCTCCCTCTTCTCTTTACACAATTTTGATCCTTCACGCTTGTCCAAAACCTTCCCTTTTCCCTTAAAACATCCCTAGAATCATTTTAGAGGTTCGTTTCTCCTAAAAAGAAAAACTCTAGTGCCATAAGAGGAGGATAAGAAGAGGCGCGTCAAAGAAGAGGTAATATCCTTTACCGATTCCTTCCAATTTATTTCATCTTCTACATATTCTTCGTTACTTTTTTCATCAAGATTTAATAACATTATTATCACTAATATACTGATATGTTATTATAAATATTAAACAACCCTATTTCATCTTCTATCCATCCTATATAAAACAAAATTCCTGCGCGTGCGTACGTACAGAATACCGTCTCCACGCCGTGGTGTAATCTGTTGTCCACCACCAACTTACTTGGGTGGGTATAATGGTGTAAATAAATAACTATATGTGATTATTTTAAAGTGATATTTATTCTTAAATATTATACATACACTTTAATATAATTCCATGTTCATGGGAGTGATATCATCACTTGTGCGTACGGACTACCGTCTCTACGAACGGAATGAGATTCATTTTCCACGATTAACCATTCTAGTGTGATTATAAAGTATATATAATAAATAATCATAAAATATATTACATAAAAATGATACTGGATTTATATACATATATTTTTCATTTACTTAATTCCATTTAACTCAATAAGTAAACGAAAACAGTGTTAATGCTTACATACGGCCTACCGTCTCCATGAACGGTGTATTTCCTTCCATTTATCAATCTATCATATATATATATATATATTCTGAATATATATTATATATAAATCATTTTTAACATTCTCGAATTAAGTAAATCAAGATATAAGTAATAATACCAAGAACAACATGTCGAAACACATACGATAAATGAAACGATTTTACCCAAAACGCATCTTTAACGTGGAATTTACAAAAGAATGTGTAATATGAAGTCAGAAGTGAACCATATATGATATAATAACAATGAATATGATTAATTAATATTTCAATGACATTATTTAAATCATTATACAAGAGGTTATGATACATACGATTCATATTGGACATAAGTTAATGGAAAATCTCATAATCTAATTTTTATCCGAGATTATTTATACTTCAAAATTTAGTGGGGTTTTATTTATCATCCATGTCCTTGATTTCAAAAAATGAATTCATGTATGATTAAATTACTTTTTACACATATTTGACGTTTACTACATGGTATGTAAGGAATCATTCTTTTGTTTACCATTCGAGTTACTCTTTGACTTTTCTGGCAAAAGTACGAGAATGTTTTTTAACTTATACGGGATAAAAGGATTTTTACAGTTTCAGAACACCCTATTTATATAAAGATTCCTCTACATGATTTTATGATTATTTTCAACAGAATCCATTTATTTTAAAATTGAATGTCATTTTTTGAAAAGAAAATGATTTTGAAGAAGAAATGATATTTTCGTCAAGAATTCATTTCATGTGTTTTATCAAAACCATTTTCCATCTAAGATGACATTATTTCATATGTGTATGTTTCAAGTATAATGTCTCTATGATTTAAATGTTTTCAATTTTATTATTATGAAATGATATCATTTTTTTATATAGATTATGTTATGATGGGATGATGTTTATGAATCCCATTTTATTCTTTGGGTTTTGAGGAATGATTTATGTTTATGTTGTGCCAAAAGTAAGAATGATTTCATTATGAGACGGGTGGGACCCATATCACCCTCCAATGAATTTGGTAATGATTTATATCTCATGATATAGACATGGTTGGAACGGTAAGTTAATCCGATTTAGTGATACAGTGCTGGAACGAGGAGTGAACTTGATTCGGAAAGGGACTTTTTCCACTAAGATGGTCTTGGCAGCAATGCCTTGGCTACTATGGAAATCATATCAAGTTCATAATGGTTTTCCACAATTACATGTAATATTTCCATTCTATTTTATCCTGATTGATGTTACTTTAAGATATATGCCTTATTTACTACCTAGATTTATGTCATTGCTCGATATTTTTATGTTTAGATTTTATGTTCATGTTTTTGAATTCAAATGTTTATGGATTGTTTTTTGTTCTATATGTTTACCCGTACTAATAATTTGAGCTCACCATTTTTATGTTTTCTTTTCCCCATGATATAATGAAATGTTTTAGGTAAGAAAAAAAGGGGATGATCTTTATGGGATATGTTAAAGATCTTTCACCATGATTAGAAGATTGTGTTCCATGTTTCCAAAGACTCTAAACTATTATGATCCTTGACTATTGGTTTTTTGTATTTATTAAGTATTCCACAAAAGAAATGTAATGTCCAAGTACGTCAGGTTTGAGGTCTCTAAACATGCCACTATAATAAGAAAAATATAGCTCACATTTAATATTAAATAGTAGTAATTGGTTTAAATAAGGAGTAATCAATATACATGTATGTATGTAGTGATGATAGCTCACCACATTAGTGTAACCCATAACAAGCCTAGACACACATAAAAAATTCTCATCCAAATGGTTCCCATACTATAAGTCCACTGAAAAAACATAACTCATATAAAGAAACATTCCTTCCATGCCTAAGTCTTCATAAATAAGAATAATCCAAGGTGTCCCCAAATCAGCATGAAATCCACGTCAGAATCACACCAAACCCAAATATACATATTATCATAGATTAACCATGTCATGAAATTCTATTAAAATAGATATATTAAATTAAAAATTTATTCTCTTATAAACATTACAACAAAAACATTTTTGGAAAAGATCATAACCAGATATTTATGTCAATTAAAATGAGTGGAGTCATCAAGTGTTTATATTATGATAATAGTGCAGTTTTTAAAAAAATTATCATTCATGTTCTAGGAAAATTGTATAGGTATATAATCCACCTAACTAAAAATGTTCTTTTCTAGAAATCACTACCACGTAATTTAGATCTGAGAACTCATTATATTATATTCAATGGATAACAATAATATTCCTATAAATATCTATGATATCCCAAGACCAGAGAGTGGATTCCATGGTCTATGAATCATTCCATGAATAAAAGAGAATATCCCAAAGGGGAAGACAATGAAATTAATCCCATACCATTTATTTGAAATGTATAACACAAAATGATCCACTTTATATGTAATTTAAATAAATGGGGTCCAAAAATTGTCTAGGGGACGCATTGATGTTGAGAGACCAAATCACATGTAGAAGAATGAGAGATTATGTGATTAAACCAGATTAAAAAATAATTTTCCAAACTAATTAATTATTTTTGATAGTTATGAAGAATGTTTTGGAAACAAATTCACCAAATGAGTGGGTTTAACTGTACGAACCCCCAGGCTATAGGGTTTCGTCTCATGATTTGGTAAATATTTTTCCAAATGTAAAAATGGTTACTATGTATAAAATTCCCAAAGACTCGTATTTTTTACTTGATTGACCCATCCATAAACTAACCATGTACCTTCTATGACTCCCTTAAACTCTCCTAAATGAATTCCCTAGAATCTCATCATGGTTTATATAGATTGTTCTCTAACTTGGTGGCCTCTAAAATACTCTATGAAATTCTAAAAACTATCCATATCCACATTAGAAAACACAAATCCGTTTTATAAATTAAATTCTAATATAAAATTATAAATTCCCTCTAACTATAGAGGCATAACCAATGATTTCATATAAAATTGGTTCTTTTAATTACATTTTTACTTTTACTGATGAATTTATTCAGTACGATATTGTGTTTCTAAGGAATCTAAATTAGGACACTACTAAAAATTTCAAGTTATTTAAAGAAAAAATTGAAAATCAATTGTGAAAAACTATAGGGACACTTATCATATTGGGTTGTTGAATAATTGTACTAAGAATTCATCAATCATATGATAAATTATATAATTATTTCGTAGCTCATTCATCCTAGGACAATATAATTGAATTGGGTTCCTGATGAAAAATAATTATATATTATCAGGTATGGTTCGATCTATGGAAAGTATAAGAGACTATATTATTTCATTATGTGGTTATACTTTGAACACTACTATATTTTTACTAAAAAAAATTTTATCTAATTAATGAATGAATATACCATATAATATATAGACTTGAAAATATACTAAAATGTACATAAAGTTGATTTTAGGTTGTAAAGTACTCATACAACAATTAGATTTTTACAAGAATAGTACTTAATCATATAAATGTGTATTTGTTGGTCATACTAAGTAAATAATGTCAAATGATTTATTTAACCTTATTAAAAAATTATTCCCAACATATATTTTTCCCATGAACGAAAAAATTTATTTTAAATATTTTGTGGGGGGGAGATAATCATGTTGATGATAGAGACCAATAAATTTTAAGATTTATTATGATAGAAGTTGCATTATTCCTGTAAATTGTTGTGGAAAATGAATAGCCTTGTGTTACATAATAAGGTCAATGGATGGATTGGATTAAATAGAAACCTACGTGATATAGATTTGTTATGTAACTTGATGAGAATGAAATGTTCGCAAGATATGAAAATTCTACTTATTAAGAGTATTTTACAGTGATGATTCTATGAAGTGGATAAAATCCATTTAATTAGAGATTAACTCAAGGTAAAATAACCAAGTGTAGAACATGGTATATTCAACTGAAGCGGCCAGACTCTTAGGGTGAAAGTGGGATAATAAAACTGAAATGGAATTCATACAAATTAATATTTTGATCTATTCTGGTCATAAATTAATTTTATATTTTACTACAATTGGTTCCCACTATGATTATGTGATATATAAAATTGATGAACAACAACTTTCCATAATGAAAAATTAGTTTAGGTCATGTATATTAAAAAACTCCATGGTTTTGATTTCCCAAATTATATTACTAAGGTATGTAGGTTATAATGGTATATATACAAATTTAATAAACATTCACAACATTGGAATAGCCTACATAAAAATTCAATCAAATACATTTCATTAATCATGAATATAGATGAAACTTCTTTATAAATGTTGTTTAGTGTTAGTGTACTATTGTCATTGAAGTTATATGATAATAATGTACTATTTAGGACATATGATATATCAAAACTATATTATATGAAGGTGTGGCTGGGTAAATGTTTCACAATGAAAGACATGGGTGATGAATCCAACATATAGGGTATGAATATATATATTGATATATCCTAGGTGATTCTTAGTTCGAGTGAAAATAAAAAAAAATCAATGTTCTCTAGTGGTTTAGTATATATAAATAAAAAAATTGGTTTTTATTGATGACAAATGGAACTCATGTTAGAAATATTTAGGATCCTTATAATGATTTTTGGAAGTATTAATATGATTATTTTTTCAATTTTTCTAGGATCTATATTGTATTCTATTTTTTATACTCAATCAGATGTATCTTATGAATGGATAATAACTAATAGATAATAATATAATACTAATAAGATTAATTTGATTAATAAAAATAACATTCATATGTACTTGATATGTATTAAGGACATGTTACTAGTAATTGGAGAAGATGATTAATATTGTGTAAAGGGTTATAGAAATTTTAGGCTCAAATCTAAAAAATATGTTCTATGGTATCAGTATGTTATTTTCATTTTACCTAAATAGTAAATTAATTGTTTTATAGAGTGCCATGAAATACATCATATAAAACATTAAAATAGATGTAGAGTATAAGTTTAAATTTACTACTATAAAGGAAAATGTTCCAATTAAGAATATCATCACTAAACATTGAGTAGTTCCAATCAACGATGGAGAAATTTTTCTATATTGTGATAACAATGGGGTGTTCATGAATATACGAAAACCTGGTCTAATAAATGACCCAAACACTTCATTTACAAATACCATCACATAAAAGAGGTAATTCTGTGGGGTGATATAAATAATAGAATAGAGAGTACATAGGATAATTGAGAAGATTAATTATAACATCTCATCCAAAATCAATGCATATAAGAAAAGTTCTACATCAAATCAGGCACACCTACCAATATGCTAGAGGCTGCTAACTAGAAAAAGGGTTTCTATATAGTGTTCAAGATACAATATCCTCAATCATAGTACATAAAAATTGATAAATAATCCAAAATATAAAAATATACAACATTATATATATAAGAATGAAAATACATATATCTAAATGAGATTCAATTCTATATAGATTCAAGTTTCATATACACACTATACTTGATAACCTACGTTGATGATCATATAAAAAATAATTATTGTTACCAAAGTATATCGAGGATTTACAAATCCATTCCTCCACTTATCCGGATCACCAGAATCATAGTGATCTATCTTGTTAATCATGAATTGATCTTAGACTAAAAAAATCTATAAAATGAAATGGTACAATAAAAGAGATCAAATACCTCAACAGGATTAAATTACCAACCATAAACATCTTATAATCTTTATCAAAGTCATTAAAGTCAATTCAGTTATACATTTCACTCCTTAATGGTCTATCTCATTACATGCATTCAAAAATTAATTTTTTTATAATGCAATTATAAATAATTTATTAATTACATGGAACCCCATATTCAAATGAAAAAGTATAATATAATGAATGAGTTACTACAAAATTTAATCTTGCCTAAACCATAACTGACTATTCATGGATGGTACATAATATTCTTCCAACATCATTTCAAGAAAAATCTCAATAGTGTACTAAAAATATTTGACCCAGTTTTATATAATTAAATTAAAAAATAATGAAGATTTCAAGTGGTTATTAAACCTCAAAAAATTCACATCAATGGAATGAATTCCTTAGAAATCAATATCTACTTTCCATGATGATCAAAATCCTCTTCATCCTCAGAAAATTCCTTAAAAATATGATATAATCACCATATTATTTCCCTAATAGGGATGATCCTGAAATCATAAAGGATTTTTATCTAAAAAGGTACAAAAATAGAATTTATAAAATAGGATTCACCAAGAGGAAATCATCACAACATACAATATTTAAATTGGTTAATATGTTATATCGAAGGAGATTTCAAGGGAAAAACTAATCCAGTCTTATCCCACTTATTGTAACTGAATAAGGGGGATTGAATATGGGATGTCAGGGTTAATAAAAAATCATAAAAACAATAATTGTCAATTCTATGAGTATTTAAAAGTGTGAAATAAAGGATCAGATCATGTGAATTCATAACGGAAACATGAAGGATCATGGGCATGGTTTTTTAGGTTTTGACACATAGTGCCACACATTCAATACTTCTAGAATACCCCGGTTAATGTAGGGAACCCTCTATATTCACCTGATGTCATCCCTAAACGTCTATAAATTTATATCTTTTTTTTAAATGACCTTGAGGGGTTTCTGAACTCTTCGATTACAGAACCAAGCTCCATTTCAAAAAATTAACCTTTCACTAAATGAAAAAACATAATATTCCATAGTAAATTTCATCCCATATTGATAGGGGTTGTCACATTTAATAATTAAATCATTACCATTAAAATTAGTGGCATTTTTATATAACCACTTTTTATAAAACACATAATTGATTATTTGTATCTATTTTAAAATGTGTCATGTTATTTTAATAAATGAAATATATATTTATTAGTCACTATTGTGTGCTTCAATTTATTTTACAAGCATGATCAATTGATATTATCCACTCACTCTATGACTTTGTGTTTTCCCAAATTGATCATTATCACAATGTATAGTTGGTTATAATTATATATTACGATTAGAATATATATATATATAATCATGTTCTCAATGCAAAGGGTTGTATGAGAGATATAATTTTTAATTTCAAAAGGTAATAAGAAGACTTCTATTACATAGATTGTCCCACTAAGTATATATTACTAAATGTCAAATAGTTTTCAATATACATAAGGGTGAATTATTATTATCAATAATTATTACCTAAGGCTAGCGAGTTACCTAGAAGGACGACCTCACACTTTGATACCCAATATATAGAAGTTTCATAATATATTATCAAATATAATGGGTGGTCGGGTATGTTTCTTATCATGACACTGATTAGATAACATATAATATGGGTCTTATCAACTTGTATGATGAATAAATACAGTAATCCCTAAAAATAAATATATCATTTCAATGCATTTATATTATTTGTTATTTAGTATATGAAATTGATATGTACATATATAAGATACATGGATATTCTCATATGAATGCTGATTTACATATGATGTTTTCAATAACATATTCATTCTTTTCAAAGAATCATGAAAATATGAATTTAAACAACGATATTGATGTATTCCATACATAGTGGTCAATTGATTTCATAAGAAAATGGATCATATAGATATACAGATGATATAAATTATATTTCGTTTGGTGGGAATGTTTATACATAGATATGATTATATTTGATCAATATTACACCAAATTATTTAGAATCTTGAGTAACACAGATCATTTTCTAGAAGTTGGTATTTTCATATAACATTGAAATAGGGAATTCAAATTTACTATCAGGGTTTCAAAGTTGATCCCTTGGATAAAGATAAAATTTTGGACAGTGTGTTTGATTAAAATAATTACATTTAGAAGAAATAATATCTAAAAGTGTTTTGATTGATTCATAAGGTGTAACATCCCAGGTAAATAAAGAATATAACATTTTCATATTTCATAATATTTGTGAATAAAATATTAACATTACTTTAATGGGGATTTTATGTTCGATGGTGAACCAAATATGAAACAACGAGTTTCTTTGAAATCTTACGTTGCACACTAATAATATAGTAATATTATTTTAAATGGTAGTAAAAACATATCTGTTAATATTTCAGGAATGAATATAATTAACTAAAAAATTATTATATATGTTTGTTAAATATTTTAACAATTACCCAATAAATTATAGAGTCTTAAAATGGGAATTAATCCAATTTTATTCATAAATATTCTAATATTCTTTAAAAGGAGATTAACCGCCTTTTGATGGAAAACCATTCCTAAATCTACTTTTTTTAACTTTTATATGTTATATTTGAAAAAATAAACTCCTTCTTTAGAATCAAGACATCAAAATTTACTTTGTTTTAATTTTTTTTGTATTTTTCTGGTAAAGTTCTATTTTTAATGAATAGTGAAAATGACTTATTTAAAGTCAAATCCTCCTTTTAATCTAATTTATTTATATGGTTAGATTATATTTTTAATTGGTTTTAAAGTGTATTAAGAATATATTTTTAACATTTAATCCAATGGTGGTCATTGGGATTAATTTCACTTTGAAATTGGTAATTAACAAGTGTCAATCTTTTGATATATATTGTTTCTTAAAAACACGCTATTTGTTTTGACATCGGAAATTAATTATAAAATTAATTAATTAAGCTAAAATGATTTTAATTTGTAAAAATGGAATTAAATTTTAAATTTTGAATATGAAATTTAATTTGGATAAGTTTTTGGTATTTTACTGAAAAATGATCATTTTTAATGAATAGTGAAAATACAGCATTTTACTTCAAAACTGTTTTTTCATCTAATTTATTTATATAGATATATTGTCATTTTAATTGGTTTTAAAGTTTAATTAAATTAATTTTTTATAATTTAATACACTTTTAGTCTTTGGATGTAATTTTACTTTTAGATTGGATGTAAAAACAAATCAATATTTTGGTACATTTTACATCTTAAAAACACATATTTGGTTTTGAAATCAGGAATTATTTTTAAATTAATTTCTGCAATTTAAGTGTTTTGAATTTGGTAAAATGGATTACATATTTGGAATCATAATTTCCAGATTATTTAATTAAGACTCTTGTTTTTGGACATTAAGAATAGTAACGACGACAATTATATTTAATTATCGTGATTAATTAGTAATCGGGTAGTTAAGGGTAATAAAATAATAACATAATAATATAAAATGACCTAAACATGTGTCCAAATACTCTTTTTTAGTCATTTCCAACAATGATAAGCTTTTTACCAAACTTGAGGGCCCATGGAGTCACATGGGTGTGATAGTGGCATTATTTTTAAAATAGAAGAGAAATATAACAAAGGTTTGTATATCCAGAGTAAAACAATTTTAATTTTGTTAACATAAATAATCTCTCAGAATATAAATAGTCATTAGAAAGATAAAACGATTTCCAACATCATGTTATATTTTTTATAATTTTTAGACATTAAATAAATAAATTTATTTACGACACCATGATGATGCAATGATTATCTCATCAATGAATGATTTAAATTAAATGAAATGATAAGGTAAAATATTAGACATAAACTTTTCTAAATTATATTTTATTGGTGGATTTTGAACCCTTATCACCTTATCCTCATAATTTATTATTTTGGGACCTTTAAAATTCGAAAATCATTTTATAATAAAGTAACATTTCAAGAATTTCCAAAAGTGACCATCCTCCCTCTTATAAAAGTCCCCCACCTCTACCCCAATTACCCACACATGTAAAGCCCTTGACTTTTCCAACATAATGTCATATTATCTCTCCAAATATACCTCTTACTCCTGGAAGCCTCACTTTTGGATAAAGTATTTCCAAGGAAGCCTTTGGCTCAAATCAAAAAGAGTTACCGGATTTAGAGGTAATGACTTCTCTCAAGTTTCTTTCTTTTATTTTCCTTCTTCACTCACCACTATATTATTATTATTTTATCCCATAATAACACCAGTATCCTCAAAATATTAGGATGTTGTTATTATAAGGATTATACCTACACTTACACACCCCTCCGTCTAATGGTAAAAGAACATACTGTTTCTGTGGGTGGCAAATTACTGCCTCACGAAACTATGATTGTTCTATCTTATTTTAACAACTATCATGGTAGAACTTATTATGGAACTATATCTATATATGATATATATTATATTTATGTCTTCTCTATTCTTCTGTATTTTATATTTAAAACATACCTTTATTCTTTTCATGTTGTGCAAATGCGATAATTTCATATGAGGAAGTGTGGGCAACCGCCTCCTCAAGTGATGTGACTCATTCATGCCTTACATGGAATGTATAAATAATAGAATAAATTAAAATTTGTGACCAATATAACATATATATTATACTTTAATTATAATATATCTATGTCTCATTTAGTTTCAATGTCCATTAATATGACTAAAAATTAAAATAGCGTTCATGCGTATGTACGACCTACCATCTCCATGAACGGTACATTTCATTTCTTATCTCCAAACATTATGGAATATTATTAAATAAATATATACTGGATATATATGATATTTAAATCTTGAACACAATTTATGAGATGATGTACTTATAACTACATGGGCAATTCCTTTCAAACAAGTTCATTTTTGACTCATTTACTGAACATCGACAAAACGTATGATATAAACTCACATAATTAGATAATTATTATAAAATGATAATATATGATATTAATTTAATAATAAACATTAAAGTAATCCTTTAAGAAATTATAAATCGACCAATGTTTATTATTCAGGAATATGAAGAACTAATGAGAACAAGTCGGACTTGAGGTAAGGGATATCTTATCTCACTTTTAATTCCGCGAGTTTCCATTGTTCGCCACTTATTTATAGAATGTGGTGTATTTTATACTGCCATTTCATATATATTATCATGATTATATTTATATTCATGGTATTAAGTGATTGATTTCGTGTTTATTATCTTTTTCTCATACGACTCAATTGATTACAACGAGGTAAGGGGTTTTTATCTCACTTTTTATTCCCGTGATATTCATGATAAATTTTACATTGTGTGGTGTATGTACTGACCATGATTTTATTATTTGTGTAATATACCTTAATTTATGGGTATTTACATATTCATTGTATGATCCTTCTTTCATGTGGTGTACGTTTCAAAAGTTGCCCAAATCGGTAAGGGAACCTTTCAACCTCCTATTTTTAAAAGACTTCTTCTTGTTAGGTCTTTTAATTTTCATCTTATTATGTTGGAATATGTTATTATATATCCTAATTTCTGTAAATTTTATGTCCATGTGATGAGATACCCTTTGTATCTCTCATCAACTCAATTTCTTAATTTTAAAGTGACGTTGTTAGGCTGTCTAATTTCTGTAGGGGAACTTCTTAACACGATTTCAATTCTCTGGGTTAAACCTCTACTTCTTAATTATGGTGTTCTATGAATATTTGTAGATGACCTATGATTGTTTTACACTTAATATCCACTTATATTGTGTGTATTTATAGTTTTCACATATAATTATGTAATTGATTTATCCTTAATCTAATGATACCGTCTTTGTACAGGACATCATCTCAATCTCCTTTATTTGAGGAATATTTTGATTTCTGCACGACATTATTTTATATGGTGCATAAAACCCTTTTGATATTTCATTTAATTCAAAGGGAATCTTTTCTCTATGAAGCGTTTTACTAAATGACAAAAATTAATGTATCTCTTTTAACCTAAGCGGTGACAATGACCTTTTCCGCCGTAGTGAGTATTATTTGATCTATGGCTTCCGTAATAAGCCGAAATGTTTTAAATATAAAAATAAATACCATATAATCTTTTTAAATATTTTGGTATTGAAAATTGTTTTTAGAAGGATTAATTATTTCAATATCTTAAAATTTTATATTTTTATTGCAATATGGTAATGTTATCTTTCCTTTATACTTATGTTATGTGTTATGATTATGTTTTGTGTCTTGGCCATTGTTATGTATAGGGGTGGTTTCGTGATAAACCTATGGCTGGTGAGCCTGAGATATATTTCCAATACATTGGGTAATGTGATATAGGTAAACTTTAATGTTTCTCATAAGAGATTTAGGGAATATAATGCGGTGGGTATTCCAAATTTGACTCCCTATGTAGTTGTGGTAGCTACAATGTAAGTAAGTTATGTATTCCTTGTGTTACTTTTATGATTTGTGATTACTATGTGTTATTCATAAATCCTATTTTTTTAGATGAGATATGGTAAAAATCTTATTTTATGTATGTATCGATGAACTAAGTTTCTCTTTCTTTTTTTATAACCCTAAGTGAGCTTTTTATGCTCATCCTATGTTTTTGAAATGTTTCCCACAAGACTTAAATATGAATAGTGTCATAGATGGCATCAAAGAAAGGCATGATGTCTAAAACATGGAAGTAGACATATTTCTATTTAAGAGTTTTTATTTTATGAAAAAAAATTCAAAAGAGTAGAAGTGTCTACTTTGTAATATTTTGAGATGTAATAGTTATGTCCTAATTCTCTAAAACTCTAATCCTGAAAAGATCCTCAAGGAGAATTATTCATTTAATTAAAGACTATGTAATGTTTTAAGTTCGGGTCCTTATAGTTGGTATCAGAGGTCGGTATAGATAAATTTAGTGTTTATGTTATTCTTTAAGAATATGTTACACTACCATAATTGTTTGGATTCAGAAAGAGTCATAGATTTTTTTAGATAGTGTGAATGAGATTAAGATTACATGAGTAATTTTATCTTAGTATTTACCCTCCTCATAAGATATTATATTATGATTTTACTGGTATAATCACACTGACCTTTTTGGTTTTAGTAAATGATTGGATCTAGCATGCACCAAAGTAATAGTGGATGTGAAGAAAACCATGACGGTTTTCTTAATGAGAAACTGAATGATATGGGAGTTGTAATGAGAAATCTTATGGTTATTCTAAACCAACTATCTGGAGTCATGAGTGACCACCTAAACCATAGTGATTTTTATAAGACATCATATATGCGAGTAACAAGTCTCTACGGATGTTCATGTAATAATCATAAAGGTAAGTATGTTAAAAAACCTATTTTTCAAATCTGTGGAAAGAAACACATCAAAAAATGTTTCAAAGGGAAGAAAGATGATATAAGTGTTGAAATGAATGTCATAAATCAATAACCTTCCATGGAAAAAGGAATCATCTATTTGACTCTAGGAAAGGGAAAGAAGATTGTTCTGAATGATAAATTTAATGCTTTAGATGTGGTGAGCATGGTCATTATGAACACACATGTCCTAAAAATAAGTTTCAGGAATGGGATTACCATAATCGTACAAATATTCGTTTACCAATACCTAATTCCATTCTGATTGAGGATGAAGAAACTGACAATGGCCAATGAAAAGTATGTATTATTTCTTAACATATGTTTTCCTATTTCTGAATCTTAGGATATGATTCATGATTTTCTGTAGGAAATAAGTATTTCAAAATAATTTGGAAAGGAATTGTTAATGGATCATGAAGAATGTTTAATGAGTAAGAAGTCAATATATAAGGTATTCAAGAGTTACGGTAGATTTTAGGATAGTGAAATTCTTAAAATTATTAAGGATCTTTTGATGATGAGATTACATTAGAAGACTTTTTATAGTATGTGTAACCCTGATGTTTGATATATAAAAATTTTATTCAAGTAATAATGATCTTTTCTTTTGTGGATATAGTTATAAAGAATGATTTGGGTTTATATGATCCTTGAATTTGAGGCAATTACTGGTTAATTTTTTTGGATGATAAACGAATGTTATTAGATAAACTTTGTGGTTAAAACATTTTATGGGTTTTTTATGAATGTATCTATTTTTGGGAATGCTATAAAATTATATAGTTTTTGAAAAAGTACAACATGCAGACTGTGTGACAACCCGTTGCGTCAGACGAAGCTGTGGGAATCGAGACCACAACAAAAGTACAACTGGTATTTATCGCCTACCACTTGACTACATGAAGTACCTGGTTATTGTGAAAAATTATTTTTATTTAGATGATTTTTCAATTCAATAATAAGTTGATTTTGGGTTATCTATTGAAATGATTGACCTATCATGGAGGATACGTGATTAGGTTATTTACTTTACAATATGATACTTTAAGAGCAACTGATGTTATTTGGAGATAAATGTTAAGATTTATCTTGGAAGACTATGTGATTAAATCATTCAAAGATCTGGGTTTCAATCTAAGATTATATTACTTGTAAGAATTTTATGGATAGTTTTTTATTTAATGGTCTTTCTTGCTCCTTGGGTGTTTTTTTTGAATTTTGGAGATTAAGAGTATTATTTCTTTTTAAAAATGATTATCCTTTTGAGGATGATCTAATCTTGTACTAAATATATTGGTTTTGGATAAGGTATAAATACATGGGAACTATATAGTTCATCATTTGTGGGTTAGGTGATTCTCTAGAAGTTGATTATAGCTCTCTTAATGTGAACAATTCATCCTAAATACTCATATTTTGGAGAAAATATGAGTTTGTCTAAGCAATCCAGTAAGAGATGAAAGTATACAAGACAAGTAAGTATATTTACTTATGTTTTAGTTAAGCTCATAAATATATTTACCAATTAAATGTAACCTAAAACTAAAACATTTTCTGTTAACCTTTCCTACTAGGGAATCAAATACCGTTTAACCCATCACACGTTTGTGATTTTCAGGTGGATAACTTTCTCTTAGACATATCTTCTATCACTCTCCATCAGAACATGAACCTTTTTTTTCTCTTACATATCAATGTTTTACTACATGTAATCCTAGTATGGTTAACTTAGGTGAACATTGAACTTATATTTATTTCTTTTAATGTCATAGTTTTAATGACTCTTTTTCTGATGTGGGACTTTCAATGTTGTTGCCGAGCCCAGTTTTAAAATTGCGAGGACGCAATTCCCAAACATGTCGAAGGATGTATAATCCCGGGTAAATAAAGGATATGACATTTTTATATTTGTTAATATTTTCTAATAAAATTTTAATAACACATTAATGGGGATGCTATGTTCGATGGCGTACCCAATAGGCAACAACTTGTTTTTTTTTTTGAAATCTTACGTTGCACACTAATAATATAATAATAATATTTTAAATAGTTGTAAACACCTAGCCATTTTAATGGAAGGAATGAATATTAATAACTAGAAAATGATTATATATGATTGTTAAATATTTTTACAATTACCTAGTAAATGATAGAGGCTTAAAATGTGAATGAATCCAATTTTAAGCATAAATATTCTATTATTCTTTAAAAAGAGGATTAACCGCCTTTTGATGGAAACCCCTTTTTAAATCTACTTTTTGTCACTTTTATATTTTATATTTGAAAAAATAGAATCCTTATTTAGAATCAAGACATCAGAATTTACTTTGAGTAAATTTTTGGTATTTTTCTGATAAAGTTCATTTTTAATGAATAGGGAAAAATGTTGTGTTTTAATTCAAAACCTCCTTTTAATATAATTTATTTATATGGATAGATTATATTTTTAATTGGGTTTAAAGTATAGTAAAAATATATTTTTACCATTTAATCCAATGGTGGTCATTGGAATTAATTCCACTTTGAAATTGGACATAAACAAGTGTCAATCTTTTGATAGATATTATTTCTTAAAAACAAGCTATTTGTTTTGACAGTGGAAATTAATTATAAAATTAACTAATGAACTTTTATGATTTTAATTTGTTAAAATGGACATAATTTTTGAATTTTGAATATCAAATTTACTTTGAATAAATATTTGGGATTGTTCTGACAAATGTTCATTTTTTAGGAATAGTTAAAAATTCTGCATTTTACATCAAAACTTCTTTTTCATCTAATTTAATTAAATATATATATATATTGTCCTTTTAATTTGTTTTAAAGTTTAATTGAATTATGTTTTTATCATTTAATAAAATTTTGGTCATTGGATGTAATTTCACTTTAAAATTGGATGTAAAAGCAAATCAATCTTTTGATTGATTTTACATTTTAAAAACCCATCTTTGGTTTTGAAAACAGGAATAATTTTTAAATTAATGGTAGAACATTCTGTGTTTGGAATTTGGTAATATTGATTCCATATTTGTAATTATAAAGACCAAAATATTTAATTAAAACTATTTTTTTCAAATTATAAATAGTACAGATGACCATTATCTTTAATTACCGTGATTGATTAGTAATCGGGTAGTTAAGGGTAATAAAATAATATCATAATAATATAAAATGAATGTAACATGTGTCCAAATCCTCTTGTTTGAGTCATTACCGACCATGATAAGCTTTTTACCAAACTGGTGGGCCAATGGAGTCACATGGGTGTGATAGTGACATTTATGACATTATTTTTAAAAAAGAAGATAAATATAACAAAGGTTTGTATATCTTAAGTAAAACAATTTTAATTTTGTTTACATAAATGATCTCTTATACTATTAATAGTCATTGGAAAGCTAAAAATATTTCCTACATTATTTTTTTTCTATAATTTTTAGACATTAAATAAATTTATTTATTTATGACACCATGATGATGCAATGATTACCTCATTAATGAATGATTTAAATAATATGGGAAGATAAGGTAAAATATATTAAATTCACCTGTAGAAAACCTACTGAATGTGTGTATTTCTAACCTATATCACCTTATCCTAAAAATATGTCATTTTGGGACCTTTAATATCGGAAAATAATTTTATAATAATTTAACATTTCAAGACATCCCAAAAAGTGACCCTCCTCCCTCTTATAAAATGCCCCCACCAATACCCCCCTAACCCACACTTATCAAGCCCTAGGATCGTCAAACCTCTGCTCATATTATCTCTCCACATACCTCTATTACTTCTTGAAGCCTCAATTGTTTCAGAAGTCTTTCCAAAGAATCATTTGGCTCAAATTAAAAAGAGTTACCCGATTTTGAGGTAATGTCTTCTCTCGAGTTTTTTTATTTTATTTTCCTTCTTCACTCACCAATATCTTCTTATTATTCGATACCATAATAACTCAAGTATCCTAAATATACTAGGATGTTTTTAAAAATTATTATACCTAAACTTACACAAACTTTCGTCTAATAGTTAATGAGCATACTGTTTCTGTGGTTGGTGAATTACTGCCTCATGAAACGATGATTGATCAATCTTATTTAAACACCTCGCATGGTGGAAATAATGATGGAACTGTATTTATATATGATATATATAATATTTATGTCATCTATATTCTTCTATATTTTATATTTAAAACATACCTTTATGCTTCGTATGTTGTGAAAATGCGATAATTTCATATGAGTAATTGTGGACAACTGCCCCCCTCAAGTGATGCGACTCATTAATGCCATACATGGAACATATAAAGAATGGAATAAATTAAATTATGTGACATTTATAACATATATAATATAATGTAATTATAATATATCTATGTCTCATTTAGTTTTAATGTTCTTTAATATGACATGAAATGAATGTAGCATTCATGCGTACGTATGGCCTACCGTCTCCATGAAAGGTACATTTCATTTATTATCTCCAAACGTTATGAAATATTATTAAATACAAATATACTAGATATATATTTTATTTAAATAAGGAGACTATTCTGGAGATGATGTACTTATAACTGCATGGGCAATTCTTTTCAAACAAGTTCATTTTTGACTAATGTATCGTACATTGACAAAGCATAAGATATGAACTCACATAATTAACTAATTATTATAACATGATAATATGTGATATTAATTGAATAATAATATTTAAAGGATGTATTTAAGAAATTTTAAAATAACCTAAGTTTATTATTCAGGAATATAAAGAATGAACGAGAACAAGTCGGACATGAGTTAAGGGATTTCATATCTCACTTTTAATTCCATGATATTTCCATTGTTCACCACTTACTTGTGTCATGAGGTGAATTGTGTACTGCCATTTCATATATATTATCATGATTATATTTATATTCATGTTATTATGTGATTTATTTGGTATTTATTATCCATTGGTCATATGACTCGATTAATTACAATGAGGTAAGGGGTTTTTATATCACATTTTATTCCCGTGAGATTCCTGCTACATTTTCCTATGTGTGGTGTATGTACTACCCATGATTGTATTATTTGATTAATTTAAATTAATTTATGGGTATTTACATCTTCATTGTATGATCATTCTTTCATGGGGTGTACTTTTCAAATGATACCCAAATCGGTATGGGAACCTTTCACCCTCCTCTTTTTAAAAGGCTTCTTTTTGTTAGGTCTTTTAATTTACATATTCTTATCTTGGGATATGTTATTATATATAATTATTACTATAAATTGTATGTCCAAGTGATGATATTCCCTTTTTATCTCTCATCAACTCATTTTCATAATTTTAATGTGTCACCGTTAGGCTGTCAAATTTCTGTAAGGGAACTTTTTAACCCAATTTCAATTCTTTGGATTAAACATCTATTTCATGATTATGGCATGCTATGAATATGTGTGGATGACCACTGATTGTTATAAACATAATATCCACATATATTGGGAGTATTTATATATGTGACACATAATTATGTAATTGATTTATCCTTAATCTAAGGATACTGTCTTTGTATGGGACATCATCTCAATCTTCTTTCATATAGGAATCCTTTGATTTCTACACGACTTTATTTTTACGATGCATAAAACCCTTTTGAATTCACATTTCATTCAAAGAGAATATTTTCTCTATGAAGCATTTTACTAAATGAAAAAAAAAATGTTTCTTTTTTAACGTAAGCGGTGACAACAATCTTTTCCGCTACCGCGAGTATTATTTGATCTATGGATTCCTTAACAAGCTGTAATGTTTTCAAAAGAAAAATAAATACCATATACTCTTTTTTACATATTTTGGTATTGAAAAAGGTTTTTATAATGGATTATTTATTTCGAAATCTTATCATTTTATATTTTTATTGAAATATGGAAATGTTTTCTTTCCTTTATGGTTAAGTTATGTGTTACAATTGTGTTATGGTTCTTGTCCATTGATATGTATACAGGTGGTTCCATGATAAACCTAGGGTGGGTGAGCCTGAATTAGTTGTCCAATGCATTGGGTAATGTGATGAAGGTAAACGATAATTTTTTTCCTAAGAGAGTTAGTGAATATACAGTGATGGGTATTCCAACTGTGACTCCCTATGTAGCTGTGATAGCTAGAATGTAAGTGTGTTATGTATGCCTTAAGTTACCTTTATGATTTTTGAATACTATGTGTTATTCATAAATCCTATTTTTTCCCAAGAGATATTCTAAAGAGACTAGGTTATGTATGTATTGATGAACTAATGTTTTTTCTTTATTTTATAACCCTTACTGATCTTTTTATGCTCATCCCATGTTTTTGAAATGTTTCCCACAAGACTTAAAGATGAATAGGGTAAAGGATGAAATCATGGCAAGACATGCTATCTAAAACATGGAACTAGACATATTTCTTTTTAAGAGTGTTTATTTTATGAAAAAAATGGAAACTGAGTAGAAGTGTCCACTTTGTAATATTTTGAGATATAATAGTTATGTTCTAATTATCTAAAACTCTAAAACTGAAAATATCCTCAATGAGAATTATTTATTTAATTCAAGACTATGTAATGTTTTAAGGTCGGGTCCTTATATAAGGTGTTATGATGATTGGAACTATGTTGTTATGGATTTTAAGTGCATGTCGGTAAATACAATAATTTGACATATGTATAATAATTATATTATTATATTATAGTATAATATAAGAATGATATTCATATTCAATTTTTTGGATTCCATACACCATGTCAATTTCGATTCCACTCAAATTGTTTCATCTTTTTAGAACCAGATGGGTGGTTCATTGAACAATTACATTTATTCGTTGGAGAATTTAGTGTTTTCTATACCGAATGGGATGTTTCGAATGAGAATAATTTGAGTTTTAGGATTATTATATATAAAGATAATGGTTCCTCTTATTTTTGTTGGTGTGGTTCATTAAAATTAGTTTAATGGTTTTGTGTTCATCACTTTCAGGCCACATTAGTAAAAAATTTCTTCTTCTGAAAGACTCATTCATCTCTCTTGATATGGTTATAGTACCCTAGTAAGGGTTATAGTTTCCTTAAGAAAATTAATTGCTACAAAAACCATTGTAATCTTAATAGATGAAAGAATATTTATCTTTTTCCCCAATCAGTTTTTTCCAATAGACTCCAGCAAATGTAGAATGTGGAGGCTCCAAAAAATCAATTATATATTTTGTAATATTTTTTGATAATTTCATCACATTGAATTCTTGAATTTTGATCAAGATATTTTATGGGTCTATAATAACTTTGATTGATTATATAATAATCAAAAGAAACCCATCACATCTCATGTACATTAGTAGTTTCTTAATAGTAATCCAGTAACTCCCACAAAGATTATATTGGTATCTACTAGTTATCTAAAGATGATAGGTGATATGAATTTGGGTAAACCATAAGTAATATATATTAGAGACCTTGGATGATTATTATCCCTTAATTGAATATCAAAAAGGTTCATTGTGGTTCTTATTTGGTTTTAATCTAAAATAATTCACATTGGAATTAAAATTATCCAATTAATTCCATGAGAATAAAAACTATACCTTAATTTTTGTAAAATAATTTCTATACATAAATGGTATTTTTCTAAAAATTATTTTCATAGTTTTTTCAGAACATGTGTTAAATATAATGTCTTTCACTTATAAAACTTGAATTAGAAAAAATTAATTCCATATCTGGAATCATAACAATTAATATTATTTAATATGGTACACATAACTTTTATTCATAATTAATAATAAATAAGGGAAATATTTATCATCATAGTTAAGGGTGATAATATGTAATAGGGAAAAAATAATGTGATATGTATTCAAGATAACACAAAACACATTATTAAATCTCATTTTTTGGTTTTATTTTTACCATTCCATTCTAATATTCTAATTTATGAAATTTTGGTTCCACTTTTGTTTGGTAAAAAATTATAATATTATAATGTTTCAAGAACTTACGTGTTTCCCATTAACCTTACATAAAAAGAGAACCTCATACCTTATCTTGTATAGTTGATATGATCCAATTATCTCAACAAATCCTAACCATATTAAATTACCAAATTTATTTTACATGGCCTATATGTGATGGCCTCACTAAAATTCCACTTCCATAAGACTAAATATGTATTTCAAAATAGATTACCAAAGGAATATGTATATGTTCTGATCAATATTTTCCATGTTTTATTCTTCATAAACATCCATAAAATATTATATAAAATTATTAAAATAATTACATCTCTATATCTCAAATAATATGATTTTTATCTTAATCTTACTTCCATTTTATTTCTCATTTCTATATTAAGGAAAATTAAAACATCACTCATGAAAACACACGACTTTCTATTTCCATATAGCTATGAATTTTTTAATCCCCAAATCACTTGTTTTTTTATAAATATATTATTAATGAATATATATGACATTATGAGAGAAATAATATATTTTAATTATAATATATTATAATAATTATTACCCTTCCATCTGTTAAAACAAGATAACATCGCATGTCTGTGCATGTGCACCACCACCACCAAGAAGTGATGTAATTTTATTTTAAATTATAACCATTTAAATATGATTAAAAAATATTATATAATGAAAAAAGTATATTCATAACATTATTGAAATTTTGGAGATGAATGAAAAACGTGACAAAATATTTCACCATGGTCAATACACCAATGTAGTTATGGATAAATTGACCGAAAAACCTTAAGTGGTGAACATAAGCGAAAATATACATAATGAATGGAATTAAAATGATTATAAAATAACATTAAAAGGTAATATACATTAAAAATTTTACTAATCATTTATTTTGTAAATTTAATTTGTTTTTTTGGAGGATATAAAACCTCTGATCAATCAATAATTCAATGTAATATTTTTCAACTCATTGCATCAATATTGGGACATATTATATATTATGAACCTAATTAATATTATATTTTCTATTTAATGGATTTTGAAAAACTATATCATGAATTATCCTTTATTCATTATATTTGATTCTTGAATTAATGTTTTATATATTATGGGGATTTCATTCAAAACCTTTCAGTTCTATAATGGTTTATTTTACAATATCACTCTTATTTAGGATTATTCAAGATTAAATTTATGTGGGAGGGGTTATATAATCGTTACATTCTTAAAACCCATATGTTTTCTTATATTATAGTAATCAATATATTTTTATTTTTTATTCCATCATTTCAGTGATTTTCTAATCAATGACTGATTGAATAGTTTTATGAAAAATAAACAGAATTTCTTATTTTAGGTCTAGAATATTTATCTTCAATTTTTTTTAATAAATATCATCAATTTTAACTACTTTTAAATTTTTGTTAAATTCTTTATTAAACAACTTTAAAATTATTCTAGAATGACTTAATATAAATAGGTTTAATATTTTTTTTGAAATCATTCATGATTCCTTCATTAATGCTTAAAACAATTGTTATTTTTAACATATACTGTGTGAAAATATTTTACCACCTCCATGGTTCTTATTCTTTGTTTAGGTTCGTCTAAAATTTTATATGGGTTTTCAAATAAATTTCTTTTTTATGCTATGTTTTTTATTAAAAAACTAAAATGGAATTATTTTCTAAAAAGTATAAAATAACTTTTAAAATTATGTATAACATTTTTTAAAGATTATTTATAAAATATTTAACAAGAGTTTTTATTTATGGATTTCTTCCATTTTACTCACTATTTTCGAAACCAAAATTTATTATAAATATTCTTATATGATGAATTCACGTTCTTATACATTATGTTAATCATTTATACATTATATCTAATTTTGAGATCATTAAATTTCAGGGGATTATGTTTTTTATCACTCTCTAGTATTTTCTAGGAATTAATTTTATTATTAATATCTATATTTTCAATACCATCAATGTATTTATATCATTACTTGTATAGTGATAATGACTTAACTATATACTATGTCAGTATATTTTTTTTCATAACGGAATCATATTAAGATATTTATTTCATTTTCTTGGGAAATATTAGTGTTTCATATTATTGATTCAATATAGATATTTATTTATTGATAAACATTTTTTATTATGTTTTTTATTATTGATTATATAAATAATTTCTATATTTGACATATTTAGGGGATGGTTGGAAACAAGCTGAAGATATTACCCAGATGCATCAACTGGTCTAATGTGATGAACATGTCACCACACCTAATTAGTAATGTATTTGATGTATTCCTTGCAAATTATTGAATGTTTCTTATATCAAGGACTTGATTGTTAGATTCATGAAATATTTAAATATTTCATTGGTGATACAATCATTAATCTCTATCATCATAAATTTTCTTCAGTGATAATTCTGTTATAATCCTCAATTTTTTTACTTTCACGCATTAGTTTTTTTATAACCATGTTATTAAATAAATGTTATTCGTACTAATTGTTCATTATAAAATATTATTATTCCTTATCTAAAAATGAAATCTTTTTTTGAAAAATTCTCACTAAAAGGAATTTTATACCACCCTTTATCATGATTTCCTTTCCTTAGGATATAAATAATTAATCTATGAATGATCCTCAAGGATGTAATACTTTTTCAATGATATATTATATTTTCCAAATATTATATAGAAATAATGAATATATATATTATATCAAGACATTAATAATTATCAATACTTCATGTTAGGATACCATATTTATTTTGATAATACAATAAATTTTAAACAGTCTCTAGGTAACTGGAATAACATTGTTGTAGTTGATATTAGAGAAAGTTTAGTATGACCCTTAGGAACTAGCACACACATTAGGGTAATCCCATATAATGATTAATAAAATTTATGGTTTTTAATGTTATGTGTTAATATTCACAATGTTATAAAAAATTGTTTTACTTTTTTTTGTCTATGTATAGAAACTGATTGAATATTGGGAAATCTAATCAAAACTCATATTCAATGTAGGGATTTACCTTTTGGGAATGAGAATATAGTTGTTATTTGAGGAAACAATTCCTTAACAATATTGTGGAAATCGAAATAGGTTATAATGTATAATAATTCCTATATAAATAATCATATTTTTTCATAGCATAACAAAACTATTTTGGATCAAAATATGGAATAACATCATATATCCTTTAAGGGAACTATTAATCCATTAGAAAAAGAGAAATGGATCATTTCACATAAAAATATATTCCTAGAATGATTATTGTTGATTGGTAAATTGTTCTTATTATAGAAGTTTATTTAAAGGGATAATTTCATTAATGTTGACCATTAATCTATAATATTAATGAATATTGTAGGAATTTTTTTAAACTAATAACATTTAATCTATGATGTTTTTAGAAATAATTTAATTGAAAACATTGATAATAACTAAAAATAATGTACACCAACTAAAAACAAGAGTATTAGGAAATAAATATTGAATATGAGGTCATCATCACATGATTATATAGGCATGTAGTAGATTACTTATGAAATATTGAAATTTTCAATGATAGGATTAAGATGATACATCGAAGGTATCTCATCAAAAAAATAATTTAATGCTTTTAATATATTGTATAATGAACCATTAAGACAGAGAAGTAATTTTAAAATACATATATCATTAAGTGAATTTAAGAAAAGAAGGTATTGGTAGTGCTCCAATGAAAAAATGTACAGAAAAAATAAAAAATGAAATACAGGGTTTCCATAATCGGAAAAGTATAAGAATAAATATCTTGGTAAATGATTAAATATAATGGTATTTTATCTAGTTTAGATATAATGTAGAAATATCACATGAATTCAAGGGATATACCAAAACTACTATTTTCCATTTCATCATCTATAGGTAAATGGGGAAGTAATAAAAACCAAATATCATAGTATCAAGGGAAACTACAACACAAGTGGATACTATGAAAAAGACAATATTATATGAATACTACATGTTATGTTTACATTGTTGAAGATGTGGTGGTGGTTACATTGAACAAGAACACATATTTTAAAAAAAATATTCTATTTTTTCACACTTATTTATACCTTTAATGTTTATCATAAATATTAAATAATTCCATATAAACCAATTAAAGGACTTCTCAATCTAAACTCCTAGTGGAAATTCTTTTGTAATAAATATATGTTATTCAATCCATATTATGATAGAAATACATAGCCTATTTTATAAAAAATTATACATATGGTTGACATTTATATAAAAATTGTAATGGAATAGATTTCAATGTACAATAAAAATTTTATTTATAAGTGTAGAAGATTGTGATATTTTATGGATACATGGGATCATTTAAATTTAGAGTGGAGACAATATGATTTGAACCATTTAGAAATATTCCTCAAGTATCTCTCAAAAATGAAATTCTTGTAGAATAAGATTTGACAAAACCTATAGACTATAATGTTTTCCTTACCCTAGAATATATTATTATTTTGAGGGAATGAATTTATATGTTTCTATAAGAGTTACTAAGAAAACCATCTTAGCATGATGTATATTTTTCCAATGAACTCATCCCTAATTCAAAAACTATATCCATGACTCCTTAAAAAATTCCCATATTATAATTATTGGAACTAAAGAAACAAATTCATGGGTAGTGTATTCAGGGATTTATTTTCCCTAGTGTTTCACCTTGATTTTCCCATGTTATTTTTATTAAAAGGAAGAATCGGTGTATGATGTTGTTATTTGGTTATAATGAAATCCATTCCTTTTCTTTAAATTAAAAATATCCCCTACCTCCCATTGTTGACATTCTTAATCAACATGCAAAATATCAATAATATTAGAAATATGATCTTCATTTTAGGTATCATCAATTATGAGTGGGGAAGATATTTCGAGGATAGAATTTCACAAAAGATATTAACATTATGACTTCATAGTAATTCCCTTTTTATTGACTAGTGACCATAGCTATTTAATGATACAATAAAAAAATTATTCAAATATTATCTTGATAATTTCATTATGTTATTTATATATGTTATATTGGTGTAGTTGAAAATCTATGAAGAGAAAAATATCTATATGAAAATTATTATTGAAACACATAAATGAAAAGAAATACATGAAAAATTTATAGAGTTTGAATTATATCATTCATAATATTTTATATAGGACTTTTTTCCCTAAATTATGGAATATGGATCAAATTTTCAATGAAAAATGTAGTTAAATAATAGCCTATGCCATAAAATATAACTGGGATAGATGGAATCCTTGGATTAAAATCTTACTCTCTATTCACTATTCAAAAATTTACTTGATTAAATAACTCATTATCAATGATGAATTAAAAAGTATTATGTTGATATAGTCATAATAATTCTGATAATGTTTTGAAGAACTGAAGAGGAGATTGGTTAATGAACATATATAAATATTATAATTGGAAAGGGATTGTATTATAATATATTTATGCATTAAAGAAGGGACATGGATGAATCTTTATATATAATGATAGAGTTTTTTTCCATATTAATAAATTTAAATATCTTTGAACAAAATTATTTATTCCATGATCATGAGTTGGATGAAATAATATTTTCCTTCAATATGTACATGCATTATTTGTATGGTGAAATATATGAGATATATACTAATTCCAAAATATTGAAATCATTATTTTCAGAAAAATAACTCAACATGAGATGATGTCGACAGATATAGTTACTCAAGGACAATGATTTCTTAATATAAAACTACCCTCATAAGGAATTTAAAACAGATGATTCAATGAGTTGAAAATATCAAGAATTTATAAATAAAATAATGAAAAACAATGATTTCATGTATATGGATTAAGTAATGTTTGATATGAGAATCATTTTTTAAGTAAAAATGCACTCATTTTACAAATTATTTTTAGACCATATTTACTATAGAAGAAAAAAATTTATCATCTTGATGATAATCGATAATTATAGATCATTAATATTTTAAATAATGTAAATCATTGATAAATTGTTTCTAATGATTTTGTGATAAAATATAAAAATTTTATATTTTTTCATAATTACCCAAGTTAAAAAATGAGTTATTAGATGATTATTGGACCAAAATGTGTAGGGATTTAACGAGATATTTATTGTGGTATTATATGAGATATGATTTTTCAATATCTTTCACTATGTGCTTGATTTGAAAATAGTTGAAGGCTAAGAGACAATGAATTAAATGTGTCATGCAACATCTCATGATTCTTTTTGTATGTAAGAAAATATTACTATAGTCATTATCAATGGATTTCCAAAGTTTTCTAAAATAAAGGATACCTCATGGGTTATTTTTCACTGCCATATCATGTATATACATTTCATAATTCTATGGGAGGATCTACCTCAATTGTTTCTTATATTGTCAATATTAACGAAGTTAAGAGACATCATGGTGTAAATATTTCAATTTTATATGATCATGAACTAGAAATTATATTAATACATGGAAACATTATTTTTTAGTCTCCTGATACAGAGAAACATTTAATCACTGATATTCATCCTTACAAAAATGTAATGTTTGAAAGGAATATTAAAACATTAAATGAATTTTTGAGGTAGTTATCACATGACATTCATTGTTTGTGGGACCAATCATTATTATTGGTTGAAATTTTAATAATAATAGAATTAATTCAAGAGGAACTTTATAAATAATTATAATAAAAAATGTTCTATGGAAAGAAATTGGGATGGTGATGGGGAAAAAAGATTTCAGTCCCAAAACACATTTAGGATACAGTGATGTAAGTAAAAACTATTAAAAGTTTCGTCATCATCGCTCAATGTATAAAAAACATCATCCTAAAAACTGAAAGAAGGATCTTTAATTTATTCTTGGGGATATTTTTTCAATAATGTATCAATATGAAAGGTACATGTATGAATTAGAAGTATGTGGAATCTAATTCTCATATACCACACGTGTTTTCATATATTTTATTGAATTGGAGTTATGTATTACGGTTTGGAATTGAAAACTAACCTCTCAAAAATAAATGATGTGGTACATATCTCATTATAATAGAAAATATGTCATACCCTATTCATGTACTCATAGATGATCATATAAAATGATATACAGATCTATGTAATGGTAATGATCATATTTATATTCCAGACACTATAAAACAATTTTGAGGAAACGGATGGCTCAGCTAGGAATGGTAATTTAGAGAAATCATAAGATAAATGTGGAAATGTGGGAACCTATATAAGATATCATAAATAACAACCAACATCATTTAATATTGATACATTTTTCAAATCTCTAGGATTTTATTTTTGACTTTTGAAGAATGTAACAATCAACAATCACTAATGGAATGTATTATTTTATTTATAATGAAACCACCTCATAATTGACATGGATTTACATAATAATGTTATTAGAACAATTTATTATTTTTTAATTTTAATTTTTTGAAATATATTTTATATATTAACTTATCTTTTAAATTTTATATTACAATGAATTGTTATTATTTTTTATAAATAGTTAATTTTTTTAATGTTCAAAAATAATAATTTTGTAACACCCCAACCACTATTACCCAGAGTCAGTGCATTATCTAAATACCTTGGCATGATTATAAGGAACCATGTCCCAAAAGATCACTCAGTTTAGCAGTCTAGGAAAATAGATTACAAACATGAACGTTACATTACACATAAGAAAATAAAACACAACATAAATTATCTTTTGAGAATGCAATTAATCCCATAGCTTAACCCTACTTATTAATCATAATACAATTCATGGAATCCTGGGGAAATAAAACATAAAAAAGGGGAGAGATCAGATGCTCGATAAGGTTATCAATATAGTGGAATCTTTCACAAATAAGCATAAAAAATTAACGGCAATGTATAAAACTAAAAAAAGCCTTTTAAACATATACATCAGAAAAATATTAAAATATAAATCAAATAATTCCATTTACTTATTGACATGGATATTCTACTAGTCGAATAATCACTTGCAATATGAGTAGCCAATTTCATAATGATGGAATGCATAATTCCAGACTTCATAACCACATAGTCAAGGCCTTCTTCCAAGACTTCAAATATGATTTGGTCATGGCCTTGTGCTAAGACACTAATTTGTCTCATGAGACCTACCGATGTATTGAGAAGCAATAATGGTCTCCACCCATCACATACAAAGTCTAATTCATTCCTCATATGAAAAGGTTTAAACAAAACATAAACATTTGTATTAAAACTATAATACGAAATGCCAATAATTTATACATAAACCATGAATGGTAAAAAAATAACACATCCAAAATCAAACATATCACAAAACCTTCAATAAAATATAGAATATTTGTATCATAATAAATCAACCTGGGTAAAGAATAATAACCCATAAATGATGTTGACATAGTTGGAATTGATCAGTAAAAATAATTGGGAGAAATATCACTTTTTTCTGAAATCATTTAAAAGTCATTGAAAGGAATTAATTTAAAATAAATGTTTTAATCGAAGTATCCCAAACCAATTTTAAACTTTTGAAAGGAATTAAAATTTTAAAACATTCATGTCCATATACATAAATCCTTAAATCTATTTTCAATACGTGGACATTGATGAGAATGGTTTAGAATAATAAATCATCAAAAAATTAAAAATGACGTTTTAGTAAAAATTTCCTTTAAAAACTCCCTTTGAACACACTTTTACGAAACACCAAAATTGATAATAAGTATTTCACAGTAGATACTTATGTAAAAACAACCTAGGATAATAAAGAGATTGTTAAATTAACCCTTACCTTGCAGATTCCTTTGGTCGAGGGTACATTTAACCTCATGTATAATGACAATAAGGTTATTAAAATATACCAGAACCATATTAATATTTTTCATATCATACATAAGTCATTTATGACTTCATAATACACATTAAATAATGATTTCCATGTTAAATTAACATTTTAGGTAATAATTAATTTCTTTACCGTACGTTTTTGAACATGTTATTCATCATCGTGTCATTTAGATCCTGATTTAAAAACTTCTGGAATATAAAACATGATTTAAATATCATATATATTTGGAATAAAAATATTTATAATAGACAGATATATGAAATGGAAGGAACCATTTATGGAGACGGTAGGTCTTACATACTCATAAACAATGTTTCTGTTCTTATATCGTATTGAATGAAAGTAAGTAAATATGATATATGTAAGTATGAATATATATAAAAATCTCCAGTATCATTATTATTTCATATATTATATACTTATTAATAATATATATTTTTATAATCATTGTTGAATGGTGAATGTGGAAATTAATCTTATCGCGTTGTGGAGATGGTAATCCGTACGTAGGCAGGAGGGATAATATCATTATATTAATGGTGAAATTGTATTTAATTGGATGTTATATCATATATAAAAAATAATTAACATGTTTTATTTATTATTTACATCAGTTATACTCATTTTTATACCCATCCAAATAATGAAGTGTTTGAATAACAAACTACACCACAACATGGAGACGGTAAGCCATACATACGCACGCACTGTGACTTTTATCATTTATAGGATGGATAGAATAAAAAATATGGATTTACAATATTTAAAGTAACCTCAAACTATGTATAACATACTGGAGATATTATTTTTTTCATGGAAACAACAATGAAAGTGGAAGTGTACGAATAAAATAACTTGAAATAGGGTGGTGAAATTATTACCACTTATTCAGGTGTTACCTTTTGAGTTGATCAAAATGGATCCAAAGGATAGACTTATGATCAAGGTATGTCCTCAAGGTAGAATGGATTAAAGTTTGGAGTATATTTGGGTAGGTTTTGGTCGAGCCAAATGGCTTTGGAGGTGAGATTTTGAGAGATGGAGAAGTGCCATTTTATAATAAAGGAGAGGGTAAATTTAGTAAAGGATTAAAATATTAATATATTATTCAATAATATTATATTTATAATGGCTAAAAATGAATTTATTTCGATAATTAGGTGGTTATGGGTCGTATTACTCTAACCCAATAGGTTTTAGACAAGTTTAGGATACTATTTTAACCTTGTCTTTTAGTTTTAACTCTTAGTTAAATAGTTTGACTTTTACTGTGTCTTCTTATATTATTAACTTATATGGTTAATAAACTTACACTAAACTTCTTAGAGAACCCCAAGTTGTTCATTAATGACATATATAATATTATTTAATCCCTTTTTCTGATCCTTAGATTTTTTGGTATATTATATCAACCAATAATATAGTAATTGTTTAAAAAACTAATTTATGTCAATTTTGACACTATTTGGTATTTTGTTCTTGTGAAAGTCATAAAAAACATATCACTTCGAAAAACATTTATTTAATAAACCCTAACATCATATATTCTCGAAGAAAATTAGTGGAATTCATCCTACGTATCAATTTACATTTATTTGGATATTTTTAATATCAATTATTTTATTATTTCATTACTAAGGTAATTATTGTATCAACATTATGTCACAAATAAATTAAATTATTTAAATTCTAAAAATTATAATTAAAACAAAATTATGTAGGAAATAATTTTAGATTTATAATCAATGTTTATAGTAGAATTTATACTCTGTGTCACCATATATAAAAAGGTTTTAGTTATTGGACATTGAATTTAACACTTTTAACTCTTCTTTAAATCAAATAATAATAAATGTCATAATCTAATCCAAGTGGGAAAAGAGGATAAAATTTATTAATAAGGATGTTTTGGTCAAATAATGCTTATCCAGTTGAATTAGGACATGTGTGAGGGTAACTATAATATCATTTGTATCTTTAATTACCCTATTTACATTTAAATGTGGTAAATAAAAGTCAGAAGTTACTATACCCCAAAAATTTTATTCATCTTAATGTACCACATTTTATTTAATTATGTCAACTGTGTCTCTGGGATGTTTAAAATTTAACTCATATTAGTGGTAAATTTAATTTTAATGCAAATTTGCAAATGTACATAGAAGGTGGGTGAAAGTGGTTAAAAAGTTCAATAAAATTTTATACATCAAATTTTATTATAAAATGACTTAAATGAATTACATTAAACTTATATAGGTATTATATATCTATATTGAATTAATATATATTTAAATAAAATACATAATTTTTTAAATAAATAGTAAGTTTTATATAATAATGCAGTGTTTCTCACTATTAATAAAAAATTGAATGTTTTCAAAAAATTACCAAAAATTCATCCTAAGTTAATTTTGATATTCCGAATTAAAAAAAATCTATTTATTAATATTCAAAACATAGAAGTTTCATTTATTAATTTAAAATTAATTCCCGTTATGAAAACCAAAAAGAAAGTTTTTGAAAATTGAAAACTATCAAAAGATTGACATGTATTTCTGTCAAATTTTAATGTGAAATTATTTATAATGACATAGGTTTTATTAAATGATTAAAATATACTATAAATATATTTCAAAATCATTAAAATTCATAATTTAACACTATAAATTATTTTGATTAAAAAATTTGTTTTCAATAAAAACATAGTATTTTTTACAGTTCATCAAAATATTAAATTTATCATAAATGTACCAAAAATTAATCCAAACTAAATTTTTATGTCCCTTTTCTAAAGAAAAATTTAATTTCAATAAATTTAATAAATAAAAGTTTTATATATTGGTTTTGAAAATGGTTCTCCATTAAAAGTTGGTAAAATTGGATTTTTTTTAAAAATACTTGTTTAATGTGAAAAAATTAATTAGTCAGTATATAATGTATAAGAAACACATAATATGGATGTTAAAATTATATATTGTATATAGGAATCAAAATTTTGTTAATAATATTCATACCCTCTTTTTGAACGGCTAGTTTGGTAAGTTGTGGTGCACTCCAACATAGTGTTGTGTGTAGCGCAAGTTATTGAATTACTTTAATGAGATAACATACTATGAAAACTTGGGGTGATACATTCTCCCCTCCTTCAATAAATTGCCTCCACACAATTTGAAATTGTTCTTCGAAACAAAAAGGTTACAAACAGAGAAATACCTTTGTGGAAAACCCAAGCCGGAAATAAGTTTAATAAAATTTAGTCTTAAAAAGAGGGAAAGGGAAATTAAAATGTCACCACCAAATTATGTTCTCGATTAGGCGAACCTTGGTAGCAATTAGAGACATCTAATTGGAGGAAAATGTAAATATTTATAGGGAGTGATTGAGGTCATCAATCACAATCAAGTGTAAACTTGAGGGCCTCAAAGCCATCAATCTATGATGATTTCAAATATCATTGGTTCGAAAAAACATATGGTATTAGGGTAACATAATTTTGGTTTTAAGATCCCTTCACAAAAGTTTAAGAATTTATTTATTCATATAATAAGAGGATATATATATATATATATATATATACATGACAAGTATATGTTCAACCTTCAAATAATTCATACCACAATCTTACCTTTCACTCCAAAATATAATAGAATTCAAAAATATTATATTTATCTTAATCATATAGGTTTCCAAAAAAATGAATTTATAATTTATCTGTAAGAAAATTTTAAGAAAACTACATTGTATAATAGAGGACATCATGTAGCCCAGTGGTAGGTGATGCACCGATGTCGCTCTTCAATTGCGGGTTCAAGTCTCACAGCCTTTCCAGATGCAACGGGTTGTCGGCCAACCTCAAGGTTGTCCTTTTTATAACAATCCAAAAATAATTTAACGAAATGATTTAACATTAACAATAGTATCCAATGTCAAAATTAATCGATTCCAACCTTTAGAATTATCCAAAATACTTCTGTACAAATTCACAGACCACAATTTATATGAATGGTAAACACAATGAAGATCCTTTTTTCCATGTAATAACTTGTGAATTCCTTTATAATGTATTATTTTAAAAAACTGTAACGCCACGAATTTCTATAAGACCTGATTGATTATATTCAAGCTCCCTTATTCCTTATATAATACTAGATATACTCCTTGTATCCAAAAAATTTTTAAACTCCAACAATGAAGGAATATACAAATCATTAATCAGTTTCAAGGTAATTAATAATATCCAATATAATTTATCCAAATCAATCATATATTATTCCGAAATCACTACCTCAGTATCAGAACCATATTATGGGTTATATTTCTCTCGACCATATATTTTCCAAAAAAATTATCCTACTATTGATTCACTTTTCTTGGTTCCACACAATCTGAAGTACTTAATGAAAGAGTACTACAGTAAAGTACATTTACACTCAATAATTATTATAACATGTACATCATTAATAAAATACTCAAATGACACAACACTATAACAATAATGATTTTCTTTATCTTACGTGTTTTAACATGTTATTCTTGATCGTATCATTTAGATAATGATTTAAATACATCCAGAATATAATCCTTTATTTATTTAACATATATATTTCGAATATAAATATTAATAATTGATAGATATAGGAAATTTAAGGCATTGTTTATGGAGAGGGTAGGTATTACGTATGCATTAACGCTGATTCTGCTTTCATATCGTTTTGAACAGATGTATGTGAATAAGATATATGTAAGTATATAAATACACAAATATATATATCTTTAGTATAATTATTATGTCATATATTACATATTTATAAATAATATATATTTTTATAATCATTGTTGAATGGTGAGCGTGGAAATGAATCTCATCGCGTCGTGGAGACCGTAATCCGTACGTACAAATGAGCAACAATATCATTATATTGATGGTGAAATAATATTTAATTGGATGTTATATCATATATAAAGAATCATGAACATGATATATTTATTATTTACATTATTTATTCTCGTTATTATACCCATCCAAATAATAATGTGTTTCAATTACAAACTACACCACGACGTGGAGACGGTAAGCCTTACCTACACACGTATGGTGACTTTGTAATTTATAGGATGGATAGAATAGAGAATATCATTGAATAATATTTAAAATAACATCATAGTATGTATTAGTAACTGGAGTTATTATTTTGGTATGGAGACCAAAAATAAAGAGGTTGTGTAAGAAGAAAAGAACTTGAAAGAGGGTGGTGAAATTATTATCTCTTCTACGGGTGTTTCCTTTTGAGTTGATTAAAAGGGCTCAATAGATATGCTTTATTATCAAAGTAATACCTCTAGGTTGAATATAGGAATGTTGGGATGATATTTGTGAAGGGGTTGGCCGGGCCAAATGGCTTTGGAGGTGTGATTTTGAGAGATGTGGAAGTGCCCTTTTATAAGAGAGGTGAGGGTCTCTTTAGGAAAAGATTAAAATATTAATTTATTATACAATCATATTTTGTTTATAATGGATAAAAATGAATTTCATTATAGCCTTAGGTGGTTATGGGTCGAAATCCTCTAAAAAATAGGTTTTAGACATAATTAGTATACCATTTTACCCTTATCTTTTAGATTTAACTCATAGTTAAATCGTTTGACTTTTACTGTGTCTTCTTATATTTTTACACAATATGGTTATTAAATTTACTCTAATAATCCAAGAGAAACTCAAGTGTTTCATTAATGACATATATAATATTATTTAATCCCTTTTTATGAACCTAATTTTTTTTTGGAATATTATATCAACCAATAATATAGTATTTGTTTTAAAAACTATTTTATGTCAATTTTGACACTATTTGGTATTTTGTTTTTGTTAAAGTTATAACAACCTTATCACTTAAAAAAATTATAAAATCAACCCTAACATGTCATATTCAACTATAAAAGTATTAGAATTCATCATAAGTCTCCATTTACATTTATTTAGATATTTATAATATCAATTATCTTAATATTACATTAATAAGGTAATTACTGAATCATCATTGTGTCATAAATAAATTATATTATATAATTTCAAAAAATTATAAATAAAATACCATTATGTATTAAATGTTTTTATCTTTCTAATGAATATTTATAGTCAAATTGTTTTGTGTAACCCTTTATAAATAATGGTTTAGTTATTAAACATTGAATTTAAAACTTTTAACTCTTCATTAAATAAAATAATAATAAATGTCCTAATTTAATATTTGTGGACCAACAAGGATAATATTGTATTCCTAAGGTAGTTTTTGGTCGAATTACACTTATCCAATAGAATTTAGAAATGTGTGAGGGTAAGTATAATATCATTTTTACACTTAATTACCATATTTACTTTTAACCGCAGTAAAAAAAGTCAAAAGTTACTATTCAGCAAAAAATATTTTCATCTTATTGAACCACATTTTACATACTTATGTCAACCGTTTCTCTTTGATTTTTTAAATTCAACTCATATAAGCGGTAAAAATATTTTTTATGAAAATTTTCAAATGTACCTAGAAGGTGGCTAAAAGAGGTTAAAAAGATCAAAATAAAATTATACATTTAATTTTGTTACAAAATACCTCCAATAAATTACATTAAACTTATATATGTATTATATAACTCTTTTTAATTAAAATTAATTTAAATAAAATAAATAATTTGTTAAATAAAAAGTCAGTTTTAAATAGTAACATAGTGTTTTTCACTATTCATGAAAATTTGAATGTTTTCAAAAAATTACCAAAAATTAGCCCTAATATAATTTTAATATACCTAATTAAAAAATAAAGACTATTTTTTAAAATTCAAAACATATAAGTTGTGGTTATTAATTTAAAATTAATTCCTGTTATCAAAACCAAAAGTTAGGTTTTTAAAAAGTAAAATCTATCAAAAGATTGACAAGTGTTTATGTCAAATTTTAATGTGAAATTAGTTATAATGACATAAAATATATTAAATTATAAAAATAAACAATAATTAAACTTCAAAATCATTCAAATTCATAATTTAACACTGTAAATTAATTTAATTAAGAACGTTGTTTTCAATTAAAACACGATATTTTTCATTGTTCATTAAAATATTAATGTTATCATAAAAGTACCAATGATTTATACAAACTAAATTTTTAACACCCGCTTTTAAAGAAGAATTTAATTTCATTAAATTTAATATATAAAAGTGTCAAATATTGGTTTTAAAAACGTTTCTTCATTAAAAGGGAGTAAAATTGTAGTTTTTTAAAAATACTTATTTTATGTGAACAAATTAAGTTATTATTATATTATGTATAAGAAACACATAATATAGATGTTAAAATTATATATAGTATATAAGTTTCAAAATGAAATTAATAATATTCTTAATGTCTTTTTGAAAGGATAGTTTGGTAAGTTGTGGAGCGTTCGAACTCGGTGTTGCGTGTAACGCAAGTTATTGAATTACTTTAATGAGATAACATACTATGAAATCTTAGGGTGTTACATATTTCACAAATACTATAACTTTTTTGAAATTATAATGACATTATAATAACATGGATATTTTAAATTACCCATTTTATAGTACAAATATACATTTAAAGTTTAATATAATGTTGAACTTTTAAATTTATTTTCCACATTTTGGAAATCAATGAAACAATTAATTCATATAAATAGTTTTTTTATTATTCACTATTAATCAAGTATCAAAGTTGTTAATTTAGGTATTTGTTTTAATTTTGAAAATATATTATTTTTTGAATAATCGAACATAAAAAAATTAATTCCTTTGGAAATAATATTATATTTTTTTCTTGTAAAATAATTTTGTGTCTTAAAACATGCATTTTTTCATATAATGGGAATTAATGAATTTCATAAACATATATTAAAATTAATTTCTATCTCATATAGGAATTGAATCATGTATGATTACATTTATTTAAATATTATAATTAAAATTATTTAATAAGAACTATATAATTTTTTTATTATTACATATAATGAACATGATAAATATCTGTCACCTCAATTAAGTGTAAAACAAGTTAAAATGGTTCAAATAAGGCGATAATGTTTCATTATTATACAAAATATTATCATAAATATAATTGGTCACTCATGTTTTTATCTTATTCTTCTCATCTTTTAATATATGATTTTTGGGATCCACATTAATTGAGTAAGAAATATATTACATAATAAATTTTCAAGAATTTACACATTTTCCACCCCCCACAAATAAAAAAGTGTCCCCCTTCTTCTATCTTCTTCACAATTTCTAAATAACTTATCTCAAAAAATACCTACATAAATACATTATTTTTTTCATTTTATACTTCTTGTTATAAACTAAATAGTTCTTCAAGATGGATTAAGGTGTAATGAAAATCCGATTATGAAAGGTAGATGTATTTGTTCTTAACGAGATATTACAAGTTCCATTATTCTTAAACAAAAATAAAATCATAAATAACTATATTAAAATAACTGAATAGTTATATTTAACATACTATTAGGTTTTTATATTTATAGCACATCATTTTTCTTTCTTTTTTCCTACCAATAGAAAAACGAAACACTACTCGTCCATATGTATTATCTACTGTCTCTATGTAATGGTGTAAAATATTTTTCATCACCATCACAAATGAATATTTATAAATAAAGTATTAATAAATTTAAATTATATGTATGAAATTACTATTATTATGTAAATATATTTCATTTCCATTCTTCTTTCCATTCCATCCTTTGGAAAAATAATAATGTCGCTCATGTGTATATATGGACTATAACCTCCATGAAGTGACATGATTAATTTTCATATTACCCAAATTCATAGATCAATAAAACTTTTTATATAATGAATAAATTAAATATTAATGGAATTATTAAAACATTAAAATGTATGTATTTATTTCATTACTACATTGACTGTGATCAACATACCAAAGTAGCTATGGAAACCATGATAAAACTAGATAAATTGGTCGATATATTAAATGACTATACAATTAATGGATTATACTGACAATACAAGGACCATAATAATGGATTATAGAGGAAAAATGTTCCTTAATGGCTACGTAATAAAATTTACATGGCTATTTAGGAATGATATAACTTGTCTAACGAATCATGAATCCAATTTATGGTTTTCCCTCCTCAATTACACTATATTGTGACTTATTATATATTATTCGACTTATTTATTTTATATGACGTATATAATACTAGATTAGAATATTATACCCCTAATTACACATTATTAATGTTGCTTCATGTTTTAACTGATGAATTTTATTTTAAGTGGTTTTGAATCAGACGATACTAAATTTGTAATGTCTTGTTTTTCCGACACATTCATATTCAGGATTGATCAGGTTTCAGTATAATTTCGAAGATGATATACTATATATCAAAAAAAATCCCATTTATTTTGATATGTTATATTTATTTATGGATTTCCCTTTTTTCATACAAAATTTATTCTCTCTAACACTGAAATAAAGGAATATTATTTTTCAATAAAAATGGACTAATGTTTTCTTCAAGATTTGTTATTTTTTTTTTAATATACATATTTTTTTAAAATTATTTTTTGTATACTTTTATTTATTTATGTATAATTTGTTTTTAGACTAAAGTTGATGATAAATAAAATGGACTAAAAGGATTACTAATAATGTTTTCTTGAAAAATATTCTTTTATTAATTTTTTATTTCTAAATGTCATGTTACTTTTGATATATATTGTTTGAATTACTTTTCACAACTCCCAAATAATTATTCGCTATTTTGAATATTCTAAAATATTCATTGGTTTTTGAAATAAGATCATTTTTTCAATTTCTTTTGTATTTTTAATAAAATAAAATGATACGTATTTTTCAAATAGATAAAAATACTTTTGGAATTGATTAATTACATTATTTATAAATGTTAAAAAAGTTTTAAGGAATGTTATTTTTATATTTTTTCTTCCATTTTCCACTATATTTCGTAATATAATATATTTTATTATAAATTTAAATTTCTAATGAATTGATGGTCATCTATCATACTTTACTAATTTATCGATTATACATTATTTTTAGATCATTCACTTTTAAGTGATCATATTTCATATCACTTTCAATTATTCATTGCATATTATTTATCTCAATTAGTTATATATTTTCAATATCATGGATATATTCAGAATCATTTTTATTACTTTTTTATTGTTTTATACATATACCATTTGAATATAAAGTACTAGAAGATTTTTATAGATATATTTATTTAATTTTATAAAGAAATATTTTTATTTTAAACTCTTGTTTCAAGAAATATATTTATTTTGTGACAAGTACTTTCTGTTAAGTTTTATATTGATAAATCAATACATGTTTAAGTAATTAAATATATGTATGTTATGGGTGAGACCAGATTATAGATATAACCTCAAAGAAAGGATGAGTCTCATGTGAAAATCCATCTTTCATGACTAAATAGTTTTGTATTTGTTGTATGACTACCAAATCATTGATTGTTTTTAGAATAAGTACATGATGTCCTGATTTATGTTTTATTAGAATAATGACTTGGATATATGTCTATAAATGTCTGTTATTATGAATTTCCTTTATTTTCATGACAATTATCATTATATGTGTGTTTATTTTTACTCAAAAATGTGTTTTATTCTTAATTTATTTATTAAATAGAATGTGTATTAATTATGCACACTTCCACATTTTTTTCCTTATCTACTCATTATAGGTTGTATTGTGTTAATTTTCGTACTAAGAATCCCATCATAATAATTTTTATGTTTAACATTCCCTATGTTATGAATAATGAATCTAGGACTAATCATCAAGCATGAAATAATTTTTTTGAAGTTATATTTTTATTTTTCAAATGTAATATAGAAATAAAGTATATCTAGTCTCTAAGAACTACTATATCAATTGATCCTTCATGGTGTGTTCCATAATATCTTATACAAATGTAATAATTTAGATATTGGAACTGGGTTACTATAGTCGGGTTGTTACATTATTTTTTATAATAATTATATCATTAACATACAATATGAAAAAATAACTACCACACTCCAATTATTTTATATAAATACATCATAAATATCATATAATTTTTTGAATCAAAACTCTTTTATTTCCCTGTCAAAAAAGATATTTTAACTCTAAGAAGTTTTCTTCAACACATGAACAGATCATCAAAACTTGAAGAATATAATCAACACATTTAGTGATTAAAATTCCTTTAATAATATTATTTACATGCCCTTAACAAAATTCTGATTAAAAACTAATTTCTAACATCTATTTTATAAGTCACATAGCCAATGTGAGTATTTTCAAAAAGCTATAAATGGAATTTACTGTCACTACATGTGAAATGGTTTCATTATATTATGTAACCTGAATCTTTTATTTTTATTTTCCACCAAACATTATTTATAGGTAGAAATTGTACCGTATATGCCAGTTTTATTATAGGGCACCCCCTCCCATCCTATTAGACTCACCCCTTATTCTGTATCTATCCCATTCCAAACATGTCTGGTGTTCTTGTATTTAATTTCACTTCATTTGGAATTTATTATTCTCTATGGATTAAAACATTGAAGAAACACACGGTAGATGGATTTTTCATCTCCTTTGAAAATTAAATTATAATTATTTTCCTTGAGAAATATATATCTCTTAGGATACAAATAACTACCACCAAACCTTATAGGTTTGTGTTTAACTTGTCTCAGTTCATCTTCCAAAACACTCAATGGAACCAACTCAACCTACATCTTATAAAAAATTCTTCTTCTAGTCATTAACTTCTCCAATAAAACACTTGATCCATCTTTTTCTCCTCAAGAAAAAAATATCTTCATCTATAAGAACATTGTGTTATATAGTATTATAGAAATAATATTCCTTTTTTAATTTATAGTAAGGGAAAATAATAATTTCGTATGACATAGGTCCATATTATATATATCCAATCATCACATGACTACTTTGCAACAAAAATCATTATAAAATTATTAATGGGATGTTTCCTATAACTTATCTCATATAGTGTATTTATTGAAACATTATATTGAATGTGGTTTAGTAAAAATATTGATGTCTCCAGAGTATTACCCTAGAATATTATAGGATTGTAATTCTGACTCTTCATTAATTAAACCATGTCTAATAGGGTACAATTTATCTTCTTAGACACATCATTATTCTATATTGATACATGAATAGTGAGTTGGATAATTATTCCACAATACCATAAATGATTTTTGAATTCCTAGATTATGTATTCACCATCACCATGTGATTGAATAAACATTATACTATTTACTAGTTGATTATGTACAATATTATAAACTGTTTTGAAATTTTCTAATGGTTTGTACTTATTTCTAATCCGAAAAACATGACCTTATTGAATAAATTCATCATTATGTTTTAAAATATAATTATTTCCAAAAAATAATTATTTACTCGTTAATCTACATAAATCAGAATCTTTGAGATCTAATATCCTACTAGACATTTCACATTCTCCAAAAATTATTTCTTTGTAAATTTTTTATAATAAATGATATTTCTATGTATCAAATTGATAAAAGTATAATTTTCATAAAATACATCTCTATGGAATTATTTTATAATTTATAAATACCAAGAGATGATTCCAAATGTATGTGGGATTAAAATCCTCTCCAACCTTCTTAATCCAAATGTTATATGAAGGATTTATATATCCTGAATGTATTCACTATATACCGTATTCCATATTCAATGAAACATATCATTATATATATATATATATAAAATATTATTCTAAATAAATAATGAAAATACCATCATACCTAAATAACAGAAGTATATAAATTATATTTTTATACCCAGAATATAAAAATTGTTTCTTATTACTATAAAAAATAAACTCAGTAGAGTCATTTCCCTATTATGGACTTCTAATGTAGAAACACATTCTGAATTGTAGACATAATTATATAATTATTCCCTTTTTAATAACATCATATCTGTAAATCTTTTTTTATTACCACATGTATTTGTTACACTCTGTGTATCAAGAACCCATGCATTAGAATATGTTAAATTAAATTATATGTCATTCCCTTTTAGATGCACTAAATGATTCTCTTTGAGAATATTTCTCAATCATAATTACCCGCTAGAATCATTGTATTGGTCATAAATATGAGGTATGTCAATGTTATCATCCCCATGCAAGTAATAATCTTTAAATAAGACATATATATGGTTGGGAATTATATTTTATATCATTTCATCATAGAATATTAATGATTGTACCCTAAATATAAATAATGACCTATTTTGACATATCCATCAAGTGAGTTACCATTAATATTCCAATAATATGTTAACCTAATTTTTTGTAAAACACATAACATTATTTATTTAGTTAGGAAATCTTTGAAACCATAGTAGTTGTGATTCTTAGATTGTTGAGTGGAAAACTTATTATATAAATTCATTATATAAATTAAACTCTTCTATACTCCTCTACACTCGAATACCATAGGGTTTCCCATAAATTAATCACACAAATATAAAAATGGTATTTGGTAAACATTCTCTTATTATTAACCACACCCACCATCCCATACATAAGATTTTATGTGATGCCATGAAAATCTAACGTAAGAACCATGTATTCGATAGTGTACATGACAAGAGAAACCAAGTGCGTAAGGTAATATAATATCTGAATACTATATAATATATCTAAAATTTAAAATTGATTCTATATAATACAATTCATGGTACATTGAGTTATTGTTCATTACACGCAAGAGTGTTCTTCTTTGATTGATTGTGTTACATACAATACAGATATTTACCTAACAATAATATATTATTAAACGTTATTATTTAATATAATAAGATATAAACTATCCTTTAATAATATTATTTAATAACATATAAAAATATATGGTTTATATAAATATAATATGAATTCATGGGTTAGCAATTAATGAGAAATCAAAATAAGAACTAATTGGATAAAAAAAATATTATTGTTTTTATGCTTCAAAATGCACTTTTTCATAATAAACATGATTAATCACACTTAGTGAACAATTTTAATGTAATATATATTTAATATATTCAATCAAGTACTTTTTATATTCATCCATTATGTGTGATACACATAAGATAAGAAAAAACTCTCTTTTACAAACACAAAACATCTATTTTTATAAAATTAATTTTACTACCTTTTAATGGAAAACAAAATCTATGTCTGAATTTTTGATACATTAGATTATTTAATATGTCAAAATGAACTTAAAATTTTAAATATAATCAAAATAATTAGGTTAAGGTGAAGTGTAACGTCCCGTTCTGGGTTCCACACAGCGGGTGCCCCGAACCCGGTTCACAACATGACCTCAAGCGCATTTCCCCAAACACCAGAGGCTACCAACTAGCAGTGAGGGCCCAGGTCTGATAGTGGGGAAACTATGCCCTCATTTGTAACAGTGTAGCGATGCGGAAAGAATAAAACATATATAAATAGAAAAATCAGAAAAATTATATATAACTGAAATTAATAACTCATAAAACAAAAGGAAACTAGCAGTCATATATATATATATGAAGATGCAGCATGTCACTATTCTATGAAACAGCCAGAACATGTTACACTAGAATACAATACATTACAACTAAAGTAAAAGTAGAGAAAGAAAAACAGAACAGACCGCAGCATCACGAGCCAATTCTTGGTCTCATGCTCTCCCATTCCCCAGTAGCAGTCAAGTACCTATATAGGGACTCTTTCCCCTATCCACACTTGAAAAAACATAATCTTTTTGGGCCAAAAAGAATGACCCAAACTGGGTGTGAGAAATAAATTCCTAGTAGGCACCCACCAAAGGCTCGTGCCCAACTGTGTGAAAGAATTCAACAACAGTGTGTAGTAGTAAAATGCAATAAAGTAAGAAGTACTGAAAGTAACTAACTTAACCAGTTATATTTCCATTTTAAAATATGTTAATCATTTGATTTAAAATATCACCATAGTGAATATTCTAAGTAAACATAAAATGTCCTCAGACACATAAACTCCTACCATCAGGTAAAGAGTATCCAATACAAGAACTTGCCCACAGGTATACGAATATTTCCCATAGGCATAAGAAGTGTTGCCCACATGCACAGAATCAACTACCCACAGGCACGAAAGAAGCTTCCCACAGACTAATCACAACATTGTCCTCAGGCTAAACAGGTAATTAGGCCATTCCCAACATGTAACCAGAGATATATAAGCAATTCCTCTCAAGGAAATTCTACAATTATTACATTAAAGGCATAATATAAACAAGGCATACCCTCGGGTATCATGTCCAAATTTCTAAATAGAGGAACGCATGCCCCGACTGGTCCTAGATCCAAGCAATGATCCAAACAACAATTTTACAATTTTATCTAATTACCTATACAGTTCTAGGTAGTTAAAATAGCCACAGCCTCAGCCACACGACATGCCAACATGGGTTCGTGGCACTAAAATACACAAAACACACAGTAGTTGAAAAAATAAACACTAAGCCACCTACCTTTAACACCCACGAATGATATACGAGAATGGCGATCCCTAATTCGTCCAAAGACATGGTGTGTACTTCAAAAATTTGGGATTTTTCCCAATTTGCCTTATTTTCTAAAAACACTTAAGGAAATGAGAAAAGAAGAAACCCGTACATCAAAAATAAATACCAGGTTCTTACAAACTTCCCCCCCCCTTAAATAAATTCATCCCTGAATTGCCCTTCCAAGGGTGGTGAAGATAAAGCTCAGAACATCTCTGGCCACTGAGCATGTAAGTCGGTCTCCCACACCCAGGTTTCATCTTGCACTCAGCCATGCTGCCATAGCACCCGTACGAGAGGAACTGACCGGCCTTGGAGAACCGTTGTACTCCTATCAACGATAAGAATCAGATTCTCCTCAAAGGACACATCCATCTGAAGCTCAACCTACTCGGGCTGAAGGATGTGAGACAGGTATGAATGATAGAGGCGCAACTGAGATACATGGAAGATGTCATGCATGGATCAGTACCACTATGGTAATTTTAACTGATAGGCAACTTGAAAAACTCCCTCTAGAATCTCCAATTTCCCCACATACCTCGGTGAAATTTTACCATGTCTCTTGATCTGCCTGTGTCCCAGCCTCGGTGAAACATGAAAGAAAACCTGATCCCCAAACACGAACACCAAATTTCGTCTGTGGCGATCAGCATAAGACTTCTAATGAGACTGCGCGGTAGCCATCCACTTCTGAATCAACTAGACCTGATCTAAAGTCTACAAAAAAAGACGTAGTCCCAATAAAGCTACCTCACCTGCCTCTAACCAGCACAAAGGTGATCGGCATGGCCTACCATATGAATCCCCATAAGGTTCCATATCGATCGTTTCCTGAAAACTATTGTTATAGGCAAACTCGACTAAGTTTATATGCTTCTCCCAAGATCCCCCAAAGTCTAGGACGCATGCACGCAGCATGTCCTCCAGCACCTGAATCATACGCTATGACTGGCCATCGGTCTAAGGGTGGTATGTTGTGCTCAGAAGCACCTGTGTACCCAGTGCCCTCTAAAACTCTGCTAGAAACAAGACGTAAAATGGGCGTCCCTATCTAAAATAATAGGTTGAGGAACCCCATGGAGATGTAAGATCTCTTGGATATACAACTTCCTGATCTCATCAACTCCCAAGGTCTCCTTGATCTGAAAAAAGTGATCTACCTTCGTGACTCTGTCCACAAAAACCCATACGGCATCATTTCCTCAAGGTGACCTCGACAATCCAGTCATGAAGTCCATCGCGACATCATCCCATTTCAACTCCGGAATGGGTAACTATTGTAACAGTACGAATGGCCTCTGATTCTCCACCTTCACCTGCTGATAGGTGGAACACATCATAACAAAACCAACTACATCTCTCTTCATTCTCGGTCACCAGTACTGAAGTCTCAAGTAACGGTACATCTTTGTAACTCCGGGATGAACTTTCCATGATGAAGCATGAAACTCTCGCATCATCTCCTCCTGTATATCCCCAAGAACCCACACTCGTCCATGGAGACGCATAATTGCATCATCACCTATCGTCCAACCAGGAGGAGGGTCCTTACTTTCCACCGACTCCTGTAGAACTAGGCCTTATAGATCAGATAGTTGTCTTATCCTCACTCTATCTAGGAGGGTAGAAGTCACAGATAAAGACGAAAGATAGGCTTGCCCTTAACTATCGTGCACCTCCAGATGCATCTCAGAGAACAAAGCCATAAGTTTCCACTCATCACTAGCCTCCTACATAGCCTGTATCTGAGTCTTCCTACTCAGTGCATCAGCTACTACATCACCTTTACCAGGTGTGTGGGAAAGATCATAATCAAAGGACTGAAGGTAATTGACCCACATTTGCTGCCTCAGATTCAAGTCACGCTGAGTAAATATATACTTGAGGCTTTTGTGGTCAGTGAAAACCACAAAATGACCTCCCAATAGATAATTCCTCCAACAGTGCAACACATGCACAACTGCAGCCAACTTGAGATCATGTGTCGGGTAATTCCTCTCATGTGGCCTCTACTGCTATGACCCGTACGCAACGACTCGATCGTCCTGCATCAAAACTACTCCCATCACAAAACCTGATGTGTCATAGTAAACTGTACAGCTCTTTCCCTGCTTTGGAAGTATCAGGACTGGTGCTGATGTTAGCCTTCCTTTCAGATTCTGAAAGGCGGTCTCACATGCTTTTGACAAAACGTACTTCACACCCTTCTTAGTCAAACCCATCAACGGTGCTGATAAGCAAGAGAAGTTCTGTATGAAGTGTCTATAGTAACCATCTATCCCAAAGAAACTCCGTATCTCAAATACGTTCTTGGGATACTCCCAGAAAACTACTGCACTCACCTTCTCTGGGTCTACTTCAACTCCTACCTCAGAGATGATATGACCCTGGAAGTGGATCTGGTCCATCTAAATGTGGCACTTCGAGAGCTTAGCATACATATAATGCTCTCTCAGTGTAATCAACAAGATCTCAAGATGGATGGCATGGTCGTGTCGAGTGTGAGAGAACACCAAGATGTTGTCCAATAATAATACCAAAAAAGCATCAAGATACGGATGGAAGACATGATTCATCAGAGCCCTGAAAACTTTTGTCATGTTCATGAGTCTAAACGGAATAAACAAGTACTCGTAAAGACCATATCTTCTCCAAAAAGCTATAAGCGGTATATCCGATGGTCTCACGCATAGCTGATGATATCCTGAACTCAAGTCAATTTTCGAGAACACTTGTGCTCAACGAAGATGATCAAAAAGATCATCAATCCTTGGAAAATGATATCGGTTCTTAACTGTCAACTGGTTCAGCTTCCGATAATCCAAACAGAGTCTGAGGGTACAGTCCGCCTTCTTTGCAAAAAAGACAAGACAACCCCAAGGAGATGTACTGGGTCTGATAAAACCATTTTCCTGTAACTCCTGTAACTGCCTCTTCAGCTCCTTCAACTCGGGTGTAGCCATCATATAAAGATGAATTGAAACTGGTGCTGCTCCTAGCACAAGATCAATAGATAAATCCACCTCTCGCTCCAGAGGTATACCAAAAAATTCATCCGGGAAGACATCCCTGAAACGATCAACCACTGGAGGGAAATCAGTCTGACATGTCCCCTGATCATCTAGATATAAACTTGTAGTCTAAGACGTGACTCCAGCTTTCCGATGATGCTCTGGGCCAGCTCGACTCGCCTGAACATCCCATTCGCCCTTGTATAGAAACTATTCACCCTCTGGTGACGTGAAACGCATCCTGCGATGACTGCAGTCAACAAAGGCTCGATAGGGAACCAACCAGTCCATCCACAGAATGACATCATAACTCATCATATCCAAGGAATAGAGGTCCCAAAGGAAGTGACACCCACCAACCTCAAGGGGGAACTCCCTGCACTGGCGTACACCATCTGTTCTAGTCCCCAGTGGAGTGTCTAGCATCATGACATCAGAAGAAGAAGAAGAAACACAGATCCCAAGGCTCTCCACAATGGTCACAGATATGAAACTATGTGTACCACCCGTATCAAAAATTACCGAAGATAAGACAAAATCTACTAGAATAGTAACTTTTACTGTAGAAGTTATGTGATCTTGCTTTTACTGGGTCTGTTTCTCTGCATACGACTGCCCAATGCCACGGCCCTGCGACACAGCCTGGCTACCCTAAGTTGTCCTGCCCTGCTGCCTCTAAGATCCTGGTGTCTGGCTACCATGGCCACGACCACCATCTCTGCCTGCACACCCTGAAGTATTCCAGTTCCCCAACTGGTAAGAAGTAGTTGGTCCTGCTCCCGCATGCGGAGTCTGTACAGAACCCCTCTCACTATCCATTGGTGGAAACTCCCTGCAAAAGCGCTACATATGACCCATCCTGCCGCAAGCTTGACACTCCACTGGGTCTCGTGAACACTGTGGGCTCTTGTGCCCCTCTCTACCATACTTGTAGAACATGACTTGGCCACCTGAGGAATTCTTCTGGCTGGTACGACCACCCTGAGAGAAGTCCATCTGTCTGTTCCTCTTGCCAGCAGAAATAGTACGAGTAACTGGTGCTGAACCGCCCTGGCCCATACCACTAGATTCCTATAGGTTCCTCTCTGTAATATGTTCCTGGTTCACAATTTCATGTATGGAAGGCAACCTGATAACATTATCCAGCACTCGGATGCCATAACAGAGACCATCCTCAAAGCGTCTGGCTCTCGACGTCTCATCACCCACAAGTACAGGTTCCAAATGCTAAAGCTCCGTGTAACGAGCAAAATAGTCCATCACTGACATAGCACCCTGCTGCAGATTCATGAACTCTCAAGATCGATCTGCCCTCAGCATCTCAGGGAAGAAGAATTCATAGAAGGATGCCTGAAAATCATCCCACGATATGTCCCTGAGATTTTATGATTGGATGAAAACATCCCACCATCTATTGGTGAAATCACGCAGCATATAATTTGCATGCTTGACCCTCCGCCTTGGAGGCATCTCAAGATGCTCGAAAATAGTCTGCATCAATCCTAGTCAATACTCCGCAGCCTGTTGCCTTCCATCCTTTGAAAACATAGGTAGATGTTGCTGCTGGAAGATACGAGTCAGCTCATCCATAGAGGTTGCAGCATGCGGTGCTCCCTAATAGGTCTGCATGAACCGCATAAATCCTTCACGGAACTGCACCTTTGCGCCTGTGTCTGGTATAACAGCTGGCGCTGCCTCTGGCTCTGCTTGAGGATCCACTGGTAGCCCATGGCCCAACATCTCTGGAGCAAAATTGTTTCCGCTCTCCTGGAGAACAACACGTGGTCGTCTAGGCAGCATGCCCCTACAAAGTCAAACACACGTCGTAGATTCAAGATTAACCAGATTGAAAACAAAGGAACCACAAAGGGAACATGAGGAAGAAGGCATTTCAAAATATTCAAAACAAGACTACACGACCTGTACAATGACTACACAGTGTGTACTTGACTTCCCTTCCCCTTCCCGGGTCCTTCGACATGGTTAATCCACACGACTCCCATTTGAACAAAACTACACGACGTGTATATAATCTACACGGCATGTATGTTGTAATTTTCCCACTTCCCTTGTCATTTTCAACATGGATGACTACTCGTCTTGACACTAAATGGAATGTTACACCCGCACACGGTGTGTACACCACCCCGTTTTCTGGCCACATGGCTAAGTCCACTCGGTTTGTCCTCGGACAAGACTACACGGTGTGTCCCACCGGTACACAACGAGTCCCCAGACCACACTACACAGTGTGTCCATCATTGAAACGGTGTGTTCAATAATAGAGTTCACTGACCTGTGTTGTTAGTTACACGGCCGGACTCCGGGTCAACACAACACGACATGTATATCGGGTACACGACATGTTTTACCCTGGCCTTTACCTACCTCGTGTCTCCACCCACATGGTTTGTGACATAGTAAGAGACTACACGGCGTGTACAGAAGCTACACGGTGTGTTCTACACATGCTATTCCCTTCCCCGTGTCGCCACCAACATGGTTTGTGACACAGGAAGAGACTACACGACGTGTACTCAAAAAGTTTATTTTTATTCCCAAACAGAAGAATGCACACGGTGGGTTTAAATTACTACATGGCATGTATACTTGGATTCTAGACAGTATGCCCTAGAAGCACTTCCGGAACCCAGAAAATACTGAAAAACAACACCTAAGTGTCAAATACTGACCCGTGAGGGCCCATACTCCCCACGAATCAATGTTTGATAGCTTATCTGTGTTATACAAAATAAAAAGTCAATGATCCACAAAATTCAAGTCAATGGGGGCCCATACTACCAAAACACCAAAGTTTGGTTTCCATTCTTTTAACAGAATCATTACAAGATACCCTTTCTCAAAGCAGGTATTTATCAAGCAGTTATTAGAACCGCATGCTTTTCTATCACAAAAACTATCAAAACAACATAAAAATTCTAATGAACATACGTGGCATGGAAACTATACATGGCATGTGATTTCTAGCATGTTCTTATATGATGCATGAGATGGAATACCCTCATCTCATCCGGTTGCAACTAAATAGAACTCATAGATAAAATATAAACAGCACAATCCCAAGTGTGTCACCCAATGGTGAAATCAAATCAACTGTAAATTGTAAAATCAATAATATTGCAACATGAGGTAAATTGGCTTTTCCCTGTACACGGGTTAGCTATGCCTGGGAACAGCTTATTACCAACTACAGTTCCATCCTATCCCTGACTAAGGCTATAAATAGTAAGTCAAAGAAAAGAACGCCCTGTGATACCAATTTGTAACGTCCAGGTTCTAGGTGCCATGCAACGGGTGCCCCAAACCTAGTTCGCCCTGTGATACCAATTTGTAACGTCCCGGTTCTAGGTGCCATGCAACGGGTGCCCCAAACCTAGTTCGCCATGTGACCTCAAGCGCATTTCCCCTAATTCCAGTGGCTGCCAACTAGCAGCGATCGCCCAAGTCTTATAGTTGGGAAAATATGCCCTCTTTGTCAAAGTGTAGTGCAGTGGAAAGAATAAAACATACAAAAACAGAAGAAGCATCAATAGAATATATAACTGAAATGAATAGCTAATAAAACAAAAGGAAACCAGAAGTCATATATGTATGAAGAAGCATGCTACTTTTCTATAAAACAGCTAGAACATGTTACACTGCAATACAATACATTACAACTGATGTACAAGTACAGAAAAAAACAGAATATCCCGCAACATCACGAGCCAATGCTCGGTCCCAGGCTCTCACATACCCATGCAGCAGTCAAGTACCTATATAGGGACTCTTGCCCCTATCCACACCTGCAGAAATGTAATCTGTTTGGGTTGAAAAGCATGACCCATACAAGGTGTGAGAAATAAATTCCCGATAGGCACCCACCAAAGGCCCATGCCCAACTGGGTGAAAGAATGCAACAACAGTGTGCAGTAGAAGAATGAAATAATGTAAGAAGTACTGAAAGTAACTAACATAACTAGTTATATTTCCATTTTAATATCAGTTAATCATTTGACTTAAAATATCACCACAGTGAATATTCTATGTAAACATCTAATGTACTCAGACACGTAAACTCCTACCCTGATGTAAAGAGTATCCAACACAAGAATCTGCCCACATGCATACAGATATTTCCCACAGAAGTAAGAAGTGTCACCCACAGGCACATAATCAATTACCCACAGGTACGGAAGAATTTTCTCACAGGCTAAATAGTGCAATGCCCACAGGCTAATCACAACAATTCCCTCAGGCTAAACAGGTAACTGGGCCATGGCCAACATGTTACGAGCAATATATAAGCAATTAATCTCAAGGAAATTCTACAAACATTACTTTAAAGGCATGGTATAAACAAGGCATACCCTCAGGTATCCTGGCCAAACGGCTAAACAGAGGAACGCACCCTCGTGGTGGTCCTGGATCTAAACACAGATCCAAACAACAATTTTACAATTTTATTTAATTACCTATACAGTTCTAGGTAGTTAAAATAGCCATGGCCTCAGCCACACGACACCCAAACTTGTGTCTGTGGCACTAAAATACACAAAAAAACAGCAGTTTGAAAAATAAACACCAATACACCTACATTTAACACCAAAAAACGATATACACGAATGAAGATCCTCGATTCATCCAAAGACCACGTAGATTTGGGTTAGAAGAAAACCCGTTCAAACATAAATAACATTTCCTCGGGAATGAATTGGTAAGAACGACTTAAGGAGAGCGGAGGGCTTACCTGTGTCGTTCAAACAAGATCATCCGAGGAGGAAACTGATTCCCGACGTGCACTCAACAGATCCTTGAAGATTCAGCCGTCCCCTCCTGCTCCTTCCTTCGGTTCTAATCCTTCCTTGTGAACAGGGGAGGCTATTGCCCATTTTAAGAAAAAAACAAAGTACAAGGAATGTATTTCCAAGTACACGGTGTGTACTTCACATTTTTAAACTGTTCCCATGGCGGCTTCCTGCCAGTGTGGCATTGTTCACCTGCCGACATGACTACACAATGTGTCTTTACGAATACACTGTGTGTGTTGTCACACAGCTGGCCACTGCCTTACTATTCGCCAGCCGACTGACTACATGACGTGTAAAGTACCACTACAAGGCATGTAGTCGGTGTTTACACCTTTCATCGTCGACATGGCTACATGCCCTATGTACTCATCCCACACGGCCCAATGTAGATGGTGTGTGGAAAAGTACACGGTGTGTACTTCCAAAATTTGGGATTTTTCCCATTTTCATTATTTTCTCAAAAACACTTAAGGAAAGAAGAAAATAAGAAACCCATACCTCAAAAATAATAACCGGGTTCTTACATGAAGTTTCAATATTTTTTTAAGTATTTCATTTTCTAAAGTATAGTTAAAAATACAGAATTTTAGTTCAAAACTGCTTTTTCATCTAATTTTATTATAAGGATAAATTATATTATTAATTTGTTATAAATTATAGTGGTATAATATATTTCATTAATTAATACAATTTATTTAATTTGAATCAATTTCACATTCATATTGATTATAATAACATAGCAAACTTTCAGATGATTTTACTTTAAAACCCCACATGGTCATCTCGCCTCTGGGATTAAATTTAAATCAATTTATAGAAGTTATAAGATTGGAATTTTGAAAAATGGAATCCATGTTTAGAATTAGTATATTATATAATGTATAATAATGCCAATTTTTTCCGAACAACAATATTAGTGAATGTGACTAAAATTTATTACAATGATTTAGGTTAAGTTATCCTTATTAATAGACAAAACCTTAACATTAAGTCCCAAATCGACCTATAAACATGTAGATTAACTATTTTATAAAAATATTTTTACCCTATACTCTATTATATTGAAATTTTCACATTATTTTATCTAGTTGCATCATTAAAAACATGCATGGAATTTATGTGTCAAAATATTTAAAGAGTCTCGCTCTACCTCCACTATAAAATTCCCTCCTCTCCTCAAACATCCATATGCATCTCAATACTCATTTAATTAAAAAATATCTTCCCAAATATATCTTCAAAATTTTTATCATAATATTATAATCCTATCATTTGTCAAAAATCAATCCAAGGATGCTTTTTGTTCAAAGTAAAAGGAGTTACCTGATTACAAGGTAACATATTTCCTTAACCATTTTTATTTTGGTTTCCACTCTCCAACCACTAAAATCCTATTATAATATTATTTTATAACATACAAGTATTCTGAATATACTATTATGTTTTTTTGGTAATGGTTTGAACTACAATTAGAAAAAACTAGTACTTGCCCGTGCATTCGCACGACACTGTATAATAAATTATTATTTCAATACGAATGTAGGGTAGTATAAAATAAATGCTGATTTCAATAAGAAAATATTACATTAAAATGATAATAATGAACATTTATTATTGAAATATTTGTTGAGAAACTATTATGAAACAATCAATATACTAAAAAACATTACACTCATTCATTTTTTAAATGTTTAAAACATAGATGTACTATCGGTGACAATAGTGAAAGAGGAAGGATGGGGGACATTACGTAATTGATTGTCATCTGAATCAAAATAGTAATTGAATAAAAAATAAATCCAAGGTACACAACATAATGAAAAAGAATTTACAACACCACCGGTATAGCTCGTGAAACCTCATGTTGAATAGCAACAAAAACGCTTGTTTTGAAACAAGATATTTGGGTCCAAATGATCATAAAAATTTGGGTGGATCAATGCCTCTAAATAAGAAAATCCAATATTGGGAGTATTACAGCAATCATGACACCATTCCATGCATAGAGATTTTCTATCACAGACATGTTATAGTAGAACTAATAGAAAATAATAGAAAATGTTTTCAATGAGTTGCACCAATAAAAACAATGCGGTGAAGGATTGAGGGAGATTGAATACATATAATGTAAATAAAATGTAAAAAACCATATATTTTAATTATTATATTGAAAAAAGTTAAAAGGGGTATATTACCAATGTTTAATATGTAATATGCATGTGCATGATATGAAAAAATCATGTGAAAATATTTAGTTTACAGAATAGAAATATCCAAAATATACTGTATTTATTAGAAATATTCATGGACATGTTATAACATAACTAATATAAAACAATAGAAAATGTTTTCAATGAGGAGAACCAATCAAAAAAATGTGTTGAAGGATTGAGGGAGCTAGAATACATATTATGTAACGAAACTGAATCAAATAACCTTCTGAATTAATTAGAAAAATGATAAAAGTTAAAATGGTTATACTTTTGAAGATGACTATGTAATATGCATGTACATGATATGAAACATTCATTTGAAAATATATAGTATACAGAATAGAAATAACCAAAACATACCCTATTAATTAGAAATTTTCATATAACAATGGATTTTTAAAACGAATAACCAAATTGAAGATAAATGGGAAGATAATACATCACACCTTCTAGGGAGATTTGTGGAAGAAGGTAGAATTAAAATTCCACAATGGTTAATTAAACACTAAAAACAACACAATAATGCCTTCTCCAAGAATGCAGGAATGGTTAATTAACCACCATAGAAAATCAAGCACTGGATGCCTAGTCCAGTGCCTCATAATCCTTCCAATGAACCTAAAAACCCAAACATTTTTATATAATATCAACTGATAATATTAATAATAAAAAAGAAATATCTTTGATGATTTAAGATATTTTAGTATATGTTCTCTTGATATTATACAGAAAAATAATCACACGATCTGAGTAATTTGAATTATCTAAAAATTCATGTCTTGGGTTAAAGATATCACAGGATATGGTGTCTTATATTTCAAAACCCATTGATTATATGACCATTTCTCTGATGAGAGATTCTTATTCATGTATATTATATTGTGTTAAGTATTTTTCTCAGATAATTTATAGTGTAAAGGTAACCAATTCTACCTTGTCTAATGTGGATTTAGGAAGTATAACATGGTCTCATATTCCATTAGTGGCTCATAAATCAGGAGGATGGTGCCTATTTGTATCAAACATATTTGTCATTCTGTTTTTTTGGACATGGATAGGGTGAGGGATTTATTGTCACTATCCACTTCAGATGTATTCAATTTATGAAAAGGGGATAATGTTATATTTCATGTTCCCAGACAGTACCATGTTTTCTGCTTGCTAATGATTTTGATTCTGTGTGTTTTGATTTTGGCTTATATATTCCTATAGTAATGAATTTTCCTAGTTATGCGGACCTATGAAACCCTACAACTACTTCCACAGGTTCGACATCATTGGTAGTTCCAAGTTATTATGAATTGAAAAAAAAATATTACTCATTTCCCAGTTTCTACATCTAATAGTCTAATTGGACCTCTTTCATATGCCATGAATGGGTAATGGTTGTAATTGAAAAAATAGATAATCAAAGAGAATGTAATATATGATTTAGAAGTTTTTCAAAGAGTTATTTATTATGAAAAATGATATATTTCAAGAATTATATACAACATATGATAGAATAGGTGATGTTATTAGGGATGTAAACATACTGCATATATTTAGAAAAATCAACATCATTTAAAAAAGTATACTGAAAATGGTGCATATGTTGGTTTCATGCATGTATAAGGGGTAAACATACATGTACCTTCTATTTGTAACCTTATTCATTGTAAATATAACATATCTTCTCAAAAAAATTTCCATGTTTTGGTCAACACAACATGTTAAATGAATGATGGAAACATATGAGAAATCAACATGTTCAATGTATCTAATTTTTCGACTGATATGATCAACATGTGTAAATATGGGTAATCCAGTACCTGTGATGGCTGGTAAGATTGAAGGCTAGTTGATTTTACATAGCCCCTTTATTCCACCAATAGGATCAACATCATTCGTCAATGAAAAAAAATCACTACATCATGAGAAGTAATCGACTGGGAAAACATAAAAACTGTAGTGCATCATGTGAATTAAATGACAGGGATAGCATCTTGCCATAAAAAATTGGAAAACATAAAAAACATTGACAAACTGTGGCAAATGTTATTAAAAATGTGCTACAATAAATTTGAAAACATACGAACCTAGATGTTGTACATTGTTTTGAATGAGATAGTATTGCATGTTTGAAAAAGTAGTGCATGTTTTCCCACTTGAGTAAGTAGTGCATGTTTTCCTAATTGAGAATGTATTGAATGTTTCAATGAGAATGTAGTGCATTGTTTTTTACTTGAAAACAACGTAGTGCATCATATGAATTTGAAAACGGTAGTACATCATGAGAACTAAATTTGAAAACATACGAACATGGATGGGTAGGAGTTATTAAATACATAAGGTGGGCACTTACTTCTTCAGTGCAGAATGTTCAACTGATGCTTTGAAGAACAATATAGACTGATGTGTTCCCATAAATAAATTTTGGAAATCTAAAAAGTAAATTAAAATCATAAATAAAAAAAATAAAATTTTAGAATTAATTGTTTAATGAATTTAAAAAATAACTACAATTTCATAAAAAGTATCAAGATAAATACCTTGTCCCTCCACCAACAAGAATACCCTTTTGGTAACATCCTGTGGGTGTGTCTATAATGGAATATTTTTTAAGACATCTATGTGAATGATAGCTCATCTCTTGCAAAATAGTATTCATCGTAATGAAAATCAAGTTAAACAATGAATATAATGCAGGTCAGAAATACTAACAACATTTTTAGATATAAAACATATATAATAGCACCAATTTCAGCCTCTGTTATTCTTGAAAAATCTCACCACCATGAAAATATGAGACAACTAAAATGTTACTGAAAATTTTGAAAAAAACAAACCAAGACAAATATTGAAAGCATGGATAGTGGAAAATATCATCATATAGTAACTCTGGAAACCATGATTATCTATTGAATCTTAAACCATTACATGATCATTTATTCCCAAGAATAAATAGGAGGCGCATAACAATATTAAAAAGGAAAACTAATTGAAATATTTTGGAAATAATAATATATTTGAAATCTCCTATATTGGTGTACAATATGAGAGGAAACTAATCCTATTTTATGTAAAATTAAATGGTTTTTTATGATCTATGCAGGTGAAGCCTTGAATGTGGAGGCGCCATGCAACATTTATTGTTGTAGATCTAGCAAACATCATGTTCCATAAAGGGCTCCCGTAAATGCATGTTAGAAATATATAGATCCTTTTTAAATATAAAACATACACAATAACACCAATTTCAGACACTATTATTCTTGAAAAATATCGCCACCATGCACACAAAGACAACCAAAATTTCATGACAACTATAAAAACCAAACCATTCAGCCATTTTAATGTTACATTTATTTAAATCAGGATTGTTTCGAACATAACCTGCAAATATTAAAGCTAACCAAAACATTTCTAATTATAGGAGAACTAAAACACAACACAAATGTTGAATTCATGGTTAGTAGAAAATATCATCATATATTAACTCTAGAAACCTTGATTATCTATTGAATATTCAACCATTTCATGATCATTTTTTCATGAAAAAATATTAGGCGCATAACAATATTAAAAAGGGAAACTAATTGAAATAATTTTTAACAAATAATTTATTTGAAATATCCTATATTGGTGTCTAGTATGAGAGAAACTACTCCTATTTGATGTATGATTCCATAGTTTTTCATGATCCAAGTAGTTGAAGCCATGGATGTGGAGGTTCCATTCTAAATTAATGGTTGTAGGTGTAGCCACAACATCATCTTCAGTGAAGGTCTCCAGTCACTGCATATAGATAGATATTCAACAACCACTGGATAATACATAAAAATGAAATAAGAATAAATCACTGGGGAACAAAGTCAGTGTTATGAAAACAATTCCTCTGGATAAGGTCCATGTAAATCAATGAAATATAAAAATTAAGGAATAATAAATCATTGAGAAATAAACCAGCATTATAAAAACCATACCTTACTTATTCTAAAGCACCCCATTACTGTTAAAAATTGATGTTTCTACACAAGGAAGGGAAGAATTGAGTTTTGTGACTACCATCACAGATTTCTTCATTTATTTAGAACCCATTTGGATAGTAGTGAATGAATAATAATTTTGAAAACAAAATCACATAATGATCAATACAAATCTAAAAACATGTTCGTAGTTGATTCCTTAGTAGTATCTACTCCTATCAATTTATTGTGAAATTATTTACAAAATTGTCGTGGAAAAAAAATAAATCAGTAATATTAAAGTAAAATGTTTTCTTGGGGAAAGAATAACTGATATTCAGTGAAAACCTGATTATAATCAGTAATATCTTTTTTAAAATACTTTCTATTTCAAATCGAACAAAATTTTTGACATTTTTTCCTATCAATTAGTGAGCCTACCTTCCTAATGTTTCTAAGTCATAAGGATCAAACTGGACAGTGTTATGTCCCCATTCAAATTTGTGCACTGGCTCAAACAAATTTATGGATTGAATATTGAGATTTTTAAATTTAAAATCAAGATGTAGAATTGTGTAGGACTAAAAAAATATTCATTATAAAATTAATAAAAAAACACCATCACCAGTACCACCCCCAATGAAATAAAAATGTAGTCCAGATCAAACCAATTGTGATCCCAAATGTCCACTTGAGTATCACCAGTGGCAAAGAGGTATTTATCCTAGTGATGATCAGCAGCCCTGAAACGTAAAGGCGATCCTCAGAGGAAATATGATAAAGAAATAATTAAATAAAAGATAATATCAATTTAAAAATGATTTATTATCATAAAATAATTAAAATAAAATCTGTCTTACCCCAAAGGGAAAAAAATGGAGTCCACATCAAACCTATTGTGATCCCAAATGTCCACTTTAGCACCAGCAGTGGCAACAAGGTATCTTTCCCAGTGATGATCTGTAGCCCTGAAACAACCCTAAAATGTAAAGAAGTTCAATAGAGGTAGTAAGATACATAACTCAAATTAGACAAGGGACAATATCAATTGACAAAGGATTACTTGTCTTTAAAACATTTAAATAAAATTAGTTTAGAAGAACTGATGAGAAAATGAACGATAATGGTTAGTTTTTAGTAGATAATATCAAATTCGGATGAACTGATGGGTTATGAGAGGGAAACATATGGATAATGGTTCTATAATGCATCACTAGACTATGGAATGTCGCCAATGAAGCATCTGCACATAGTTATGAGAAAATAATGAAGTATAAGTGTGAAAATTTATACCGAATTGGGAGAACATATATATTGCATGTACATAATAACTATTGAACTTATACACTGAAAAAAAACATATTTAATAGGTTAAAAAATTAATTCACTTAGTTGACAAATGTTTTAAAACATATGAAACACATAAGTTGATGTTTTTTCAGAGAAATGAAGCAGTAATCGAAACGATCACCTTTGCAGTTCCCCTGCACAACACTTCAGTCTCTGGTTGAGCTCTATTCATATTATTTGTCATCTCTATGATCTGTTTATTAGATACATTTTGGGTTGAAAAGTCTTCATCAGGCCGGAAAGGCATAGTCCTACCTCATTAGTTTCACCTTTCATTAAAAGGAAGAGGCAATATGGGATCATGGGATGAGAAATAATGGAAAAAATAAAGAAATCAATTTATATTAATATTTCATCTGCTAAATAACATTCATGATTATTAATGTACATGCAACTAAAGCCTTCAATCCAGAGATTAAGGTTATAACCACTATTTTTTGGAGAATTTATCATAGTATAAACAATTACAATTGTTAATCTACAGTCACAAAAAGGAAAAACATACGGAAATAAGATAATAGGAATCACATAGTTGATCGAAATCAAAATCACTGGAATAATGACAATGGGATTGGGGGCTTCATATTTATTGAACATGACCCAAAGGACTCTAGTTTTCAGACTCACAACAATATTTGCTACTTAGATGGTGTCATCATGGGTAGGAGGATTAATTTCCAAGTCCATTGGTCCATATTCATTTTTCATCTATTACTGTTTGTGGTAGGACTAGGTTTAAATTTTTCTACTTTCTTCTATTAATGATGATGATAAAATATAAAAAACTAAAAATCACAAGATTCCACTCATATTATTATGGATATATTAAAATAGAAAGTGCATCAAATAAATGTACATGCAAATGAGAAAAAGAAATCACGAAACACATCGAATGTAAACACTACATGGGTAAATTTAAATTAGTTTTGAAGAATTGAAGAGAAAATGAAGGAAAATGGTATGATTTCAGTAGAAAATATCAAATTAGGATGTACTAATGGGTTACCGGGGGGAAAACAAAGGACAGTGTTAGTAGAATGTGTCAACGGACTAATGTATGTCGCCAATAAAGTTGTCACATATAGATCTAAGAACAAAAAGATGTATAAGTGTGAAAATTTCGAGGGAATTAAGAGAACATACATGTTGCAGAGATGTAGATATGTGGGATTTCTGAATATGTTGTTGGTGGCGGTAAAAGGGGTTCGCTAAGAGGATTTTTCAAGTCATCTTCAGCAGTTGATAGTGGAGTATATTTTGGATCAGAGTAGGTTTTTAGCATTGAATCGATGGTGCTGGTAGACAGAGGAGGTGATGCTGAAAAGAGATAGGGATCTGAGGTGATGCGAAGGAGTTCTAGAGTCGAGGTGATTGATATCTGTGAATAGAGATGGAGATGATGAGATGAGGAGTTCAAGAGATGGGGAGCCTAAGGGTGGTGTACGAAGACGATGTTCTAGAGGCGGTAGTGGAGATGATGAATGGAGGTTTCCGGATGGAAGGAAGTCAGAAACCCTAGCGTGATAGGAATGATAATTGAGGGAGGAGCTAATGACTTCCGGTGACAAGGTTCGAGAAGAGTCGGAGATGAGGAGGATCAGATTCGAAGGGAAACAGTAATGCTAAAACCCTAGATACCGAGGAGAGGATACGAGAGTGGGTAGGGGGTAGAGGCTTGGGGATTTTGGAGGATGGTCTGAGGGAAGTAAACCATGGAGGAGACATGGATTCCTCATGTTTTGACACGTAGGCTGAAAAGAGCATACATTAGAACATATATAGATTCCATCTAATGGGTAACAAACTTATAGATTTTGTGTTTGATGAAATACTTCCTCACGAAACAATGATTGTTCATTGTTACGTTATCTCCTCTCATGGATGATATTATGATGGAAAATATATTAAAAAAATGTTATTTATTATTTCTGCAAACATATTTAATCCTTTTATTACACATATCATTTACACTTTTCATTTCACATTAATGCAATACATCAGTTAAGGAAATGTGGACTACCAACCCTCAAAGCATAGCTATTCTTCCACACATTCTTGGGAACATATAAAGGATGGTTTAAATTAAACATATGTGACATAAAAAAACTATATATTATATTCATGTCATAATTATTTTCTATAAATAATATATATATTTATCATTTTCATTATTAACCTTTTACACACATAAGAAGTCACGATGTTCTTTGTAGACGTGTGGACAATCGCCTCCTCAACATGATGTGATTTCTTTTACATCACAATAATTATATATAAAATAATATATGATTAAATAACATAATTTTTATGATATCATGATCATTATATAATAATATGGTTTTACTTACATACTTTTCATAACGATCATTCATTAATGGGAACATTACTTATCTGTACGTAGGACCTACCACCTTTATAATTGTAACATTGATTCATATTTTATAACCATATATGATGATTCATTTTAAAAACATAATTTATGCATAAATATAATAATATTCCTTGTTAATTATTCTTAAGATTTTATATAATGAACCATTTGTCCATAGTTGACCTTAAAATCTTATTTTTGAGACAAAAAAAAAATTTGTAAAACAATTGATGTATAACTAATTGTGTAAGTATTTGTACGAAACATTGTAAAAAATGAAAAAAAATGATAAACATGAAAAAAAATCAATCAAATATATAATTAACATTTGTGTATTATAGAGGATGATAAAATGTGTTCAACTAAAAGGAAACAGAAGGTATGGGATTATTGTCCCACTTTTATTTCCTTCAGTCATGATTTATTATTGTGCACTTAATTATATATATATACTATGTATAATAAAACAGTGACATCTAATTTCCTGAAATATATTATCATAATGGTATTTAAATGTTTATTTTGATGAAGACTACTTTTGTGTATTCCAATTTCTATATTACCATGGTCGTGAGGTATTCTCATCACACTTTTTATATCTATCATATAATTGTCAGGTTCACCACTTTCATATTTTTCATGGTGTATCAACTACCCATTTTCATATATTATATCATGAATTCCTTTATTATTGTGTTATTTAATATGTTAATTTTATATTATCCATTCTGGAGATTTTTGATTTTAAATTCTTAAAAGTGGCATGAGAATCTTTGGAACATTTAATGATTATTTCTTCAATATTTAATTTAAATATATTTCAATGTTATTTACATTAAGATAATTTATATTATAATTGTTCAATAAAACATGTAATTTATTTCTCCTTTCGTAATTATTAACCTTTTCAATTATTAATACCATGTTTCCACTCTTTTTTAGTCAATGTGTTTTAGGAATTTTTTTATGAAAACCTGACCTAATTTCTCTAATTATTCCGAGATCCAATTTTATTATAAAAACCATGTTCTATTAAATCAAAATAAAAAATTATTTTAAAATTATTTGGTAACTACATTTTGTTACTTTTTGGTCTTTTACCAATTTTTTCAATGAAATCTTCTCATCTTTTTCCGAACAAGGATTTTTTCTAACCTTTTATAGTGCAAAATGAATGTTATTTTTACATTGTATAAAAGCTATAGATTTACTCATTGGCATGCCATAGAAGTTTTCATTGTATATTTAAAAGGGTACTTTTTATAGAAAAGGTTTTAAAATTTATTTTCAAATAAATGGGTTTTCATAAGGTTTTTCATTAAAATATGATATTCTCCCGGGGAATGTTTTTAAATGATATTTTTATAATATTTTCATTCATCAATGAAAATAACATATTATTTTACTCCACATAGAGTATGTGTATTTATACCATCCTTAGTCCACCACTATATGGATTGTGATTGATTTTTCCAATGATAGTATTCACATTAAATTCCTTCATTTCTTTTTCCCCTTTAATAATTAAATTTTCTATGATCATTCAACATTGAATATCCTCAATCTTACCATATAAGTTTTCAAGGATATATTCACTAATTAAATTGAATATCATTTTTATATAGTGTTTAAATTAGATGTTATTTGATTATGTTTCTAAATATAGAAAATTATGTATCTCTAACTCCATAAGAATATTTTATAAGGAATATTGTTAAATACATTGTTCAATATATGATGAATGTTTTGGACTGGTATGACATGGATGGACCAGTGTTTCTATTGTCCCCTCAACACATTAGAATACTCGTGAGATGAGTCATTTAGCTATTCACCTTAAATAGTATTTTACTATATGTGTTGTAAACTATCTTTTGAAAGTTCTTGGCGGTAATGGTTCCATGCACCTAGGAAACACGGTATCCAATAATCAATCATTTCCCTCATTAATATTCATTTTATATTCATCCATTATATTTTTTTGTCTACATTTCTATATATATATATTTCATTTTCATTTATTTAGTTGGAATGCGTTTTTGTTTTATAACTTTCCATATTTATTTTTCATTATCTAGTTATTTTGATGGCATTGTTCCTATTTATTACCATTCCATATTTTGTATGCACTTCCATTCAGTTTAATGATTACATGGAATGTGGGTTTATTTATTTACCTTTCTATATTGATTATTCTCAATTTTTATTTAATTATTCTGCTATATTTTTCTATTAATGATCACTTGAGCTCCCCAATATTATGTTTCTTTCCCCATGAATCCAATATGCATATTGTGAACGATATGAAAGAATTTTCTTGATGGATTAGAGATATCCTTTTGTTATTCATTTTGTTAGAAAAGAAATAAGTGCTAATTTTTCAATTAATTTTTAATATAAGACTTGTGTATGTATCTGGTTTATCAATACATGTAAAATCATTGTACGTTGGGATTTGATTCCTTGTAATATTGTCAATGTAATTGATAGCATACACCAGCTTTCGGCTTTTAGGGTCATGTTGTTATATTTGGTATCAATGGAAGTTTAGTATCAGCATTGGGAACTAGATATAATAAAACATAGCTTAAAGAACATAACATTAAGGTGAAAATTGAGGATCAGTATAGAAGCACATGCAGGAAATTTATTAGCGTAGATATTATGTTGGACATCCAAGAAAAACATACATGTATGGATACAAAAAGTTTATGTGGTTCTGGAACAGGTATACCTAGGAGCAATAACTCTGATAAGTTGTCCTGATCCAAACCTGGGGTAACCTTGTACCTGACAACAGGCCTAACCACGCACCTTGTTTGACACTCCTAGGGGTTTTCATTGGATAATCCAGGTTTCCTTTATAAAAAATATTAATAATTTGAATATACAATGATAATGAATGTCCAAGGATAAACCTATGGTGTTTAAGATTTAAGATAAGGTTTCGTGATTTTGAAATCCTAAAAGTGATATTATGGATATACCTTAGACCTATGAAAAGAATATGTGAAAATATATGGATGAACTATTTAGGTATTAAGTTTTCATTTAGGAATTTTTTTTTTGATAATATTTAAAGGATTTCCATCATATTTGTTTTGGAAATTATATTAATTTTTTTTTTAAACGATAACCTACAAAAAAGGTGGAATCCAATCAAATATGGCAAGGTCGGGGGTCTTGAAGCCATGACCAAAGAACTAAAATGGTTTCACGCTAACCGCAAACCTACGCAATGTCCTGGTTAATTTTTCATTATTTATTTTTATATAAATTTATAAACAAATGTAAATTATGAACCTATAACATGACTTTTTTGGATTAGATATTAATATATTAACCATATTGTATTTGGAACATTATAAATGTTAATATTTACAATTTTCACACTATTGTAGGCCTTATAATCCTATAAAAGATTCATTTAGTGTTTCAGCCATAAAAAATCATTATTGGAAGTTAATTTTTGGTAGTAATGGAATGAATTAGAATTGGATTCAAGCACAACCAAATATTAGGATTTTTCATAAGAAATTGAAACATATCAAGTAAAAAAATTTCCATATTTCATTTGCTAGAAAAATAATTACCCGACTTTAAGAAAATGACTTAGAAATAAAATGTTATACTAATTAATTAATTCTTTTTGAACCAATTTTCTTCCAAATCATCAATGATTTCGGTTTTTGAGTCCATAATCATTATATTTATCATTATAATGGTTTTTATTTTTTAACTCATTCAATCCTAATAAATTTTTAAGCATTTCTTCCAAGTTTGTATCTTTACATGCCACCGATATTCTCCTACATTGACACCAAGCTACATGGTATTCCATGTGCCCATTGTAATTTCCATTCTATAAATAATATAGGATAAAATATGATCCCTTATCGTGGTGTGGTATTTCAAACATAATAATTATCAAATATTATATCACCATGATTGAGTTTAAATTACTTGGTTTCAATTTAGATAAGGTGGGGAGAATGTGACACCACAAAAATCAAAAATAAGAACCTTGTATTCGGTAGTGTGTATAAAACGTGACACCAAGAGTGTATGTTAATACAATATCTAGATAATTTATACTATATTTAAAATTGAACGTAGATTTTATTTGATTAAATGCATGATTCACTTAGTTAGCATGTGTTATATGCAAGATCGTCCTTCATTGATGGCTTGTGTTACACAAAATACCAATTTTTATCGAAAAATACTATATTATTAAAAAATTATTATTTAATATAACATGATATAAACAATCCATTATGAATAGTATTAGCTCAAATATGCAAATTTATGATTTATAAAAATACAAAATAAATTTATGGGTTACCAATTAATGTGAAAGGGAAATTAGAACCTATTGGATATAAAAGAGAAAAAAAATATGTTTCTAAAGGATTTTTTTCATAAATAACATAATTAATTAAAAATACTAAATGATTTCATAGATATATATATTCTATTTATTCAATTAAATATTATTTATATTCATCCATTTGGTTAGAAAGGCATAAAATAAGAACTAACACAATTTTACACACAGAAAATATATATTTTTATAAAAGAAATATCACCAAATTTTAATAGAGAACCCATTTTAAATATTAATTTTAAGAATTAAATTGATTTAATATGTCAAAATAATTAACATCTTTCAAATATATACATATGAATTAGGTTAGAAGGAATTTTGGAAACTTTTCTGAAATATATCAACTTTTAATGAATTTTTAAAAATATTGAATTTTAGTCCCAAACTAATTTTTCATCTAATAATGTATAATAAGACCGATTCTTTTGAAAAAAACTATTTGTGAAAGTGATTAGAAATAATTACAACAATTAAGGTTAGATTAATCTTATTAAGGGACAAAAAATAATATTAATTCCCTAAACTACTTATAAACATTTCAATGAAATATTTTATATAAATATTTTCACCATATACTCTCTTGGCTCTAAATTTGAATACTATTGGATCCACTTTCAACATGAAAAAATGTTCATGGAATTATTTTTTCAAAATAATACAAGAGTGACACTCTTCCTCAAATATAAAAATTCTTCCTCTCCACCCACTTATTCATACCTATTACGAAACTTATTATTTAACAATATCTACCCAAATAGCTCCTAAAAATACCTCCCCTAATCCTATGACCCAACCCTTGGGAAAAAAATCCCAGTATTATTTTGGTTCAATCCAAAAGAAATTACCAAATTAAGAGGTAACATCTTTCCTTATTCATTCTAGTTTTATTTCCTTTCCCCAACCCCTATAACGTTATTATTCTATAATTTTTTTAGAAGAAAAGTATTATAAAAATACTAGGATTTTGTTATGTTATGATTTTACCATCACGTAAACACAATTTTATCAAATTGGTAACGAACATACTATTTTGTGCAAAGTGAACAACTACCTCATGAAACAATGATTGTTCATTTTTCCTTTACTGCATGTCCTAGTAAAAATTATGATGGACACTCTATTTATATATTGATTTTTTATTTATTTATACTTATTTAATCACATTATTACATATACCATTAATAATTTTCATTTTACATTAATATGACAACATCATATGATAAAGTGAGGATTATCTCCCCCTCGAATCGATGAGATTCATTCACACAATACATGAAACGTAAAAGGGATAGTTTCAATTAAACATATGTGAAATAAAAACATATATATAATATTATTGACATTATTAAATTTATTTTAATATTATATATATATATATATATCATTTTCAATATTACCCTTTCACACACTTAAAACTTGATAACATCGTTCGTGGACATGTGGACTAACACCTACTCAACACGATGTGATTCCTTTTATATCAAAGAAATTATATCTATACATATATATATAAGTATATATAATTAAATAAAATTGTATTTAAGACAGTTGGATCATTCTAGAAATATATGATGTTACTTACCTTGTTTTAATAATTATATTTGAAAAATGGGAACGTTACTCATGTGTATGTACGACAGTCCATCTCAATAATTGTAACATTGATTCATTTTTTATAACCCTATTAATTATAGATTTTGAAATTATAATTTATGTATAAATATAATAATTTAATTAATGATCATTATTATGGAGGTTATATAATGACCCCTTTGACCACAGTTGACCAACCAAATTTATTTTTGACATAAAAACTAAATTTTGTAAAACACTCAATGTCAATTTAAATGTCTAATAAGTTAAAAAAAACACACTAATAAGTGAAATAAGATAATAATAATCATGATAAATGTTCTAAATAATGTATACAATTTACTTAAGTTTATTATACAAAAATTTAATGGGATTTCATGATAAAGAAAACACAAAGTAAGGGATTCATGTCTCACATTTATTTTAGTGAGGCAGACATTATTATTGTCCACATAATTTCATATATATTGTGTATGTACTAAAACATTGAAATATAATATAGTGAATTATATTTCTTCCTAGTATTAAAATGTTTCATTTTATGGAAACTAATTTTAGTTTTTCCAATTCATATGTTACCATTCTTATAAGGGATTCTCATCTCGCTTTTTACATCCCTGAGAGAAATTTCATGTTAACGACTTATAAATTTTTTGGGGTTTATATAGTTACCATTATTATATATTATATAATGAATTAATTAATCTTAATTGTATTCAAGAAATTAATTTTATGTTATTCCTTCATTAGGTTTATGATTTAAAATGTTTCACAGTGTAATGGAACACTTTGGAATATTCTGAGATTATTTTCCTCAACAATAACATTATTGATATTTAGATGATATTTCAATTAGAAAAAATTATATTACCATTGTTCAATAAACCATTTAATTTCCCTCACCTCTATAAATTCATGATCTTTTTCACGAATTAGATCCATTTTCTACTCTTTGGTGTTGAAGGTGTTTTAGATATTTTTTAAGAAAAAATAACATCATTTCCTTCAATAGTCAGATAACCTATTTTATTCTAAAAAACATGTTTTATTAATTTGCTTTCAAAAAACTCTAAAAAAATTATTCAGGAAATACATTTTTACATTTTTTTCTTATTCTAATGGTTTCAATATAATCATCTTGTTACATTCTGAACAAGAAATTTTTCTAAACTTTTAACATGGAAAAGGAATGTTCTTTTTTACAATGTATGTCATGTAAAAATTTACCCATCATCATTCCTCCAAAGATTACGGTTCATGTTTAAAAGTATATTTTTTAAATAGTTTTTCATAAAATTTATTTTCAAATTAGTAGTTTTTCATAGAAAATGGATATATTCCTTAAGAATGTTTTTTAATTTTTTTAATATTCTAATTCTTTAAAGGCATCGACCAATTTTTTTAATAAACATGGGTTATGTTGTATTGATACCATCCTTAATATTACTCTCAATGGTTTATAATTTATTTAGAAAAAATATATTATTCATATTAACATCCTTTATTCCTTTTCCCCTTAAAATATTTAATTTCCTATGATAATTGACCAATTAATTTGGAAAATTTTACCATATCATTTAATTGGATATATTGATTTATAAAATTGTATATCATTTTTATAAAGTGTTTACATTGAATGTTATTTTATTATTTGGTTAAATATTGATAAATATGTATCTCTTACTTCATACGGATAATTTATAAGGCACATTATTAAATAGATAATTCAATATATGCATAAGGTTTTTGATTTGGAAGACACGGGTGGGGCCTAGTTATACAATCCTCCTCAACACATTGGTGGTCTCATTGGATAAGTCATTTGGATAGCCTCTATAGATGTGTTTTTACCCTATATGTTGTAAACCAACTTGTGAAATGTCTGGATGATAAATCTACCATGTACCTAGGAAAAATGGTGTCTAATAATCAAGAATTTCCATTATTCGTCTTAAGTTATTATTCATCCATGAGATTTTGCATCATCATATTTATGAATATATTTTATTTTCATTAATTTATATGGCATGGGTTTCAGTTTCAAACATTTCCATATTTATTTTCCCTTAATAAGTTATTTTTTTCTATGTTTCAAGTGATTAAATTTCCATTTTTTTAATCTTCCATTCATTTTATTAATTACATGGAATGTGTGTTCAATTATTTATATTTCTGTATTGTCTATTATCATAGATAATTTATTCATTACACAATATTTTTCCCTGCCTAGGATTTTGAGATCACCCTTATTTTTTAGTTTCCACATGAATCCATGAAACATACTATGAAATATATGAAATGATTTACTAGAAGAATTAGTGTTATCCTCAACATTATTTATGTATTAAGGAAAGAATTATCTTGTAGTCTTATTTTTATTATTTATTATTTAAATTGTAATCACCATGTCATTACAGGCACATTAAAGGAAACAAGTGATCACAGAGGTATGAAAAAATTAAGGGAAAGAGCATCTCTAAGAGCGACGTCTGTACCACCTGGGGCAGGGATCTGAGGGAGTTGAAAGTCAAGAGGGGAGAGTCATGGGTCACCCTAGAAGCCAAGATGTCCTCTATCTGATTACCCTTGTGTCGTGTGTGGAGAATCTCTTTAACATGGGGGATGAGATCATTACACTTGAGAATGAGATAATTGATGTTCCAAGGGGGTGTCTCATTTTAGGTATCTCCACATGATTTCTATGTCCTTCTCCACAATGGTGAGAGGGATATGCCGAGAGAGAATGAACTATAATACAATACCCATGTATGTATTTGGTTTTAAAAAATATTAATCTCTTTATACTTACGAATTTGATTCCATGTAATTAAGTAAATGTAACTTATAGAATAACGTGGATCTGTGATTTTGGGGTCAAGTTGATATATTATCCATATAAACCCTTGTTTTTTGTGAAAATATCAATTTGGATAATCAATGACATTATAGGTATTTCATTTTAGAAGGTATCCCATAATTAGTTTTAAATAATTTTTCAATTCAATTTCTCACTAAATTAATACAAATCTTATGAATATTCAACTCATAAATATTAAAAAATATAAATTTTTTATAAAACCTAGTTCAATAAATTGTATATGCATACTTCTAAAAAATTAGTTTTAAAATTCATTTTTCAACCACCAAATTATGTGTTTACACCAAATTAATGTTTAACCCATTACAATAACTTGAAATTTGTCTTACATAACCAAAAACTAGAATCCAAATATATTCATATATATTCATATATCCAAAATCATCACATTATTAATGTACATTAGTTCATCACCTAATGTTTTAGGGATAAAAGAGATTAAAAAATACCCTTGAGTATTCTTAGAGAGAAAGATAGCCATCACCCACCCTTATAGGGAAACGAATAAACCTCCAGTGTAATGGGAAGTCTCACACCATCTATCACTCCCCAATGAGAAATTAACCATGGGAGAATCTAAATAAGGATAACTCTAAATCAAAATAAATACAAAATATATTTAACTGCTATATTAAACATCATAACTCCAATTACACACTAAGTATAATGTAGAGGAATACCAAATCTTATATTGTCATACCTAGCTTGTAATGCATTATATAAAAATATACAAGAACCAATTCATACTAAAAATTATTTATGAACAATATTCATAATCCATAAACATCGTATAACCATTATTATTTTAAAGGAATTTAAAAATAAATAAACCCTTTCTTTATTTTAAAAACCATGAGAAAAATATATGGATTATTAAAATTTAATTTATGCATGAAAATTCTCATTTAAATACCCCAAAAAATATAATCTAAGAACATATTATATTACATAAGAGGCTTAATTAAAATATTAAATGTTCAATATTTTTACGTATAACAAATTTTATAACAGTTAATATGGATTATTGGTCAGAAATTATGTTTGATACAAAATCTCATTCTGTGTGACAAAATGTTTTTTATGATATAAATAACCAATAATAATCTTTATCAAATATCACCCCTTATTATTGGTGAAACACTATTATCTTATAAAATTTTATAATATCCCATACATCATCAATATAGATATATTCTCTATTTTTTTTGGAAAATGGGATTCAATCATATTTTATGATATCATATATCAAATTTGAGTCCCTTTTTCAAATCCTTGTTTATCCTATATTTCTCACCAAATGATATAGACTAGTTATATGCTGTAGAAAACTATAATATGATAATTATATTATAGCATTAATTACCATGTTTAAAAAAAATACTAATTGCTAGATAATCAAATTAGAAGAATGTAAACATGTTTATATGTTGAAGAAAAAGGCTCTCATAACAATTACCGGTTCAGGGATATCATCTAATGGTTTTTGATAGTAAAATAAACCCAATATATAGATTAGCTATCATCAATAGATGCAATATTATGTAATTTATTAAAAAATTTAATAGATATCCTAAATCCATATGCAATATATATTTTACTCTTTTTATGATTCAAAAAGATGAACTATTCCAAATTCAAAATCATCTTCCTCCATAGGAGGTACACTGACCTTGCATCCTCATTTATATTCATAGGACCCCAATTCACCAAAGGGGGGTCATCAATTCTATGTTAGATAATTAGTGAATCATGTATCAGGATAAATATGGGGTTTTATATTTTGATATATATAATTTATATTTAAATAATAGATGTATTATATCCATTTTGTAGTATCCCCTCGATACTCATCATTAAATTATGAGTATTTAGTATCACTTTTTAGGAAATTTCAGAAAATTTATGTTTCCATAAGATAATTACATTAATAAAAATACTATATATTCACTTAAAATAAATTAGATGTCATTAATTAATCTTTATATGATTTTATAACAGTTAAAACTTCTATATGAATACATAATAAATGCATATAAGTAACTTATTATATCACAATCCCATCATATACTATATTAACCTAAATTGAAAGCTATCATATTTTCATATTCATGATTATATTACTAAGTAATTATTTAGTGATATCATAAAATAATATATTCATAGTTTTGTGAATTTCAGTCGCATTAAAAAATAATTGAACACAAATTTCAATAATATATCTTAGTAAAATTTATAAAATAATCTAGTGGAAAATATACCAATGACAACCGCTGAATTACTAAAATAAATTAAAAACTATTTTTATATTAGTATATAGGAAGAATATATTGTAATTTATATAAATTTAAATTCAAATGACATTAAAATAATATGTATGTTTCTAAAGCAACATCATATAATAATTGAACACAAATATCCAATATAAATATCAGTGCAATTTATATACTTTTTCAGAAAATTTACACTATAAATACACTAATATTTAGAGTTTAATTTTTCTTATTTATGTTAGTGTAATTTTAATATATTTCAGTGGGAGTTCTAGTGAGTATTTTAGTGAGTTTTATAATGAACAGATTCTTTAAGGGTAGTGAAATTTGTGGGAAATTTTATTTTTGATACTTGAGATAAAGATGTTCCATGAATTGAGACTCAAAAGAATATTTTTTAAATTTTAAAAACTATTTTTTTTTTAATTTTTATATTTTATAAATGGTGAAATATATATATTGGGTTCTTGAGTGATCGTTGAAGTGGATTCAGGTTAGCCTTACAAGAGATTTTTGGGTTGTAGGAAGAACACCAACCACTTATGAGGGGATCCATAGTAAATATATGTGTTGGTAAACTGGTATGGATTTTAATTGTTTGGAACCATGATATGGAGTCCTTAGTCCCAATATGATAATTAAGTGTCAGGGTGTGGCAGAAATTGTTGGATTATCACTCGGGAATATAATAGTGTGTATGGGTCTCATACAGCGGTAGAGTGCATCATGTCAGATAAATTTCCCATTAAAATGCGGTATAGGGATAATAATGTATTTAATTTATAAATTTCCTAGATGTATGGGGGCCACAACATAGAGGGGTGACATTGGATGTGATGCCACATCTTGGAGGAGGCTACCACACCTTGGAACGACCAATTCCAGATTGTTTTTCCTATTGAAATGGGGAGGGAAATGTTAATTTTTTGGAGGTCATCAATTTTTGGATTCATTAAGGGAAATGAATCCATTATTTGGATCCAATATGTGGAGGGTGACAACATTTGGTGTGACGCACCCAGGAATAAGTAAGTCACATTGTGGATGTCATTGACTTTGATTTTTGGTTCACCTTGGGAGAGGAATATGGTTCCATGTAGAGTGTCTAGTATATTTCTCCCTGATATAGTGAATAATGTTCATTTCATGTTTAGGACCTATCCATTTTTAATAGGGTTGTATCAATACTTTTATAGTAATCCCTTCATTATGTTTTAGAACATTCATTTTCAAATTTTTGTTAAAAACGTTCTTTATAAATTATTTAAATAGATTTTTCCTAAAAACATTAAAATAAATTCCAATGTCAAATAAAATTTTCTTTATAATTCATTAATATACATATAAATACATCAAAAAAATAATTTATTTAATATTTATATGGATGGAAGGTATTTATAAAATATACCTTTAAAATATAATAAAATAGGTATTAAATGTAATATACCTCTTACCTCGAGTCCGACTCATTATTTAAAAAATTAACCCCCAAGAATTATAAAATTATATTAATTATATAGTTTATTTGGAACATTTTCCATTTTTATTATTCCTTTAATTTTATTTATTTATATGTTTTATATAATTATTGAATTGATTACGTTCATATCAGATGCTTTGTTGATATTCATCTTATACATCCAAAAAGCATTTGGTAAGTTGAATGATTTAAAAATGTTCAATATACCATTAAATTTGTAATGATTGTAAAAAAACAATTAACATTTTTTACATAAATTATAAGTTGAAATCCTACCATGAAATTTCAAATGAATTACATTTTTATAACAAAGATGGAAGGTCGCACATATGCATGAGTAACGTTTCCATTATTCAAAAAACATGAGGGAACGAACAGAAGTAATATTTTTATCATTAAATAATGATAATTATATCATATATATCATATTTTTTATTTACATAAACATATATATACATCCATGTGATGGGGTGGTGTCAGATGAATCACATCTATCTGTTGAGGTAGAAATCCACACAAAAACAAAAAGAAATCATAATTTTTCAATTGATGGAAATTTAAAAAAACTGATGATATATTGTCGTTTAAAAAAGATATTTAAATCATTTTTATCATATTTATTCTTCAAATATATCAGTAATACTATTTTTAAAAGGATTTTAGGGAAAATTAAATACATTCGTTCGTGAAGTAGTTACCCACCATAAACATGAAAAATGGTTTCATTTAACTTTTGAGGGGAGGGTATATAGATATAGGTTATTCCATAAAAATAAAAACATATAAATATATATTTAAAATATATTTGATTATAATATCATACCTGGGATAATTTGATGTATGTGGAATAACAAATATAACTAAATCATTTTTTTAAATGTTAAGCCTCATCTTCGGACATCATCCTATTCTTTACATCTGATGCCCTAAAAGGCATTATTATAACCATAAAAATACCTTTATAACATGGGGAGGAATATTATCAAGGTTTATATATATATATATTTATATAACCATATAGATCATTATTTTTGCAGAGGAGGGGAGAGTGAGTTCCATTTTATAAATGAGAGAAGGTGAAATAATGGAATTTCATAATGTATTAAAAAATTCATGAAGAATTTTAGAAAATTGATATATATTTAATATAATATAATAATGATGTTTTTACTATAATCCAATTATATTTGTAATGTTTTGGAAATTTATTCACTCTTCTTATTTTCTTTTTATCCCTTGTTAACCCATTTACCAATTACTATGTAATGAAGTTTTTTACTCATTAGGGGTCACAAAAGTTACTATATAAGGAAAAAAATGAATATAAATAAAATATGATGGATATTTTAATCGAACACCCATTAACTTCGATGGATTTATTATTTCACTAATTTATAAATAAATTTATAAAATATTGTTTGTTATAAAATATCATTAATGTAATTTTTTGAAATGAGAGAAATGATATTATTTAATATGTGTCTAAATCATGTCAAATGGATCCAAAATGTCATGGATTTTAGGACATGGAGGATTTGGTCATAATATTATTATGAAATAAAAATTTTACAGGTTTAGATTTCATTTTAAAATTTATTAATATGATTAACCATTCCAGTAAATGTTTTTAACCTTAACCATAGTTAGAAGATTTTCATTATAAAAGGGTTAAAATATTACATATATGGTGAAAATTGTATCGAAAATGTATAAGAATTAAAATATGAACCATTAATAATCTAAATTGTTCTCATTAAATTTTTTTATTGTATTTAAATAATTTAATAAACTATTTTTTATATATAATTCTATTATTTTGATTTCTAGAACTATTCACAATATTTTACTTTTATAGAAACATAAATTTAATTTAATTCAAATATAAAAAATAAAAAAGACTATAATTTTTTTAATTTATCTTTAAAATTCAACAAACACATTTAATCACCTATAAAATATTTTACTTAGTGTTTTGAAAATCATATTATTTATTTTTTAACTTCTTCCACCCAAACCTAGTTGGCATTTCATAACAAGTTCATTAAATAAATTCATAAATTAAATTTCTAAATAAACAACTATCATAATAATGAAATAATTATGTTTAATATAAAGAAAATGTGTGTTAAAATTTATTATCTAATCATATCTATGTTGTGAAATATTATTTAACAAGTTATTTTGACATATTTTTCCTTGTTGAAGAATTTGGATATGTCAATTGTAATATAACTCCACACATTGAATATATAAAAACAATATTTAATAATAATTATATTTTTTTTTAAATTTAACTAAAATACTAATCCCTTCTCAAATAGTATATTTAAGACACAAATTTTCACTTTTCTAGTGTTGTGATAGAACTGTATTGGCACTGAAAAAGAAGTCCAAATTTATGATGAAATAAATTCCAATTTTCATGTTTTGAATTATTTTGATTTTGAATCATTAGTATAATATCCTAAATTATTCATTACATAGTTTAATTTTTCTTCATATAATATTTATGTCTTCGATGTATAATAAAAGATCTGTTATTCCATAAAAACTAGATATTTTTCTATTCACAAAATATTAAACTAGTTTTGAAGAATATAGAAAATTCATCATACAAGAAAATAGAGATTTTTTATCCCATAATGATTCCTAATTAATTTAAATTGATTAATATAAGTTATAGAGATATAATTTTTATATAAATTCATATAAAATAATGAAAAAACATAGAAAAATGTTTTTTATGTCAAAAAATTAACCTATACAAGAAAACAAGTATAAATTTAATTCCAATGTAATTAATTATATTATTAATAAAAAATGGTGTATTATAATAATTGAATATAAAACTAGAAAAATAATGTTCCCTTATAAGGAAATTAAATTAAAGTTCAAAAAAAATTATTTTTACTATTACCTATAGATTCAATCATTTCATAAAAATACTAAAAATTAGCTCTATGATAATTTTGATATACAAAAATAAAAAATGATATTATTTTTTTAAATAAAATTTTTATATTTTACTTAACTTATTTATAGATTTCACTCACAAAAATATATACAGGACCATTTGAAATAAAACATTATTTTGAAGTATAAAATGACCTTATAAAAAATAGGCTCTTACTTACTTTGAAGTTATCAATAAATAATTATTTAGAATGACCATTATATATATACATATTTCAAAATGTATTTATTACTATTCATACATATAAATTCAATGCATATATTATAATAGTCGTAATAAAATAATTATATTTCATTATTCATTTAAGTTCAGTGTTATGTGTCATATGTGCTATCAAACATAGTCTTCCTTTTAACATTACATGTTGTTATACATAGTACTAGTGGTGATGGATGAATAATATATATTTACAATTCCTTGTTGGAAACACCCTATTGATGATGTATTAGATCCTTGGTGAGGGCCTTGGCAGTGACAAGACCTCCAGGACTAGATGAGGTGTGATAGTGAGGGATTCCTTGAGATAACATGATCAATATCTTTGATACATGATATATTAAATAAGAATATCTTGAGGGTATTGGAAATACATAATGACTTTTAATGGTGATGTAATGGTCCTTATGGAAGAACTAGCATAGGACAATTTCTAGACAGTGTGACCATGTTTTGATGTGATAAAAATAATAATATTTGGACCCGGGCATTGAGGCCAGTTTGTGGAAGAGCCTAACGAATATGATGGTAAAATGTGGTGATCAATTTATCATGGTTCTATTGAGTAGAAACATATATGTGAATGAGGATCCTAGAATATTCCATTATGTTTAGTAGGGGTTTGTTTATTGGTTCATCTTATGTGCTTATGTGACTAATATAGACATGAGGATATTAAATGGTTATGCTAGATAGATAGTGATATGTGCATCGGCATGTCGGTGATTTCTTGGTAGAATGACGCCCTATATTGAGACACTCTGTTTATGGGGATATTTATACTACCAATATTTTGTATCCTAATGAAGTGAAAATATTGATGGTATTATCTTGAGTTAATTGGCACTAACATAAACCTTGAAGTGAGTAAGACAATAGTGGTGGGGATGATTATGTGTGACCTCCCCTAAGATGGGTTGTTTAGTGATGTGCATCTAGGTGATAAGGTTTGTTACAAGTAAAATTTGAAGGATAGAGGATTCTCAGTGGTTTATAATATCTGTGATTCTAGGGTGAACCATTTCACCCCCATATCATAAATGATATTCCAAATAAGAATATTTATCACTCTAATGATATGAAATATTGTTTAAATGGGAAAAATCATTCCCACATATGATGTGATATATATTTCTTGATAGGGGTGTTTCTCTCCCATGATGATAGGATATAAGTTTCTAGGGAGGGCCAATATTTCCCTTTGATGATATAATATTTATTTTCTGGGTGGGGTGTTATCTTCAATGATGATATTATATACATTTCTTGGGAAAGGAATTATCCAAAATAATGATATGATATATGTTCAGAGGAGAAATTATTCCCTAGAAATATATTATAAAAATGTCTAAAGGGGTGGGGAGTTCTCTTCACCATCGATGTGATGAAATTCCACGGTAGTTTCATTTCCTTGATGATTATATATTCATATATGTATGATTATGGATTGGGGCATCATTCTCCAAGGATGATTGAATAATATGACATTTAAGGATAAAATTACATTTCCCCCAAGATGTAAATATATTCATCTGTTTCAAATATGGGGTACCATTTTCACATATGTTCATATGATTTTTTCAAAGATGTCCAAAAATAAAAAAAATTAGGTATGATTTCGTTTTATGGTGTATTTGTTATTAAACAGTAACCCTATAAGAGTGTCTTATTTATTTAATTTCCTAATTCAAATACATGTATATGATGAGATATAGTAATAAAATTTGTTTTTAAGTCGTACTGATTATGGTGTATATATATACTACCAATAATTTTTGGTCCGGTTTTTGAGCCTTTAAATGGGTATTATTATTTCAATAAAAACTATATTACTTATTTTTCACTAAATAAATAATTTCTATATCATTAATGTATAAGCTATTAAGGTAATTAAATATCTCTTAAAAATTATAAATAAATAACAATGATAAAGAAAAACATTTTAGATTTAAAATGAGTATTTATAAATGAATTTATATTCTGTATAAACTTATATTAAAAATACTTTAATTATTAATGTTTGAGTGAGACATATTTCACTTTCCTTTAAATAAAATAAACTAAAGGTCTTAATCACCTCCAAGTGGGTTCCAATGGATTCCATTTCGACCCAAATATGACTTATAACGACATATAAGAATCCAATTATATTAATACAAGTGTTAGGGTAATTGTATAATATTATATTTACCCTTAATTACCCGATTTACCTTTTATTATGGTAAATAAAATTTACCGTAGTTACTATTCATAATGCCAAAAAATAAAAAGTTGCCTATTAACATAATTTGAACACACTGATTCCAAATATGGAATCCATTTTTCCAAATTCAATACACAGAATTTTCACAAATTAAATTAAATTTAAACCTGTTGTCGAAAGAAAATGGGTTTTTATTTAAAACATTGCAAAAGATTCAATTGATTTAATTGACGAATTCGATGTAAAATCAATGCTAATGACATACATTATATTAAATGGTAAAAACATATTCTATTTATAATTTAAACCCATTCAATATTATAATTTAACCACATAAATTATTATGATGAAAAAAGAGGTTTTTAATTAAAATATAGCGTGTTTTTACTATTCATTAAAATATGAAAGTTATCAGAATAATATGAAAATTTTATCCTAGGTAAAATTTTATATCCTGATTCAAAAGAAGAATTATATTTTGTAAAATTGAACTTATAAACATGTCAAAAACTAGATTTAATGTGGGTGCGCCATTAAAAGGCGTCAAAATTTAATTTTTTGAAAAATACTTATTTTACCCAAAAAAATTATGTTTTTCTCATACCATGTTCTATAAAATGTGTAAGATGAATAATAATGTAATAAAATTCAAAATGTAGTTAATACTATTCATAACGGCTAGTTCGTGATAATATTATGACCATATATCATTGTTTAGTGAAACCCGATATTGCGTACGACACATGCTATCGAGGAAGGTTGCGATTGCATGAAATACAAGCCAAGTCAGGGTTGGTGTAGTAAAAGATTCCATTATTGTTTCATATAACAGAAGACAACAATATTTCATTTACACATTGAATATATATTTATACACACACACTCAATGTTGTGTAGAATAACTACTATCAAACTTGATATTGTGTGTAACACGATCCAAGATTAGTGTTGCGTATACTATGAGCTAATACAGTGTTGCGTATAGCGCAAGATAATATTGATGTAGAGTACAATAGAAGATATGAAAGAAATTAAAAGAATATATCTTATAAAATCTTGGGTTGTAACATTCTACCCCCTTAAAATGGATTTTTCCCTCAAAATTCTCCGGGGTTATAAATCGTTTACTATTCATAGAAACCCACATCATAAAAAGGAATACTAAAACGTAATTTTAGAAACTATAGTATGAAACATAATTATTACCCAAAGTAACTCATCACTGGGTTTCCGTATAGAAGAACATAGGTAAAAATATGTATATTGAAGAAAAATCTAACCATCAAGTTCTGATGGAGATTGGTAGAGAACATGGCTATGAAAAAGCCAACAATCACAACGCCATAAATTTGTGATGTTCTATGGTACCATCTGATTCATCAGATATGTGGGAAGTAAGACAACAATTTTTTTTTCAAGATCATTTACCTAAAGTTGAATAATTTTAATTTGACGAAATACTTACTTTATTTCGGTACAATCTCACTGTTTCTTGTGCCTTAAACAATTTCCACTTCATCTGTTAAAGAAATGAAGTTGAATTTGTCTTTTGTGAAGTGTTAGTAGATATTGTGATAGAATGATAGGTCATTCCATCTGTCTCAAACATATGGTTAGCAAAATATATATATATAAGTCCATCTATGGTGATATTAATCGTATATGGTTCCAAAAGTGGACTTATACTTCATCTATCATACCTCTTAATATAATAAAACTAGTTTATACTAAACAGGGACTTCCTGTAGGCCAGTGGTAGGCGATAAAGGCATGTCACACTTCGGTTGTGGGTTTGATTCCCGCACCCTTGTCCGACGCGATAGGTTATCGCCCGTACTATAGGTTTTCCTTTTTCTAAAACTACATAATTATAACATTCCATCAATAGTATTGAAAAACAGTTCTAACCTTAAATAATATTGTCTCACATCCAACATAAACAATTCCAATATTTTGGCTTATCCAAAATACTTATGTCCAAGCTCATAGTATAAAGAAAACAATATCTAGAAATGTTATCTACCAATAATGTGAATACAAATATTTATCTTACATATATCATAAGATATAACTTGTTGGGTACATTCCAAACAGATGAATACCTTAGTCATGTATTCACTTGAAAAAAAAATTACCATAGAACATTAGTGAAAACATGAATTCTTTCAAAAGGTAACTCTTTACACATACCAAAATCCCAAAAATTCTATATACTCAAACCATGATATCACTTTTTCCTTATATCATTCATGAGCTCATGAATAATATCAAACATATTATTTTCTCTGTATCCTTTCATCATGTGCATATCTTCTTCTTTCCAAAAACATCTGAATAACCTTTCATGGTTACCAGTACCATTCAACATATACATTAAAATACATAAAAACAATAGTGTAACAATCCTTAGATGTTTCATTATTCCATAGTACCATTAAATTACCTATACAACGTAACTATTGATAAAAATACAATCATTCCACTACCTTTATAAAAAATTGATCGCGCTTCATCATTTTATTCCCCAAATCTTCTTTCATCTCACATTTCATTTTTAGTCTCTTCATCATTATCAACATAAATACTACCCATACAACCATGATGATTCTCTTCATTAGATTTTACCTTAGGGAATCGACTTGCATAATGCCCGAACATTCCACATTTAAAGAATTTAACCATTGTTGATGTATTAGCAATACCATTATCCTTGTCCACTGTTTTAACAGATCCTTTTCCTTTGCAATTACTGGGTTTGGTTCCTTCATTTCCACACCCAAAGTATCTTCCAGTTCCTTTGATACATTCCCCTTGATGCCTCTTCCCACATGAATTACATGAGGGAAATTGAACTTTCTTTCCTCTATGATCATCATGAAACTCCATATTTCTCTTATTAGCTGAGTCAGGAATCTTACCAAAGTTGATATTATTGGTCATATTATGAGATTTCTGATTAGGCATAACAACGATGTTTTTATTTCCAAATTCCATTTCATTTGGTAGCTCATGAGGAATATCATTCCACTGTCCATCATCTCCTCCATTATCGTGAATCTTCCTTTTTCTAGCCATTTTCTAAAACCCAAAAATAATAGTGTGACTGGAAAAAATCATTCTAGGGAAAACAACATAATAAAGGGGGAGTAATTTCAATATCTGACATCTTAGGTTTATGTCTAAGATCGTTACCGTAATTCTAAGATTATAACCTATACATATACATAACCTTAGGGACATCCATAGACATACCTTAGAAATATCTCAAGGGATGTCACTAAAGATTTCGCATCCTAGTTTCCAAAGGTTAACTAAACCTTTCCTCTGATACCAACTGTAGAGGACCAAATCTTGACGTACATGGAAAATACATTACTTTTTCGTAATAGTTAATACATAACAAAAAGAGACACACAAGGACCATAATAGTTCAGTGTCTTTGGAAACTCGGAAACTAATCTTCTAATTGAGGTGAAATATCTTCAACATCTCCCATAAAGATCTTCCCCTTTTGTTTTCTTACCTAAAAACATTCTTTAAATTCTAGGGAAAAGAAAACATATAAAGGGTGAGATCAGAAGCTCAGTAAAGGTATGCATAAATAACATAAAACAATCCATAAACATTTGAATGCAAAAGCTTGAACATAAAATCTAAACATCAAAATCTTGAGCAAAGATATAAATCTTTCAAGTACGTAAGGTATATATCATAAAGGAACATAAATCCTGATATAATAGCATGGGAATAAATCATGTAATTGGGGCAACCATTCAGCAGTTTTTGTGATTTCCATAGTATCCAAGGCATTGCTCCCAAGACCATCTTAGTGGACAAAGTCCCTTTCTCAATCGAGTTCACTCCTCGTTCCAGTCCTATATCACTGAACCAGATTAACTTACCATTACAGCCATGTCTATCTCATGAGATATAAATCTTTACCCAATGCATTGGAGGGAGATATAGGTCCCACCCATCTCATAAAGAAATCATTCTTACGTGTACCACAACATAAACATAAATCACTCCTCATAACCCAAGGAGTTAAACGGGTTTCTTAAACATCATCCCATCATAACATAATCCATATAAAACAAATGGATATCATTTCATAATAAGAGAAGTAAAACCATGTAAATCATAGAGACATTATACATGAAATATACACATATGAAATAATTTCATCTTAGATGGAAAATGGTTTTGATAAAACCCTTGAAATAAAATCTTGAGGAAAATATCCTTTCTTATTCAAAATCATTTTCTTTTCACAAACTTCCATGAAATTTTAAAAGAATAGGATTTTTTGAAAATATTCATGAAATCAGGTAGATAAGATTCATGAAAATAAGTTTTTATGAAACCATAAAAATTCATTCATTCCGTATAAGTTAATAAAATTACATTCTCCTCATACTTTTGTTGGAAAAGTCAAAAAAGTTCCTCCTGTATTAAAAAAAAGTAAGATTACTTTCATAACATGTGGTAAATTTCAAAAATGTGTAAAAAGTACTTTAAACATACATGAAAACATTTTTAGAAAACATGGGTATGGATGATAACAATAACCCCAGTAAATACTTACGAATAAACAATCTCGGATAAAAATGAGATTGGAAAAGTTATCCCTTACCTTAGATATGATATCCTTCGTATGTATCCGAACCTCTTGTATAATGATTTAAATAATGTCGTTGAATTATTATAGAAGCATATTAATTGGTATGATGTCATAAATGGTTCACTTATGACTTTATATTACATGTTCTTTTGTAAATTCCATGTTAAAGCAGCGTTTTGGGTAAAATCATTTAATTCATCATATGTGTTTGGACTTGTTGTTCTTGATATTATTACTTATATCCAGATTTACATAATTATAGAATTCAAAACATGATTTATATATAATATATATTCAGCATATACATATATATAGTTTAGATCGATAAATTGAATGAAATACACCGTTCATGGAGACAGTAGGCCGTACGTATGCATGAACGATGTTTTCGTTTCCTTATTGAATTGAATGAAATTAAGTAGATAACATACATACATATATATATATACATAAATAAATTATCATTATTATTTCATATATTTCATGATTAATTATTATATATACTTTATTATCATTCATGAATGGGTAACATGGAGAATGAATCTCATCGCGTCGTGGAGACGGTTGTCCGTACGTATGCACGAGCGATGATATCATTCCCATGATAGTGGAATTGTATTGAAGTATATGTATACTATTTAAGAGTAAATATAAATTTAAAATATTCATATATAGTTATTATTAACACCATTATGCCCATCCAAGTAAGGCGGTGGTGGAAAACAGATTACACCACGGCGTGGAGACGGTATTCCGTACGTACGCATGCGCGGTGATTTCATTTTCCATAGGATGGATAAGAGGTGGAATAGGGTTGTTTAATATTTATAATAACATATCAGTATATTAGTTATAGTGATGTTATTACTCTATAATGAATCTACTAAATAATAGTATGTAGAAGAAGAAATAAATTTGAAATAATTGGTAACGGATATTACCTCTTCTTCGACACACCTCTTTTAAACCTCCTCTTAGGGCACTAAAATTTGTCTTTGAAGAATACCAGGACCTATAGACTATTTCTATGGAATTTGATAAGGTAAATGGTCATGATTTGGTTGATCTTTAAGGCTCAAAGTTGTGTAAAGATTAGAGGGAGGAGGTGCCCTTTTATAAGGGATGAGAGGGGCACCTTTGGAATCCTCAAAAATATTAGTTTAATATAAATTCAAGCCCCATATTAAAACTTCCAAAAATGACTAAATTAGAATATTAGATGAGATAGGGTTGTAATATCATCTACCAATAAAATTTAGACATGTTTTTTTCTTATTTTAAATGTTATCATTTTTATTTATCCTTATTTAATCTATTTAATTTTATTTGAGGTAATAAGATTCTAAATTTTAAATGGTTATAAATAATCCCGTATGTGTTGTTAATTTTCCATAATTGGATACGTTATGATGTTTTAGACTATATAAATTTCAATTTATAATTTTTAAATATTTTTGTGATTTTTAAACAATTTAATAATATGTTATTTCTATAAAATAACAATAGTGTCAATTTTGACACAATTCATTTATTTGAAATTAAATAAAATAAAAACAGAGGATATATTCGAACTAAAATATTTAATAGGTTACTAACATGTCATATTAATCTTTAAAATTATTGGATAACATTAAATAGTTCATATAATATTTATTTTACTACTTATAAAACCATTTATTTGATACTTCTCTTAATAAACTAATTTCTACAACTTTTTTGTATAATTATTAAATATACTTATTTGTTGCACAAAATTTAAAAATAAAATACTATGATGAAGGTAAATTTTATATATTTCATAATAATACTTTTAGTCGGATTTATATTCTAAAACACAGAACTTTTAAAATGTTATATTTATTAAATTGTGAAGGTGACAACTTTGACATCATTTAAAATAAAATAATATAAGGTTAATAATAACTTTTATTAGACTCCAAACGGTAATCTATTCAGTCGTTGGATTATTATGGTGTATATATACACTACAAATAAGTTTCGGTCAGGTTTGTCAGCCTTTTAATGGGTATTATTATTTCAATAAAAACTATATTACTTATTTTTCACTAAATAAATAATTTCTGCGTCATTAATGTATAAGCTATTAAGGTAATTAAATATCTCTTAAAATTTATAAATAAATTACCATGATAAATAAAAACATTTTATCTTTCAAATAATTATTTATAACTGATTTTATATTCTGTATAACTATATATTAAGAATACTTTAATTATTAATGTTTGAGTGAGACATATTTCACTTTCCATTAAATAAAATAAACTAAAGGTCTTAATCACCTCCAAGTGGGTTCCAATGGATTCGATTTAGACCCAAATATGACTTAGAACGAAATATAATCATCCAATTATATTAATAAAGGTGTTAGGGTAATTTTATAATATTATATTTACCCTTAATTACCCGATTTACCTTCTATTATGGTAAATAAAATTTACTGTAGTAACTATTCATAATGCCCAAAAACAATTATGATATTAAAATAATTTGGACCCACTAATTCCAAATATGGAATACATTTTTACAAATTCAATACAAATAAGTTTCATCAATTAAATTAAAATTAATCCCGTTGTCGAAAGAAAATGGGTTTTTGTTTAAAACATTGCAAAAGATTTAATTGATTTAACCTGCAAATTCAATGTAAAATCAATGCTAATGACATAAAATATATTAAATGGTAAAATTATATTATATTTAAACTTTAAAACGATTCAATATTATAATATAACCACATAAATTATTACGATGAAAAAAGTTGTTTTTAATTAAAATATTGCGTGTTTTCACTATTCATTAAAATATGAAAGTTATCAGAATAATATGAAAAATTAATCCAAGTTAAAATTTTATATCCTGATTCAAAATAAGAATTTTATTTTGTAAAATTGAACTTATAAACATGTAAAAAACTAGATTTAATGTGGGTGCGCCATCGAAAGGCGGCAAAACTGCATTTTTTGAAAAATACTTATTTTACGGGAAAAATTTATTTTGTTCTCATACCATGTTCTATAAAATGTGTAAGATGAATAATAATGTTATAAAATTCAAAATGTAGTTAATAATATTCATAACGGCTAGTTCATGATAATATTATAACCATATATCGTTGTTTAGTGAAACCCGGTATTGCGTACAACACACGCTATCGAGGAAGGTCGCGATTGCATGAAATACAAGCCAAGTCAGGGTTGCATGTAGTGAAAGACTCCTTTGTTGTTGCGTATAACAGAATCCAAACATATTTCATTTACAAATTGAATATATATATATACACACACCCTCAATGATTCATAGAATAACTACTATCAAACTTGTAATTGTGTGTAACATGATCCAAGATTAATGTTGCGTATACTGCGAGCTAATAAGGTGTTGCGTATAGCGCAAGATAATCTTGGTATAGCGTATAACAGAAGATAAGAAAGAAATTAAAAGAATATATCTTATAAAATCTTGGGTTGTTACAGACATTTTGTAGTTGTGTTTTATAGGACCTTTCTAACAATAACTATGACATTTTTGTGGTGGTTTTGTGAAATAACTTATCATGTGTTTTGACAGACATAATTTAAAATTACTAAAATGGTTACTATGATGTGGATGGATAGAAACTAATCAAGTGGATTTGATCTCTAGTTCTTTGATACCCTGATAATAGTTTTACATTTAATTTTTTCCCTCAATTAGGTTTCCCAACTATGTTTTAGAGGAAGTATATGCTCCATACAATGATTCTCTTAGTGTTTTATTTATCTACCACTAGTTACATTCTCACCATGTCCTTATAATCCTTAATATAATAATCACCACTCAACAATGAATCTCAAATCATAGACCTTCTTTGAAGATCCATGTCTTGAGTGATTCACTAGATACAAATTTTTATAAGGAGACATACCTTATTCGACCAATAATTACATTGTTTATAATAGTTTTTTCACATCATATCATTTAAAGGATATTTTTTTATTATATTTATATCAAATTGGGAAAATAACCTTAGAACAAAAATTGGGAACTTCCACTGATGTAAATAAATATTTTAATATAGGTTATTTTAAAATTTTAATATCATTTTTTATTTAAAATTTACCACGGTGATGTTAAAAAATATGATTTTTTAAATTTTAATTCTAGAAACTAGCATCTGTACATCAACTAATAGATAATTTAACCGATTTTTCAATGTCTTTTTTTACAAATAAAGAAATCAAGATTCTTGAAAATAATTTTTACATTGTATTTAAGAAAAATCAATGTGGTAACTTCTATAATTTGGATTCAAATATTTTTTCTTCCAAGAATGACATAAAACATTATTTTAAAAAATAGTTCAAATTACATTTGATTAAAAAAATACGTAACCCCATCAAATAAAAAAGTCATGCAACTTAATGAAAAATGAATATGCTATAAAAACACTACAAACCAACATTAAGAAGAATTACAATGTGTAAATACTAATTTTTTATCATTAATTAAATGATACATACTTGAAACATCCAAACCACTATAAAAATATAATATACCAAACTAAAATAGAAAAATATTTTACAAATATTCATTTTTTAAAAATATTAAATAAACAATACATTATTGATAAATTAATATTTAATCAAACATAACAAATTATTTAGAAATGAACATCATGGGTTGTTGTGGTATTCATTCATATATAACATGACATCACTAAATATCTACAATTACTTTTAATTTTATAAAAATTAAATGGATAATATTTTGATATAAAATATAAATTAAATTTAAATTTAATGAAAAATATAACCAAAATATGTTTTTTATTTGAATTTAAAATATAATGTATGATATGAATAAAAAACTATGGACTTATAAAAATAAAATTAATAAAAAACTGATCATTACATATGTGGTTATTCTTATAGTTTAGTGATTCATTAATTACAGTGTGTATAATACTGGATTCATTGGCTATGATATCTTTTGTAATGGGTTTTAGGGGTTCTTTGGTTATCCAAGAATAATTTCTTAGAGATTATTTAGTTTATATAATCATATAATGAATATGGTAGGGGTCTCAAATCAAATAGTTAACTTAAAGGCAACATCTTCCCATGCCTTCTATTTTATACCCAAAATTAATGATAAAAATAACACATTAGTTTAAAAATTATTATTGGAGATTTATTAATATAATTTTATATATCTACTAAATTTAATTTCAAGAATTTTTTTCATAAATTATATAATGGTATTGATTAATGTTTACTTTATTATAAAAAATATTGCTTATAGTTCTATGAAAAGTTTCATTATGAAAATATATTCAATACAAATTTATATATAGTATAGAGTATGGTATGACTGTTATGATTTTTAGTTTATGTTTATTGATTTATATTTACATTATTATATACTTAAAATTCAATATATAGTTGGTTTATGTATGTTATTTTAGGTTTAATTTGTGTATGTTTATTTCAATGTTTGTATTTTTCTAAAAATTTAACTTTTTATGTTACATTGATTATTTTCTATTGTTAAATGACTTAAATGATTTATATGTTTCTATAATTAATTTATATTCACTCACTCATATGACATTCTAGTTTGGTAACTCGTGTCCATTATTATTCTTGAAATAACATCCCATGATTTCATGGAATAACTTGTTTGAAATTATTTTCAATTGATTGTTATCTTACATTTCATAAAATTTATATTTTATATTTTGTTAAACATAGAACCAATTTTATCTTCTTTTGTGTGTAACATTGAGTTTATTTGATACCTTGTGTTACACGCAACGTCGAGTGTTACCAAACAATAATATAATATTAATATTATGATAGTTATCACCTATCCCTTGGAATGTGTGGAATGAATGATATTATGTAAATTTTGAAAATATGGTTTACACATGTTTATATATTTAATTATTTAGTGAATAGTTAATTAGAAATGAAAATCAAAACCAATTAAATATAATCGATATTTTCTAACTATTTTATGCCCATAAAGGTGTTTTATCATAAAATTTTAAATTAATTACTATTATTGAATGATATTGAATAAATTTATATTTTATATATTATGTAAATTTTATTTAAATTCATCCTCTAACTTTAATAGGAATAAAATAATAAAATATCCAAATTTAATCAAAAAACTGTATTTTTCTAAAGGTTATTTTTACCCAATTTAATGGAACTAAATTTAAGGCTAAAATTTTAAATTCTTATAAATTTAATTTTAAATAATAGTATTCTTATTTGATATATAAATTTAAAAATTATATTAGGTTGAATGTTTGTATTTTTTGATAACGTTGATTCTTTTGATGAATAAAAAAATACTGAATTTTAATTTAATGATTTATTTTTAATCTGGACAATTTATAATGATAAATTTTATTTTAAATTCGATGTAACATCACAATAGTTCAATAATATATCTAATAATACAATTTAGTTAACTATAATCAATTTCACATAGAATTTTTATATAAAATCATTTCAATCATTTGTAAATTTTCAAATTTAAAATTGATTGTCTCATCCATTTGGTGAGATTATTTTTAGATTAATTTATTCCAATTCTAAGAAATGAATTTATAAAAATAGATTTTATATTTTGAATCAGAGTAATTTATAAATTATAATAATTATAAATTAATTTTTAATGAAATTGATTTGTGAAAATAAATTAAATTATTTCAGTGATTAAGGTAAAGATGAGCCTAATTAATGATTAAACATAGGATATATATTGTAAAAAGGACCATAATCTTTTTGAACAAAAATTATATGTAAATATTTAGAAAACATAACTTAATTGATTTAATTTTTTTAAGTTAAATCCTATTGTTATGTAAAAACATAGGTACACATATCTTTCTTTTCAGAAATTCCAAGTGTTCCCTCTCCACCACTTCGAAAATGCCACCACCTATCCCACCCACTTAAAACCTCTCAATCCATTTGGGTCTAAATATAACAATAATTATCTCTACTCATAATCCATACCATCATTATATAAGCCTTATATTGGGAATAAATTCATCCTTGAAAGTCCTTTGGTGCAAACCCAAAGGAGATACCCGAAGAAGAGGTAATGGTCATCAATGAGCTCTTTAGTTTTATTTCTTTCAAAACCACATTTAATTACTTTTTATGTAATTAATATATTATTAAATAAGTATATGAAAAATAATAATATTTTTTATTTTAATGGCACAACATAAAAATTAACACACTTCTATCAAATTGGATATGCAATCATTGTTCGTGTGTGTGGCGGACTACATACTCACATCCCAATGTTGTTCGTTCTTCCATTACAAACTATCATGGTTGGGAATAATTATGGAGATACAATTTTTATATTATATTTATTAATGTTTTAAAATAATAATACATATTTATTAATCATATCATAAAAAATAATTATATATTCTATTATGTAATGGATGTGATGAAATCTCTATTGTGTATGGTGGACGACCTCCATACGAAGTGATATGAAGAGTCTATCTCAAACGTGTTACATGGATTGTAATAAGGGTAATTATAATAAACATATATAATATAAATGAAATAATTATTATATTGATGACATAATTATAATTCAATAAATATAATATATTGTTTTTATTTTTCCATTCCACACATTGGAAAAGTGATAACATGGTTCATGTACGTGTGGACTACCTCCTCCTCAAAGCAATGTTATTACTATTTTTTCCATAACCACATCACAAGAATTATATATATATATATATATATATATATAATTATAGAATATTTTACTTTTGATATAATTATAATTCTGGAAAAAGAAATTTTAGTTACCATGTTTCCATAATGATCATAAAAAAATTGGTGCGTTTGTCATGCTTAAGTATGGTCTGCCATTTCCTGATCATAATGTTAGTTAATTTTTCATATCCATATCTCATAATTGTAATTAAATTTATAATTTTGGTACAAATATGGTAATTATTTAATAATTATAATTAGTTATATGTTTGAATAATGACCTCATTGTCCTTAGTCGGCCAATAAAATTCATTTTTGACACATAAGTCAAATGTGGTCAAAACATGCAACTTTAACATAATTGAATAAGTAATTGAATATAAAAATCTTATAATTGAAATAAAACTAATAATAAACTAGTATGATGTTATCATGTAATTATTTAATTAAAATAAGTATATTATTCAGGAAGATAAAAAAACAAGCATGCTGAATCTTACTCAAGGTATGGGTTTTTATTGTCGTGATTTTAATTATGTGAGAAAAAAAAGACATATTCACCCCATATTTTATCATCTATTGAATATTATTCCCATTAATGTATATAATTATTCATATAATTAAATATATTGGGTTTTAAATATCCATTTTATGTTTTCCATATTATGGGGGTTACAGTATTGATGCTACCAGTGCGACAAATGAGTTTTTTTCACAATTTTCATCACTGAGAATATTGTTATGGTTTAAACATATTTTCTTCATAAGGTTCCCCTTGAAATATTTTATCATTAATATCAATATTTTCCAGGATATTATATTTTCCTTTTAATGTGGTTCCTTAATATTGATTACAATTCAATGTTACCAAAGTGGTAAGAGTATTATGTACCAAACTCATCATTTATTAGGATTGTTTCTGATTATGTCATCAATATTGATTTATTATAATTCTCCGTGATTCAATTCAAATATTTTTTCTCATTATATATCCACGAAATTGGACAATATTATTCACTCTTTTGTACATAGATTTTATGATAATGTGTTTTAAATAAAATAAAACATCATTTCATTCATTGATCATAAACTACTATTCGTTCAAAAAAAATTCAAAAAAAAATTATTTTAAATAATTCTTCAATTTCATTTTCAAGGTAATGGATTTGAAAAATGATTTTTTAAAAGATAATTAAAATTATTTTTAAAACATTTTTCATATGATTCCAAGTATTTTTTCAAAGAATATAATTTTCATATTGTGTTATATTTTGAAAAAAAAAATTAAATTAAAAGGATATTTTACCCAATAATGATTTTTATTATATTTTAATTTCATTTACATTCATCAATTTCAATTACTGTAGTTTTTAATTATCCTTCAGTGGGGTTGTTTTTTATTTATACCATCCTCATTATTTTGTGGATGGATTGAGATTATTTAAAATATATTATTTTGAAACCAGTGTATTTTACTTTGGATAAGCATGTTCCAATGAGAAATTTGTAGAAACCATTTCGTTTTTACTAGTTAATGAAGTTATAAAATGTATAATTTTTGTTCCTATAAGTTTATTTTGAAATAATAGAATTTTTTTGTGATTATTTGATGGTACTTACACATTTTATGGTTGTTTCTGTTATAAACCAATGATGGGTGGTTATATAATAATCCAATGATGGGTGGTTCTATAATAAACCTAGGATTGGTGGGTATATGAGACCCCTCAAATGAATCAGGTATGGAATTTTATTATATTATTAATCAATTATAAGAGTGATTGTAATATTGATGTGAAAATTATGTCCCATGTTATGTACCTGTTTTCTTGATGCTTCCTATAGGTTTATAATTATTCTCATGACTGAGAATAGTATCACATGGCTCATGATCATATATTCTAATGAATCCTTCTTTCTCCATGATTGTATATTTGATGATATATGTAATTATGGGTATAAATTATTTAATTATTCACAGAGCATAGTAATCATTTCATTATACCCTTATGTACTCGTATTCTCATTGATGACAATCAATTTTTAATGCATATGTTTACCCTTACTGAGAATTTTATCTCACCCTTCTTATGTTTATTTTCGATATGTTATAAATAATGGTGTCGAACCAATTATATCGATAATGGATTTTACAATGATGATGTTGATGACCCGACATGAAATAAGAAAATATGGGATAGGTAGGAGAAATGGTCATTTAATGTTACGAAAATTGATTATGTAGTAGTTTTTACTAATTTTCTAAAACTATAATCCTACATGTTCTTCATGGTTGTTAGTGATCCAATTTTAATTTTTATGTTTTTATTTTTATATGGAAAATTATTGTGTTATAATTTTCTCAATAAATGGTGAAATGTAATATTCATGATTTGAGCAAAGGATCTGAGGGCGTGGTATATGGGCTATTAATGTTTGAATCAAATGTTAGTTTATATAACTCTCAAGAATATGATTTTCTCTTGAGAGTTTACATTAAGTGCTATAGATACCATAATATTTATATATGATTAGATATGATCATACATTCAATATTTAAAATAACATATTTGAGGGATTTTATTTGTAAAATTTTCTAAAGTTGATAACTCAAATTTAGGGAATTTTTTATTAGGTTAATGTATATGTAAGAGTTTAGTTTAATGTGAATTGTTTATTTAATTTATGAAAAAATATTTTTCAATTTGTTGAGAACCATTATGGTTTATATGATCACTAATATTTTGGTAATTATGGGAACACAAGTATGATCCTATAGAGAACCACATTATTGGAAAGTAATTTTATGACTAAGTGATTAATGTAACATTATAAGAAGATAACCATCTTTTTGGTCATGAAATTTAGAAGTTATGACATAACCATAGAGGTAAATACACACATTATATTTGAGGTTATTCAGATTATTCGGGATATAGTGTTATGGAATGATTTCATTTAATATTTTGGAATTAATGTTTAATTTTTAAGATTTATGTATCATATGAGTTTTTTTTCATTATGGGAATTATCATTCCATGATAAAACCATTTTGTTTTTGGTTGATTTTTAAATTTATAAGGAATAACTTTTTATCCTTCTTATGATTATGTGGTTTTTAATGGTTTATTTTAGTTCTCCATGGGTAAAAAAATCATCTTGAATATTCATCATCTTGATAAAAATATGATATTTTATTTCAAATTAGATAGAGGAGGAAATATTACTTGTCAATTAAGAATATTTCAATATATTTTTGGTCTAGATGCTGATCGAATCCTTCAATTTTAGGAAGAGGATTTTGAAATAAAATGTTATCTAATTATAATCTTTCCTGATGATTTCAATAACCTATTCCACACAGATTTGGATTTTGGATTTATTTTCACTGAATTCTGCATGATCAATATATTCATCACTATCCATTTTTCCATGGGAATTATTTTTCTATTCGAAATCTATCTTTTAATTTCCAGCCAATGTTATCATTTGGGGAATCCTAATTAAACTATACCTTTTGGGGTAATTATGTTTCATATATAAAATTTTTATTATATTTTTTCTTAATTTCATTTTTCTAAGGTAGTTTTTAATAGATTAATTCGAAAAATGCAAATACATTGATAAAAATGATGAATTTCGAGGTAGCAATTCAATTTAATGGTGTAGGATGTAACATCATAATATTTTTTTAAAATTAATTCTTTAAAATTTAATTATATTCTTTGGTATCTTGCGTTAAATGTATTGAATAGTATAGATTTTGTTATATTCAACACCAATTTTATTTTTTAGTTCACATAACATTAATTTTTTTTATAAATTATGTTACAAGAAAGGTTGAGTCTTAGTAGACTAAAATATACTATTACTATTATAATAGTTATCACCTAGCCGTTATAATGTAAGGAATAAATAAGATTCAATGAATAATGAAAATATTTTTTACGCATATTTATGTAATGAATTCATTGGAGACTAGTTAATTATAAATGAAAATAAATACCAATTGAATATAAATGATGTCTTTTATGAAAACCATTCTTATGAACATATTGTTGTTTTATCTTAAAAAATTAAATTAATCACTAATATTGAAGGATATTAATGAAATTTAATTATTATAAATTCAATGAAATGTTTTTAAATTCGTCTGACAAGTTTTATTGGCATTAAATAATTTTAAATCCAATTTTCAGCACAAGAATATGAATTTTTTCAATAGGTGTTTTTACCAGCTTTTAATAATTTTCTTGTTTTCAAACTATATTTTGAAAAATTTATTAATTTTATTTGAAAAAATAGAATTCATATTTGAAATAAACATTTCAAATTTATCTTATGGTGAATTTAGGGTATCTTTATAAGATGTTTCATTTTTGGATGCATAGTGGAAAACACTAAATTTTAATTGAAAACTGATTTTCATCAAAATATTTTATGATGATTAATTATATTTTGATATGGATTAAAAGTGAAAATAATTAAATAATATATATATTAATATAATTTTGAAAATTTTAATAAATTTTTCATTTAAATTTTATAAAAAAAATTCATTCATTTGAACCTTTTCACTTTAAACATTTGTTCTTATGTCTTATCAATGGGATTAATTATAAATTAACTTCTAAAAATACTTTGAAATGTATTTTGGAAAATTGATACCATGTTTGGAATAATAAAAATTTCTAATTTTTAATTATTATAACATAATTTGGGACCAAAAATATTTTTGAAAACAATTAAACTTAATTACATTTATTAAGGTAAAAATGATCTGACATATTCATTGAAGGTAGAATATGTGGTGTAAAATGAACCAAAACATGAAATAAAATCCATTTTATGGACATATGTACACCAAATAACATCATTTATTGATTTTTGTTGTTATTTAAGTCCCATTTTTGTTAAAAAAGTGTGTACACCCTACTTTATTTTAAAAAATTTCCATGTGTGTCCTCTCCCTAACTTATAAAAGGTAGCCACCTCTCCCCCTATCTTGACAAATGTATAAAAATTTATCTCTTAAATTAATAATTAAAATATTTTCATATATTACCTCTCATCATCCTATAATCCTTACATTAGGAATATATTTATCCAAGGAAGTAAATTAGTGAAAACCAAATGGAGTTACCTAAAGAAGTAGTTGCATTCATTAAGGAGCACATCTATTTCGTTCATTCCCAAACCCATACAATAAATTTTATATAATTATAATATAATATCCTAATTTAACAAAATATAATAACTTTTCTATGATATATTTATTACCTCTATCTTTACACACTTTCATCAAATGGGGTACTCAATCATCATTCAGGTGTACAGTAGACTACCACCTCACGAACTGAGGTCATTCTATATTTAATTACCACCACTCAATGTCTGAAATAATGATTTATATATTATTTATATTTTACTTTTAATATTTATTACATAATAATACCAGTGGAGTCATTATATCATATATAACCTATTTGAATTCCATTTTTATGGGACATAATAACATCTCTTGTGAGTACGGCTGGCTACCGGCTCATGAAGTGATGTGTATCATTTTTCCCTAATGCGTTATGTGGATGAAAAAAAGGTTAAATATAATTAATATATATGATATAAATTAAATAATAATTATATCCATGAAAATTTATATTTCTGTAAATATAATATATCATTTTATTCTTTCTATTTCACATTCTGAAAAATGATTACATCATTCGGGGATGTGTAGACTACCGCCTCCTGGAAGGGATGTGACTCTTTTTGTTTTCATCACGAAATAAAAATAATGATATATATATATATATAATATGGTAGTTATGATATAATTATCATTATTTAAGGATAAATTACCCTTATTGTCTTTCCATAATGATAATTGAGAAATGAAAATGTCACCCACGCATACGCATGGCTTACCAAATCCATGATCTTAACGTTATTTAATTTTTCCAAAACTTATTTCATAGTTATTTATAAAATTATAATTTATTTAGAAATTTTTTAATTATGTAATGATATTTTTTCAGGAGATGTTAAAATAATGACCCTATTTACATTGGTCGACCTATCAATGACAGTTTTGACACATAATCCAAATATATTCAAAATATCTGACATAACATAATTGACTAAAAAATTGTATATAAATTGGTTATAAGTGATATAAAAGTTAAATTATAAATATATAAGGTCTTTAATCTTGTCAATAATTAAAGTTCAATTATTATTTAGGAATATAAAGAAAAAGTGTGATGAACCTGACTCAAGGTCAGTGTTTTTTCTCATCAGACTTTTGTTTTTGTGAGATACATGACAAATTCCCCACATATATTTGCTGAGTCATTCATATAATGTACGTGAATAAATTGTATGATTATTATAATTAATTTATTGGGTTTTACATATCCATTTTTATATTTATCATTCACGGGGTTTTTGGTTTAAATGTTACCAAACATGTAATAATGTTTTGTTACAATTTTCCTTCATTGATACGATTTTCATGTTATACACATATCATCATTAAAAAGGTGTATATAATTACCCCTTTAAAATTTTATATAATGAATCTCCTAAATTTTTATTATATTATATATTTCATTTAATTTTATTCCTTCATGAGGATTATAATTATAATTTACCAAAGTGGTAAGAGTCTTTTGTGATAGTCTCATTATTTATCGGGATTGTATACGACTATGTATCTAATGTTGTATTATTATAATTTTAATGAATTATATTTTCCTATATTTATTCATGATACATAAATGTAATTATAAAATTTTTCAACACTTTGGTAGTTAAATTTTTTTAGAAAGTGATTTTATGAAATTATTACTTCATTTCACCCATCAGTTGGAAATCTCTGTTCTTTCAAAAAAAAAGTTTTAAAAAATGAATCAAATATGTTTTTAAATAATATTTTTGGATAAAAAAGGGAAAATTATTTTAAAAATGTTTTATAAAATATTAATTTTTAAACTTCCTTAATATTTTCCTAATTTTTTTTTAATTTTTTTTTAAAATGTGTTATGTTTTAAAAATAGTTATTCAAATTGAAAACGATATTTTTCTCATGAATGTCTTTATTGATAATTTAATTTAATTTCCATTTTTCAATGAAAATTACCATTTTTTGTTACTTATCCTATACTGGGTATATTTTATATTGATACCATCCTCATCATTTTCTATATGGATTAATATTGTTTCAATAAGATTGTTATCAAAACCCATTTCTTTTTTACAGGTTAATCATGTTTCTAAGAGATTAATATAGTACCAATTTCTTTTTCACATGTTAACCAAGTTATATAATGTATAATTGTTGTTCCTTTTAGTTTATTATTAAATTAAGGATTTTATTTTTTATGATTACGCAATGGTACTTAGAAATATGACTAGTGGTTATATCATAAAATAGTTACTGGTGGTTCTGAAATACAAAAATTATTGGTAGTTTCATGATAAACCAAGTACGAGTGGGTTCGTGAGAACCCTCAAATTAATTGTGTATGTAATTTTACCATATGTTATTAAATTTCTAATGTTTATTATATGTGTGAATTGAAAATGTTGTCGAATTTACATACATGTTTTCTTGTTTCTAGTTATGGAATCATAATGCTTCTCATAGTGAATATTGACATCACATAGCTCATGGTTATTGATTATGTCATAAATTTTCTTTTCCATGTTATTAAATTTTACTATCCAGGTATTAAGGGGTATAATTTCCCTTCAGATTCGGTCATGAACTTTGATTATGTTATCATACACTTATACACTCCTATTCTCATTGATAACATTAAATTTTCAATGAATGTCTTTATACATAAGGAAAATTCATGATCGCAGTTACAAAGTTTTATTTTCCCTATATTTTAGAGAATTATGTCGAACTATTATTGTATTTAAAGGATTTTATATGGATAATATTTTTTACATAACCTTAAATAAGAAAAGATTGGTTTATGTTGGATAAATTCTCATTTAATGTTATTTTTATTATTTATGTAATGGTTTTTCTAATAATATAAAACTCTAAAGAAAAAAGGTCTTCAAGGTTTTATGTGATATTATTTTCCTTTTTCTGATTTAAGGATTAGATGAATAGAATTGGGTTTCAATTATCGGTATTAACGCCCGAAATATAAAGTTCATGATTTTTGAATATGATCCTAGAGTGTGGGTCATGGTATGTTATTATAGTTGTATCTTTATAAATTAAATGATTATATTATGTGCATAATTTTTTAATAAATTGGTAACCATTTATACAAAAAATAACTACCCAATAAAAATAAAAGTAATTTAGAAACTTCAAGTATAAATGGATTTTATAAATAATAATTTTTTTAACTATAAGAAAATAACCACACCTGATAATTTAACAAGTAATTATACATAAAAATAGATTTCAAGAAACAATGAATATGTGTAAGGAATCCATTATTATACATCTCACTGTAATTGAAAAGCTAAAATTGTAAGGAATTTCATAAATAGAAAAATTATTTTGACATTAAAGCTAAAATAAATAATATAACCAATATTTTAAAATTAAGTTAGTGACCATATTTTGATTAAATCATACATTATTCTTTAATCATAATAACAAAATTCCACCATTTCTTATTGATAATGATTCCTTTTTTATATCACATTTAATTGAAAATATTATCCTATATATATATATAAATCTGAAATAAAATAGTATCTAATATTAAATTTATTTAAACAAAATGTCAAGTATGTTAATGTATTCAGATCCTATATGGACAAGTGATATTTGTTAAAAAAATTCCATCACTATCATTTTAATAAATATCAACTAACAAAAAATGTATAAAAATATGTATTTAAAATAATGAACCTATAAAATATAATCAAACATACTTATATTCCAATTTTCCTATTTTTTTTATGAACAACGTCAAATAATGAGATAAACCAATATAATGTGAATTCATGTGGGAAGAATGCACATATCATCTAATCAAAAATTAATATGTAAAGTGTTCAGAGTTAAGGACATTAAAATTAATTTTAGATCATAATTATCTTAGCCTTCTTACCCATCATGTAATGGGAAAAATCAACACCCAATATCCACGTTTTCTTATATTTCACAAATATACGGAACTACATCATCAGTATTGTGATATTTCATAAATACTTAAATGTATTCTAGATCAATAAGATCATAAACACCAATTGTTTCATTTTGAATGTGAATCATGTGTAGATACATAATTAAATAAATAATATAATAATTCACTTTATATATCCATTTTAAAGTATAAAAATCTGAAACATTAATTTACTTACATAGAAGACAACTGAATCATTGTGAATATGATCTCATAAAAAATAAAAATATCCATGATATATTTTTTGGAATATTCTAAATAGATATTCTCTTACTCATATATTAGAAGTCATCTAAAACTGTGGATAATATGTTTAGCTCATCTAGACCCTCAAAATTATTTGAATTTGTTGGTTCCTCAACAATTTTTTCCTTTATACTAATTCCATTGATTTTAGATAATCCTATAAAAATTAAATGTAAGAAAACATTATATGTAAATTTCTGTCAATTGTTAATTATTTTTAATAATCAATGCATACCTCGCATGATAGATGATAATGAATGCTATATGGAAAACATAAAAGATGTCCAATAAAATCACAAACTATTGTATCCCCCTTAGTAGATTTTAGATGTGGAGTATTTGGATCATTAATATCATGTATTGAAATTTTTAACTAACCTAACTCCATGTGATGTTGGTGTACAGAATCCCAAAAAATATGTATGTATATTTATAATAAAATATGTACACGGGGATCTCCAGTACACAACTCATAGTATATGGTCAGGTCTGAATGAGAATGTTTTGGATATGAGTAGGGAGGTTAGGAAAGATGGAAAGGATGTGCAAGTTGTGCAGTATGTTAAATTTGTGAAAGATGTGTAATTTTTTATTGCCCCATTGATTATTCAAACATATAAATCATTACTAATTGAATTTGATCACTCATGCAATATTTTAGGTCTTCCAACTTCGATTTTTAGGAATCAGTCTATGGGAATCATGGTATAGTACTTTTATAAGTGAAATAATTCTTAATACTAAAGCATGTTATATATCCTCTTATGTGGTCAGGATTTTATGTCTTTCCAAACATATTAGATAGTATTTCTATAATACCCTTATGTATAAAAGTCTTATATGTCGTTATCTCCTAAATATCATCCTAAAATTTGAAATTGAAAGAGTATATTAGTGTTGTAAATTTAAAAAATACAAGAATTAGTGGAAAATAAAAATTAATTTCTTACCATTCTATCTGTTACATCCATAGAGTGCTATATAAGATTAATTTTATTTTGCTTCATTCTTACAACAATTCATTTCTTATAGTGTGTATGAGGAAAGGAACAATTGACTAGAAATATTCTGAAAGACTAATTGATTTATATCTTAATGCAATAAAATTTTACTCAATAATCTTCTCCCCAAATAAATGATACCCTCCAGTTGATAAAGAATGAGGGTATATATTTTGAAACTGGATATCTTAATGAGATCTTCAAGAGACCTGTTATATAAAAATCGATAAATAAGTAATCAGGTATTATATATGGTGTTTTACACTATAAAATAATTATAATAGCATAAATGCTTCATCATGTTGGTTGGATAAAATTTCAATCCATGTACATGAATCTAAAATTTCAATCCATGTATATCATTTTTTAGATATATTTATCAAACTACTTCTAAAGATAATAATATTTTCATAGTTTATTCCATTTCATGAAAATTGAATTTCTGGAATAATTTAATACATTAAATAGTAATCATATAAAATATATATAATTTTATGAATTTGATAAAAATAAATAAATCTAGTTATTTTAACATTAAATACTCCCAAAGAATCTCTTTCACCATCTGGTCAAAGAACATACAATAAAGATATAAAATGTTAATCTTGTATTTTCTTTTCATGGAGATATAACTGGTAATCTGCCTTACATTTAGTCTTGTTGGGTTATTATTATGTTCAAAATTAATATGTATTCAATTTTCACCATGAGAAAGATACAGTTTCAGTTAATGTGTAATCCCACATATACCAATTCATGAAAAAAAAATTACATTGTAGAAGTATAATACTCCTCTGTATGAGGCCCATAAGTATGCCTTTAATTATTTTTGCTAAATTAATCATTTTCTTTCATTAAATAATTATCATATTGAATATTTAATAATATTAAATAGAGAATTATAATGTGGTATATTTTTCTCTACCACTATACATTTTATTTAAATAGGTCATTTTAATAAAATTATATATACTTTTATATAATTAGAATTTTGAATATTTAAAAATAATGATTTCAAAAATATATAAGAAATAAAAATAGTGTAACACATTAGTAGGATAAATAATAATAACGATTTCAGAATTGTTATCCAAAAAATATGTTAATTAACCTATTGAATATGAACATTAGTAATATAATGATATAAAAATTTATAAATTTAAATATAATCTTACAAAATAGTGTTTTTATATGAATAAATTTAACTAAAACATAAATAATTAAAATAATTATTTAATATAAAAAATTACCATTACATTTGAATATAAAATTTATCACAAAAACCATATAAATAATAAATATATATATATAGGGAAATAGCCAATAATTAAAAACATATTTATTCACATGAAAATTAAAAAAAATACATATTTACCTAAATAATTAATAGATTAATTTAGTGTTTTCCCATATCTATTCAACATGATCAATTAGTATAGCCTAAACTATGTCAACATTACAGTCATTGTTATCATATGAAAATTGGATAATAGAAGAAGAAACCTCACATAAATATCTTACATGATCATCCTCCTCATCACTAATTTGAATTCTTTTACATTTAAAAATGACAGACCGTAGACTATTTTATGGATCAATGACATGAAATACTTTCTTGTCATGTGTCACTATAATAAATGGTTCTTCTGTGGAAATAAATCATTTCAAATAAAGAAGAGTAAATCCCAAAGTATCTTATTGAAAAATAGAATTACTATCGTCCATGTTACAAATAATACTATTACTCCAAATTTATTATAAAAAATTTCCTATATATCCTCAAGAACTCAAAGTTATGCATCAGTGTAGAAATTAGGTTATTATATTTTTTTAATCAAAAATAGATTTCTCTAGTTATGAGTGTTACCCCACTTTTTAGAATGGTACTCTTTTTATCCAAATTTATTAGGTAAAATGTGTACACATTAATATCAAAACTTGACCGTGTGAAGACATTAATAGATTTTCCCCCATGAAACACTTTCAATATTTCTAAAGTAGATATATAAATTTTTTACATTGTCTTTATAACATGAAAAAAATTCATTTTTAGGCTCAATCATCAACAAATTTTGAATTTTTTTTTTTGTATATCATACTACTAATTTATTAATATGTGGTGATATTTATAGTGGATCCTAATATCTGTTTTTCAAAATATATAGATTCTTTGGCATTACTTCATCACATGGAATGAACATTAAATTTAAGCATCGAATTCTTCTACATTAATAATAAATTAAAAAAATTCAATATATACTGAGACTAATATGCTTCAGATCAAATGAATAATCAATATAAAACTCAATCTCATCAACCAATAGGTGTTTTTTAATAATATATTCCTTAGGTTGATGAAAATTTTAACCATATCCCAACAAAAGTTTCATATATTTTCAAAAGGATAAATATAATGTAAATAAACAGGACCATATATTCTTATTTCACGCACCAAATGAATCACCAGAAATACTATTTTATTAAAAAAAATATGAGAAATTGATTTTTATTTGAGAATGTATAAGACTAGTTTCATTTTCTAACACATCTAATAAATTTTTATGAATAAAATTTATATAAATGGATTTGATAAAATAACATAACCTGATTGTAGTCATTCTTAAAAGGGTTTGAAATACACCACATAGTTGAAACTAAATAATTCTTGCGTAAATAAATAAGATTTGTTTTATTTTATACCAATTAGTTAAAAATAATTTAATAAAACCAAATTATTCATATTTGAAGAATATCCACCGGGTACTTTAATGTATTCTGACACTAAAAATTCACCTTTTCAACCATGCTAAATTTTTGACAATCCAGAGGAAAATATTTTATATTTCCTTCCATAATAAGAGATAACCCCAAATGTATTCCCATTTATATCATGATTAATATAGCATGTAATTCATCATTTATCATTTCTTTTATGTCTATCAATGTTCCAATGAAACATTCTCATGTGTTTTTTCAATATCCATAACTTCCATGTTATGTTTTATCACTAAAAAAATGCATTAAGGTAGTTCAAAAATAATAGACTTTTTTATAAATTCATTTTTTATTGACCACAAAATCATTTCCTTACATAATTTAAATCATTATTTCCAACCATGTTATAATATTCATCAGCTAAAAATTGTTGTTGGGCATATTATATTCCTATAAATAGTTAGACTATTTTTTAGATCTATGATAAGGATGATAAATTTATAAAAGAATGTGATGTCCCATGTACTATTACTTTATTACGTTCTTCAATTGATTATATGAATTATCTTATTTAAAAATTGAGAATTCATTTAGTCCCTTAACATTTTATCTAAAAATGATAACAATATGATGGAAATTTTTTATAGTGAAAATTAACATAGAATGAATAAGAAAATAATCATTCATATATTCATCAAAAATATAACACTCATCTATTGTATATATTTCAAATCCACAATCAATGTTGAAATATAAAAATCAACATATTTTATCTATTTTTTTGTACAGAAATAATCATGTTCTTCAAAACATATTTTTTCATCACATATATCTATGGTTAAAAGTTATGACCAACTAAAAAATAGGACATGAACTAGGTTAGTTGCTGAGGATATGATATGGCTTCGTTCAATCTTTTCACTATCCCATTATAATATTTCTATCATACATCCAAAATTAAGAATTTTTTATCATGTTTCTTATAATAACCCTTCTTTTTAATATAAACATAAACATGATTTATAACATAAAACTTCACATGATACAACAAAGAAGATTGAGAGGTTTGGTGTCTTTGGGGCTATGGATCATTACATAAATACTTGAAACATGAAATACAACATCTTTATTGAAAACTTCCTTTATATGACCACTACATTCCCTCATACTTAGCATTGCATGGGATAACCTGAGGAAATGCATAAGAAAAGGGTGATCTATAAAGCCCAGTAAGGGAATACAAAAGGAATAACATGAGGAGTACAATACATGTTATAAATTAGGCATATCAATAGAGCACAAGAGAAACATGAACATAAAGGCAAGATAAATAATGATTATTATAACATGGAAATGTGGCAACAACACTTAACATGGAATTAGCATGAGCTAAGGCCCATTGCACATGGAGGATGAGTAAATCCTCATTGCACATGAAGAATGAGTAAACCCTCATTTCACTTGAATTAGAATGACTCAACACTCATTTCACATGACGAATCATGATACTAAACTTTACCCAATGCGTTGGAGCGCTCTAAGGGCGCACCCTTCTTAAACATTTCATTTCATGCATAAGTGTGCCACATGGATCATAAAACATGGATTCATAAAACATAATAATTTATTCCATGATAATGGAATGTGGAATTAAGACATGAATCTTTATAATAAATAAGTAAATGTGCATAAAGGTGAATACCCTTGATGGAGAAATGGCCATGATATTCACTACACAATGGCATTGGCTTAGAAAATCGGTGCGATTTCGGCAGCGTAATGGCATGACATAAGAATACAAAAAAATGCTTGATGAGATCAAAAGGGGTTCTTCATCATATATACATGTAATAGACAGTAAGGAGGTCATATAGATACATTTCTCAACAATATTTAATGGAACTTCGATTCATGATACAAATGTATTTCTTGAATGTAAAAGAGGAGAGAGAAGTTCATTTCAGAATTTCGGCATAGTAACGGGTGTAATGGGAGGAATTTATTTAGAGAGAAAGGGTCTCCCATCATTAAAACATAAAGATGGAAGTATGAGGGAGGTGCGAAACCATACTCCAACATTCATAATTGAAATTAAAAGGGCAAAAAAACTTAAAGAAAATTGGACAAAATTGAGAATGGAAGAAAAAACCCTTACTTGAAAGTGTGCATCCAACGGCTAGAGAGAGGCTTCTGGGAGGCTTCTGGGGAGCTTGGAGCACCTTGGGAGGATTCTATAGATAATAGGGCAGAGGTTGGATGTACTCCAAAGGCTTTGAGTGATGAGGAAGTGGGATCTTGGGTGGGTTTATATAGGAAAGGTGAGGGAATTCTTTATTATTTAGTTTTGGGTCCCCTAACATTATATTAATCCAAACCACAAACCATCCCATGGTTTTTGCCAATGGATTTTGGAAAAGGTAAGAGGAAAAAAATATTTTATAAGGACAAAGTCCTAACATCTTAAAATAATGAGGTAGCTTATGTGGAGGTGAGTCACACTCTGATGGAAAATAATTTAAAAAGACAAGATGTTTAATAAGTCTTGATGGGTCCATTAATGCTTTGAAAAGTAGGTCAAACATAACCAAATTCACATTATTTTAATGGTAAAACATATATTGGTCGAACATAAAGCTTATAGTATTTTATTACATGACTATTGGGTCATTATGATGTCATAAAACACATTATATATTTCAACGGTATTTAATTTTTACCCAAAAATTTGACTATCTTAAAAAATTATGAAAAATTCACCGTCGGATAATCTCGATGTCTTGATTCCAGAAATAACATTTATTTTATCTAAATAATTTTCTAAATATGTTAATATTCACTTTTAAAATAAAAACATACATTTATCAAAAATTCACGGGTTTTGACAGAAATGGCTTTCAAATCATAATAAAAATTACAATTGTATTCATAAAATTATAAGATCATTTATGTTCAATAAAAATTAATTTAATAATAATAATAATATTTTATTAAAATATTATTTAATTAAAAAATCCATTAATTTAATAAAATAGAATTCTTAATTATATATTAACTAAAAACATTATTTGTACTTTAAAAACTATTTACAATGTTTCAATAATTACAAGAAAGTATATTCATTATTATATACAAAAAATAATTTACCTGAACATAGTACTATTTATTTGTTACATAAACCCTTAAAACAGCCTCATAAGACATAAGGGTAAGGTGTGCGATGGTGACAGACTCTTGGGGTGGCTCGGATAACATCGCTCGAGTGGTAATTTTTATAAACTTCCACTTCTCCCGTATATGGTCTCGTTCGAGGTTGAAATGATGAAGCTCGGCTTGGGCTTGGTCAAGGGAAAAGCCCAAGGATGCCGCCTCTTTTTTGAGCTCCGAAAAATGAGCTTCATATGGGGAAATTCTACTTGAGGAGGCCATCGCATCCTTTGTCAGAGTAAATTGGATTTGTCAAAGTCCTATATTTATACTAATAATGTGATCACTGTTCAACAGCTATATTAGCATCGGTCAAAATAATTATCCTAAAACCAAAGAAGTTGACATTTTATATAAACATAATGAGACATTTAATTATATCAAGAGGGATTTTCATTAATGAAACTTTCGGTCGTTACAATATTCCCTCCTTAAGAAATTTCACCCTCAAAATATTCCTTTTCCCACACTAGAACAGATATGGGTAACTCAGCTTCATCATTTCCTCCAATTCCCAAGTCGATTCTTCAAACATGTGGTTTCTCCACAACACCTTGATGAGGGGCATTGTCTTATTTCGTATAACTTTTTCTCTTTGATCTAAGATCTTCACTGGTTGCTCCTCATAAGAGATATCATCTTCCAATTGTACCACCTCAGAAGGGATTACATGTGAAGGTTCTAGTATGTACTTTTTTAAAAGGGATAAATGAAAGACATCATGTACTTTGGCCATAGTTGGTGGAATTTCCAGTCTATAGGCCACATCCCCGACACGATCAAGAATCTTGAAGGTGCCGATGTACCTTGGACATAACTTCCCTTTCTTTCCAAACCTCATGAACTTCTTCCCCCGAGATATGCGTAGAAAAACCATCTCTCTAAATTTAAACTCTAGGCCTCGTCGATGATTATCTGCATAACTCTTCTGTCAACTCTGGGCTGCCTTGATATGCTACTGAATGGTTTTCACCTTCTCCACCATTTCCTTGACAATTTCTGGTCCAAGCAGCTTACGTTCACCGACCTAATCCCAACATTCCTGTAAAGACCCGGAAATTTCAAGGAAAATTTTTTCTTAATTTTCTCTGGAATTTTACAAGAACGCAGTTTCTGACGGCGCCAGATTCCGAGGCCCGGTGTGCCCGGAATTAATTTCCGAAGTTTGGCTCGGGTACGTTCAGTGAACAAGCGAGCGGGAATTTCTATATTTTGAACCGGTGCTCGGAATTGAAATCTGATTGCACCGATGAACTCGCAACGCCGGTAATCGCTTAAGGGAACCTTTACCGTAGTTGCGTTTGTGCGGGAGAAGAAGTTAATTTTTGGGGTTTAATTAAACAAAGTGAATAAAATTGTTAAATCAATTTTATCTCATGTTAAGTTGTTAACTTCTCCCATGGGAAGTTGGTGGTGGGCCCACATCCATCCAACTTCCCATGTGTGGATATTTGAAAGTGTGGGGCTCACATGAACCCCTCCCCACCTATTCAAATTCCTTAACTTTCCTAACCCCTCTAAACCCCCCAGTTAATCTCCCTTTAACTCTTGAAATTCTCCCCCTCGTAAGTGCATGCCAACACATTTTAAATTAATGAAGTTATTTGAATTTTGGATTTTGAAAAGCTTGGCATGTGTTAATAAAATAATGGGAGGGATTATTTTATTAGGTTGCTTGGTTATGTGAGATTGGGAGCCTTGGAAGAAAAAGCATAGGATATCCTGAGTCCTTCTTTCTCTACAATGAAGAACACAAAGAACGTCTCTTCCGCCACTGAAGCACGACGACGCCATCTTCTTCATCGTTCTTCAACTGAGGCAAGGAAAGGGAAGCGATGCTCGTGACATCTCCAACGACCTTCATCCGCGTCAAAGGAGAAGGCGTCGCCTGCGAAGAACGTCGTCAACGACGACGTCACCTCCGAACGCTCGTCCACCAACGACGAGTACCCTTCTTCCTTCCGACGCATGAGCGTGAGAATTGAGAGTGTGTGACGAACACGACAATCGAGGAATCGATATCCGCCCTTTTTCCAAGATTGTCAATGAACGACAATTACGAGGTAGGGGTTTAATTTTATTTAATTATTCCGTTCTTGATTCTAGAATGTCAAACTTCGAGGATAACGAATAAATGTTATCGTTTAACGAGAGGGGGGTCGGACCGCACAAACACGGCCGAACCCCCTCCTATGTTCATATTTGTTTCCTTGTGTATAGAACGGGATGGCATGGTGTCGTCGCACCACGCGGGAATCACACGGCAATTATTGCGCGGTGCCGTCGCGCCGCGCCGAGGAATGAAATTCAAGAATGCGACGCCGTCGCGCCGCGTCAAAAGAAATCGAAGGCGTCGCGGCCAGAGTGGGGCCGTGGAAGAGGGGCGCGGTGCCATCGCACCGCGCCGGACGACGAAGGCCGCGGCCGGTTCCGGGCCGCGGCGGAACAAGATGACCGGCGGCCAGCCGGGCCGCCGGTGTCGGAAGCCGGAAGGGGACCGGCCTTTGCCGGTCCGGTTGGGGAAGAACCGGCCGGCCATGTCAGGCCGGCTGGAAGGGAGAAGAAACGGGGGAATTCAATTCCCCCGGCCAGCAAACTGGCCCCCCATAATGAGGGGGGGTTCATAAAGGGGGGGGGGGCTCTGCCCCCCGCGCGTGGCGCACACGCGGCGCCCAGGCCGTGCCTCCGCGCCGCCGGCCGGGCCGGATTATCTGATCCGGGCCGAGTCGTCAGGCCGGGTCGCCGCCCAGGCCGGCTCGACCCGGTTTGGCCGACCCAGGGGGGAGGGGGGGGGGGTCGGCCCGGGTCGGCCCGGGTCGGCCCGGGTCGGCCCGGGCCCAGACCCCCCAGTTTCAGACCACTTTCGTTCAAATGCATGTATCATGGGATACGAGCCTCCAAATGACTCGCCATCAGCGGAAACGCGATCCTTGGATCGAGACGGTCGTTTCGGTATATCGCACTCTAGGTTTCAGATTACATTGAGTTCGGCCGGGTTGGTTCGTACACGAAACCAATCGGGCCCTCGGAGCGGAAACACTCATATCTTGAGCTCCGGACATCTGATTGACATGCCGTCGACTTTGATTGATTCCTCTAAGTGAGACGGATCTTTTGGCTTACTCCGCTCGAGGTTTGGATGCCGTCAGAGTGCGGTCGGGTTGGTTCGCTCACGAAACCAACCGGGTCCCTGGAATGAAAAGGCCAATAACTCACAGACCGGGCGTCCGATTGATGCACCGTCTGTCTCGTTGATTTCCTCTTGATGAGACGGAACTTTTGGCATACTTCGCCTGAGTTTTGGATACAGTTGGATAGTGGCCGGGTTGGATCGCACCCGAAATCCAACAGGGCCCCTGGAACAGAATAGCTAATATCTTTCAGACTGGATGTTCGTTTGACGAACCGTCAGCGGCGTTGATGATCACGTTGAGAAACGGTCTCTATGAGTATAAACTATGAGAGTTCGGGGTACAGTTGAGATACAGCCTGGTTGGTTCGCTCATGAAACCAACCGGGCCCCTGAGACGAAAGGGCTAGTAACTCACAGACCGGGCGTCCGATTGACGCGCCGTCTGTTGCGTTGAGACCCCTATGATGAGGCAGTCCTTTGAGATACTTCTTCATGGAACCTTGAGATACTTGTAGTATCGACCTGTAGCTCGTGGAGAGGACCCTCCCAGAGACGAGCGTGCGGAGTACGGAGACCGTGTAGCCGACTGAGACCTGACGACTGCTTGACCGACTCGACTTGGAGTGAGTCGACTAGACCAGTGGAGGGAGCACTACTTTCTAAGGTGCAGACCCATGGCGGACGGAGCACTACCTGTGTGACAGTGCAGACCCGCGGTACTCATCCGGAGAGTACCTCAGCAGGCTACCTGGGGGTGTGCACTACTGTCTTTGGGTGACATACCCCGGTGGGAAACACTACTGTGTTTGGGTGGCTGACCTGCGGTACTCGATAGGAGGAGTACCTCAGCAGTCTTAGGTTAGTGAGCAGTACCTCGAAGTTGTTATAGGACCACTGTACACTCCAGAGACGGAGCTCTTCAGCAGTTACGGTTTCGATAATGAAAATTCTGGTTTGAGCTGAGACTTTTGACCTTGTGTTTACCTCATGATTGGGATGGGTCACTTGCTAACTTAGGTATATGTATGGGCATATACCTGGGTAGTGGTTATCCGTTGATTTCACAATCCTTGTGTTTCCTCATGATTGAGATGGGTTACTTGATAACTTAGTTATATGTATGGGTATATACCTAAGTAGAGGTTATCTGTTGAGATCATCTTTGTGGTTATCCTTGTTGGTTTAGTGAGACCTTGAGGGTCTCGGGGTCCCTACTGAGTATCGTTATACTCACCCCTGCACGGGCTATGCCTGAACCTCGTTGTGTTGGTTGCAGACAACGGGCAGTGTTGACGGAGGCCGAGTGTTTGAGGACTGGATGGTACCCGGAGGAGGACTACACAACGAGTCAGTACCCTGAGGTTGACTACACAACGTGACGACTCACAGAGGAGGATGACGGACGAGAGGGTGGAGGAGGCTATCTGTACCTACCCTTCAGGTAGGATCCGAGGAGGATGACCCAAGAGCTGCTTCCTACTTCTAGCTGTTGTCTTTTTGCTGTTGTACCTTGTTCAGTTGTAGTCGTACTTTCATTTGGGTTTGTATTCTGGCCCATTTACTTTTCATCATTTCTTTTGTACTTAGTGTTTTGCTTCCTCTTGTACTATGTGGTGCTTGTTTTCTTTTATAAAGACAATTCCTTCCCAGTTATCGGGATTTTACGCCTTTGGTGCTAGTCGGCAGCCCCTGGCCTATGGAAGGCGGGCTTGGGGTAGTCACGGCACGGGCCCTGAGGGCGGGTCGTGACAAATTGGTATCAGAGGAGTCGGTTCTACCACAGAACTTATAACTCTGATATTTTCTTTCTGTAAAGAAATAGTGTTAAGAGTATAGAGTGTGGTTTTCAGTTCAGGGAGTCCAGTGTTGGTGCGGGCGGCCGACGTATCCATACACCAGGACCGTGACAACAGATTTCTGACTTTGTGCACGAAAACACTGATTGCGTCTGTGTTTTCAAAGGTTTTCCCTTAAAACAGCTCAAACCAGGTCAGCTCACCAGGTATAAACGTTTGACCATGTCACGATGTTTCTTTCAGGATGCCTTTTCACGGACGACCAGCTAGAGCCCAGAGGGATGTGCGTGCTGACAGCCTGTCGAGCGACGAGGCTTCGGTACAGGGCCCTCTTGCAGTTGAGGCACCAACGGAGGCACCATCGGTACTACTACCCGTTGGGCCACCAATGCCACTAGCCAAAGCAGTAGGTGATGCACGCTACTTGAGTGCGCTGCACGAGTTCCAGCGCCAGAGGCCACCCAGGTTCCGGGGATAGACGGACCCGCAGGCAGCTGAGGTTTGGCTGGAGGCTGTGGTGAGAGTGTTCAGGCTAGTGGGGACACCGGCAGAGTTCATGGTGATCGTTGCTACCAGCCTCCTTCAGGCAGAAGTAGGCAGGTGGTGGAGCCACTTGTTTCAGTTTTGTGATGGGATGAACTTCGCTTGGGAAGACTTCGAGACCTTCTTCAGGGTGGAGTTTGTGCCAGTAGTTCTACACCCTGAGCGTGTACAGGAGCTTCTGCCTTTGTCGCGTGTTTTTCGATCAGTAGCCGAGTCATCTGTGGGCAGTAGACAGATGATGCAGAGGTCCAGGAGGACTAGACTAGCAGTTAGACGATCTCGGGTTTTAGGACCGGTGGTGCGGGGCACCCAGGGTGGGAACAGAGCTAGGCGTGCCAGAAGCAGGTTGTGTTACTCATGCGGCGGAAAGGGTCACCTGGCACATGACTGTCCGAATCCTCGTACGGTTGATCAGCGGGTGTTGGAGGAGCCACTGAGGTAGAAGCAGCGGCTGGTGCTTGAGCAACAGCCGAGCAGTGGACAAGGCAGTAGAGCTCTGAGAGCAGGTGGGCAGGAGAGGAACTAGTGGATACGTCCTTTGTACTTCTAGTTCCATGTTGATTTTGTATTCGTGTCTTTGTACTATGAGCTGCAATAATAAAAAGACACTTATCTTTGTTTGCTTTCATGTCCTTTTGTTTGGTTGATGCTGAGTGGTTCTGGTTAAACTGTTGACTTGACCCTCACTTTCGAGATTTCTACTGGAGGAGACCAAGTGACCTCACACTGATGCCGACAGTGTAACTTGACCCTTGGAGGCGAGAGTGACAGTTGGATCTCTTAGTAGTTACGTCGAGGCCTTACGACATCATCCATGGCATGAATGCATCATTCATGTCCGTATTGACTGTATTAGGCAATGAGCGTGGTTCATCCAGGGGATGAGACTGGGTTTCTCTTATCGGCAAAGAAGAAATCATGGCAGCACTTGTGAGACTAGAGGAGGTCCAGGACATCCAAGAGAGGATGAAGACTGCACAGTGCAGTAAGAAACAGGAAACCGGTGCCAGTCTTAGAGACTCGGGCATGTTAAAGAAGAAGAAGCTTAAAGGAGAGATGAGTCTACGAAGCAGCAGATGTGGAGGCAGAGCTAGGAGAGCAGCATGAGGTGGTGTACATCCTAACATTGTACAACCACCCGCCGTAGTTATTCCTGCCAGGCTCAGGATGCTGGAGGGCGGAGGAAGAGTGCGGCTGCATGCGGTCAAGGAGTGTGACCCAATGGCTCTAGAAATGATTCAAGGGACAGTCTGTCTCCACTAATAGCTGTTGTAGTAATAGACATCGATGTGAATCATTCCTTGCTTTCAAAAATCTTGTTCCAGACCTAGAGTTTCTAGTAAGCCGTGGACTTGACCCTCACGTCTGGAGATACCTTGGGAGGAGACTCGATAATCACAATTACGCCGACAGTGTGGTCAGACCCTCGAGGCGAGAGTTCCGGTTGGAATCTCTTGGTGACAACGTCGAGGCCTTACGACGTTAGTTTGAGTATGGAATGGGCAATAACTGTTCATACTCAAATTGACGGTTTTAGGCAAATGTCAGGATGGGTTTTCCTTGGTCGGCGAAAAGGAAACCCCAGGCAGCACGGAATAAACTCTTTCATAGGAGGGTGCGAACGACCACTCTTGAGTCAGTCAACCATACCCTCATGGCAGCAGCCTTTCGAGTTCCAATTATAACAGAAAATGGAGACCTCTGGAGTTCGATGATGATGATTACGTCCTTATACGGGTCTCACCTCGACGAGGTTTACGGAGATGTGGCCAAGGAGGCATGTTATCTCTGAGGTTCAGCGGACCTTCTTAGGTCCTCAGCTGGGTAGGCGGGGTGGTTTACTGCTTGACCCATTCACCACAGTTGCACTAGGTGCACGACTACTTCCACGTATCTCCACTGAGGAGATACGTGCTCGACCCTTCGCATATCATCGACCATGAGAAGATGGACGATGGCGATGGGGTGTCTTTCACGGAGGTTCCAGTGGGGATCGAGGATCGACAGGTTCAGATCCTACGAGGACGATCGATTCCTCGGGTGCACTTTCTTTGGCAGTACAGAACCTCCAGGTAAGCACATGGGAGCGGAAGGCTCAGATGCGTGCTCTGTACCGCTTTTGTGACCCTAGTTTGTGTTGAAGCTTTATGGGGACGTAAAGCCCTGAGGTGGGAGTAATTTAAAGACCCATAAATTTCAAGAAAATTTTTTCTTAATTTTCTTTGGAATTTTACAAGAACGCAGTTTCTGACGGCGCCTGATTCCGAGTCCCAGTGTGCCCAGAATTAATTTCCTAAGTTTGGCTTGGGTACGTTCAGTGAACGAGCGAGTGGGAATTTCTATCTTCTGAATCGGTGCTCGGAATTGAAATCCGATTGCACCGATTAACTCGCAACGCCAGTAATCGAATAAGGGAACCTTTACCGTAGTTGCATTTGTGCAGGAGAAGAAGTTAATTTTTTGGGTTTAATTAAACAAAGTGAATAAAATTGTTAATTCAATTTTATTTCATGTTAAGTTGTTAACTTCTCCCATGGGAAGTTGGTGGTGGGCCCACATCCATCCAACTTCCCATGTGTGGATATTTGAAAGGGTGGGGCCCACACGAACCCCTCCCCACCTCTTCAAATTCCTTAACATTCCTAATCCCTCTAAACCCCCCATTTAATCTCCCTTTAACTCTTGAACTTCTCCCCCTCTTAAGTGCATGCCAACACATTTTAAATTAATGAAGTTATATGAATTTTGGATTTTGAAAAGCTTGGCATGTGTTAATAAAATAATGGGAGGGATTATTTTATTAGGTTTCTTGGTTAAGTGAGATTGGGAGCCTTGGAAGAAAAAGCTTAGGAAATCCTGAGTCCTTCTTTCTCTATGACGAAGAACAAGAAGAATGTCTCTTCCACCACTGAAGCACGACGACGCCATCTTCTTCATCGTTCTTCAACCGAGGCAAGGAAAGGGAAGTGACGCCCGTGACATCTCCAACGACCTTCATCTGCGTCAAAGGAGAAGACGTCGCCTGCGAAGAACGTCGTCAACGACGACGTCACCTCCGAACGCTCGTCCACCAACGACGAGTACTCTTCTTCCTTCTGACACATGAGCGTGAGAATTGAGAGTGTGTGACGAACACGACAATCGAGGAATCGATATCCGCCCTTTTTCCAAGATCGTCAACTAATGAAAATTACGAGGTAGGGTTTTAATTTTATTTAATTATTCTGTTCTTGATTCTAGAATGTCTAACTTCGACGATAACGAATAAATGTTATTGTTTAATGAGAGGGGGGGTGGACCGCACAAACACGGCCGAACCCCCCTCCTATGTTCATATTTGTTTCCTTGCGGATGGAACGGGTTGGCGTCGTGCTGTCGCACCACGCGGGAATCGCACGACAATTATTGTGCGGCGCCGTCGCGCCGCGCCAAGGAATGAAATTCAAGAACGCGATGCTGTCGCGCCGTGTCAAAAGAAATCGAAGGCGCCGCGGCCGGAGCGGGGCCGCGGAGGAGGGTCGCGGTGCCATCGCACCACGCCGGACGACGAAGGACGCTGCCGGTTCCGGGCCGCGGTGGAACAAGATGACCGGCGACCAGCTGGGCCGCCGGTGTCAGAAGCCGGAAGGGGACCGGCCTTTTCCGGTCCCGTTGAGGAAGAACCGGCCGGCCAGGTCCGGCCGGACGGATGGGAGAAGAAATGGGGGAATTTAATTCCCCCGGCCAGCAAACCGGCCCCCCATAATGAGGGGGGGTGCGGGTTCACAAAGGGGGGGGGGCTCTGCACCCCGCGCGCGGCGCACATGCCGCGCCGCCGGCCGCGCCGGATTTTCCGAGCCGGGCCGGGTCGTCGGGCCGGGTCGCCGCCCGGGCCGGCTCGACCCGGTTCGGCCGACCCAGGGGGGGTCTGGCCGGGTCGGCCCGAGCCCAGACCCCCCAGTTTCCGACCACATTCGTTCAAATGCCCGTATCTTGGGCTATGGGCCTCCAAACGACTCGCCGTCAGTGGCAACGCGATCCTCGTATCGAGTCGGTCGGTTCGGTATATCGCACTCAAGGTTTCGGATTACTTGGGTTTGGCCGGGTTGGTTCGTACACGAAACCAACCGGGCCCTCGAAGTGGAAACGCTCATATCTTGAGCTCCGGACGTCCGATTGACGTGTTGTCGACTTTGATGGATTCCTCTAAGTGAGACAGATCTTTTGGCTTACTCCGCTCGAGTTTTGGATGTCATCGAAGTGCGGTCGGGTTGGTTCTCTCACGAAACCAACCGGGCCCCTGGAATGAAAAAGCCAATAACTCACAGACCGGGCGTCTGATTGATGCACCGTCTGTCTCGTTGATTTCCTCTTGATGAGACAAAACTTTTGGCATACTTCGCCCAAGTTTTGGATACAGTTGGATAGTGGCCGGGTTGGATCGCACCTGAAATCCAATCGGGCCCCTGGAACGGAAAAGCTAATATCATTCAGACTGGACGTCAGTTTGACGAACCGTCAGCAGCGTTGATGATCACGTTGAGAAACGGTCTCTATTAGTATACCGTATGAGAGTTCAGGGTAAAGTTGAGATACGGCCGGGTTGGTTCGCTCACGAAACCAACCGGGCCCCTGAGACGAAAGGGCTAGTAACTCACAGACCGGGCGTCCGATTGACGTACCCTCTATTGCGTTGAGACCCCTATGACGAGGCGGTCCTTTGAGATACTTCTTCGTGGAACCTTGAGATACTTGGAGTATCGACCTGTAGCTCGTGGAGCGGACCCTCCCAGAGACGAGCGTGCGGAGTACGGAGACCGTGTAGCCGACTGAGACCTGACTACTGCTTGACCGACTCGACTTGGAGTGAGTCGACTAGCCCAGTGGAGGGAGCACTACTTTCTGAGGTACAGACCCATGGCGGACGGAGCACTACCTGTGTGACAGTGCAGACCCGCGGTACTCGTCCGGAGAGTACCTCAGCAGGGTACTTGGGGGTGTGCACTACTGTGTTTGGGTGACATACCCCGGCGGGAAGAACTACTATGTTTGGGTGGCTAACCCGCGGTACTCGACAGGAGGAGTACCTCAGCAGTCTTAGGTTAGTGAGCAGTACCTCGGAGTCGTGACAGGACCACTGTACACTCCAGAGACGGAGCTCTTTAGCAGTTACGGTTTCGATAATGAAAATCCTGGTTTGAGATGAGACTTTTGACCTTGTGTTTACCTCATGATTGAGATGGGTCACTTGATAACTTAGGTATATGTATGGGCATATACCTGGGTAGTGGTTATCCGTTGATTTCACAATCCTTGTGTTTCCTCATGATTGAGATGGGTTACTTGATAACTTAGGTATATGTATGGGCATATACCTAAGTAGAGGTTATCTGTTGAGATCTTCTTTGCGGTTATCCTTGTTGGTTTAGTAAGACCTTGAGGGTATCAGGGTCCCTACTGAGTATCGTTATACTCACCCCTGCATGGGCTATGCCCGCACCTCATTGTGTTGGTTGCAGACAACGGGCAGTGCTGACGGAGGCCGAGTGTTCGAGGACTGGACGGTACCCGGAGGAGGACTACATGACGAGTCAGTACCTGGAGGTGGACTACACGACGTGAAGACTCACAGAGGATGTTGACGGACGAGAGCGTGGAGGAGGCTATCTGTACCTACCCTTCAGGTAGGATCCGAGGAGGATGACCCAGGAGCTGCTTCCTACTTCCAGCTATTGTCTTTTTGCTGTTGTACCTTGTTCAGTTGTAGTCGTACTTTCTTTTGGGTTTGTATTCTGGCCCATTTACTTTTCAGCATTTCTTTTGTACTTAGTGTTTTGCTTCCTCTTGTAATCTGTGGTGCTTGTTTTCTTTTATAAAGGCAATGCCTTCCCAGTTATCGGGATTTTACACCTTTGGTACTAGTCTCCAGCCCCTGGCCTATGGAAGGCGGGCTTGGGTTAGTCACGGCACGGGCCCCGAGGGCGGGTCGTGACAATGCCGGTGTTCTACACCTTTTCCCATAGAGGGCATCATATGGTTCCATTTGGATGCTCGATTGGAAACTGTTATTATAAGAGAACTCCACCAGAGAAATATGATTATCCCAACCTCCTTTAAAGACCATTGAGCATGCTCTCAACATATCCTCAAGTGTTTGTATAGTCCGCTCAGATTGGCCATCAGTTTGAGGATGATAGGTCGTACTGAAGTTCAGTTCAGTATTCAGAGCATGTTGAAGACTCTTCCAAAATGTAGAGGTGAATCTTGGATCTCGGTCAGACACAATAGATAGTGGTACACCATGCAACCTTACCACATCCCTTATATATATCTGTGCCAGTTGTTTCAATGAGAAATCCTCCCAAATAGCAATGAATTGTGTAGTCTTTGTAAGATGGTCCACAAGAACCAAGATTTCATTATTGCATTTGGATTTCCTCGGAAGTCTGGTGACAAAGTCCATGGTGATGTTCTCCCATTTCCATTCTGGTATGGGCAATGGTTGCATCATCCCCTTATACTTCTGCCTCTCTGCCTTCACTTGCTGGCACAACAGGCACTTTGATTTATATTCAGCGATCTCCTTCTTCATATTATCCCACCAAAAGTTTTCTTGGTGATCTCAATACATCATTGTGTTTCCTTGGTGAATAGAGAAATTTGAACTATGTGCATCATCCAAATGTTCCTTCTTCAGCTCCATACATGATGGAACACATAGTCTTTTCCCAAACCGCACAATTCCTTCTTCATTAACATTAAACTCTGAGGATTTCCCTTTTTCGATAGCTTCCACTTTTTCTTGAATTACCACATCCTCCTTTTGAGAATCCTTTAACCTTTACAAAAGAGACAGTTGAGCATTCATTTGTGAAAGGATTGATGATGTTCCCTTCTCTATGATTCCCATGTCCATCTTTATCAATTCTAAGAAGATTGGATCATTATAAATTCTCATCATTGATAGAATTGCTGGATCCTTTCTACTTAGGGCATCTACCACCTTGTTCGCTTTCCCAGGGTGGTAATGTATTGAACTGTCATAATCCTCGATGAGCTCTATCTGTCTTCTCTGGCGCATATTAAGATCTTTTTGTGTGAATATATATTTAAGACTCTTGTGGTCTGTATATATCTCATATTTCTCTCCATATAGATATTGCCGCCAGATTTTCAAGGAAAAGAACACCACCACCTACTCTAGATCTTGAGTTGGATATTTTCTCTAATGTATTTTTAACTTCCATGAGACATAGGATATAACATTATCATTCTGCATCAGCACACAGCCTAAGCCCTTCTTCGAAGCATCATTGAATACCACAAAAATTTCCCCACTTGTGGGTAAAGTGAGCACGGGCGCAGTGATAAGCCTCCTTTTCAACTCCTTGAAGCTTTATTTGCATTCATCACTCTAAGAAAACTTTACTCCCTTTCGAGTTATCTTCGTATTAGGGTTGGACAATAGTTTCAAATTTCTCAAAAATCATCGATAATATCCAGCTAACCCCAAGATGCTACGGATATCTGTTACCGATGTTGGCCTCGACCATCCCTCAATTGCATCTGTTTTGGAGGGATCCATAGATATCACATTGCTTTTGATGATATGGCCTAAGAATGAGGCTTCCTTCAACCAAAACTCACACTTTTTGTACATTTCATAGAGCATATCCTTGCGAAAAGTCTCCAGTACGGTTCTTAAATGCTCCTCATGATCCTCATTTGTTTTGGAGAATATTAGAATATCATCTATAAAGACTACCACAAATTTTTCTAGGTAATCTCTAAAGACTCTAGTTATTAATTCCATGAAGATTTCTGGAGAATTAATGAGTCCGAAAGGCATTTCTATGAATTCATAGTGCCCGTATCTTGTGCGAAAAGCAGTCTTAGGGATATCATCCTTCTTCTCCCTTACTTGATAATATCCCGACCGCATGTCCACCATGGAGAAGTATTGTTCTCCACGTAGATGATCGAACTAGTCATCAATTCTTGGGATAGGATACTTGTTATTTATCATGATTTAGTTAAGTTCATGATAATCAATGCAAAGCTGCATTGACCCATCCTTATTCTTGATGAAGAGGACTGGTGCACCCCATGGTGAAGCACTTGGGCGTATAAACCCTTTATATAAATTCTCCTGTAGTTGTTTCATTAGCTCTTCAAGATCTACAACAGCCATTCTATATGGAGTCTTGGATATTGGTAAAGCCCCTGTTATAAGTTCAATTGAGAATTCAACATCTCTTCTAGGAGGAAGACCATGCAGTTCCTCGACAAACACTTCCGCGAATTCCCTCACAATAGGCATTTCTTCAAGGATGGTTTCTTCCTTGGACTCAATCATCTGAGCCAGAGATGCGTGCTCATAGGGAATTAATATCCATGCTTGAGATGTTGGAGCTAAAGGAGATTCATCTTCCTCCTTACACTTGTAAGGAATCGTGGGTAGATTCTCCATATGGAGTGTGATTTCCCTCTCTCGACAATTTATGTTGGCTCTATATAAGGAAGGCCAATCCATGCCCAGAATAGTATCAAATTCCACCAGAGGGAGTATGATGATGTTCTCTAGGAAATTAAATCCACAGATTATAACAGGGGAGGATTTATATTCATGGGATGCAATGATTTCCCCATTTTCCGTACTCAACGACATCTTAACTTCCATAATTTTTGGTGGCGCTGGGATTTTTCTACTAAACCCTCGAGATATAAAATAATGCGTAGAACCTGAATCAAAAAGCACGTTCTCTATTCATGAATGAATAACTAGCATAGCTATCACCACATCGTTTTTGGGGTTCACTTCGGCAGAAGTGATGGCAAAATATCTTCCTTGCTTCCTTGGAGGTTGTTGGTTGCCTTCGAAAACCCTTGGATTAGGGCACTGATTTGCAAAATGACCTAGTTTTTTCCATTTGTAGCATTGAACAATGCATTTTGGTTTGAACGGAGCGTTCCTCTCCTCTGTCACAGCTGCGGGTCTTTCTTGCCAATAGTTAACAGCTAGGTTCCCTTCTCTTCCACACCTGAAGCATTTCTCGTCCCCTTAAGGCAATTTATAGGGTGCTTCTTTCTGCACTTTTGGCAAGTGGGGTGCTGGATCTTCTTACCACTAATGGATTTATCCATCAGACCACCAGAATTAAAGTCCACCTTACGCTTCTTGACCCCATGATACCCCTATGATTCCACGATCTCCATTTTGACCCTAAGGGCACATCAGAATATTTCCTCATAGCTGTCGAAGTCACGGACCTCCAATGCTTTCCGCGGGATAGGATTCATCCCACCAAAGAAGTGGTAAACATTGCATTCGCGGGTAATGACAAGGCCGGAAGCGTATCGTGCATGCCTTGTGAAGTTGGCCTCGTATGCTCCAACAAATTCTTTATCTTTTTTATTGAGGGAAAGGAAGTCTCTTTCCATCTTAAGACAGAGGGTGCGTGGAAAATATTTATCGAAAAACATATTCCAGAAACCCTTCCATTCCAATGCCTTGATCTCCCCCTCAGGCTTCATATTTTTGATCAACGTCCACCATTGATTAGCTTCACCCTCCATACGATAAGCATCCAGGAGAACCTTCTCTTGTTCAGAACATTGAAGAATGGAGAAGATCTTTTCAATGGATTTGATCCATTGTTCATCGATCATGGGGTCAGATGATCCACTAAAAGTAGGAGCCCATTGTCTCATGATGCTCTCGATAGCGACTTGTTCTTTCTTGGGGGGGGGGGGTTGAACGTTCCTCTTGACCCATTATTCTATTAAAAACATGAGTTAGCTGAGAGAAAAGCGTGACAAAGTTCGCGATTCCCGATCCCATGGGATTGGGAATCTCATTATTACAGTCATCACACTGATCTTCACAACGGTTTTTAGCCCGAGTCCTCCTATTGCCAGCCATTGGCTGGAATAAAAGGAAAGTTAGCGGTAACACATAAAGGGTAATCCAAAGAAAAATGATGATGGATTATAAATAAACTTTTATTTCCTTATCTCATGGGTCTATAAGCTTCAATCTAGGCTTTTCATGATCTACTTTCTAACATATATTCTTAGAGGCATTTTTTCCCTTAATAAGTGTTCATACTAAGCTTTTGAATTTACCAAATCATATCTCCCAAGATTGTCATAACCAAGAGTGCAGCAAGGCCTGTTTTCATGCACCGGTTCTCGTTCGAGTCTAGCTCAAAGAGGTGCTTTCGGGTTTTACCCCTAGGATACATCTGTGCCAGAGCCGCCTCTACCTGCTCGTATCCAAATAGGGATGTATTTTATTGATAACCCAATTACTCAATACTCACCAAAACATAGGGACATATTTATTATACTTAGTCTTGTATCTAAGGCTATACTAGGGTTTTCTAATCTTAATCCCAAAATAACTAAACCTATCCTTTGATACCAACTATGACAACCCTAATTTTTAATACAAATATAAACATGATTTATTACAAAAAAAATCACTTGATACAACAATGAAGATCAATTGGTTTAGTGTCTTTGGGGCTTAGGATCATTACCTAAAAACTTGAAACATGAAACTCAACATCTTTATTGAAAATTTTCTTTACATGACCACTACATTCCCTCGTACTTAGCATTGCATGAGATAACATGAGTACATGCACAAGAAAAGGGTGAGGTATAAAGCCCAGTAAGGGAAAACACATGGAATAACTTGAGGAGTACAATAAATGTTATACATTAGGCATATCAATAGATCACAAGAGAAACATGAACATAAAGGCATGAAAAAGCATGATAATCATAACATGGAAATGTGGCAACAACACTTAACATGGAATTAGCATGAGCCAAGGCCCATTGCACATGGAGCATGAGTAAATCCTCATTGCACATGAAGAATGAGTAATCCCTCGTTGCACTTGAATTGGCATGAGTCAAAAATCATTGCACATGGCGTATCATGATATTATACTTTATCCAATGCATTGGAGGGTTATAAGGGCGCACCCTTCTTAAATATTTCATTTCATGCATAAGTGTGCCACATGTATCATAAAACATGGATTCATAAAACATAATAATTAATTCCACGATAAAGGAATGTGGAATTCAGACATGAAACTTTATAATCAATAAGTAAATGTGAATAAAGGTGAATACCCTTGATGGAGAAATGGGCATGGTATTCACTACACAATGACATTGGCTTAGAAAATCGGTGCGATTTCGGCAGCGTAACGACGTGACATAAGAATTCACAAAAATGTTTGATGAGAGAGAAAGGGGTTCCTCATCATATTTACATGTAATGGATTGTATGGAGGTCATATAGATACATGTCCCATAAATTTGTAATGGAATTTCGATTCATGATACAAAAGTATTGCTTGAATGTAAAAGAGGAGAGAGAAGTTGCTTTCAGAATTTCGGTATAGTAACAAGTGTACATGGGAGGCATTTAATGAGAGAGAAAGGGTCTCCCATCATTCAAACATAAAAAGGAAAGTATGAGGGAGGTGAAAAACCATACCCCAACATTCATAATTGAAATTAAAAGGGAAAAACAACTTAAAGAAAATTGGACAAAAATGAGAAAGGAAGAAAAAAAACCTTACTTGGATGTGTGTTTCCAAAGTCTAGAGAGAGGCTTTTGAGAGGCTTCATGGGAGCATGGGGAACCTTGGGAGGATTCTAGAGATATTAGGGAAGAGGTTGGAGGAACTCCAAGGGATTTTAGTGAGGATGAAGTTGGATCTTGGGTGAGTTTATATAGGAAAGGTGAGAGAATTCTTTATTATTTAGGTTTGGGTCCCCTTACATTAAATTAATCCAAACCACAAACCATCCCTTGGTTTTTGCCAATGGTTTTTGTAAACGGTAAGAGGAAAACTATATTTTATAAGTCCAAAGTCTGAAATTCTTAATACAATGAGGTTGCTTATGTGTAGGTGAGTCACACTCCAATGGAAAATAATTTAAAAAGACAAGATGTTTAATAAGTCATGAGGGGTCCATTAATGCTTTGAAAAGTAGGTCAAACAATCCCAAAATCACATTATTTTAATGGTAAGACATAAATTGGCCAAATAAAATGCTTATTGTATTTCATTACATCACTATTGGGTCATTATGATGTCATAAAACACAGTATATATTTAAACGGTATTTAATTTTTACCCAAATATTTGACTGTCTCATAAAATTATGAAAAATTTTCCGTTTGATAATCCCGACGTCCGGATTCCAAAAATAAAATTTATTTTATCTAAATAATTTTCTAAATATGTTAATTTTCATTTTTAAAATAAAAACCCACATTTATCAAAAATTCACGGGTTTTGACCGAAATGGATTTCAAATCATAATAAAAATTACAATTGCATTCATAAAATTATAAGATAATTTAAATTTAATAAAAACTAATTTAATAATAATATTATTATTTTATTAAAATATTATTTAATTAAAAAATCCCTTAATTTAATAAAATATAATTCTTAATTAAATAATAACTGAAAACATTATTTGTACTTTAAAAATTATTTACAATGTATCAATAATGTCAAGAAATTATATTAATTATTATATACATAAAATAATGTACATGAACATAGTACTATTTATTTGTTACATAACCCCTTAAAACAACCGCATAAGACCTAAGGGTAAGGAGTGCGATGGTGACAGACTCTTGGGGTGGCTCGGATAACATTTCTCGAGTGGTAATTTCTATCAACTTCCACTTCTCCCATAGACGGTCCCACTTGATCTTGAAATAACGAAGCTCAGCTTGGGCTTGGTCAAGGAAAAAGCTCAAGGATGCCACCTCTTTCCTGAGCTCCGGAAAATGAGCTTCGTATGGGGAAATTCTACTTGATGAGGCCATCACTTCCTTTGTCAGAGTAAATTGGATTTGGTAAAGTCCTATATTTATACTAATAATGTGATCACTGTTCAACGGCTATATTAGCAACGGTCAAAATTATTATCCTAAAACCAAAGAATTTGAAATTTTATATAATCATAATGATACATTTAATTATATCAAGATGGATTTCCATTAATGAAACTTTAGGTCGTTACAATATTCCCCCCTTAAGAAATTGCACCCTCAAAATTTTCCTTTCCCACACTAAAACAGATGTGGGTATCTCAACTTCATCATTTCCTCTGATTCCCAAGTAGATTCTTCAAACTTGTGGTTTCTCCACAACACCTTGACGTGGGGCATTGTCTTATTTCGTAGAAATTTTTCTCTATGATCTATGATCTTCACTGGTTGCTCCTCATAAGAGAGATCATATTCCAATTGTACCACCTCAGAATAGAGTACATGTGAAGGGTCTGGTATATACTTCCTTAAAAGGGATACATGAAAGACATCATGTACTTTGGCCATAGTATGTGGAATTGCTAGTCGATATGCCACATCCCTGACACGATCAAGAATCTTGAAGGGGATGATGTACCTTGGAATTAACTTCCCTTTCCTTCCAAACCTCATGAACTTCTTCCACAGAGATATGCGGAGAAAAACCATGTATCCAACTTTAAACTCAAGGCCTCGTCGACGATTATCTGCATAACTCTTCTATTGACTATAGGCTGCCTTGATATGCTGCTGAATGGTTTTCACCTTCTCCACCATTTCCTTGACAATTTCTGGTCCAAGCAGCTTACGTTCACCGACCTCATCCCAAAATGTCGGTGTTCTACACCTTTTCCCATACAGGGCTTCATATGGTTCCATTTGGATGCTCGAGTAGAAACTGTTATTATAAGAGAACTCAAACAGAGAAATATGATGATCCCATCCTCTTTTAAAGACTATTGAGAATGGTCTCAAAATGTCCTCAAGTGTTTGGATAGTCTGCTCAAATTGGCCATCAGTTTGAGGATGATAGGCCGTACTGAAGTTCAGTTCAGTATTCAGAGCATGTTGAAGACTCTTCCAAAACGTAGAGGTGAATCTTGGATCTCGGTCAGACACAATAAATAGTGTTACACCATGAAACCTTACCACATCCCTGATATATATATGTGCCAGTTGTTCCAATGAGAAATCCTCTCGAATAACAATGAATTGTGCAGTTTTGTAAGATTGTCCACAACAACCCAGATTTCATTTTTTCATTTGGATGTCCTCGGAAGTCTGGTGACAAAGTCCATGGTGATGTTATCCCATTTCCATTCTGGTATGGGAAATGGTTGCATCATCCCCTTAGACTTCTGCCTCTCTTCCATCACTTGCTAGCACACCAGGCACTTTGATGATTATTCAGCGATCTCCTTCTTCATATTATCCCACTAAAAGTTTTCTTGGTGATCTCGATACATCTTTCTGCCTCCATGGTGAATAGAGAAATTTGAACTATGTGCATCATCCAAAAGTTCCTTCTTCAGCTCCATACATGATGGAACACATAGTCTTTTACCAAACCGTACAATTCCTTCTTCATTAACATTAAACTATGATGATTTCCTTTTTTTGATAGCTTCCACTTTTTCTTGAATTCCCGCATCATCCTTTTTAGAATCCTTTAACCTTTACAAAAGAGACGGTTGAGCATTCATTTGTGAAAGGATTGATAATGTTCCCTTCTCTATGATTCCCATGTCCATCTTCATCAATTCTAAGAATATTGGATCATTCTCAATTCTCATCATTGATAGAATCGCTTGATCCTTTCTACTTAGGGCATCTACCACCTTGTTCGCTTTCCGAGGGTGGTAATGTATTGAACAGTCATAATCCTTGATGAGCTCTATCCGTCTTCTATAGCACATATTAAGCTCTTTTTGTGTGAATATATATTTAAGACTCTTGTGGTCCATATATATATCATATTTCTCTCCATATAGATATTTCCTCCAGATTTTCAAGGAAACAATCACCGCCACCAACTCCAGATCTTGAGTTGGATAGTTTCTCTAATGTATTTTTAACTACCTTGAGGCACAAGATATAACTTTATCATTTTACATCAGCACACAGCCTAATCCCTTCTTCGAATCATCACTTATTACCACAAAAATTTCCCCACTTGTGGGTAAAGTGAGCACAGGGGCAGTGATAAGCCTCATTTTCAACTCCTTGAAGCTTTCTTTGCATTCACCACTCTACGAAAACATTACTCCCTTTCGAGTTATCTTGGTATGAGGGTTGGACAATAGTGAGAAATTTCTCACAAATCATCGATAATATCCATCTAACCCCAAGATGCTATGGATATCTGTTACCGATGTTGGCCTCGACCATCCCTCAATTGCATCTTTTTTGGAGGGATCCATAGATATCCCATTGCTTGTGATGATAGGGCCTAAGAATGAGGCTTCCTTCAACCAGAACACACACTTTTTTTTACTTTTCATAGAGCTTCTCCTTAATAAAAGTCTCCAGTACGTTTCATAAATGCTCCTCATGATCCTCCTTTGTTTTGGAGTATATTAGAATATCATCTATAAAGACTACCACAAATTTTTCTAGGTAATCTCTCAAGACTATAGTTATTAAGTCCATGAATATTTCTGGAGCATTAGAGAGTCCGAAAGGCATTGCTATGAATTCATAGTGCCCGTATCTTGTGCGAAAATCAGTCTTGGGGATATCATCCTTCTTCTCCCTTACTTGATAATATCCCGACTGCAAGTCCACCTTGGAGAAGTATTGTGATCCACATAGCTGATCGAACTAGTCATCAATTCTTGGGATATGATACTTGTTATTTATCGTGATTTTGTTATGTTCACGGTAATCAATGAAAAGCCTCATTGACCCATCCTTATTCCTGATGAAGAGGACTGGTGCACCCCATGGTGAAGCACTTGGGCGTATAAACCCTTTATCTAGATTCTCCTGTAGTTGTTTCTTCAGCTCTTCAAGCTCTACAACAATTATTCTATATGGAGTATTGGATATTGGTAAAGCCCCGGTTATATGTTCAATTGAGAATTCAACATCTCTTCTAGGAGGAAGACCATGCAGTTCCTCGGGAAACACTTCTGCGAATTCCCTCACAATAGGCATTTCTTCAAGGATGGTTTCTTCCTTGGAATCAATCATCTAAGCCAGATACGCATGCTCATAGGGAAGTAATATCCATGCTTGAGATGATGGATCTAAAGGAGATTAATCTTCCTCCATACACTTGTAAAGAATCGGGGGTAGATTCTCCACATGGAGTGTGATTTCCCTCTCCCGACAATTTATGTTGGCTCTATATAAGGAAAGCCAATCCATGCCAAGAATTGCATCAAATTCCACCAGAGGGAGTATGATGATGTTCGCCGGGAAATTAAATCCACAGATTATAACAGGGGAGGATTTATATTCATGGGATGTAATGATTTCCCCATTTTCTGTACTCAACGACATCTTTACTTCCATGATTTTTGGTGGTGCTGGGATTTTTCTATTAAACCATCGAGATATAAAAGAATGCGTAGAACCTGAATCAAAAACTATGTTTGCTGTTCTTGAATGAATAACTAGAGTAGCTGTAACCACTTCGTTGTCGGGGTTTATTTCGGCAGAAGTGATGGCAAAATCTCTTCCTTGCTGCCTTGGAGGTTATTGGTTGCCTCCGAAAACCCTTGGATTAGGGAACTGATTTGAAAAATTACCTGGTTTTTTGCATTTGTAGCATTGAACAATTCATTGTGGTTTAAACGGAGCATTCCTCTCCTCTGTCGTAGGTGTGGGTCTTTCTTGCCAACAGTTAACAGCTAGGTGCCCTTCTCTTCCACACCTGAAGCATTTCTCGTCCCCTTAAGGCAATTTACAGGGTGCTTCTTTCCAGACTTTTGGAAAGTGGGGTGCTGGATCTTCTTAGCACCATTGGATTTATCCATCAAACCATCAGAATTGAAGTCCACCTTACTCTTCTTGTCCCCATGATACCCCTATTATTCAACGATCCCCATTTCAACCCTGAGGGCACATCGGAAAATTTCTTCATAGCTGTCGAAGTCACAGATCGCTAATGTTTTCCACAGGCTAGGCTTCAGCCCACCAAAGAAGTGGTCAACTTTGAATTTGGGGGTAACTACAAGGCCAGAAGCGTATCGTGTAGGCCTTGTGAAGTTTTCCTCGTATGATCCAATAGATTCTTTATCTTTTTTCTTGATGGAATGGAAGTCTCTTTCCATCTTAAGACGGAGGGTGCATGAAATATATTTATCGAAAAAAAACTTCCGGAAATCCTTCCATGCCAATGCCTCGATATCCCCCCCAGGCATCATATTTTTGATCAACGTCCACCATTGATCAGCTTTACCCTCCATACGATAAGCATCCAGGAGAACCTTCTCTTGTTCAGAACATTGAAGGATGGAGAAGATCATTTCAATGGAGTTGATCCATTGGTCTTCAATCATGGGATCAGATGATCCACTAGAAGTTGGTGGCCTTTGTCTCATGATGCTCTCGATAGTGACTTGTTCTTTCTTCGGGGGGGTTGAACATTCCTCTTGACCCGTGATTCTATTCAAAACATGAGTTAGCTGAGAGAAAAGCATGACAAAGTTCGAGATTCCCGATCCCATTGGATTGGGTATCTCATTAGTAAAATCATCACACTGATCTTCACAACGGTTGTTAGCCCGAGTCCTTCTATTACAGGCCATTGGCTGGAATAAAAGGAAAGTTAGGGGTAACATATAAAGGGAAATCCAAAGAAAAAAGTTGATGACTTACAACAGTTGTTAGCCCGAGTCCTTCTATTACCGGCCATGGGTCTATAGGCTTCAATTAGGCTTTTCATGATCTACTTAATAACATATATTCTTAGGGGCATTTTTTTATTCCGTTAATATGGGTTCATACTATGCTTGTGAATTTACCAAAGTATATCCCATGAGAGTGTCGTAACCAAGAGTGCATCCAGGCCCATTGTTTTGCACCAGTTCTCGTTCGAGTCTATCTCAAAGAGGTGCTTTCGGGTTTTACCCCTAGGATACATCTGTGCCAGAGCCGCCTCTACCTGCTCGTATCCAGACATGGATGTATTTTCTTGATAACCCACTTACTCAATACTCACCAAAACATAGGGACGTATTTATTGTACTTAGTCTTGTATCTAAGGCTTTACTAGGGTTTTCTAATCCTAATCCCAAAAATTACTAAACCTATCCTTTCTTACCAACTATGACAACCCTTCTTTTTAATACAAACTTAAACATGATTTATTACATAAAACGTCACTTGATACAATAATGAAGACCGAGAGGTTTAGTGTCTTTGGGGCTTAGGATAATTACCTAAAAACTTGAAACATGAAATTCAACATCTTTATTGAAAATTTCCTTTACATTACCACTACATTCCCTCGTACTTAGCACTGCATGGGATAACCTGAGGACATGCATAAGAAAAGGGTGAGGTATAAAGCCCAGTAAGGGAATACAGATGGAATAACATGGGGAGTACAATAAATGTTATACATTAGGCTTATCAATAGAGCACAAGAGAAACATGAACATAAAGGCATGATAAATCATGATAATCACAACATGGAAATGTGGTAACAACACTTAACATGGAATTAGCATGAGCCAAGGCCCATTGCACATGGAGAATGAGTAAATCCTCATTGCACATGAAGCACGAGAAAACCCTCGTTTCACTTGAATTAGCATGAGTCAACAATCATTACACATGACGTATCATGATACTATACTTTACCCAATGCATTGGAGCGTTATAAGGGTGCACCCTTCTTAAACATTTCATTTCATGCATAAGTGTGACACATGTATCATTAAACATGGATTCATAAAACATAATAGTTTATTCCACGATAAAGGAATGTGGAATTCAGACATGAAACTTTATAATCAATAAGTAAATTTGCATAAAGGTGAATACCCTTGATGGATAAATGGGCATGGTATTCACTACACAATGACATTGGCTTAGAAAATCGGTGCGATTTCGGCAGCGTAACGACGTGACATAAGAATTCATAAAAATGTTTGATGAGAGAGAACGGGGTTTCTCATCATATTTACATGTAATGGACAGTAAGGATGTTATATAGATGCATGTCCTATAAATTTGTAATGGAATTTCGATTCATGATACAAAATTATTGCTTGAATGTAAAAGAGGAGAGAGAAGTTGCTTTTCGAATTTCGGCATAGTAACAGGTGTACATGGGAGGAATTTAATGAGACAGAAAGGGTCTCCCATTATTCAAACATAAAGAGGTAAGTACGAGGTAGGTGCAAAACCATACCCCAACATTCATAATTGAAATTAAAAGGGAAAAACAACTTAAAGAAAATTGGACAAAAATGAGAAAGGAAGAAAAAACCCTTACTTGGATGTGTGCTTTCAAAGTCTAGAGAGAGGATTTTGAGAGGCTTCATGGGATCTTGGGGCACCTTGGGAGGATTATAGAGAGAGGAGGGCAGAGTTTGGAGGAAATACAAAGGCGTTGAGTGAGGAGGAAGTTGGATCTTGGGTGGGTTTATATAGGAAAGGTGAGGGAATTATTTATTATTTAGGTTTGGGTCCCCTTACATTGTATTAATCCAAACCGCAAACCATACCATGGTTTTTGCCGATTGTTTTTGGAAAAGGGAAGAGGAAAAAAATATTTTATAAGTCCAAAGTCCGAAAATCTTAAAATAATTAGGCTGCTTTTGTGGAGGTGAGTCACACTCCCATGGAAAATAATTTAAAAAGACAAGATGTTTAATAAGTCTTGAGGGGTCTATTAATCCTTTGAAAAGTAGGTCAAACAAACCCAAAATCACATTATTTTAATGGTAAGACATATATTGGCCGAAAAAAAGCTTTTTGTATTTCAGTACATCACTATTGGGTCATTATGATGTCATAAAACACATTATATATTTAAACGGTATTTAATTTTTACCCAAAAATTTGACTGTCTCATAAAATTCTGAAAAATTCACCGTTGGATAATCTCGACGTACTGATTCCAAAAATAAAATTTATTTTATGTAAATAATTTTCTAAATATGTTAATTTTCACTTTTAAAATAAAAACCGACATTTATCGAAAATTCACGGGTTTTGACTGAAATGGCTTTCAAATCTTAAAAAAAATTAAAATTGCATTCATAAAATTATAAGATCATTTAAATTTAATAAAAATTAATTTAATAATAATAATAATATTTTATTAAAATATTATTTAATTAAAAATCCCTTAATTTAATAAAATAGAATTCTTAATTAAATAATAACTAAAAACATTATATGTACTTTAAAAACTACTTACAATGTATCAATAATGACAAGAAAGTATATTAATTATTATATACATAAAATAATGTACATGAACATAGTACTATTTATTTGTTACATAACCCCTTAAAACAACCGCATAAGACCAAAGGGTAAGGTGTGTAATGGTGACAGACTCTTGGGGTGGCTTGGATAACATCACTCGAGTGGTAATTTCTATCAACTTCCAATTCTCCCATAGACGGTCCCGCTCAAGCTTGACATGACGAAGCTCAGCTTGGGGTTGGTCAACAGCGAAGCCCAAGGATGCCACCTATTTTTTGAGCTCTGACAAATGGGATTCTTATGGGAAATTCTACTGGATGAGGCCATCACTTCCTTTGTCTGAGTAAATTGGATTTGTTAAAGTCCTATATTAATAGTAATCATGTGATCAATGTTCAAATTATATATTAGCAACGGTCAAAATTCTTATCATAAAAAAAATGAAGTTGACATTTTATATAAACATAAAGAGACATTTAATTATATCATGAGTGATTTCCATTAATGAAACTTTGGGTCATTACATTTCTTCAACCGTGGTGAATTTTAAGGGTAACATAAGCTTCCACCAGAGATATGCTCTTCAATAGTCTTTATAAACCTTATTTCATCAATTTAATTTAAAAATAGATCGTATAGTGATAAATTATTGGAAGGTAACAAATTTCATTAGAAAGAGGTTTGATTCCGGTACTAGATAATGAATCAATGTTAAAATATATAACCATCTTATATTGTGATGTCCCACATTTAGGCAATTTGGATAAAAATTCATATTTTACCCTATACAACACAAAATCAATCAAGAAATCATGTATCATTGTTTACCCCAAATCCCATTGGGAATAACATTTTCATAGAATCATAATTTGAATTAGTAATCCCAATTCCATTGGGGTATATCTCTTTTAATAATTCAAGACATTTGGGGAAACATTTATCACTACACCCATTTCATTCTTTCAAGTTAAATAATCTCAATAATACTGATAAAAATATAATTTTTAAAAAATGTGATAATAGTTTTTTCTCATAATTTCTATAAAATGATAAAAAAATTATTGTTTTGATAGTTTTAACACATACATCATGATTTAATTCTTCAATATGATCATTTTCCTCATGCTGAATATTTTCATCAGCATTTGATTTTGAAATTTATGTTACTTCACTATTTTATATCCAATGTATATAATTTTGGCTAAAACCATATAAAATGATGTGATCGTTCAATTATACTTTATTTTTCATTCTAATATTCTAATCCTTCATGCGTGGATAGAAACTTAAATCTTTTTATTGAATATTTTTTTATAAAATTACCTTAAATAATAAACTCCATTCCCATATTCATCTATAGAACTTCATAAATTGAACCAATTAAGATTTTTTAGTTACCTATGAACATAATATAAAAGTTGAATATTAGAAAAATAAAAAAATTCAAAATATATATAACATGATAAATATTCAATTAAAAACATATAAAGAAAATAATAAATTATTGATAACTATTTTTCATAAGAATAAATTACTAACAATAATGTAATCATATTATAAAATATTTAACTAAAAGTTATTTTTCATATATAAATTTAAATAATTTAAATTTTCCAAAACATTAATGAATATTTTAAAAAATATTAAACTAAATAAAAATTTTGTTTTATAAAATAAAGTCAATATATAAAAAAAAATAACTGATATTAAATCGAAGGAAGAAAACTAATTTTAACCACAAATAAAAAATAATGATAATTAAATTTATAAAAATTTCCAATAAAAACAAATTATAGTGACATATAATTTATAATAATCAAAAATTTATAAAAACAAATAAATTTTAACTTTAAAGAATTAAAATTTATAATAACAACAAATCAAACATCTGAATAGATGAATCAAATTTATAACTAATAGTTAAAAATCTATGGATAATTGAAGATAAATGATATTGTGAATAAAACTAAAATTGAAAACAAATAACAAAAATAGTCTTTTGAGATTTTCAGGTGGACATTGGTGCCATCATAAGATGTGGGAAAACGATATCAATTATAATGAATTGAGGGATTTATGGTTCATTTATTTATTATATGGTCGTAACATCAATTTTTTTAAACCATCATTAAATTATTCTTTTAATTAATATTTAATATTATTTTTCATGTAATACAACATTAAAAATTATTCAAAAAAACTACTGTTGGTTATTTTTATAACTGGCATTAAAATACCTTTCATTAAACCATTAATGTATGTTTTATATAAAAATAATATTTAAGGTGATACAAAAGACATTTTAATGTATGTTTTGAAAAAAATGATGTTAATTGTTTTCATGATTAGTTTTAGAATTGATTTAATAGAATTTGATGTTATAACCATGATATTGAAGGCACTATTTCTTCTAATTCTCCACCCAATATCCATATTCCCCAAAAAAATAGGATACATAGATTTAAACAGTTTTTTCATTAGAAACATATTATCTTATTAACATTGAATCACTATAGTATGAAATTAGACCTTCATATAGTATCCAAATATTTTTTCGAATCTAAAAAACATTTCAAAAATTTGTAAGGTAACATAAATTTTAGTAAGTCGTATAAAAATAACAAACCCCACTATGTCATTTGAAAACTCAAGAAAACCCATAAATTTTTTCCTCTTTCATAATTGAACTCATCAAATTGTTTATTTTTCAATGAAATAATTTTTTCCCATAACAATTTATGAAACATATCATATATTATCATAAATTTAAAATCATAATCATGTTGTTTTATTCCTAAATATGTGCACACGTGATATCATTTTCATTATAAACATATTTTAACCTTTAAAAGGAGAATATTTAAAGAAAATATTATTATCATACATTATGAAATCAATGTTAATAAATATAAAACTAATTTTATATAATATAAATATAATAACAGAACCTTGGGACATCATATTTATATCACTCATATAATAACCCTTGTATGAAATCTTATAAATGGAATGGCGTACTCTGTAAATTTATATATAATTTAAAAACGAACACAATCATTTTTCAATGATTTGGAGTGCAACATTTGGATCAGACAATCATAATCTTTGTATAGGAACCATAAAATATATAGTAAACATATAATTTTTAATTTCCAATATAATATCACAAAAATTATTCACTTTAATACATATTCATTTTCACAACCAAGTTTAATAAAAAAAGGATCAAAATCCTTTTCCATTAAAAAAATCAACAAACAATATTTCCATGAAGAATGGGAAATTGAATATTATTTTTAAAACTCATTAAATATTGAAGAGGAAATTCAATAAAATAGCATCGATGAATTTTGAAAATTATTCTCATTTCTTATACATTTTTTAATTGATTCATTTCACACATTTGTAAAAATTTCAATAATAACCCTTTTAAAAAAAATTAAAATTATTCTTTTAAATACCATATAAAGAAAGTAAATCATGGTTTAAATTAAGATTAAATATATAATTTATTATTTCTGTCACATAACTAAAAAATTTTAGATTACATGGATATGTAAGAAAAATTGAAAAAAAATGATAAAACCTTTAAACTAATGTTTTAAAATAAAAAAATCACACCTTGAATTCGACTCAACATGCATGTACACTAAATCATTATAAATAAAATAATATTAAAAATTTATTTTTATAATAACATTTTCTAGGCTTAATATATTTTCATTGAAAAATTTATCTTATTTAATTTAAGAGTAATTAAATTTATTAATCGTTCATGTCCATGTAGTGTATTTTGTTGACGTTCGGTGCATAATCCTAAAACAGCATTAATGGGATGAACATGGTAATTTTTTTCGTTATTCAATAATTTTAAAAATAATGATATTATTATCATTTTTGTAAATTAATTATAATTTTAGAACCATATATGAAATATTTTAATTAAAATTAATTATGTTATAATCATGGAGATGGTTAGTCATACGTATACATGTGTAACATTCCAAATTTTCAATAAAACTGAGTGAAAGAAAGTAACGATTATTTTATCATAATATAATGATTATATTTTTATAATTATATTATTATATCGTAAAATAAACTTTTCAATACCATCTATGTAATGTAGTGATGAAAAATAAATCACATCACGAGATGGAGGAGGTAATTCACACATACCCATGAAGGTTGTTATAATCTTTCAATAGATTAATTGAAAAAATAGTTAACATTATATATTTCATGAAATATAAGAATTTCATGAATTTAACATATATTCATATATATATAATTTAAATCCATAATTATAATCTTCTATTAGTAGTGGTGATAGAAAAAAAATTACATCGTTTTGCAATGTGATAGTTCGCTTTACATAGAAATAATAGGCTTTTTTACCATTAGATAATGATTTATATGGAATATGTTATTAAATAGACATAATGAAATGTAATAATATGAATTATAAATATTATATTATATAAAATTCATTATTATAGTTTTAATAGATGTTGAATATTGAATAAAACATAATCATTTGGTTGAAAGCTATACATATTCTTTAGAAAACCTCCTTTTATTTTCACATTAATCCCTCTATGGTTGGTATTCTTCCCAAGAAAATACATTAAATATGTATGGATGGAATTTAGGATATATTTTGTGGGTATTATTAGATCTATATTATTAAAAATGTGTGACTAAGAGAGGGTAGTTGCTGACTTTTTATAAGTGAGGGAAATGACAACATTAGAATTTCATAAAATATTAAGTAATCTATATATCATAATCCTATATAGTGGCACCAGGGAAACCTGTATTATATGATAAGGTGTTATTGGGTATAAATAAATAAAAACAATTACATTTAGACATATTATGTAGTATCTATGCCATTATATAGTTGTTGAACATCTTTAAACCCATTTTAACCTTATCTTTGATAACTTTGCTTTTTTTTGTTATAAAATTATTATATGACCAATTGTAAAATGGGTCATATATAAAAAGTAGACAAGTTGACAAAAAAATTATAATCTATTTTATCAAATTTATGTTTTATAGGTGTCATAAATTATATTTACCATTTCAACAAAGAACGCATGAAAAATATTTTTTTCATAAAAATACTCGATTTAATCGTAAAAATATTTTTACATTTAAATCTAGTAATAAATAGTTTTATATGATTTTTTTATATATTAAAAAAATTAATGGTTTTATAGAATTTTATAAATCCAAAAGTGCGTGGACTCTTTCAATATTTCTATTAAATAAATGGATAGAAAAATACTTTTTAATTTGAATGAAATATAACGTAACTTCTCAATAGTAATATAGTTTTTAGAATTTAATCTAAAATACAACCAACAAAATTTGAAAAACCCATTTTTGGAGAAATGAATATTTAAGAATAACTTATAATTTATTCTTTTTCCACACCTAGTAAATACCATAAACTGAATGTATCATTATTTTCATAAAAATATAAATTTTAATTTCTTCAAAATTCTTACTGAACATATATTTATTTATTTAATTAAGATAAAAACACATCCCCTAAAATAAACATAGATTTTTTTAGAAAATTTGTTTTTAAGACAAAAAATGAACATATAAAAAATCAAGAATAACATCATTTTAGAGGTAAATGATTAGACTATATTTAATTAAATATATATTATGTTACTTAATACTAAAATTAAAATCATAATTATTAGTTTAACTATAAATAACAACCAGTTTTACAGAAAAGATATTTTTCAATATTCACTAAAAAATCCATAATTTCAGAAAATTAAAAAAATTTCTCCCACATAAAATTTCAATATTATAATTTAAAAAATTGTATTATATTTACAAAATATGGATTCTTAATTTTTTTATAAATTTATTTTCATATTCGATCACAAAATAAAAAAATATCATTTTGGTGCAAACCAAATTCTTAAAACATAAAATGACTATACAGACAATTAAGTGCTTACTTATTATGAATAAATAAATAAATTTTTATTATATTAAACCTTTGTGAATATTTTTCATAATACCTTTATTACTGTTTGTATCTTATAATTTAATTAAAAGAATATAATGGTCATATTAGTCTGTAATATTTTAATAGTATACAACAATTTTCTTAATTCTCAGTGTTGTGCATTAAGAAAACAATATTGAATAGTTTTATTTTGAAATAAGTGTTTTGTGTGTTAGATAATACCCCCTTAAAGAAATTTATTAATGACCCAACCTGAGTTTCTCTGAGCTGATGCATTATTTTATTACATTGGCATGATTACATGGAATCAAGTCATGAAAGCCTAATTAATTTAGATGTTTTGGGAGACTAGATTAAATTCATGATACCCACAATATATTGTGAAAATAAAATAAAACATTATACAATATGAAATTAAATAAATTGAAACATTGAATGTTTATTAAATTTTTCCTTATTCATAACCTTGTAAGAATCATAAGAAAGGGGTGAGCTCAGATTCTCTATAAGGGTAAGTAATACATCAGAAGTTCCCATAAACAAAAACACTAGGCATGGTGAACAACTAAATACACATGCTTTTAAAAATATATTTGAGAATAATATGGAAATAATAAAATATAAATAAATAATTGCATAATAAAATGAAACCATGGATACTCTACCTATCAAATAATTGCATAAAATATCAATTAATAGTTTCATAATGAGGGAATGAATAATGCAGGACATCATACCATACCATCAAGGCCTTGTGCCAAAACAATATATAAATGGGTAAAAATCCCAACTTTTTTTCATGTGACCTACTAATGAACTGAGGGGATATAGTTGGTCCTATATGACACTTACAATGTATAATAGATTCCTCATATGAATGGTGTGAAACAATATAAACATTAATATTGAAAAACTATCATACGAAATGTAAATACTTTAACTATAAAACATGAATTGTATCAAATTAGCACATCCATAGTCAAATAGATCATCAAAAAAGTAAAAACATATCATATATTGTATAAAAATAGATAAAACTCAAGTATTTACATGATTCAACAATGATTTTTCGCATATATTAATTTTCATTTAAATGAGGCCATTGAAAAATTCATGAGGAAATAATTTTTAAACATTCCGAAGTGTCCCATTACACATTGAAACAATCAAATAATAAGAAATTAGAATTTCATGATAATAATGAGGCTCTTGATATTATATTTAAAAGGGTACTACATACACCACACATAAAGAATATGTGGTGAATGAGGCATATATCTCATATAAGTAAATGTTGGATGAGAAAAACACTTTTTTACTTTAGAAAGAAGAATTCTTGTAAAAAATCAATTGTATCTGTCATAAAATTATATTGTAAAACATTATATCCCATAAAATAAAATATAAAGACATAGAAATTATATTTTAGGCATAAATTTTGTCCCACTAAAGTGAATTTATATAAAAATAGTTTTTAAAAATCAATGGAAATAATACATTTTAGTGAGTTTTATGAAAAATATTAAAGAGATTTTATAGTGAAAAGAAATCACTATTTTCATAAAACTAGAAATGAATCAAGTTATTTTTAATATAAAAGTTTTTAATATAGCTTAAATAATTATGGATTAAAACGAATTATATAGTGCACCAAAAATGGGTTACAATTCAAGAAGTTCTATTTAATCGGGCTTGTTTATTGAGATGAAATGAGAAAAGAACCATTTTAAAACATATAAATCCCAATAAAATAAGGATGATATAATTTAGATTTATTATTTTAGAACATATACATATAACTAATAATAAATATACAAAAATAATTAAGCTTTAAATTGATTAAATGTATATAAATAGTAACCTGAAAGAAAGATGGGGGTTCAGTAGTATCTCTTACCACATTGTAATCAATCGAATCATATGCCTCAAAATTAATAATCATAAAATTATATAGTGAATACCATTAACATACTTATATTCATTATATGATACATTAATTGTTATTATACATTCCTCCATACAAAATAAATAGTGGAGAATAAGTAATATCTCTAAAAAATGGATGTGAGATGAGAAAACCCTTACCATATGTTTGAATGTGTTCTAAACTTGATCTTAATGTCCTGGATAATAAAATTAAATCTGTTTATTAATTAATTAAGTAAGTTCCTTTTATACAATTATTATCTTCCTTATAGTCTTATTATGTTTATTTATGGCCATCTTTTATGAGTTATAGTGTTTTTTCTTATCATTCTGGATAATTCTATTTCATTAATTTCATGATCCTTTTTCTTGTTTATAAGTAATGTTATTCATGTGGAATTTATATAATTATAATTAATTTATTTTATATGATACTAATTAATATACTTAATATTATGTGGTTATATAATTCATTTTCTTATATGGTATGTGGATGATTTATTAGATAAAACATTAGTGATACTAATTTAGATTATTTTTGTGGTTTTTTATCCACACAAATTAGTATTTTGTATATATACTAGTTCAAGAATAGTAAATAGTTTATAATATTTATACTATAGACTATATTAAACATTAATATGGTATCATGACCAGCCTTGAAGAAGAAAATTAATAACAAATGTTTATCATCTACAAAGGTTGTCAATCTGCACCTCTGGGACGATAATCTCATTTTTAAAAACAAAAGACAGATAATATAGAGATTGATGATGGGTATTCTATTTTCAGGACAACATTATATTATATAGATGGTACTAGATTTATCATCATCATTTAGACAGAGGAGGTGAGGTGATTATAATAAAATAATAAACATGAATGGAAAATAAAAGCGAAAGGATGTGGATTTTACCTCTGGAATACTCCCCTTTGAGATCCTCCTTATGAAAAGGGATTTCAGTAATTCAGTAAGAACAAGTGATCTAGTATTTTGGGAGAGACTAGGGGATATTATTTTGTTAAAAAATTGACATGATGCATGACTTAGAGGAGTGAAGATAATAGGGGGTGATGGGTGGTATTTATAATCTAAGAGAGGGGTGATATCTCGTAATTTAATTCATTATTTTATTATCGTCCTCAAGATAAGATATTATGTTGATTCATGAGAATAAATATATTAATAAGTGGATGTGGGATTTCACCAAGGTTTCTTACATCATCCATGAATCAAGGAATAGTACATTTATCTTATATTGTATTTATACTTTAAATTAACATATTTTATAAGTCACTAAATATTTTGTATTTCATAAAAATCCAAAAAATCCCTCGAACCATTTTTGGATGTGAATTGTAAAAAACCTAAACTCCATTATATTAAAATAATTTCCTAAATAATATAAATTTAATATTTAATTAAAATCATTATTTACTCAAAAAGTACAGTTTTAAATTCGTAAATGATTTTATAACACATTCTAAAATTGACTATGATCTCATAAAATTATCCTAAAATAATAAGACAAATAAAATATTTGTTTATGAATAATAATTATCTATTAAATAATTTTCTTAATTAAAATATTTTAATTAAAAAATTATACCTTAAAAAATACCAACACTTAAATATTATTTTTTAATATATTCATTTACTTACACTAGGATATAATATATCGTAATTTCATTTATAAAATATCTAAATTTTATTTAAGCTTTCATGTCTGATGTAACGATTAAATTGGTCAGTTTACTATTCATAAGGGTCATATTTCTATTCATAAGGTTTACATTACTATTCAAAAGGGTCATCTTACTACTCAAGAAAAAAAAATTGATCCTATTAGACTATAAATATCTTACCGATCACAATAATGTATGTCCATTTTTCAAAATTGAATTCACAGAAGCAGAAAAATTATGTTTAATGGCTATATTATAACTATGTCTATTATGTAATTATAATATTAAAGTGTTGTTTCATAGAGACTCATTGTTATATGCATCACATTGTATATAAAATTTATTTGTAAATCCATGGGATGTTACATTCTACAATCTTTCAAAAAGTTACATCTTTTAAATTTGAAATTTCACTTCAAAAATGAGAGAAAAAGAGTTAATACAATAAAATAAAATTATTGAAACCCATATTGGAAAAATAGGTATTATGATTATAAATTTTTCATCCAATATCATTTCCCTAAAGTTGAAAAATTATTTTACTCAATAATAATATATGAAAATATGTGTACATGATACGTTTCAAAAAAAATATTATACTTTGATTTTGACATTATCTATTCCTGTTTTATTTTATGTAACAAGTTGTATCATTGGGTAAAATAATCTCTAAAAACGTGTCCAAATATAAAATAAAATCATTTCATAAATGGTTTACTTTTCCAAAAATATTATGATCCAACACATTAGAAATATTCTCATTGAATTTACATAATTAACATATTAATAAACATGAAGTGGTGCTTAGTCATAACATACAAACATGTGAGTCCATTCTCCTTGTATTCTCTTGATGCATGGTAGTAACTTGAATTACCACAAAACATTATTAAATACATTCAGGATTCCTAATTTTCTATATAAAACATTGGACTTTGGATATAATCCTTAAATCTAAAATATTGTATACTCTACCAATGATAAAAAACCACTTTGTCGAATGTCCATTAATTAGATCCAATATAGAAAGTTCCATCCAATTTACTTTATCCAAATCAATCATCTATTTATTCTGAAATCTGTATCTTAGTAACAAAAACATATTAAGTTTTTTGTTTCCCTCAACTATATACTTTCACATGATATTAACATTCTACTGAGTCACTTTTCCTTGGTACTATACATTCTTAAATCCATAATGAAACCGTAACAGAGTAAATTAATTATGTATCATAATCTATTATAATCATATCATAATTCATGGTATCCAATAACAAAAATAAATTACATATTCCATTTATACAATAGTAATAATAAAATATTGACCATGATACTTTGTAATTTTCTAAGATATATTTCCCTAATGCTTGGGACATTGATTTTTGTAGTGGTCTATATCCTTACTGTTGAATCAATGTACATTGGAAATGATTTTCTCACCCTTTCAATCATAATAATGGTGGCCTTTCACTCCATAGTTATAGCAAAGACTCATTTCATTTATGTATATACCAAGGTGTTTCCTTCCACAATTATCACTTGTGGGAAAATAATTATTTCCCTTTTTCCATTTATATATATTATTCACAGTTGTCTTATTCTTATCTTGCTACCTTCTGAAGCATTAATTCATATAAAACACTTTCACCTTATTTTTAGGATATGATACTATCTCTTAATTTGATTAAAATGTTTGAGCGATGAGTTCCCTTCGAAAGGATGGCTTGAACACTTCGACAAAACAATCATTCTTACTTATTGGACATTGTGCATAGATGTAGTTCCCATTCTTTTCTATAGGTACTATTTCTAAAACATTTCATACACTATATTAGATCATAACATTGTGAAACATAATGTATAATCCACATACTAGTGAAATACTTAACATAAATTGAAAAATTTGTGTGTAGCTAATCTCATAATCATAAACATAGTTTCTTTAAGTTCATGTTTAAATTTAAATCCTTTATAAAGGTTTGTAATGAAAATGTGAATTATCTAATGAAAATACCCCCTGTGTGTCACATCATGTGTTCATTGAGGGATTATTTTTGTGTACTATATTACATAGAATATGGCATGAAATACATTCTCAAAGTTGTTGCTCCCTGTTATATATGTTCCATAACTATTTTTACTTGTAGTGTCTAGATAGGGATTCATTTCAAGATATATCCACATAATATATTCCTTATCAAAATTATAGGATGTTATTGTATTCTTATCCTCAAATTCTATCTAATGATTTTTTTCCCTAATATACGTTTTCTAAATATCATTTCTAATTTTGTTGTTAGACTTACCTTGATTCCAACTATAATGCCCCGAATATAGTTTCCTAGAGTTGGTGAATTATTTTATTACATTATCATTATTACATAGAATCAAATATTGAATTACTGATCAATTTAGCCATCTTGGAATACAATATTACATTCATGATACAAATAATACATTTGGAAAAGAATATAAAACATGATACCATATAAAATGAAATAAACTACATCCATGAAATATTATTCAATGTTTCATTATTCATAACATGGGGAAATATCATAACGAATTTTTGAGATCATATTATTAGTAAGGTTAATTTGTATATAGATCTTTTTCATAAACATAATCACTAGGCATGGTGAATAAATACAAAAATACCATTAAAATATACATGAACATAATATGGTTTTAATTAAAACTAAATAAATAATTCCATAATAAAGTGTAATCATATATATTGTAATAGTCAAATAATCACATAGAATATCAATTATATGTTTCATAATAATGGAATGCATAATGTAGGACATCATCACCCTACCATCAAGGCCTCATTCCATGACCATATATAAACTAGAAACATCCAAAATTTCTTTTATCATGATACCTTCCGATGAAAATAAGGGATATAGTGGGATACACCATACACTTACTAATTCCAATGAATTCCTCATATGAATGGTGTGAATAAACATAAACATTCACATTGAAAAACTAGTATACAAAATCCAAATACATTAAATACAACCCATGAGTGGTATCGAATTAGCGCATCCATAGTAAATGTTATCATCAAACATTATACAAAATATGGTGTATGGTATCATAAAAGATAATCCCCAATTAATTAAAATATTCAAAAATGTATTTTGGCATAAATTGATATATATTTAAACTAGGCAATTGAAGTGTTCTTGAGGAAATAATCTTTAAACATTCCTAATTGTCCCATACCACATTGAAAAATTAAAAAAATATTAAATTAGAATTTCATGGGAAAAAGGAAGATCATTATAAGATATATAAAACGGAAGAACATACACCACACATAAATAATAGGCGTTAAAATGGTATATACCTCATAGAATTAAAAATGAGATAAGAAAAACACTTGATATTTTGGAAAGAAGAGTTCTTTTAGAAAATAATTTGTATTTGTCATAACATAAGATGGAATAAAATTATATAATATAGATGAAAATGGAATAATATGGAAATTACATTTTAGGCATAAAGGATTTCCCACTGGAGTGAAATCATGTTAAATGGTTTTTAAATAATCTTTTGAAATAAAACATTTCAATGCAGTTTTAAAAAATATTAAGGATATTTTAAAGAAAAAAAGGCATGTTTGTTTTCTTAAATCCAAAAATGAACAAATATTTATTTCCTTACAAAATTTATAACATTATTTAAATTAATTATGGCTTTAAATAGATTATATAGTTCACTTTAAAAATGTGTAAAAATTTGGGAAGTCCTCTTTAATCAGGCTTCTTTATCATGAATAATAGAGAAGGGAACCATTTTGAAAAAATTATATACCCATAATATAAGAATTATATTATATTGTTATATGATTTTGGAACATATATATGGAATATAAAAGAAATATACAAAAATAAATAAGCAACAAATTTTATTTAAGGTAGATAATGTATAACTCGAAGGAAGGATGGGGGGTTCAGGTAGAATCTCATACCATTTTGTCATTAGTAAAATCATATGTCCCAAAATTAAAAATAATAAATTGATACATTTAATACCATAAAAATACAAATATTTATGATATGATACATTAATGGGCATTATACATACACCATACATATGAGATAGTGGTGAATAAGAAATATCTCAGAAAAATGGAACTGAGATGAGAAAACACTTACCTTATATCTGAATGTGTTATGCACTTGATCTTAATGTCCTGCATTTTAAAATTAGACATATTAATTAATAAATTCATAAAATTTTATACATGTATTAGTTTCCTTAATGTTTTTTAAGTTCATTTGTATCCTTATTGAAGACTTATAGAGTTTAATTTTATCATTTCAGAGCATTTATTTTCTTGGTTTTAATGATTTGATCCCTTGTTTATCAGTAATTGAGATCATATTGAATGGATATAATTTTTCATAATTGATATTATATGATAGTAAAAAATTTAAAAAATATTAAATTGCTATATTAATCATTTGGTTATATGGTATGAGTATGGGTAATTAGATAAAACATCAGTGATAATCATTTAAATTATTGATGTGGTTTTTTTTCATCGTGAATTAGTATTATGTATATATACTGGTTCAAGAACATTAAATAGGTTAATATATATATATATATTATAGTATATTTTAACCATAAAAATTGTGCCATGACCAGTCTTGAAGAAGAAAATTAATAAAGAATGTTTATCATCCATGAACGATGTAAATCAGCACCTCTAAGATAATGATTTCATTTTTAAAATAAAAGAGAGAGATATATAGTATGGATATTGATGACCGGTATTCCACTAAGATGATATCATTATATTATGTATCTTATACTTGATTTATCATGTCAATTTTTATCGAGGATATGAGGATAGTATATTAAACAAAATACATGAAAATGAAATAAAAGGGAAATGAAGTGGATTTTACCTCTTGAATACTCCTCCTTGAGAACCTTTTTAAGGAATGGGGGTTTGGTCTTTCAGAAATACCAGGAGATCTTTTTTGTATGGTTAGAATGTGGAATATTATTTGGGTATAACATTTACATGCTTCATGGATTAGAGGAGTGATGAGAAGATGGGGTGAGGGTTGGTTTTAATAGTTGAGAAGAGGGGTGATTTATCATTATTTTATTAATTTATTTATTATTTTTATCAAGGCTATAAATTGTGTTGAATCTTGTGACTATATACAGTAATAATTTCTTTTGAGTTTGAACTAAGGTTTATTACGTCATTCATGACTCAAGTAATAGTGTATTTATCTTATAATGTATTTATACTGTATATTATTGTATTTCATAATTCAATAAAAAATATAGTATTTCATAAAAATACCCAAAAAAACATAACCATTTTTAGATATATAGAATTAAAAAATGACCAGCATTTTATGAAAATAAATTTCTAATTATGAGAAATTTAATTTTTAATTAATATCATTATTTACTAAAAAAATACATTTCTAAATTTATAAATGATTTTATAAAACATTCAAAAATTAACTAAGGTCTCATAAACTTATCCTAAAATTGTAATACCACAAAATAGTTATCTATTATTAATAATTGTGGGGAAAAAAATATTTTAAATAATTTTATTAATTAAAATATTGTAATTAATTATTTTTCACTAACAAAAATACCAAAAAAATAAATATTATGTTGTATAATATTAATTTACTGACACTATGATATAAAAAATCATAATTTCATTTATAAGTTATCAAAATATTATTTATACTTTCAGGGGTGAGGTTATCTCACGCCCCGACCCCAGGCATCCATGAAGCCGGTGCGAATATGAAATAAAATATGGTGCGAAAATATTTTGTTAAAAGAAGATATATAAAATACACACATATATTCCAATAGAGTGTATCGTTTTGGTTTTGGTCCAAAATAATCAGATACAAATATTACATTTATCCCAATTCTAGAAGAGAAATAAACTCCACAATTCTGCTATAGGACAAAGAGACTTAAATCTACTAAACTTGGAAAAAAAATATTGAAAACATAGGGTGAGCATACGAATACCTAGTAAGCGATATCAAAAAATAATATAATCTACCTGTTTCAAGCTTCTGAAAACAATACTTTAAAAAAAATTCCTAAAATATTTTCTTAAGAAATGCGGAAACACATGAATCATAACATAACAATTGTCCACGAATTAAAAGAGCACAATTCATAAAATACTAACAGAGTCACAGGAAAACAAGATCAATTATACGCATTATGTAAAGACCCAGAAAATCCCATGTGAATTTTTTTTAAAATTATATGGAATTGATCCGAGTCCGTAGTTTCTGACATGGCGTGATTCCGAGGCCCGGAGTGCTTAGAATGTTTTTTTCCGATGTTTATAAGTGTGTTCAGTGTGTTTTTGAATAGGTTTTGATAACTTCTAAACCTATGCTCGGAATCGAATTCTGAGGGCATCGTTGAACTCACAGTGCCAGTATTCTCTTAAGAAGTATTTCTTCTCGATGGATGATGGATGAAAATGGAAGTTAGATTTTGGGGATTTTAATAAAGTTAAATAAAAATAAGGTGTTTGCTTATTTTTATTTTTGAGGTGGTTAAAACCACCAAGAGGTGGTTGGTGGTGGGCCAACCTGAGAAACACCTCTCTTGGGAGGATAATTATGGTGGGGACCACCTGAGCATCTTAACTCTTGAACTCCCCTCATTAATATACAATCCCTCATAATTTATTAATTGAACCCTATCACTTAATTAATTGATACCTTTTGAATTCATGCCAACAATTATATTATATAAAAATTGATTATTTCATTTTTTGTTGGAATCAATTCATTTTGTGGAGCCTTGGAAGAACTTGGAGAATTATTCTCCCAATGAAGAATTCCTCTTCCGCCAATGAGGAACCTTCAATCGAGGAACGAAACCATCGCCCACGAGGAACGCCGACAACGTCGTCTTTGACTTTGTCTCCTCATAACTCTTCACCATCAACGATCGACAATCAAGGTAGGGGTCATTTTGAATGATTTCATTCTTCATTCTTCTTCATTCTTGAGCTTCGATAATAACAGTTTTCTATCACCCTAATTTGAAGGGCTAGGGACGAACAAACACGGCCCGATAACCCTCCATCGGTTCTCATTAATAAATGGAGGTTGAAGCACCACATCGCCACCAGAGGAATGGGCCGCGGCTGAAGGGCCGTGGAAGTACACCCGGTGACCGGCAACGAGCCGTCCGCAGAAGAAGCCAGTGGCGCAAGGGCTGTCGGGCCACCAGAGGGGTCTGGCACCGCCGCGCCGCACAGAGATCCGAGTCGCGGCCAGGCATGTTGTGGTGGTGCTGGAGGGGTGCGGTGCCATTGCATTGTGCCAGAGGAAGGATCTGCAACCGTGGCGGATAGTGGAGGGCGACCGGCTGAGCCGGCCCCCACCGGGCGTACCACATACGGGACCCTTCAAGCCCCATGGATATCTATCAGGCACCACGCACTGCCCATTATAGGGAGATGGGGGGCACTGACCCCCCTTGCTCAGATAGGGCAGGCCCCGCGGGGCGCGGCCACCCACCGGTTTGGTAGGCGGACCACCTCCTAGCCACGCGGGTCGCGCCACCTACGGGTCGGGTCGCCCCACTGGTAGGCCTGCCCGTCACGGGTTGAGCACCTGTCGCCGGCCGTGCCATTTTTCGGGGGGCCGAGCCGGGTTGGACCCGTGGAACGGGTCGGGTCGGTCCAGCTGGTCCGGCCCGGACCCAGACCTAGTTCTGACTCATTTCACCTTTTTTCCCATATTTCAGGCTATAGGTGACCGATAGACGAACCATCTGCACCGACAGAAAGCTTGGAATGAGGTGGTTCTTTTGGCATAACCCACATGAGGTTTGGACGTAGTTGGGATATAGCTGGGTTGGATTGAACCTAAATCCAAATGAGCCCTCAGAGCGGAAACGCCAATAACACACAGACCAGGTGTCCGATTGACGCACCGTCTATCACGTTGGGTTCCTTAGGATGAGACAAGACTATAGGATACATCAACTAGAGACTTAGTGATAGTTGATGTATCAAATCTTTTCTCGAGGATCGAACCCTCCCTGAATCGAGCGTGCTATGTGCGGGAACCCTATGGAGGACTGCGACTAAGATGATAAAAAACTTTATAGACCTACAACTGTACCACGATCCTCCATGGGTTCGACAGCGATGATAATGTACCAGGATCCTCTGTGGGTTCGATAAAAACAATACTGGACTGGGATCCTACGTTGGATCAATAGCGATGACTTCTGTACCGGGATCCTCTATGGGTTTGACAGCGCCGATACTGTTCTAGGATCCTACGTGAGTTCCACAGAGTAGATGATTCAGTGGCTAAATCTAATCATCTCTACCCCTCTACTTGAGTTAAATACATGGGTGAGCTATTTCATGACTAAGTGATGTTATCATCAAGATGATTGACTTTCTTCCTATGTAAAATGTGATGTACTTGGGCTTGAGAGATGGAGCCGGTTGTGATTGTAAACATAGGTATATGTATGGGCATATACCTAAGTAGGGATGGTTGATACTTTGTGTTTGTATTTTGATATTTTGGTTTGTCCTTGGTGGATTTTGGGAGACCTTTGCAGGTCTCAGGGTCTCTACTGAGTAAGGTTATAATCACCCATGCACGGGCTTCGCTCGCACCTTGTTGTGTTTTGTGCAGAAAAATGTCTGCAGTGATCGAGGCTGAGAGAGACAGATGGGAGGCTGCTCGGAATTGGACATGGCAGGACGTACTTCATTGATGAGTTGTTTGAGATCTGTAAGTACCCTTCATGTAGGATTCCCCGGTGGACGATCCAGGATCCTTTTCCCTTTTTTACTTGTACTTGTACTTGTTGTTCACTTGGGTTTGTATAATGGCCCACTCACTTTCAGTACACTATTCATTTCTATATTAGTACTTATTTCTTATACTGCTTGTGTTCAGACTGTGTGTGTTACAGGTTTAATAGAAATTTCTTCCCTTTTTACTAGGGATTCACCTTTGGTGCTAGTCTCTATCCCCTGGCCTATGGAAGGAGGGCTTCTCGTAGTCACAGCACGAGCCCCGAGGATGGGTCGTGACAAATTGGTATCAGAGGAGTTGGTTCAACCATATAACATGGACCCTAATTCATTTAATGGAAATAGTGTTAAGTGTTTTGGGGTGGTAATCATTTTAGGGAAATTAGTGTTGGTTCGGTGGCCGACATATCCATACACTGGACTCTGACTTCTGATTTCCGACTCAATGCACGAAAACACTGATTGCGTGTGTGTTTACTTTGAAATGTTTTCTTTTTGATTAATTTGTGTCAGCTCAAAAAATATATTGTTTTGACCATAGAGAAGCTGTTTCTTTTCAATATGGCCCCACGTAGGCAGCCTGCCAGGGTTCCGAGTTCTGTACGAGACGGTAGCCCACCAAGCGATGAGGCCTCGGTGCAGTGCCCCATCACTGCGGAGGTACCATCGGTACCACTACCAGCGTGGCCACCAATACCCCCAGCTCCATCAGTAGAGAGTTAACGCCATCTGAGTGCATTTACTATGTTCTAATTCTAGAGGCCACCTAGATTTGGGGGAGAGACGGACCCACAGGCAGCTGAGAATTGGCTGGAGGCTGGTGTGAGAGTTTTCAGATTGGTAGCGACACAAGCCTACCTCAAGGTGATCCCCATCGTTAGTCTCCTGTAGGAAGCAATAGATAGATGTTGGTACTTGATGCTCCAGGTGCATGTCGAGGAATCACTTCTTTGGGCAGTCTTCGAGATCCTCTTCCGGTCAGAATTTTTTCCAGCCACCATTCATGCAGTGCAGATTTAGAAGCTTCTTAATATGTTGTAGGGCAGCATGACGGTGGCACAATACTCAGTGAGGTTCTCCGACCTCTCGTGCCACTCCACATATATGGTGCGGGACCCGTTCTTCAGGGCCTGGACCTTCAAGCAGGGACTCAGGAATGAGATTAGGGATTCTATGATCTCCCTTAGCATTCCGACACAGGCAGGGGTACTGGAGCGAGCCCTTCTTGTGGAGCATTTTCTTACAGAACAGTCACCAGCAATGAGACCCACCACAGGGAGACAAGTAGAAGAGTCTTCTACAGCTGGTAGTAGACATATGTTGCAGAGTTCCAAGAGGACCAGCCCATCAGGTGGGCATCCCCATGATACTGGTTTGGTTGTGAGGGGAACATGAGACAGAGCCAGCTATACGAGGAGTAGGTAGTGCTATGCATGCAGCAGGCATAGTCACATGGCTCGTGACTACCCGACCCGCCATGCAGATGAGCAGAAAACAGTAGAGGGACCTCCCATGCAGATGTAGAGGTTCGATCGTGGTGGTCTGCTGGGAGTAGGTGGACGTGGCAGAGGAGCTGGTCGAGTAGCAGGTGGTGGACGATGTTTCCAGGTTCTACCACCACCACCACGACCACAAGGTCCACCCTGACCTCAGGGAGCAGGTGGACAGGGGTGGGATCACCTCCAAGAAGTTGAGGCCTATGACCACGGCGCAGCTGAGATTATTTGAGGTACTATCTATGTCTACCCCACCCTTGATGCAGTACATATAGACACAGGTGTGAGTCATTCTTTTATTTTCGCTGCCGTCATGCAGAGCTCGGAATTTCTGACTGAGCCGTTGGATCGATCCTTTTGGCTAAAGACTCATACGATAGTAGAATCGACAGTTACACACTGGTGCTGGCAATGTGATATTACTCTAGGAGGCGAGAGCCTCAGCTGGGATCTCCTTGTAACAGCATCGAAGACTTACGACATCATCTTGGGTATGGACTGGTTATCCACAGTTCATGCTCAGATTGACTACATTTGGTGGAAAGTGCAGTGTGTCCACAAGGATGGGCATAGGTTTACCTTCACTGGCTAGAAGGGAGCCTTTGTAGTGTAGGATGGACTTACCTAGAAGAGGGGGCAGCCGATCACACATCAGTTGGCTAGACTCATTCTCAGAGCGATTGATGTCTATAGTCTGAGTTTTCCTATTGTGGTGGATCATTATGCCGATATCTTCCCAGATGTCTTTCGAGGACTACCTCCTCGTAGTGTGGTAGAATTTTACATTTACTTGTACCCTAGGAAGAAACTTATATCCACTCAAGCATATCATATGGCTCTCGTGGATCTTCATGAGCTGCAGGTACAACTAGAGGACTTGCAGGGGAAGGGATTCATCCGTCCCAATGTTTCACCCTAGGCATCCCTGATTTTGTTCGCCAAGAAGAATGATGGGAGCTTGTGACTATGTGTTGATTATCGGCAGATGAACCAAGTGACTGTGAAGAAAAAGTACCCACTTTTGAGGATTGATGACCTCATTGATCATCTGATGGGAGCATGTTGGTTCTTTAAGAATGATCTTGGATCGGGATATCACCATCTTAGAGTACTGGATGAGGATGTGTGGATGACGGACTTCTGATGCCGGTATGGCCACTACGAGTTCGTGGTTATGCAATTCGGAGATACCAATGCACTAGCTATGTTCATGGAACTAATGAATAGGATCTTCCATCCATACGTTGATCGCTTTGTGGTAGCCTTCATCGATGACATTCTAATCTACTCAGCTACCAAGGTGAAGCACGCCTACCATTTGCGGGCAGTACTGGACAGACTCTAAGAGCACAAGCATTATTTTAAGCTCTCGAAGTTCATGTTCTGGATCCGAGAGGTACAATTTCTGGGACATGTCATCTCAGAGGCTGGGTTTGTACTAGATCCAACAAAGATTGAGGCGATACTTGCTTGGGAGACACCCAAGAGTGTGACGGAGGTACGTAGTTTCCTAGGCTTGGATGGATAATACCGGAAGTTCATTCAAATCTTTTCTAGAGTTCCATCACCACTATCAGCCTTAACAAAGAAGGGGAAACCCTTTGTGTCGTTAGAGATATTCCAGTAGAGCTTTCAGGAGCTGAGGTAGAGGCGAACTAGTTCCCCCACCTTGAGGAAACCAATTGAGGGTATAGGGTAGGTAGTTTTCTGAAACACATCAGGGACCAGAGTTGGGTGTGTCCGGATGCATGATCGAGTAGTGATCGCATATGGTTCTCAGTAGTTGAGGAAGCACGTGCAGAACTATGCTACCCATGACATGGAGTTAGCAGCAGTGGTTTTTTCCTTAAAGATATGGCGACACTATCTGATACGTGACCGTTTTACAGTCTACTATGACCACCAGAGTCACAAGTACATATTTCTACAGAAGGGCCTGAACCTAAGACAGCGGTGTTGGCTTGAGTTCCTCCAAGACAATGACATCGAGATATTCTATACTCCTGGGAAGGGGAACATTGTAACAGATGCTCTCAGTAGGAGATCTAGTATTTAGATGTTAGGAGAGGTGACAGAGCAATTAGCTAGCTTACAGATATCCATTGTAGATAGGGATGGAGAAGCCTATCTACGGTCTCTTACAGTCACTCCTCTACTTCTTCAGCGAGTCAGGGAGGCGCAGTGTAGGGACACTAACTGCGAGACATGACATGCTGAGATATCCACAGTGCAGGCACCTGATGGATTTTCTGAAGGTGGGGAGCACATCATCCTCTTCAAGGGACGTACCTTGATACCAGTTTCACTTCAAGAGGAGGTGTTGAGGGCCTTCCACACTTCCCCTTTAGAGGTACATCCCTGAGTGGAAAGGATGTACCAAGACCTCAGACGACAGCATTGGTTTCCAGGTATGAAGAAGGCTATAGTAGAGTTTGTCAAATGATGCCGCACTTTTTGGAAAGTCAAGGAAGAGAACCAAGTTCAAGATGGTTTAGTTCATCCCTTAAATTTCCTAGAGTGGATGTCGGACGAGATGTCCATGGATTTCATGACGAGACATCCACGTACATCTAGGGGTCACGACTCTATCTGGGTGATTATCGACTGACTCACCATGTCGGCCCACTTCCTATTGATCATTGATAAGGGTTCAGTAGAGATCCTGGGACCCTTCTATGTACAAGAGATCGTACGACTTCAGGGTGTGACATCGATGATCGTCTCCGATCGAGATGCTCGTTTCACTTCCTGGATATGGAAGGGGTTGTAGGATGCTTTCGGGATGCAGCTTCGCTTGAGCATCGCATTCCATCCTCAGACGGATGGCCAGACTGAGAGGACCATTTAGAATTTCGAGGAAATGCTTTGTGCATGTTTCCTTGACATTATTCGTAGCTAAGAGGATCAATTACTATTGGTAGTGTTTGCATACAACAACATCTACCACTCCACCATCAGGATATAATCTTTCGAGGAACTGTACGACCGACTTTGTAGATCACTTTTTTTCTGGACTGACCCAGGGGAGTCAGCAATCATGGGACCGAAAATGGTGCAGGCTACGACAGAGAAGGTGCAGGTTATCTAGAAGCGGATGAAGACTGCACAGATCAAGTAGAATCCCTATGATGATAGGAGACGCAGACCTCAGGAGTTCGAGGATGGTGACCACGTTTTCTTATGGGTCTCATGTTGATGAGGTTTACAAAGATTTGGTCGGGGAAGCAAGTTATCTCTGAGGTTCATCGACCCTTCTATGTCCTCAGAAGAGTAGGAGAGGTGTCTTACTGCTTGGCTCTTCTACCTTAGTTTCACCGGGTGCAAGACGTTTTCCACATTTCCCAGCTGAGGAGATACGTGCATGACCCAACTGACATCATAGACTGGGGATATCTTGACATCGATGACGAGGCGACTTTCTCGATGGTTCTAGTGGAGATCAAGGATCGACAGGAGAGAGTCCTTTGTGGGTGGTCGATACCTCTTGTGTTTGTATGGTGGAAGCATGACAACCTCCAAGAGAGAATATGGGAGTGGGAGGCTCAAATCTTTGCTCAGTACCCCCATTTGATTCCTTAGTTTTGAGTTTTGGATTTCATGGATGCAAAGCCCTGAGGTGGGGAGAATGTAAAGACCCGAAAAATCCCATGTAATTTTTTTAAATTATATGGAATGTTCTGAGACAACAGTTTCTTACGACGTGTGATTCTGAGGACTAGAGTGCTTGGAATTTTTTTTTCGAAGATTATAAGTGTGTTAAATGTGTTTTTGAGTAGGTTTTGGTAACTTATGAATCAGTGCTTGGAATCGAATTCTGAGGGCACTGTTGAACTCACAGCGTCGATATTCAGATAAGAAGGCTTTCGCCTCGATGGAAAATGGACGAGAATGGAAGTTATACTTTGGTGTTTTTAATAAAGTTAAATAAAAATAATGTGTTTGCTTATTTTTATTTTTGAGGTGGTTAGAACCAACAAGATGTGGATGTTGGTGGGGCCCACTCTAGAAAACCCTCTCTTGGGAGGATAATTAAAGTGTGGACCACTCGAGCTTCTATACTCTTGAACTCCCCTTATTAATGACCCAAACCTCACAATTAATTAATTGAACCCTTTAAATTAATTAATTGACACCTTTTGAATTCATGCCAACAATTAAATAATAGAAAAATCTATTATTTCATTTTTTGGTTGGCATCGATTAATTTGGTGGAGCCTTGGATAATCGTGGAGAATTATTCTCTTAACCAAGAACTCATATTACGCCAATGAGGTAACTTCGATCGAGGATTAAAACCATTGCCCACGAGGAACGCCAACAATGTCGTCTTCAACTTTGTCTCCCCTGAACTCATCACTTTCAACGATCGATAATCGAGGTAGGGGTCGTTTTGAATGATTTCATTCTTCATTATTATTCATTCTTCAGCTTCGATAATAGTCGTTTGCTATCACCCTAGCACATAGGGTGTGGTCTGAACAAACATGGCCTAAAAATCCTCTGTTGGTTCTCATTCATTGATGGTGTTGGCGGAGAAATGATGCCGGAGGATCAATGCGTCGCGGCCGATGGGCCACGGCGGTACACGCAGCGACGGGAAATGAATCGGCCACAGAAGAAGTCGGAGGAACATGTGTCATCGGGCCGCCGAAGGGGCGCGACGCCGTCCCACCACGCGGAGAGCTGGGTCGCGGCCAAGCAGGTCGAGGCGGTGACGGAGGGGCATGGTGTCGTCGGACCACGCAGGACGAAGGAGTCGCGGCCACACAGGATGTGTGGGTCGAATGGGCCTGGAGCGGCACCGCTGCGTCGTGCTGAAGAAGAACCGCGACCAAAGAATGCAGCGGATGGAGGAAGGTGGCCAGCTTAGCTGGCCTCCAGTGGGCGCACCACTGGTGGGACCCTTCAGGTCCCGCAGATACCAGGCCTGCTCCACGCGCCGGCTGTAACGACCCAAAATTTCATTAATGTAAATCCCTCTTAATTTAATTAAATGTCTCTTTATGTAAAATGTTTATATAAAATTTCAACTTCATTGGTTTTATGTTAAGAATTTTGACCGTTTCTAATACAGTCATTGAACAGTGATCACATGATTAGTATAAATATAGGGCTTTAATAAATCCAATTTATTCAGAAAAAGGAAGTGATGGCCTCATACAGTAGAATTTCCCCATACAAAGCCCATTTGTTGGAGCTCGGAAAATATGTTGCATCCTTGGGATTCACTCTTGACCAAGCCCAAGCTGAGCTTTATCATGTCAAGGTCGAACGTGACCATCTACAGGAGAGGTGGAAGTTGATAGAAATTATCTCTCGAGCGATGTTATCTGAGCCACCCCAAGAGTCTGTCACCATAGCACACCTTAGCCTTAGGTATTATGCAGCTTCTTTAAGTGGTTATGTAACAAATATGTAGTTCTATGTTCATGTACATTATTTTTTTAAATAATAATGAATATAATTTTTAGACTTTATTGATACAATGTAAATAGTTTTTAGAGTACAAATAGTGTTTTTAGTTATTATTTAATTAAGAATTCTATTTTAATAAATTAAGTTATTTTTGAATTAAATAATATTTTAATAAAATATTATTATTATTATTAAATTAATTGTTATTAAATATAATTGATCTTATAATTTTATGAATGCAATTATAATTTTTATTAAGGCTTGAAATCCATTTCTATCAAAACTCGTGAATTTTTTATAAATGTTGGTTTTTATTTTAAAAGTGAAAATTAACATATTTAAAAATTATTTAGATAAAATAAATGTTATTTCTGGAATCAGGACGTTGAAATTATCCAACGGTGAATTTTTCATAATTTTCTGAGACAGTCCAATTTTTGGGTAAAAATTAAATACTGTTTAAATATATATTGTGTTTTCTGACATCATAATGACCCAATAGTGATGTAATAACATAATATAATCTTTATGTTGACAAATATATGTTTTAACATTAAAATAATGTGATTTTGGGTTTGTTTGACTTACTTTTCAAAGCATTAATGGACCCCTCAAGACTTATTAAACACCTTGTCTTTTTAAATTAATTTACATGGGAGTGTGACTCACCTCCACTTAAGAAACCCTAATATTTTAAGAAGTTTGGACTTTGGAGTTATAAAATATTTTTTTCCTCTTCCCTTTTCCCAAAACCATTGGCACAAACCATGTGATGGTTTGTGGTTTGGATTAATTTAATGTAAGGGGATCCAAACTTAAATAATAAAGAATTCCCTCACCTTTCCTATATAAACCCACCCAAGATCCCACTTCTCCTCACCCAAATCCATTGAAGTTCTTCCAAAAACTGCCATACTCTCTATATAATCCTCCCAAGGTGCCCCAAGCTCACAAGAAGCCTCTCACAAGCCTCCCTCTAGCCTTTGGAAGCACACTTCCAAGTAAGGGTTTTTTCATCCTTTCACATATTTGTCCAATTTTCTTTAAGTGTTTTTCCCTTTTAATTTCAATTATGAATGTTGGGGTATGGTTTCGCACCACCCTCATAATGCCCTCTTTATGTATGAATGATGGGAGACCCTTTCTCTCTCATTAAATTCCTCCCATGTACACCTGTTACTATGCCAAAATTCCGAAAGGAACTTCTATCTCCTCTTTTAAATTCAAGAAATACTTTTGTATCATGAATCGAAATTCCATTAAAAATTGTTGGGACATGTATCTATATGACCTCTTTACTGTCCATTACATGTAAATATGATGAGAACCCCTTTCTCTCTTGTCAACCATTTTTAGAATTCTTATGTCACGCCGTTACGCTGCCGAAAGCGCACCTATTTTCTAAGCCAATGTCATTGTGTAGTGAATACCAAACCCATTTCTCCATCAAGGGTATTCACCTATATGCACACTTACTTATTTATTATAATGTTTCATGTATGAGTTCCATATTCCATTATCGTGGAATAAATTATCATGTTTTATGAATCCATGTTTTATGATCCATGTGGCACACTTATGCATGAAATTAAATGTTTAAGAAGGGTGTGCCCTTATAGCGCTCCAATGCATTGGGTAAAGTATAGTATCATGATACGTCATGTGTAATGAGTGTTGACTCATTCTAATTCAAGTGCAATGAGGGTTTACTCATGCTTCATGTGTAATGAGTATTTACTCAAGCTGCATGTGCAATGGGCATTGGCTCATGCTAATTCCATGTTAAGTGTTGTTGCCACATTTCCATGTTATTATTATCATTCTTTATCATTCCTTTATGTTCATGTTTCTCATGTTCTCTATTGATATTCATAATGTCTAACATGTATTGTACACTTCATGTTATTCCATGTGTATTCCCTTACTGGGCATTATAGCTCACCCTTTTCTTATGCATGTCCTCAGGTCATCCCATGCAATGCTATGTACGAGGGAATGTAGTGGTCATGTAAAGGAAGATTTCAATAATGATGTTGTATTTCATGTATTACGTTTTTATGTAATGATCCTAAGCCCAAAAGACACTAAACCTCTCGATCTTAGTTGTTGTATCAATTGAATTTTTATGTAATAAATCATGTTTAAGTTTGAAATAAAAGTAGGGTTGTCATAGTTGGTATCAGAGGATAGGTTTAGTTATTTTTGGGAATAGGATTAGAAAACCCTAGTAAAGCGTTAGATATAAGACTAAGTACAATAAATAAGTCCCTATGTTTTTTTGAGTATTGATTAAGTGGGTTATCAAGAAAATACATCCCTGTCTGGATATGAGCTGGTAGAGGCGGCTCTGGCACAGATGTATCCTAGAGGTAAAACCCGAAAACAACGCTTTGAGCTAGACTCAAACAGAAAATGGTGCGCGACATTGGTCCTAGCTTCCCTCTTGGTTACGAAACTCCCGGGGGATATGCTTTGGTAAATTCACAGGCTTAGTATGCACCCTTATTAAGGGAAAAAAATTCCCCGAATAATATATGTTAGAAATTAGATCATTAAGAGCCTAGATTGAAGCCTATAGACTCATGTGTTAAGGAAATAAAAGTTTATTTATAAGTCATCAAATTTTGACTTTGGATTACCCTTTATGTGTTACCCCTAAATTTCCTTTTATTCCAGCCAATGTCTGGTAATAGGAGGACTCGGGCTAACAACCGTTGTGATGATCAGTGTGATGACTATACTAATGAGATGCCCAATCCAATGGGAGCGGGAATCGAGAACTTTGTCACGCTTCTCTCTTAGCTAACTCATGTTTTGGATATAAAAACGGGTCAATAAGAACATTCAACCCCCCCCCCCCTAAGAATGAACAAGTCGTTATCGAGAGATTCATGAGACAAAGGCCTCCTACTTTTAGTGGATCATCTGATCCCACGATCGCCGAACAATTGATCAACTCCATTGAAAAGATATTCTACATCCTTCAATGTTATGAAAAAGAGAAGGTTCTCCTAGCTGCTTATCGTATGGAGGGTGAAGCTAATAAATGGTGGACGTTGATCAAAAATATGAATCCTAGGGGGGAGATCGAGGCATTGCAATGGAAGGATTTCTGGAAGATGTTTTTCGATAAATATTTTCCACGCCCCCTCCGGCTTAAGATGGAAAGGGACTTCCTTTCCCTCAAGAAAAAAGATGAAGAATCTGTTGGAGCGTATGAGGAAAAATTCACATGTCTTTCATGATACGCTTTCGGCTTTGTCGTTACCCTCGAATGCAAAGTTGATCACTTCTTTGGTGGGATGAAGCCTAGCCTGCGGAAAGCATTTGTGATCCGTGACTTCGACAGCATTGAGTAAATTGTCTGGTGTGCCCTCAAGGTCGAAATGGAGATCATGGAATCAGATGGGTATCATGGGGACAAGAAGCGGAAGGTGGAATTCAATGATGCAGGTCCTATAGATAAATACAATGGTGCTATGATGATACATCACCCCACTTGTCAAAAGTGCGGAAAGAAGCACCCTAGAAATTGCCTTAAGGGGACGAGAAAATGCTTCAGGTGTGGAAGAGAAGGGCACCAAGATTTTAACTATCGGCATGAAAGAACCATGGTTGTGATAGAGGATAGGAACGCTCCGTTCGAAACTCAACACATTGTTCAATGCTACAAATGCAATGAACCGGGTCATTTTGCAAATCAGTGCCCAAATCCAATGGTTTTCAGAGGCAACCAACAACTTCCAAGGTATCAAGGAAGAGCTTTTTCGATCACTTCTGCTGATGTGAACCCTGAAAAAAAAGTGGTGACATGTATGCTAGTTATTCATCAAAGAATAGCGAACACACTTTTTGATTCAGGTTCTACGCGTTCTTTTATATCTCTAAAGTTTAGTAGAACAATCCCAGCACCACCAAAAATCATGGAAGTGATGATGTCGGTGAGTACGTCAAATGGGGAAATCATTAAATCCCATGAATATAAGTCCGCCCGTGTTATAATCTAGGGATTGAATATCCCAACGAACCTCATCATACTCCCTCTGGTGGAATTTGATGCAATTCTTGGCATGGATTGCCTTTCCTTATATAGAGCCAACACAAATTTTTGGGAGAAGGAAATCACACTCTATATGGAGAATTGAACCCCGGTTCATTACAAGTGTATGGGGGAAGATGAATCTCTTTTAGCTCCATCATCTCAAGCATGGATATTACTGCCCTATGAGCATGCATATCTGGTTCAGATGAATGAGTCCAAGGAAGAAACCATCCTTGAAGAAATGCCTATTGTGAGGAAATTCGCTGAAGTGTTTCCTGAGGAACTGACTGGTCTTCCTCCTAGAAGAGATGTTGAATTCTCAATTGAACTTATACCCAGGGCCTTACCAGTATCCAAGACTCCATATTGAATAGCTGTTTTAGAGCTTGAAGAGCTAAAGAAACAACTACAGGAGAATCTGGAAAAAGGGTTTATACGCCCAAGTGCTTCACCCTGGGGTACACTAGTCCTCTTCGCCAAGAAGAAGGATGGGTCAATGCGGCTTTGCATCGATTATTGTGAACATAAAAAAATCACGATAATGAACTAGTATCCTCTCCCAATAATTGATGACTTGTTTGATCAGTTACGTGGAGCACAATACTTCTCCAAGGTGGACTTGCGGTCGGGATATTATCATGTAAGGGTGAAGAAGGAAGATATCTCGAAGACTGCTTTTCGCACAAGATACGGGCACTATGAATTCCTAGTAATGCCTTTCAGACTCACTGATGCTCTAGAAAACTTCATGAACTTAATGAATAGAGTCTTTAGATATTACCTAGACAAATTTTTGGTAGTCTTTATAGATGATATTCTAATATACTCCAAAACCAAGGAGGATCATGAGGAGCATTTAAAAACTATACTAGAGATATTGTGCAAGGAGAATCTCTACTGAAAGTAAAGCAGTGTGAGTTCTGGTTGAATAAGGTCTCATTCTTGGGCCATATCATCACAAGAAATGGGATATCTGTGGAGACTTCTAAAATAGATGCAATCGAGGGATGGTCGAGGTCATCATCGGTAAGGGATATCCGTAGCTTATTCGGGTTAGCTGGATATTATCGACGATTTTTGAGAATCTTCTCATTATTGTCCAACCCTCTTACCAAGCTAACTCGAAAGGGAGTAAAGTTTTCTTGGAGTAATAAATACGAAGAAAGATTCAAAGAGTTGAAATAAAGGCTTATCACTGCGCCCGTGCTCACTTTACCCACAAGTGGGGAAATTTTTGTGGTATACAGTGATTCTTCAAAGAAGGGCATAGGCTATGTGATGCTTCAGAATGATAGATTTATATCCTATGCCTCAAGGCAGTTGAAAATCCATCAGCAAAACTATACAACACATGATCTGGAGTTGGCGGTGGTGATCATTGCCTTGACAATCTAGCGGCATTATCTCTATGGAGAGAAATGTGAGATATATACGGACCACAAGAGTCTTAAATATATATTCACACAGAAAGAGCATAATATGAGCCAGAGAAGATGGATAGAGCTCATCAAGGATTATGACTATTCAATACATTACCACCCTGGGAAAGCGAACAAGGTGGAAGATGCCCTAAGTAGAAAGGACCCAGCAATTTTACCAATGATGTGAATTGAGAAGGATCAAACCTCTTTATACTTGATGAAGATGGACATGGGAATCATAAAGAAGGGAACATCATCAATCCATTCACAAATGATTGCTCAACCATCTCTTTTGGAAAGGTTTAAGGATGCTCAAAAGGATGAAGTGGGAATTTAGGAAAAAGTGGAAGATATCAAAAAAGGGAAATCCTCAATGTTTAATGTTAATGAATAAGGAATTGTGCGATTTGGGAAAAAACTATGTATTCCCTTAAGTCCGGAGCTGAAGAAGGAACTTTGGATGATGCACATAGTTCAAATTTCTCTATTCGCCCAGGGTGCACAAAGATGTATCGATATCTCCGAGAAAACTTTTGGTGTGATAATATGAAGAAGGAGATCACTTAATATACATCAAATTTCCTGGTGTGTCAGTAAGTGAAGGCAGAGAGGTAGAGGTCTAAGGGGATGATGCAACCATTGTACATACCAGAATGGAAATGGGAGAACATCACCATGGACTTTGTCACCAGACTTCCAAGGACATCCAAAGGAAATAATGAAATCTGGGATGTTGTGGATCGTCTTACAAATACTTCACACTTCATTACTATTTGGGAGGATTTATCTTTGGATAAACTGGAACGGATATATATCAGGGAAGTGGTAAGGTTGCATGGAGTACCACTATCTATTGTGTATGACCGAGATCCAAGATTCACCTATATGTTTTGTAGGATTCTTCAACATGCTCTGAATACTGAACTGAAATTCAGTACAACCTATCATCCTCAAACTGATGGCCAATCTGAGAGGACTATCCAATCACTTGAGGATGTGTTGAGAGCATGCTCAATGGACTTTAAAGGAGGATGGGATCATCATCTTCCTCTGGTTGAGTTCTCTTATAATAACAGTTTCCACTCGAGCATCCAAATTGCACCATATGAATCCCTGTATGGGAAAAGGTGCAGAACACCAGCATGTTGGGATGAGGTCGGTGAACGTAAGCTGCTTGGACCAGAAATGGTCAAGGAAGTGGTAGAGAAGGTGAAAACCATTCAGCAGCATATCAAGGCAGCCCAGAGTCGACAGAAGAGTTATGCAGATAATCGTCTATGAGACCATGAGTTTAAATTTGGAGACATGGTTTTTCTATGCTTATTTCCGTGGAAGAATGTCATGAGGTTTGGAAGTAAATGGAAGTTAAGTCAAAGGTACATCGTCCCCTTTGAGATTCTTGATCAGGTCGGGGTTGTGGCCTATCGACTAACACTTCCACCTACTATTGCCAAAGTACATTATGTCTTTCATGTATCCCTCTTAAGGAAGTATATACCAGACCCTTCATATGTACTATCTTCTGAGGTGGTAAAATTGGAAGATGACCTCTCTTATGAGGAGCAACCAGTGATGATCTTAGATCGTAGATAAAAAGTTATATGAAATAAAACAATTCCCCTCGTCAAGGTGTTATGGAGAAACCAAAAGTTTGAAGAAGTGACTTGGGAATCAGAGAAAATGATGATGAAAAGTTACCCAAATCTATTTTAGTGTGGGAAAAGGAAAATTTCAAGGGTGAAATTTCTTAATGGGGAATATTGTAACGACCCAAAATTTCATTAATGGAATTCCCTCTTGATCTAATTAAATGTCTCATTATGTAAAATGTTTATATAAAATTTCAACTTCTTTGGTTTTATGTTATGAATTTTGACTGTTTCTAATATAGTCATTGAATAGTGATCACATGATTAGTATAAATATAGGGCTTTAACAAATCCAATTTACTCAGACAAAGGAAGCGATAGCCTCATCCAATAGAATTACCCCATACGAAGCCCATTCGTCGGAGCTCGAAAAGGAGGTGGCATCCTTGGGCTTAGCTCTTGACCAAGCCCAATCTTAGCTTCATTATGTCAAGCTCGAACGAGACCGTCTATGGGAGAAGTGGAAGTTGATATAAATTACCACTCGAGCGATATTATCTGAGCCACCCCAAGAGTCTGTCACCATCGCACACCTTACCCTTAGGTCTTATGCGGCTGTTTTAAGAGGTTATGTAACAAATAATTAGTACTATTTTCATGTACATTATTTCAGTATATAATTATGAATAAAATTTCTAGTCATTATTGATACATTGTAAATAGTTTTTAGAGTACAAATAGTGTTTTTAGTTATTATATAATTAAGAATTCTATTTTCTTAAATTAAGGAATTTTTGAATTAAAAAATATTTTAATAAAATAATAATATTATTATTAAATTAATTTTTATTAAATATAAATGATCTTATAACTTTATTAATGCAATTATAATTTTTATTAAGGCTTGAAACCATTTTTGTCAAAATCGGCGAATTTTTTATAAATGTCGGTTTTTATTTTAAAAGTGAAAATTAACATATTTAGAAAATTATTTAGATAAAATAAATGATATTTCACGAATCAGGATGTCGAAATTATCCAACGGGGAATTTTTCATAATTTTATTAGACAATCGAATTTTTGGGTAAAAATTAAATATCGTTTAAATATATAATGTGTTTTATGACATCATAATGACCCAATAGTGATGTAATAAAATATTATAATCTTTATTTTTGGCCAATATATGTTTTACATTAAAATAATGTGATTTTGGGTTTGTATGACTTACTTTTCAACGCATTAATAGACCCCTCATGACTTATTAAACACCTTGTCTTTTTAAATTAATTACCATGGGAGTGTGACTCACCTCCACTTAAGAAACCCAAATATTTCAAGAAGTTAGGACTTTGGCCCTATAAAATATTGTTTTCCTCTTCACTTTTCCAAAAACCATGGGCAAAAACCATGTGATGGTTTGTGGTTTGGATTAATTCAATGTAAGGGGACCCAAACCTATATAATAAATAATTCCCTCACCTTTCCTACATAAACCCACCCAAGCTCCCACTTCCTCCTCATCAAAAGCCTTTAAAGATCATCTAAATTCTTCCCTACCCTCTCTAGAATCCTCCAAAGCTTCCCTAAGCTCCCAAGAAGCCTCTCACAAGCCTCCCTCTAGCCTTTGGAAGCACACTTCCAAGTAAGGGTTTTTTCTTCCTTTCTCATTTTTGTCCAATTTTCATTAAGTTGTTTTTCCCATTTAATTTCAATTATAAATGTAGGGGTATGGTTTCTCACCTCCCTCATATTGACCTCTTTATGTTTGAATGATGGGAGACCCTTTCCCTCTAATTAAATTCCTCCCATGTACACCTGTTACTATGAAGAAATTCTGAAAGGAACTTCTCTCTCTTCTTTTACATTCAAGCAATACTTTTGTATCATGAATCGAGATTCAATAACAAATTGTTGGGACATGTATCTATATGACCTAATTACTATCCATTACATGTAAATATGATGAGGAACCCCTTTATCTCTCACCAACCATTTTTATGAATTCTTATGTCACGCCGTTACTCTGCTGAAACCGCACCGATTTTCTAAGCCAATTTCATTGTGTAGTGAATGCCATGCCCATTTCTCCATCAAGGGTATTCACCTTTATACATTTTTACTTATTGATTATAAATTTTCATGTGTTAATTACACATTCCTTTATCGTGGAATAATTTATTATGTTTTATGAATCCATGTTTTATGATCCATGTGGCACACTTATGCCTGAAATGAAATGTTTAAGAAGGGTGCACCCTTATAGCGCTTCAATGCATTGGGTAAAGTATAGTATCATGATACGTCATGTGAAATGAGTGTTTACTCATGCTAATTCAATTTAAATGAGTGTTTACTCGTGCTTCATGTGTAATGAGGATTTACTCATGCTCCATGTGCAATGGGCCTTGGCTCATGCTAATTCCATGTTAAGTGTTGTTGCCTAATTTCCATGTTATGATTTTCATGCTTTATCATGCCTTTATGTTCATGTTTCTCTTGTTCTCTATTGATATGACTAATTTCTAACAATTATTGTACTCCTCATGTTATTACATGTGTATTCCCATATAGTGATTTATAGCTCACCCTTTTCTTATGCATGTCCTCAGGTTATCCCTTGCAATGCTAAGTACGAGGGAATGTAGTGGTCATGTAAATGATGTTTTCAATAATGATGTTGTATTTCATGTTTTAAGTTTTTATTTAATGATCCTAATCCCCAAAGACACTAAACCTCTCATTATTGTTTGTTGTATCAAGAGAAGGTTTATGAAATAAATCGTGTTTAAGATTGTAATAAAAGCAGGTTTGTCATACCGGCCATTACAGGGTGATGGGGGTGCTGACCCCCCCCCCCCCCCCCCCGCTCGGAGAGGACGAGCCCCGTGAGGCGTGGCCACCAGCTGGAAGACAGCCTTCCAGCCACACAGTCTACACCACCTGCGGGCCGGACTGCCGCGCAGGCCCTGTTACCCGCAGGCCGAACCACCACGCGGGCAGGGCTGCCCATGATGGGTCTGGCCGTCATGCGGGCCGAGCCACCCGTCGCGGGTCAGGCCGGTTTCTGGCGGGCCGGGCCTGTTTTGGTCGGCTGGGTCAGACCCGAAAACCGTGGTGGACCCCGGTCCGGATCTGGACCGCGGTCATGTGACCCAAACTGGGTAGGGTCATCCCAAACCGTGTCGAGTGGGTTGGTCTGGCTGGGCCCGACCAGAAACAGACCTAGTTCTGACTCATTTCACCTTGTTTCCCATATCGTGGGCTATGGGTGTCCGATTGACACACCGCCTACACTGACAGAAAGCTTGGAATGAGATTGTTCTTTTGGAATACCCCACATGAGGTTTGGACGTAGTTGGGGTATGGCTGGGTTGGATTGACCCTAAATCCAACTGGGCCCTTGGAGCGGAAACACCAATAACTCACACACCGGGCATCTGATTCATGCGCCGTCTGTCATGTTGGGTTCCTTATGATGATATGGAACTACGAGATACATAAACTTGAAACATTGTGGTATTTTATGAATCAACACTTTTCTTGACGAGTGGAACCTCCCAGAATCATGCGTGTTTTGTGCAGGAACCCAATGGTTGGCTATGACTGAGATGATAAGATCATACGTGGACCTACTATTGAACCAGGATCCTCTATAGGTTCAACAATGGTGATAATGTACTAGAATTATCCGTGGGTTCGACATTAATGATACTGGACTGTGATCCTATGTGGGATTGACAACGTTGACTTCTGTACCGGGATCCACCTTAGGTTCGACAGCGCTGATACTATTCCAGGATCCTATGTTGGTTCAATAAAGGAGAAGATTCGGTGGCTACATCAAATCATCTTTACCCCTCTACTTGAGTTAAATACATGTGTGAGATATTTCATGACTAAGGGATTTTTTCATCAAGATGTTTGACTTTCTTTCTATGTGGAAAGGGATGTACTTGGGCTCGAGAGATGGAGCCAGTTGTGATGGGTAACATAGGTATATGTATGGGAATATACCTATGTATGGATGGTTGATACTCTGTTTTTGTATATTGCTATTTTGGTTTATCCTTGGTGTCTTTTGGGAGACCTTTTGGGGTCTCGGGGTCTCTACTGAGTATCGTTATACTCACCCATGCACGGGCTTCAGCTGCACCTTGTTATATTATGTGCAGACAATAGTCTGCTGAGATCGAGGCTGAGCGAGATGGATATGAGGCTGATCAGAGATGAACTAGACATGATGTACTTTAAGTATGAGTTGATTATGATTTGTACCTACACATAAATTAGGATTCCCCGGTGGACGATACAAGAGTTGTTTTCCCTTTTTACATGTACTTGTACTTGTTGATCAGTTGGGTTTGTACACCAGCCCACTTTCATTCAGCACTCTTTCTTTTCTATATTAGTACTTGTTTCTTCTACTGATTGTGTATAGACTATGTGTGTAACATGTTTAAAGTAAATGTATTCACTTTTTATTAGGGATTCGCCTTTGGGGCTAGTCGCCAGCCCCTGGGCTATGGAAGGTGGGCTTGGGTTAGTCACGGAACGAGCCCTGAGGATGGGTCGTGACACATTCTCATTAAAAGTAATAAGTAAAAGGAATTCCAACTTTATTAGGTATACCATGTGAAAATTCAAGTACAAAATTTATAACTAAGAGTATTACATGATCAAAGTTGCGCATAACAATAACTTCATTTTCTTTCATAACTAACATTAAGTTGTAACCGACTAATGAATTCTCCGAGTGCTGAATTGACATCACGCCATAAGAATTTACTTCTTCTGATACTCAAAATTAATCGATATTAACCATATAAATTATATTAGTTGAATATCTACTTGGTTAATTAATTATCATAATTAAATGAGGGAAATGTATAATACGAGACCATGTCAAGGCCTCAGCCATGACATCTAATGATTAAGGCCTTGACCTAAATCTATAAATCATAATTATGAATGGCCTCGGCCAATTCCACATCTAGTTGTCTCATGTGACCCACTGATACATCGAGGGGCTATAGCAGGCCCCACACTTCACATAATAAGTACAATACATTGATCATATGCCAAGTAGGGTCAGATATTCAATGTGTCTCATACCACATTGAACATTTAATTTCTCATTTCACATTATTCGAAGGGTCACATACCACCTTGGATAATTAAATTCATAATTCCATAAAAGGACATTATAATTTTAATTACATTCTTTATCATTTACAATTATTTAGTGAATCATGTATATAAGTGTTAATTACAAAACTATCAACTGCATGACTATGCCATTGAATGTTAAGTACGATAAAAAAATTATGGAATATGTGATGATAAATAATGTACTAAAAGAAATAAATGTTTTTCACATAAAATGATTACCTTAAATTATAAAACCTTATTAATCAAATACATAATTTAATTTCCTCTGGATTCATAATTAATTAAAAGATAAACCAAATATTTAATGTGGGTGTTAAACACACAGATTTTCAAACATTTATTACGGATATGTATTTTTATAACACATCACATTAGTATACATAATTTTAAAGATAGAAAGCATGAAACTCAGTCATAACTAATATCACTTAATATATATGAAAATAAGTGATTCATACAAATGTATTTAAGAGTTTAAAACCCCAAATATTATACTCTTGAATTCTTGATAAATACTAAACCCATAAAACGTATAATATTGGGAGTATCCAAAATTTGGGATTAGTGTTTTGTAAATCTGTTTATACTCAAGGGTGTATATAAATAGTTGTATATAAAAACCACTCATACATAAAAAACCCACATGTTTCATTCTTTCGTAGCTATCCTTGGAAGATTATAAATACAATTAGGATCAATGTTTATATCTGTAAACATATATTCACAAAACCAAAAATACAATATGTGTTAAATGGGTTAAACCAAAAATCTAATGTCACCCATATGACTTAAATATATTAGTCACTGATTAACAAGTGTCCCTGAATTTTAAATCATAATGTAAAATTTAAAATTATTATTTATTAAAAAAACTTATATATATATATTCTTATGTAAATATATATAAATTACATGTATAACCACGAATACATAAGGGTCTTACACCAAAATTAATTGACACTTACATGTTTATCAAAAAATAAAGTAATCGTTGAAGTTCAATGTTGAAAGTCTTAAAACCGGTCCAATAGGTGAGTTAAATAAAACATATAATTATATATGATCGTGTATGTGTATATAAGGGATTTGTAAATCAATGTTTAATGACACATGCATGCTTTTAACCCATTAGGAATATTAGTTAATAAAGGTTGTATAAAATGAAAATTTTTCCATTAATTATAAAGGTTATTTATGAAATACATTTATACATTTTTATAAAATAGTATATACAATTTTCCATATATATAATTATATATCCTTACACACATATAGAACCTCGACATCACACACACTTTCATGTTAAGGGGTAATGTTCATCATGTAGGGTAATGGTACTGCCATTAGAAGGAAATGGGTAGGTCACACTCTTAACCGTATATAAATATATACAAATAACTATATATATACAATGTACACAAGTAATTATTTCATGTGTAATATAATCCCATAGGTTTATTGTACTTCCTAAACGCAAAATCTGAAAGACCTAGAATCGGTCATAAGAGAAAATTTTATCTAAACTGTAAGGTTATATATATATATATGAGTATACATATATATGTATATACATTCAATCAAAACAAAACAACATATTCCCTTACTCGATTCATGGGTGGAGGAGGGGCTCGGGGAAGCTCGCTGGAGGCTCGAGAAGAAGAAGAACAACCTGGTGGTTAGGGTATAAACAGATTGTTTATATAAACCATATTTTACATTAATTATAATAACTATTTTAATGTCACCTTCATAGAATCCAAGACCTATTTGTTTTAAAATAAGAACGAGGTTCCAGTCCTGTGGAAAATGCATGAAAGGAGGGGGCCAACAGGGTCACGGGTGTGGAAGAGAAAAGAAAAGAATGTAGCAGGAGGCTACTTGTCAAGCATGCATGGGAGGATGAATATGGTATCGCGGGATAGGAAAAATAGAAAAAGAATATCAGGCAAGGAAAAAAGGAAAGTAGATCAGATAGCCACGTGCGATTAGGCGATTTTCAGGATGTTGGACATTCGCTATTAAATCCACGATGGATCAGATGGATCAGATTCTAAGCGGTGATTTAAATGAATTGGACGACCAAGATAAGATCCGTATTCGATAATAAAATGCACAAAAAATTCCTAGGATATCCACGGCTGCAAAGAATCATTAGATGGAGTGATCCAACGGTTCAGATCACGTGTGGCGTGATCCCATGTCCAGGATTCGATCAAGGTTGAATTTCTTTCTGCCACATCAAAATAGAGGGAGCCTCCATGGATTCTTTGTAAGAATGGGACTCCTAGTATATGCTCATAATTATCCTTCCCCCCTCTCAGTACTTCCCCATACTGGGTTCTTGCAGGCACGCTCTGCGCCCACCCCTTGCTGTCAGGATGCCCTGCACAGTGGCGCTCTACTAGGCACTTATGTGCGTGTTTGAGGCACACACACATTCCCTAGGGCTGGCCCATGCTAAGACTGAAGGCTAGGCTCAGCCACCATGTTGGCTCCTTCGGCTCAATAAGAGGGCTTGCCCCTATGGTGTTTATTTTTGTTAAATAAAAAACTAGGTTTCTATATATATATATATATATTTGTTTTTCAAACCAAAATTTCCCCTAGTTTCATAAACCCTATATTTTTAATAAAAAATGTTATAAATTTAAATTTAATACATCATAGTGAAAATTTTGTGCTAGTATTATAAAAATCAATGAAAAAATTTAGTTAAAACCTTGTTTAAGCATTAAGAATGAAAACATTTAAAAGACATTTGATATATCTGAAAATTATTTGAAATCTAAAAATAATTTTGAAATCATACTTAGTGTAGTTTAAAATATTAAATCATTATCCTTTTTTAAAATTTATAAAAATAATTTATACGTGTAAAATTATAATTTCAATGCACACCTTAATTATTTCAAATAGCTAATTATTCCTTGGTATTTTGTATTAAAATACCAAAAAAAGAAATGGCTATAATTATAAACGTTAGAATCCCAATGGTCACCTAAGATGCAATGGTCGGATTGAGGTCTTCTAAAACCATGTTTCAATGTGTTCCATATTCAATACAACTTAATGAAAGATGATGCTTGTTATACCTCTGATGCTCTGTACATCTATTGTGATTCTGGCTATAATGTTTTTCGTTATGACTAGCCCGAAGGATCATTACTACCTACTATGTCTTGTTATTGTGTTAGGTGGCCTTCTTGTGGATCTGATAGGGCTTTTAGTAGATATTTTTTGTTAGTATGGTTTTCCTTTGTAATTGTTGTATTGTAAACACTTTGGTGTTTAATTAAATAAAATACCTTGTGTTTATTTCATATTTCTTCTTCAGATAGCCTAGAAATTAAATAATAATAAACCATAATATTATTATTATATAAGAAATAAGTTTTGGGGCGTCACATTATTCCCCCCTATAAGGAATTTCATACTCGCTATTCATTTAATACAATCATGCTAAAAATAAACTCTCTATAATTCATCACCACATCCTCTATTGTGGAGGATTCTAAGGTGTGGCTAGCAGAATACCCAAATTGGTGTTCAATTATTCTGCTTCCCTAGCCCAGACACACCTTGGACAGTATGGGTTAGACTCAGGCATCACACACTCGAGCTTCTAGAGGGTGGCTCAAATGGTAAAAAGATCAGAAATGTCCGAATGGATGAACTCTCTATGAACTCAACAGACTATCTCTTATTCAATATTTTCAATTTCGTGGATGTGGATATACAAACTGAAGCTAAGGATTTTGTACATGTAGGTTTCATGAAGGTTCCCTTCTAGAGAAGCCTCTTGAAACCTTTCCCTGGCTGTGAAGTTTTGGGATAGAGTGAAGCATAGGAAAAGACCTTCATGGTACTTTCTCCTTTACCTATACTCAACGAGTTTGACAGGGGAAATGTGGTGGTTGATGTAGGCATTCCTTAGTAAGGAGCAGAGAATGTATGGACCATTTCTTACTCTATAAATCTGTTTTCATGTTCTTCATAGGTTTGCGAAGGAAAGTTATTCTTCAGCATAGGTTCTCACCATAATGGCCTCAAGTACCTCAACGGGAAGAGATAAGATATGGACATGTCATTCCATCTGAAGAAAAATTATAGAATTTCCAATCAGTGAAACTCCTGCCTTCTATTTGTACTTTCAAGAGGTATGTTTCATTCAGCTGAGACTAATCCATAACAAAATGAAGTATTTATTTGTAAAATCATGTTAAGGTATCAAAACACAGAACATTATTTAGTTATATAAAGTTCATAAACCCAAGGTATTACATAACCAATCACTTACTCTCACAACACACGTATGGTTTTCCTAACATCCTCCTAGATTGAACTACACTGGATTTACCGGTGTTAGTCATTTCCTCAATTCCCAGTCAAACTGATTCCCAAAATAGCTCTGAACTCCTCAATCTCCTGGGTCTAGATGCATCATGGGTAGTATAGATTAATCCGATGTGGGAATCTAATGATCCAACAAAGGAAAGCATAAAGGGTATGGATTTGTGCGACATCTGCTTGAAATTGCTATCAATAATGCCAACAAGTAGATTCCTCCTCAAAAATTTTGAAGTTTATGACCTGAACTCGATGTCCGTAGGTTACGATTTGACAGTGGTATGTTTCCTGGAGGTCACCCCCTTGTGCATCTTCCTAGAAGTTCATTAGTGAAATGACATTTTCAGCCAAGGTAATGTATCCGAATATAGCTTCATAATACCTTCCCATACATGTAAAAATAGAAATTTGGCATACATCATCAGAATGTAATCAAAGCAAGATCATCGGTTATGTTAGAGTACATGAGGATAATTAGACACATGATAAAGATGTTGACATGAAAAAAGAAGTTTCCCAAAAGTTTCATAGAATTCTAAACATAACCTCACCATTATGGTTACTAATATTTCTGTCGTAAGAGACAAAAGGTATGATTCGTTGGCCATCTAAAAATTGTAATGAATATACTACTTAGTAATACATGAACGAGTTTTTTTTTCATTATTCTAATTTTCCATAGTTTTCTAAACTAATCCACTGATACCAACTGTCACGCCCCGACCCCGGGCTACCTCGAAGCCGGTGCGGAGCTGAAATAAAATATGGTGTGTAAAGTTTTTGCTAAAAATAGAGAAAAAAAATACAAACACAAGTTCCACTAGAGAGGATCATTATAGTTTAGGTCATGAAGAATTAGATACAATTTATACATTTCTCCCAAAACTAGAAGAGAAATAAACCCCATAATGCTGCTACCAGAAAAATTGACATAATTATACTAAACCTTTAAAAGAAAACAGATTGAAAATGTAGGCTGAGAATATGAATATCCAGCAAGGGGTTTTAAAAGAAAATAACATAATATACAAATTATAACCTTTCGAAAAAATTCCTTTACACGTTTTCCATAAAAAAATTTCTTAAGAAATATGGTAACACTTGATTCGTAATATATCAATTTTGCAAGAATTAATAGAGAACAATTCAGAGAATACTAATAGAGTCACATGGAAACAAGATCAATTATATGAATTCTCATTTAGAGTAATACGTAAAAGGAACTCCAACATTAATAGGTATGACAAGTGAAAATACAAGTACATAATTTATAACTAAGTGTATTACATGATCAGAGTTGCACATAACAATATGATCATTTTCTTTCACTACTAACTGTATGTTGTAACTAGCTAATGAATTCTCTACGTTCTGAATAGGCTTTACTCTATAGGCATTTACTTCCTCTGATACGCATAATTACTCGCTATTAACCATGGATATTCTACTAGTCGAATATCCACTTGGTTAATTAATTATCATAAACATAATGAGGGAAATGTATAATGCAGGACTGTGTCAAGGCCTCATCCAAGATGTCTAATGATTAAGTCCTCCACCAAAATCCATAAATCATAATTGGGAATGAACTCGTCCAATTTCACTTCTAGTTGTCTCATAAGACCCACTGATGAATCGCGGGGCTATAGAAGGCCCCACCATCACATAATAAGTATAATACATTCCCCATGTGCCAAGTAGGGTTGTATGTTCATTATCTCCCACACCACTTTGAACATTTAACTTCTCATATCATATTATTCAAAGTGTCCCATAGCACTTTGAAAAATTTAATTCATAATTCCATAAAAGTTCATGAGAATTTTAATTACATTCTTTAACTTTTATATATATTTATTAAAACAGATATATAAGGGTTAATTACAAAACTATCAACTGCATGACTATGCCATTGAATAGTAAGTATGATAAGAAGATTATGGAATATGTGATGACAACTAATGTACTAAACAAAATATAAGTTTTTTCACATACAATAAAAACTTTAAATTCTAAAACCTTATTAATCAAATAAATAGTGGCATTTCATATTGATTCATAATTAATTAAAATATTAAAAAAATATTTCATGTGGGCTATTAAACTCGTAGATGCTCAAACATTTATTACTGATAAGATTTTGTATAACACATCACAAGTGTATACATAATATTATAAATAGAATGCATGAAACTCAACCATAACTAATACCACTTAATATATATGAAAATTAGTGATTCATACATATTAATGTAAGTGTAGAAAACCATATATATTATACTCATGAATTCTCCATAAATACTAAAGGCACCAGAAGTATTATATTTTGAGTATCCAAAATTAGGGTTTAGTGTTGTGTAAATCTGTTTATACACAATGATGTTAATGAAGAGTTGTATATGAAAACCACTCATACTTCAAAAACAATATGATTTATTCTTTCTTAGAAATCCTTTAAACATTATAAATAAAAGTGTGGATCGATGTTTATATGTATACACATATATTTTCAAAACCAAAATTACATTATGTATTAACGGTTTTAAACCAAAAATCTAATGTCACCCATATTACATAAATATATTGGTCACCAATTAACTAGAGTCCCTGAATTTTAAATCATAATGTCCAATTTTAAAGGCTCATTTATTAAAAATAACACACACACACATATATATTCTTATGTAAAGATATATAACTTACATGTATAACTGATTATACATAAGGGTCTTACACCAAAACTAATTGACACATACATGTTTATCAAAAACATAAATTAATCATTGAAGTTCAATGTTAAAAGTCTTAAAACTAGTCCAATATGTGAGTTAAATAACCCATATAATTATAAATGACCATATATGTGTATATAAGGGATTCCTAAGTTAATGTTTAATGACACGTTCATGCTTTTAACCCATTATGAATATTAATTAATAAAGGGAGTATAAAATGAAAAATTTTCTATTAATTATAAATTTTTGTTTATAAAATACATTTATAAATTTATTATAAAACTATATATACAATTATCCCTATATATATAATTATATATACTTATACACATATATAACATTGATATCACACAAACCCATGCATGTTAAGGGCTTAAGATCATCATGTAGGGTAAAGGTATCGCCATTAGAAGAAAATGGGTATGTCACACTCTTAACCGTATATACATATATACAAATAACCGTATATATAAAAGGTACATAATTAAGTTTATCATGTGTAATACAATTCATATTATTCATAGTACTGCATAAACCCAAAATCCGGAAGACCTAGAATCCGGCATAAGAGGAAAATTTATCTATACTGTAAGGTTATATATAAATATATATATATTTATATGAGTATACATATATATGTATAATCCTTCAATAATTGCAAAAAAACATATTCCATTACTTGATTCAAGGGTCGAGGAGAGGCTTGGGGAAGCTTGTTGTAGGCATGGGAAGAGGAAGAACCACCCAAAGGTAGGGGTGAAAATCAATTGTTTATATAAACTATGTTATACATAAATTATGCAGAATATTTTAATGTCACTTGAATTTAATCTGAGACCTATTTGGTTTAAAATAAGACCATGGTGTCAGTCTTGTGGAAAATGCATGGAATAAGGGGTGCATCAGGGTCACTAGTGTGGATTGGAAATGAAAAGAATATAACCAGAGGATATTGGTCCAGTTCATGTAGGGGGAAGAAGAAGGTGTTGCGGGAGAAGAAAATTGGAAAAAGAACTGATGGATGGGATCATAGAGGAAGTAGATCGGACAGCCAGAGGTGATGCGGAGATTAAAAAAATTTGGATGGTCGCGATGAAATCCATGATGGATTCGATGGCTCAGATTCGACGTGGTGATTTACAAGACTCGGATGGCCGAGATTAGACCCGTGTTGAGTCAGAGGGCGCACAAAAAATAGGGAGGATATCTACAGCTACTAAGGATCCTTAGTCAGGCTGATCCAACGGTTAAGATTACACGCGGAGTGATCCTACAGCCTAGATTTGATCCTAGATGATTTTCTTCATACCACATCAAAATTAATGGAGCCTCTGTGGCTACTTTCTACGCACGAAAATTAGAGTATATGATCAGAATTATCTTTCCCCCCTCTTGGTACCACACCGTACCGGGTTCTTACGGGTGCACTCTGCGCCCACCCCTTGTCGGCGTGCCGCCCCACATGGTGGACCTATACTCAGATCCTCTATGCATGTTTGAGGTGCATACTCAAGCCCTTGGGCTCTCTCGTGATGAGGCTGAAGGCTAGGCTCATCCGTCTAGCGCGTTCTTCCTCCTTTGACCAAGTAAGATGGCTGGCCCCAAAGGGTTTTATTGTTGTTAAATACAAAACTAAGTTTCCATACATATATAGGTGTTTTTCAAACCAATATTTCCCCTTGTTTTATAAACACTAATATTTTAAAACACAATGTTATAAATTAAAATTTAATAAATCATAATGAAAAGTTTATACTGGTATTATAAAATTCAAAGACATAGTTTAGTTAAAACCTTGTATAAGAATTAAGAATGAAAACATTTACAAGACATTTGAAATATCTGAAAATTATTTGAAATCCAAAACTCATTTTGAAATCATACTAAGTGTAGCATCAAATATTAAATCATTATCCTTTTTTAAAATATATAAAAATATTTTATATGTTTAAAAATATTATTTCAATGCATTCTTTAATTATTTTAGAAAACTAATTATTTCTAGGTATTTTAAATTAAATCAGCAAAATTAACAACAACTATAATTATGACCATTAGAAACTCAAAGGTCACTTATGAATAAATGTTCAAATTCAGGACTTATAAAACAGTGATTCAAAGTTTTCCATATTCAATAAAACTTGGTGAAAAATGGTGCTTGTTATACCTCTGATTCTCAATAGTGCTATTGTGATTCTGGATATAATGTTTTTTGTTATGACTGACCAGAATGATCTTCACTACCTACTAGGGCAAGTTTTTGTGTTAGGTGGCCTTCTCATGGCACTGATAGGGCTTTTAGTTGGTGTTTTTGGTTAGTATGGTATCCCTTTGGTTTTACTATAATTTAAACACTTCGGTATTTAATTAAATAAAATTATTTGTGTTTATTTCATTTTTTTCACATAGTATAAAATTTAAAAAGAAATAAACAATATTATTATTATTACATGAGAAATAAGATTTGGGGTATCACATGTTACTATTCATTTGTCCATTTAACTACTCAAAAGTGTGGTTTTACTATTCAAATGTATAACATTACTATTAAAAAGGGTCAAGTAACTATTCACCAAGAAATTTTGTTGAACCTATCAGACTCTAAATATTGTAATTCTCACAACTATGTATATCCAATTTTCAAATTTAGATTCATAGAAGTAGAAAAGTTATACTTAATGGATAAGTTATAAATATATTTTAAAATAATTATAATAAAAAAGTGTTGTTTCGCATAGGATCAATGTTTTGTGCATTAAATTCAATATTATATATTTTTGAAAATCCTTGTGGTGTAACAATTTTATCCTCAAAAAATTAATTCATTCCTGATAAAAATTATTAATACTTTTATTGAATCAATTCCATAGAGTATAAGAGAAAACATTTGATCAGGAAGGGAAATTTTGTAAATTTGACAAATAACTTTTGTAAAACCCCACTAATAAATAATGGATACTAAAACATAATTTTTAAAAGTGTTAATGGGTAATTTGAATTTTACAAGACATAAGTCATAACTTTGTTTCTATAAAGTGAACAAATTGGTTGAATTCAAAACATGGACTTGGAAAGATAATTCCATTATGAGATAATGTTATACTTTTTTGGGAAGCTAAGAGGACATAAAATCATCATAAATATAGGTAATTGGATAATTTATTAATTTCTAGATATTTTCCCTATTGTTGAATAATTCTGTTACTATAATGACATATGTTACGAGAAAATATATTTACTTTATTTTTTCAACTCCATTAGAACAATTAAATATGTGGGTTGAACATTAAGTAGTTTTCCCACTTATAGATGATTAATTACTCCAAGAAATTCATATTCAAGACGAATCTTTCACACATGATGAAATAAAATAAACATTTTCATTGTTTACAAGATCAAAAAGAAGATTACAATTTATTCCTCCAATTTTTTAACATTATCCAAACCCAATTGGTTAGTAAAAGCTATGATATATTATAATATTAAAAAATAATTCATTTATATCTATCTTCCCAACAATTAAAACACATATTTACCTTAAATCATTCTACAAATAATACATTGTGAAACTATTTAAAAAAATTTAAATCCATAATTAAAACCCAATGATTATAATGATTTGATCATTTATTTTACCAAGATAAAGATAAAATTTTTATATAAATACATCAGTTCATCCTAAAGTAAAATACCAAAAATATATATTCTATAGCCACATAATCTTCAAAATCTGCAAATGTTTTCCACAAATATCAACAGTCATTATAAATACAAAACAAAATCACATATACATCCATAAATTAATTCATCATTTGTTCCATAAATAATCTACCATATTTTTAAAAAATATATATTTTTATTTACCTTAATCATATAATGGTAAAAAATATAGAAAAATTATTCAAAAATAAAATTATTCATATAGTCACTAAATAACTTTTCTATCTCATGGTTATCTATACCATTAAAATTACATTAACAAAATGTAATAACCTTGTAACAAAATTAATCATATTTACATCAACATAAAATATAATCTTGACACTAAAGGTTATAAATTCTTTTAAACCTATTTAAACATAATATAAAAGTATTATTACTAAAAAATTACTAAACCCAAGTGTTATATTTGTTGAAAAGTGTCAAAAAATACACTTATTCATCATATAATCCCATTATTGAAAACATAAAATGTGGAGTTTATAACATTGAAAAAATGATAAACCTAAATATTATAACCCATGGTGGTATCCATAACTCTTAAGTTTACCTAAAATGAAAATATCATAATAACCAATGATATCTAGACCTTTCATTTGATACTAACTTTAGCAACTCAATCATTAATCAACCCATACATACCAGATTATTAAAAATGGCTACACTATTTTAAATTTTGAGGATGTTTTTGGTTTAAAGTTGTATATAATTATGAAAACAAATAGTTATGGAAACCAAACACTAAAAATTATAACTCCCACTCAATGTCATTTTTTCCACTAAAACGTGTTAAATAAATTAAAAATCTCGCTTAATTAAAAACTTTTTTGCATTGTAAATTTGAATCTACATTGGATACAATTGGACCATGATATATTCTCCTACTCATACATCATCCCTAAAAAAATTAAAATACATGGAATGTTAATAAATAGATTATTAACAGATTTAAATAGAAAGAAACCCATTATTCCATTAAAAATTTATTAAAACCAATAAAATGATTTTCTTTTTTAGAATAAACATTCCACTAAAAATATATTTTAATTACCTAAGAAGTAAACTTATATACCCAATGAATTAATAAAAAACCCATAAGTAATTATAAAGGAAAAAACAATTAGTATGAGGTTTTCTTGTGAAATATGAGCACTCATAAGAACATTTTCTGGAAAAAACATATTTTACACAGTTATATGTCCATAAAAATTATTTTAAATAAATACACATTAACATGACATATGAAATAGAAATTGGTATGTGAAAAAATAATTTCATGGAATAAAAAAATAAATTTATCTTTGGAAATATTTTTCAAATCCCTAATAAAATATCTTTTACAATAACGATTACAAATAGAATAACATACTCGGTTAATTACAACAGAAATCCATATTGAACAAAATTTTTACCCAATAAATGATTGAGTTGTACCGAGCTCAAGTGATCATAAAAAATTTAGAAGGATCATAAAATAAATAAAAAATACATAATATTTTATGTACATAAAAAAATAAATTAAATCATTCCATTAAATACATATACTGAAGCACCTTCGGTCTTCGCATAAAAATAAGGATAAAAATTATTTTTCTTTCAAAACTATTTAAACCAAATTTCCAAAAAAATAAAATATGGGGTATTCATTTAAAACTAATGTAAAAATATTTTATAAAATTCAATAATGGATAATGGTAATGATGTTTACAAAATATTATCATTCTATATACAATCTAAAAAAAATTCTTAGTTCTGTTAAAATATAAATAATTCATTTTTAAATAAGTATTAAATGTCTTCTGTTAAAAAATTCATTAATAAATTCAAAAATGGTTTAAAATGAATTTTAAATATTTTTTAATATATCAACACATAACTAAAATATTATCAATAATATTGAAATTGGGGAATATATATGAAAAATATTAAAACATTCAAAAAAAGGATTGAAGGGGAAATTCATTGCCTCATGTCTAACTCACCATATATGTATGTTAAATCCACAAAAATTAAATTATACTATTATTATGATTTTAAAAAAATATTTCATAGATTTAATACCTCATCATTAAATAGTATTTTTCAATTATTTCAATGAAATATTTAATTACATAATCGATTAATTATTCATCTTATCTTTTTATTCCAATTAGTTCATAGTCCCCAAATTACTTAAGTGTTTATTCCATGGTCATAGGGTTAATTATACCATCATATTCATAATAATAATCATTAAATAACTACAATATTTATACAATAATTATTATTTTTGAGAAAAATAATGAAATATAGTTTTGAAATATGAATTATGTTTAAATCTTGTATATGGTAGGTTGTACATATGCATGACTAAATTTTCTATTTTTCAATGAATATAGGAGAAAGTATGTATATGTTTTTCAAAAATAAAAATTTATGATAATATATTTAATATATTATTATCTTTAAAAATAAACCTTTATAAACCATTTTGTTGATTCATTAATGAAAAATTATTTACATCAATTCATAGAGGTTGTAATCCATAAGTACATAAGATCAATGTTAGTATTTTTCAATGGAATTAATGGTAAGAAAATAAATGATATAATAAATTTATGAAAATATAATGTTCTAATAAATAAAATATATATACTTTAAGTCATGAATTATAACTATTCATGAGAGAGTGTGATTGAAAACATATTTCATCAGTTCAGGAGGTAATAGTTTCACGTACACATGAATAACATTTTTGTTTCCCATTACAAAATCAAGGTGATTGTTTTATGTTAAGACATATATATAATTACATGTAATAATATGGGATATATATATATGTGTGTGTGTAATTATATCATAATTGTTCTATTATTATTAAATGGGGTACATGAAGAAATAAAACTAAAACCATCTATTAGAAGATAAACATCTTCTTTGAACAACCTCCTCTTTTACACCAAAAGTGCACTATGGTCAGTTTTCAACCAAAAAATAATTTCCTTGGGATTTAGGGAGGGATTAATTATATATAATTGGGTAGTTATTTCCCAAAATAGGGTGATCAAAATTTTGGAGGAAGAAAATAGATAATTTTTTCTTTTATAAGAGAGGGAAATGACACACATGGAATTTCATAAAATATTAATTAAGATATATATCATATTCATGTCATGTGAAACCATGGATACATAATTTCTAACATAAGATGGGTTAGTATTTATGTAGTTTCATACACTCCAATTTATTCATGTTTTGGATACATTTTAATCCTTAAAGCATAGTAAAATCACTTTAACCCATTTTAACCATAACAGTGAATAAATAGATGCTGACCATTGTAACATAATTATATGAAAAAATATAATGTAATTTATAAGAAAATATGGATAAGATGATTAAAAATTTGTTTCAATTTTCTTAGATTAATTTCTATAGGTGTCAAAAACTACATTTATAAAAGAACTAAAAATGAATGAAAACTATTTTTTTTTGAAAATACCCAATTTACAAGTAAAATTCATTTTACCTTTAAATAATGTAATAAATTGGATTACACAAATTTTTATAGTAAAATAAAAAAATGTGTATTATTTTAAGATATTTATATAATTTAAATATGGAATTGAATCATCGATCCATTTCAATAAAAGCATAGATTGAAAAATAGGTTTGAATTTGAATAAATTATAACATATGTCCTCATACATAAATTGTGAGTTTCAAAATTCAAAATAATTTTTAAAAAAACATTATTTAACTTTATAAATAGATATTTAGTTAGAAAACTCATTAAATTGGATAATGTCATGTGGCAGATTAATTTTGAATATATACCTCATATGTTTTTCTCGATTTCACCTATTTTACCAATATATAAGAGAAAATATTTAATATTATTGTTATTCATAAATAAAAAGAAAAATATTTCTTTCTTTCCTGATAATAAATATTCATATTCAAAATATTTAATCTATTTTATAAAATTCGATTTACTTAAATAGAAAAAATTATTTTAAAATTAAACATGCAAAACCTGATGAATTTTTTAAAAAAAATAAATTTTAAGAATAAAACATGATCTATTCGTATTCCATCCCTATTAAAAACCATAAAATTAATATCATTTCATCGGGGTATTTCAAGGTGTGGATTTGATCCATCTAATAATTTGATTATGGTGGATTTTTATTGTGTCCATTCATGAACATCGTATTACCATTGTCGCTCTTACCAAAACTCCCAATGGTTCTCTCATCTATAACTGAGTGCATACATCCTTTCCAAAGGTAGGCGATCACCTATAATTTTAGGCTCAAAGACTCTTTAGTACTTTCATTGGTCAAGACAATGTGAGGTTGGGCTCATCACACCCCATTGGGGTGGAATTATTATCTACTCTAGGACTCTGTTATAGATTTCAGATATGTTCACAAATATCTTCCTAGTTACGATACAAAATTTGGTTCCCAAAAAAACTGATCATCTATTAAATCACTTTAATATTAAAAAGATTTGGGTCCCTTTAGTGAATTCATCTATATGTATCTAAGGTTCTCTATCATTATTATTGAATGGGTGGTTGCTTATGTGATGTTGTTGTATAACCAAGTACTTTTTAATATACTTCCATGCAAGGAGGTGATTAATATTATAAAGAGGGGATTGGGACATTATGAGGAATCCTCTATATCTTGGTTATTTTACGAATCAAAACCCACATAGATTTTTGGATTAGTACAGTTTAAAATCATATGGAAAGGACTTATATGGGTGGTCTAGGACAACATGAATTAAACCATGGGTCCCAGAGGGACTCCCAATTTATCCCGAGTATAGGGAGAATCAGAGATGTCATAGATCATTTATTTGGGGATTATATACTAAGGATACCCCAATAATTGTCGTGATTCATGGTGTAGATGACATGATTGTTGAACTTCCCTAAATCATGCGAGCTACATGCTGTGTGAGAATCAAGGGATGATAAATGATCATTTTCATTTATCATGATATGATACTTATACACTAGGAACACCTTTAGATGATTAATTATGGAAATCAGGCCTCATTGAGGCATCTTAGATATACTAGTTATGGTAGGAATCAGATTCATCATAGTTCATTTTATTTCTCAGTCAGCTGATGGATGAGATAGAGTAATCATCCCACTAAAATCAGTAAGTCATGGTTGTTGAAAATATAATTCTCATAAGGATTAAATTTAAATGATTTTTTATATGATATCAAGCCTTTGGATTGCATCCTATGTGTCCTAATTATTGTAGGAATCAAAGATCTCATAGTTCAATAATACCCTTAAGATTATCCCAAATGTATATTCCCTTGTGTTGAGGATAATTTTTCATGTAGGTTTTTGGGGATTTACATACATATGTTTCCCTAGTTGGTGGAGACTCATGATTCGAATGATATGACTATTGAAACTCTCAAATATCGTGTTAGATATTCTCAATATGGAAAACAATGGAAGACAAACAGTCACTATCATTACTTTTAGAGTGAGAGAATTACGTATTGGGATATCATTATGGAGCTTGAACCATGAAGAGGTGGCCTACCTATCCTGATTATGGAAGGAATTAGATTCATCGTAGTTTCCTTAGTTAGGGATTACACTTTTAGGATTCCCTAGGCTATCATGCCATTCTAACATGCGTTGATTTTCTATTTATCCTAACATGTAGAAGATTATCTACCTAGAATATCTCAAGAAAACTAAATGGTATGGTTTGTCTTTCCAATGGACTTCTCGTAACCTAGGTAGCATATCTGAAGGATGTTTCATGATCAAAGATGAATTTTCTAAATTACATCGCATGATCTAGGTTGTCTTTCCAGAATTCATTTCATGAACTAGATAAATTTTCTGTAGGTTATCGTGTGATCCAACTAAATTTACCTAGTTACAATCACAATTGAGGGCTTCACACATATGGAGGGTGTTGTAATATTTAATATGACATGTCTCAGATGGTGTCTAATGTCTTGTCTCACATCCCTGGAGGGAATCACATGACCTAGCTGACATGTCTGGAGGGTATCACATGTCTATGTTTTCTTTACCAAAGGGTGTCATGAGATCTTAGTTTACATGTGTGGATGACAACATGGGAGTTGGATGACCTGAATGGGCACTGTTATATGAGGAGTGATTTTTATCTGAAGGAAATCTCAAATCATTGGAAAATATCCCAGGGGGGGTCACGTGGGATTAAAGTGGCATGCATAGGGAGGACCCTCTGACATTCTATGACATGTCTTGGAGTATTTTTCAGGACCATAATAGAAATATTAAGGAGCATCATGAGATCTAGTTGACATATCCCTGTGTTGTATTTCATCTGGGATAGTTCCTCGGAAGCACATAAGGTAATTCTAACATGTTATTCTCTTATTCTTTCCACCTTTAGTATTTTTTATATACCTTGTATCATGAATTCCTTATCTTTATTTAGTGCCATGTTACTTTTAGTCTCCCATTATATGAAATGTGTGAATTGGGTCCTTCACACATCTTTCCATAAGTACTTTGTGTTATCTATGAATGATCACGTGAAGTGATTTATGGATGGATCATGATCACTCTAGTAGTTCATCAATATATTATATTATAGAAGACTTATCAGTCATAATATCATCTACTCTATGAAATATGATCTAATGCTCTAGTGGGCTTATGTTCCTGGATGCCAAAAAGCCAACCCCGCATCCTATAGTCTAGAGGATCCCTTTTTCATGCTAGGGTAGAGAATTTATAGGACTCGCCACCCCATTTGTTCATTGGTTTTCACAGTGTATCCAACATGGGTCTAGGTTGGACTTGGATAAGTGGTCTAGCTCCACACATCTTTCTAAGACTATGTCATGGATCGCTCTGAGTGCATCACCTGATTTTTAACACCTGTGATCCCCACCAAAAAATTCCTCTATTAATGCATTATTACAAATTAATGGGGACTATTTTTATCATAATATTATGATGATGGACTTCCATGTTATCATATTAACATATTTTAGGGCCTTTGTGGGATCAAAGTGTTTGTTGAAAGGCATCGATGGGATGCTCGATGCCTTTCCATGGACATTCCATGAAGCAATGGTGATTTCACTGCAGGTCTCCACGAGATTTGGGAGGATCGTGCAGGAGTCTCACGGGACCATGTTTTGGATTTCCTTAACATGTCAAAAATATTTAACGACCATGATAGGTCCAACCTCCTACCTCTTTATTACAATTGTATTTTTTGATAAAAAGATATGGTATTATGTGATTTTTTATAAGTGTCATTGTGGAAATTTTATCTATATTTTGAAGATGCTTCACATGACCAATAATTGTATTTTGGGGGTGCGTGAGAATTTCAGGGAATACCCCACCCATTTATCATTAGGGAGATAAAGGGGGAGCATAAGGATTCCTGGACATACCCAAGGCTTTTTTGGTGATAGAGCTGACAAGTTGGAAGTGTCTTCTTGAGATGAGGTGGGTATGTCGCCAGGGACATGTGGTGACTTGGGGACCACTGGGGAGCCACGTATAGTGATATTTACGACCGTGAGTAGCTCCCTTATCCTACTCATTTATTTCCTTTTCTTTATTATACAATGTTTTTTTTGTCATGAACTTTTTTAAGCATATAGTCAATGATTGTTTCCCATCCCAACGGTGAAGCACCTGAAGATCCATTCTTCTAAAATAAGCCTCCATCATTTATACTTTTTCCTTATTATTTTCACAGCATATGCTGGTGGTATTTTCAAGTGTTTTCTGTTGACAAACCACATGGACAAGGGGATATTTTTGGGTTCACGTCATGTGACAATTGGTTGTTCAAAACATCATTATAATAGTCGGAGGGCTTGTTGAAAGGGTTTCCATGAGATCTACCATAGGTTACAATTTTTGTGTTGGAGTCTTCATGTAACCTTATAATTTTCACGTGATCGTGAGCCATTGGAAGGATCACGTGATCCGTAAGTCTCAATCCCCCTCTTCTTCCTTTTCATTTATTTGGAAAATAATACACATATTTAGGTATTCATTCCTTTATTTCTTATCTGAATCTCATTTTGTGCTCATCAACCCCCACCCCACCACCACAAGTGTGACATCCAAAGGGTTAATGGCCCAGTTATAAGGAATGTAAATGCACAGTAAAGTCTTTGGCCATGTTGTGAATTGGTAACTTGGGTGAAATTTGGTCTACCAATAAAAACATGGCATTCTATATAATTCCATATATATATAGTGATAGAGGGTGGATTTATACACTGGTTACAAAATCTTCATTTCTCTCTCACCTTGCCTTCATCTGGTACTCCTTCAGCAACACCATTTCCCATTTCCAAATTATAAGACCACATTATGAGCCTTCTTCATCAAATATATCATGGAATATCACTTTTTCTCCTCCATTTTTCCAATATTAATATGAACCAAACTTTGTTAATTCTTTTGAACATCGACCATGAGGTATTGTGATTGTCTTGAGGGTGTTCACGGGATCCACTAGATTGATCATAAAATATATTGATCATCTTTTGATTTCTGTTTCCATGTTTTGGTCATGTGATCACGAGTGGACAAAGGGGTCATGTGAATGAATGATACCCTTTGGGGGTAATTCCATCCACAAGTCCTTTAGAGGCCAATAAATTTGTGAAAGCTTTAGGTTGATTATCTAATTCCTTTTTAATTCATATATCTGCATTATGATGCCTACATTAATTTTTTTGGACAAGATTTCATATTCTCTTTTCCTGGCATATTTGACTAATTTATTTTCAAATGAATTCAGGTTCTCACCTATCTTCCCCATCTACAGTTAATCAAAGGGTCATTATATATAGGAATCTCAACACAGATCCTCAATATGAAGTGGATTCAGATACTGATGTATTAAAAAAATTATTTTTATCTAATATCCAGTATTATCCTATATCGCACCGACTGCCTCTATACAAGTTTGGTTTATTGGATGACACCATCATTGTACCTCATATTTCATTCATCAGTCTCACTAAGTGATAACTTCTTTAGAATATGTTCAGAAAATAATTGTTGAGGATGGAGAACTAGAAATGGCATGACCCCATGGTTAAACATATTTGTTTTCCAACTCTCCTTTTGAGGCTTCCACCTTTCATACACATGATTATGCTAAGGCTTGGGTAGAATCTTACTTAGGTTGTTGGATAGTCTAGCGAGTCTTTCTTATGGAAAGTGATTTTTATTCACTGAACCTCATGTCTCATGCAACAATGGATCTTATTAGAGACCTGGGTGAGATATAATGGAAGCAACCTTATTCTAGTGATTATTATTCTAATCATTAAATATAATCTATTAAGGTATTTAGTCCTCCAGCATAGGCTATGGATGATAAGTCTATTGAGAGAAGAGAACGTGATATTTCTTCTCATATTTTTCTACTGACTCAAATGGTTATCCATTACCATACCATTTCTATTAAATCAATCACTTAGGATCATATGAAACATAAGAGAATTTGGAAATAGATCAATGATTTGATTAATGAGATTATATTCACCACATTTATTGAAAAATTGGACAGTACTTAGTGTTTTATGACTTCTGGAAAGTTATTTTGATCAAAAACCATTTTATGATATCATGATGAAAATCATCTTGACATAGTGATGTATAGAAACCCATGAAATATATTCAAATGATATTTTAATTGATACACCAATAATTTGATAGATTATGGGGATATTGAATGAATTGGAACAAGTTTATCAGTTGATATCTGAATTGTATGCTCATATGTATGCTTGGACTACACAGATATAGATATGTGAGGAGATTATTTCTCATATAAAGTATAATCTTTCAACATCATTATCCCTATTGGCTACTAATCAAAATTGGGTTGAATAATTGACTGCATTGGTTGAGACCCTCCGTCCTAGTAAGGGAGAGGAGGTGGAAAGGTGTCTGATACACTAGAATTCCATCGACGCTTCCCTCTAGACTCTTATTGAACTTACCATCATTGTCAATCAACAGTTATCATAGATCAACTTATTTAATTAATTCATTTATTATGAGACATTTGAGAGACTCTAAAATGTGTAGATTCCTCCCTATTGCATTCTTTTTTTACACTAAATACGCTTACTGAGAATTATATGTGTTTTCCACTATTATTTCACTCATGATATGAATTTATTTTTTTGTTTGAATATTATGTGAATTTCCAGTGCTACCCATCCCTTACATGTATATGAATTCCTAGAATTGAATTTCAAAAATTTTATAGATTCCCTTTGACATATGCTTGTGAATGTCTAACCACATGAAATCCTTTATTGATAATCTATTCTAGCTATCCTAAAATAGATCGATTTGTATAAGGATCATATGGGTATAATATATGTCTAATAGGGAGAGTTATCTATCCTCATTCGATGATAACAAGATTGGATAGATAATCTTGATTTATGTTAAGCCCATATGGTGGTCCGTACAAAATTTTGAAGGCTAAATCACTATTGTGATGTATTTTGGGGTCTTTTAGCTAAGTCGTAGTATTTATTTCATTTAGGGTATTTTAGAACAGACCTGATATTTCTCTATTTTGTGGAATGTTAGTTTAGATCTTCTACTTCTCTAGTTTAAAATCTTTTATCTCAGACTTAGATGTGATTTAGTTTAACGTATTTTATCTTAGACCAATTATCTCTTTAGTTTAGTGTATTTTATGCTAGACCTAAATGTGATTTAGTTTATGGTATTTTATCTCAGAGCTAGATGTGATTTAGTTTTGGGTATTTTAGATCAAATTATATATTTCTCCAGTTTATAGACTTTTAGCTCAGACCTAATGTCGATTTAGTTTAGGGGATTTTAGTTCAAACCTAAATGTGATTTAGTTTAGGGTATATTATCTCAAACATAATATCACATTAGTTTAGGGTCTTTTATCTCGGACCAAGATGTTCTTTTATAGGGCCTTTTAGACTGGAACATTATGTTCTTTATTTTCGGGTCTTTTATCTAGGACCTAATATCGCTTTAGTTTATGGTACTTTATCATGGGTCTAGATGTGCATTAGCCTATGAAATTTTTGTTCAAATATGATATTTCTTTATTTTTGGGTATTTTAGCTTGGAACATGAAGTTATTTAGTTTAGGGTATTTTAGTTCAAATCACATATATAATTAATTTATTGTCTTTTAGCTCAAACCTCGATGTGCGTAATATTGGGGTCTCTCAACTTAGTCCTTATATTTCTACAGTTTAAGGTATTTTATAATTGACCTTATATTGCTTTAGTTTAGTGTCTTTTATCACAAATGTAGATACGCATTAGTTTACTGTCTTTTAGCGTGGACTGACTGAAAAGAAATATTTTTTTTTTCAAAACACCTTTGAGAAAAAGCGAGAAACCAACACACTTTTTTGGAAAAGTGGAAAACCATACATGCCTTCACAACAAACTTCAAACACCAAGTCCCAAAAAATGCCCAACCAAACTCAATCAACAAGAAAAATCAACCACACCATCATTCAAACTAACAATCTTCACAGCAGGAGTCGAAATCACCCAAGAGAAGGCCAAGATCGAGGATGACAATACGGTCCCTACACCGCATCCTACTCTTCAGAGAACCTCAACCGACAATAACCACTTGTGAGACAAATGAAGCGCCCAAAAACCTCGAACTATAGAGACCCAAATATGAAAAATGAAAATTCCAATCCACAGATTCAACACAATCAACAATCCTATCCACCAATCCCGAGCCTTCAGCATAGTAATAAAAAAATGCCGAAGCAGACCTGCGATTCACATCTCCTCTAACTGGAAAAAAAAAAATCCTTCAACATTTTCTGGTACTGATGTCCGCTTTGTTATCGACAGAACCACTCAACAATCATTAGATTCATGAACCCCTCTGCAAAAATCCAAAATCGAACGTCACAGACCAAACCAAAACAAACAGATCCACGACAATCAGCTTCAAACAGAAGGAACACGCTACATCACAAGAATCCCACAACAAATCGTCTGAAACCAAAAAAATCGATCCAAGAACTCAAGGGTTGAAAACCATCACCTTAATAATAAACCCAAACACCAACCAGATGGAAGAAGGTCCTAGACATGATTCAGAGACACAATCTCATCGCGGCCTCCACAACCGCAGTCCAGTCCACAGCGAACCTCCCATTGCACCCACGGTTGACACTGAAACGAGGCTGCGAGAGAAGGGACTCGACCAAAGCTTCACCACACCACCAGTAAAAGCCCTATCTGATTCGGGGGTAGAGCACGGAGAAGGAATCCAGTAGTGGAATCGACGGGTCGAGCCAATAATGTCTCAAGCCGCACTCTACAAGTCACCGAGAAGGAATCCGAGGATGGGACGCCATAGAACGGAGCCGGAGAGGGTGAAGGCGGCGCTAGGGGAAAACCCTTGGAATCATGGATCCCGTTACAGAATCATCACTCATTATTAATATTCCATTTAGCGTGGACCATATATTTCTTTAGTTTAGTGTATTTTAGCTTAGGCGTGATATGATCATGGAATATGGTTCAAAAATTCTAGGAGTAGTTTAGACACAATAAGTTTTTGAGTGTTATCAAAATAATTTTGGGGCCCACAAGGTACAAAATTTCCTTTTTTAGAGTGACCCATTTTGTTGATGACCATATGAATATATTCATGATCCTTATCTATGTGTTCATAGTCATGAAAAGGGAACTTGATGCCAGATATCTTTCCCAGATTCCATTGAGGATTTATGGAGGTAATATGGTTGAGTGAAAAATGATAGGGATACTAGGATCTCCTGATTAGTATTTATATCAGGGATATAAGTCATAACACAAAAATTTTATTGCATGAGCATGAGATGGGGAAGAGATGTTGGGGATGACCTGTAACACTATGAGATTTTGAGTTCTTACACGGTGTTTCCAGGGATCACAAGGATTAAAGATCCTTTCTGACAAGGAGTGGATGCATTTGATTGGTGGGATAGAACCCTTATAAATCAATAGCATTGCCATGAAAAAGATAATCTATACTAATTTCGAATGCCTATGATAAAATTTTGATGAATCAAACATCCATATGATCTTGTTAGTTATGAGAGGAAAACTATCCCAGATGTGTTCTGACACCCTCAGCAAGTTTACATCTTGATTATGATGCTTGAGCCCTAATCCATGTGGTTAAGAATCATGATGTGTGGTCCATCATCAGTTATTGAATTGAGTGTTTTATTTAGGCTTGATAAATTGTACAAAACATGGTGATGTAACATATAGGATGTCAAATATGATCATATAGTTTGTTATAAGGATTTTAAATCATGGTCAAAATAAATTGAATAGGTAGGATGGTATGGGACAGTCATATGAGGAGTTGTTCAAAAACACTAAAGTGTTCAGTGGTTTCCTGATGATCTCAGGGATTGTAAGGATTGGAATTTCTATTTATATATTGACACATTTGGTGTACAACCATAGCCACATATGCATGATCCATAGGCAAGCATGAATAGTCAAACAAAGAGTCCCTTAAATCAAGATATATTTTCCATGGACCATGAAAGGATTATGGTGATCGAAGAATCCTAAATCATGAATTTAAAATTGAGGAATGTGTAATATCCCATATGTGTTTGAATACCCTAAAGGTTGTTTTACTATCGATAGAATATATTTTTGTATTGAGGAGATGCAAAATCATTGCCCTATCTTTTTCCATGATCAAGGGGTCCAGCGATCATACCTTGGCTTTTACTAAGATTAAAAATCAGGCCATTTGATCTTTATTCCATATTTATTTATACCCTAATTTTTTCCTAAACATTGGTGATGAAGTTTCTAGTGAGAAAATACTTGACTTTTTCTATGGATTCCCTTTTTGGGGTTTCATCCTAACAAGTTTTGTGTCTGTTCCACTAATAGTTTAGGGAATTGCGCTTTGGACCATTTGAGGATATATTTTAAGGACATATTGCTTTGACTGAAGCACAGATAGTTTCAGGTCATAACAAACATGGAACTAATATACTGGATGTTACACAAGAGCCTAATTAAGATACCTAGTGTCAAGAGAAATCCGACATCCATCTGAATCTGGATGGAAATGTTTTAAATCATGGATCAATGTTATATGGTTTGGATTAATGATTTGGGATAGTCATATCCGGGAGAGGAACAGATCACACTAATGTGTTCAGTCTTTCCTCGATGACATCAGGCTCACAAGAATTAGAAATCTCTTTTATATTGAGCCAATTTATCTTCAGTTGGTGGGTCTTAACTCCTTTTGTGTCAATAAAATTGTTGAAATAGGGGATCTCTTTTATTATCCAAGTGATATAAAAGGTTTTGGAAACCTTACATACTAATGACATGAAGTGTGGAACATGGATTGACATGAATTTAAAATATGGTAGAATCACTCCATACACTGGTTGACCAAGGTAAATATCTTGAGATCCTTTGATATGGAATGAAAAATGGGTGATGTTCTGCACATTTAATCATCATGTAGTGGAGATGTTTTTTTTCAGTTTAATTCTATGTTGTATATACATTTTCTATGTATATTATCATCATATGTTAAGGACATATTTTCATTCAGTTTTTCATTATATAGCATGGATGTATTTCCATTCTATTTCTTGTCATGTGGTAATATTTTAGGAACTAACATGAATGGATAGAAAAGATTTTATTAGGCCCATGGGCGAATGTATGGGAATCACTATGTATCCCACGGTGATTGGAATCAAGACACATGAAATTTTCAATGGATTACACTACATAGTCCTAACTTGTACATGAAGAGGGGGAATATTTATATTGATTTGATGTGACTAGGATCGATGATTGAAATCCAGATGTCACTACATGTAATGTAAGGACATTAATAAAGTCACACATTTTTCATGAGTGGGATGTACTCTATGAAGGTCTAAACTATACGTAGAACTGGTCATTATTTCCCTTATTTATTGTAGTTGGGACCATTTTAGATACACAAGCATCACTACATATCATGTAATGATTGAAATCAATCCAAGTATTGTTCTTAAGGAACAATGCAGTTTAATATAATGTGGTAAGGATGACTATGTATTGACATGAAAAAGTGGTGATGTTACAGTTGGGAATCAGTTTTGAAGTTTGGGTGTCACTACCCTGCAGTTTAACATCATGTGGCATGGGTGTGGGCTCCCTATTGTGATGATGTATATAATGGCTAGAGGTGTGGTAGAAGGCAAACACCACCAATGATGTTATTATTAGGTGAGGTTCACAAGATTAATCATTTTAATTTCATGCAAAGGATATTAACTGTGAAGTTTAACTTCATGTAGTGATGACTCATGTTTTGCCTTTTATGATCTTGAATTCCGAACTGAGATGGTCTTGTCGAAATCTTTATCCCTTTTTTGAATGGAGAATCCATTATAAAGACTCCTATGTCCATGTGACCCATTATTGGTGTGAGAAACATGAAATATTGTGTATTCCTTTCACCATGAAGAGGTATTCAAGAGAAAGACATGGTCATTTTGTATCATGTGGTTGATGGACCAATATATTTGATCGAGGAGTCCCTAGGTACTTAATTGTAATTGAGGATCAACTCATATGTAGTTCTACAAATTCTATGTAGTTTAATGTCATGCGTTAAATATGTGGGTTACATGATGTGAATTAAGATGGATATTAGGGATCTGTGTAGCTTCATTTCAGGCCGTAAGGACATTGATCACCCAGTGTGAAGATAATTGGGAGTTGTGGATCGATGTAGTTTTACTTCATGTGGTAAGGAAATTTTCCTTGGTGTTTAATGTCAAGGAAGTAAGGATATTGGGTCACCTGATGTGAAATAAAATTAATCCTTTGGATGGTCCCAAAAATAGAGTCTTGGTTTTCACTACATGTCATATAGTAGTAAGAATCAACCCAAGCATAGTTCTAAGGGAACCATGTTGTTTACTGTAATATGGTAAGAAAAAAATTCATACAGTTTGTTTTCATGTAGTGAGGAATAATATGTATAGTTTAACATAATGTACTTAGGATGAGCTTTGAACAATTTAACGTCACGTTTTCAGAATGAATAAACAGGGTTACTTTTATGTGGATTCCCATTTGATGATAGTTATGTAATGAATTTATTGAGAAATATCTCATTGGTGGGTGGTGTGACACACTCCCCATCGATGGTTTCCAATGAGTATGATCCTTTATGATAACTCGTATATATGAAATAAGGCCCTTCCAACTTAGTTTCTAGTTTCATGGGCTTTTTATCTATATTATTCGGGTTCTGGGATCCATCACCTATAACCCTTGATGTAATGAATGATGGATAACCTTTTTTGTAAATGACCATTAAATCTAATTCTCATAAACATCTTGGTTCTAAAGTGTGACCAATCTATTTTCATCTAGTCATTCTAATTCATCCATATGCTTTTGGAATTATTTATCATATGAGAGATATCTGCAAATGGCTATTCTGAGTGAATGTATATGGACCACAATTGGTAACACTAACCCTGTTTCATACACCAATGAGTGTGGTGTTTCCTACATGGTAGAATGTGTTATAGTACAGTGGGCCAGTAAATCATATAGGATTTTATCCTACCAAGACATATTATCTTTGTTCACCATCTCTTGGAGTATATTTGATATAGTTATATTGATGGCCTCTATCATTCCATTCTACATTGTATGATAGTGAGATGAGTTATTGGACTAGATATTATACTTCTAGTATAGTATCTTCAATTCTATAGAATATACTTTGGTGTCGTTTTCCGTCAATATTGTGTGAGAGAACCCCGAACATAGGGACGGTGTGGGACTTTAGAATTTTGATGATGTTTTTCCTCTTGACTTCCTTGAGGGGTATTGTCTCAACCCATTTGTAAAAGAAGTTAGTAGTTGTAAATATTTTCTTGAACTTCTTAGTTTTGGCTGGGGGATATTTCCCCCACAATATTCATCACCCAAACGAAAAATGTCTTGGAATATTTAGTTGTATGTATAAATTTTAAGGGATGATGGATGAAGTTTTCATGTATCTTACATGAATGACATTTAATGGGTAATTCCACGTAGTTATGTATCATTGTTTACAAAAAATATCACAACCATATGATTTGGTGGGATATCCCAGATCCAGACTGAATGGAACCGTAAGAGCTTGCATGGACTTCTTCTATGAAGGTATGGATATCTCCTTCTTCAATGCATCTAAGGAGGATTCCATCAAAGCCTTGTTTTTACAGGGTTTTCTACTCATTTGTATCATCCTACTAAGTAAATGTTTTTCCTGTTAGTGAATTTAATCCCTTCTAACATAATCTTTTGGAAGAATCCTTTTTTATAAATAACCAATATTGGGCTCCATCTACCTAGTGGTGGTCGTTGGCTCATAACGCTCTCAGGAGGTGATGACCTGATTTATTTCATCCATATCACATATGATGATTGATGAGACCAATATTAGATATGTGATACATTATATTGCTTCTTCTGGATCATGGTCATCAAGGATGACAGATACAATAGCCAGTGTCTCAGCATGAGCATTCTATGATTGGGGAATATGATGCAATATGGGATCAAAACGGAAGTTTTCCATCACCCCCTAACGTAGTCAGTGAGAGGGGCCAATTCTCCCATTTTAATGGAATATTCACCATTTATCTGCTTTATAACCATTTATAATTCACCATTGATATTCATGTAGGCTATGTGCAGTTGTAAGACTCATTCTAATCCAACAATGAGGGCTTGGTATTCTTCCTCATTATTTGGGCAGCCTTTATATAATGAGAAAGTGCAGGGAAAAACAACTCTATCTGTAGATAAAAATACAATTATTTGGCCAACCTATTGGATCTTCGAGACTTCCATCCTTATGACGGTAGGGATCCAGGAGGTTCCATCCATGTATATCTCCCATTTTCTTGGACATTCATAGGCATAGAAGAAATATTTATATGGGATCTCGGTGTCATTGGGTATATTTTGTAGGGTAGGATGCGATGCAAAGAAACTCCCCCAGAATTTTCATTTCACTAACTTATGTGTTATGAACTAAATGTCATATTTCTGCAGAATGACTTCCCTTCATGCCATGTGCCCATTCAACACAAGATGATCAAGTATGTACTTTATCAGATCAATATCAGAGACTAGGTGGAATTTTGGGTTCTATAAAAAACAACTCACCTTTTGCACCACAAAGATGAGTTCAAGGGTGTTCTTCTTAACATCATAATATATTTTCAATACCGTGCATTTTCTGTAAGAGGTAGTATAGAATCTTTTAATGTACCAAATTATTTTACTATGTGGTGAGGCATCACACTGAGCATTACATGGTAGACAAAAATAAGATGAGTGGCCTATCTTCCATCAGACGTGTCAAAATGGGTAGGTGTATTAAGTACTTCATGGGATTTTTGAGGATTTTTGAGAGTCACTATCCGATTGATAAAATATTCCCTTTGTCATGACCCTAGTAAAGGGGAGATATTTTCTGGCTAGTATGGATATGAATATCTGAATTTAGGTGAGGTTCCCTTGGAGTCCACTTAATATTTTTTGAAATTTATTTGAGTGAAATTACTAAAATAAAGCTAGTCTTTTCTAGGTAAACCAAAATATCGCATTGATGTACCAAAATGAAAAGGAAAATTACTGATATTATCTCAAGGGAACATCTCAATAGATACATCATTAAAATGTGTTTTTGTGTCTTGTCGATTATTTTTTGGAGTTTCATGAGGTGATCACATCATTTTTATAATTTAACAACCAGATTATCAACATTAAACTCAGATATCCTTCCCAAGAATGGCATAAAAATTTTATGCATGGCATGCTGGTATGTAGATCCAGTGTTCTCTAAACGAAAGGGAATGACGTGGTAGTAGAAGATCCCTTGAGGTGCTCTAATGGTAGTGGTTTCTTCATCTTTGGGAGAATTTTGATCGGGTTGTACCTTGAGCACCCTACCATGATGGAATGTTCTTGAATTCCAACTATCACATCGACCGAGAGTTCTGTGATAGGAATTTGGAAATCACTCTTTAGGCAATGATGATTAAGTTCATCAAAATCAATGAATTTCTTAATCTTATTGTAATTTTTATTAAGGGGGATGGTGTCAGAATTCCATGTTTGTTATTCCACTACATGTAAAATGATAGATTTAATCAAATTGCCATCTTCCACCTCTACATCAGTGGAATAAGAGGGGTGCATCCTCCAGGATACCTACTTAAAGCCTCCATGCTCATCAGGTGGTCTAAGATGGTGCATAATGACATCTAAATTTCATCTAGGAATTTTTATAGGTCCAACACATATCTGTGATCCTTTAGGAAATCGATGTATATCTATTTCTATTAGAGGGGAATGACTGAACTAATTTGAGTATGTTGAGGGTATCCATTCATTCCTAGATTTAGTTTTCTAATCACATCTATGATGGTAGAGACACCTTCCATAAAATTTGGATGGGTTTTCTAGATATAATCCTCATCTTCATTCAATTATGATTCTTTGGAGGCATTTTTAGGTGAAGCAGGAAATCAAGGGGCTTCTTCGTCACTATTAGGGTGACAGAGGAAATTAGGAAACACTTTATCATCCCTTTATATCTGAGTCTCATTGCTAGATTCCAGATTTTATTTCATTTTACAGTGTCACTAAGTACATGAGAGGCTTTGAACTCTGGGATTATATCTGCTTCCTCGATCAAATTTATGTGTTTCCCATAGTCATTTTCATGCATACTCTAGGGGAGTGTAAGGAAGATCAAATGTTATTAGGAACCCCAACTAGTATATCATCATCCTCTATTAGTTTCTTTCCTCCCTTCTCGTATAAATATTCTTTAGCATATGTAGATCTTCAAGTCTCGAAGGGGGCGTTGTCACCATGAAGTACACCGACCGTTCCATCGATGGGGTACTTTATACACTGATAGAATGTCGATGGTACCACCAACTGACTATGGAGCCAGGGCCTTCATAAATGGACATTATATGTGGTGTCTCACTTGATAACCATGAACATAGTATTCTATGCGAGTTCCAAAAACTATGCTTCGAGTTTGATATTCTTGAGGGGCCTTTGATCATGCTTATCATGCACCTTAATGGTCAACATGGTGGTGGATAAGTACCCTACACTATATCCTAGACTTTTCGAGGTTCAAACTGGGTTGAGAATGATACCAAATCCAATAACAATCAAATACCTACGAAAATTAATATTTTTAAGTCATCTTAAAACATATAGGGTCCTGATATATCCTTTTAGGACCTCTTTATGATTTTGAATAGTATATGAGATGGAGACTTGACATTATGAGGACATAGAAGCCACTCAAAAGACCTTCATCGTGATAACTTCTATCTCGAAATTTTATGGGCTTTGGAGGGCTACAACAAGTGCCTCCCTATGTTCGTTGGAAGTAAAAAGCCCCTCAAGGATTGAGAGCTTGGATGGACTAATAGACACCTATTTTATAAGGTCTTAATATTCTATAAATTATTAGTGATTACCAATATGGGGCTACTATGGGGCATGTGGTTTAGGAGATGATTCATATAAGGTGGATAGTCATAGAGTCGGTACAAAAGATGAGGGGAAATATTCTGATGGTGGTGTGGTCTAAGCTATCCTTCCACTTTTTCGAGGTTGATCGGATTATTTAACCCTCACAAGAAAATCATGCAATAAAATTGGGTGTGAATGACTATTGGAGGGATCTGGGAAAAATCCTTACCTATTTTGGGTCTAACAGAGTGTTTTTCCATGAGTCTTCGCAATATATATTTCCTCTATGGGGATCTGATCAGAATATTGGTTCTGCCAACTTCCAAGTTGTCCCTTTTAACCATGGTTTTCGTCGCATGAGGCCTCACATTCCCTGATTATATATAGGGAACTCTTATACATTATAACGACCCAAAATTTTGAATAAATCTTGTTTCCTAATTTTGTGTGTTATTTTATTTTTTTTATACTAAAAAACCGTTTCATTGGATAACATGAGTATAATTAAAATGAGACTGTTGGGTTTTGACTATTATATGACAATTGGTCAATATGACCGCTGGAAACTAAAAATTTCGATATTTGTCTCTAAATAGAAGTGATCTTGGTTAATTAAAATAGAATGATGATTTGATGGCCTCACCCAGTAGTCTTGAACCGATCGAATCCCATCTAACAGAACTTGGAAAGGAGGTAGCACCACTGGGCTTTGCTCTAGACCAAACCCAACCCAAACTTCATCGTGTGAAGCTAGAACAGAATTGCATTCGCGAGAAGTTCAAACTAATAGAAATTACTACTTGTGCGATGTTGGCCAAGCCTCCGTCGGATTCTCTCACCTTAGCACACCTTACACTTAGGTCCTATGCTGGTGTGATAAGGGGCTATGTAAGGAGACCTTAACTACCTTGGGTAATCCTTTGTTTTAAAAAAAAATTTGATTTCTTCTTATAATGAAGTTTATGAATTTTTGAATGTCTGGATAAATATAGTATGCATATTTTTGGTCAATTTTAGTGAATAGATATTTTAAAAAATGTTTATGTAAACCTTAAATAATTAAAAATGTGTAATGATTTTAAAAAAAATTTCTTCTACAATTATGTTCAGTATGAAATTTAGAGTCTAATAAGATCAACTTAATTTATGATGAATAGTAAATTTTGAATAGTGATTTTATGCTTAGGATTAGTAATGTGACCAAATGGATTAGTAATCTCACGTAAATAAATAATTAATATAATCTAGTAACCTTTATTAAGTAATGTGATTCAATGAATGTAACACCCCGAGCTTCCACGATACGCTTCTCTTTCAATAATGCAATAACTTGCATTGTACGCAAGTTCGAGATTCTAACACACCGCGACTAATCAAAATAGCCATTATGAATAGTAATACCCACTTTTTGAAATTATATATATTTTATATTTCAAAATGGACTTCATTTTTGGATTCGGAATGTCGAAATTAGCCTATGTTGAATTTTTTGTAATTTTCTGAGAACCTCCAAATTTTTATGAATAGTGAAAAATATTTAAACCAACTTTTTTAATATAAATAATTTATAGTGATAAATTATACTATTTAGTGGTTTTAAAGTATAATTAGAATATATTTTTACCATTTTATCCAATGACGTTCATTAGAATTAAATTCACTTTGAAATTGGACATAAATAATTGTCAATATTTTGATATATATTGTTTCATAAAAACACGCTCTATGTTGTGACAACGAGAATTAATTATAAAATTAATTAATGCGACTTATATGTTTGTAATTTCATAAAATAGACATCATTTTTGAATTCAGAATATCTATTATAGCTTAGGGTGAAATTTTGGCATTGTTCTGAAAAACTTCAATTTTTTATGAATAGTGAAACCACTAAGTGGTAGTTAAATAACTGATTTTTCATTTAAATGAACTATTAACACTTCTGTGATTTTATTTTCAAATATCCGACATAAATGGTTGTCATTAGGAAGTAAAATGTGGTTCAATGGGATTAAAATAATTTTTTGGTGAATAGTAACTTTTAAGTTTAATTAATCGCGATTAAAGGTAATTAGTGAAAGTTAAGGTAAAAATGATATTATAAAAATAGGAAATGACCTTGAAACTTGTCCTAAACCTATTGGATGAGTCATGGACGACAAATATAATACCTGGGTCAACTTGGGGACCCCATGGAGCCACTTTGGTAGGAAAATGACATAAATAACTTTTATTTAAAGTTAAAATTCAAATGTCACAAACATAAGTTGTTTTACTAAAACAATTTTTAAATGGGGTTATACAAGTCATATGTTTGACTATAAATATTCATTAGAAATATAAAAAGATTTTCTACATCATGATATATTTTTTATAATTTTTAGATGTTAAATAAATAAACTTATTTATGACACCATGATGATGCCGCGATTACCTCATTAATTAAAGATTTAAATAAAATGAAAGGATAATGTAAAATATAATGCTTACACTTGTCAAAAACCTATTGGATGATGATATTTAGAAAACTTATCACCTTAGCCTCGAAATATATCATTGTGGAACCTTTAGAATCCGAAAAGCATTTCTTAATAAAGTAACATTTCATGACATTCCAAGAGTGCCCCTCCTCTCCACTTATAAAAGGCCCCCACCACTACCACCTTACTCACACTTTAAAAGCCTTTTGGATCGGCCAAACTCTACCCAAATACTCTCCCAACTTCCCTCCCTTACTCCTAGAAGCCTCACTTTGGGCATAATTTTTCCCAAGGAAGCCTTTGGATCAAATCAAAAGAGTTACCTGATTTTAAGGTAATGTATTCGCTTATGTTATTTTGTTTTATTTTGCTTATCCAACCCCTTAAACTCTTTATATTAATTTATTTTGTAACAACAACAGTATCCTAAATATACTAGGATTTTGTTATAAGAATTATTCGAGCTACACTTACACACACCTACATCTAATGGTTAAAGAACATATAGTTTCTGTGGATGGGGAATTTCTGCCTCACGAAATGATGATTGTTCAACACTCATATAACACCTTCAAAGGTGGCCATTAAGATGTCACTCTATTTATAAATAATATATAATATGTTTATGTTTTACTTAAGGTTCTTTATTTTTCATTTATGGCACACCTTTATTGTTTCCATTATGGGTAAATGCGATATTTCCATTTTAGGAAGTGCGGACTACCGCCCCCTCAAAGTGATTTGAATCGTTAATGCCATATGTGGGATGTATAAAGGATGGAGTAAATGATATTATATATGATATTATACTGGAATTATAATATACCTTTATATCATTATTATTTCATTAAATACAAAATAGAAATGAAAGTAGTGTTCATGCGTACGTACGGCTTACCGTCTCCATGAACGATGCATTTCATTTATTACATCTAAACGTTATGGAATATTATAAATGCATGTATATACTGGATATATATTAGATATATCATATCTATATCATGAATATAATTCTGGATATAATGGATATTTCACCACATGAACAACTTGTAATTATAAGAAGTTTATTTTTGACTCAAGTACCAACGATCGACAAAACGACCGTTATTAACTTAAATAATTACATAATGTTCATAACATGGTAATAAGTGATATAAAAGGAATAAAAAACATGAAAAATGTTCTTAAGAAATTATAAATTAAATCTAGTTTATTATTCAGGAGATCAAAGAATGGTCGAGTGAATTCGGACACGAGGTCAGGGAATTTCTTTACCCAATTTCCATTCTTTGGGTTAATCTCCTACATTCAAATTATGTCATGATATTATTATGTCCTATTTTTTATTTTTACTTTCTTTATGTGTACCTATAGTTAATACACATAATATATCTATTTTATATTAAAAATTATCTTTTTAAGGACTTCGTCTCAATCTCCTTTCATTGAGGCATATTTGGTTTTATACACAACTTTCTTTTATACAGTGTATAAACCCCTTTGACTTTTACGTTTATTCAAAAGGAATATTTTTTATATGAATCGTTTTACTAAATGACAAAAAGGGAATTTTTTTCTTTCCGTACATATGCGACGACAATTACTTCTCCGCCGCCATGACCATTATTTGAGTTTCGGCTTCCTCTACAAGCCATACCTTTTTTAAAAGAAAAATAAATACAATGTTTTACTTTTCTTTTATTTTGGTATTGAAAATGGTTTTGAAAGTGTTTTTATTATATCAATGTGTTGTATTGATATCTTTTGATTGAAATGTGGAAATGTTATGTTTCTTTTATGCATGTTTTATGTGATACGATTATGTTATAGTTTATGATATGTTTAAACCTGTTCATATGAGGAATGCATTGGACTTAATAAGTGACGGGTGGAGACCGCTATAGCTCCTCGATGCATCGGTAGGTCTCATGAGACAAACTAGTGTCTTGGCACGAGGCCTTGACAAAATCTTATTTGTGGTCTTGGCACGAGGCCTTGGCTACGTTGGTTATGATAGTCTGGAATTATGCATTCCATCATTATGAAAGTGGTTATTGATATTTCAGGTGATTATTCAACTAGTATAATATCCATGTGAGTAAGTAAATGACATTATTTCATTTTACTTTTGCTGTATCATGCTAAAGTTCAAGTTTAAAAGGATTTTGTTTTAGTTATACATTTCCTTAAATGTTAATGTTTATTTATGAAAGCTTCCGCAATATTGTTATCCTTACTGAGCATCTGAGCTCACCCCTTCGAATGTTTTAATATTTTCCAGGATGTGATGAAGTATTTTATGAATGACATGCAGGGATAGTCAGAAGAGGATATGAGTGTGGACTATGGAGACTTTGTTATTGTAGTATTTCACTTTATGATGTAATGTAACATTTATGAATGTATCTAGTGTTTCCAAGGCTACTAAACTAATCAGTATTTCGAGACTTGATCTTTTGTGATCATGCCAATGTTACGAAGTAATGCACTGACTCTGGGTAGCTGGGGTTAGGGCGTTACAGTTGGTATCAGAGGCAGTTTAGTACTAACCTTGGAAGCTAGATTTAGATAAACTCTGATTAGATCACATAGCCCAAAGATAGACTTTGAGGATTAGTATAGAATAACTTCCTAGAATTTTGGTATTATAGAGATTTTGTGAGTTTTCCGAGCAATACATCCCTGTCTGGATACGAGTAGGTAGAGGTGGCTCTGGCACAGATGTACCTTGGGGTAAAACCCGAAAACACCACTTTGTGCTAGACTCGAACGGGAACTGGTGCACGACAACGGGCCTTGCTGCACTCTTGGTTACGACACTCCCGGGAGATATGCATAGGATAATTCTCGTTTTCTTTACAAACCACTATGAAGGGTTATGAGTATATACTTTCTCAAAGAAACCATTTTTATGATTATGGATTATATCCATAAATAGTTCAATTTATGTTATGTATTTTACAAGTACGGAATTATGTATTTTGATTCATAAACTAATCTAGTTTATGCCATTGTTTAGAAATGGCGCCTAGTGGAAGGAATGGAAACTGTATCAATGCATGCACTCTGTGTAGGGATTTCCCTCCTGCTCAAGATAATTATTGTGGATATGGAGATTCAACTAGTGCTGATCAACTTATTACCGTACTGGGACAACTCACTCAGGTTATGAATAATAACCTTACTCGTATGGAGCACCCTAATCCGCAATGCGGAGGATCAATGTTAGACCGCTTCATGAGGCAAAAACCACCAACATTTAATGGGGGTACAAATCCATTAGTAGCTGAGCAATGGATAAAATCCTTAGAGAAAATATTCTATGCCTTGGGGTGTAGCGAAAGGGAGAAGGTTGTCCTGGACGTCTACCGCCTCACTGGAGATGCCGATTAGTGGTGGTCGTTGATTCAAAACACAATGGAAGATGATGAAGTATTGAATATGGAATGGAGAGAGTTCAAATATATTTTCTTAGAAAAATACATTCCACATGACCATCGAGCAGATATGGAAAGGAAATTTCTGAGTTTGAGGCAGAAGGAGGATGAGAATGTTGCAAAGTATGAGGCTAACTTTACATGGTTAGCGAGGCATGCTGCAGATTATATACATAACCCAAGAAGTAAGATTGATCGTTTCTTTGATGGGTTAAAACCGTTTCTCCGTCGAGCCTTAGTCTCACAATCCTTCTCATCATACGAAGATATTGTCTCATGTGCTATCAAAATAGAAAAGGAATTCTCTAAATCTTATGACAACAAAGTAAAGCAAGAGAAGAAGAGAACGGTGGAACAAGAGACAGATAATGGTAAAAAGGGAAAGAAGGATTTTCCATTATGTGATAATTGTGGGAAGAATCACCCTGGTACTTGCCTGAAAGGAATGAGAGTTTGTTATAAGTGTGGAGAAAAATGACACCAAGTGCGTGACTGCAAGGGTAAGAAAAAGGTTTCAAATTTACAATGCTTCATCTGCAAGGAGTGGGAACACTACGCAAACCAATGTCAAAATCAACAAAGTGTGCCCCAAATGATGTTATTAGATAATAATAAAGTTATGATACTACCAGAGATGAGGAGGAATGATTAGATTTCTTATGTTGTTATTAAAGAATTTTTTAATTTGAGTGTTGTATCAATGATGTACTATTTATAATAATTATGGAGTATATAAGGATTGTACTGCAGTCCTATTTAATCAAGGACTTGAGATCGTGTGGAACCAAGAATCGTGACTCCACAGTAGGTTAAATTTTTGGAAAATATATGGTTGAGAGAAAGATAAACCATAATATGGTTCTGATACCGATATAGTGATTTTGGAATAAGACATGATTGATTTGGATAAATTATATTGGATATTTTTAACATCCTTGAAACTGATTGATGATTTGTATACATTTTTGGACAGAAGAAGTATATCTAGTATTATATAAGGAATAAGGGATCATGGTAATTCAGGATGTTGTAGTGTTTTAAAAGAATACATGATGAAGGTGTTCACATGTTGTTACACGAAAAAATGGGGATCTTCATTATGTTTACCTTCCTCATAAAATTTGGACTGTGAGTTGGACAGAAGTATTTTGGATAACTATAAAGGTTGGAATGGATTAAGTTGAACCTTGGATAGTAATGTTTAAGGTTAAAACATTTCTGAATATTATTTTTGGAATATTATAATAGTTTTAGAAAAAGGACAACCTTTAGGTTGGGCGATAACCCGTCGCTTCGGACAAAGCTGCAGGAATCGAACCCACAACCATATTGCGACAGGCCTTTATGACCTACCACTAGCATGCAGGAAGTTCCTGGTTATTACAAAATAGTTTTTGTAATCTAAATGGTATGTTTTAATATTTTGAACCTTGTTCGATTTGGATAAATATAATATTTTTTAGTTCTATTATCATTTTGTGTGAAGGATGAGTTTGTGGTAGAAATTTAGTTGAAGGTTGAAATTCTACTTGTCAAGAAAAAATATATATATATACCTATATCTTATTCTATGAATATATTAATTCTTAAACTTTAGTAAAGGGATATTAAAACAAAAAAATTTGTTATCCTAATAACTTATGTCTTGTTGAACTGATGATATTTTAAATCAACATAGATTGAAGGCTTTGAGGCCCTCAATTTGACACTTGTTTGTGATTGATGACCTTAATCACTCACTATAAATATTTACATTTTTCCTCCAATTATATGTCTCTAATTGCCACCAATGTTCTCCTAATCGAGATCATAATTGGGTGGTGACTTTTTCATTTCCCTTTCCCTCTTATTAAGGTTAAATTTTATTAACCTTATTTCCGATATGGGTTTTACACAAAGGTATTTTCTATTTTCAAGCTTTTATTTTCAAAGAAAAATTTCAAATTGCGAGGACGCAATTTATTGAAGGAGGGGAGAATGTAACACCCCGAGCTTCCATGATACGCTTCTCTTTCAATAATGCAATAGCTTGCATTGTACGCAAGTTCGAGATTCTAACACACCGCGACTAATCAAAATAGCCATTATGAATAGTAATACCCACTTTTTGAAATTATATATATTTTATATTTCAAAATGGACTTCATTTTTGGATTCGGAATGTCGAAATTATCCTATGTTGAATTTTTTGTAATTTTCTGAGAACCTCCAAAATTTTATGAATAGTGAAAAATACTTAAAAAAACTTTTTTAATCAAAATAATTTATAGTGATAAATTATACTATTGAGTGGTTTGAAAGTATAATTAGAATATATTTTAACCATTTTATCCAATGGTGTTCATTAGAATTAATTTCACATTGAAATTGGACATAAACAATTGTCAATCTTTTGATATATATTATTTCATAAAAACACGCTCTATGTTGTGACAGCAGGAATTAATTATAAAATTAATGAATGCAACTTATATGTTTTTAATTTCACAAAATAGACATCAATTTTGAATTCAGAATATCTATTATATCTTAGGGTGATATTTTGGCATTGTTCTGAAAAACTTCATTTTTTGATGAATAGTGAAACCACTAAGTGGTAGTTAAATAACTGATTTTTCATTTAAATGAAATATTTACACTTCTGTGATTTCATTTTCAAATACCCTACATAAATGGTTGTCATTAGGAAGTAAAATGTGGTTCAATGGGATTAAAATAATATTTTGGTGAATAGTAACTTTTAAGTTTAATTAATCGCGATTAAAGGTAATTAGTGAAATTTAAGGTAAAAATGATATTATAAAAATAGGAAATGACCTTGAAACTTGTCCTAAACCTATTGTATGAGTCATGGACGAACAAGATAATACATGGGTCAACATGGGGACCCCATGGAGCCACTTTGGTAGGAAAATTACATAAATAACTTTTATTTAAAGTTAAAATTAAAATGTCACAAACATAAGTTGTTTTACTAAAACAATTTTTAAATGGGGTTATACAAGTCATATGTTTGACTATAAATATTCATTAGAAATATAAAAAGATTTCCTACATCGTGATATATTTTTTATAATTTTTAGACATTAAATAAATTAACTTATTTATGACACCATTATGATGCCGCGATTACCTCATTAATTAACGGTTTAAATAAAATGAAAGGATAATGTAAAATATAAGGCTTACACTTGTCAAAAACCTATTGGATGAGGATGTTTATAACCCTTATCACCTTATCCTAGAAATATATCATTGTGGAACCTTTAGAATCCGAAAATCATTTCTTAATAAAGTAACATTTCATGACATTCCAAGAGTGCCCTTCCTGTCCACTTATAAAAGGCCCCCACCACTACCACCTTACTCACACTTTCAAAGCCTTTTGGCTCAGCCAAACTCTGCCCAAATACTCTCCCAAAATCCCTCCCTTACTCCTAAAAGCCTCAATTTGGGAATAATTCTTCCCAAGGAAGCCTTTGACTCAAATCAAAAGAGTTACCTGATTTTAAGGTAATGTCTTCGCTTATGTTATTTTGTTTTATTTTTCTTATCCAACCCCCTAAAATCTTTATATTCATTTATTTTGTAACAACATCAGTATCCTCAATATACTAGGATTTTTCTATAAGAAGTATTCGAGATACACTTACACACACCTACATCTAATGGTTAAAGAACATATTGTTTCTGTGGATGGGGAATTTCTGCCTCACGAAATGATGATTGTTCAACACTCATATAACACCTTTAATGGTGGAAATTAAGATGTCACTATATTTATAAATAATATATTATATGTTTATGTTTTACTTATGGTTCATTATTTTTCATTTATGGCACACCTTTATTGTTTCCATTATGGGTAAACGTGATATTTTCATTTTAGGAAGTGCGGACTACCGCCCCATCAAAGTGATTTGAATCGTTAATGCCATATGTGGGATATATAAAGGATGGAGTAAATGATATTATATATGATATTATACTGGAATTATAATACACCTTTATATAATTATTATTTCATTAAATACGAAATATAAATGAAAGTAGCGTTCATGCGTACGTACGGCTTACCATCTCCATGAACGGTGCATTTCATTTCTTACCTCTAAACGTTATGGAATATTATAAATGCATGTATATACTGGATATATATTAGATATATTATATCTATATCGTGAATATAATTCTGGATATAATGGATATTTCACCACATGAACAACTTGTAATTATAAGAAGTTTATTTTTGACTCAAGTACCAACGATCGACAAAACGACCGTTATTAACTTAAATAATTACATAATGTTCATAACATGGTAATAAGTGATATAAAAGGAAGAAAAAACTTGATAAATGTTCTTAATAAATTATAAATTAACTCTAGTTTATTATTCAGGAGATCAAAGAACAGTCGAGTGAATTCGGACACGAGGTAAGGGAATTTCTTAACCCAATTTCCATTCTTTGGGTTAATCTCATACATTCAAATTATGTCATGATATTATTATGTCCTATTTTGTATTTTTACTTTCTTTATGTGTACCTATAGTTAATACACATAATAGATCTATTTTATTTTAAAAATGATCTTTTTAAGGACTTCGTCTCAATCTCCTTTCATTGAGGCATATTTGGTTTTATACACAACTTTCTTTTATAAAGTGTATAAACCCCTTTGACTTTTACGTTTATTCAAAAGGAATCTTTTTTATATGAAGCATTTTACTAAACAACAAAAAGGGAATGTTTTTTTCCGTACATATGCGGCGACAACGACTTCTCCGCCGCCGTGACCATTATTTGAGTTTCGGCTTCCTCTACAAGCCATACCTTTTTTTAAAAGAAAAATAAATACCATGTTTTACTTTTCTTTTATTTTCTTATTGAAAATGGTATTAGAAGTGTTTTTATTATATCAATGTGTTGTATTGATATCTTTTGATTGAAATGTGGAAATGTTATGTTGCCTTTATGCATGTTTTATGTGATACGATTATGTTATGGTTTATGATATGTTTAAACCTGTTCATATGAGGAATGCATTGGACTTAATAAGTGAAGGGTGGAGCCTTCTATAGCTCCTCGATGCATCGGTAGGTCTCATGAGACAAACTACTATCTTGGCACGAGGCCTTGACAAAATCTTATTTGTGGTCTTGCCACGAGGCCTTCGCTACGTGGTTATGATAGTATGGCATTATGCATTCCATCATTATGAAAGTGGTTATTGATATTTCATGTGATTATTCAACTTGTAGAATATCCATGTGAGTAAGTAAATGACATTATTTCATTTTACTTTTTCCATATTATGCTAATGTTCAAGTTTAAAAGGCTTTTGTTTTAGTTATACATTTCCTTAAATGTTAATGATTATTTATGAAAGCTTTCGCAATATTGTTATCCTTACTGAGAATCTGACCTCACCTCTTTCAATGTTTTAATATTTTCCAGGATGTGAAGAAGTATTTTATGAATGACCTGCAGGGATAGTCAGAAGAGGATAGGAGTGTGGACTATGGAGAATTTGTTATTGTAGTATTTCTCTTTATGATGTAATGTAACATTTATGAATGTATCTAGTGTTTCCAAGGCTACTAAACTAATCGGTCTTTCGAGACTTGATCTTTTGTGATCATTCCAATGTTACGAAGTAATGCACTAACTCCGGGTAGCTGGGGTCGGGGCGTTACAATAAAATGGTTAAATAACGGTTTCATAAATTATTATTCATGTATTAATTTTTTCAGGTGAATAGTGTTTTTTAATTAAAAATTTCATTAAAAATATTTATAAAAATATTTTTTTAAAATGGATTTCATTTTTGAACTCAGCGCATCAATATTATGTAGAGGTAAATTTTGGGGATTTTTCTCAAAAAAATGAATTTTCAGTGAATACTGTATTTATTAAAAAAATTAAATTAAATATATTTATAAAATTATTTTTATAAAATGTAGTTCATTTTTAAAATCAAAGAATCGATATTTTGTTAAGGTGAAATTTTGGGATTTTTCTGAGAAGGTTGAATTTTCAATGAATAGTGAAAATACAGTTTTTAAGTTACGAGTGTTTAATGACATCATTAAATTATGTATTATGTATGTAATCAATATGGTCAACTTATGAATAGTAAGATAAGTTATGAGGTGTCCCAAGTGGCCAATACCATGGGCAAATACCATGGGCAAGCCCATGGTTTTTCCAAAACCACTAATGAGGTGTCTGTTAGACATTAATACCTTGTCCCCTCACTTTCCCTATAAATACCAAGCCATCCTCTCATCCATTCGACTCCCAAATCTCCCCCAACGAAGCTCTGGTCTCATTACCTTCCAAGGAGTCCTTCCAAGGTGCCCCAAGACCTCAAGGTCCCTTCCTTTGAGTTTTATGAGTTACGTTTTAAGGTAAGGGATCCAACCTCTCTCTTTCTTTTCAAATACATTCTTTTAAAGTCATTTATTTTATTCTCCATGTTCTTAGGTTGGAGGATGTTATTTTATATTCCTCTTAATTCCATTTTCATGTTCATATTATGAGATATCCCCTCTTACTCTCATCATTTCATTTTTTTATGTTTAAGTGACGTCGTTAGGCTACTAAATTTTTAAGGGATTCTTTCACCTTTCTCCTTTTTCATGTCAATTCTCTCAAGTTCCTTTTTGTTATGTTTGGGTATGATCTCTATATCTATCATAATGATATTTTATGTTCATATGAGGAGATACCCTATTTTATCTGGTCAATTTATTTTTGTTGAAGTTTAAGTGATGACGTTAGGCTGCCGAATTTTTAAGGGATTCTTTCACCTTTCACCTTTTTCATGTCAAGTCTTTCAAGGTCCTTTTTATTATGTTGGGGTATGATATCTATATCTATCATACTGATCTTTTATGTTCATATTATGAGAGACCCTATTTTATCTTGTCAATTCATTTTTGTTGAGGTTTAAGTGACGTCGTTAGGCTGCCGAATTTTCATAAGAGAAATATTTTTTTTCTTCCTTCCATGTTTTTCTTTTCAAATGGAATGTCCTTAAAATTTCATTACCATGTTCATATATCCTTTATATTCTGTCCATCTACTTTTTTATGGGTCATTTATGAATTTTTGACCCATGTCCCCTCTCTTTTCAATGTTTTCTAAAACCCTGAAACATATCGTTATGCTGCAGAATTTCTGTCTCTAAATGTCTCTCTCTCTTGTTCTAATGTTCTCTTATTTTATTAAGTGAATACTCAAATCTCTCTCTTATATAGGGGTATTCACATATATACCAAAATGTTCTATTTTAGATTCTGGTATTTACATGCATGAGACCCACCTTTATATTCTGTGGGTTTTAATGTGACACAAAGATCAGGTCATAAAAGCACTTTTTAAAACATTATGATTATGAAATGAAATCAATTCCTTTTATGCTATATGGGTTGTTTATGAATTGATTGATTATGATATATATGGATCACATGATAATAAATACATGTCAAGGGTGAGCCCTGATAGCACTCCAATGCATTGGGTAAAGACTTAATCTCTAGAGATGACTATTTTTAACGAGCCTTAGTAAATAACCTTGGTAATTTTTAATGACACCTTGGGGATGGACCCTGGTGAAATAGAAATGATTTTAAATATTAAATTTTATAGCCACATATTAAAGTTATGAAATACATTATTTTTATTATGATATGACTCATGATTTATTTCTCATGCCTTAATGTTCTTTTTCATAACATTGTTGATGTATCTCAAGTTCGCATGTTAAATGTTTCCTCTTGTTTCCTTTACTGGGCCTTCTGCTCACCCTTTCTTTTGATGTATGTCCCCATGTTATGAGATGCAGTAATGAACCTGGGATGAACATATTTAGAAGCCTTTCAAGTGTCTAACAAGGATGTAATTTGTTTTCATGTTTTAAGTTCCTGCTTTCCAAGAAACTAAACCTTAAGGATCCTCGGTTTTGTAAAATATAATGAAAAGTTATGTTATAAAGAGGCGGGATGCTATAGTTGGTATCAAATGATGGTTTATTTATTTGTGAAAATTAGGATATGAAAACATTAGTAAGAACCCTATATAAAAGTTTAAATATAGGAAACCTTCCTGGTATTTTCGTGAGTATTGAGTAAGGGGTTGCCGAGAAAATACATCATTGTCTGGATACGAGTAGGTAGAGGTGGCTCTGGAACAGATGTACATAGGGGTAAAACCCAAAAACACCGCTTTGATCTAGACTCAAACGGGAATGGGTACACGACAACGGGCCTTGCTGCACTCTTGGTTACGACACTCCTGGGGGATATGCTTTGGTGAATTCATAAGCTTAGTATGGACCATAAATAAAGGAACAAAGATAAAATAAAATAAAGATTAACATAAGAATACATTATCATGGATAACCTAGATAGGGACTAAGGGAATCACAAGTTAGGGTATAATTTTCTACTATAAGTTTATCCTTCTATTCTTTAAGTTTCCTTTTAATGATTATTGGCTAAGTATTTAAGCCCCTAATTGTACTTTCGTTCCTTAGTTAATGGCGGGAAGTGGAACAACATGTCCCAACAACCCATGTGATAAGAAGTGTGACGATTTACGTATTAATATGATAGAGATGATTAGGGGATTAAAAGATGATTATTATTTTGGAAGACGTTCACTATTTTGAGAACCATATTTAATCGAGGTAAATAGATTACTACGGTATTTTCTTTGAGGAGTAAAGGTTTAATTATATTTTGAAGAATCGATGAATTTAAGGTGAACTTATGGTATTATAGGTTACATATGGAAATGATTGACCTATCTTGGGGAAAATATGTTTAGGTTAGTTACTTTTGTTATAAGATGTTAAGAGTGGTTGATGTTGTTTGGAGAAGAAAGATAAAGTTTATCTTGGAAGACTATGTTATCAAGTCCTTCTTGTATTTGTGTTTCAATCTTAGTTTGGTTTATTTTGAGTAATTTTAAGGATAATTATTTACGGAATGGTCTATGATGATCTCTAGGTAGTACCGTGGAACTTTGAAGATTTAAAAGTAGTTTCCCTTCCTATGATATTCTTTCTTTTTGAAGAGTTGTTTTATCTTACCCTTTCTATTTTTGGGATCAATGTTTAAAGATAGATAGTTTTTCTTTTGTGGATTACGTGATTCTCTAGAAGATTATTCTTGTGATTTTGATAGGACCAAGTGTTTTTGAATGCTCATCGTTTGGAGAAAAGATTAGTTTTGGTAGGAAATTATTAAAGGATTGAACTCTACATGAAGGTAGGTATATTTCCTTTTGTTTTTATTTTATGTAGTAAATGAATTCCTCAAAAATATGAAAAGAAACATAAAACAAATAACATTTTCTGTTAATGTTTCCTACTAGGAAATCAAATACCGTTTGACCCATCATATCTTTGTGATTTTCTTTTTGTTAACTTTCTCCTAATAATGTTTTCTATCACTCCCCCTTAGAACGCGACCCTTTGTTTTTTCCTCCATGTCCATGTTTTCCTACATGGGATCCTAGTATGGGTTAACTCAGGTGACCTTTTTACTTCCCCTTCTCTCTTTTATAGTAATAGTTTTACTGACTCCTTTTCTGGTGTGGGACTTTCAATGAAATTTCAAAACCCAGTTTTAAAAATTGCAAGGACGCAATTTCTTAATGGGGGAAGATTGTAACGACCCAAAATTTTGAATAAATCTTGTTTCCTAATTTTGTGTGTTATTTTATTTTTTTTATACTCAAAAAAAGAATTTCATTGGATAACATGGGTATAATTAAAATGATACTGTTGGGTATTGACTGTTATATGACCATTGGTCAATATGACTGCTGGAAACTAAACATTTCGATATTCGCCTATAAATACAAGTGATCTTGGTTAATTAATATAGAAAAAATATTTGATGGCCTCACCCAGTAGTCTTGGACCGATCGAAGCCCATCTAATAGAACTTGGGAAGGAGGTAGCACCACTGGGCTTTGATCTGGACCAAACCCAATCCAAACATCATCGTGTGAAGCTAGAACGGAATCGCCTTCATGAGAAGTTCAAACTGATAGAAATTACTACTCGTGCGATGTTGGCCGAGCCTCCCTCGGATTCTTTCACCTTAGCACAACTTACACTAAGGTCCTATGCTAGTGTGATAAGAGGCTATGTAAGGAGACCATAACTGCCTTGTGTAATCCTTTGTTTTAAATAAAAATTTTGATTTCTTCTAATGATGAAGTTTATGAATTTTTAATGACCGGACAAATATAATATGCATATTTTTGGTGAATTTTAGAGAAAGGATATTTTAAAAAATGTTTATGTAAACCTTAAATAATTAAAAATGAGTAATGATTTTCAAAATTGGTCTTCTACAATTATGTTCAGTACAAAATTTATAGTCTAATAAGATCAACATAATTTTTGATGAATACTAAATTATGAATAGTGATTTTTGGCTTAGGATTAGTATTGTGACCAAATGGATTAGTAATATCACTTAAATAAATCATTAATATAATCTAAGCAACTTTATTAAGTAATGTTATTCAATAAAATGGTTAAATAACGGTTTCATAAATTATTAGTCAAGTGTTAATTTTTTCAGGTGAATAGTGTTTTTTTAATTAAAAGTTTAATTAAAAATATTTAGAAAATTATTTTTATAAATTGATTTAATTTTTGAACTCATAACATCGATATTATGTTAAGGTAATTTTTGGGGATTTTTCCGAAAAAAATGAATTTTCGGTTAATAGTGTATTTATTTAAAAATTAAATTAAAAATATTTAGAAAAATCTTTTTATAAAATGGAGTTCATTTTTGAAATCAGAGCATCAATATTTGGTTAAGGTGAAATTTTGGGAATTTCTGAGAAAGTTGAATTTTCGATAAATAGTGAAAATACAGTTTTTAAGTTATGGGTGTTCAATGACATCATTAAATGACGTATTAAGTATGTAATCAATATGGTCGAGTTATGAATAGTAAGATAAGCTATGAGGTGTCCCAAGTGGCCAATACCATGGGAAAATACCATGGGCAAACCCATGGATTTTCCAAAACCACTAATGAGGTGTCCCTTAAAAATAATGCCTTGTCCCCTCACTTTCCCTATAAATACCAAGCCATCCTATCATCCATTCGACTCCCAACTCTCCCCCAACGATGATCTGGTCTCATTAACTCCCAAGGAGTCCTTACAAGGTGCCCCCAATCCCTCAAGGTCCGAACCTTTGAGTTTTAAGAGTTACGTTTTAAGGTAAGGGATCCAACCTCTGTCTTTATTTTCAAATACTATCTTTTAAAGTCATTTATTTTATGCTCCATGTTCTTTTGTTGGAGGATGTTATTTTATGTTTCTCTTACTGCCATTTTCATCTTCATATTATGAGAGTTCCCCTCTTACTCTCATCATTTCATTTTATTCAAAGGCATCCACAAGATTCTTGATGCATTTCCTGGGTCATTTTTCAAGGTAAGGGTGGTTTCTTCGAGGGTCTCTAAAAGATCAAGGAAGCCCCTACATGATTCTTGTAGGACTATGATATGGATTTCATTATCACATCAAAAAATGTTTTATGACCATTAGAGAAACTTACTTCTCTATTTTTAATCCCTTTTTTATATAAAAATGTAATGGGATTATGTGATGTTTTAAAAGGTCCATTGAGGAAATATTCTCTATTTTATGGATATTATTTTCATGACCAATAGAAATGCTATGGGGGTGTGTAGGAATTTCAAGGAAAACCCCATATGTGTGTCCTTAGGGAGATAAATGGTGATCACAAGGTCATGTGTACATACACGAGGCCTTTCACATGATGGGGATGATATACCATATGTATCTTCATCAGAGGAGGTGATCATATCACGGTTGATCTGTTCTATCTTATGGACCATTGGGGGACGTGTATAATGATACTTATCACCAGGAGTAGTTCATTCCTCCAACAATTTTATTTCCGTTTTTTATTCAATAATGGTAAGGGTGTCATGTGAATTTTTTTTGATGTTGTCAAGGATTATTACCCTTCTTATCAGTGATGCACTACATGATCCTTTCACATGTAAGAACACTCCACCTTTTGGACTTTTTCATTCATATTTTAAATGGATTATTTGGTTCTACTAATAGGTTCTTAATGTTGACATCCTATGTGGCCTAGGCGAGTTATCTAGCTACCACTAGATGACCAATGGTTGTCTAGAGTGCCTTTGAAAGTAGACGAGGGTTTGTTGAAAGGGGTTGAATGGGATCTGATGTAGGTTAGGCGTTGCATGTGGAATATTTGTGTGGACTTATAAAAATCACATGATCTTGTATTATTTAATGTCTCATGTGATATGTTTTTCTTGGCCTCTTCTTCTTACTTTTCATTTGTAGGGAATATAATACCCATATTTAGGCATTTCTTACTTTGAGGATTTTTCGATGCCCATTTATGAGGTGTCAAAAAGTAGAAAATAATTTAATTGAATATATAAGAAATTAATTCTGTTAATATCATTAATAAATAGTTATTTATTTATTTATTTAAAATAAAGAACATTGCGGACAAATTGTTTTTTGAAAAAATGTGTTTTTAATCCTAAATATCAACTTATACCAAGTATTAGTAAATACAGATTCATATTAAATTAATTAGACAATACATAATAAATATGTTTTGTTAATTTAATATCCAATTCAAATCCAAATTGTACTTTAAAATGATCAGAAATGAGTGTTTTATAAATTAAGGAAAGTTTCCTATATATAGAAACAAATCAATATTTTCAGAAAAATCCTAAATTTTCACCCTAAGATAATTTAGATGTGATGATTTATAAATTAATATCATTTTTAATAAAAATTATCTAATTTTTTCATAAATTAATTATAATATTCACCAAAATTTATCAATAAAATTTACTTTTAAAAAATCATATTTTTAAAGCATAAAATGATTGTACTAAAATAGTGTACTTTTATTTTATGAAATAATTATTAAATTTTAAATATAATAAAAATTTATACATATATTTTATAATATGGTTCTTACTATTCATACCTAATAATTTAATGGGTGGACTATAATAGTCAAATTATATGACAATTTTTTATAGTATACCGCAATTCGTTTAACGCTAAGTATTGCTTGTTAAGGTAACTATTGATCATTGTATTTTTTTCAAACTAAATTTTATCGGGGTTCACTTCAGGTGAAAAAATGGAAAATAATTTAAAATTCATTGTATTCATTATAATTTAGTGTTTCCATTACATTATATGGGAGAAATCTGTTTCATGACATTAAGAAGGAATATGGGTTGAATCTTTTATGAAAAAATTACATAAATTCATCATAAGAGTGGATTTTGTGACATTGGCATAATCAACCAAGTCCCACCATTTTCAATACATATTATCAAGTATATATACAGTAACCCTATATTTTATCTTAGCTGGGGTCACCCAAAAAACAATTTTTTTATTCATCCTCCCAATACATGATTCAATTTTATTGTATCTCGAGTCACCCCAAAAGAATGTTGGTTTATAACTTTAGAATTACAGTGTGAGATATGGATGGAATGTCTCCTTAGGAATACTTTATTTATACATATATTAAAAAGATTCTATAATACTACTAAAAGTTTTGAGTTCAATTTCAGTTCCTCATATTGAACCACATTCTCTATATCATCATCTATGTGACTTCTATGTCTCTTAACTGGAAGAGTTTTTCTACATGCATAGTATAATGACCAATTTGTCAAAATTAAAACCATATTCTAATAATAATCACCTTATACTATATAATAACATTAAATATTATAAAACATTTTATTAACAATGAATCCCTAGGGAAAAAGCTTTTACTAATTCTTATTACTAGGCTTCCTTCAACTAAACCCATGATGATAAGTTTTCAACTTTATAAGAAGTGTCCAATTACATGTAAATACTAGAACATCACATTTAACATGATGTTTACTATAAATAGGATGGAAATATCTTTATATACCAACATTTCACATTCTGATGCATCCTATATGCACACCTTCCATTATTAGTAGACGAACTAGCCAAAATAAAATCAATTGCAATACCCTCAATTGTACCATTTTCTTGAGAGGGTTAGAATACCAATATCATTTATGGATACCACATGCACATCAATTTCACTAAATTACTTCTAAGGGAATGGAAATATCATGCAGGTTATTTTACATTAAATATAACAAAACCTGAAATAGAAAACTCGACAATGTATAATGATCAAGTTACATATATAAAAACATAAATCTAATGAAATAAGAAATATGAACCTTATTTTATGTCACTATAGTAAAACATACACTAGAAATTAACATAAATTGAGTTACAAAATACTCTAAATAAATAATGGCACCAATGTGGAACCATGAGTCACTATATTACAATACTTCTCCAATATAAAAATCCCAATAATAAGACATTAGTGTCATGGTTTTCCACTGGTAATATATGAGACCTTATCCTTACCTCTATCAATGTATATAGTGTATTTATATGCATTGAAATAACTAATTATGTGGTGATTATATAGAATCATTAGGAAATAATCAAGACTCATCCCACACTATAATAGGATAAAAATAATCATGGAAACATTTTGTGACGCCCCAGGTTTTATGAACTGGTTTACGTAAGAAGTGTTATGCCTTTATTAATGTCTCTTGTTTTGTTCGTTTTTCTAATAAGGAATTAGAAATGAAATAAAACATAGAGAATAAGGTAAACTGACATTTATTAAAACATTACTTTACAAAGAGACCCAACTAGTTGAATGTACCATGCACAAGACCCAACACGGCCACCGCAAGACTACAAAGAACCACAACGCGGGCAATCGGATAATCATCATCTTCAGGGTCCATCAGCGTGAAAAGTATAATCGCCAGGGCCACGAAACACATGCTCAACGCCAATGGTATGAGGAGAGCCATCCTTCCTGTTCAAGTGTTCTGTTTTAGGAAGTACCCCACACCCCTGTATTTATATTAGTTCTTTGAGTTATGACCGTTATGTTTATATATCCGTTGGGTTTTCAAAACGACCGTTGTGTTCCCACTAATAAAATTTACTTTAAAAGATAACTCGGTTTTATTCCCTCATAACCTTATTCTTAAAAACATTCTTTCATAGAAGATTCTTCGTTTTTATTCTTAAAAGTAAATTTCCTCGTTTTTACAAAATCCCGATGAATACCTAGGTAGTTGGAAACTTGGTTTTATATGTTTAGAGGGAATTCGTAATAATTATATATTTTTATCTCTTAAATTATGAAAAATTTTGGGAAAACTTTTGGTCTTTAAAAGAATTTTATAAAACAGATAGTAGAGTATTTTAAAAATACTAATGATTTTATTAGTATTGTATAAAAGGTATATCTTTTAAAAATTTAGATCAAGAGTTAAAATATTTTATCTAAACTTGATATTGGTTCTAACATTTTGAGTTAAAACTATTTGTTTTACTAAATTCCTACTTTTCACTTTTTTTTAGCTAAGTATATAATAAAACTAAATTTTTATAAAAAAAAAATGGAGTGGGTCCCGGCCAGCCAAGGGCATCCTCAAGGGACAACGCCCTCAGGCCAGGTCCGAGACCCCATGGGGACCCGAGGTACCGCCATCGGGCTCCCCAGGTGCGCGTGCGCGTTCAGAGAGTCAGCCAGGCTCGCTGGGCCGTGCATAGGTTACCCAGGTCGCGTGCGGGCCCGTGTATAAGGCCGCGGCTTGCGCTGCGTGAGGGTGGGCCAAGGCCCGCGAGGGACCCGTGTATAAGGCCCCGTGTGCGTGTGTGTTGTGCTATTGCACCGCTCCCCGAGCGGCTTGTCATTTATACTGCGCCTCAAATTCTTCCCGTTTCGATGTGGGACGCACTCCGCGCAACCAGGACCGTCCGATCGACATCTGCGTTGATCTCAGCCGCCCAACACGTTTTAACCGCGCGACCTCCCCCACGCCTCCATGAGCCGTCCGATCTCTTCGAAGATTTAATCGTGGCCCTCCATCCCTTTAAAATGTTTAACCCGATTCCCGCGCCCCCTTCCACCGCACGATCTCCTACTCTTTAATCCCGGCCGTTCCTTCTACTTCCGCATAGACCCCGTCATCCTCTTCCTCGAGTCGGCCCCGACCAGTAGGCCTGCAACCGAGGACGCCTCGACCTCCCTCCCCCGCATTGCTCCTTGACTTCCGAGCACACCCCTCTCCTAGGTCCCTTTTCTCCCATCTTCCTCACGTCGGTCTACACCTGGGTCGGGTCACCAACGAGGCACCGAGGCCATTTTAAACCCCCTGCTTCGTTGAAGCCCGAGGCAGCCCCTTCCTCTCATCCTCCTTCTTTTCCACGGACACCCAGCAGCCGGCTCCGAGCTTCCTCCTCAAGCACGGTAAGGGTTTTTTTTCTTGCATTCTTACCTTGTTTCGAAATAACCTCCATTTATATACTCATGGTATATATATATATACAGTTTATACATATATATATATACTTAAACAACACCCTCTCGGGTTGCTTCTTCTTCAAAGACTTTCGCCTTCGTGACCTTAATGGGTTGTTCCTGCATGCTTATCTTCCTTTAAAGAAAACTTTCGGTTTAAACACAACTCATGTTTACATATATACACAGGATATATATATATACCCCTCGGTCCTGCCTTCAAGAGGTTGTCCTTCGTGTTTCCAGTGGTTGTATATGTGAGGGTGCGTATATACCTGGTGTTCCAGATTTTCTTTCGAAACCTGTATATACTGCTCACATGTGTATATACAAGTCCACCGGTTATTATATATTATGTATATATGGTTTCATATATATATTAATGGTATATATACACTTTGTATAATCACGTTTACAAACTCCCCAGGTTGTTTATTTTACAATTTTATATTTCAGTTTTCAAAAAAAAAGGTATATAACTCAACCTCGTATTTAATGTATATGGTATGTATATATATATATATATATATGGTTCGTGAATGTTTTCTCCTAACTTAACCCGGCCTGCTTTGGGCATCAATATTTAAATGAAATTTTTAGATATATATTTGCAAACTATGCTCTTTTGGTTTAAGTGAAGTTATGTTTGTAAAACCTTAATTTTTATACATGGATACATTTATAACAAACCTTATATAAAGTTATTTTCCACCATTTAATTGAATTATGGTTGGAAACTTTGAGTTACCTAAGGAATTTAATAAACTTTGTTTTTTTATTATTGTGTAAAACCCATATATATACACTTCGGGTATATATATGTGCACGTGTGTATATATTTATAAGAATATTTTATTTTATAAATAGCAGGACCTAAACTATTCTTGGATGCTGGGATGATTTATTAAGCTATTAATTGTGAATCTTCTAAACCAACATGTTTTTTTAGATACACACAAATGGGCATGTTTTATTAAAAAGGCTTATCTAACATTTCTCTGTTGAGTTTTATGATAAGATATGAATTTTTGGTTTCAAGGGCCGTTTACCACCGTAATTAATTTTATGTGTTTTTCTTAAGATTTCCCCTGTTTCCAAAGATTTATAATGACAAAGATTCATCATTTAGTATATTGCTGTTTTATATGCCTTAGTGAAAAGGATGTTGTGCTAAACTATGTATGTCATTAATTTGTCCTTGCCTTTTTTTATAGTGTGAACTGTCACATCATGTATTAGTAAAGTGTGAAAGGATTCATTAATTATGCTAGTTATTCTTTACATAATGCATTTTTATGACATATCACTAGATGAACTAAGAAATTGGATTACCCAAAGTGGTATGGGACACCTTGGGTAAAATTAAAATGAATGAGATATTCAAGGTGGTATGAGACATCTCGAATATACATAACCATTTCAGTAAAGAATGAACGATGTGGCTCAAATGATAATAAAGGCAAATTTAAGGGTGCGCCCTGATAGCGCTCCAATGCATTGGGTAATGATGTAACCGCTAGAGATTACAATTTTCACGATACCTTGGTGAATAACCTTGGTAATTTTCAAATGACACCTTGGGGATGGACCTTGGTGAAACGAAACGATTGTCAATATTAAATGTTTATGCCACATAATTCAAGTCATATAACAAGTTTTCTGAGATAAAGTTCATTCATGACTGATGTCTTTAAAGTTTGTATAAAGTTCATAATTCCCTAGTTTTAAGCTTGAAGCATGCCTAGTGTTATCCCTTGATAGAATAGTAACCAGCTTATGAAAATTTAGTTGTTTCCTTGTGCGCAACTCTGATTATGCATTACTTTTAACTGGTTAAATTTATGCTCAATTAAATCACATGTAGTACTTGTTTATAACAACCATTATCACTCCTTCAAAAATTGAAGTATTCGTTTCATGTTTTTCTTGAAAACTTTGTTTAAAGCATTGTTATGTTTTGTGTGTTAAAATCTTCCTTAGTAGATGTTAAAATTCTTTTAAAAGAATGTTTTCAAATGTTACAGAATTTTAAATCCTTTTTAAAACCCCCTTACTGAGTATTTCAATGCTCACCCTACGTTTTCATTTAAAAATTTCAGGTATCAGCTTTTGGAAGATGAATTGTTTCAGAAGTTGCCGGTTTCCCAGAACCCGTACTGCACACGATCCTCTGTATGGGACATGATGTGTTGTTAACAAAGTGTATTTTATTTTAAGATAACACATCATTTTCAGAAGGCACCGACTCCTATGGTTTCCTGGGGTCGGGGTCTCTACAGTTGGTATCAGAGGTTCGGTTTGGATAAATCTGGAAAGCCAGAAACTGAAAAAAAAAATATATGTATATGTATTTCAATTTTATTAAACCTGGGTTTTCTTAATTTTCATATGGAAAATGAAGGCACAAATCTCTTATCTCTCCCCACCGAGGCCCTAGAGACCATTGTGTCTTTAGCAAGCCGTGATGACTTTCTAAACTATGCCCATATCCGCATGACATGCAAATACCTTTACAATGTATCCAACTCACCTCGAGTGCTTAGTCTTCACCAAGGGTTGGGATTGGATTACCTCCTTCTGATAATAACCCAATTTCCCTCCTATGTACGTCAAGGAAGGTACTACGAGGGACTTTTCCGGATTTTCACGGCGGGTGAGAACTTTGGCACTATGCTTGATAACCCCTTTCAAGAAGCTGCTGCTGACGGAGACCTCCGAGCGGGCTACCTTTGTCAGATTTTAAACTATGGATTCTGGGGTCAGTTGTTGGACTTCGGAAGGTTAGAAGACGAGTCCACCCGTTTTTCTTACAGACGACAAGTGTATGAAGATGTCTCTCAACTTCACGCCCCCCATGCTAGACTCATAAGACGTCATAGGTGTCCTCATGAGTTTTTCCCTGAATGCTCGGCCTGTGTTTGGTTCGAGGAGTTAGGGAGTTTTGCTTCTCTGTGTGGATTTCGTTTAGTCAATCAGTAAGGGGAACTCAAGCACTAATAATAATGAACGTATGTTTATTGAAATGTTATATTTCTCCTTTCCTTGTCTTTACTTTGTTTTTTCCCTTATATGACTTTCAAGTAATGGAACTCCTGTCTTAAACTTTCAGATGGAAGAACAAACCCACCTGTTATCTCTTCCCACCGAGATTTTAGAAATCATTGCGATCAAAACGCGTGAGGACGAGTATGACCCCTTCGCAAATTTGCGAAGAACGTGCAAGCAATGGTTTGAGATAACAAACGGTCCGGAGATTCTCCGCACCTGCCAGGGGAATGCCTCCATCTATTACCGCATTGGCTCTGCTCAGCTAGCCAGACGTGAACGACGAGGAAGTTACCATGAAGGGCTCTTTCTTTGTTTCACCCTAGGCCGAAACTTCATGGCCAGAGTGAAATTCCAGGAGGCTGCGTTAGAGGGAAATCTTTATGCAGCTTATATGCTCCAACTTCTCAGCTTCAGCCTGTTTGACCATATCTATGGCTTCGATATCGTCGACCGAGACATAATTCGGAAAGTTCTTCGTACATTGGTTTACAAAGACATTTCAGAACTTTGTACGGTTCGAGCTTCCCTTTGGAGGCCTGAAAGCCCGGAACATAAGTGCTACCCCTCCTGTCTTAGGTGTGTGTGGATTAGGGAGATGGAAGAAGTGAGCTTCGCTACGGGGATCCCTCTAAATGCACCTGTTGACCCTATTCGTTGGTGGAGGTGGTAGGAACGATTCTGAACCTTGTAGTGTCGTGAAATAAATTGCGAGGACGCAATTTTCTAAAGGGGGGGATAATGTGACGCCCCAGGCTTTATGAACTGGTTTATGTAAGAAGTGTTATGCCTTTATTAATGTCTCCTGTTTTGTTCGTTTTGCGAATAAGGAATTAGAAATGAAATAAAACATAGAGAATAAGGTAAACTGACATTTATTAAAACATTACTTTACAATGAGACCCAACTAGTTGAATGTACCATGCACAAGACCCAACACGGCCACCGCAAGACTACAAAGAACCACAACACGGGCAATCGGATAATCGTCATCTTCAGGGTCCATCAGCGTGAAAAGTATAATCGCTAGGGCCACGACACACATGCTCAACGCCAATGGTATGAGGAGAGCCATCCTTCCTATTCAAGTGTTCTGTTTTAGGAAGTACCCCACACCCCTGTATTTATATTAGTTCTTTGAGTTATGACCGTTATGTTTATATATCCGTTGGGTTTTCAAAACGACCGTTGTGTTCCCACTAATAAAATTTACTTTAAAAGAGAACTCAGTTTTTTTCCCTCATAACCTTATTCTTAAAAACATTCTTTCATAGAAGATTCTTCGTTTTTATTCTTAAAAGTAAATTTCCTCGTTTTTACAAAATCCCGATGAATACCTAGGTAGTTGGAAGCTTGGTTTTATATGTTTAGAGGGAATTCGTAATAATTATATCTTTTTATCTCTTAAATTATGAAAAATTTTGGGAAAACTTTTGGTCTTTAAATGAATTTTATAAAACAGATAGTAGAGTATTTTAAAAATACTAATGATTTTATTAGTATTGTATAAAAGGTATATCTTTTAAAAATTTAGATCAAGAGTTAAAATATTTTATCTAAACTTGATATTGGTTCTAACATTTTGAGTTAAAACTATTTGTTTTACTAAATTACTACTTTTCACTTTTTTTTAGCTAAGTATACAATAAAACTAAATTTTTATAAAAAAAAAATGGAGTGGGTCCCGGCCAGCCAAGGGCATCCTCAAGGGACAAAGCCCTCAGGCCAGGGCCGAGACCCCATGGGGACCCGAGGTACCGCCATCGGGCTCCCCAGGTGCGCGTGCGTGTTCAGAGAGTCAGCCAGGCTCGCTGGGCCGTGCATAGGTTACCCAGGTCGCGTACGGGCCCGTGTATAAGGCCGCGGCTCGCGCTGCGTGAGGGTGGGCCAAGGCCCGCGAGGGACCCGTGTATAAGGCCCCGTGTGCGTGTGTGTTGTGCTATTGCACCGCTCTCCGAGCGGCTTGTCATTTATACTGCGCCTCAAATTCTCCCCGTTTCGATGTGGGACGCACTCCGAGCAACCAGGACCGTCCGATCGACATCTGAATTGATCTCAGCCGCCCAACACGTTTTAACCGCGCGGCCTCCCCCACGCCTCCATGAGCCGTCCGATCTCTTCGAAGATTTAATCGTGGCCCTCCATCCCTTTAAAATGTTTAACCCGATTCCCGCGCCCCCTTCCACCGCACGATCTCCTACTCTTTAATCCCGGCCATTCCTTCTTCTTCCGCATCGACCCCGTCATCCTCTTCCTCGAGTCGGCCCCGACCAGTAGGCCTGCAACCGAGGACGCCTCGGCCTCCCTCCCCCGCACTGCTCCTTGACTTCCGAGCACACCCCTCTCCTAGGTCCCTGTTCTCCCATCTTCCTCACGTCGGTCTACACCTGGGTCGGGTCACCAACGAGGCACCGAGGCCATTTTAAACCCCCCTGCTTCGTTGAAGCCCGAGGCAGCCCCTTCCTCTCATCCTCCTTCTTTTCCACGGACACCCAGCAGCCGACTCCGAGCTTCCTCCTCAAGCACGATAAGGGTTTTTTTTCTTGCATTCTTACCTTGTTTTGAAATAACCTCCATTTATATACTCACGGTATATATATATATATACAGTTTATACATATATATATATACTTAAACAACACCCTCTCGGGTTGCTTCTTCTTCAAAGACTTTCGCCTTCGTGACCTTAATGGGTTGTTCCTGCATGCTTATCTTCCTTTAAAGAAAACTTTCGGTTTAAACACAACTCATGTTTACATATATACACAGGATATATATATATATACCCCTCGGTCCTGCCTTCAAGAGTTTGTCCTTCGTGTTTCCAGCGGTTGTATATGTGAGGGTGCGTATATACCTGGTGTTCCAGATTTTCTTTTGAAACCTGTATATACTGCTCACATGTGTATATACAAGTCCACCGGTTATTATATATTGTGTATATATGGTTTCATATATATATGAACGGTATATATACACTTTGTATAATCACGTTTACAAACTCCCCAGGTTGTTTATTTTACAATTTTATATTTCGGTTTTCAAAAAAAAAGTTATATAACTCAACCTCGTATTTAATGTATATGGTATGTATATATATATATATATATATATATATATATATGGTTCGTGAATGTTTTCTCCTAACTTAACCCGGCCTGCTTTGGGCATCAATATTTAAATGAAATTTTTGGATATATATTTGCAAACTATGCTCTTTTGGTTTAAGTGAAGTTATGTTTGTAAAACCTTAATTTTTATACATGGATACATTTATAACAAACCTTATATAAATTTAGTTTCCACCATTTAATTGAATTATGGTTGGAAACTTTGAGTTACCTAAGGAATTTAATAAACTTTTTTTTATTATTGTGTAAAACCCATATATATACACTTCGGGTATATATATGTGCACGTGTGTATATATTTATAAGAATATTTTCTTTTATAAATAGCAGGACCTAAACTATTATTGGTTGCTGGGATGATTTATTAAGCTATGAATTGTGTATCTTCTAAACCAACATGTTTTTTTATATACACACAAATGGGCATGTTTTATTAAAAAGGCTTATCTAACATTTCTCTATTGAGTTTTATGATAGGATATGAATTTTTGGTTTCAAGGGCCGTTTACCACCGTAATTAATTTTATGTGTTTTTCTTAAGATTTCCCCTTTTTCTAAAGATTTATAAGGACAAAGATTCATCATTTAGTATATTGCTGTTTTATATGCCTTAGTGAAAAGGATGTTGTGCTAAACTACGTATGTCATTAATTTGTCCTTGAATTTTTTTTATAGTGTGAACTGTCACATCATGTATTAGTAAAGTGTGAAAGGATTCATTAATTATGCTAGTTATTCTTTACATAATGCATTTTTATGACATATCACTAGATGAACTAAGAAATTGGATTACCCAAAGTGGTATGGGACACCTTGGGTAAAATTAAAATGAATGAGATATTCAAGGTGGTATGAGACATCTCGAATATACATAACCATTTCAGTAAAGCATGAACGATGTGGCTCACATGATAATAAAGGCAAATTTAAGGGTGCGCCCTGATAGCGCTCCAATGCATTGGGTAATGATGTAACCACTAGAGATTACAATTTTCACGATACCTTGGTGAATAACCTTGGTAATTTTCAAATGACACCTTGGGGATGGACCTTGGTGAAACGAAATGATTGTCAATATTAAATGTTGATGCCACATAATTCAAGTCATATAACAAGTTTTCCGAGATAAAGTTCATTCATGACTGATGTCTTTAAAGTTTGTATAAAGTTCATAATTCCCTAGTTTTAAGCTTGAAGCATGCCTAGTGTTATCCCTTGATAGAATAGTAACCAGCTTATGAACATTTAGTTGTTTCCTTGTGCGAAACTCTGATTATGCATTACTTTTAACGGGTTAAATTTATGCTCAATTAAATCACATGTAGTACTTGTTTATAACAACCATTATCACTCCTTCAAGAATTGACGTATTCGTTTCATGTTTTTCTTGAAAACTTTGGTTAAAGCATTGTTATGTTTTGTGTGTTAAAATCTTCCTTAGTAGATGTTCAAATTCTTTTAAAAGAATGTTTTCAAATGTTACAGAATTTTAAATCCTTTTTAAAACCCCCTTACTGAGTATTTCAATGCTCACCCTACGTTTTCATTTAAAATTTTCAGGTATCAGCTTTTGGAAGATGAATTGTTTCAGAAGTTGCCGGTTTCCCAGAACCCGAACCGCACACGATCCTCTGTATGGGACATGATGTGTTGTTAACAAAGTGTATTTTATTTTAAGATAAAACATCATGTTCAGAAGGCACCGAATCCTATGGTTTCCTGGGGTCGGGGTCTCTACACATTTCATATAAGAGAACTGTGAATGTTATAAAATAGTTGTAAAACATATACATGAAAATCTATAGAGATAAAATTCACATAATGAATGTTTCTATTGTCCTAAATGAACACCCACGCATGTCAATCACCCAATGCATGTCCTGTTAAAGTAAGACCATTGAACATCCCATACTCATGACCAATAACCATCCTTATAGAGCCATACCATCACTAGGTGGTAAAATCCCATGACACAAAAATTGACCCATCAACCATGTATAACCTGATGAGGCCCTTTTCATATTCTCCATAAAATCATGCACCCTGGATCATGTCATATTCTGACACCTAAAATATTTTTTGAAAAAAAAATTCTCATATTTGAAATTTATCAATCATGTTGGGGTGAATCACACAACCCATTGTTTCAAGAGCCAACAAAATAGGGATAACTATTAAGGGATATTCGTCAATAAACTCGTATAATTTTTCTTTAATAACCATTATTTTTTTTTCTACACCTTTTAGAGGGATACAATTCACCAATAAAAAAATTGTTCATTTTTGAAAATCTCTATAAAATCTCACACATTTGAGATATACTCACCCTCCATTTAAGAAACCAGATGTTGGTTATATCACAATCCATCATTACCCAATTATCCAAATAGGGAATCCTTATTTTAGGGTTTCTTCCTAGAGAGATAATGAAAACCAAAAATAGAATAAATAGAATCCTGACCTTTAATTTCTTATATCCAATGCCCAAAAATCCACTATAATCGACCTACATAGTGAAACAGAACCCAGAAAATGTAAAAATTTACATGGAAGTCAATAAACATGATGAAATGTGGTAGAAATGGGGTATCAGTTCTTGGAAAAGGTTAAAGATAAAATTATGATGTTTGATAAATTACATCACACAATCTGACCAAAATGTATTACAAACAAAGTGCCAATTATAGGGGTGCAATTGGACCACACCCAAGGTTGAATGGTTTCACAACATCTTTTGGAAATTAATGTGCCAACTGTGAAAAATATACACTACCAATAGAAATTTTGGATTCGCTATTTTTCAACCCATGACCCAATATTGTTCCTACCAAGATTACCATAAATCCTCATGCGCTATTAACTAGAATGATTGTTATTGTATTTAATAAATGTTCTAGGACCATAAAACCACTCAATTCCTTCAAAAACATTTAACAAATCTCTAAAACCTCTAAAGACTCCACCAAAATATTTGAGGACTATAAATCATATTATAAAAAATTAAACTACCTAAAACTAGGGGTGTTAAAAAACCAATGATTAAGGAGCCTATTGAGGATGAAATTTGGAATATAAGTACAATTAAATAATCATAAGTAGTGTTTAGAATAAAATATAATTATAGGTTGAGAGGATCCTCTCAAATTAATGTTATATAAAATAAAAAGGTAAGGTCCCTTCATATTCCCTATTATTCTTATTTAATTACGTCAAAATATATGGAATTAAAGGAGTAATTTTGGCCTAACACTACTAGATAACATGGATAAATTTTCCTTCATGGTGTTTATTGACTACTATGAAATTGAGGTAGAATATTATATCTAATTAGGTGGAGAAAACGTTAGGAGACTTTATTATTTTAAATAATTAATGTAATTATATTAATAATTTATATATCATAAACTAGAGGATTATGGTATGAAAATCACTCTAACAACCCTTATAGCTTATTTTAAAAACTAAAAATATTAATAGGATGATTTAGTTTATGAAACTTTGCGACCAAATGGATTTTTTAATCTTTTTATTTGATAATTTTGATGTGTTTTGTTTTGTGTGTGAGTGACTCAATACATTTCCCATTAAATCTATATGATCATCCCCAAGAATGATATTTTTTGCATGGTGTCGCATCTATGTTTTTTTTACTGATTTCATTGATGTATTTTTTTAATCCATATTTTTTACACTATATTAACCCATGTATAGAAAGAGTGTATTAAATAAAGTAACTTTGATAAGTAAAACATGTGATTTCATTTTTCTATCAAAATGGATCAATATATTATTGAAAAATAACCAGAATAATGGGGGTGTACTGAAATATTTATATTGGTGTGGTGTGTAGAACCCCATTTTCACTTTTTATTTGATTTTATTTATAGGAGAAATTGAAATAATCAAACCATTGGAAATATCAATTTGTGGTGATTTTGAAAACAATTAAAACATGGTAGATTTTAGTCCAAAAATTGGTTTAGTTGCAATTTTTTCAATATTTAAATATGATTTAGTTGATAGAGGTGGTAATGGTCATATAATTATTATGGATCACTTCCCTAGTATACTATAATGTGATGTTTAATATTTTGGTCTTTACAGAAATCAAGGACTAGTATTGGTGGATATAGATAAACTATCTATAAAATTTGTAAATGTTAGATGAGATGTGTGATAATGGATAGAAAAAAAATGACTTCTGTGAGATTGAATTCATAAGGATTTATATATGAAAATGAGGAAATAAGATCACTTCATAGTAAATTATATTTGAAATTTATTTTGAAATAATTTCATAGAGATTTATTTTTGACTTTTATAGTATAATGAAAATCTTATTCACATTATTGATCGACTAATTGCAGATTCATAGGGTCACCAATAATGTGGTGAAACATTATTTTTGTAGTTGATCAGTTCTCCATTTGGTCAATCCGCTGAGCATAGCTTCACACATTTGATCAGAACAGATGATTAGTTTCTCATGTAGTAGTTATAATGGTTGTTCATCTAGTCAGTCCATGTGGTGAAATAAAATGGTTTTTCATGATGTCATTATTATGAGTGTTCATGTGGTCTCTTGATACAGATGATTCACTAATTTCTCCATAACATTGATCCTCATGGTGGATTATTTACCTCATGAACAGTCACATACATAGATAATTATTGAGGTAATACGAAGAGTGAAAATATGATTTTCCATTAATCTTATATTTCAATGAATTTAAGGAATATCTCATCATCATCATCATTTATTATTTAAAATTCAAGGGAGATGGAAAAAACAAGAAGGCCTACAAGGGAAGGTCGTGAAAACACACCACTAAGGGGGCCTAAAGTAATGGAGACCGAGGGCATCCCTTCTAATGATTTTGATCCCTTCCTGATTCAAGCTGTGGACGTCATGGAAGCGAACAATCCCCAAACCTGGAGAATCAAGCGAGGCCAAGTAGTCAGCTATTTTGTTACCATCTCTCCATGTGTGGACCACTTTGATATTATTGTCAAGGGAGGTGAGACACTTTCTGGTGATGTACTCGATCATCCAGGGAGTAGGGCTGAAGCCGTGCAAGGCCTTACTAAAAATCAAAGAACCAGTTTCAGCTTCTATAATTTCCAGACCCTGCTACCCGCAAACTTTGAGGCCTGTGAGCATGGACATGGCCTCAGCCATGACGAAAGTGTCATGAACAAGCTAGATGTAAAAGGCCAAGATGACTGAACCATTGGTGTCACGAATAGCATCCCCACCACGCATGAGACCTGAGATGCAGGAACCATCCGTGTTCAACTCTAAACCCCTAGAAGGAGGGGACCACCAGACACATTTTCCTACAGGTAAATTTTTGTTAGGATGGGAGAAAGAAAGAGAAGGTATAAATCGCTACAACGAGGGTGCCTCCTTCCAAAGAGTTAGAGCCCTGCCCATGTCAAGGAGCAGGTTGTAACTGCAGGTAATAATCCCACGGCTTGTAGAGGGAACCCCCTCATGAACACACTTGTTCCTTGCATACCACAAACCCCAGCACCCTACATGCAATAATAGAGCACGATCCCTTCTCTCCAGCCCCTCCTCGGATGTACCATGAAACCAACACTCCAGAAAAGGATGACCCCCCATGGATGGACTGGAGAAAGCGGTGAACAATCAGAAATAGTTCCAGACCTCTGACGCCCATTCACTTGCAATGAAGAGATCCATCATTGTTTCCTCCTGGTGCTTCCTGCAACAAACACATTTCGAGGCTAGAAGCATGCCACACCATTTTATGTTCTCGTAAGAAGGAACTGCCTTGTTCCGGATTCTCCAGGTGAGAAAGTTATATTTGGAGGGGATGCTTTTCACCCAAATAACCTCATTCCAGGCATCCTCTGGAGTTTTCCTGGATATAATCTGGCGGTAATCCCTGGACGAGAAGGAACCCGTAGGGGATAGAGTGAACACACAGTTGTTAGGGGAGGAGGAGAACTCAATAAGCTGAAGCAGATCCTGGTGGACCATATCAAGGATAGCATTGGTAAAGTTCAGGTAGTTCCTCGGTTCTATGAAAGACATATTCGTAACTGGACATCTAGGAAATGCAAGCACCACCCCGCTCCAGTTGTCGTGCCAAAAAGAGACCTCTCCCTTCCCAACGATCCATCGTGAGTGGTGCCTGAGGAGATTAACGAGAGAGATAATATCAGCCCATACGGAAGAATGATGGCCATTCCTAGCAGCCCCGTCTCCAAGAAAACTGTTGTGCATGGTGAGCCCCAATAAGGTCCGACATTCCATCACCTCCCAAGCCAGCTTTGCATGATTACAAGAGAGGGTAGCATTAAGACTACCGATTTTGATACCACATTCACCGATAGGGCGCTCGATCCTTTTCCAAGAAGCCCAGTGTCTTTTACCATCATATGCTGGGTCCCAATGAAAACCATAAAATATACGATCCATCCTCCTAATGACTCCTTTAGGAACTTTAATGGCCGAGATGGCATGGATTGGAGAAGATATCAGCACACTATTAACTAATTCTGTCCTTCCTCCAAAGGATAAATACTTATTCTTCCAATTAAAAACCCGATCGGTAAGCCTACTGACAAGATAATCGAAATCACAGATACGCAGGCGATGTGAGGATAGAGAAGTTCATAGTTAGAGCATGGGACGATCTCCACACTACATGCCCAGAACCTGACCTATATTTTGAATCCTTCAGGATGATGTGCCACTTGAGATATAAAAATTACTCTTGCTCTTATTGATAACTTTCCCACTATAATGGCTATACTCCTCCAGAACCTTAATCAGTCCATTGACAGATCTACTGGCCGCATTAATGAAAATAATGGAGTTGTCTGCAAATATGAGGTGAGACATAGAGGGGGATATCATTCTTCCCTGATACGGAAGAATATCTCCATTACTTAAGCTACGGTGAATGAGCCGACTGAGGACATTCTGAGTAATGATGAAGAGGGTAGGGGATATGGGGTCCCCCTGTCTCACGCCACGGGTAGTTTTGAAGAACCCAAAAGATTTCCCCATGAACGCGACTGTGAGCCAAGTAGAGCTAAAAAACGAAAAAGGATGTCAATGTTCCCCGCCGAAAGGCCCATACCTGCGAGACCCCTATTGATGATGCTCCATTACATGCAGTCGTATGACTTACAAATATCCAGCTTGATTGCGATATTAGAGCCTCACGTCTTGTAGTTAATGTCCCGGATCACTTCTGGATCCTACGCGATCACCCCCAGGATGGAGCGCCCCCTCACAAATCCATGCTGTTCTTTGGAAACCCGGTTTGGGAGAGAGAGGGATATCCTAATGTTGACAATGCTCACAAGGATCTTGTAGGGGACGTTTCACATGGTTATTGGAAAAAACTGATGAATCTTAGTAGGGTACCTAGACTTAGGAACAAGCACGACAGTAGTGGCACATGCAACCCGCGGCAAGCTCCCGCCCCTGAAGAAGTCCTGGATTTCCACGATAAGATCCTTCTTCACTGTCTCCCATGAAGATCTGTAGAAGGAACCGGGGATAAGAAGGATGTTGCCATACATGTGGAGATATTAGTGTAATTAAGAGATGAATATTTCAAATATATTTAAAATATGGAAATTTTTTAACCGTATAGATTATTTAAATAATTATTTAAATTGAAATTTAAATGGGTTTGGATGAGGAATAAATTTGGAATATTATTGACCAATTAAAATAAGTAGATCACACCTATATCTCAATATCATGGAGTTTAAAGATTTTTATTTCATGATAATAACTATTGAATTATAAGAATTATAATAAATATATTATTATTGGAAATATAAGAAAACTAATGGTTATGAATTATGTGTTTGATCATTGAGAATTATGAGATCATGAATCATTATTATTTAGGAGAAATTATGAATCAATGTTATGATCTATTTATAAAATAGGATATCAATTTAACACCCAAATAATTGTAAAGATTAAGGAAGACCAAAATCACTCAAGACCCATATAATGTCTTGAGGCCAATAGTGGTGTTGATGTTATTGAGGGATTATACATGTATATCCAATATGGGAAGGAGTGTAACTTTATTCTGATACTTATAAAAACTACATGTTAATCTCTTTTTTACTATTACATCTAATGAATTTGAGGCTATGAGAAATAATTATGTGGATATAGAACCTTAAAATTTTTAAGTGGGGGTAGGTAAGTTAATAACTCATAAAAATAAAGGAGATCAAAGATTTATCCCCACCACCTCAAATTAATTCAATCAGATCTTGCAATAAAAAAATATTTACTAAAAATTACAATTAATAATCAATTGATATCATCACTCATAAATAATATTCATGATAAGATAAATGAATTTTTTTTCTAAAGAAATTTTTTTATAAATATGTAGTGTACTATAAAAAATAATAACTTATACACAATTGGTAATTTTAATATTATACAAATCCAAAATGGAAATATAAAAACTAAATTTTCCTTACAATATTTCATTAGTACTTCAAGGATATTGATTTTGGTGTGTAGAATTATTATTGTAATGTATCATCAATGATTACAATAAAAATATTATAATTCTCTTATCATAAATTTCAATTTGAATCATATAGAACAAATGAAGAAGTCGAATATTTATAGTGTCTAATTGGGAGAGAATAAGCATGAGAAGAACTCTCCATTTGGGGGAATATTGAAATAATTTCCCTGTATTAGAAAAATATACATGTTTTATAAAATAGATTGAATATATGAAATTATTCATAGAGATATTCCAACATATGGTACATATACTATAATATATAGTAAATTTAACAATCATAGAATATTTTTCCCAAATTTTGTTGAGTAAACATTCCAAAGTATGAAAACAATTTAAATAAATCCTATGGAGTGGGAATTGCATAAAATAGAGAAAAATAATTTTTTTATCGAGTACATATTCTAGGAGAGTCAAATAGTATAATAAACTACACAAATGAATAAACTGAATAAGATCACCTTTAGAGTGATAAAATTATATTGGGGTAAAGAACTTCTGGTTCCAAAAAAACATTTTCATAAGAAATTATTATGAAAAATCATAAATTAAATAATTATACATAATATATTAACATAATAGTAATTAAGGAGTGTAAAAGTGGAAGTTATTTTACATATCCCAAATTCAGTCATACTAATTATTCAACAAATGAATTTGGATTTATCACCTTCTATGGTCCAACATGAAGAATTATAGGTAACAATTATTCTAATTTCATTATTTATTATTGAAATATTTACATATATAGATTTTTAAACCAAATATATTATTTTAAAAAAAAATCACCACAAAAAAATATTTAGTTAAAAATTACAATCCCATGTAAAAGGTCATTTACAGGTTTACCTACCCATAGTATTTATGAGTATGTTAATAAAAAATAAACTAATAAATATACACATTTTTTGGTATGGAATTTACTATGTTATTAAATTTTTATCAATATGATTAAAAATCATATATTGAAGGTAATACATAGAGTTGACTAACATTAATTTTAGTGATACCACTAAATTTTAATATATATAATAATATTAATATATAAAATATAAATTGGGATGTAAATTTTAAATTAGTAATTAAATGATTTTATCTATAAATTCATAATGTCATTAATTATGATGAAATTAATTAAGATACCAAAGCAATTCAATGGCCATATAATTTATTAATATAAAGTTTATGAGTTAGTTTCCATGCATTATGTAACATAAAAAACTATATAACAATTTAATGATTTATTTTATTTTATTTTTCATTGAAATAAATATTATTGGTTCAAAAAAATGATTGTGTTATATAATAAAATTTTATTTCCTACTCAACAACATTCTTAGGTAAATAGATTCAATGAAAACATCTTAACAATGATCACAAGTTGATTTTTTTTTACAATTTCACATAAAAATAATGCATCTACATAATATGACACATTTGAAAAACAAAACTCAATCATCTTTGGTATTATAAATTTTACAAGAACACATATATATAAACATTTAAAATAGATAAATTATCTATTAACTAATGAATATATATTTTTTAATATTCCAAAAATAATGAAAATATTACAATATTTACTTACCTATTAAATTGAAAGAAGAGCATTTTAGAAATCACGTTGTGTTGAAATTAGCAAAATAAAAAGGTTCCAATTAAAAAATTAAGAAAATAAATATACAAACAAGGAACTATCATTTATTGATATAAAACATTCCATGTTCATTTTACGCTAAATATTTAAACTAGAATTAAATTGGAATAGAATACAAGAATTCACTATACATTTCTAATAAAAATGAAGTGATGAAACAAACATTATTACCTTTAACTAGCTCAATATGATCAATAAACTAAATTAACTGAAAAAAAATAAAAACGATAAATAAACATGAAGGGAGACTAAGATATCTCATTTCCAATGTTTAAGAAAATGACGACAACAATTGAATTTTTTTTGAAATTATAATAATTGGATTCTAAAACAATTATTTTATATCATCTTTTATGTTTTATTATAGTAGTCCTCCCATCTTATTGAGATCGACATGGTTTTTCAAAAGGATGTTTAGAATATTCAAAGGAAACCCTAACAATGTGTTTTTAATTTTTTATAAGATGAAATTAAATAATAATCAAGGAAATATAATGTAATAGAACAGAATGAATCATAATGAAATTAAATTTGACTTTTTTTACTGTTATATAATGAGGTATAGTAGCCAACTCAAATTATTATTAAAAAAATATATAATAAAGTTAATGAAATATATTTTAATTTATAATATTCAATATAAATATCATAATATTTATCAATAATAATTTTATATTTGTTAAAATATTGAAATTATTAGTAATACATCCATTCTAACTGAGAATACTTAAATGGTGGGTCTGGAAATAGGGGTTATGGGGGGAAATGTGAAACACCCAATACAAACGGTTTTATTTAGTGGTCAATAATATTTTGTGTAAATGATGATGAGTATGTTTTTATTTTTTATGGATTCTAATATAGTAATATTACCAAATCATAATAAAAAATATGTTAAAAATGTTATGTAATTTAAAATGTTAAAAAAATTTATAAAATAGAATAATTTAGGTGAATATTGTTATATGATAGTGAGTAAATTTTAAAAATGAAAAGTAGGATTTGAGTTGGAAAACTTGTATTTTTGGGGTCGCAGTGGCTACAATTTCCAATTTTAGGTTGATTTTAAAATATTATTAATACTAGTAAGGGAGTTTGAAGAAAAAAATTGGGCCACATTCTTTCTTGTCCACCATATAAAATATAATGACATGTATATTTCATAAATATATAGTTTAAATTTTAGATTAATATTCATTATATATCTTAATGAACCTTTCCAGAATCATGCTAGTCTAGTTCCTTTAGAAACATGGACACGTAAAGAAATAGTTTATAATATTCTTCAATTATGTCGTTCATAGACAACACCCTTCTAAGGCATATCATTCCTAAATCTATCCTTTATAACCCATAAAAATAAAACAATAGAAAGGGTAATATAAAATTCCCAATAATGCTAAATAAGTGAGATGTCAATGATCACATAAGCATAACATGACCATCAGGGAATGTTAACTAGAACCTAACATGTGATATCCCTACCGTGAAAATCATAGATCCTAATCTTGAGGAAAAGGAAAAGGTATGTAAGTTCATAAGAGATAAATATGAAAAAAATGAAATAACACTACTGGAAATCTAGCATTTCCCAACTGTTTAGAACCATTGGGAAAGGCTGCAGAACCGTTGGTATATGTTATACCAACGGTTCCGCAAACCGTGGGGAAGTAATCCGTTGGGAAAGGATTTTCCCAACGGTTTACACAGAACCATTGGGATAGGTTAGAAAAAATCAACCTATCCCAACGGTTCTGCCAAACCGTTGGGAAAGGCCTTTCCCAACGGTTTGGCCCGTTGGGAAATCAACATAGCATTTTCTTTCCCAACGGTTTACAAACCGTTGGGAAAGGTTTTTACCAACGGTTCCATGAACCGTTGGTAAAAACAACATTCAACAAAGTATCCCAATGGTTTCAAACCGTTGGGATAGGGTGTTTTTACCAACGGTTCAAGGAACCGTTGGTAAAAACACCTGCATAGAGCCTATGCCAACGGTTTTCAAACCGTTGGCATAGGCTTTGCTGTGCAAATTGCACAGCAGCCTGCTCTGCAATTTGCACAGCAGATTTTTGGGCATTCACCCTAGGTTTCAATTCAATTTTCAATCCAATTATGCCCTCGTTTTCAATTCATTTTTCAATCCAATTATTGTACCTGTAACACATATAATGCATACATATAGAGAACAAACCAACACATACAAATAATGAAAACCAACCAACCAACACATATAATGCATCCTGAAAATATACTCATCCATAATTAAAGTAGAATTCATAACATAATTATAAACATACATAATTCATTTAGAATTCATTTTAAAATTTATATGAAAATCATATGTGAAATCCGGAATTCAATTCATAATTTGATTGGTTTTTCATATACCATATATTTTTAATAGAAATGATATCCATTTTAAACAAAATACATACATCTAGAATGATACCGGTCACACTGTGCCTCGGATTGAGGCGAGGTTAACTCGTACACGTCACAAATGAATCATTGATCGTTGTCCTAAAGTATCAACATATTCCGAAATCGTTTGGTCGGTTTTCCGTATGTCAGTTGTTGTTTTCACTTAAAATGAAGTGTTTTTTAAATAAAAGAGAGACACTTTGAATGGTGTCGGCCACACCGTGTCTCGTATTGAGGCGGGGTTAACTCGTACACATCACAAATGACCCATGGATTGTTGTGCTAAAATATAAACACAATCAGAATGCGGTTGGTTGGTTTTCCGTATGAATTTAAAATGTAGTCCATTTTAAAGAAAAGAGATACACTTAGAGTGGTCTCGGCCAAACCGCGACTCGGATTGAGGCGTGGTTGACTCGTACACGTAACATATGACCCATGAATCGTTTTCCTAAATTTTCAACAGATTCCGAATGCGTTTGGTAAGTTTTTCATATGTCAGTTGTTTATTTCACTTATAATCTTTTCCATTTTAAACAAAAGAGACACAGTCAGAGTGGTACCGGCCACACCGCGTCTCGGATTTAGACGGGGTTGACTCTTACACGTCTCAAATGACCCATGGATCATTTTCCTAACATATCGACACAATCAGAATACGTTTGGTCGGTTTTCCGTATGCCAGTTGATGTTTTTCACTTAAAATGACGTCCTTTTGAAACAAAAGACGGACACTATGAGTGGTGCCGACCACACCGCGTCTCCAATTGAGGCGGGGTTGATTCGTACACGTCACATATGACCCATGGATCGTTCTCCTAAAGTTTAAATGGAAACCGAATGCGTTTGGTCGGTTTTCCGTATGTACTTAAAATGTTGTCCATTTTAAACAAAAGAGTGACACTTAGACTAATCCTGACCACACCGCGACTCAGATTCATCCCGGTTTGGCTCGTACATGTCACATATGACCCATGGATCGTTGTGATAAATTATCAAAAGATTACGAATGCTTTTGGTCGGTTTTGCGTATGTCAGTTGTTTTTTTCATTTATAATCATGTCCATTTTAAACAAAAGAGACAGAGTTAGAGCGGTGTCGGCCACACTGCGTCTCGGATTAAGAAGGGGTTGACTTGTACACGTCACATATGACTCATGGATCGTTGTTCTAAAGTATCGATAGAATCCGAATGCGTTTGGTCGTTCTTCCGTATGTCAGTTGATGCCTTTCACTTAAAATGACGTCCTTTTGAAACAAAAGACGAACACTTTGAGTGGTGTCAGCCGCACCGCATGTCGGATTGAAGCAGGGATGATTCTAACACGTCACATATGACCCATGGATCGTTCTCCTAAAGTTTCAATGGAAACTGAATCCGTTTGGTCGTTTTTCTGTATGTACATAAAATGGTGTCCATTTTAAACAAAAGAGAGTCACTTAGACTTATCCTGGCCACACCGCGACTCAGATTCATCCTGGGTTGGCTCGTACACGTCACATATGACCCATGGATTGTTGGGATAAATTATCAACAGATTCGGAATGTGTTTGGTCGGTTTTCCGTATGTCAGTTGATGCTTTTCACTTAAAATGACATCCTTTTGAAACAAAAGACGGACACTTTGAGTGGTTCCAGCCACACCACGTCTCCGGAGTGAGCTGAAACCACCGTGAAACATTCTAATTATTATTCGTGATGTGTACGCGTAGACGGCACGTCAATCGGACGTGCGGTTTGTGCGGTACGACTCAATATTCGTGTTTTAAGTGATGCGCGCGCTTCGTAAACGCGCGTGAGGGGGGTCCAAATGGGCCAAACGAAGTAGGAATGGCCTGAAATCAGACGAAAAATACGGGAGAGTGATTTATGAAGTGGTCGAGCAGACGGCACGTCAATCAGACGTGCCGTGTGCCCGCGGTGACCGACAACGTAGTTCTGGTGTCAGAAACGGCCAAAATGGGCTTCCAATGGTCAAACTCATAGCGGACGACCTCAGATTGAGCTAAAACCACCGTGAAACATTCTAATTATTATTCGTGACATGTACGCGCAGACGGAACATCAATCGGACGTGCGGTTTGCGCGGTACGGCTCAATATTCGTATTTTAAGTGATGTGCGCGCTTCGTAAACGCGCGTGAGGGGGGTCCAAACGGGCCGAACGAAGTCGGAATGTCCTGAAATAAGACGACAAATACGGGTGAGTGATTTCTGAAGTGGTCGAGCAGACGACATGTCAATCGGACGTGCCGTGTGCCCGCGGTGACCAACAACGCAGTTCTGGTGTCATAAACGGCCAAAACGGGCGTCCAAAGGTCAAATTCATAGCGAACGACCTCGGATTGATCTGAAACCAATGTGAAACATTCTAATTATTATTCGTGATGTGTACGCATAGACGGCATGTCAATCGGACGTGCGGTTTGCGCGGTACGGCTCAATATTCGTGTTTTAAGTGATGCGCGCGCTTCGTAAACGCGCGTGAGGGTGGTCCAAACGGGCCGAACGATTTCGGAATGGCCTAAAATTAGACGAAAAATATGGGTGAGTGATTTATGAAGTGTTCGAGCAGATGGCACGTCAATCGGACGTGCTGTGTGCCCGCGGTGACCGACAACGCAGTTCTGGTGTCAAAAACGGCCAAAACGGGCGTCAAATGGTCAAATTCATAGCGGACGACCTCGGATTGACCTGAAACCACCGTGCAACATTCTAATTATTATTCGTGATGTGTACGCGCAGACGGCATGCCAATCGGACGTGCGGTTTGCGCGGTAAGGCTCAATATTCGTGTTTTAAGTGATGCGCGCGCTTCGTAAACGCGCGTGAGGGGGGTCCAAACAGGCCGAACGAAGTTAGAATGGCCTCAAATCAGACGACAAATACGGGTGAGTGATTTCTGAAGTGTTTGAGCAGACGGCACGTCAATCGGACATGCCGTGTGCCCGCGGTGACCGACAACGCAGTCCTGGTATCATAAACGGCCAAAACGGGCATCCAACGGTCAAATTCATAGAAGACGACCTCATATTGAGCTTAAACCACCTTGTAACATTCTAATTATTATTAGTGACGTGTACGCCCAGACGGAACGTCAATCGGACGTGCGGTTTGCGCGGTACAGCTCAATATTCGTATTTTAAGTGATGCACGCGCTTCGTAAACGCGCGTGAGGGGGGTCCAAATGGGCTGAACGAAGTCAGAATGACCTGAAATCAGACAACAAATACGGGTGAGTGATTTCTGAAGTGGTCGAGCAGACGGCACGTCAATTGGACGTGCCATGTGCCCGCGGTGACCGACAACGCAGTTCTGGTGTCAAAAACGGCCAAAACGGGCGTCCAACGGTCAAATTCATAGAGGACGACCTCAGATTGACCTGAAACCACCGTGCAACATTCTAATTATTATTCTTGACGTGTACGAGTAGACGGCACGTCAATCGGACATGCGGTTTGTGCGGTACAGATCAATATTCGTATTTTAAGTGATGCACGCGCTTCATAAACGCGCGTGAGGGTGGTCCAAATGGGCTGAACGAAGTCGGAATGGCCTGAAATCAGACGGCAAATACGGGTGAGTTATTTATGAAGTGGTCGAGCAGACGGCACGTCAATCGGACGTGCCATGTGCCCGCGGTGACCGACAACTCAGTTCTGGTGTCATAAACGGCCAAAACGGGCGTCAAACGGTCAAATTCATAGCGGACGACCTCGAATTGAACTGAAAACACCGTGAAACATTCTAATTATTATTCGTGACGTGTAAGCGCAGACGGCACACCAATTGGACTTGCGGTTTGCGCGGTACGGCTCAATATTCGTGTTTTAAGTGATGCGCGCGCTTCGTAAACGCGCGTGAGGGGGGTCCAAACGGGCCGAACGAAGTTGGAATGGCCTGAAATCAGACAACAAATACAGGTGAGTTATTTCTGAAGTGGTCGAGTAGACGGCACATCCATCGGACGTGCCGTGTGCTCGCGGTGACCGACAACGCAGTTCTGGTGTCATAAACGGGAAAAACGGGCGTCCAACGGTCAAATTCATAGCGGACGACCTCAGATTGAGCTGAAACCACCGTGAAACATTCTAATTATTATTCGTGATGTGTACGCACAGACGGCACGTCAATCGGACGTGCGGTTTGCGCGGTACGGCTCAATATTCGTATTTTAAGTGATGCACGCGCTTCGTAAACGCGCGTGAGGGGGGTCCAAATGGGCCGAACGAAGTCAGAATGACCTGAAATCAGACAAAAAATACGGGTGAGTGATTTCTGAAGTGGTCGAGTAGACGGCACGTCAATCGGACGTGCCGTGTGCCCGCGGTGACCGACAACGCAGTTCTGGTGTCATAAACGGCCAAAACGGGCGTCCAACGGTCAAATTCATAGCAGACGACCTCGGATTGAGCTGAAACCACCGTACAACATTCTAATTATTATTCGTGATGTGTACGCGTAGACGGTACATCAATCGGACGTGCGGTTTGCGCGGTACGTCTCAATATTCGTGTTTTAAGTGATACGCGCGCTTCGTAAACGCGCGTGAGGGTGGTCCAAACGGGCCGAACGATTTCGGAATGGCCTAAAATCAGACGACAAATACGGGTGAGTGATTTATGAAGTGGTCGAGCAGACGACACGTCAATCGGATGTGCCGTGTGCACGCGGTGACTGACAACGCAGTTCTGGTGTCATAAACGGCCAAAACGGGCGTCCAACAGTCAAATTCATAGCGGACGACCTCGGATTGACCTGAAAACACCGTGCAAAATTCTAATTATTATTTGTGACGTTTACGCGCAGACGGCACATCAATCGGACGTGCGGTTTGCGCGGTACGGCTCAATATTCGTGTTTTAAGTGATGCGTGCGCTTCGTAAACGTGCGTGAGGGTGGTCCAAACGGGCCGAACGATTTCGAAATGGCCTGAAATCAGACGACAAATACGGGTGAGTGATTTATGAAGTGGTCGAGCAGACGGCACGTCAATCGGACGTGCCGTGTGCCCGCGGTGACCGACAACGTAGTTCTGGTGTCATAAACGGCCAAAACGGGCGTCAAACGGTCAAATTCATAGCGTACGACCTCTGATTGACTTGAAAACACCGTGCAACATTCTAATTACTATTCGTGACGTGTACGCGCAGACAACACACCAATTATACGTGCGGTTTGCGCGGTACGGCTCAATATTCGTGTTTTAAGTGATGCGCGCGCTTCGTAAACGCGCGTGAGGGGGGTCCAAACGGGCCGAACGAAGTCGGAATGGCCTGAAATCAGACGAAAAATACGGGTGAGTGATTTCTGAAGTGGTCGAGCAGACGGCACGTCAATCGGACGTGCCGTGTGCCCGCGGTGACTGACAACGCAGTTCTGGTGTTATAAACGGGCAAAACGGGCGTCCAACGGTCAAATTCATAGTGGATGACCTCATATTGAGCTGAAACCACCTTGCAAAATTCTAATTATTATTCGTGATGTGTACGCGCAGACGGCACGTCAATCGGACGTGCGGTTTGCGCGGTATGGCTCAATATTCGTATTTTAAGTGATGCACGCGCTTCGTAAACGCGCGTGAGGGGGGTCCAAACGGGCCGAACGAAGTTTGAATGACCTGAAATCATGCGACAAATACGGTTGAGTGATTTCTGAAGTGGTCGAGTAGACGGCACGTCAATTGGACGTGCCATGTGCCCGCGGTGACCGACAACGCAGTTCTGGTGTCATAAACGGCCAAAACGGGCATCAAACGGTCAAATTCATAGCGGACGACCTCGGATTGAGATTAAACCACCGTGAAACATTCTAATTATTATTCAGGATTTGTACGCGCAGACGGCACATCAATCGGACGTGCGGTTTGCGCGGTACGGCTCAATATTCGTGTTTTAAGTGATGCGCGCGCTTCGTAAACGCGCGTGAGGGGGGTCCAAACGGGCCGAACGAAGTTGGAATGGCCTGAAATCAGATGACAAATACGGGTGATTGATTTCTGAAGTGGTCGAGTAGACGGAACGTCAATCGGACGTGCCGTGTGCCCGCGGTGACCGACAACGCAGTTCTGGTGTCATAAACGGCCAAAACGGGCGTCAAACGGTCAAATTCATAACGGACAACCTCGCCTCGGATTGAGGTGGCATTGACTCGTACACGTCACATATGACCCATGGATCATTCTCCTAAAGTTTCAACAGAAACCAAATGCGTTTGGTCGGTTTTCCGTATGTACTTAAAATACTGTCCATTTTAAACAAAAGAAAGTCACTTAGAGTGGTCCCGACCACACCACATCTCGTATTTAGGCAGGGTTGACTCGTACACTTCTCAAATGACCCATGGATCGTTTTCTTAAAGTATCAACACAATCCGAATGCGTTTGGCCGGTTTTCCGTATGCCAGTTGATGTTTTTCACTTAAAATGATGTCCTTTTGAAACAAAAGACATACACTTTGAGTTGTTCCGACCGCACTGCGCCTCAGATTGAGGCGGGGTTGATTCGTACACGTCACATATGACCCATGGATCGTTGTCCTAAAGCATCAACACATTTCAAATGCGTTTGGTCAGTTTTTTGTATGTCACTTTTTGTTTTCACTTAAAATCTTATGGAAATTCCTATAGAATATTTTTATATCATATTTAGTATGGATTAGATTTTAGTTGATCGTGCTATGAAACATTTTAGAGCTAATGAAATTAAGGAAGGTGGAGGGGCTGTCCGGGGGGCTGTCCGGGGGGGCTGTCCAGTGGGTGTCTGGGGGGCTGTCCGGGGACCGAGGAGGAGGGTGGGGGGGCTATGCGGGGTCTGTCCGGGGGGTGTTTGGGGGTTGTTCAGGGGGTTGTCCGGGGTTGTTCAGGGGGCTGTCCGGGGGTTGTTCAGGGGTTTGTTCAGGGGTTGTTCAGGGGTTGTTTAGGGGTTGTTCAGGGGTTGTTCAGGGGGGTTGTCCGGGGTTGTTCATGGGGCTGTTCGGGGGGTGTTTGGGGGGTTGTCCGGGGTCCAAGGGGGAGGGTGGGGGGTTGTCCGGGGGGCTGTCCGAGGGGCTATCCGGGGTCCAGGGTGGAGGGTTGGGGGCTGTACGGGGGGCTGTCCGCGGGGGTTGTCCGGGGGGGGGGGGGGCTGTCCGATGGGTGTCCGGGGGGCTGTCCGGGGACCAAGGAGGAGGGTGGGGGGGATGTGCGGGGTCTGTCCGGGGGTGTTTGGGGGTTGTTCAGGGGGTTGTTTGGGGTTGTTCATGGGGCTATCCGGGGGTTGTTCAGGGGGTTGTTTAGGGGTTGTTCAGGGGTTGTTCAGGGGGTTGTCCGGGGTTGTTCAGTGGGCTGTCCGGGGGGTGTTTGGGGGGTTGTCTGGGGTCCAAGGGGGAGGGTGGGGGGGTTGTCTGAGGGGCTATCCAGGGGGCTATCCGGGGTCCAGGGTGGAGGGTTGGGGGCTGTACGGGGGGCTGTCCGCGGGGTTGTCCGGGGGGTGTTTGGGGGGTGTTCGGGGTCCAAGGGGGAGGGGGGTTGTCCAGGGTCCAAGAATGAGGGGGGTTATCCAGGGAGTTCACAAACACACAACCACTAAAAGACAACAACATCCATAAAAACAGACAATATATAAAAATAACTCAACTCCAATACTATACTAGGATTCTAGATAAAACCAACAACTAGAATAGATTAAACATCAAATCTCAGTAATATAAGTCAAAAATTTAACGGATCAATATGTCCCACATCAGCATCACCATCACCATCATCATCATCATCATCGCCCTCGTCATCGTCCTCCTCATCGTCCTCACCCTCCACAGCACCTTCCTCCTCGCCTTCGCCCTCCTCCTCGCCCTCCTCATCTCCCTCCTCTTCTGCATCAGACTGCTCGCCATCATCATCTTCAAGCTGGACATTAGCCTGACCACCACTGGAACTGCCACCTGGTGCACCATATATATAATGTATCGACGACATGTATTCATCAATCGTTGGTCTGGCCTCTGCTGGAAGTGTTGGACGTAGAACTTCAATAAATTTCATAAATGCACTGTTTGCCCTAGTAGACTGTTCTGCCGTCTCTGTGGCCCTTTTCTCAGCCTGTTCTGCTTGTGCCCTAACTTGCTGCAGCTCGGTGGCACTACAACTCGTACCTGAGGCAGGCCAATACCTCGTCAGGGCTATCCTAGGTCGGCAGCGTACTCTGCCAGAATGATCCTCTCCCAACACCTGATGTAAGTGATCAGATGGCCCAAAATTGTCTGCTTCTTGGGCATCGAGGGCCTCTAAAGCATCCTGTTACAAATATAAATATATTATTAAGTTACAAAATAGATATTAAAATATAAAATCAACAGATTAAAAATTACAATCTGCTGCTGAGTCGCTTCGTTGACAGCACTTCCATCCTTTTTTCGTCTACTCGAACAAAACAGTTTTACTCGAGGCACACGTCCTTCAATATTTTGTACTTTCCTCTACAATGACATTGAAAAAAAAAGTTATATAAAGACTTTAGAAAATAATTAAATAATTGAGGAAACAAAAGAAAATGTAAGTCGTAAAGAAAACTTATAAACAATTGTCATACCTGCTGCCTCTCATGATCCGGCATCGTCATGCGTCCTAGTGTATAGAGGTATTTTTTTGCATCAATGTTTTTTTTATTTTTTCCAGATGATTCCTAAATAAAATTCGATAATGCAAAGGATAATATTAATGCAAAACTTGAAAGTTATTATTTAAATACCTCAAATGTAATTCATACCTTAAACTGGGTACTCGTCCAATGAGTAATCATATGACGATACTTCTCTATAGGACAATCATCCACGACTGGTACCGCCTCTAACTCAGTTCCAACTCTAGCACGCCAGCCAATATACAGCTCATGCTTGTAGGCTCTCCAAAGCTCGCCTAAATCCTTTAGACGTTCCAGTCATGCACCCTCACCATCAGGAAAATTAAATCAAAGCTGAAATGAAAATATTAATTCATATAAATACAAAAAAAATTCATGGCATTAAATACAACAGATTTTTTTACCCATATCTCTGCCCAAGATCTATCTTTGACCTCATGTGGCAAATGTCTCCACGACAGCGGGCTGACGGGAATGATGTCAGAGTATTTGGAAAGCGTCGCCATAAAACTCCGACATTGCTGCCCTGTTTTCTCAACCATCTGATTGTCTTCATTATATTCCACCATAACCTGTGTGCGATGGTTCCACACCGAACGCATGCGTGTATGGCCCCGCCCCCGCCTCCTGTCAGTAGATGTATCTGTCATGAAAGAAAAACAAATATTTTATCAAAACATGTTATAATGAAAATAAATATTGCTATAAAAATTTGTTACGGTTTTATAAATATACCTGCGCTAGTCTGATCAATGAGTGGCGCCGGATCCACAGAACCTGATGGAACACCCTCTGGTGGAACAGGAGTCGAAGACGATGGAATATAAAAGCTCAGAGAGATAGAAGTAGAAGGAAAAGAAGATGGAACAGTTGTATGACCTGATGCTGACTGGGGAGTGGTAATCATCATGCGATGTGAAAATGATGGGGCAGAAGATGCAGAAGGTAGCGAAAACATGGGAGGTCTAAATATCCCGTGTGTCCCTAACGACACACCAGGATCAGAATGTGGGAAGGCTGAAATGTCAGTGGGAGGGGCAGGGTCTAGTCGGGCACGCGCAGCTCTACGTCCACCTCTGGTATGAACCCTCCTCGTACCACCGGCCTGAGTACTAGGACCAGTACTAGGCTCCTTGTCGAATAACTGTCGACGTAATGGTGGATCCTACAAAAAAGTTTACAAAAAAAATTAATCACATGACATTATATATTCTGTAAATATATATATATATATATATATTTGAAATAAAGTACTCACTGTAGGCACTAATGGTGGAATGCCCATCTCCTCCATCCGACGATTGTTCTCCGCCATTTTTGTTCTTCGTCTCTCTTCAATTGGCTGCATTTCCTGCATTGGAAAACAAATATGTAATTAATTAGAAAAAGAAAATTAATGTGTAAACCAAAAAACTAAATATATGAGGGAATGAGGGGATTCATTGGTAATTTAGCTATCAATTGTTTTAAAAGAGCTTGAATGAATTTAATAAAACATACAAGTTTTAATGTTCACCAAGTTAGAAATATTGTTTGATTTGGTTTGAATACAGTTCAATTCCAAATTAGAAAATGCAATTCAAATAAAACAGCAACCAATAAACATTGAAAATTCACATAACGGTCAAGTCAGCTAAAACATATTTTTGATCAATACTAAATAAATATGAATATTACCAACCTTAACAACCCAACTCGAGGTAAACCAAAAGAATTGAGAACATGGATGAATGATTCTATATATTTCCAACCACAACTTCCGGTTCACAATCAACTCTGACAATTGAGCTATTGGAGTCATCAAAAGAAATAAATGGATTGGTTCCAATGGCAATAGGGACAGTGTCAATTCCATCATCAGCATTATCAAAAATATGTCTTGGAATTACTTCAACTATGACACCAAATTCAGGTTGAAGTTGATCTTTGACATAAAAAACTTGTTTAGCCATTAATGCCAACACATATGGTTCTTCGGTTGCAAGAGTGCAGGTCATATTAATTACTCGAAATCCACAATCATCAATAAATGTTCCATGTCTCGTCATCGAATCAAACCAATGGCATTTCATCATTGTGACTCGTCCATGAGAGTAATAATCCAATATTATTATTTTCTCAACGACTCCATAATAACCCACATTTTCAAGTTGCGGTCTACTATCTGATGCACTGGCATAATAATCTGTTGTGGCAGTAACCATAATACCATCATGTTGTGTTCTCATGTTTTTGGCTCGTTCAGTGACAATAAATCTGTACCCATTGATAACAATTGATTTACAATCACAAACCACGGTATTAGGACCAAAAGCCAAAGCTCTTATTTCCTCAGAGATAGAGTCAGCAGACAAACTCAATACCTGCAATATAAATGACAGTTAAACTTAAGTAAATATTGAAATAATTAATTTAAACAATAATATTTTTACCTTCAATTTTAACCAAGCAGAAAACTCTTTGCTATGCAAAGTCTCTCTCCTTATCAAAGATAAAGAATGATGCTTCCTATTTATCATTGTTTTATGTTCCCTGTAGATAAAAAAATATGAATAGTTTAACAGATATATATGTAAGATATACATATTCAATTTTGTTACCTGATATAGTCATCGAACAAATCACAGTTGAACAAAACTGTGTGATGTGCCATCTCCCGCTCTTCATGGCTTAATGTCTTCAATGTATATGATCCAGGAATTCCTCCTGTTTGAGGAAGTGATGGAAAACTGGGTTCAATTTTCTCATATTGTTCTTCTTCATTTCTCATTGGTTTGTTCATTCTTGTAGTATGATCAGACAAATACATTGAACAGAAATCCATACATTCTTGATCTAAGTAACCGTTCGCGATATAACCTTTGGGATGATTCTTGTTTCGAACATAAGACTTTAATGTGAACATATTTATTTCAGTTGGATACATCCAAAGAAAATAAACAGGTCCTCCAAGAAGTATTTCAGTTGGAATATGGACAGTCAGATGCAGCATGCATGTGAAAAATGATGGGGGAAATATTTTCTCCAACTCACACAAAATTAATGGGGCATCTGTCAACATTTTTTACAAGAAAGACTTGGACAAATTATTAGCACACAGATCTCTAAACAAATGGCACAACCGAATAACACCCACCCTTACATTATTGGACAAAAGATGATGGATTGCTATTGGAAGCAACTCATGCAGTAGAACGTGATAATCATGAGTCTTCAAAGATTTTAGCTTCAACTCTCTTCTGTTGACCTGTTTAGATATGTTGCTTGAATAGCCATCAGGAACTCTAATAGTCTCTAATACTTCCAAAAATTGTTTTTTTTCAGTAGGTGTCATCACATAAGAAGCACATGGAAGTTTCCATTTATTTTCACTGATACGCACAGGATGCAATTCTAGTCTGATGCCCCAATCCACCAAGTCACGTCGAGATCATAAATCATCTTTTGTCTTCCCCTTGACATTTAGAAGAACTGAAAGCAACATTTCACATATATTCTTTTCAATATGCATTACGTCTAAGCAATGACGTAGCAAATTGGTTGACCAATAAGGAAAATCAAAAAAGATACTCCTCTTCCTCCAATTGTAACAGGTTTCTGTGGAAACATTCTTTCTCTTTCCAGATTTCATTTGACCCTTCCCGAATGAAAAACTAAAATCTTTCAATTCATTAAGCACATCAGTTCCAGACATACGCTGAGGTGGATCATCGGTCTCTATAGTATTATCAAATCTTCGACGATTCATTCTATATGGATGATCCTTTGGCAAAAATCGTCGATGTCCCATAAAACTGAAACTAAAACGATGTTTCAGTCTTCTGGATCGTGTATTCTTCATACAAACTGGACATGACAGTTTTCCCTTCGTGCACCATCCAGACATCATTGCATAAGCCGGAAAATCATTGATCTTCCACATAAGCATAGCACGCATCTGAAATATGTCTTTCGAACATGCATCGTATGTGCGCACACCCACATCCCAAAGAAGTTTCAACTCTTTTATTAAAGGTTGCATGTATACATCAATATCAATGCCGGGATCAGAAGGACCAGATATGAGTATACTCATGAAAGTGAAAGATTTTTTCATACACAACCATGGGGGAAGATTATAAATGTGTATAAAAACTGGCCATGTGCTGTGCGAAGTAAGCATCTGCCCAAATGGATTAAAACCGTCGCATGAAAGACCCAGCCTCACATTACGCACGTCAGCTGCAAAATCAGGATGTCGAGCATCAAATCACTGCCATGCAAATCCATCTGCTGGATGAACCAACTCATCATTAGTCTTCTTTCTCTCGGTATCATGCCATCTCATTTTTATTGATATGTCATCAGACATAAAAAGATTCTGGAGTCTGGGGATCAATGTAAAGTGCCACATTACTTTCTGTGGAACACGGGATGGTGTTCCATCAGATTTTGACTTCCAGCGGGATGT